>OZ004707.1:82185501-83549828 GCA_963924515.1 Vespertilio murinus | reverse complement strand
AGAAATATAGAGAATATATTTTGGAAATCCCTGGGTGACTGAGAGTTTTTCTCTGGAGATATTGTTATGCCCACCACTTAGGTTTCTGAGAGGCATTACTTTGATTTCAGCATTATAAGTGTCAGACACTGGCCAGACACCTGTACAGACCTAACCTGCTCTCATCCTCATATCAATTCCTCTGAAATAGTATTGTGCCCGTTTTATATATGAGGAACCAAAGCCCAGAGACCTTAATAAGCCTGTCATTTCATCTTATTTCTAAATGATTGATGTATTATCTTTTTTTTTAAATTAAGGTATTATATGTGTACATAGCTTACCATTGTCACCCCCCCCCCCTATTCATGCCCTCCCTCCCCAGAGTTCTGTGTTCGTTGGTTGTACTTATATTCATGCATACCAATCCTTCGGTTGTTCTCTTATCTCCCCCCAGGTCTCCTTTCCCTCCCCACTGTCATTTGACAATCTGTCTTATGGTGACCATCTTAGGACCACATGAATAGAGTCCGCTCCTCCTCTGGTTCACACCACCCCTACACCCGGGTCCTACTGCTTCCCCTGGGATGCACGGCTCACCCAAGACACCTGGCCCCTGGGGGACACGGCTCACCCAGGTCCCACTGCTTCCCCTGGGACACACGGCTCACCTGGGACACACGGCCCCTCTGGGGCACTGGGGTCACAAATTGGAGGTGCCGCGCTAGCTCTTCGCTAGCACGGCGGGCAGGCTGGGATGGCTGCTGGCGGGCTGAGATGGCTGCAGGCGGGGAGACCGCCCTCAAAGGTATCTCGTTCGGTGCGGAAGCGGAGCAGCTGTGGACACGGAGACTAAGTTCTGAGGCCGCCCACTCCCTGAGCCCGGGACGTAGTGAGCTCTGTTCTCAGTGGATTTCCTTTATTTGCGGGGGTGGTGGTGGGTGCGGCAGCAACGATTGCTCCTGTGGTTCAATTTCCACTGTAGTTTTAAAAGTCACCTGGCGGCAGTGACGGAAGCTTCGGCCCGGCCATGCAGCGGTGGAGGAAGGACACGCCGGGGCCGGGAATGGAAGGTGCCGCGCCATCTCCACACCAGCACGGAGGGTGTGCTGGGAAGGTTATGGGTGGGCTGGGACAGCTGTGTGCTGGGATGGTTGCAGGCAGGGAGGCCGCACTCACAGGCTTCTCATCCGGCAGGAGCCAAAGGCTCAGCGGAGGCCCCATATCAGCTCCCTGTCTCCCACGGCGGCCGGCAGGGCTGGCCCACTCCCTGGGCCCCGGGGCGGAGCGAGGTCTGGCTTCCCTCATACCTGGCGGCAGCGGCTCCGGCAGGTCCGGTTTCACCGTAGTTTTAAACTCCACATGGCAGCAGCGACGTCCTGCTTTGTGTCTAGTTGTAGCCATGCCATTCCGCCAGCTTTCCTGTGGGTCTGGTGTGATCCCTTTCAATTTTAGCTGTTGTTTTTTTCCAAATTGTTGATGAGGTGGCAGCTTAGGAGACTACCTACGCCGCCATCTTGTTTCGGTCTCCTGACGTATTATCTTGACTCTTCATAAAACTGGGGACTCTCATCTTGATGTTCCCAAAGGAGTTACTTCTGAAATGATAGTTATGGTTTTGGAGCCCTAGAATTTACTGGTGTTCCAAAGTACTTTATCATTTAGTTTATCTATGATCTGAAATGAGGTAGTTTTTATTTAGTATCAGTAATTACAGAAATTCTTAGCAGGAAATTTTGCACAAAAAAAAAAAAGGCGATAAATATATAGAGAACATAGGTAGGTATAAGCCTAAAAGTGGTTTGATTAGAATTGTGCTGGAAAAATACCTTAAACATTGTGAGAGACAGTAAAGCCTCATTGTTTATTCATTAAGGATTTGTATGCCAGCATGAGGAGTAGAGGTAAAGTGATGGGACACTATCCTGCTCTGGAGGAGCTCAGAGTGTAGTGTGGGAACATAACAGCAGCCATCAGTCAAGTCAGGGGTGACAAGGCTGTAGATTAGAGGTCTGTTCAGAGCATGATATGGGTGTGTTTCGCCGCGCCAATGTATTATGAACTGTAGAAGAATGGATTCCAGTCCTTCTGGGGCAGAATAGTTTTCTGTTGTGTTTTCTCCTGTATCCCAATCATTTCTATCCTCTTTATCTCCCTTTCTTTTTGATTCCAAAGATCTTCTTTTCCATTGTATACATTCCAAAACTTTGAGGTACCTCTTGAACTCAAAACTTCAAGTCACAAGTGAATTGTGAATCTCATTATTAAGCTAAAAATTCACTTGTCAAATCGGTGAGTAAGACTAGTTAATATTCCCACTCAAGCTGAACATTTTTATTTCCTAAGGCCTGATGAATACCTTCAGAGGAAATTTGAAGCTCAGCAATATAAGTTGAAAGTAGAAAAGCAATTGGTGAGTAAAATACCAAATATAAGAGGCAATCAGCAATTTCCTAACAGTGTCTCTGTTCATAAATATTAATGAATCCTTAAGTCAAGGTTCATTCCATATAAAAGATCAAGATTACCCTCCACTTTCCTTAGTTTTTAATAGCGTAAAGAAGAAGAATGGGAATAAGCTTAAATTGTGGTCTGGGAATCCTGGTTTCTTCCCTGGCTCTATCACTAGCTGTGTGATCTTAGGCAGGCCATGCAACCTCTCTGAGCTTCAATTTCCTGTTCTATAAATGATAGTTGTGGAGTAGATGAGTTTCAAGCTCCCCTTCTGTGTTGCAGTTCTTTGATTCTATTTTGTTATAATCCTACATATTTTTAAAAAGTGACTATTATTTTTTACTTGAATTGAAAGTTAACCTTTATTGTTAAGTATAATGTTAAAATTTTGGGGTTCAGGGAGGTTGGATATGATTTCTATTTGTATCATTCTTATTTTGAAACTTCTCAAAGATCCAGTTTTATTCCCATAATCTCTAGCTCTAGTTGCTAAACTTTTACTGAATTTTAATTTAACAATTATAATTTTCCAGTTCAGAAAATGAATCCCGGTATCTCATATGGTAGCATAAAATATTGATTGCCTTGGCTAAACAACACAAAAGGTTTTATTAATTTTATTTAATTTTTAAATGTTTTGTACTTAAGAAAACGTTGCTGCTCACTCTAAATTGGTCTCTAGTGGGGGCTGGGAGAAGGTCAACGGGGAAAAAAGGAGATATATGTACTACTTTATGTAATACTTTAAACAAAAAACACGCAAAACTCTCAAATATGAGTTTAAAGAAAAAGGCCAAGGTCAGATCAGAATATGTTTCCTAATGCAAGTATGTTTTATAAATTATTTCATTCAAATAATAGGGTCTTCGTCCGTCTTCTGCTGAGCCAAATCACAAGAGACAAGAGCCAAGAAGTAATGGAGAAGAGCCTAGATTCCAGGAGTTGCCATTCAGGAGAAAGAAAATGAAAGAACAGGTTAAAAACAGCCTGATTCCAGGGCCACCTTTGTACTTATGTCATTGTTTTTGTACTGTCCACGGTACATGCCTGAGAGAGCCTGTTGTACAAATACTTGCTGGACAGCCTTGTGTGAAGCACCAGGCTGGTGGTTTTAGGAGACACAGAGAGATATAGTTCACCACCTCTGAGAATGCAGCGTGGCTAAGTTCATAAAGACTTTTTACTTTGGATTGATAAAGTCACTGCCATCATTAACAGTTGTGAAATTTGTATTAGTTACCTACGGCTGCCTGAAAGCACAGCAAACTGGGTGGCTTAATACAACAGAAATTCATTGGCTCATAGTTGTGGAGGCTACAAGTCCAAAATCAAGGTGTCGGCAGGTCCAAGCTGCCCGAGGAAGCTCTAGAGCAGTGGTTCTCAACCTTTCTAATGACACGACCCTTTAATACAGTTCCTCGTGTTGTGGTGATCACCAACCATAAAATTATTTTTATTGCTACTTCATAACTGTAATTTTTTGCTACTGTTATGAATTGTAATGTAAATATCTGTGTTTTCCAATGGTCTCAGACTCTATAGCAGCTTAGAGAGGAGTAAAGTTTGAAATTAATTTAGACAAATGTATTTCTGATGAAATATTCTTGAAGAGGAAGAGGTATGTATGCCATTAAGTACATAAATATCTAAAGAACTGCTAGCCGAAACCAGTTTGGCTCAGTGGTAGAGCGTCGGTCTGCGGACTGAAAAGTACCCGGTTCGATTCCGGTCAAGGGCATGTACATTGGTTTCGGGCACATCCCTGGTAGGGGGTGTGCAAGAGGCAGCTGGTCGATGTTTCTCTCTCATCGACGTTTCTAGCTCTCTCTCTCCCTTCCTCTCTGTAAAATATCAATAAAACATATTTTAAAAAATAAAAATAAAGAACTGCTAGCTGGGTTACCTAAGATATTTACATTACGATTCATAACAGTAGCAAAATTAGTTATGAAGTAGCAATAAAAATAACTTTATGGTTGGGGATCACCACAAAATGAGGGACTGTATTAAAGGGTCGCGCATTAGGAAGGTTGAGAACCACTGCAGTCTAGGAGAACCCCTCTTTGCCTCTTCCTAGATTCTGGTGGCTTGTCAGCAGTCTTGGGCAATCCTTGGCCCACAGCTGCACATCTTTATTCTCTGCCACTGTCACACAGCGTTTTCCCGGTGTGTGTCTTCCTATGGCCATCTTCTTAAAAGGGCAGCAGGCATACTGGGTTAGGGCCCACTCTACTCCAGTATGACCACATCTTAGCTTAGCCCATTCTGAGGTACTGGGCGTTAAGACTCCAACGTATCTTTTCTGGGGGAGAAAATTCTACCCGTAAGAGGATTGTATATAAAAGTAGGATATATAAAGTAATTGAGATTATGTATCACAGGGAGTGAAGTTCCACAGCTAAAATGTAAGGTGGTTATCATCTTTAGGGGCAACAGGCTTTCTAATTCTGATTATACATCTCACTTTTTAAAACTGTAGGCTGTGTAGAGATTCTTTTGTTAAGTTGTTCACAGGCATTTACAATTTGTGGATTGGGATTGCTTTCTAGGAATATTGGAAGCAATTAGAGGAAATACGCCAACAGTACCACAATGACATGAAAGAAATTAGAAAGAAGATGGGGAGTGAACGAGAGGTAAATAAGTTCATTCTCCTAAAGGAAACATCGTATTATTGATTTAGAGCTAACTAAATTGAGCAGGTGTTAAAAATAATGATTTCATAGAAAAGTTAACTTTTTATCATGCAAATTTTTAAATAGGAAAATTGTCAGATCTTATTGAAGTGTTGCTTTGTTGTGGTTTACTTCAGGCTACACAGATGATGAGGGCACCTGACATTCTCAGGAAGGGTGATTATGAAAAATGCTGTTAATTGTTTATCTCATAAATTAGTCAATAATTATTGACTGGGCAGCCACACTACACCAGAACTGGATTAGATGCATTAAGTAAGTTCATGCCCATAGAGTGGTAAAAAAAAGACCAGCATTTACTGAATTCTGTGCAGTTGAGATGATTCTTAAAAATCTCTTAAAGGAATCACATTGGAAGCTCATCCTTCCATCTTTTAGGTCACTGCTTTTTCAGTAGAACTCCTGATGAAATAGCTAGCCTGTGTTTGGAGACCATGCTATATAAAAAATACATGATATTTAAATACTAGAAACACCCTCCGTGCTCAGGAATGCTGCTCCTATGAGAGGCCTGTGGGCACTGAGACTGGACAAGACACAGCTGGGCTCCCATCTTACTGGTACTTGAAACCATCACACTGCTGCTGAAATTGATCTTTCTCTCCCCGTCTCCACCACCCCTGAGTGCCTCAGATGAATTAATACTGGTGAAGTGAGCATATGGCACAATTCAGTTGTATGTATAGAGCTTCACATGCTTTATCTCATTTACTCCCAATACGGAAAAGTTAAGTACCTCATCCGCTCAAGGCAAACTAAATAAATACCTAATTCTAAAATCTCTGCTCTTTCTAGCATATGCTCTTCTACTTGTAAATAGTTGGAAAGATGAGACACACATGTATAAAGCAGTTTTTGAAAATGACTGAATGTAGTTAAGCTCTGTAAGTGCATAGGAGGAAGGATGAGCAGCCTGAGGGTTTTTATGGAAGAAGAAAGGTGGAGCCTAAATTGGGTCTGAGAAGGAGTAGAGTTCAGAGAGGCAGGGCTAAGGAGAAGGCATTCCGAAAGACCATGCAAAAGTTCAAATGGAAGACTAGATGTGCTGGGAGGGACAGGTTGGAGGTGGTTCTCTTCAGAGCAAAGGCTTGGTTGGTAGTGGGAAGCCTTATACCATTGTCAGCCTTATTTTTAGAGTAAATCTGTGATAGGAAACCTGAATCAAGGAAAGATGGACAGTGAACATTTCTAGAGAGACCATGAAATAACTATTGAGGGAATACCAAGGCAGCCATAGGGAGAAGGAGCCACAAACAGAGCTCCATCCAGCCACCGCTCGTCCCTGGGACAGCAGGTGGAAAGCATTTCCTCACTAGATCCCATGTAAACCCTGGCCAAGGTTCATCAGACAGCCTTCAAAACTGACGCAGAATCAATCTTGTTGACTGTGTGTAATTTGTGTTAAAGGAAGACTCAACAATAAGTCATAAAACCTATCTGGTGAAGAAGAGTAACCTGTCCATCCACCAAGAGACACCCAAAGAAGAGGCACCTGTGCAGGTGATGGTTATTATTAGACATCTATATGCTTCCCAGGACATTTTCCCTCGCCTGGTGATCCTTAGCCTTATAGTGTAGTATAATCATGTGGAGAAATATCTAATGCAATGCCTGTCTGGGGCGGGCCCAGGCATCCTGTTTTCAGGAGTTGACTGGGGGATTGAGTGTGCAGTCAAGTTTCAGAACTGCTCTTATGAACGCATGAAAGTTCAGCTTTCTGGATGGTATTGAAGTCAGGGTCTTAGACACATTGGTCAGGAAATCTGATGGTTAACTACTGTTTTCAGCTTTACATTTTTAGAGAGAGTAGAGAACTGGTCAAAACTGAACTGGTCAATGGCTCTTGAGAAGTGGTCTCTTCCTCCTCCTCCTCCTTCTCCTCTTACTCCTCTCTTTCTTCTTTTTCTCTTTCTTCGAGGTCTTTTACCTTTTTTCTTCAAGGTGCCTCTGGGCTTGAGTTAGGGCAGGTGAGTTGGGGCAGGTTGAGTGAAGGCTGAAGGCCTCCTTGAATGTTTTCTTTTATGACAGACCCTGGGACCTTCACTTGATGACAGAGACATCTAAAGTAGACTGAGTTTGAATTTGTACCCAATGAGGTAAATGGGGCTTAGGAGTCTAAGATAGTTGTATTTTAAGGAAAATAAAGCAATATAATATATGTACAATTGAGACAACCAGATTACACAATCAAATCAGACAACCAACCACCTTCACAAATACAAGTAAAATACAAAGTCACAGTCCTGTTTCAGAGTTCATAATACTTCAAGGCAGAAAAAACCCCTTCCCAAGGTAGCAGGGCAAACAAGTAATAATGATTCAACCTGCCACATGCTGTAGTGAAGTACATACAAAGGCTGTGGTAACACCAATGAAGTAGTAGTCGACTCTAAGGGAGAGATGATGGAGACGTGCTGTGCAATAGTGGAAAGAAGAGAGCATTAAAAATATACACACACGAAGACACCAAGGAGAGTCATAAATTTCTGGCTTGAAAGGGATAGAACCATTTCCTAAAATGGGGAAGAGAGTAGGGAGTGAGCTTTTGGTGGGGACAATGAAGAGATCCCTTTGGCCCTAGCCAGTGTGGCTCGGTTGGTTGTAATCCCATGCACTGAAAGGTTGCTGTTTTGATTTCCAGTCAGACCACATGCCTGGGTTGTGGGCTCAATCTCCAGTGGGAGGCAGCTGATCCATGTCTCCCTCTCAGATATCTCTCTTTCTCTCTCTCATCAATTAAAAATCGAAAAAACATATAGTTCCCATTGGACATGTTAAACTGAACATGTTGGTTAGAAAAGATCTCAGATTGCATACCTGCTTCAGGGCCTTTGCCCTCCTGCTCCCTCTGATGGAACATGCTTTCCCCAGACTTTCATACGCCAAGGTCCTACTGTATTCTAAGCCTTAAAGCAAATGCTAGTAGTATTTTTCCTCATTGCTCTCACCCCTATTCTATGCCATTACTCCATTTTATTTCCTTTAGGGAAGTGGTTGCCAACCTTTTGGACCTCACGGATCACTGGTTGGTGGCTGCTGCTTTAGGGCACTTAAAACTTTCTGAAATTATGCTGTTACTTTGTTAATTAATTTATTATCTATCTTACTCCAGGAAGTTCTATGTCAGCAGGGAACTTTCAGTCAAATTCACTGCACTAGCCATTGGATGGTGTCTGGCCATAGTGGGTGCTCAGTATGATTTGTGGAATAAATCTTGCAGTGAAGATGATGTTAAGTAGGCAGGTGAAATGTTAGTCTGAAGCTCAGAGGGGAGGAAAAATCAAGCCTGAAGATACATGTTTAAGAATCCTTATATACTCATTTATGGAAAATAAAGAACATTATAACCTGATGAATAAAAAGATAGATACAGAGCCAGTAAATCACTGAACAGACTGTCAAATTACAGCGGGAAGGCTGGGGAGAGTTGGGGAGGGAGGGAAATAGATCAATCAAAGGACTTGTATGCATGCATATAAGCACACCAATGGACACAAGACACTGGGGGTGGGTGGGATGAGGACATGCGACAGGGGATAGGGGAGTCTGGGGGAAGGTCAATGGGGGGGAGGAGATATATATATATATTATATATATATATATATATATATATATATATATATATATATACTAATATATGTAATATTTTAAACAACAATAAATAAATAAATAAATAAATATTGGTCAGAAAAAAGAAAAAGAAAAGCATTGCATAAAGATAGCTCTTAAATCCATAGGAATTACTTAGACTCTCTTGTTCTGAGGAAGAAAGGAGCAGAGGGCCTAGGGCTGAAACCTGGGAAAGCTCAATATTTAAATTTCACCTCTCAGCTATCTTTGAAATTCTTTTTAAAATATATATATATATATTTTATTTATTTATTATTTTTTTTTTTTTTACAGAGAAGAAGGGAGAGGGATAGAGAGTTAAAAACTTAGATGAGAGAGAAATATCAATCATTTGCCTCCTGCACACCTCCTACTGGGGATGTGCCTGCAACCAAGATACATGCCCTTGACTGGAATCGAACATGGGGCCTTTCAGTCCACAGGCCAATGCTCTATCTGCTGAGCCAAACTGGTTAGAGCTATCTTTGAAATTCTTGTCAAGGTGTATAGCCCTCTCCTTCCTTTATACTGTAATAAGCTGTGTACCTTTCTTGTTTTCCTTACTAATTTCATAAAACTCTTCAGAAAAGGATCCTCTAGTCAAAATTACATTTTTAAATTAAATTAGGTTGTTTTGGACTGGACCAAGTGATAAACATTTTTGTATGATGGAATTGTATGCATTGCAATGTCAGTGTTAAGTGTATTAATGTTTTGAGTTAATGAACACTCTCCCAAGTTTTAATGAGCTATTAGTAAAGGCATGTTTTTACTTTCAAATAAATCATGAATTCGATCCAGAAATTAAATCATTTAAACATACCATGCTGTGATTTGAGATGGTATCCTATATAATAAAAGTGTAGCATGGAAATTGTCCCCTCGACTGGAGTTCTTCTGGGAGTTTGACCAGGGGGTGGGCCAGCCAGGGAAGGGAAGGAGGCCCCAGCTGGCAGCCAGCAGCTGCTAGGGAACCTACCAGTGCACGAATTTCGTGCACTGGGCCTCTAGTGAAAATATAATTGTTTGATTAATATTAAATGCTATATGTTAATTTTTCTCTAAACTTTCAGGGTATTGAAAGAGACTTGAAAAAAATTCAGAGCATGAAGGAAAGTAAAATTCCAGAACAAAAATATAAAGCTAAGGTAATAAACATTTTGTCTTCGGTTTCATATTAAGAAGCTAGCTGGGGGCACAATCTTGGTTGCCTCAAGGATTTCCTCCTACTAGTTTATAGAATTGCTTTGTTTTGTAATGTTAGACTATTGGTTTTAAGTATCTATAATGTCTAATAGTTATAATTTGAAGGTTTTATTGGATTGCTAAACTAAGATTTTTTTCTTATTCTAGAGAGGAGTAAAGTTTGAAATTAATCTAGACAAATGTATTTTTGATGAAAATATTCTTGAAGAGGAAGAGGTATGTCATTAAGTACATATTTCCATTAGTAGGCATGAGAAAATGAGTACCTTAGTAGCATGTTTAATAACATTTTTTTCATAGGGGGAAGGAGAATTTTCTTAAATCTTCCTAGAAGGATCTCTGGTGTTCAAATAAGTGTTTAAAATACTTCATCTTCTCATTCTTTAAAAAAATATATATTTTATTGATTTTTTGCAGAGAGGAAGAGAGAGGGATAGAGAGTTAGAAATATCGATGAGAGAATCATCGACCAGCTGCCTCCTGCACACCTCCTACTGGGGATGCGCCTGCAACCAAGGTACATGCCCTTGACTGGAATCAAACCTTGGACCTTTCAGTCCGCAGGCCAATGCTCTATCCACCAAGCCAAACCAAGTTTTGGCTTCTCATTCTTTTTGTACTTGAAGTTATTCCCTTAAATAGACCATTTCAACTTAATATATTTTTCTTTTTTATAAAGTATTTATTTTCCTATAATATTAACTTTTAATAGCATAGTTAAAAATAGAAGACAAAAAACATACCGTATTTTTTGGACCATAAGACGCACCTTTTCTTCACCAAATAGTGGGAGGGAAAGTGCCTGCGTTTTATGGTCCGAATAGAAGTAGTGCCTGCGTCTTATGGTCCGAGTTGCAGAGTGGCAGCGGGTCCCCCGGGACCTTCCGTGTCCCTGGGGACTGCATATTTGGTGAAGAAAAAGTGCGTCTTATGGTCCGAAAAATACGGTAGTCAACAACTAATATAATTGCCTAAAAAATTGAGCAGGTACCCTGAAAGTACCTTAATTGTACACATTAATTTCAGGTCTTTATACTGGTCTTTGGGTAAAGTTCACTCATGCATTTGGGCTCTCATTGTAACATTTTTAATGTTATAATTTCTTTCTGGTGTGTGTGTGTGTGTGTGTGTGTGTGTGTGTGTGTGGTGAAGGACCAGTATTTTTTTAATAGACTTCCATGATGTAGAGCAGTCATGGCAAAGTTGAGTGGAAGGTACAGACAGATTTCCCACATATTGCTGCCCCACAAATGCACAGCCTCCCCTATCATCAATATCCCCCACAGGAGTGGAAGATGTGTGACAACTGATTAAACTACAGTGACACTGGGGTTCACTCTTGTGATTCTACATGCTATGTGTTTGGACAAATAGGTAATTACATGTACCCACCATTGTAATATCATGCCAAGTATTTTCATTGCCCTAAAACCCCTCTGGGCTCCAGCTATCTTTCAGAATTGTACTAGCATTTTGCTACATAAGACTTCATTAGAGTAATAATAATTAGCACTCACCCCTATTTAACCATTATGTCTCTAAGTGTCCCAGAGCTGTGAGAACCAGAGGGGAGCAGATAGGGGATTGTTTCTGGGTTGGAACCTGAGGAGAGATACACCCACAGTGCTTCTGTGAAGTGAGGCACTGACGCTGACCTGCTAGAATAAAAAATAGAATAAAAAAAGTTTTATCTACCAGAGTGCTCATCCTTTATTATTCTGTGTTTTGATATGCTTGAAGCACAGTGGTCGCCCTAATCAGTTTGGCTCAGTGGCTAGAGCGTCAGCCTGCAGACTCAAGGGTCCCAGGTTCAATTCCGGTCAAGGGCATGTACCTTGGTGTGGGCACATACCCAGTAGGGAGTGTGCAGGAGGCAGCTGATGGATGTTTCTCTCTCATCGATGCTTCTAACTCTCTATCCTCTCCCTTCCTCTCTGTAAAAAATCAATAAAATATATTTTTTTTAAAAAGAAACACGCCGAAACCGGTTTGACTCAGTGGTAGAGCGTCAGTCTGTGGACTGAAAGGTCCCAGGTTCGATTCCGGTCAAGGGCATGTACCTTGGTTGTGGGCGCATCCCCAGTAGGGGGTGTGCAAGAGGCAGCTGGTCGATGTTTCTCTCTCATCGACGTTTCTAGCTCTCTGTCTCTCTCCCTTCCTCTCTGCAAAATATTAATAAAATATATTTTTTAAAAAAGAAACACAATGATCATTTTTGTTTTGATAATGGAGTATATATTAGGAGCAGTTTTGGGAACCCAATTAGGAATGCTGTATACTTAAAACGGGGCGTGGAGCAGATAACCTTGAGAATGCTGTAAAATGAAGTATAGTAGAATATTAAAAGATACAGGAAGTCTGGATAAAAGTAAGTTGCCATATGATAAGTGCTTGTCACTATTGACAAGGAAAAGAAATTAAAACACTCTTGTTTCTATCTTGTTCCAACATAGTTCCACTTTTAAAACTTTACTGACTTATTTGTTCAATATAGATATATTAAATATAAAAGTTATTGCTGGAACACAAACATTTTTTTCCTAATTATGGCTTATTTCTCTTGAAACACTATGGAATTGTTTTAGGCCATAGACATACTAAATGAAACTTTGACCTTTGAGGATGGCATGAAGCTTAAGGAAAATAAATGTATTAAGGACCACGAGGATTATACAGATGAAGCACTTGAAAAACTCTGCTCAGAAGCAGGTACGTGTGTTAAAAGTGGCAGATGAGAAGGAACTGTTGTGTTATCAATCCATCTCAAGCTCCCCCCTGTACTGGCTGTCCCCTGTCCCCTTGCTCTCCCTGAGCTGGGCCGCGACCTGGCCCCGCTGCCTCTGCCTGCCCCTCGGGGTGCAAGCTCCCTGAGACAGGCCCTCCTCTCTTGCTCCATCCACACTGTCTCCTTGGGCAGTTTCACCCACTCCTTCAGCTCCAGGTCTCCCAGCCAGCAGCTCCACGCGCATCCATTGTTTGCATTACCTGCTGGAAAGCTCCCTGGACAAGTCCCACTAGCGTCTCAAACTCGGCGTGTGTGCAGTCAAACGTGTGCACATTTCCTTCTCATGATCCTTTACTTTGGGTAACGCTGCGCCAGGCAGGCAGTTCCTGCGACTCTGGGTGGTTTCCACTCTGAAATGTCTGTGGTGAGTTCCTCCTCCTCTATCCACGCTGCCGCTGGTTTAGGGCCCTGCCTTCTCTGAGCAGTGTGTGTGATAGAACACCCGTGGGTTTTGGAGACAAGTGGGAGTTTGAATCCCAGCTGGCATTGCCACTTTCTGATGGTGTTCCTTAGACCCTCTGCATTTCGGCCTCCTCCTAGGACCAGGGTGATAGTACCTGCCACACGTGGCTTATTGTGAGAAATTTGGTATGTAAAGCGCCTGGCACATGCTAGGTGCTCAATACATGCTATTGTATTTTCTCTTTCTCTTCCTCTTGCCGATTTGGCTATGTGTCTCCTTTTCTCTTCCCAAGCTTTTGACATATGTGTACCCTTTCTATAATTTTTATAACACTGAGTACCCCTCGTCAAAAAAAAAGGATGTATTTTAATAACAATTAAAATATATTTATTTATTATTTTTTGGTACATACACAAAATAATAATAAACGAAAAATAAAATTATTCATAATAAAATATAAATAAAAGTTATATTATAGATAATATTTATTTGAACACCGGACCATCTCACACCTCACAGGACTGTCTTTATTTGACTCATGAGAAGGTAGAATTAGGCGCAGCTAAGCAAGATGCAGTGCATATCCCCACCAAACTCCCGTGCAATGCGTACCCCCACCAAACTCTTCCCGTACCCCTGGGGGTACGCGTACCACACTTTGGGAAACACTAGCTTAAGGGAATGCTGTGGCTAGTGGGCTCTCAATCCAGACCACAACTTTCTCCAGATCAGCCATAGGCTGTTTCCTATCATTCCCCTCTGAGTAGAACTTTTAATTTCCTTCAAGAACTTAGCTTTTGCATTCATAACTTGGCTAGTTGTTTGGTCTAAGAGGCCTGCTTTTTGGCCTATCTTGGCTTTTGGCTTGTCTTCCTCACTAAGTTTAGTAATTTCTAGTGTTCATTTAAAGTGAGACATGTGCAATTCACTCTTTCACCTTAACACTTAGAAGTTATTACAGGTTTACTAATTGGCCTAATTTCAATATTGTTGTGTCTCAGAGAATAGGGAGACCTAGGAGAAGAGAGATGGGGAATGGCCAGTCAGGTGGAGTAGTGAAAACACATACTACATTATTTAATTAAGTTCACATCTTTATCTGGGTGCAATTTGGGACACTCCAAACAACTACAATGGTAACATCAAAGGTCACTGAATACAAGTCAATAATATTGTTTTACTTTTGCACAATGTCAGATGATTACTAGACTTAGTGTGGTGGCCTCATTTTAAGGTATATAAATGTCAAATCACTAAATTGTACACATAAAGCTAATATAATATTGTATGCCAACTATACTTACATTTTAAAATTTATGATTGCAGATCATCATAACAAATAATAATGAAAATATTGTGCAAATTACCAAAATGTGGCATTTACACAGGTAGTGAGCAAATGCTGTTGGGGAAATGATGCCATTAGAATTGCTGGACTTAGGATTGCACAAACCTTTAATTTGTTAAAAAAAAAAAAAAAAAAAGACACACACACAACAAAAAACACAAAAAACAAAACAACAACACAACCCCACCCCCCCAATATCTGCCAAGTGCAATAAAGCACATTGCAATAAAACTAGGTATGCCTGTGTATCATGTACAGTGAGGTCAGTAGAGATAATATAACCATCTCCGTTTGGAACATATTAAGGTTTAGGTCTTTAGGAGCATCAGTTGGAGATGTTTAGAAGACACTAACTGCATAAGACCTAAGCCCTGGGCCTAATTAGGGCTTCTCAAGCCTATACTGTACACACAATTTCAGCCTTGGTGGTGGTTGGAAATACCTAAGCAAAGGAACTAGGGTGAGAAGGAAATTGAACTTACGACAGACCCTAGTAATATTTACACTTTTTGAGAGAATTGGGAGAGTAAAGCCAAAGAAGGACAGAAAGTTCTAGAAGGAGGTAAAGGGGTTGGCAGCATTAACTGGAAGAGAAAGGCCAAATGAAGCGGCTTGATTAACAGCATGGGATTTGGCCATGAGGAGCCCTTGGTGCCTCAGTAAAAACAGTTCAGTGAGAGGGTGTATTCTAAGGTTGCTCTTTGCATTAGTTTGTTAGGAAGAGAAGAGAGTGCATTGTATGTCTCAAAAGACATAGCTGCACCCTTTTTTAATTAAAAAAAAGAAAGTAAATTGCATTCCTGAACTTAATATCAGGCTGAACAATTTTCCATGTGCTTATTGACTATCTATACTTCTGTTGTGGATTATGTGCTCATGTCTCTTATTCATTTTATTCTACTGAAAATGGCCTGTGTTTTTTTAAAATAAGACATTTAAATTAAACTTTTGCCTAACTTGAGGTATTAAAACATCAATTGAGTAAATGGAGAGAAATAACAGTTTATTAGAAGCATTCTTTTCAAATATATGGATTTTTTGGCAATTTCAATCAAAATCACATAAGAATTTTTTTTGGTGTGTGTGGTCTGAGGAGATCTCGACAGATTAAAGAATCTTGCAGATTTTTAACTAGCCTAAAAAATTAAAAAAGAAAACCAGTGAAGGGTCATGTACCCTTCCAAGTAACAAGATATATAAATTATAGTCATTGAAACACTATAATACTAGGACCAGAATAGATAAAATAGTGAAAGAAAAGATAGATTAGAAACAAACCCTAAGCCCTAACTGTTTTTGCTCAGTGGATAGAGCATCAGCCTGTGGACTGAAAGGTCCCAGGTTCAATTCCAGTCAAGGGCATATACCTTGGTTGTGGGCACATCCCCAGTAGGAGGTGTGCAGGAGGCAGCTGATCGATGTTTCTCTCTCATCGATGTTTCTTACTCTCTATCCCTCTCCCTTCCTTTCTGTAAAAAATCAATAAAATATATATTTTAAAAAAAGAAACAAACCCTAATATGTATCATAACATAGTGAATGCCAGAAGTCACATAACAAGTCAATGGGAAAAGATTATTCAAATAAATGCTGCTGGGCCAATTGTTTGACAACTTGGGGGAAATTGTGAAATCAGAACCTATATAACAATACAACAAAACAAAAAAAAATCAGAGTTTATATATATAAAAATAGAATTTATATACTAGAAAATGAAATACAGAAAAAGATAGGTATTTTATTTGGATAGGGTAGGATTTGCTATTCAAAATATATAGGGGAAAAATCACAGAATAAGTTGGTAATAGATTCAACTTTAACAATGTTATAAGTTAAAGTATGTAAGTATGTCACTGAAATTAGTAATTATAAGTGAATGAATTGACATTTATACTATTACAAAATCCTGAATTTATCAAACTTTCAAGAAAAGGCTTGCAAATGTACAATTTCATCTGTTCTAAGTCAATGATTCAATAAGAGGGAAATCTAATTTAAAATAAGCAAATAGAGCAAAAAGTGACTCTCATACCCACCATCTATGTGACATAGGTCACTAAACTTTTCTGTATCTCAGTTTTCTTACTAATAAGATGAGTGATGGGACGAGGTTGCTTCCAAGGTTCTAACAACTTTCTGTGATTCTATAAAAACTCGAATGAAGAAGCATTTTTTCTTTTTAATAACACAGCCTCCTCTTCAGATGGCCAGGTGATGGCGGCCAGTGGCATTCCAGAAAATAGGAAACAGTGGCGGCAGGAAGCTCCTGAAACTTTAATGGGTCTTTTGGCAGCAGCACATCTAACAAGTAGCTCATTTTCTGCCAAAGAAGGAGAGTTTGGTATGTATTTTATTTTTAAGAACATAACCAGTCCCCTGGGGAAGTCTGTCAAAGACTTGTAAATGCAGAAAGGGGATAAAAGAACCTTTAGCCTAGAGAAAGAACTGGGAGGCTGTCTCAGCCTTTTCAGAAGCTGATTTGCTTTGTACAAGCCTGTTCTAAATGCCATGAACAAAAGACCTGAACTCTGGATAAGAGTGGGGTAATTTTGTTTAATGTGATCAGTTGACAACTGATGAAAAGTTAAATAAGACTATCGGCTTTGTAGATGATGAGATAGTATTGGCTACCATGTTTCCCCGAAAATAAGAGATCCTCTAAAAATAAGACCTACTTTATGGAAACATAATACATCCCCTGAAAATAAGACCTAGCGCATCTTTGGGAGCAAAAATTAATATAAGACACTGTCTTATTTTCGGGGAAACAGGGTAGCTTTAAACTGGGTCAGTTTATTTCCGACAGCTATTTACTGGACTCAGATTATGATTTTATGGGCAATAAAAATACCCATTATAATATGTATAATGTTTTGTCTTTTGGGTTTTTGCCTCCAATTTTTAGCAAGATTATGCTCGTGTTTAAGGGAAACCAACCATCATTTTCTGAAGTTTGAGGGAATTCCCATCACAGTGGGAATTCCCTCTACCAGGTGGGCAGGTGTAAACTGTTAAAAGCGAAGTCATTGGGGCAGGAAGGTGCCAAACAGGGGGCCTCCGAACCGGTGGGACCTGGTGCTGCCGAGACGCAGGCCTGTGGCTGCAAGGAGGCACAGAGACAAACCAGATAGCAACCGAGGCTGGTGAATGCTCACAAAGTTAAAGACCAATATATACAACATAAGTATATACAACACTAATCATAATGCAAACTACCTGATTATTCATGAAGAGTGGGTCTGCCAGCTTGTGAAACCCAAATTTCACAATCTTTGTGAAATCTGTGTGAAAAGTGAGATCTTTTTTAAAAATATATATTTTATTGATTTTTTACAGAGAGGAATAGAGAGTTAGAAACATCTATGGGAGAGAATCATCGATCAGCTGCCTCCTGCACACCCCCACCCAGGGATGTGCCGGCAACCAAGGTACATGCCCTCCACCGGAATCAAAACCCGGACCCTTCAGTCCAAAGGCTGACGCTCTATCCACTGAGCCAAACCGGTTTCGGCAAAAAAAAAAAAAAAAAAAAAAAAAAAAAAAAAAAAAAAAAAGTGAGATCTTAAACACAAGATTTGAATGAGACAAAAAAGGGGACACTGCCGGTGGGGACACAGGCCTGTGTTGGAGACAGAGAACCTGTTTGACTAAAATCTAGGAGTTGGCATTATGACACACTGCTGTTTGAAACTGAAGAGAAGAAAGAGTAGTGCTTTCAAACTATAAACTGCATTTTAATTATCTGCTTTTCTACCCCCTTCCCACACGGCCTCCACTTCCCACAAAGTGTAGTCTCTAAGGATAAGGCTGGAGGTGGCCAGAGGAAGTGTTGAGCAGACCGGGTGTGGCCTGGAAATCAAAGGCTCAGGCCTCCTGCCAGTGGAGGATGCTTCCATTTTTCCTGGCACTGAGATGAAGATGTACGTGGTGGCTATATGTCTCTTCTTATGTCTTCCCCTCTGATTCTTAGAGAGAACTACAGAAAACTCTTCTTTTGACTTATCATGCCAAATTAATTAATGCATGACTTGTTATATTTTCCCATGAACAGTTTTACATCAGGCATACACGAGCAATTCATCTAACAAGTAGGATTAGAAATAGGAACTTGCTCCAGCTGAAACCGGTTTGGCTCAGTGGCAGAGCGTCGGTCTGCAGACTGAAAGGTCCCAGGTTCGATTCCGGTCAGGCGCATGTACCTTGGTTGCGGGCACATCCCTGGTAGGGGGTGTGCAAGAGGCAGCTGGTCGGTGCTTCTCTCTCATCGACGTTTCTAGCTCTCTATCTCTCTCCCTTCCTCTCTGTAAAATATCAATAAAATATATTATAAAAATAAAAAAATAATTTTTTTTTTTTAAAAAAAGAAAGAAATAGGAACTTGCTCCAAAGGTGGCAGAGAAAAATGCAGGTGTTTTCTTTTGTAACCTGTTGACATCACCCCACTCTGGCTCTGCTTTGCTCTTTCAGCCTCTAACTCTGTTGGCCTTCTCTTGTCTTTCCTACCCATGCAGGAATCCTGACTACTTGTCCCTTGTCATCTTTTCTTCCTTCCTGCCAGATAATCCTCCTCACATCTCAGCGTAAAACCCTACAAAATATATACCTCCTTACCTCAGGATAGAATCCAGGCTCTGAGACACTGAGCACCTTAAAGATTAGAAGGCCCCTCCCAATGCCAAAGCTACTAGCAATTCTCTATTAGCAAACATTCCTCCCTCCTTTTGCCAGAATAATCTCTCATGTAAGATTGCACTCTGATGCAACCTTGTGCCCATTTCAGTCATTATGTGTGTTTTTTCCCCTTTTTACAATTTACTTATTTATTTGTTACATACACGCCTAGAAAAATAGCTGGCAGGAATAAAAAACACACATGCTTCTCAGAGTGATAGGATTACTGAAATTTCTTTTCAGTCATTATAGTTTAAGTTAAAAAAGTTAAATTTATGTGTCATTTTGCTTTATTGTCAGTTACCCTTTCCTTCCTACTTTCCCATCAACCACCAGATAGGGCTGTGAAAAGGGTTTGGAATATAGTAGATTTTTTTTTTTTTTTGTAAATCTTTATTGTTGCAAGTATTACTGATGTCCCCTTTTTTCTCACCTTTGTCCCCTCCACCTGGGTCTCGCCCTGCCCCAGGCCTTCACCTCCCTATTGTTTGTGTCCATAGCTAAAATCTTTGGTTAATCTCTTCCGTGCTTGTCCAGTCCCATTTCCTCTGAGGTTCCTCAGTCTGTTCCATGCTTCCAAGCCTCTGAGTCTATTTCATTTACCAGTTTATTTTGTTCATTAGATTTCTTGTTTGTTTATTTTGATTTTTAGATTCAATTATTGATAGATATATATTTATTGCTATTTTATTATTCATATTTTTATCACTTCTCCTCTTCTTCTTTCTCCTCCTCCACCTCTTCCTCTTCTTAAAGAATACCCTTCAACATTTCACGTAATACTGTTTTGTGGTGATGATTTCTTTAGCTTTTTCTTGTCTGTGAAGTTCTTTATCTCACCTTCAATTCTAAATGAGAGCTTTGCTTAGTAGAGTAATCTTGGTTGTAGGTCCTTGCTATTCATCACTGAATATTTCTTTTTTTTTTTTTTAAACTAAATCTTTATTGTTCATATTATTACAAATGTTCCTCATCCCCCCCCCCCCCAATTTCTCCCCTACACCAAGTTTCCATTCAATTCTCTGCCCTTTCCCCATCCACCATTGTCCTCATCCATAGGTGCAGTTTATGTTCAGTCTCTTCCTGCCCCGCTCCCCTCCCCATTTCCCCGAGAATCATCAGTCCACTCCCCTTCCATACCTCTGATTCTATTATATTCACCAGTTAATATTGTTCATCATGATTTTTACTTCCCTTGGTTTTTGGACTCACTTGTTGATAGTTACCTGTTTGTTCATAATTTTTATCTTTATTTTCTTCCTCTTCCTAAAGAACCCCTTTTAGCAATTCATATAATTCTGGCTTGGCAGTGATGAATTCTTTTAGCTTAAATTTATTTGTGAAGCTCTTTATCTGACCTTCGATTCTGAGTGATAGCTTTGCTGGGTAGAGTATTTTTGGCTGTAGGTTCTTGTTATTCATCACCTTGAATATTTCTTGCCATTCCCGTCTGGCCTGCATGGTTTCTGTTGAGAAATCAGCTGACAGTCGTATGGGTGCCCCTTTATAGGTAACTACCTGCTTTTGTCTTGCTGCTTTTAATATTCTCTCTTTGTCTTTAGCCCTTGGAATTTTAATTATGATGTGTCTTGGTGTGGTCCTCTTTGGATTCCTTTTGTTTGGGGTTCTGTGTGCTTCCTGTACGTGTAAGTCTATTTCTTTCCCCAGGTGGGGGAAGTTTTCTGTTACTATTTCTTTCAATATGTTTTTGGTATCTTGCTCTCTGTCATCTTCTGGGATGCCCATAATTCTGATGTTGGTTCGCTTGAAGTTGTCCCAGAGGTTTCTTACATTATCTTCAACTTTCTGGATTCTCTTGTCTTCTTGCTTCTGCGGAGGAGTGTCTTCTGGCTCTTTGTGTTCCAAATATTGGACTTGATTCTTGCAATCTTCCAATCTGTTTTTAGGACTCTGTATAATATTTTTTATTTCAGAGAATGTATTCTTTATTTCTAGTTGATCCCTTTTCATATCCTCATAGGTCTCATTTATTTTATCCGCCTTTTCTAAGAGATTGTTGAACAACCTTATAAGCGTGGCTTTGAACTCTATATCCAGTCGCTTTTTGTCCTCCATTTCTTTCGTTTGTGATCTGTTTCCTCGTTTCAGCATTTTCGCTGCTTCCCTGAGTTGGTAGGTTGGGAGGATCAGCTGTGTCTGTGCCAGGAGACAACCTTATTCCACTAGACTTGGAAACCTGCTAAAGCCTCTCTGAGTTCAGCTTGGATGGGGCAGAGTTTCAGGGTGGAGCCTACAGCCTTGGCTTCCGGTTAGCCCCGCCCTCGGAGGTTCCTGAGTCTCAGTGTTCCTCAGTGTCCTTTGGTACTCGCTGCAAGCACCTCTGAGAGAAAGGCGCCCTAGAGCTTCGCCCGCTACCAGACAGTGTAGTCTCTCCCCCAACCAGCCCACAACTGGGGTTCAGAGCAGTTGGAAGTGGGGTTAAGAACAGTCCGGAGCTTATGTCTCCTTCCTGCTAGGGCGATCTCGCGGCCCGAACAACAGTCTGTCCTTTTTGCTCTGCTTTTTGCCGTTCCCCTGAGCTTCCGCCTTACAGCCCAGATTCCCCCTGTATGAGGCTGGGGCCCGAGGGTCTTGCCCAGGACTGGGGTTCAGTGCAGTCAGAACTGGGGCTCAGCACAGTCCTGAGCTTTTGTCTTCTTCCCGCTGGGGCAATTCAGCAGCTCAGCAAACAGTCCCTCCTC
Source organism: Vespertilio murinus (assembly GCA_963924515.1). NCBI lineage: Eukaryota > Metazoa > Chordata > Mammalia > Chiroptera > Vespertilionidae > Vespertilio > Vespertilio murinus. Next base: position 83,527,975 of record OZ004707.1, on the reverse strand, counting down.
TGCGCGCAAATGTGCGCGACTCCGGAGCTCTGCCTTTCTTGCCGCTCCCCTGAGCTTCCGCCTTACAGCCCAGATTCCCTCTGTGTGAGCCTGGACCCCAGGGTCTCGCCCAGAACTGGGGTTCAGTGCAGTCGGAGTTGGGGTTCAGCACAGTCCGGAGCTTTTATCTCCTTCCCGCTAGGGAACGCCAGCCAGGCACTCAGCCGCCCCTCCTCTCCGGCTCCGTCCTCTCCCCGCGCGCACCGTGCCTCCGTACCTTGGGCTTTTACAGCTCCTCTGGTTTTCCTTCTGGTTTTCTCTTTCCTTCTAGTTGTAGAATTCCCAGTCAGTCAACTTTCCTGTAGTTCTGGATAGTGTCCACTCTATATTTTAGTTGTATTTTTTGAAATTGTTGAGTGAGGCTGCAGTTAGGCTTTTACCTCTGCCGCCATCTTGTTGTCTCCCCCACTGAATATTTCTTGACACTCCCTTCTGGCCTGAAAACTTTCTGTTGTGAAATCAGCTGACAGTCATATGGGAGCTCTCTTTTAGGTAACTAACTGCTTTTCTAGATTCTCTCTTTGTCTTTAACCTTTGGCATTTTAATTATGTGTCTTGGTATCGGCCTCTTTGGGTTCCTCTTGTTTAGGACTGGACTCTCTGTGCTTCCTGGACTTGTAAGTCTATTTCTTTCACCAGGTAGGAGAACTTTCCAATCATTATTTCTTCAAATAGGTTTTTAAGTTCTTGCTCTGTCTCTTCTCCTTCTAGCATGCCCATAATTTGATATCCTTGAAGTTGTTCCAGAGGCTCCTTATACTATCTTCATATTTTTGGATTATTTTTTTCTTTTTGCTCTTTGGATTGGGTGTTTTTTGCTTCCTCATATTCCAAATAGTTGATTTGATTCTCAGAATCCTCTACTCTACTGCTGAACCCCTATAAATTATTCTTTATTTTAGTTAGTGTATGCTTAATTTCTGACTGGTCCTTTTCATGTTTTTGACATTCTCACTAAGATCCTTGTATCCAGTAGTTTGCTTGCTTCCATTTCTTTCATTTATGACATGTTTCTTTATCTCCACATTTTGGTTGTTTCCCTGTGTTTGTTTCTATATATTACACAGAGCTGCTATGTCTTTTGGAATTGGTAGAGTGGCCTTGTGTAGTAGGTGTCTTGTAGGGCCCAGTGGCTCAGCCTCTCCAGTCACCTAATCTGGGCACTGTAGGTGCATCCCTGTGTGGAATGTGTGCATAATCTTTCACCACCCCACTTCGCCTCTCCACCTCTAACGTCTGATATAGTGCCTGGAACTTAGGTAACCATAGTGAATAAACACACAGCCATAGAACACTTTTAGTGTATTGCTTTATTTATTTGTTTGTTTGTTTGTTTATGTTAAGGCATGTGCTTGCCAATATTAGTATTCCTATCAAGTTGGGTAGGGAAATTATGGTGAAAGGTAAATAGATAGAAAAACTACAACATGCAAATGTTAACTAAAAGAAAAATTCATTGAAGGTAAGTAGCACAAATATATAAAGAACAAACAACTTTTCAGCCCTAGCTGGATTGGGTTAGTAGATAGAGTGTCGGCCTGCAGACTGAAGGGTCCTAGGTTTAATTCTGATCAAGGGCACATGCCTGGGTTGTGGGCTTGATTCCCAGTAGGGGGCATGCAGGAGGCTGCCAAATGATGATTCTTTCTCATCATTGATGTTTCTATTTCTCTCTCCCTCCGCCTTCCTCTCTGAAATTAATAAAATATATTTTAAAAAGAACAGTTTTTCATAATTAAATAAGTGCCAATACATCAGAAAAATAATGATCTTAAATTTGTATATTCCTATTAACACAGTGTCAAACATATAAAGCAAAAAATTGATAGATCTAATAAAAAATAGACAAATCCATCTATTTTATTTTTTTATTTCTTTTTTTTCTTTTCTTTTTTTTAAATTAAGGTATTATATGTGTACATATCCTAGTGGATAAATATAACATACCTTTTTCATTAGTGATTGAACAGACAAAACATTTTAGGATATAGAAGATTTAAAAAAATTATTGATTGATTGGTTTTAAAGAGATAAATATAGAGAGAAACATCGACTTGTTGTTTCACTTTTGTTGTTGTTGTTCCACTTATTTATACATTCATTTGTTGATTCTTGTATGTGCCCTAACTAGGAATCAAACCCATAATCTTGGTGTATCAGGAAGGTGCTCTAACCACCCTAGCTATCCAGCCAGGGCAGTATGTAGAAGATTTGAACAACAGAATTAATGAACTTTACATGATATACATATTTAGAACATTACTGTAGCAGAAAATACACATGTAACATTTACCAGTATTTTTCAAAGTTGGGCCATAAAAACTTATATCAATAAATTTTTACCTCATTTAATACTCAGGCCACATTCTATTTTCTCAAAAATGTTTTTTTTTTTTTACACCTAATAGTCCAAAGCAGTATCTTCTCAAGAGACAATTTTTCATGTGATTAACATTTTAGTCAAGTCTCTTTTAAATTAGCACAGCTCTCCATTCCCACCCTTTTGTTCATGACAGTGATTTGTATTGGTAGATAGTATGATGTAGGAATTAACTTTAATTTCTTATCCAAATTGCTAACTTTCCAAAACTACTTATTGACTAATGATTTTCATATTGGCTCAAAATTCATTTTACTTTATCCTTATATATTCTTGAATACATTCCTAGGTTATTTCTTCTTTCTTTCTTTCTTTCTTTCTTTCTTTCTTTCTTTCTTTCTTTCTTTCTTCTTTCTTCTTCTTTATTTATGCATAAATATAATTGTCTACACCCATATCATTGTTTGATTTTTCTTTTAACATTTTTTTTACTATAATAGTATAAATTTCCTCAGTCAAAATGTTTCCAGGGTATATTGTGCTAATGAAGAGGAAGCAAAAAATATAAACACATTTCATTTGGAATACTTAAAGGTTATTTTTATATCAGATTCTATCTGCAGTATATTGTCAGGCAGCATTAAATAATGGTTAATAATGAGTTCTATATCTAGACAGATCTGGTATAATTTCTGGCTCTGATACTTCCAATAAGATAACCAATCTTTCTTCATTGTCCTCCTTTGTAAAATCAGAATTAAGATGGTACAAACTTCAAAGGATGTTGTTTGTAAAGTGTCTAGCAAATTGACTGTCTGAGTAGGTGCTTAATAAATTACAGCTTTTAAAATAGTGGCCAAGAATACTGGTTCTGATGCAGGTTCCAACTAATTACCATGTGCTCTTAGGTCAGTCACTTAACCCTTCTGTGCCTCAGTTTCCTTAAATTCACCAATTCTGAGATGCACATTCATCCTCTTTTTCCTTTTAATGTTTCTGATATTGGGATACATCATTCAGTCAATGGTGTTTTTATAGTTATTGTAGGCCAGGCAATAGTTCTGACATATTATTGTCTGGACTTCAACTTGTACAATGGGTATCAGTGGGTAGCAATTTGCTTTCATGGAGACCAAAATGAAACACTCGTTTGACCTTTAGGAATCAGATGGTGTGGACTGCATGAAGGGGGGGAAGGGGTGATAGATGTAGTAGATTATAAAAATAAGCATAATCCATCATTCTTCCCTGTATCCATGGTTTTTGCAATAGGACTTTGCAGCTCTTCCATCATTAACTTTTCCCCCCCTCTTCCTTTGATTCTCAACTGGCCTGTGATTTTCTTTGATAAGTAGAATGCAACGGAAGTGGTGGTGCACCAAGTCTAAGTATTCAAGGAACTTCTGTTCTTTCCTTTTGGAAGCCTGTGTAGCTCTCAACTAGCTTGGGTTGAGAGACCATGTAGAACAGGGGAACAAGCCATCTAAGTGAGGCCATAGTAGACTGGCCAGCCTCCCGCTGACCTCACAAGTGACTGCAGATGCATGAATAGGCCTAACTGATACCAGAAGAGCCAACTAGTTGAACCTAGCCCATGCTGCCTAACTGCAGAATTGTAACCTAAATATAAATCACTAAGTTATATGGTGGTTTATTATTCTTCAACCACCAGATCAACCTGAAACTCTGCTTCTGACATCTACCTGCTCATGTTTACTACTTTGACCATGAAGATGTGGCTTTAACTAATGTAGATATACTTAACAAAATTCCCAAAGTTGTAGTTAAAAGTAGTCTAGTTCTACAAGATTTTAAAACCAGTTAAAAACCAACACTTTCAATTTTTGTGAATTCCTTTAGTTTTTTTGTGTGGATTTTAAAAAATAAAATCTGTCTCAGTAATGCTCTTGATTGCAACAAGGTTGAAATTAGAAAAAAACAACAACAGACATCAATGACAAGAATATGAAAAGATGCTTAACATCACTAATTATCAGGGAATTTTAAGTCAAAACCACAAACTGATATTAACTCACACCCATTCAGATGGCTGCTATCAAAAACATCTATAATAATAAAAGCATAATATTCTAATTAGACCAGATGTCCTTCTGGATGTTATTCCAGATGACCTTCCGGATGAAGCCAAGCTGCAAGGGAAGCCCAGGTCTCAGGTGCCAGAGGGAAGCCGGTGCCGGCAGCTGGGGGAAGGAAGGCCTACTCCTGCATGTATTTCATGCATCGGGCCTCTAGTAATATAACAATTATTGGCAAGGATGTAGAAGAATAATTGGAAACCTTATGTACATAGTGTTGGTGAAGTTGTAAAATAGTACAGCCGTATAATCTTCACCAAGAGTTGCTGGAGTTTCCTGCTTCAACGGTGCTGGTATTCTTCCTCCATCCCAGCCAGCCACTCACATCCAGCCTCCTCACAGTGCCCTCTGATGTCACAAGAGCCCCAGGCCACTGTCCCAGTGCTCTCAACTGCCACCTCTGCTGCTGCCTCTCCTCAGCCAGGCGTCCCCCTCACAGGTGCACCAGAACTACCACCAGGATCAAGAGGCCTCCAGCAACCACCAGTTCAACCTGGAACTCTATGCTTCCTACATCTACCTGCCCATGTCTTACTACTTTGACCGTGAATATATGGCTTTAAAGAACTTTGTCAAATATTTTCTTTACCAATCTCATGAAAAGGGGGAATATGCTGAAAAGCTGATGAGGCTGCAAATCCAAAGAGGTGGTGGAATCTTCCTTCAGGATATCAAGAAACCAAACCATGGAGACTGGGAGAATAGACTACTAAATGTAATGGAATATGCATTACATTTGGAAAAAGTGTGAATTAGTTACTATTGGAATTGCACAAACTGACCACTGTAAAAAATGACTTCTATTTATATGTCTTCAATGAGGCTCATTACCTGAATGGGGAGTTGAAAACCAACTTATGCAAGAGGCCTCCCCCCCCCCCCCCCCCAATTTGGCATAGCCCAGTATCTCTTTGACAAGCACACTGGGAGACAGTGATGAGAGTTAAGCCTTAGGCTGATTTCCCACAGCCTTGGGGATGACATCCGTGGTCACCAAAGCAGTACCTCCATGTTGGAGTTACCTTTACATTTGCTGTGAGTTGTACCAACTCATCCACTTACATTCTTTCATTTGTACCTTCCTTTCAAATAAGGTAATTTGGCAACCCCCCCCTCCCCCCAAAAAATAGTGCAACCATTATAGAAAATAGTTTGGAGGTTCCTAAAAAATAATAAATAAAACAGAACTACCAGATGATCCAGCAATTCTTCTTTGGGGTATATATCCAAAAATTTTGAAAAATCGACCTCAAAGAGATATTTTTGCACACCCATGTCCATTGTAGCATTATTCATAATAACCAAGATGTGGAAGCAATCTAAATGGATACATGGTTAAAGAAAATGTGATGTATATGCATAATAGAATGTTATTCAGCTTTAAAAAAATCCATCATATGCTACAACATGGATGAAACATGAGGAAACTAAGTGAAATATGTTAATCACAAAAAGACAAAAATTGCATGATCCCACTTATATGAGGTATCTGAAATAGTCAAATTCATGGAAACATAAAGTAGAATGGTGGTTTCCAAGGGGATGTTCAATGGGAATAAATGTCAGTCATGCAATATGGTACAATATGCCTATATTTAATAACACTATACTGTTAACTTAAAAATTGAATGGGTAAATTTATGTTATTTTTTATCATTAAAAACTATAAATATCAGCCCTAACTGGTTTGGCTCAGTGGATATAGTGTAGGCCTGCGGACTCATGGGCATGTACCTTGACTGTGGGCACATACCCAGTAGGGAGTGTGCAGGAGGCACACTCATAGATGTTTCTAACTCTCTATCCTCTCCCTTCCTCTCTGTAAAAAATCAATTAAATATATTATAAAGAATTCTTTGTCTCATTGTTTTATTATGGTCTCTGAATCAGGATCCAAAAAAGTTTAACTGATATGTAAAAGAACAAATAATTCAGAGGAGTAAGACTCTGAATGTGAAGAATTTTAGTTATACTGTATCCAATTTGTTTTACTTATATTTTCCTTTTTATAAGTATAAAAAGTAATATAAGAAAAAAATATGCTTAGAAAGTACTAAAAGAGGCTTTAAGGGTAAGAAAATGTGTCATTTTATTGGCAACATTTCCCTTACTATTGGTGTAAAAAATACATCTTACAGAGTTGTTGAGGAGATGCTGCATTGTCAAGGAAACAAAATATTGTACTAGTCTGATCATTTTTCCAAGAGAAAAAAAACACATTTAAAATAACAACAATAAATCACCCCCTCCAGCAGAAAAGATAAAGTAGTGTGTGTGTTGTGTTTTGAGTTTTCTTTGCAGACATTAATGATTAAAACCAACAATGAGCTGAAGACTAATTTTCTAGAAACAGTGAAGAATAGGGTGGTCCAACAATGCTGGCAATTCTTAAGTTATTACAACACATGATTAAAACATATTTTTATACAATCAAAGCATCTACTCCCAAAGTGGGGAGTATTTTCTCTTTATCACTGATCCCTTTCCTCTCACTTTTTCATGTCTTATTGTGGTGCCTACTAGCTTCAGTACAATGTTGAAAATAGTTGGGGTATCAGTTGTCATCCCTGTCTTATTTGTTTTAAAACCTTTAAGAGGTTTTAACATTATGTTTGATGTTCATTATATGGTTTTTGGTACATACCCCTCTTCGGGTATATTGACTGGATGCTTTAATCTCCCTGCCATTTCTTTAACAGTGGGGACATTCAAACAATGGCTTCCTAAAGAAAATGAAGGGAAGATGGAAATGGCCTCTGGCATTGAAGTTGATGAGGAACTACCAGAACCAAGATCTCATGATGATGATGTTGATGATGATGATGATGATGATACGTAAGTAGTCATATCCAGATGCCTAAATGAAAGTAGAAAATGGAAATACTGTTGTAGACACATAGAAGATAGCCTCAGAAACCTAGCTAAGGAGACCTGGCTTTACTATGTTTATGGATTTGTTTGTGGGCTCACTGTTTGTTTCCAATGGCATTGTCCCCTATCTCTGTATTCAGTTCTGTCTTAATTACTGTGGCTTTATCATACCTTTTGATATTTGGTAGGGCTAGTCTCACCTTGTAGCCTCTGTAGGACTCTTTTTCACGGCCCGCGTAGAAAGAGTTCCAATTCAGGGTTCGGGTTCTGGGGAAGGGCCGCACACAAATGAAGAGACTTGAAGAAATTCAACTTGGCGATGTGGGGGGCCAGGCGGTAGTCCAACTCTAGTGGGAGAACTACTCCTGCTCTGGCCCTGCCATCCCCTTTTATTGAGGCTTTGGGGAAAACATCTTAGGCAACATAAACAGAAATTTACATGTAGCCCTTAGGCAGGAAAATAATAGAAACTTACACAGGACAAACAAGGTGGAGGCTGCTTCAGCTTAACAATATCTCAACTAAAGGTTAGAGCAATTAAGGTTGTTGACCAGCCTTCCTGGCTTCCTGTCAACATCTCTTTTTTAAGTGAAACTAATTTGTTTTCCAGCAGCCTCCACATCTTTTTCTTTAAACCTATCTTAGCTATTGTTGCCCTTTATTCAATATATACATCTTTGCATTCTCTTGTAAAGTGTCATGAAAAACATTGTTGAGACTCTGATAAGAATGACATTACACCATGGCTGGTTTGGCTCAGTGGATAGAGTGTCGGCCTGCAGACTCAAGGGTCCCAGGTTCAATTCCAGTCAAGGGCATGTACCTTGGTTGTGGGCACATCCCCTGTTGGGGGTTGTACAGGAGGCAGCTGATGTTTCTCATTGATATTTCTAACTCTCTGTCCCTCTCCTTTTCTCTCTGTAAAAAATCAATTATATATATATATATATATATATATATATATATATATATATATATTTTAAAAGAATGATATTACATTTGGTAATTTATGGGAGTAGACATCTTTATGATTATAGATCATAGCACCTATGAGTATAGTATAGTTCTCCATCTGTTATATCTTTTAAAAAAGATTCTTCAGCGAGGCCTCTGCGCGCACTGTGCAGGTGGGGAGATGGCGCAGCGTCTCCCGGCCCGTGGACAGTTTGGCCCGGCCTCCGTGCTTGCCGTGCTGGTGGGGAGCTGGCACGGCGCCTCGCGTTTGCAGCCCCAGTGAGTCCTTCCTCCGCCGCCACATGGCCGGGCCGAAGCTTCCGCCACTACCGCCATGTGGATTTTAAAACTACAGTGAAAATTGAGCCACAGGAACTACTGTCGCTGCCACACCCTCCACCGCCCCCATGAATGGGAATCCACCGAAAACAGAGCTCACTATGCCCTGGGCTCAGGGAGAGTGCGGCTTCAGAACTTAGCCTCTGTGTCCACAGCAGCTCCACTTCTGCACCAAAGGAGACACCATTGAGGGCGGTCTCTCTGCCCGCAGCCATCTCAGCCCGCCCACAACCTTCCCAGCACACCCACTATGCTGGTGTGGAGATGGCGTGTGCTGGTGAGGAGCTGGTGCGGTGCCTTCCATTAGGGGCCCCGGCGAGTCCTTCCTCCGCCGCTGCATGGCCAGGCCAAAGCTCCCGCCACTGCTGCCATGTGAATTTTAAAACTCCAGTGGAAATTGAACCACAGGAGCGACCGTTGCTGCCGCACCCGCCACCTCCACCCGCCACCGCCGCCGCAAATAAAGGAAATCCACTGAGAACAGAGCTCACTACGCTCCAGGCTCAGGGAGTGGGCGGCCTCAGAACTTAGCCTCTGTGTCCGCAGCTGCTCCGCTTCCGCACTGAACAAGACACCTTTGAGGGAAGTCTCCCAGCCTGCAGCCATCTCAGCCTGCCCGCTGTGCTAGCGAGGAGCTAGGGCAGCGCCTCCAATTCGCCATGTGCCCCGGGTGAGCCATGTTCCCTGGGTGAGCCGTGTGTCCCAGGGGAAGCAGTGGGACCCGGGGGGAGGGGCGGTGAGAACCAGAGGAGGAGTGGACTCTATTCGTGTGGTCCTGAGATAGTCACCATAAAACAAGCAGACTGTCAAATGAGGAGCGGATTCTATTCATGTGGTCCTGATATAGTCATCATAAAACAAGCAGACTGTCAAATGACAGCGGGGAGGGGAAGGAGACCTGGGGGGAGATAAGAGAACAACCGAAGGACTGGTATGCATGAATATAAGTACAACCAATGAACACAGAACTCTGGGGAGGGAGGGCATGAATGGGGGGTGTGGGGGGGTGGCAATGGTAAGCTATGTACACATATAATACCTTAAAATAATAATAAAAAATAAAATAAAAAAAGATTCTTCAGTATTTTTGTATTTTCTTCATTGTTCAGATGCCACTTAATTTTTGATGTTGTTGCCATTATTAATGGGGTAATTTTTCTCCTGTGTTTTCAGTTTGGTTATTGCTAGTGTATACACTACTATTGATGTTGTATGCTGTAACTTTACTGAGCTCTCTTATTCTAAAATTTGGAGTTCTTTTAATTTTTAAAACTGTATTATAATTTACCTTTTTGTTGTTGTTGTTGTGAATCATCACCCAAGGATATTTTTTCTATTGATTTTTAGAGAGAGTGGAAGAGAGAAAGAGAGGGTGAGAGAGAAACATCGGTGTGAAAGAGTAGCATCAATTGGCTACTTCCCACATGCATCGCAACCAGGGCCGGGAAACCTGCAACCAAGGTACATGCCTTTGACTGGAATCAAACCCAGCACCCTTCAGTCCAAGGGTTGATGCTTTATCCACTGAGCAAACCAGCTAGCACATAATTTACTTTTAAAATATGTAAAATATTCATGTGGTTCCAAATTCAAAAGGTAAACTCTTTTCATAGTCTGCCTGCTGCCTTTACCTCTGCAACACAATTCCTCTTCCCAGAGTCACTAAGTAATTCTATTAAAATGTAAGTGAATATGTATCTTATATATATGTATGTATTCTTTTTCTTTTTATATATACAGTTTCATAGTGTACATATTATTGTGAAACTTCCTCTTTTTTCCTTAACAGTGTATCTTGAATATATATTTTTTAAATTCCCAGCACACCAAAGTATCAGGTCAACAGTATGTATACTTGAAATTGGATATTGTCAAACTGCCCTTCACAGAGGCTACACCGGTGAGCACCTCCACCAACCATGGAAGTGCCTGTTTCCCCACATATTTTCTTGCTCTGTGTGTTACCAAATTTATGGATCATTACACACTTAATAGGTTAGTTTTAATTAGCTTTTCTTTTATGAATGAGGTTGTCTTCACATATGCTCAATATCCATCTTTAGTTCTTCCTGTGGATACAATTTATTAAATGGCCTTAATCACTTAAAAATTTTAGGCTATTAAGATTGTACTGATTTGTAGAACTGTTTGTATTTTAGAGATATTAGCCTTTTATCTGTTAAATGATTAAGAAATGTTTCCCCCCATTTTTATTTTTGCCTTTTGATCTTATTTAGTGGCTTGTGCCATGTAGGAATTTTATTATTTTACTTTTCTATTTAGTTAAATATTTTATTCATCTTAAATTTTACTCATATGATACTGTAAAGTATGGCTCCAACTTACTTTTTTTCCAAATAAGTCCTAAGTATTCTAACATCATTTACTGAAAATCTTTATTTTTGATACCACTCAGTGTGTGTGTATATATTCTTTTTTTTTTTTTTTTTAAAGAAATCTTGTGGGTCTCTGCAAATCCTACTGGGTGGGATCACTTCATTAGACAAAGGCCAGACCCACAGTCATTTTGAGATAAGCCATCCTCAATCTTGGGCTTTTGCTTAGACTACTGAATGACAACACCCTTTATCTTCCTCGAAACCTTATGGTTTTAGAAAAGTTTTAAAGAGAATAGTTTTGAGATTCCTCCTTGTTGTATATTTCAATCACTCATTCTTTTTATTGCTAAACTAGAGGCCTGCTGCATGAAATTCATGCACTCCAATGGGAAGGTCCTTCAGCTCAGACTGCACCCTCTTGCAGTCCGGGAGCCCTCAGGGGATGTCCAACTGATGGCTTAGGCTCGCTCCCCATAGGAAGCGGGCCTAAGCCATCAGTTGGACATCATTAGCACTGCCTCGGAGGTGGGAGATGCTCCTACTATCGCTGCCGTGCTAGCCAGCCAGGAGCCCGGCTTCTGGCTGAGTGGTGCTCCTCCTTTGGGAGCACAATGATCACCAGGGGACAGCTCCTATATTGGGCATTTGCCCCCTGGTGGTCATGTCATAGTGCATGTCATAGTGACTGGTCATTCTGCTGTTTGGTCTATTTGCATATTAGCCTTTTATTATATAGGATAATGTCCTATTATGGGCAAGGCCTCGAATTCATTTTTTTTTTAGGTAGTTAAAGGGAGGGGCAGAATTTTTACTTGAGCCTAAAGCTAAAACTGTTCTTAGCTCAAAAATCTGCATACCATCTTGGTGAGGCTCATTTTGAATCCTCACACTGTTCTATTATGTATATAAGTATTGATAACCATCTTATCTCTTTAGTGAAAGGAACCTTTTGTTATGTTATAACTAGAGGCCCAGTTTCATGAAATTCATGCATGGGGTGTGGGGGGGGGGAGGGTCCCTCAGCTCAGCCTGCATCCTCTCCAATCTGGGATCCCTCTCACAATTTAGGACTGCTGGCTCCCAACTGCTCACCTGCCTGACTTTCTGATTGCCCCTAACCACTTCTGCCTGCCAGCCTGATCACCCCCTAACCATTTCCTTGCCACCCTGATTGATGCCTAACTGCTCCCCTGCCAGCCTGTTTGCCCCTAACTGCCCTTCCCATCAGTCTGATCACCCCTAACTGCCCTCCCCTGCAGGACTGATCACCCCTAACTTTCCACCCCTGCAGGCCTGGTCAATCCCAACTGCTCTCACCTACAGGCCTACCTAGGTCCCCACCAACTGCCCTTCCCTGCAAGTCTAGTTGCCCCCAACTTCCTTCCTCTGCCGGCCTAGTCATCCCTAACTGCCCTCTCCTATATGCTTGATCACTCCTAATTGCCCTCCCTTGCAGGCTTGGTCCCTCCCAACTGCCCTTCCCTGTTGGCCATCTTGTGTGGCGGCCATCTCGTGTCCACATGGGAGCAGCCATCTTTGACCACATGGGGGCAGCCATCTTGTGTGTTGGAGTGATGGTCAATTTGCATATTATTCTTTTCTTATGATTAGATAGGATAGAGGTCTCGTGAATGGGTGGGTGCTGGCTTGTTTGCCCTGAAGGGTGTCCCAGATCAGGGTTGGGGTTCCCTTGGGGCATTGGGCAGCCTGGGTGAGGGGCCTGTGGTGGTTTTTAGGCTGGCCATGCTTCCCCGGAAACCCTGGTATATGGGATTTATTTACCTTCTATAATTGAAACTTGTAGCCTTGAGCAGAGCAAAGTCTCCTGCTCACTCCATGGCTGCAGCCATTTTTATTGGGATTTATTTATCTTCCATAATTGAAACTTTGTAGTCTTGAGCAAAGACCTGGGGTGGCCAGGGCAGGCAGAAACCTTGGCTTTCCTCCATTGCCGGGGAAACCCAAGCCTCCTGCTCTCTCTGTGGCTGAAGGCCAACTTGGTTAATTTGCATACTCACAACTGATTGGCTGGTGGGTGTGGTCTGTGTGTGTGACAGAGGTATAGTCAATTTGCATATTATGCTTTTATTAGATAGGATGACTAACTTATCTCATGAGTTGTGCTTTGGCTTCAAGCTGGTATCCAGTATTCATGTAGCAACTTCAGCTCTTCTGTTCAATATTTACCTGGCATATCTTTTATTTTATTTTCTCTAAATCTTTCTAGATTTTTATGTATTAGATAGGAATAGCCCATGGACACAGACAATAGTCTGGTGAAGGCTTGGGAGGGGTGGGTACAAGGTAGAAGAGATCAATGGGAAAATAAAAAAACTAAAACAAAGGGACATCTATAACACTTTTAACAATACAGATACATTTTAAATAAAGGAAAATATCTTAGTTGAAAAGAGTTTTATGTAAAATATTCTAAGTAATTGCTCTACACTGTACTTTATTTATTTATTTTATATATATTGATTTTTTTACAGAGAGGAAGAGAGAGGGACAGAGAGCTAGAAATAGCAATGAGAGAGAAACATCGACCGGCTGCCTCCTGCACACCCCCTACCAGGGATGTGCCCGCAATCAAGGTACATGCCCTTGACTGGAATCGAACCTGGGACCCTTCATTCTGCAGACCGACGCTCTATCCACTGAGCCAAACCGGTTTCGGCTACACTGTACTTTATATTCTCAATTTTTCTCAAAGAGACATTAATTGACCCTATGTTCATTTAATATTAATTGACCTTATGTTCACTGACTGCAGGACTGACTTCTGACACACCAATCCAGCACTGACTGCCTTGCGGGCTGTGATCAGACTCTGCTTTTCTGTTCAGGCCTGATCACAGTCCCCTCAGCAGTTAGTGCTGGGTTGATGAGGCGCCTACAGTGTGGCAGTTAGTGCTGGGTTGCCATGGTGACCCAGCACTAACTGCAGGACTAACTTGTGGTGTTCAATCAAGCATTCGGTTGTTTTGGACATTACAGACCTTGGCTCTTTATATATATAGATAGTAACCTATTTATGGATATACCACAATTGATTTATACATTTGCCTGTTGATGGGCATTTGAACTGCTTCCAGTTTTATTTATTTACTTTTTTTTTGGTAAATCCTCACCCCAGGATATTTTCCATTGATTTTTAGAGAGTGGAAGGAAGAGGGAGAGACAGAGAGAGATATGTCAATGTGAGAGAGGCACATTGATTGGTTGCCTCCCACACATGTCCTAACCAGGGCAGGGGATTGAGCCTCCAACCAAGGCCTTTAACTGGAATCGAACCTGGGACCTTTTAGTCCAGTACTGATGATCTATCCACTGAGACAAATCAGCTAGGGCTGCTTCCAATTTCAGGCTATTATAAAGCTGTTAATATAAAATGAAACAGAGTATGTGTGAAATACTCTAGGTAAATGACTGGCATATATAGTAAAGGCTCAATATATAGCTTTTTTGGGGGGGTCTTCTCACTTCCCTTCTTACACATTAGATGGGTATTAATAAATATGATAAAAGTTATTGAACACAAGGTCAACTAAACAGAATAACATTCTCTTAATGTTGGTTATCTTCCTTAGAAAAATCAGATTGGTATGCTAAATAATTTATTATCTCGGTGAAAATGCAACTTGCTCATGTAGTGGTGAAGTATGAGAAGGGAAGCTGATTTTCATAAGTATTCTTCAATGTTTTGATATCATGAAGTTGAATTTTACTGTTTATTATTTCAGAAATTTTGAAGAATCTGAAGATGAATTGAGAAATGAAGTAGTAGAATCACTAGGAAAACTCACTACTTCCAAAGAGGAGGGGAACAAAGAAGAGGTTTCCAGTTCCTCTGAGAACACTGAAAAGTTAGGAGAAATATGCAGAATTAAATGAAGGTTTGAGAATATTTCTACTCCATCTAATGGTACCAAGGAACATCAACAACCAATCAAAATATACAAGTGTGATTATTGTACTTTTTCTTAAGCAGTAAGTTAGTATAAATTAATCAAAGTATCTGTTTGGGTACAAGTCATAAATATCTATAATAATAAAAGTGTAATATGCTAATTAGACCAAACAGTTAAATGACTGTCTGATGTCCTTCCAGTTGACCTTCCAGACAAAGCCGGGGCTGTGAGGGCCCAGGCAAGCCACCGTGGCTATGAGGGCAGAGCCCCTTGCATGGATTTTGTGCATCGGGTCTCTAGTTTATTTTAAGGCTTTCCCAGTAATCCCAAGAATTTACTAATTTTTGTCTCTAAATGTAAACAGTAGAATTTTTTGAGTGTAGAAACTAATATATCTATAAATTTTTAATGTTTTTATTGATTTTGTTTTTTAAAATAAATCTTTATTGTTCAGATCATTACAGGTGTTCCCCTTTTCCCCCCTTCTCCCCCATAGCTCCCCTTCCCCTGATTCCCAACCCAACCCCACCCCACACCCTTACCCCCACCACTGTATATTCAACAATAGGTGTAAGATTTTTGTCCAATCTCTTCCTGCACCCCTCAAACCCCTTTCCTCCTGTGAACTGTTAGTCTAATCCCTTTCTATGTCCCTGATTTTATTATATTCACCAGTGCGTTTTGTTCTTCAGATTTTTTTTATTCTCTTGATTTTTAGATTCACTTGTTGGTAGGTATATATTTGATGTATTTTTGTTGCTCATAATTTTTTACCTTTACCTTTTCCTTCTTCTTCCTCTTCTTAAAGAATACCCTTCAACATTTCATGTAATTCTGGTTTGGTGGTGATGAACTCCTTTAGCTTTTTCTTGTCTGTGAAGCTCTTTATCTGACCTTCAATTCTGAATGATAGCTATTCTGGGTAGAGTAATCTTGGTTGTAGGTTCTTATTGTTCATCATTTTGAATATTTCTTGCTACTCCCTTCTGGCCTGTATAGTTTCTGTTGAGAAATCAGCTGACAGTCATATGGGTACTCCCTTGTAGGTAACTAGTTGTTTTTCTCTTGCTGCTTGTAAGATTTTCTCTTTGTCTTTTGCTCTTAGCATTTTAATTATGATGTGTCTTGGTGTGTTCCTCTTTGGGTTCTTGTTCATCATTTTGAATATTTCTTGCCACTCCCATTTGCCCTGCATAGTTTTTGTTGAGAAATTAGCTGACAGTTGTATGGGTACTCCCTTGTAGGTAACTAGCTGTTTTTCTCTTGCTGCTTGTAAGATTCTCTCTGTCCTTTGCCCTTAGCATTTTTATTATGATGTTTCTTGGTGTGTTTCTCTTTGGATTCCTCTTGTTTGGGGTCCTGTGCGCTTCCTGAATGTGTAGGTCTATTTCTTTCACCAGGTAGGGAAAGTTTTCTGATATTATTTCTTCCAATAGGCTTTCAATAGCCTGCTCTTTCTCTTCTGGCACCCCAAAAATCCAGATGTTGGTACGCTTTAAGCCATCCTGGAGGCTCCTTACTCTATCCTTACACTTTTGGACTCTTCTTTCTTTTTGCCTCTCTGGTTGGGTGATTTTTGCTTCCTTATATTCCAAATCTTTGGTTTGATTCTTGGGGCATGTTGATCTATAGTTGAGTTTCTGTATATTCTTTATTTCAGACTTTGCATGTTTAATTTCTGGCTGGTCCTTTTCCATTTTTTTGGTATTCTCATTAAGATCCTTGAAAGTCTCACAGATCTTCTTGGAGGTCTTATCAAGTTTCTCAAAGGTTTTTAGAAGATTCTTGAGTAACCTTATAAATGTGATTATGAACTGTGTCATCCAGTAGTTTACCTTCTTCCATCTCTTCCATTTGTGACATGCTTCTGTGTACCCTTATTTTGGCTGCCTCCCTGTGCTGATGAAGTAGCTTTGGCTTTGTGTGGTCATGACCTGTAGGGGCCAGTAGATCAGCTTCCCTAATCACCTGAGGTGGTTGCTTTTGGTATATCCCTTTGTGGGCTGAGTGCAAAGTATTGGTTTAATTAAGCCTTGATTGCTGTTGGTACACTGGGAGGAATTGACCTCCAGGCCAATTGGCTGTGAGGACCTGTTGTTTCTATAAAGGAAGAACTGCTGTGCTGGAGACATGCCTTGTTTCAGTGGGGCTTTGGTGCTCACTGTGTCTGTCTCCCGAATGTTTCACTTATGGGTGTGAGAGGTTGAAACTGAGCACTAGAACACTGGGTTCTGGGTCTCCAATGGGGTGTAGTTCAGCTACTGTCTGAGGCCACCCTGCAGGAGCTGAGCTATAGTGCGAACCACAGTCCTGTCTTCCTTGGATCTGTTTGCCCCAAGTTGCAAGTTTTCTAAACTGCAACAGAGAGGGCCATTCATATGCAAAAGCTGCTACTTGGAGCTTGGGTGTGTTTGTAGATTTTTCGGGGCAAAATCTTAGGGCGTCACTAGGCTGGTGCATGGCCAACAGTGCTGGCTGCCTGTCTGCCGCCTCTCCAAGGGCAACTTGGCTTTCCCAAGTCCCCTCATCCCTGTGTCTCCCACGTCTTGCACCACAGCACAGCAAACAATCTCAGCTCTGCAAGCAAGCCAGCCTCACTTTCTGACTTGATGGCAGACAAACTAGCCTCTCCCCAGAAACTGGATTTCTGAGAGATCTGGAGCTTGTCTCTCTTCAGGTTGAAGAAAGCACCGCCCTCTACCAGCCGGGATCTGCCAACATGCCCAATATCGCGTTCGAGCCCCCCTACTTCAGTTTTTGAGCACTTGTCCCCTGAATTCTCCTCTTTCTCTTTCAGTCTAGTTGTAGGGCTTCCTTTCAGCCAGCTTGAAACTAATATTTTTATTTTAAAATTTCTATTTAGAAATCTTGCAGATAATATGTGGTAGGAAGAGTAATGTGCTTACCCTCTTCCCAAATGTGAATATATTATGTTAAATGCAAAAGGGATTAAAGTTGCAGATGGAATTAAAGTTGCTAATCAGCTGACCTTAAAATAGGGAGGTTATCTTGCATTATCCAGGTGTGCCCAATCCTATATAATAAAAGCCTAATTGTCCCCTCTGGCAGTCGTTTGACCAGGAGTTTGACGGGGAGACAGGGAGTTTGACTGCTCACTATGATGTGCGCTGACCACCAGGAGGCAGTATGGAACATGACAGGTGTCAACAACATAGTGCTGGCAGCAGGTGGCAGTGGAGGCACTGCCAGCCTGTTGGGCCCGACAAGAGTGGGACCAAGGTGGGATGGTGGAGCAGGTGGCGCCAGGCCAAGGCAGGTGTGAGTGGGGGCCCAATGGCCCCGCAGACAGTTACCAGTGGTGGTGACAGGGGGTGGGGCTTCTACCCGGCTCCCAGGCTCTGAGGAGCTGAGTGGGGGGCTGGCTCTAACCCATTGCCCTGTAGATGGTGACCAGAAGCTGGAAGCCCTGATCACCTGATTGGGGCTGGGCTGTGAGCTTGGATGGGAAACTGGGAGTGGCGGCAACCAA
Organism: Vespertilio murinus; assembly: GCA_963924515.1. Classification (NCBI taxonomy): domain Eukaryota; kingdom Metazoa; phylum Chordata; class Mammalia; order Chiroptera; family Vespertilionidae; genus Vespertilio; species Vespertilio murinus. The sequence goes on along the minus strand of OZ004707.1, from coordinate 83,509,616 downwards.
CCTCCCACAGTACCCAAGCAAGGGGCTGCAACCTCTTGCTGGCTATCTGGGGGTGGGGGTGACAGAGAAGGAGGTGCGGTAAGAATGCAGGGTGTCCACTGAACTCGCTGTCATTTCCTCTGCTACCCTACCCTGGGATGCCAGAGCTCGTGAGCTGGGGAATCCCCCACACTCAGGTGCTGGGTGCCCACGAGGAGCTCACTCTGCACCCGTATGGCCTCTTCCGGGTGAGCCAGGCTGCAGCCACTGGGACCTCAGGGTCTGGTTGGGCTCCCTGGGGTTTTGCACAGGAGCTAGTCTAGGAGGTAGGCTGAGAGAGAGCACACTGCCCACCCGGCTTCCATGTGGCCCGGAGGCGCAGGCTGTGCCTTGGCCTGCAGCTGTGCTCACCTTATCTCCATGTGGCGACTCAGGTGCTATGACTCAGGCACAGGGGGTACACAGGGGCCCAGGTGCTGCCCAGGACAAAGACGTCAGCTGGGACCTGCCCATCTACATCAGATGCTGACTGGCCAGGCCTAGGCATCACAGCCATGCATGAATTTTGTGCACCGGGCCTCTAGTATACTCATAAGTCTTTAAAAGTGGAAGAGGGAGACAGTAGAATCAGAGTTGGCAGTGTGAGAGGGAATTGGCCTGATGATGCTGGCTTTGAAGATAGAGGGAAAGGCAAAAGCCAAAGGAAGCAGGCAGCCTCTAGAAACTGAGACAGGTAAGGAAAAGGATTTTCCCCCAAAGCTCTGCCAACACCTTGATTTTAGCAGTGAAATCCACTTTAGGTTTCTGACCTTTGGAACTCTAAGTAAGATAATAAATGTGTGTTGTTTTAACTTGGTTTATGGTAATGTTAAGATAACAATAGAAAGCTAATACAAACTCATTTAAAATAATGAATCTGCCATTTAATAAAACTGTGATTTTGAAATTTCCTGTTATATTGAATACACTTGTTTGAAGCTGATGTTGACATGGGAGTAAGGCTATTGAGCAAAGAGGGGAACAAGATATGCCTTTAATTATACATCATATAATCATTTTATTATTTTGTATTGAATTATTTTCTGTTAGTTTTAAATGTATAGGTTATAAACTCTTATCATGGTCTTTTTATATGTAGTACTTAGCATAGTGCCAGAAATGTTTCTTAAATGAGTAAATAAATGCTAATACAATTTCCTCAGTAAGACTGTAAACTTTTTGTCAGGAAAGGAGAATTTTTGTATTGAAAATGTGCTTGTATTGAACATAATAGATATTGTTGACTTATCTGCCTCTATAGAGGATAGGATTCTTTTATTTTTTTCTTAATTCTTACCTGAGGATATTTTTTTTCATTTTTTTTGTCTTGTTTTATTTTTTCCACTGATATTTTTTCATTGATTTTTAGGGAGAGTGGAAGAGAGAGGGAAAGACAGAGAGACATCAAAATGAGATAAACACATTGATTGGTTGCCTCCTGCACACACCTTGCCCAGGGCCGGAGTGGGGTGGAGCCTACAAGCAAGGTATGTGGCCTCTACTAGAATAGAATCCGGGATCTTTTGGTCTGCAGACTGATGCACTATCTACTGAGAAAACTGGCTAGGGCTCCGTTGATTTTTTTAGAGAGAGTGTAAAGGAGGAAGGAGGAAAGAGAAACACAGACATGAAAACCTCATCAATTGATTGCTTTTCAAATGCACCCCAATCAGAATGGGGATGGAACCTACAACCCAGGTATGTGTCCTTGACTGGAAATCAAATCTGCAACCCTTTTGGTGTGCAAGCCAACAATCTAATCACTGAACAACATCGTCCAGGACAGGGCTGTTCTATTTCTAAGTGGTAGAATTCTGCCAGAAATATCTGCCCAATAATAAAAATAAAACCCAAATTGCACATTGATACATTGCTGAACCAAGAAAACAAAGATGAGGAGGGGTTGGTCTGATTACTTCTAAGGTCTGCTTAGTACTTCCATTTGTTATAACTTTATTAACTACTAGAGGCCCAGTGTACAAAATTAGTGTATGGGAAGGGTATCTCTCAGCCCAGCCTGCACCTTCTCCAATCTGGAACCCCTCGAGGGATGTCCGACTGCCTGGTAGGATGGGGCCTAAATGGGCAGTTGGACATCCCTTTCATAATCCAAAACTGCTGGCTCCCAACTGCTCGCCTGCCAGCCTGATCACTCCCTAACCACTCCCATGCCAGCCTGATCAGTGCCTAACTGCTTTCCTATCAGCCGGTTTGCCCCTAACTGCCCTCCCCTGCAGGCCTGCCTCCCCCCCTCATCTGCTCTCCCCAGCAGGTCTGGGTCCCCCCCAACTGCCCTCTTCTGCTGGCCATCTTGTGTCCACATGGGGGCAGCCATCTTTGATCACATGGGGGAAGCCATCTGTGTGTTGTTGTGATGGTTAATCTGCATATTTCTCTTCTATTAGATAGGATAGAGGCCTGGTGCATGGGTGGGGCTGGCTGGTGTGCCCTGAAGGGTATCCTGGATCAGGGTGGGTTTCCCTTGGGGCATGGGGTGGCCTGGGCGAGGGGCCTGTGGTGGTGTGCAGGCTGGCCACGCCCCCCCAGCAATCCAAGCAGAGGCCCTGGTATCTGGAATTTATTTACCTTCTACAGTTGAAACTTTGTAGCCTTGAATCGAGGCCTGGGCTGGCCAGGGTGTGTAGAAAGCTTGGCTTACTCCATTGCCAGGAAAATCTAAGCCTCCTGCTTGCTCTGTGGCCACAGCCATCTTGGTTGGGTTAATTTGCATACTTGATCCTGATTGGCTTGTGGGCGTGGCAGAGGTATGGCTAAACTAAGATGAGGAGGGGTTGGTCTGATTAGTATTTTTTTTTAAATTTATTAATGTATTATCTGTGTACATAGTTTACCATTGCCCACCGCCCCCCTCCCATAGATGCCCTCCCTCCCCAGAGTTTTGTGTCCATTGGTTGTTCTTATATGCAAGCATACCAGTCCTTCGGTTGATCTCTTATCTCCCCCAGATCTCCCTACCCTCCCCCCCACCCCCGCCCCTGCTGTCATTTGACAGTCTGCTTGTTATTATTTCTTTTTTTAAAAAAATATATTTTATTGATTTTTTACAGAGAGGAAGAGAGAGGGACAGAGAGTTAGAAACATCGATGAGAGAGAAACATTGATCAGCTGACTCCTGCACACCCCATAACTGGGGATGTGCCCACAACCAAAGTACATGCCCTTAACTGGAATCGAACCTGGGACCTTTCAGGCTGCGGGCCAATGCTCTATCCACTGAGCCAAACAGATTTCGGCTGGTCTGATTACTTCTAAGGTCTGCTTAGTACTTCCATTTGTTGTAACTTTATTAATTACTAGAGGCCCAGTGCATGAAATTTGTGCACTGGGCTAGGAGGGGTGTCCCTCAGCCCAGCCTGCACCCTCTCCAATCTGGGATCCCTCTCACAATCTAGGACTGCTGGCTCCCAATTGCTCAGCTGCCTGCCTCCTGATTGCCCCTAACCGCTTCTGCCTGCCAGCCTGATCACCCCCTAACCATTTCCATGCCAGCCTGATTGATGCCTAACTGCTCTTTTGCCAGCCTGGCCACCGCTAACTGCACTCCCCTGCAGATTTGATCGCCTCCAACTGCCTTTCCTTGCAGGCCTGGTGCCTCCCAACTGCCCTCCCCTTCTGGCCATCTTGTATCCAAAAGGGGACAGCCATCTTTGACCACATGGGGGCAGCTATTGTGTGTTGGAATGATGGTCAATCTGCATATTACTCTTTTATTAGATAGAATAGAGGCCTAGTACATGAGTGGGGGCCAGCTGGTTTTCCCTGAAGGGTGGGGGTTCGCTTGGGGCATGGGGCAGCCTGAGAGAGGGGCCTGTGGCTGGCCAAGCAGAGGCCCAAGTATCTGGAATTTATTTACCTTCTACAATTGAAACTGTAGCCAGGAGCGGAGCCAAGTCTCCTGCTCACTCTGTGGTCAGCAGCCATTTCTGTTGGAGCTTATTATCCTTCTATAATTAAAACTTTGTAGCACTGAATGGAGGCCTAAGCCAGCAAGGGCAGGCAGAAAGTTTGGCTTCCTGTTGCCTGGGAAACCCAAGCCTCCCTCCTGCTCTCTGTGGTCGTAGCCATCTTGGTTGGGTTTATTTGCATACTCGCTCTGATTGGCTGATGGGTGTAGCAGAGTGATGGTTAATTTGCATATTACTTTTATTATGTAGTATAAGGAATGCATGTATCAGGCTTCCTCTAGCTGTGGAATGTGTCAGTCTTTATGCTTTTATTTTCCTGGTGATGCTCGAGAGACTGTTTTTTATATTTGGTATATAGAGTTATTGATTCTAACCTTTTAGGGAGAGTGCTCAGTATGGTCATATCATGATGTTGGGAATATTGAAAACTTTCTCACCATTGTGTTAATTTCAAACTAGGTAACACCTATCCTGAGGGATTGGAGCAGGGAAGGGCTGGCCTGGGCAAGGGGCTGTGATGTTCTGATTTCTGATCATTCTGGTCATTCCACCATTTCAGTTGCTGGACTTTTATTATAATAAGATAAACATATTAAGTTTGCTCCAAGGACAACATGCTTGGCAAAAGTCTCCTTTAGGTATTAGCCACCAAGCGTGATTATCATTCATTCTAAGATTTTGAGTTCTTTGCTTTAAATTAGGAAGCATTCATTATGATGAATATACATATCTGCAAGGTTTGTCAACCTGCTTCAGCCTCTAATTCACCTTACCCATCTTACACAAACCATTACCTAAATCGTGTTCTAGAGAGTTTTGATTGCTTTTCTCTGCTTTTAGGCTTGGTTGCATCTGTATATTGAAACTATTGATCAAACCTGCATATTTTTTAAGAATACATTTTATTAGAAAAATCATACATCTTTATGTATGATAAATTTCAAACTGATCACTCTTTAAATGGTACCTATAGGTATATCAAGCCTTAACTTCCCTTCTAAGTGTCTGGTAACATTCATATAGTCTAAGCGAGTACATAGCACTAGAGCATTAGAACTGATGCTTCTCCAACACCAGAGGAGGCCTTAGATTTAGGGTGTGAAAGAGGAAAAAGAGGCAGCATAGGAACAGTGGGAGGTAGGGTAAATTTTAGGGTATAAGCGATTCTAGTATTTGCATAACTTCTTGTGGTTTAACACAAGTGTGGGGAGGAAGAACCTTTCTTCTACCTTTTAATTATTAGACCTCTATCAGTTGGCCTACTAATTAAATCTATGTGAGAAAGATTAGCAAGAGAAAATAACCAAATTTATTTACATACATATGTATGGTAATCCTATACACAGGAGTGCTTGAGAGACAAAAAGGGAAAGTAAGGTAGACATGGCGTTCTGAGTTAAGGATGCAGTAAGGCACCCTGGAGCTTCAGAGGAGAGGAGGGTCATTTGTAGGCCAGATGTTCAGTAATTAGAAGTGTGCCCAGCCCTATAAATAGATCATAAAAGGTTATTTCTGCTGATACTCTTATTATGGTCAAGGCCCCAAATTTAAATTATTTAAGGAAGAAGTAAAAGTCTCTCGTGAGCCTGAAGGGTTTCAACTGCCTCCATCTTAACATAATTCACATACCAAAGTGGCACATCTTCGGGAGTTCTGTGGCATACTTCAGGAGTAACTTTTTTGTACCTACTAACATATTTAGCACAGATATACTCTCATTTATTTATTCATATTAAAGTTCTCAAGTTTAAGGTACATTTACATAATTAAACTAATATTCTGAAAGCACTGATAATCATACTGGCCCCTATTTCATAATTTTATCTATAAGATAATTTTGTAAAATACCCTAATCATTATTAAAATAAAGTATATGAAGCTCTGCTTCACAAAAATGTTGTCTGAAATATTCATTTTTAAAAAAGTTATTTAAAAAATCTGCCAACATATTCTTGGATACAAGAGACAAGATGGTTTCGTTTTGCCATAAAATTCTTAAAAAATTTTTTTCTTGGCAGGTGAAGCTTGAAATATTAGATAGTAAATAACAGCATTGGGAGACTATGCGAGGGATATATAAATGTACCATACTGGAAAAAGTATCCAAGATGATGAAAATCACTCCTTTAAGTCATATTTAGATACAAAGAGCATGCACAACTGGAAATAAGAATGAAATTAACTACAGCTGTGGGTTCAAAAGATAGGCCACTCAAAAGCAACATTTTGCAGGAATGTAGCTGACATATTGTTTTCTTTTTTTAAAATATATTTTATTGATTTTTTACAGAGAGGAAGGGAGATAGAGCTAGAAACGTCGATGAGAGAGAAACACCGACCAGCTGCCTCTTGCAAATCCCCTACTGGGGATGTGCTCGCAACCAATGTACATGCCCTTGACTGGAATCGAACCCGAGACCTTTCAGTCCACAGACCGACGCTCTACCACTGAGCCAAACCGGTTTCGGCTGACATATTGTTTTGACACTTGTCATGCTATCAATCATTCTGAAAAACCACACATTAGGACAAGCATGTCAAACTTGTGGCCCACGGGCCGCATGCAGCCCACAATGAATATTTTTTGTGGCCCAGCCAATCTAATGGTATGTAAGAAATGTTTTAATAAATTTAAATAAATTAAAAAAATAAATTTCATAACTTAATTTTTACAATATCCTGTTATACGTAATTACTAATAACTACAACGTTTGCTAATAACTAATTACTATAATCATGCTACATTCATTTCCCTTACCTGCCTTATGCACAGGTGCACCATTTCTCTCCACTAGTACTAGCAGCGAATATTTTAACAGCCAATTGCCATGTCATTAGTCTTGGACTAACTTATTTGGTGTAACAGGAAATATTTCACATTTGAATAAGAAGAAAAATAGGCTTATTTGCATTATGCTTATTAATTTGTGCAGTTATTCAGTGTCTGGTAAGTTAATATTCAAGAAAAAATATTAATTTTTATTAAAATGTTCTATTATTTTATGTTAATGATTACTCATTTATTTCAGCCCTTTGATTCAGCATGTCTCTATCGAAATAAACCTACATTTCTAAGAAAATTGAAGCTTTTATTTCTTTGCTGCCCCACAGAAACTGAAAACCTTGTTTATTTGGCTGTGTTAGCCTTTGAGTTTGACATGTTTGCATTAGGAACATCAAAGTAAACATATATGAAATTTATATTTTCTAATGTTTATGATAAAAATTGTTTTAAAGAAACAAGCTTAAAAATGTTTTATGGAATTTCAGAATCCTTTCTTACTTACTACATTCTCTATTTATGTTCGATTTCAATTTCTTTGTCTTTGTCCATGATTTTCTCTGGGGGGATGGGTAGGCTGAGTGGACAATAGTATAAATCCTACCTCAAAGCCTAGGTGTGATTGTTGAACCTCAGGGAAGGCAGGGGAGGGTGGGCAGGAAGAGATCAACCAATGCACTTGTATGTGTATATGCATAACCCATGGACACAGACAATAGGGTGGTGAGGGTCTGGGTGAGGGAGGGAGGGGGTGGGCTGGAAGAGATTAATGGGGGAAAAAGGAGGACCTATGTAATACTTTCAATAATAAAGATTAGGAAAAAAAAAAAAAAGACTAGGTGTAACATACAAGAAAGCACTAGGCTGGGGACACCCAGGTTATCATCCTGATTTTGTCATTTAACAGCTTTGTGATACTGAAGGAGTCTAAATCCTTTAAACTGCTTGTCTGTAAAGTTGAAAATAAAAGAAAACTGGACTAGAGAATTTGTAGCATTTCTTCCAGCTCCAATTTCCGACAGCCTTTCTTTTCTAAATTGAATAACCTCACTACACAAAGCTTTGTTGGCGTGTCAGAACATCCTGGGATTTGGACTTGCTGACTTCTGATCTGATGACTTGGCCTGCAGACAAATCAAGAATGTGATTGGGAGTAGATAATAATAAAATGGCTGGATCTATGAATGGAGAGAAGACTGAAAAGGAAAAACATACCTCTTTAGCATGACCCTAACACAGTGGTCGGCAAACTCTAGTCAACAGAGCCAAATATCAATAGTACAATTGAAATTTCTTTTGAGAGCTAAATTTTTTAAACTTAAACTTAAACTTATTCTAACACCACTTCTTCAAAATAGACTCGCCCAGGCTGTGGTATTTTGTGGAAGAGCCACACTCAAGGGGCCAAAGAGCCGCAAGTGGCTCACGAGCCGCAGTTTGCCGACCATAGTCCTAACACAAAGAGGTATGAGACTGGAAAAGAAGTCAATTCAGTGAACTAGAAGGAATTGACTATGTATGCAGAAAATGCCAAAAGTTGTAGATCTCTATGCCATTGCTGCTCATTTGCATCAATTAGTCACTTATCATGCTATTACTCAGGAGAAGTCCTGCTAAATTATACTGATTCCTAGCTACTGGCTTAGTAACCAATAATTCACAGAGGGCCCTAATGCAATGATAAAGATAGGATTACTGAAGATATTTACTACACATTGCTCCATAAAAATTAAAAAAAAATCCTCACCCTAGGATATGTTTTTTTCCCCCCCAGTTGATTTTAGAGACAGAAGTGGGGAGACAGAAAAACTGATGTGAGAAACATCAACTGGTTGCCTCCCATACACACACTGACTAGGGATCAAACCACAACCTTTTTGGTGTACAGGGTGACACTCCAACCAACTGAGCCACGTGACTTTAATTAAAGTAACTTTTATTTTTATAGTTTTCAAAGTATTTTCACATACTTTCTATGTCAGTATCAGAACTCGAAAAGGCAGGGAGGACAGGCATTACCATGTCCAGATTATAGATGAAGAATTTTAGATGACACTCAGAAAGATTAAGGAAAAGCCTTAATATAAAATCAGACGTTTGTAAATGATGGAGCTGCGGTCAGGCTCAGGTATGCTAACTACTAGCCCAGTGCTCTCCTAAGAACACCACCTTTTTATCTTACAGTGCATAATGCTGGGCATAACAGGGAAGTGTATGTTATATTATCAACTATGAAAAAAAACAACTAATTGTGATGTTCTTACTCAAACCTCTTGATTGACTTAAAGCTGACTTCTAGCCAAACCCGGTTTGGCTCAGTGGACTGAGCGTTGGCCTACGGATTGAAAGGTCCCAGGTTCGATTCTGGTCAAGGGCATGTACCTTGGTTGCGGGCACATCCCCGGTAGGGGGTGTGTAAGAGGCAGCTGGTCGATGTTTCTAACTCTCTATCCCTCTCTCTTTCTCTCTGTAAAAAATCAATAAAATACATATTTTTTAAAAAAAGCTGACTTCTAGCCTCTGAGATGTGGAAATGTTAAGGAATAATGAAAGGCCCATACAAATGTACTGATAGCTCTAAACAAAAAAAACTATTTTCACAAATAGGAAATGATTACCAGCAATACCTTGACCTCTACATGTCTATGCACACTCACAGAGCAATCACAGTCAGTTCATCTTCTGACTTTTAGAATATTAAGCCTGCTTAAGGTTTCTTTTTTCTTTTAAGAAACTCATTAAATATATTCAAAATGGTCTTCCACAATACTGTTTAAATTTAAATGTACCAGAATTTTCCTGTGTTCCAAAAATGTACAATTCTAAATAACTAATCAATTATCAGTCATCCATTTTTATTTAACATTTCTTTTTCGAGAAGGAAATTCTCTTTTTGGTTACTAAAGTGATTTAAAAAATATGGATTATATCAACATTAAGATTGTTCATCTTTTTTTCTTTAAGATTATATTTTTCAGATTTTGAGATCAAGCACTAATCTAAAATTTTTACATTTAAACATATAGGTTACCTTTTCTATTTAGGTACTTTTGCCTTTTTTTCGTTAAAATAAATACGTTGCCTACATATCTAAAGAGCATTGGTTAGGCTGGTTTTATTACAAGAGGGAATGAGTTTAGAAAAATCTTACCCACCTAGCTCAGCCAGCATGGCATAGTGGTTGAACGTGGACCTAAGAACTAGAATGTCATGGTTTGATTCCCAGTCAGGGCGCATGCCCGGGTTGTGGACTTGATCTCTAAGTGTGGGATGTGCAGGAGGCAGCTGATCAATCATACTCTCTCATCATTGATGTTTCTTTCTCTCTCTCTCCCTTCCTTTCTGAAATCAATAATATATATATGTATATATATTTTATATATAAAAAGAAAAATATTACCCATCTTTAATTTGGACAGATATAGCATTATTTAAATAACTTCTCCACAGATGACAGAAATGCCACTTCAAACTCCTGATCAGAGAACCTGCTCACAGATGCACGAGCGTTATTTCTGATGTGGAGTCTCTTTTCCTCAGACAGGGAAAGAATATGAGCCATCGTCTTAGCATAGCCTTCTTCACTTTCAGCCAGAAATCCAGTTACTTCCCCTTCGTAAGGAATGACAATGTCAAGCTTCGGGCCTCCTGAATTGTGTGCGAGGATAATTGTGCCAGCTGCCATACACTCAACAACTCCTGAAAAAAACACAAAAGCATGTAATTTAAGTTTTTGAACATGTTCATATGAACAAGAATGAACAGAAACCTTAAAAAAATTGTATGAAACTTATGAAAATTTAACAACATATCTGTATGTCTATAAATGTGCTCATTTAACTTCCAGGGTACAAAATAATTTTAAGGTTTTTAATTTTCAAACCTTCACAATAATGCTGCTTTGTTCTTAATTAAAACAGATAAGTAGATGGAAGGATGGTCTATATAAAACAGTTATGGTGTGGATAATGAAACAAAGTAGAAGACTAGAGAAAGTTAGCAGGATGGTAGATAATCAATGGATATGGAAATATAAAATAAGTAAAAAGGTATCAAACGCAAAAATATAACAGTTCAAATTACAGCAGTAGAAAAATAAAGAAAAAAGTAAGCCATCTTAGTGAGGCATACGATTACTGATTCTTAAGTTACTGCCTGGATTTCTGGCAAATTTGAAACTACTGTGTGCCCAACAGCAGTGAAATAAATGGAAGTTTTGGTTAGTTTCTGTCAAATAATGTAGGTGAGAATATAAGTTACTCTAACCAGAATATCTTAACTGTGTTCCTAGAGAGAATTAAGCCCTTCAGAAAGTGAGTTAGTTGACTGCAGAACTGATATTCTAGAAGCACAGGAAAGAAATGAAATCATTCACAACTGTTTCTTCAAAAATGGTAAAATCTCTATGAACAGAATTTTCTGTTAGTGTTATAATTTGAATTCTTATTTGAAAAATATGGATTATATCATAACATTCCTTTCAAGGCTAGATATCATTCCTCTATGCTTTCTCGGAGAGCTCAAATCTAATAAGTTTTATCCCCCCCACCCCCCGCCCCCTCCAGGATTTTCTACCTCTTCAGGTCATAAATCCTCCTCTTGCTCTTCTTTCATTTCCCTTTCACATATCAACTTCTGAAAAGTATGGTTTGCACTTACTATTTCACTTGTTCACCGACATTCAATGCTCAACTTACCACAATTCAACTCTTGCTTCTACTCCTCCTTTACTAATAAACTGCTCGTGACCAGGTCACCAGTCACTTCCTTATCTGGCCCAGCATCGGGGAAGCACGGACACTTGCTGCCCTTACTCTTCCTCTCCAAATACTCTCTCCCCTTGATTTCCATGACACTGCATTATCCTGGTTTTCCTCTCTCTATTTCTTCTCTTTTTGGCTGGACACTCTTCCTTTGCCCACTTCTGAGCTGTTGCTATTTTCAGCAGTTTGTACCATGGGCCTCTACGCACTTTCTGTAGGCATCTTACCACATCCAAGGGGCCTGCAGTAACTACCTGGACAACAACTCAATCTGTATTCCCACATCAGGTCCCTCTCCTGGACTTCACACTCATATATATAAATGCTTGCTGGATGCACACATGTACAGTGGAACTTCATTTCTCAAACTTAATTCATTCCAGAAGGCTGTTCAAGAAATTATTTGTTTGAAAATGGAATCTTTTTTTTTTTTTCTTTTTAAAAAAAACATCTCTCTGGATGGAGAACTGGGCTGGTTTTCTTTTCTTTCTTTTATTTTTTAAAAAATATATCTTATTGATTTTTTACAGAGAGGAAGAGAAAGGGATAGAGAGTTAGAAACATCAATGAGAGAGAGTCATCGATCAGCTGCCTCTTGCACACCCCCCACCGGGGATGTGCCCGCAACCAAGGTACACGATCTTGACCGGAATCGAACCCAGAACCCTTCAGTCCACAGGCCGACGCTCTATCCACTGAGCCAAACCGGTTTTGGCGAAAATGGAATCATTTTTTTCTCCATTAGAAATAATGTAAATTGAACTAATCAATTCCAAACCCCCAAATGATACCCTGTTTCAACTTTTCTTATATATAGTACATGTCTAATATATTGTTTAGTTTATAAACACTTCTTTTCTTACATTTATCAAACCACCCCCTATGAACCTTAAAGGAATTTTTCATGTATCACTGTTAGGTCTGATCAAATAACTGATTCAACACTCCCTCCTCTGGGAACTGACCTTTAGGCCATTTTACAACATTCCCTTTTTAGTCTACATTCCACTTGCTAAGACCACATTCCATTTGCTAAGACCATTAACCTTCCCTTCTGGACCAGCCAAGGGAATCCTCCACTCAGAAAAAGTCCGTCTAGAGTCCTTTAAAATACTTGACTCCCTGTCCCTGGGTGCTGATGCCATTTTGGTATCCAGATGACCAATATTCATAATCCCACCACTTTGGCCTCATGCATTCCTCCTTTGGGGACCCTAAAACACTGCCTTCGAAATGCTATCACCAGGTAACTGCTTTTCCTCTATCCAAAACAACAGCAGTTTTTCTATCTATTCAATTGCCTGGGATTACTGTTTAGTGAACACATTCACACCCTTAGCAATATTAGGACTCTGCACGCCCCCTACTGGGGATTGAGCCTACAACCCAGGCAAGTGCCCAGAGCAGGAATTGAACCTCTTGGGACACTCAACCACTAAGCAACACCAGCTGGGCATATTAGCACTCTTGATGGCTTCTTTATGTTTTAAAATTGTGCTAATTGGCCCAGATGGCATGGCTCAGTGGTAGAGCATCGACCTATGAACCAGGAGGTCACAGTTCAATTCCCTGTCAAGGCATGCGCCAGGTTGCTTGCGGGCTTGATTCCCAGAAGAGGATGTGCAGGAAGCAGCCAGTCAATGGTTCTCTCTCATCATTGATGTTTCTCTCTCTCTTTCCCTGTTCCTTCTCTTTAAAATCAATAAAAGTGTATTAAAAAAACAAACAAACAAAAAAACCTGTGCTCATCATCAGCAACAAAAGCACCCTCTCCTTTGCTGGTCTGCTGAGATGCTTTTTGTCATGTGTAAAAGGGTTGGGTTCAAAACTAGTTTTCGTAGAAAACCGAGACATTTTTTTATGTGAACAACTTGGTTGAGAATGGAATTGCTCAAGATGGTAAACATTTGAGAAATGAGGTTTGACTGTACATGTCCTTCAGACATTTGAACTCCACATGCTAGAACCTGGCTCATTAAAGACCTCTCTCTCTCCTCTCGCATTCCCTAAGTAAAAGGCATCACCATTCACACAGTTATCCAAACTTCTCTTTGCCTTTCATTTAACACATCCAATTAATCATCAAATCCTGTTCAATCCTTCTTCAGAATCTTGCTGGCATGTTCACCTACCAGGTTCACAATGCCAACATCTGTCATCCAGGCTGCTGCGGCAGCCCAACTCAACTCAACTTCCTGCCTTTCTAGTCTTGTTCTTCCTATTTCTCACCTAACCAATCCACTCCCCATATTGTTGCCACAGTGAACTTTAGGAAACAGAATGCTTTTAAATCCAATACTTAAAATATTCCTATCTTTTCCCACTGGCTTACTATGGCCATGTGATCTGGGCACAGGCCACTCCTCCACTGTCTTGCAGCTCCTCCATCATGCTCCAGCCATACTGAACCCTGTTCCTGCATGTGCCGCTAATGCTCCTTTTGTGATGCCTACCACCATGTTGTACCTACCCTTCTGCTGGCCACCCTCCCCTCTTTTGCATGGTTAGCTTCCAATTACTGACAGGTCCCAGCTAATATCACATTGTTTCCTGGGCCGTTGTTCCCTGACCCCACAAGTCGGTATTAGCTGTTTCTCTTAGGTTCTTTCATATTCCGCACTTGCCTAAGCATAGCACTCAGCACACTGTGTGTGCAGTTAATGATGACTGTTTAACTTGTCTGTATCACTCACAGAGCTGTGAGCTTCTGAAGTTTAAGAGCGATTCTTATATGACATCATTCCTAGCACCTACCCCAGTGCCTGGCACAGTAAATGCTCAATAAACATCTGTGGAAGGAAGCACAGGAAGTCAAACTCCATGCAGAAAGTTTGGATCAGCAAATTCTTGCTATATGTCTGAGCTTAGTAGTGTGCTACTAACTAGGGACAGAAAAGAGTATAAGAGAAATTGTAGCCCTAGCTCAGGAGACTTCACTTCTATGTTTTTCTATTTTCCCCTAACACCTAGCAGTATGAGGCAAAAGAAGGCACTTGAGACATATCTTACACCAAATCAGACACAAAACAGTACTTGCTTGTATACCAAATGTGTACATAACAGGAGGTCAGAGAGAGTAATTAGTTCTGGAATAGATAAGGCTAAATTGAAGAGCAAGTCTGAGGAACAGAATAAACTGGTGAATATAATAAAATCAGGGGCAAAGAAAGGGAGTGGATTGATAATTCTCAGGGGGAGAGGGGTGAGGAGGGTGCAGGAAGAGACTGGACTAAAATCGTACACCTATGGATGAGGCCAATGGGGTAAGGAGGTAAAGGCAGAGGGTGGGGTAGGAACCAGGTGGAAGGGAGCTATGGGGGCGGGGGAAGAAACAATTGTAATAATCTGAGCAATAAAGATTTATTAAATTAAAAAAAAAGAAGAGCAAGGAGATTTAAGTTGAACACTTATAATGGAATTTGGCTGAAAGAAAAGGAGGACATTCCCATAATGAGAACAGAATTAATAAAAGAACCAAAGAATTTCTGTGAGATGTCCCCCTGAAGAGAGTGGGTTTCAACTTCTGATGCAAAACAGAATCACCTAAGGAACTTCACCAAAATACCTAGCCCTGGGCCCCACCCAGAAATTCTGATTTGGTCCTTCAGTGGGATTAGGAATCTGTACCAGTATGTAAATGAGGGTAGGTGGGGAGAGAAAATGTAGTGGTTAAGACCAGGGGCTACTGGGTTAGAATGTGGGCTCTACCTCTAATGTGTGACTGAACTTGGGCATGTTCTGAACTTCTCGGCTTATTTATAAAATAGAAAAACTTCCAGAGTATTATAATTTTATCAATATACCTCATAGCACCAAACAAGTTAAAGAACAAACTCACCAATCCCAAAATGCTCATTCCACATGGTATGCAGACCAATTGTTCCTTTAGACAAGTAATTCTTTAATTCATCAAATGGAATATTTATTTTAAATTCCACATCTTCTTGAACTCCTAGCTCCTCACAAAGTCTTTTCAGTTGGTTTACCCTAAATTCGTCATCTTGGTTACGACAACCTCCAATGAGGACAAGTTTAAGTGAAGGAAGTGACTCAGTCTTCTTCATATTCAACAATTTAGCAAAGGCTCTGATCTGCAAAGGATGATTCTTTTCAGGCCTGAACTGGCCAACAGAAACCACTAAGTGTTCCGGGGTCATCTTTTTCTCCTCTAAGGGAATGTCCAGAAATGTATGCACATCACAAGGCGGATAAACAATGTTGGTGCAATGCCCAACCTTCCACAGTGAGAGAATATGGTTTAATGTCCAAGAAGAATTGACCATGACTACATCACTGCAGGAACCAACAAGTCCATAAATAAAAGCAAATAAATAGTAATAGATGAGCTTTACTTTGCTGAGAAAAGGATTCCTGGTAATGAAGGTTGCATTATTAAATCTAGCATTTTGATTCTTCACTATAGAGAGCATGTCAGTGCTGATAGTGGGATAATGAACATAGCTTCCAACTCGGCAACCACCTAAATACTTAAACAGAGGAAGTGTGAAAGCATATCCCATTGAATCGATATAAATATCAGGAACACGTTGCATCAGAGCTTCCCAGCCAAGAAAGATGGACCCTAGACTTTGGCCCAGCAGTGTGAAGTAAGGATAGAGAGAATCTTCCACAAGGTAGCGTTTCTTTAAGAAAACAAACTCCACTGGGTGAATTAATCTGATGTTAAATCTTCTGAAAGCACCGTCTAGTATTTGTTGACTGCTGACATTAACATCACCAGTATAAACAACATAATCAGCTGTAGGATACCTAAAATAAAATATAATAGTTAAGAATTTCATCAATTTAGATTAAAATCAAGCAAAAAGTTATAGGTTATTTTCTCACAATCATAAGAAACTTATTTTTAGACTAAAAGAATGTTTTTCACTCATTGCATTTGGACTACTGACCTCATTTTTTTTCATGCCCTATAACTAAAATGTTAATCCTTCAAATGAGACTTCTAGTTCTTTGCCATCTCCTCTACTAAGAGTTTCCTATAGAGCAGACACAAACAAAAACTGATTTATAAATGAGACTTTTTCATTTTCAAGAAATATTAAAAATTTTATTTTGACAACTTTTTCAATATAAAAATATTGATAAAATAAGCAAGTTAAATTTCACTAAAGATATTTGTAGATAGAATGGTAAATGCTAAAGCACTTCTCTGTGTTATCTGAGAAATGAAAAAGACTATAAAAACAAGATCATGTGCTTGCATTACAATTAGATATATAATTATAAAGGAAATATGTAAAAATATATATAATCTTACCACTTTCAATGCTTTGGTCTCTGATTATATTTGTAATTATTCTTTAAGTCATAAAAACATATAGCATGAACTACTAGAGTTTGGGAATTCAATGATGAGAGTCTTTACCCTCAAGGAACTCATCCCAGTGGAGAAAAGATATATAAACTACAAAAATGAGTGATAGGTATTGATAAAGACAGCCATAATATGTATGCTGTGGAAGTCTGAAGGAAGAGCATCTAACTGCTCCTCCTATGCCCCTCCCAGCATCCAGAATGACCCTTTTAAAATGTAAAAAGGAATGTCAATTTTGGTAGCTTAAAGATGGCCAGAAAGTCTTGCACACTTTTCGATAAAAAGGTAGGATCTATGTCCCCTCCCTTGGAATAACATTGGGCTCTGTGACGGCTTTTACCAAAAAAATATGGCAAAAGTGACACTTTTAGTTTCTGGACCTAGGCTATATAGCTTCTATTTCACTCTAGGGGAGTCAGCAGTCATACAAAAAGTCCAATTATCTTGAGACCACCATGCTGTGTGCAAGCCCAAGGTTGTCTCTCAGAAAGGCTGTCAGGTGACAGAGATGCCTGACAGACCCCAGCTGGGCCATCATCTCAGCTCAGAAAACAGATGAGAGTGAAAAAGCCTCTGGGTGACTCCAGCCTCAGCTGCCATTTAACTGTAACATATGAGTATGAGGGATTCTAAACAGGTCCCATCAACCCCCAAACTATGAGAAATAATAAAGTTTGATTTAAGCCATTAAATGTTAAGGTAATTTGTTATGTAGCAATAGATATCAGAATATCAGTTTTCTGCTTAAAATTCTGGATGAAAATGAGGTTCTATGGAAAGTAACCTCACAGGTCGATCTAATCATAAATTCCTAACTGGACAGTGTAGTCAGTCATGCTCCAGGCACACAAATTAAGACATATTTTTGCTTTAAGTGAGCCCTGTCCATTGTTTCTGTGCATCTAGGTCAATGCCTCCTTTTAGATCCTTCCTTTTAAAACAGGGGTGGGGCTTGGCCAGTGTGGCTCAGTGTGGTTGAGCTTCAACCTGTGAACTGGAAGACCATGGTTCAATTCCTGGTCTGCAGTGGGCACAGGGTGGGTCTAGGCCCATCCTCTGTGCCACTGCCCGGCCCCTACTGCCGTGGACCCCAGTCCCCTCTCTAGCGGCAGCCCTGTTCCTGTTGCTGCCACTCCCATGGCTGATGGTGCCAGCCCCACTCACACCTGCTGATGGCATGGAGTGATTGGGGCCGATGCCAGCAGCAGGTGTAAGCAGGGCCGGTGCCATCAGTGGGTGCAAGCAGTGGCTGTTGCCCCGATTGCCCTTCAGGAGCAGGGGGAGGTGAAGAAGCGGACTGGCACCAGCAGCAGGTATGAGCACCAGGTGGGACTGCGGCGCAGGGGAGTAAAGAATTTTCAGTAATCATCAGAGGCTTGCCCTGATGACAGGGACCAGCACCCTGCTTAGTCTGGTGCCCCTGCTCACCTGCTCCACCATCCTCCTGTGGCCGACACCGGCCATGTTCCGCACATATGCCCTAGTGGTCAGCGCACATCATAGTGACCGGTTGTTCGGTTGTTTCACTGTTTGGTCTACACGGAGTGGCCAGATTATTATGATCTCTAAACACATAATAATCTGGCCACTCAGTGTACTTATTTCTCTCGAGTACCTCATTTATCTGTTATCAAAGATATTATAAATAGTGCACCTGATCAGTTTTCCCCTTTGCACTGGCTGATAGAAAGCTCAGGGCAAATCTCCAGCAAAAGTCTAGAATACTTTTGGTACCCATTTGAGATACAAATACACTGAGTGGCCAGATTATGTCATGTTCAGACATCATAATAATCTGGCCACTCAGTGTATTTGCATATTAACCTTTTATTATATCTATACTGATAAAAGGGTAATATATTAATTAGACTGGACATCTTCTGGGCGACCTTCCGGACGTCCTTCCAGACAAAGCCATGGTGGTGGGACCGAGGCAGAGGCAGTTAGGCCAATCAGGCTGGCAGGGGAGGGCAGTTAGGGTGATCAGGCTGGAAGGGGAGGGCAGTTAGGGCAATCAGGTCGGCAGGCAGGTGAGTGGGTAGGAGCCAGCGGTCCCAGATTGTGAGAGGGATGTCCCTGTGGGATTGGGCCTACACTGCCAGTTGGATATCCTCTGAGGGGTCCTGTATTGGAGAAGGTGCAGGCCAGGCTAAGGGACCCCCTCCCACTGTGCATGAATTTTGTGCACCAGGCCTCTAGTAGGATAATGAATGGACAATGACAGAAACGGTGAATGACCAGAGACGAGAAGGACCATGGCCCCATGCCCTGGCCAGCTCTGCTCCACATAAGGGACCCCCACCCTGCAAACTGCCTGTGGCCCCTTGCCCGTGTTGGTCCTGCCTCCCAGCTGGGATCCCCCACTCCGATTGGGGGCATAGCTGGCCTGCAAACCACTCATGGCCCCTCACACCTGCTGGCCCCATCCCCCAGCAGGTACCCCTACCCTGATCGGGGGTGTGGCTGGCCTGCAAACCACTGTGGCCCCTCACCCCTGGCTCTCAGTGGGGACCTCCACTCTGATCCGGGGCCCCCACCAGGGCAGACCAGCTGGCCCCCACCCATGCACTAGGCCTCTGTCCTATAAAATGAAAGGGTCATATGCAAATTGACCCTATGAGCGGAACGACCAGAACGAGTGCTTGACCAGTCACTATGAAGTGCACTGACCACTTTTGGATCCCTTTCCTTGGCCAGCAGGCTCCAACTGCCTAATGGGGAAAGGGGAACCGGGGGTGGGGCCGGCTGTGGGCAGCTGGCAAAGATGGCCCTGATTGCAGGCCAGGCCTAGGGACCGTACCTGTGCACTGGGTCTCTTGTGTGTGTGTGTGTGTGTGTGTGTGTGTGTGTGTGTGTGTGTGTGTATCAGGGGTTGGGAACGTCTGGCCTAAGGGCTGTATAAGGCCTGCAAAATCATTTAGTTTGGCCCTACCAAAGCATAAGGGGTGAGTTAAACATAGCAGGATAATTTTGTATGGCCTGTGAATGATGTTATAAATATCCAAATGGTCCATGGCAGAAAAAAGGTTCTCCACTCATTCTAAAGGGTGATCACCTCAAGAGAGCATACAATCTTGCTAACTACCCTGTACCTCCTTTTCTCCCTCCTTCATATAATTTTTCTTAAGGTCCCCCCTTAATTCCAAATGCATAAAAGAAGCTGCAAACTGTCATTTCTTGGGAGCATTTGAAATCTTACTCCCATCATACGTTATCAGTTTGGATGAAATAAACTCACAAAAATTCTCTAAAGGTTTAGACATTTCTAACATTGACAATCCTCACCTGGTTCTTCATAGCACTTAGAATAAAATCTAAACTCCTTATCCTGTTCACTCAAGCCCTGTTTTCTGGGTCCTATGTCCCTCTGAACCCTCATCTTCTACTTTCTCCCTGGCCTACCAGGGTTCAGCCAAACTGACAATCCTTTCTGTGAACAAGCCACGCTCCTTCAGTTGGGGGGACTTGCAGTAGTTGTTCCCTTTGTTTTGAATTCTCTTTTTCTCATCTTCACTGTCTTTTTATAAGGTAGGCAGCATAGCAAGTGGTTTAGAACAAGGGCTCTAGTAACTCCCGTTTCCTTGTCTGTCAAATGAGGATAAGAGTAAGAATCTCACAAGGTTGCTAGGAGGATTGAGTGAGCTAACATAAATAAAATACTATTCAAACAATGCCTGGCACATAGTAAAAGCTCAGTAAAAGTTAGTACTTTTGTCATTTAAAAGTATCTCCTTAAAGAATTTCCCTAATTGCTCAATCTAAAGTATCAACTCACACTCATATTATCCTATTTTACTCCTTACCATTTGATATTTTTCTTCTTTATTATCTTCTCTCAACTAAAATCTAAGGTCTGCAAGAGGGACTTGATCTATCTTGTTCACCATTTACTCTCAACTTCTTTTTACAGTGCTTGAAAGAGAGTAGGTCCCCAAGAAATATTGCTAGATTAAATGAAAAGTATACTGTACCTTATGTTGAGTCAGGAAAGACTTGTGGAAATTAACTGAAGATAAAAAAGATTATTTCAGAAAAAACAAACAGGAACAATATATGAAAAGATAAGGAATCTAGAGAAAGCATGATGTTCAGTATACTGGAACAAAGTATATGTAAAAGAGCAGAGAGGAATGAGAAACAAAACTGGCAAGATGAAAAAGTATCTTCTGTGTCATACTAATTATCCTACCTAATAAAAGAGTAATATGCAAATTAACCATCATTCAGCTCACTATCCAGCCATGCCCACCAGCCAATCTGAACAAGTATGCAAATAAACCCAACCAAGATGGCTACAGGCACAGAGGGCAGGAGACTTGGGTTTCCCAGGCAACAGAGGAAGCCAACCTTTCCGCCTGCCCTTGCTGGCCTAAGATTCCACTCAAGGCTATAGTTTCAATTACAGAAGGTAAAAAAATCCAAACAGAAACGGCTGCCGCCACAGAGCCAGCAGAAGGCTTGGCTCTGCTCCAGGTTACAAGGTTTCAATTGTAGAAGGTAAATAAATTCTATATAACAGGGCCTCCGCTTGGGTCACCAGAGGGCCCTTGCTCAGGCTGCCCCACACACCAAGGGAATCCCTCATCCTGATCCAGGACACCCTTCAGGGCAAACAAGCTTGCTCCCATCCGTGCACCAGGCCTCTATCCTATCTAATAAAAGAGTAATATGCAGATTGACCATCACTCCAACACACAATAGCTGCCCCCATGTGGTCAAAGATGGCTGCCCCCATGTGGACACAGGATGGCCAGGCGGGGAGGGCAGTTTGAGGCTATCAACCCTGCAGGGGAGGGACAGTTAGGGGTGACCAGGCCTGCAAGGGAGGGCAGTTAGGGGCAAACAGGCTGGCAGGCGAGCAGTTAGGCATCTATCAGGCTGGCATGGGAGTGGTTAGGGGATGATTAGGCTGGCAGGCAAAAGTGATTAGGGGCAATCAGGCAGAGGCAGGAGAGCAGTTGGGAGCCAGTAGTCCTGGATTGTGAGAGGGATGTCCAACTGCCTAAACAGGTGGTTGGACATCCCTCAAGTGGTCCCAGATTGGAGAGTGCACAGGCTGGGCTGAGGGACATCCCCACTCTGTGCACTGGGCCTCTAGAAAATATATACTAGTACATGACTATAAATGTAAATGTAAATAAATAAATAAACAAATAAATACTTTGGAAGTGTGGTGGGGGGGAAAAAGCCTAAAACATTAAATGATATATAATACTATATTCTTTCTAACATGGTAACTTACTTAAGACTAGCCAACTGACAATGATAGCAGAATTAGAAGCAAATAGATGCTTCATTAAAATTATTTTGGGTATGCCACCATTGACTAAAAATGCTCCACATTACTTTGTGTTTATTATTTAATCTCTTCTCCACATACTCTCCCAAGATGAGTAATTTTAAATTATGCCATAAAAGTGAAGATACTTTCCATTTAAAATAATATATATTTATTGATTTTTTATAGCGAGGAAGAGAGAGGGATAGAGAGTTAGAAACATTGATGAGAAACATCAATCAGCTGCCTCCTGCACACCCCCTACTGGGGATGTGCCAGCAACCAAGGTACATGCCCTTGGCAGGAACCGAACCTGGGACCTTTCAGTCCTCAGGCCGATGCTCTATCCACTGAGCCAAACTGGTTTCGGCTATACTTTCCTTTTTTTTTTTTTTTTTCTTTTATCACAGCAACTAAATTCAATAGGATCTTGTGAGGCAGATTGGCCTATGAGAGAACTATTTCTTTGTTTAAAAATAGTTTAAAAATGAATTCCTGGCTATGAATAAGGTATTAGATAAAGATGAATTTTAAAAAATGCTAATAGAGCAAATTAGCTAAGAAAGATGCATACCTACTTTTTCTGCAGGGCCCTTAATGCACACCACAAAACTCTTTCTCCTCCTCCGCCAGCATTGCAGTATGGATGAAAAAATGCAACCACCATTTGATCTTTCCCTTTTTTGCCAGTTGATGCTGAGTTTTTCTTTCTTCGTAGCAGCACTCTGATTATCCAAAGGATAAAGATCAAACATAAACATACAGCTCCACATACAATTAGCCCAGGGAAGAATAATGAATAAAAAAACCTGAAACAAGAGGGAAAAGGTGAAAATTGATATAATGTCCATTAAACAAAAATATGACTACAAAGTAAAGTCTACTTTCATAATCTACTTTATATATTAGTAGCAGAGATATTTTTATAGCTTGTGAGTCTGCTAATGAAATACTCAATGATTAAAATTCTATTGCTACAAAATATCCAGTTACAAAAGTATAAAACCCCCTTTTAATTCTAGTCTCTACAGTAATGTTAGCAATTTAATATATTTCTTTTTAATTAGTAGTAAAAATCAATATTGAGTCATCTTTCTCCTAACTCAATATATGTGTTAAAGCAGCAGTTGCCAACCGGTGGTCCATGGACCACTGGTGGTCTGTGAGGTCCGATCGCCAACCTTTCGGACCTCATGGATTAAACCAGATTTAATTATTAATCTCAACAAAACATTAGTAATATCATCTGCCCCTTAAAATGATAATATGTATCCCCCCAAATGTGTCTTCCCTCTCTTTTTTAAGTAAAGTTTTATTTTTATTTATTTATTTTTAAAAATATATTTTATTGCGTTTTTTTACAGAGAGGAAGGGAGAGGGATAGTGAGTTAGAAACATCAATGAGAGAAGCATCAATCAGTTGCCTCCTGCATACCCCCTACTGGGGATGTGCCCCCAACCAAGGTACATGCCCTTGACTGGAATTGAACCTGGGACCCTTTAGTCAGTAGGCCAATGCTCTATCCACTGAGCCAAACCAATTAGAGCTAAAGTTTTATTTTTTAAAATGTATAGCTGGTGGGGGGGGGGGGAGTATAGCTAATTACTTGAGCTCTATGCTTTGAAACTAAGCCACACCAACCAGGGCAAAATATGTCTTCTTGAATGATCAGTATTCCATTAGTTAAAAGTTTGGTGAAAGTGACGTCAGAGGAATGGTGTGTGAGAGAGCCCCTTGGCTGCTCACCCTGAAATATCAACAAGGAAACCAACTATAATTCAACAAAGAAATCCCTGCTCACCACAGATGCGTGCCTGAAAGTTCTGCTCCTTGAAACATCTAAAGGTGGGCAGCTGGGAATATGAGGAGGGAGGAAAGTGCAGACACAGCCCTTCAGCCAGGAGCTCAAGACTCAGCCTGGAAAGGGAAGGAAACTGGTGGTAGTAGCGCTTCCTTTGATTGAGAGCAACAAAGAGCTACGTGGGGGGTGAAGGGGGTTCCGACGACCCAACAGGGCGAGCTGCAAAGGTGTGAACAGTGTCTGAGTCAGCAGATGCCTGACAGAACATGGGGTTCCACCCAGTAGCTGTCTTCACCGTTAGGATGACAGTGGTGTTTCAGACAAAGAAACAGAACCATAGAGCCCTCATGCACTTTCATCCCCAAAACTCGCCTCCCATTGCCCTTGGAGTTGGGTTCAGGAGCATACAGTATTATCTGTAGACCAAGATCTGTTAGAGTAGAACCACTGTTTTCCTCTGCGACTGACCCTTGGAGGGGTGTTTAGGGCAGGACCCCATGGAGGTCAGGGGTCTTCATTAAGGTGAGGGTAAAAAAAAATCCCACTCCCAAGTAGCATGGCTGTACTGTCTTAAGGAAGCCCTGGTGGTCAAGACTGGGAGATCACAGAGATAAAAGCATAGGCAAAGGAGAACAGCAAACACCATGAATAACCATAGTAATAAGGATGACCAGAAAGGACATGAAAAATCCCCAGAAAGCAAGTTGGAACTTCTATTTGGAAATGTGTGATATAAATGACAGAGATCTCAAGATGGAAGTTCTGAAAATACTCAATGAGTATTCAATGCACTCAGAAAACAAGTCAATGGACAAAATGAGTACTTTGCCAAGGAGATTGAAACTTTAAAAAAGAACTAATCAGAAATCCTGGAAATGAAGAATGCAATAAAGGAGATTAAGAGTAAACTGCTGCCGAAACCAGTTTGGCTCAGTGGTAGAGCATCGGTCTGCGGACTGGAAGGTCCCGGGTTCGATTCCGGTCAGGGCATGTACACTGGTTGCGGGCACATCCCCGGTGGGGGGTGTGCAGGAGGCGGCTGGTCGATGTTCCTCTCTCATCGACGTTTCTAGCTCTCTATCTCTTTCCCTTCCTCTCTATAAAATATCAATAAAATATATATTTAAAAAAAAAAAAAAGAGTAAACTGCTGAAAACCAAGATGGCAGCTAGGTAAACACCTGTACTTGTGCCTCCCACAACTACATCAAAATTACAACTAAAATTACAGAACAACCATCATTCGGAACCATTTGAAAGCTGGCTGAATGGAAGTCCTACAACTAGAGAAGTAAAGAAAAGAAATACACTGAGACTGGTAGGAGGGGCAGAAGAATAGAATAGGTTGGTCCAATACCCACGTATGCTATTTTTATTTTTTTATTTTTTATTAACGTATTAAATATGTACATAGCTTACCATTGTCCCCACCACCCCCACCTCCCATTCATGCCCTCCCTCCCCAGAGTTCTGTGTTCATTGGTTGTACTTACATTCATGCTTACCAGTCCTTCGATTGTTCTCTTATCTCCCCCCAGGTCTCCTTCCCGTCCCCACTGTCATTTGACAATCTGCTTGCTTTATGGTGACTATCTCAGTACCACATGAATAGAATCCGCTCCTCATTTGGCAGTCTGCTTGTTTTATGGTGACTATCTCAGGACCACACGAATAGAGTCCGCTCCTCCTCTGGTTCACACTGCCCTTCTCCCTGGGTCCCACTGCTTCCCCTGGGACACATGGCCCCCTGGGACACACGGCTCACCTAGGACACCTGGCCCCCTTGGGAGACACGGCTCACCCGGGGCACATGGCCCCTCTGGGACACTCGGGTCGCGAATTGGAGGCGGGGGACGGCTGCAGGCGGCTGAGATGGTTTCAGGCAGAGAGAACACCCTCAAAGGTGTCTTGTTCGGTGCGGAAGCGGAGCAGCTGTGGACACGGAGGCTAAGTTCTGAGGGCGCCCACTCCCTGAGCCCGGGGCGTAGTGAGCTCTGTTCTTGGTGGATTTCCTTTATTTGCGGAGGCGGTGGCGAGTGTGGCAGCGACGGTCGCTCCTGTGGTTCAATTTCCACTGTAGTTTTAAAGTTCACATGGTGGCAGTGGCAGAAGCTTCGACCTGGCCATGCGGCGGGGGAGGAAGGACTCGCCAGGGCCGCTAACGGAAGGCGCCACGCCAGCTCCTCACCAGCATGACGGGTGTGCTGGGAAGGTTGTGGGCGGGCTGAGATGGCTGCGGGGGGAGAGTCCGCCCTCAATGGTGTCTCCTTTGGTGCGGATGCGGAGCTGCTGTGGACACAGAGGCTAAGTTCTGAAGCTGCACTCTCCCTGAGCCCAGGGCGCAGTGAGCTCTGTTTTTGGTGGATTCCCATTATTCGCCGGGACGGCGGGTGCGGTGGCGGGTGCAGCAGCGATGGTAGCTCCTGTGGCCCAATTTCCCCTGTTGTTTTAAAATCCACATGGCAGTAGTGACGGAAGCTTCGGCCCGGCCGCACCAGTTCCTCACAAGCACGGCGTGCGCAGAGGCTGGGCCAAGCTGGCTGTGGGCTGGGAGACACTGTGCCATCTCTTCACCAGCAGTGTGCGCGGAGGCCGGGCTGAGCTGGCTGCGGGCGGTGGTGGAGGAAGGACTGGCCGGAGCCGCAAACAGAAGGTGCTGCGCCAGCTCCTCACCAGCATGGCAGGAGGTTGCGGACAGGGAGGCCGTGCTCAAAGGCTTCTCGTCCGGGCAGGAGCCGAAGGCGCGGCGGAGGCCCCGCATCAGCTCCCTGGCTCCCAAGGCGACCGGCCGGGCTGGCCGAGTCCCTGGGCCCCGGGTCGGAGCGAGGTCTGGCTTCCCTCATTCCCGGAGGCATTGGCTCCGGCAGGTCTGGTTTTGCCATAGTTTTAAGCTCCACATGGCAGCAGCGGCGCCCTGCTTGGTGTCTAGTTGTAGCTTTACCATTTCGCCAGCTTTCCTGTGGGTCTGGTGCGATCCCTTTCGATTTTAGCTGTTGTTTTTTTTCCAAATTGTTGAGGAGGTGGCAGCCTAGGAGACTACCTAGGCCACCATCTTGTTTCGGTCTCCGTATGCTATTTTTTTAATCAGGAGGGAGATCATCTCTGTGGAGGTTTCCTGTGAAGAGCAAAGGGTCCCAGGCCCACATCAAATCCCCAGCCCAGGGTTCCAGAACTGGGAAGGGAAGTCCCTGTAACCAGGGGCAATTAAAAAAACAGAGTGATACGGGGACTGCTGAGATCTAGATATTCTTTTTAAAGGGCCAATGCAAAACCTTAACTCAGATTTATCCCTCTGAGCTCCAGCACTTGGTGGCTTGGGGGACCTAGACACATACAGGGAGGAACTGGATTGTCTGGTATCAGGGCAGAAACTTGGGGAAGGCTTCCAGACGAGGGTGCCCTTGGAATCATTGTTGCTGGGAACTCCCCTGTCACAGGGCTGCCTGGCAGCCATATCTGAGTATCCATCAGCATGGTTCACAGTTTGCTCTGACCCTCATGATTTCCCTAGATCCCGCCCCATCCAATTTGCAATCCCATCCAAGCTATTTACAGTACCATTTCCATATAAATGGCCTGTCCTGGATCAGGCTTCACACTTTGCTAAAATCTCTCAAAAGAGTTGCAGCTGGTGTCAGTGTGCCTCAAACCTATCAATAAAAGGCCGAAGACCCAGCCTGCTTTGCTTCATACCTGGGCCTTGCCTGGGCACCACCAAGCCCAATACAAATAACAGCCATATACAGATCTCTTTATAGCTCCTGCCTGGTGGCCCCAGCAGTGGCTGATTTTGTACCTCCCTGGAGGCCCTATAGCCAGTGCACCAGGTGGAAAGCTTCAGACCATACCAGATTACAACTCTATCCATTCACAAGTGACCTACTCAAGAGGTAGACTCAGTGAGCACCAAAGCCCACTGAAGCAAGTCCCACTCCATAGGGATGTCTCCTGCACAGCAGCTCTCCCACCGTAGTCACAGCTGGTCCTCACAACCAATTGGTCTGGAGGTCAACTCCTCCCAGAGATGCCAAAAGAAATCAAGGCTTAACTACAAAACTATGCCCCAATCCCATTTACCATTGCACCAAAAAAATTAAGATACTTAGGAATAAACTTAACTAAGGAGGTAAAAGACCTATATGCTGAAAACTACAAGACACTGAAAAAAGAGATAGAGGAAGATGTAAACAGATGGAAGAACATACCATGTTCATGGATCGGTAGAATCAACATCATTAAAATGTCCATACTTCCCAAAGCAATTTATAGGTTCAATGCACTCCCCATTAAAATACCAATGGCATATTTCACTGACCTAGAAAGAACTCTCCAAAAATTCATTTGGAACAATAAAAGACCCTGAATAGCAATAGCAATCCTGAGAAAGAAGAGTAAAGTAGGAGGGATCTCAATACCAGACTTCAAGTTGTATTACAAAGCCACTGTCCCCAAAACAGCCTGGTACTGGCACAAGAACAGACATATAGATCAATGGAATAGAATAGAGAATCCAGATATCAATCCAAATCACTATGCTCAATTAATATTTGACAAAGGAGGCACGAACATACAATGGAGTCAAGACAGTCTCTTCAATAAATGGTGTTGGGAAAATTGGACAGAGACATGCAAAAGAATGAAACTAGATCACCAACTTATACCATACACAAAAATAAATTCGAAATGGATACAGGACTTAAACATAAGACGGGAAACCATAAAAATACTAGAGGCATCCACAGGCAGCAAAATCTCTGACATATGCCAAAAGAACTTCTTCACTGATACTGCCCCTAGGGCAATGGAAGCTAAAGAGAAAATAAACAAATGGGACTACATCAAAATAAAAAGCTTTTTCACAGCAAAAGAAATCATCAACCAAACAAGAAAGCCCACGGTATGGGAGGACATATTTGCAAATGTTATCACTGATAAAGGTTTAATCTCCAACATCTACAGGCAGCTTATACAACTTAATAAAAGGAAGATAAGTGATCCAATTAAAAAATGGCAATGGAACTAAATAGAATCTTCTCAAAATCAGACAGAAGGAAAGCCAAGAGGCACATGAAAACATGCTCAAAGTCACTAATTATCCGAGAGATGCAAATCAAAATGACAATGCGGTACCATCTCATACCTGTCAAAATGGCCAACATTAACAAATCAACAAATGACAAGTGTTGGCGAGGTTGTGGGGGAAAAGGAACCCTCGTGCACTGCTGGTGGGAATGCAGACTGGTACAACCACTGTGGAGAACAGTATGGAGTTTCCTCAAAAAACTGAAAATGGAACTCCCATTTGACTCAGTAATCCCACTTCTAGGAATATATCCCAAGAAAATAGGAACACCAATCAGAAAGGATATATGCACCCCTATGTTCATAGCAGCATAATTTACAATAGCTAGGATTTGGAAACAGGCTAGGTGCCCATCAGCAGATGAATGGAGCAGAAAACTATGGTACATCTACACAATGGAATACTATGCTGCCATAAAAAAAGAAGGAATTCTTACCATTTGCAGCAACCTGGATAGAATTGGAGAACATCATGCTGAGTGAAATAAGCCAGTCAATGAAAGAGAAATACCACATGACCTCACTCATTTATGGATAATAAAGAACATTATAAACTGATGATCCATAAGATAGATATAGTGACTGTAAAGCAACAAGCAGACTGTCAAATGACAGCGGGGAGGGTAGGGAGATATGAGGGAGATAAGAGATCAACCGAAGGACTTGTATAACCAATGGACACAAAACTCTGGGTAGGGAGGGCATGTTTGGGGGGAGGGGGGCAATGGTAAGACATGTACAGAGATAAAAATTTAATTAAAAAAAATTATGCCCCAGCCACCCAGGGGTGCATCCAGAGTGCCCAGCATAGGTGACTGGGGAGGCTGAGCCCCTGGGCCCTACAGGACACCTACTACACAAGACCAATTCCAGAAAACATAGCAGCTCTAGCTAATACATAGAGACAAACACAGGGAAGGAGCCAAAATGGTGAGACAGAAAAACATGTCACAAATTAATAAAATGGAAGCAAGCAAACTACTGGATACAGAGTTAAAAACAATGGTCATAAGGTTGATCAAGGATCTTTATACGAGCTTCAAGGCACTTAGTAAGACTTCCAAGGATCTTAGTGACAATGTGAAAGACATGGAAAAGGACCAGTCAGAAATTAAGCATAAACTAACTGAAATAAATAATTTACAGGAATTCAACAGTAGAGTAGAGGATTCTGAGAATCAAATCAACTATTTGGAATATGAGGAAGCAAAAACCATCCAATCTGATGAGCAAAAAGACAAAAGAATCCAAAAATATTAAGATAGTGTAAGGAGTCTCTGGGACGACTTGAAGCGTATCAACATTATGGGGGCTGTAGAAGGAGGAGACAGAGAAAAATATTGAAAACCTAGTTTGAAGAAATAATGGCAGAAAACCTCCCATCCGGTGAGTGAAATAGACTTAAAGTCCAGGAAGCACGGAGTCCTAAACAAAAGGAACCCAAAGAGGCCCACATCAAGACACGACATAATTAAAATGCCAAGGGTTAAAGACAGAGAGAGAATTTTAAAAGCAGTTAGTTATTTAAAAGGGATCACCCATACAACTGTCAGCTGATTTCTCAAGAGAAACTTTGCAGCCCAAAAAGAAGTGTCAGGAAATATTCAAAGTGACGAATAGCAAGGACCTACAACTAAGATTACTCTACCCATTTAGAATTGAGGGTAAGATAGAGTTTCATAGACAAGAAAAAAACTAAAGGAGTTCACCACTACCAAGCCAGTATTACATGAAATGTTGAAGGATACTCCCCCCCCCCAGCCCCCACTATTTATTTATTTATTTATTTATTTATTTATTTATTGTTAATCCTCACCCTAGGATATTTTTCCATTGATTTTTAGGGAGAGTGGAAGAGAGAAGGAAAGGCAGAGAAACATCAATGTGAGAGAAACACATATCAACTGGTTGCCTCATACATAAGCCCTGACGAGGGCCGGGCTGGAGAGGAGCCTGCAACCAAGGTAAGTGCCCTCGAATGGCATAGAACCAGGGACCCTTCAGTCTGCAGGCTGATGCTCTAACCACTGAGCAAAACCAGCTAGGGCTTCTTCTTTTCTCTCTCTCTCTCTTTTTAAAAAAATATTTTAAATGATTTTAGAGAAGAACAGTGAGAGTTACATAGAAACATCAACAACAAGAGATAATCATTAGTTGCCTGCCTCCTGCATGCCCACGTTGGTTGGGTACTGAGCCCACAACCCCGCAAGTGCCCTGACCAGGAGTTGAATTGTGATAGCCTGATCAATGCTTATCCACTGAGCTATGCAGGCAGGGCTTGAACAGTACTCTTTAAGAGGAATAATAATAAGAAAAATATGAACAATAAAATGGCAATAAATATATTTCTATCAATAACTGAATCTAAAAAACAAATGAATAAGAAATCTAATGAACAAAATAAAATAGTGAATAAAATAGAATCAGAGGCATGGAAACATGGAAAAAACTGATGAATCTCTGAGGGAAGTAGGCAGGGCAGGTGGGAAGAGATCTTATCTATGTACACAGACAGTAGGGTGGTCAAGGCCTGGGGCATTGGAGGGTGGGGAGCATCTATAATACACTCAACAATAAAGGTTTAAGGTAATAAAAAAAAAAATAAAAAAAGAGTGAACGACTGAGCACAGAAAACAGAGCCAACCAGATGGAGGAAAGAATCTGTGATATCTAAGATAGGAATCTAAAAACAGCAGAGAGGGAAAAAGTGAGAGACCTGAGTATAAAGAAAAATGAAAGAGTTCTATAAGAACTGACTCCATCAGAATAAGCAATATTATAATTATAGGCCTTGTGGAGGAGAAAGGGAGGGAGCAGGTGATGGAGATTCTATTCCAACAGATAGTAGATGAGAACTTTCCAAACCTATGGAAAGAATTAGGTCCTTAAATCCAAGAAGCAAAAAGAACACCTAGTTACCTCAATCCAAAGAGGCTGTCTCCAAGGAACTTGGTCTAAACACTGTCAAAAATTAACGATAAGGAAAAAATTCTCAAAGTAGCCAGAGGAAAGAAGGAAATGATCTACAAAGGAAAACCCATCAAAACTTCATTTGGCTTCTCAGCAGAAACTCCACAAGACAGAAGAGAGTGGAACTAAATATTCGAACATCTGAAAGTACGAAATTACCAGCCAAAATAATATATCCAGCAATATTATCCTTTAAGTGGAAAGAAGAAATGGGACTTCCCCAGACATACAGAACTTAAGATATTTTATCACCAGAAAACCTCCATTGCATATTAATATTGTATCTTGCGACTTGACTGTGTTTGTTTATTATTTCTAATCGTTTTTGGTGGAGTCTTAGGGTTTTCTAAACAATCATGTCATCCACAAAAGGTAACAGTTTGACTTTTTCCTTTTCTATTTGGGTACCTTTTACTTATTTTTCTTGCCTTATTGCTCTGCCTTGAAATAAAAATGGTGAGAGTAGACATCCTTGTCTTATTCCTAATCTTAGAGGAAAAGCTAACAGTTTTCACCATTGAGTATGATATTAGCTGAGGGTTTATCAAAGATGGCCTTTATTATTACTTTCCTTCTATTCCTATTTCATTGAGTGTTTTCATAATAAATGGATATTGTATCTTAAATGCTTTTTCTGCATCTATTGATAAAATGATAAGATTTTTATTCTTTCTTTATTAATGTGGTATATTACATTGATTGATTTGTGTATATTGTACCATCCTGTACCCCTGGAATGAACCCCTCTTGATTGTGATATATATACTGTTGTATTCCATTTGCTAGTATTTTGTTTAGGATTTTTATATCTGTATTCATCAGAGATATTGGTCTGTAATTTTATTTTTTTGTGTGCTATCTTTGCCAGGTTTTGGTATCAGGGTTATATTGGACTCATAGAAACAAAGGACATAAGGTCTCAACACTATGAATAAATTATCAAAAATCTTACAGCTTAAACAGGGATAATTTGTGACAACAAAAACATAAAAGAGAAGGGGGTAAAGTCTAAACTGGCAAAGGAGGATGAAGATCAGAATCACTCAAAAGAAAAAAAAAACTGCCAAAACCAGTTTGGCTCTGTGGAAAGAGCGTCAGCCTGCGGACTGAAAGGTCCCAGGTTTGATTCCGGTCAAGGGCGTGTACTTTGTTTGTACTGTTGATATTTGGCTCTGTTGACTAATAAGTTTGCCGACCACTGTGCTAAGTGAAGTAAATCAGCAAAAACTAAGAACCATATGATTTCACTCATATGCGGGATATAAAACTGAAACTCGTGAACACAAACAGCAGTGTGGTGATTGCCAGAGAGAAGAGCAGGGAAAGAAGGGGGTCCTAATATATGGTCACGGGGAGGGAGAATATTTGACTTTGGGTGGTGGGTACACAGTGCAATCAATATACAGATCTTGAAACATAGAAACTCAAACCTGAAACCTGTATGTTTATGTTGACCAATGCCACCACAATAAATTTAATTGAAAAAAAAGTTTGGTGAGATAGTCATTGTTATTCTCTCACTTTACATCAAGTATAACAATTTCTGGGGTAAGAGGAACAGAATTTTAATTTCTCCATTTGATCTGCTTACATGACCCTAAAATCACCGCCTTCCCTTATTTGCTTGTGAATGAGTTGCCAAAAAAGCCACTAATGTTCTACCTTGTGCACTTTAGTGAACTCACTCCCACACCAACTGCTAAAAGGTTCTCTATCATTGCCACATCAACTCAAGCTCCGAAAATACAAGAACCTAGGCTTGCTTACCAACATATCCCATAATACCTGGTACAGAAAAGGCAAACAATAAATATATATGAATGCAAAATTTGATTACCTCCTTGATGTCTCTTAAATTATGGTGAAATAATTTCTCATTATATTTTTCTCTTATGCTTGGTATCTAACAGTATATGTAATACATAATGCCTACCCTTTATGATGGATGTGAGGGCCTTAAAAGCAATAAAATACTAAAACTTAAATTAACAAATTCTTTGGAAAATAAATATCTTACTGATATTCAGTTTTTATTTTATTTATTGTTAAAAATTTTATTTACTGATTTTAGAGAAAGGAAACCGAGAGAAAAATAACAATTTGTTGTTCCACTTATTTATGCATTCACTTTTGATTCTATTATTTTTTTTTTTAAATAAATCCTCATCCAAGGATATTTTCCCATTGATTTTTAGTGAGTGGAAGGGAGAGGGAGAGACAGAGAGAGAAATATCATGGATTGGTTGCCTCTTGCACACACCTCAGGAATCAAGCCTGCAATCAAGGTCGGAATCAAACCTAGGACCCTTCAGTCTGCAGGCTGATGCTCTATCTACTAAGCAAATCAGCTAGCGCTATTTGTTGATTCTTGTATGTGCCCTGATCCAGGATTGAACTGGCAAACTTGGCATTTGGGGAGGACAGTCAGGGCCTATAACATTTTTATTTTAAATAAACCTTTGTATTTTCCAAACCAAAAAAAGGAAACTTAGTAAAGGTGTCACTGTTTTAGTTTTGCAAATCTCATTGATGTCTGGCTTAAAAGACAGTGGCTTCTTGTACCTGCTTCTGCATTCAATCTGTAGGGATATGTTGTTTTATTTGAATTATATGAAGTAAATGCAAACTCACTCAGATACATACTAGGAAAAGGGAGCATATTTTAATAGCTTTTCAAATAGTTTAGGATATCTTTTGTGATACTATAACAAAAAATGTTATTAATTCAGCAAACATTTATTTAGCCATTACTGTGTGCAAAGCTAGGGGTATTTCAAATGACAGAGAAGTATATGCAAAACAGTGAATTAGCAGTGTTGCAAGTGACAGAGAAGAATACAAAGTGTCCAAAATAGACTTTTCCATTCAAAATGTTTTAAAAAAGTCATTATAGAATTTGAAATAGAGGGACAAAAATGAATAATGAATACCTGAATTTTGGAGTAAATACAAAAATACAGCTAAACAGGATGCTATTTTGTTAATTATAAAATTTCAACCTAAACTAAAAGGGTGGGTGGGACAAAACACAAAGTTTATTCTTGAATTATTACTTATTTTATTATTTTCCATATGAACAACTGTAACCCTACTTTTGCTACACCCTGTATGTAGGTGCTAAAAGAACTGGTTGGGTAAAATAGACTGTCTTTCCGTTTTATTAGTTTATGTAAGTAAATACAGTACTATATCAAGTAAATACAGTCCTATATCAACAAAAAATGTGGGGGGGTGGGGAAGTCTAGTTTTTCACCCAAATGTTTATAGTCTTTGTTTTGGATGGTAGCATTCTTGGCGGATTTTCACTTTTGCTCATCTATTTCCTAAATTTTCTATAAGAAAGTTTATTACGTAATAAAGATAAATGCGATAATACTTTATATAACCATTCTTATGTTAGCCAGAAATGAAAATCAATGGACGACCAAGAAGCAAGGGGTTCCCTCTAGCCGGCTGCTCCGAGGGCAGAGCTGGCCTAGTTCTGAGGGTTCCCGCGGAGGGCACACGCCTGGGCGGCAGGCTCAGCACCGTGGGGTCAGCGAGCAGCAGGCAGACGCTCAGTGATTCCCTCTCATTGTTGATGTTTCTGTCCCTTTCCCTCTCCATTCCTCTCCGAAGTCAACGCCAACATTTTTAAAAATAAAGGAGCAAGAGGTCTAACAGGAACTTTGTATTTGAATGACACTAACAACGGCCGTTTTGGTGAGTGAAAGAGGAGGACGAAGGCGTGAGAAAGAAGATCCACTTTGCGGAAACCGGCTTGGCTCGGGGGATAGAGCGTCAGCCTGCGGCCTGAAGGGTCCCCGGTTCCATTTACTGTCCCCAGGGGCACGCGCCCGAAGGCGGGCACATCCCCAGCAGGGGGTGTGCGGGAGGCAGCGGATCGATGTTTCTAACTCTCTGTCCCTCTTCCTTCCTCTCTGTAAAAAAAAAAAAATCAATAATATATATATATATATTTAAAAAGAAATAAGATCCAATTTCTTTTTTTACCAAAAAGACATCGACATGACAGATTGGAAAATGACTCGTGGCTCAATAATAAAGGAAAATGAGGAACAAATGTGAATAATTTAACAGATGAATTGGAAGTGCAAACAAGAGACATAAAAAGCTGGAAAAGGGAGGGTAACGACCCCTCAGTCAGCAGCGCGGCCGGCGATGAGCTGAAATACTGAGCGCGGGTATTTTTTAACCCAGTCGGCTTCAGTCCACGCAGAAGACACCGAAGTGGACGAGCCGCTCACTGGACTTGTGAAAACACCGTAGACTCGTGACAAAGAAAGCCCTTCCCTGCACACTTCAGGTGCCGGGGCGGACACCACCGCCGCGACACAGACCCCTGCGAGCCCGCGCACACCCCTCACCTCAGTAACTCGCTCAACCACCAGCCCTCTTCGGCGGCCGCCATCTTCAGCCGACCTGGCACTCAGGAAGCGCTTCGCTATTCTCCTTCTCTATTGGCTACTGAGGTGTTCCTCCGCCTCCACGGGGCTGGATGTGCGTTTCAATTGGTGGATGGCGGTGGCTTCCCACGGCCAGGCAGCCAATAGTGTCTCCTGGGGCGGAGTCAAGTGTTCGGCGGGGGTGGGACTGGGTCCGGCGCTCGGGGGCGGAGCTGTGGCGGGAGGTGGGCTGGGGGCGTGGTCTGTGATGGACAGTCGGTCCCCCCGCCCAGGGCCCCTCCCTCGCCGGGAGCCCGGGCTCGGGCGCTCGGCTCCCGTCGGGGAGCCTGTCACCCGTTGGGGATCAACGGGACGCTCCGGCGCGTCTCGGGTCGATTTTCTCGGTGCGGAGTCCACTCCCGAGTCTGGCTCAGACGCGGGGCTGCAGAGCGGACCTCACGCGGGCGCCTGCGACCCCTCACCGCCGCCGCCTCGGTGGGCGATCCCCGGGGTCTACATCTCCCGCGCGGGGCTCGCCCGCACTCCTAGCCTCCCTTGCACGTGTTGGGGCCGAAGACTGGATCTAAGCGCACCAGCCTGAGGTAGCGGAGACCCGGAGACCCCTAGAGGGGCTCGACCGGTGACCCTGAGGCGTCGGCAGGCCGGCCTCCGGGCTGGAGGGTGAGGGTCCGAGACCCGCCTCCCCCTCTCGCTTTCATGCCCGCGCCCCCGAGGGCCGGGGGTGCGGTGACCGCGACTTTGAAATAGTCGGTGGGGTGAGGGCCGCGGATCCCCTCCCAGACCCGCCTCTTGTGAGAGCATCCGCACCCGGCTCCCCGGGTTTTAACACCGCGCTTCTTTTCCACAAACTAGGCGACCTCTGGGCTCCGGACAGGATCGCAGAAGAAATAGGATTCTCCGGGACAGGATGCCTGAACCGGAGAGACAGATTACAGCTAGAGAAGGGGCCGGGAGGAAAGTAAGTTCGCCTCCCGCTGCGCTGTGTGGGTGCGCGCGCCTACCCCGTGGACGGTCCACGTCCACCTGCTCACCTGCTCGCCTGCCCGCCTTCCTCCGCTCCCGAGGAGGCGGGGCAGGTGAGCAGGTGGACGTGGACAAACCAGACGAGTCTAGGTTTGTGAGGAGAGCGCTCTTTAGAAAGGGCATGCCATTGCATTAACTGGTTTGTAGGAACTACTTAAAACCCAGCACTTTTCTATTCGCCTTTATGCTGGAGAGGTAAAGTGAGCGTTGGGTTGCTGCTTAAGAGCCCCAATTACTCAAGACGATTAAGTTAATATAATATATTAACTTAATATTATTAACAATATATTTTTGAGAAGTTATTCAGAGTTGATTATGTATATATATATGATCTATCGAGGTCCTACAACATTTTTAAGAACTATTTTCCATTATTTTAATTACACAAGTAATGCATTGACACAGCCTCTTAAGTGGAGACAGTACAGAAATATTTAGCATGGAAAGCAGATGAATTTTCTAATTCTTTTGTATTCATGTACATATGTTTTCATTCATTCAGCAAATATTTATTGAAAACTACCAAGTTTCAGGCAGTGTTGAAGAGCTGAAAATACAGTGTTAAATACATATTAATGTATATATGTATGTTCAGAGAAATATTTAGGTTTTATATGTGCAGTTTTAAAATTTTTGTTTGTTTTACATAAATGAGATCACATATTGTGTATTCTCCAACTCCCACTCCCCCCCCCCCCCACCAATATAACAATATGTTTAGGAGATTGTTTCACATTAGCACATAAGTGACTGTTGTATTCAGTTTAACCTCTACATAGTATAGATGCCTTATAGTGTGTTATTGTAAGTGGACATTCTGGCTTATTTTTTTCTTTTCCCCTCACAAGTCAGGCTGTAGTCCCTGTGCATGCTTTTTAATGATGACACAAGTCTTTCTTTAGCATAGAAATAAGCCTGGTTTGCTGGTCTATCTTGAAATTAATTAAACGTTATTGTATTTCCTATTGTGAAATTTGTCTTGGTTTTGGTGGTAGAAATGAAGGAATGGATTGATGGGTGGGTAGTCTGGTCAATAGAAGATTCTTAGTATGATGACTTTGCGTTAAATGGAGGTGTGGGGAGAACACTTGGGAGGGAGGGGTGGCTTGTACAGAGTAGGACAGCCTTCCAACCTCCTTCATGCCCCCACCTCTGTGCCCATCAGAAAAATCTTTATCTTTCCAGATCAAGCTTAAGACCTGTCTCTTCCTTGAAACTTTCTGTAACTGCCTCTGCCCATTTTGACCTCACCCTCTTCTGGATTCCTTTGATAATAGTATTAGCCAACATAACTGAGCTTAATGTGTGCTAGGCATTGTTAAACACTTTATTTTCCTCTATGCACACTCTTTCTCATTTAACCTTCACAAAACCTTTTGATGTAGGTAATATTTTCATGTTGTCACCATTTATTCAACCATTTTTTTTTTTAGTATCTACTATGTGCCAGGAATTTTAGGCAGTGGGGATCCAGCTAGGACCAAGACCCTGCCCTCAGGAATTTATATCTTAGTACCAGTAGGAGATACAGAAAAGAAAGAGAATAAGCAAATATAATATTCACACCTTATCCACAGTTTCAGTTACCTGTGGTCCAAAAACATTAAATGGAAAATTCCAGAAATAATTCATACATTTTAAATTGTAAGCCATTCTGAGTAGTGTGATAAAATCATAAATCATCCTGCTCCCTCTACTGGGATGTGAATCATCTCTTTACCCAGCCTCTTCATGCTGTATTTGCTACTCATTTGTCAGTTAATAGCTGTCTTGGTTATTGGCACTTGTGTTCAAGTAACCCTTATTCTATATAATAAAAGCCTAGGTGGTGTCATGTGTGATGTGATGTCCGCCCTCACGTCACAAGATGGCTGCCACAATATGCCCATCACAAGATGGCCAGTAGGGGAGAGCAGTTGTGGGTGATCAGACCTGCAGGGAAGGGCAGTTGGGGGTGAACAGGCCAGCAGGGGAGGGCAGTTAAGGGTGATCAGATTGGCAGGGGAGGGCAGCTGAGGGCAACCAGGCTGGCAGGGGAGGACAGCTGGGGATGATTGAGCCAGCAGGGGAGGGCAGTTGGGGGCAATCAGTCCATTGGGGGGGGGTGGAGGTGGGGCGAGAGAATGCGCTGTTGGGGTCGATTAGGCCAGCAGGGGAACAGTTAGGTGTCAATCATGCCAGCTGGGGAGTGGTTAGGGGGCAATCAGGCTGGCAGGCAGAAATGGTTAGGGGCAATCAGGAAGGCAGGCTGGTGAGCTGTTAGGAGCCAGCAGTCCCAGATTGTGAGAGGTGATGTCTGACTGCTGGTGTGATTGGGCCTAAACAGGCAGTTGGACATCCCCCAAGGGGTCTCAGATTGGAGAGGGCGCAGGCTGGGCTGAGGGACACCCCCCCCCCCCGTGCACAAATTTTGTGCAGTAGGCCTCTAGTTTTACTTAATAATGAACTCAAAGCATAAAAGTAGTGATGCTGGAAATTCTGATATGCAAAAGAGGAGCTGTAAAGTGCTTCGTTTTTAAGTGAAGAGTTGAATGTAGTACATTAAGATATTTTGTATTTTTTAAATGAATTTTTAAAATGTATTTTTATTGATTTTTAGAGAGAGAAGAAGGGAGAGGAAAATAGAGAGATAAAAACATCGATGACAGAGAAACATCATCCATTGGCTGCCTTCTACTGGGGATTGAACCCAAAACCTGGGCATGTTCCCTGACCAGGAGTTTAACTGTGACCTCTTGGTTCATGGATCACTGCTCAACCACTGAGCCACACCAGCTGGGCCTATACGGTATTTTGAGAGGGAGTGAGAACATTCACATAACTTTTATTTTAACTTATTCTAGAGACCCAGTGCATGAAATTCATGCATGGGTAGGGTTCCTAGGCCAGGCCGGCTATCAGGGCCAATCTGTGGGGCAACCTGGGGGTGGGGGCGGGGAAGCCCTGCTTTGGCTGGCCTTGGGTCTGTGGACTAGGGCCAGCTCCTGCATTGAGCGTCTGCCCCCTGGTGGTCAGTGTACATCATAGCGACCAGTCGTTATGATGCATATTAGTCAATTTGCATATTAGGGTTTTATTATATAAGACTAGAGGCCTGGTGCATGAAATTCATCACAGTTCAACTCCTGGGGTTAAAATTGTGTTCAGACATCCCTCTCACAATCCGGGACTGCTGGCTCCCAACCACTGGGCAGGCAGAAGTGTCCCTAACCACTTCTGCCTGCCAGCCTGGTCACCCCCTAACCACTCCCCTGTCAGCCTGATTGCCCCCAACTGCCTCCCCTCCCGGTCTGGTCACCCCCAACTGCCTTCCCCTGCAGGCCTGGTCACCCCCAACTGCCTTCCCCTGCAGGCCTGGTCACCCCCAACTGCCTTCTCCTGTAGGCCTGGTCCCCCACAACTGTCTGCACTCTCCTGCAGGCCTGGTTGTCCCCAACTGCCCTCCCCTACTGACCTGATTGTCCACAACTACCCTCCCCTGCCTGCCATCTTGTGGCAGCCATCTTGTGACCACATGGGTGTGGCCATCTTGTATGAGGGTGTGGTGGTCAACTTGCATATTACCTCTTTATTATATAGGATTGTTATAATTGTTCTACTTTATTATAATTGTTGTTAATCTCTTACTGTGCCTAATTTAAGAATTAAACTTTATCATATGTATATATGTATAGGAAAACATAACAGATAGGGTTCGGTACTATCCGAGGTTTCAGGCATCCACTGATGATCTTGGAATGCAGACTGCTATATTGTTGTTTCTGTACTGACAAGTACTATGAAGTAAATAAATCAGGTTAGGGGCATTAGGAATGACATGGGATGGGGCGATACTATTTTAAGTAGATGCTAAGGGAATTCTTCTCTGAGGAAGTGACATTTGAATAGAAGCCTGTGTGACAGATTTGGAAGAAGTGTTCTAGGAACCAAAGGTGTCAAGATCCTAAGTCAGGAGTGACCTGACTGATGAACAGGAAGAAATCCAGAATAGCTGGAAGCAAAGGGAAGGAAGCAGGAGTGGTAGAATATGAGTTAGAGTTAAGTCATATTTACTGATGGGGAAGCTGAGGCTGAGAGAAAATAAGTAACTTGCTCAGGGTCCTACAGCTAGTAAGAGGCAGATCTGGGATTGAGTCCTTGCTAGGCCTGTCTGACTTTCTCAAATATGTATTTTCTTCCAAACTTACTTGATACTTGATACTTTTCTGAGTACATATAGCTTTTCTTTGCAACTCTGTGTTTCTTAAGAGTGGAGACCAGGTTTGCATCACTTAAAAAATATGCTCTATAGTGTGTAATAGAGGCACCATAATTGTTCTCGAATGAATTATTATAGTATGATTCCTCCCTCACTTTTTCCTCTTTATAAGCCTCTTCAGCAGTGATCCTGGCTCATTCAGCCTTCGTTCCACAGACATTAAAGAGCACCTTCTGTTTGCATGGTGCTGGGTCCCACAGGGGGATGGCAAAGATGAATAGAGGTCAGCCCCATGCTCTTGGAGCTGGCAGTTATAGCTGCTAGAGAGAGGTGTGTCTACACTGTACAGTACCCACAGGCAAGAATGATTGGTTAGTATTCTCTGGGAGGAAGGGATGCAAAAAGAGCTTCAAACGAGGATTGTGCCTGCGTGAGGTTTTAAAGGACGAACAGGCATTGGCTGGGCACAAGTAGAATGGAGGCACAGGCAGAGACCAGCATGTGCAAAAGCCCAGAGGATGGGAATGGTAAGGTGCATGGGGCTCAGGGGGGTGGGGGGGGGAAGGGAGAGGGGAGATAATGCGTGGCTTGACAAGGCTGGAAAAGTGATTGTGGAAGGCCCTGTTTTTTAGGCCAGGAGTTTGGATTTTATCCCAGAGTTTGAGCATAGAAAAACAGTCAGAAGTACTCATCCAAAGAAGAATATGGGGCTCCTTTGACAGTGACCAACCTTGTTCAGACCAAAGGTGGAGAGGGCCCTAAAAAAAAAGCGGTGGCCGGCTCTTTTGTGCCTGGTTCCCCGTGAAGTTGTCTTCTCAATAGAGAGTTGGCTTTCTGACCTCTTCAGTGTCCAGAGTGTCAGAGGCCAGTGGTAATCCTAACAGCAACACAGCTTAGTTGGTACATGAGTAACTGGGTGATAGGCTATGGGGGTGAGAGAACTAGATTTTAAATGCTTGTTTACCTGACATACGTTTTCTTCTCCTTTGCAAGGATGGAGGTAGCCCAGTGATATATTCCACTTTACTGATACCATAACATAGGTATCAAGGAAGTGTCAAATGTGGGCAATATTATTTTCATCTATAGAATTGGAATTATTGTCAAGTAAAATTCTGGAATGTCTGGGGACTTATTTTTCTTAAACTAAGTTAAAGAAGACAATATGAACAGATCAAAGGTTGATGAGATAAAAGTAGAGGTCAAAGCAGGGAGTGATGCAACTAACATAGCAAATAAGACTAAAAAACAGCAGCAGTTGTGAAATCTGTGCTTTTAGAATGTAGCAGTTTTTGAAGCCTCCTTCCCTCCAAAAATAAAGAATTATTCTGCATTGGGCATGAAATACATTTAAATTTGTTTTTGTAAAAATTACTATTATAAAAGCAAATGTAACTCCATAACAGAAATTTGAAAATAAAGACCAAGGGGCGGAGGATTTATTGTTATTCCTATCACTTTTAGGATGAGTGTTAGCATATTTGTATACTTCCTTCATTGTTTGCTTTTTTTGCATCTAGTTATTAATTTTTAGAAATAAAATATACATTCTTGCCGAAACTGGTTTGGCTCAGTGGATAGAGCGTCGGCCTGGGGCCTGAAGGGTCCCGAGTTCGATTCCGGTCAAGGGCATGTACCTTGGTTGCGCGCACATCCCCAATGGGGGATGTGCAAGAGGCAGCTGATTGATGATTCTCTCTCATCGATGTTTCTAACTCTCTATCCCTCTCTCTTCCTCTCTGTAAAAAACCAATAAAATATATTTAAAAAAATATACATTCTTGCAATTTAAAGATAACCAAAATTAACATCTTTGGTCCAGTTTCTCTTTTACCTACTCCTTGATTCCTGTGTTTCCATCCTGCTGTGCCAGCAACAGTGCTGCAAACTGCCTTCTCTGCTCCTATATTAGAGAGACAGAATTGCTGGGGAAAATCAGGCAATCATGTGTTTGGTATTGCTAGCAATTTCTTATTTCTAATTCTCTGCAAATGCCTTTCACTTGTTTCTTGTCAACTTCTGTGACTCTTTACAAACCAACACCACTTGCAGCCAGCCCTGTGTCCTGCCTTCCTTATTATCAACAAATGACCTCAATTCTTACTGTGAGAAAATTAACACCATTGTGAATGATTTTCTTCAACTTGCTGCCTATCTCTACCTACCTTCTCCCAAAATCTTATTTAGATGTTCAAACTATTTTCACTTCCTTATCTCTAGTCTCAGGACAGGCCTACCTTTTTAAACTCATCTCTTCTGCCAGTGTTCTTGACTTCTACCCCTTCCTCTCTGCCTGTTCAGGAGCCATTATTGGTTATCTATTCTCCTCACCTCTTGTCTTTTCCTCTCCCTTCAGCCTAGAAAGCCATCTGATTTATCTTCATTCTAAAATCTCTCCCATTAGCTTGTGTCTCCCAGTAGCTGTTGTACTGTTTCCCCCCTTTCCTTCTTTAGTTTGCTAGAAAAAAATCATCTGCATTTTTGTGTTTCCACTCACTCATTCATTTTAAGATTTTTCCTTGATTATTTTATCAGTTCATTGGCTAGAAAGGAAATATATATAAGCATATACTGTATTCATACAGATAATAACAAAGCATAATGAAATAGAGAATACCTGTGAACACCCCACCTGACCCAAGAAAGAATATTATCACTGCCATGGCATCTTTCAACTGCTCTTCCTCATCTTCTTGCATCACCCATAGAAGACTCTCTATAGAGATAACCACCATTTTCAATTTTGTGTTTGTTGTAACCCAGCTTTTTTTTGTGTGTAAAGTTTTATCACATATATATGAATACCCAAATAATACATTAGTTTTGTTTGT
Source organism: Vespertilio murinus (assembly GCA_963924515.1). Classification (NCBI taxonomy): domain Eukaryota; kingdom Metazoa; phylum Chordata; class Mammalia; order Chiroptera; family Vespertilionidae; genus Vespertilio; species Vespertilio murinus. The sequence continues at coordinate 83,465,200 of OZ004707.1, read as the reverse complement.
TTCTTAGCTTAATTAAAATGATGTAGTGTATTTAGTCTTCTGGGACTAGCTTTTCTCACTATGTATTACATTTATAAGATTCATTGCTGTACATAAGGCCATTTTGGGAATAGGGCACAATTTTATTCATTCTCTTTGAAGGATGGTGGGTGGTTTGTGGATTTTTGCTGTTCAAGCAGTTGCCTAGTGTACACTGGCAGTCTATCCACTTTCCTATTGCTTCACCACTTTACTGAAACCTCTTGTTTAGGTTTCCAGGAATGCTAACGGCATATCCTCTTTAATTCTTATTTTAGTGGTACACTACAATAAAAACAAACAAACAAACAAACAAACAAACAAACAAACAACTATATTGAGATACAATTCACAGACATGTGCAGTCATTACCACAATCAATTTTAGAACATTTTTATTACCTGAAAAAGGAACCCTGTATCTTTTAGTTATCACTTTGCATCTCCCCATGTCCTCCATGCCTAAGCAACCATTAATCTAACTTTCTGTTTTTACAAAATTGCTTATTGTGAACATTTCATATTAATGGAATCTTTGTCTTGTTCCTGATATTACCGCAGTAGGGGGCAAGCTTCCAGTCTTTAACCATTAAGTCTGATGTTAGCTGTTGAGTTTTTTATAGTTGCCCTTTGTCAGTTCCCTCTAATTCCAAGCTTATTGAGTGTTTTTATCATAAAAAGATTTTATAAAATGGTTTTTTTTCTGTGTCTAATGAGATGACATGTTTTTTTTTGACATGGTTGGTGTATTATATTGTTTGATTTTTGGATGTCAAACCAAATTTACATTCCTGGACAAATCCCACTTGGTTAGGGCATAAAATAATTTTATATGTTGATGAATTTGGCTTTCTACTCTTTTGTTGAGGAATTTAATGTTCATATTTATAAAAAATATTGTTCTGTAGTTTTCTTGTGATGTCTTTGTCTGGTAACACTGGCCTGATAGAGTGAGAAGTGTTCCCTTCTCTTCTGTTTTTCTGAAGGCTTTATTAAAAATTGGCATTCTTCTTAATAAGTTTTTGATAGAATTCATTGATGAAGTCATCGGAACTTGGGCTTTTCTTTTGGGACATTTTTCTCATTACTATTGAATGTCTTTACTTGTTAAGGGTTGATTCAGATTGTCTATTTTTTTTTTTGAGTCATTTTTGGTAGTGTGTGTTCTAGGAATTATAGACTGTCCATTTCTTCTAAGTTATATAATTTGTTGGCATACAGTTGTTCACAATATTCCTTTATAACCCTTATTTCATAAGACAAGTAATAATCTGCTTTCATTTCTGATTCTAATAATTTAAATCTTCTCTATTTTTTCTTTCTAGCTAAAGGCTTGTCAATTTTGTTGATCTTCTGAAAGAATCAGCTTTTGGTTTTGACTGTTTTCTCTATTTTTTCTATTCTCTTTTCATTAATTCCCATTCTATTAAAAAATAATTGTTGTTCCCTCTGGTACCCATCTCCAATTGCACTGCAGTAATTTCCCAGTGAGTTCCCCTCTGGACTACATCCTCCCTCCCTCCCTCCCTCCCTCCCTCCCTCCTTCCCTCCCTCCCTCCCTCCCTCCCTCTTTCTTAATTCCCTTCTTCCCCTTCCCCTTTTCCTCCTTCCTCCCTCTTTCCCTCTCTCCCTCCCTCATTCCTTTCTCCTTCCTTTCCTCTTTCCTTCCTTCTCTTCCCTCCTTTCTCTTCCTTGTTCTTCTCCTTCTTTTCCCCCTTCCCCACACTGCCCACCTCTTCCTCCTCCTCCTTTTCTTTTTGGTGGTTAAATAGCATGTCTCCTTTTAGCAATTCAGTGAGAAAATTCCAATGCTGCCCTTGTCACAAAGAAGGGCTCACTCACTGGATCCTCTCTGTTCCTCAAGTCAAGTTAGAGAAGCACATTTTCTGACACAAGCTACTCCTTGACCTTGAATGACATCAACCTGGGATCCAGAAAAATTCCCAACAGGCACATCACAGAAATATGGATGGTTAAAGAGAAGAGTTAACCATTGACTCCTCCAATGCCCACTGTTTTTCCCATTCTTAGACCAGGTATAGAGAGCAGAAAAACTTAGAGAAGTAAAATGCAGTGGTATGTTAGACAGAATTGGGATTGACACCTGGCTCTGCTTCTTCAAACTTCAAAAGTCTCTGCAAGCACCTTAGATTCTGTACCTCTATAATATTAGCAAACTATTGTCATGGTGTTTCATGTCATCTACCACATGCTGGACACCGTTGTCTTCAGGCAGCATTTGAAGTATGAGGAAATTGAAACATAAAGCAACTTGCCCATGATGGAGCTGGACTGGAACCCAGTCTACTCCTAGTACTTGGCTTCTGTTTTTTTTTTTTTTGTTTTTTTTTTGTTTTTGTTTGTTTGTTTTAAAATATATTTTATTGATTTTTTTACAGAGAGGAAGGGATATAGATAGAGAGTTAGAAACATTGATGAGAAAGAAACATCGATCAGCTGCCTCCTGCACACCTCCTACTGGGGATGTGCCCGCAACCAGTATACATGCCCTTGACCAGAATTGAACAGGGGACCTTTCAGTCCGCAGGTTTTCACTCTATCCACTGAGCCAAACTGCTTAGGGCTGCTTCTGTTTTTAAATGGGCACAAACTACGAACAGTGTCCTCCTCTTACTTTTTTATTTTTACATTGAATGCATTATTATTTAATTTAAAATTTAAAAATTTTTAATTAATCTGTTTTCTCCCCTTATCTTTATTTTATTTTTTTCTATTGTGGGTTGAATTTTTGTCTTCTAAAAGATATTTGAAGTTTTAACCCTGGTACCTGTGAATGTGATCCTGTATGACAATAGGGCCTTTCAGATTTAATTAGTTAAATTAGGATGAGGTCATACTGTGTTATGTGGATACTAAATTCAATCACTGATGTTCTTATAAGAATATTTGCCAAAACTGGTTTGGCTCAGTGGAAAAACAGTTAATGCTCCAGGAATAGGTTCCTGCCTAGTACAATTAAGTTCCCCTGAATATTCACTTACTTTAATTTGCCTGAAATAAGACTGATTAATCAATTTAATCAGTCTGAAATAAGGCTTATTTTCTAACTTTACTTGTCCTTGGGTGTGGACAGTAAATGACACTAATTGAATTTCTGCTGTCAGTGTTTGAGTATATTGACAACAAAAGGCTAAAGGATTTATCAACATCAAAATGCCAGAAATGCTAAAGGGTCTGCTGTAATGAAGGAAAATATATATACTGAGTGTCTACATTATTTTTTTTCCTTTTTAAATAAATCTTTATTGCTCAGATTATTACAATTGTTTCTCCTTTTTCTCTCCCAAAGCTCCCTACCATTCAGTTCCCATCTCACCCTCTGCCTTTACCTTCTCCCCCCCATTGTCTTCATCCATTGGTTATACAATTTTAATCCAGTCTCTTACTGCACCCCCACCTCCTTATCCTCCTGATAATTATCAGTCCACTCCCTTTCTTTGCCCATGATTCTATTATATTCACCAGCTTATTCTGTTCCTCAGATTTTTTTTCTTCTTTCCCTCCCCGCCCTCCTCTGTATTTGAATTTCAAGTGGGACACTCTCTCCCATTTGTTTTTTAGGGAAATACAACAAAGTGTTCTATATAAAATGGCTGCAGACTGTCCAAATTTCTCAGGACCACACGAATAGGATCCGCTCCTCCTCCAGTTCACACAGCCCCTCTGGGACACACGGCTCCCCCAGGTCACATGGCTCCGCCGGGTCACATGGCTCCTCCGGGTCCATTGATCCATGTTTTCTTATCTTGGATCCCCCGGGACCCGGGCCTGATGCTGCCGGCAAGCAGGATGATGATGAGGGGGAAGAATGGGGAGGCTCCGGTCGACTCCGCCATAGTTACCTCCGCTGTTCTCATTTCACACATTTAGGCTTTCAGAGTCCCCTGGGTTTAGGCGTTTAGAGTCCCAGGCTGCAAAAAGTGTTCTGGGTACAACCTCTGGGTCCTCTGTCACGCTCCACGAGTAGGTCTGTTCCGCCCTGGCGCTGGCTCTCGGGGGCTCCAGCCAGGCCCGGCGGCGGGGGCAACGGGCTCACTCGGGCCATGAGCAGAAGGCATGGCCGAGGCCCGGTGCTGGCTCCCTCGCTTCCATGGCGGGCGGGCCGGGAAGGCTGTGGGCACAGAGGCTGGGCTCTGAGGCGGCCTGATCCCTGGGCCTGGGGCGGGGTGGGCTCCGCTCTTGGTGAGCCTCTCTCACCAGCGGCGGCAGCGGTGGAGGCTCTGGTGGGGCTCTAAACTCCACATGGTGGCGGTGGCACTTCTCCTTCTTTCTAGTTGTAGATATCCCATTCCACCAGCTTTCCTGTGGTTTTGATGAAATCCTTTTTGATTTTAGTTGTTGTTTTTTTAAACTGTTAATGAGGCAGCAGCTTAAGAGTCTACCTAGGCCGCCATCTTGGTTTCATCCCCAAGTGTCCACATTATTATGACCACCTGACATTTGTAGGCAAATTAGCTATACACTGCATCATCATATGGGATAGGAAAGCCAAATGTCTGTTCGAACACCTTTGCTGTCTGCAGTTACCAAGATAAAATGTCTCCAATTTGCACAGGCACACAAGGATTGGACCGATGAATCACGTTTCCAGTTGCTTCATGCAGATGGCAGAGAGAGAATTTCATGGAAATAGCATGAAAGCATGCACCCCACATGCATGAGTACAACTCTTCAAGTTGGTGTGGGCAATGTTATCCTTTAGGTCATGTGGCATGATTTGGACCCTTTAATTCGTGTGGAACAATGTCTGAATAGTACAACATACCTAAGTATAGTTGCTGATCAAGCTCATCTTATCATGTTGATGGCATATTCCAATGGAGATGGCTTCTTCCAATAAGACAATGCGCCATGTCATGGTGCTCAGGGGGCTTAGGGGGCCACCTAAGCAAGGTAAAGTCTCCCTCATGTTCTTTTTTTTTTTTTTTTTTTTTTTTTTTGTGCTCAAGTTCATATTGGTGCAAGAGTGGTTTCAAGAACACGAGGGAGGCCAAAACCGGTTTTGCTCAGTGGATAGAGCATCGGCCTGCGGACTGGAAGGTCCTGGGTTCGATTCCAGTCAAGGGCATGTACCTGGGTTGCAGGCACATCCCCAGTAGGGGGTGTGTAGGAGGCAGCTGATCGATGATTCTCTCTCAATGATGTTTCTAACTCTCTATCTCTCTCTCTTCCTCCCTGTGAAAAATCAATAAAATATATATATATTAAAAAAAAAAAAAAAGAACATGAGGGAGACTTTACCTTGCTTAGGTGGCCCCCACAATCAATAGATCTCAATCCAATTGAGCATTTGTGGGATGAAGTTAAAAGAGCCATCAGGAAACTGGTTCCACAACCATCATATCTCACAGAACTGGACAGTGCTATTCATTAGGCATGGTGTCAGATTCCTCACATTACCTTTCAGCATCTCATGGATTCAATGCCAAGAAGAATTGCTGCGGTATTGAAGGCAAATGGTGGTTCAATGAAGTACTGATGGGGTGGTCATAGTAATCTGCCACTCAGTGTGTGTGTGTGTGTGTGTGTGTGTGTGTGTGTGTGTATCTGTGTGTGTGTGGAGAGATGGGAGGGGGGAGAGGCATCAGGAACTAAAATGGCAATAAAATTAGTACCTATCCTATATAATAAAGAGGTAATATGCAAATTGACCATCATACCCTCACACAAGATGGGCACCCCCATGTGGTCACAAGATGGACACCACAAGATGGCTTGCAGGGAAGGGAAGTTGTAGGTGATCAGGCCAGCATGGGAGGGCAGGTAGGGGTGACCAGACTGGCAGGGGAGGGTATTTGGGGGTGACCAGGCCTGCCCTGGAGGGCAGTTGAGGGGGACTTGGTCTGCAGAGGAGGGAAGTTGGGGGAGGCCAGGCCTGTAGGGGAGGGCAGTTGGGGGGGACCAGGCCTGCATGTGAGGGCAGTTAGGGGAGACTGGGCCAACATGGGAGGACATATGGAGGAGGCAATTAGTCAGCAGGGAACCTGTTAGACGTCGATAATGCTGGCAGGGGAGTGGTTATGGAGTGATCAAGCTGGCAGGCAGAGTGGTTAGGGGAAATCAGGCAGGTAGGTAGGCGTGTGATTGGGAGCCAGCAGTCTTGGATTGTGAGAGAGATCCCAGTTTGGAGAGGGTGCAGGCTGGGCTCTTCCCCCCCCCCCCCCCATTGCACAAATTTTGTGCAGCAGGCCTCTAGTCAATAATCTTAAATGCTTCAAACAAAAGACACAGGGCAACCAAATGGGTATGAAAACATGACCCAAATATATGCTATCTAAAAGAGACCCACTTCAGAACATAGGTTCAAACAGGATGAGAATGAAAGGATGGAAATTATTTTCCCCATTTAAATGGAAACAAACAAACACAAAAGCTGGGGTAGCAATATTCATATCTGACGAAATCGACTTCAAAATGAAGGCCATCACAATAAACAATAAAGGTCATTACATAATACTGAAGGGATCAGTTAAACAAGAGGATATAATCCTGGTAAATATATATGCCCTCAATCCAGGAGCACCTAAATATATATATAAAAAAACTTCAGGAAGACTTTAAGGGAGAGATCAACAGCAATATAGTCATAGGAGGGGACTTGAACACTCTGCTGACTTCACTGGATAGATTTTCCAGACAAAATATTAACAAGGAAATAGTGACTCTAAATGACACACTGGATCAGATGGCCTTAATTGACATTTACAGAACATTTCACCCCAAAGCTGTAGAATTTAAATTTTCCTCACTTGCACATGAGTTGTTATGCCCAGATTTCGTGATCCTCAAAGACCACCAGGGAGCTGAGTCTGATGCAATAGCAGAAAGCCTGCATTTTGACTAGTCTGAGCTCTGTCCCACTTACACCCACAGCAGCGTGGTGGAAGAGAGCGAGCTTCAACAGATCAAAAGGTTTTATAGGGGTGGTGATATCACTGCTTTAGCTGACCCTGATTTGTTGGGTGAGGGCTAGGGTCAAGTTGCAAAATGGAGGGTCAGGAGTTAGCCCCGCCCTGTCCTTTCATTCTCCCCTTGTGTTATGTGCATGAGTCAAATCATTGACTCAGCCCATTTCCTTTAAGGGTATTTTACCAAGACCCTTAGTACCACAGTTCTCATCAGTACTGTCCTTACTGAAGTCTGGCTCCCTTCCTGCAGGCATCAAGTCTCCTCCTGGCCTATGTGGCTCACGGGTGAAGCCGCTGGTTACCAGGATCCAGGCAGTTTTCTGGTGCAGGAGCTGGGAGTGATGTAGCCAGGTCTGGGTGCCGTCTACTTCAAAAGCCATGAGCGTGCTCAGCATAACAGTGTAGCATCCCTTTCAGGTTGGGGTGAGTCCTTGGGCAGTGAACTTCTTTACCCATACTGAGTCCCCAGGCTGGAAGGGGTGTACAGGATCCGCAGTGGGCACTGGCAGAGCATCTGGATGGGTGGCTCTCTGGGTGGGTATACTGCAGAGTCTGTAAGAACTTGAGCAAGGGAATAGTTATGAATTCCAGTTTTCAGCTTCTCCCTGACCCTGGGAAGGATGGAGGGAGGTCTACCATACATGATCTCAAAAGGGTGGAACCCATCCCAGTAGAGGATACACCTGGCCCATAAGAGGGACTTGGTCCAATTTTCACCAGTTTCTAGGACAAATTTAATTAAACTTTTTAGAGTCCTGCTCATGCCTGTCCTAAGGCTTGAGCTATACTTTGAGATACCTTGGCTACTAAGGCTGGGCTATTATCTGATCCTATGACTACTGGCAGCCCAAATCTAGGTATAATCTCCTGGAGTATTTTCTAATCTGAGGTGTCTATAAAAAACTAGCATGTACTTGTACCTTAATGCTGGTGGCTTAATCTCTGTGAAATCTACCTACTAATGCTCTCTTAGGGAATTTCCTTGGGGCCCGAATTCCCAGGATGGCCCTCTTACCTTGCTTAGCATTTACCTGTGCACAGACAGTACTTCTAGTGTCTATGCTTTTAATTATCTAGTATCTACCTTACAGAAGTTCAGAAGTTTTGGTGATACCTAAGTGGGTAACCTGGTGTAACTGGGCAACTAACGTCCAATCCAGAGCCTCTGGGACCAACAGTCTGTCATCTAGTAGGGTCCATCAACCATCTGGCCCTTTGATGACTTGTTTATGTTCTGCCAATTCCTCCTCTTGTTCTGTGTAGGAGGGGGTCCATCGTAGGTCGGGGTTTAGTAGGGATACTAAGACATATAAAGGCCCCACTGGTTTTTGGGCATAATGTCCTTTCCGGCTACAGTTGGTAACCCTCTTTCCCTGTGGATGGCACAGTGTCCCCATCAAAGGGCCTGAATTAAGGCCAATAGTTCAGGAACTGTGCCCAAATGGTGTGGTCCAGGGTGACTACCGCTGCCCCTGCATATTAGATCCCATCCTGAATGTAACTGCTCCCATCCGTGAACAGTACCTTGTTGTCTGTTTCCTCTCTGCAGTCATGAATGGGTTCCTCTGGATCATCTGGAAGCAGGCTGGCAGGGTTGATGGCCAGAGTCTTATGGAACCAGACACAGGGCTGGTCCAGGAGAAGAGCTTCCATCTCTCTGGAGCACTTCGAAGGAGGGCCTCCACAACATGGGGTGTTGTCAGGGCTAGCTCCTGGCCCAGAGTCTGCTTATCTGCCTCCTTCACCAACAATTCTGTGGTGGCCACTGCCCACCCTGCCGTCACGGGGTCTAGTCTCTTAGACAGATAGGCAACGGGTCTCTTCCTGGAACCTAGATGGGTTCCACCCTTTTGAGATCATGTATGGTAGACCTCCCTCCATCCTTCCCAGGGTCAGGGAGAAGCTGAAAACTGGAATTCATAACTATTCCCTTGCTAGGAATTCATAACTATTCCCTTGCCTAAGTCCCTTTGGCAATGCCCCTTACCTCACTCACATAGAGGAGGAAGGGCTTCGTGACATCTGGCAAGGCTAGGGCAGGTGCTGAGATGAGAGCCTTCTTTAGCTCCTCAAAGGCCTGTTGTTCCACTTTGGTCCAGTTCAGCAGCTGCGTTCCCTCAGTACATGTTCCTTCTGAGTACTACAGTTCTTTTTGATGTCCAAGGAAAACAGGCAGTTTGTCCGGTGGCTCCCTGGACTGATGTCTTCTTAGAAGTTACAGGTCCCTTCGGTTCTGTCAAGACTGAATAGACTGCCCCAGTGTCCACCAGGAAACTAACAGATTTGCCCTCCACTTGTAAGGTTACCCTTGGGGCTTAATGGAAAGGAGCCCCGGTCCTGTCAGTCCTCTCCCTCTAAGTTAAAGACCCTTGGAGTCTAAGTCTCCCTTTTTGCTTTTCTAGCTAACCTGCCAGGACATTCTCTCTTTCAGTGCCTCTGCTTCCTACAATAAGCATACTAATTCCTTCCTATTTGCTGCTGGCCTTTTCTTCCTTTCAACCCTTTCTCTGTTTCCTTTAATATTTAGAAAAGGCAGAGGGAGGAGGAGCGGGTCCAGTACCCTGTTCCCAGGCCTCCAGTTTCTTGAAATTTAAAATGCCACATTTTCCCTACAGATACGGATCTCAAATTCTGATAAGCCTGAAAAAGGGGAATGGGAGAATTTCTAGCTGCACCTTTAAAAGTGGCCAAGCAGTTGCCGGGGGTTCTTGGGTCTCATTGGGGTGCAGAGGGTCACAAGGGAATTTCTCTCCTTGACCCTGCCACCGCTACTCAAAACAACCCCTGGAGGGGATGGGCGCTGGGTGGGCAGAGGCAGGGAGCACGGCTTGGGTCCCAGGTGGCAAAGGAGGTGCTCCCTTCCAAGTGTTTTCATCTAGCAGTCCACTCTCTGTTCCCACTGGGAAAAGCACTTGCCTCCTGCTAGCGAAAGTGGGAAAACTGGTGACCCCTACATTGCAATCAGACTCCCTAACCTTTCTGAAAAGCCCCTCTGCTTGAGGGTGTTTCCATTAATATTACTGATTTTAAAACTATAACTTAATAGTTGAAACATACACATACACAAGGACCAAGTGGCCCACAAAATATTTTCATTTTCTTCTAAAGATTTTACAATGTACTGTAATAATTAATCACATCAAACTTAAATGGCCAATTGAGACAAACAGTAGTTAACTTTAGAATTTTGTCCCTGCTTTTAACCTTTTGGACCACACTTGTTACAACTTCATACTTTCAAATTAATAAACATAGACATTTTGTTGTTAGGCAATTCCCCTCTGACAGAGAGCAAGCACCCCTGAGAAAAAAAGGAATCCCAGTGGCCACTCGGGGTGGTTTAATATGTGTCAGAGTACTTAGCCTTAAACAAATGAAAAGTTTCTTTCTTTCTTTCTTCCTTTCTTTCTTTCTTTCTTTCTTTCTTTCTTTCTTTCTTTCTTTCTTCTTTCTTCTTTCTTTCTTTCTCTCTTTCTTTCTTTTTTAAATCAGACCAAACAAGTAATATATCTTGAATTCTTAATTATTTAAGAGAAAACATTTTATTTTCTCAAAAACAAGTTGCTATACTCTAGGCTTTTAGTTACCACAATTATATAACTTCTCCCAATTCAATTTGAATCTGAACTTTCAGAGCCATTTAAATGCAAATGAACACATTCTTTAATGCTGGCTGGAATTGGATTACCTGTTGGGGGGGGGGAGAGGGGGGGAGGGCGTGTCCACTCCTTCCTCCATTAAAAATAAGGTGTAGCTTTAAAACCTCTTCATGGCAAGAGACCTTAAACTTTCAGAGCTTGCAAGTCAAATATTTAGCAGTTACCGTATTTGCCGTATAAGACGATTTTTTGGCCCTGAAAAATATGCCTCCAAGTGGGGGGTAGTCTTATATGGCGAGTATATAACAAACTCTGTATTTTTAGTGGAAATTTTAGGGGGTCGTCTTATACGCCCGCCGGCAAATACGTATTTTTCAGGGTCAAAAAATCGTCTTATACGCCGGCAAATACGGTACTAATTTCAATTCTCTAGACTTCATACAAGGCATACTTAGATCAACACTTCAATATTATAAAAATTCAACACATTTAGATTTAAGTTTTTATCATTTGATTTAGTAAACATCTAAATTCTTTTTAAAATGGTCATAATTTTCCTGCTGGGGAAGTCAAGCAAACTCTTAGCCATTATATGTAAACCTGCTATCTACAGGTGGGAAATTTCAAAAGCTGCTTTAAATGCCTTAGGAAACTCCTCAAAGCCAAAAAACAGCCCAGGGTTTTCACTCTGCACACAGAAAAGAGTCAAGCCCAGCTCAAAAACTATGCACACTCACTTTTAAACTGGTCTTTTCCCTTCACATGAGTACATAAAAGATGGCGAATATGAGGCCTCTTATGGTGGCTTTATTGGGGAGTGGCGCCCACATTAGATTGCCACGTGTCTTCCCTCCCCTACCTCCTGCCTTGCTTTGGGGAGAAAGAGTCAGCAATGGTAGCAAATTTACAAATGAGCAAACTGAAACCCTTACTTATACAAACATACAAACAGAGAACACAGAAACAGAGGGCCCCTAATAACAGTCTTCCAACTCTGTGGAAGCAAAACCAAAAGCTAGATGTAGACCTCACACCTATCAGCAGAAGTGACCACCTCGTCCTGGGAGAGGATTCCACATCTCTCCTGCCTGTGAGGGGATTCCACGTCCCTCCAGAGCCAGCTCACACAAGCACACAGACACACACACACACACACACACACACACACACACCTACCGTGGCTAGTCAGGCTCTCCGGATCGGGGTCTCTCAGGGTCTTGGGGATCCTGGACGAGCCCCCTAATGTTATGCCCAGATTTCGTGATCCCCAAAGACCACCAGGGAGTTGAGCCTGATGCAATAGCAGAAAGCCTGCATTTGGACTAGTCCGAGCTCTGTCCCACTTACACCGATAGCGGTGTGGCAGAAGAGAGCGAGCTTCAACAGATCAAAGGGTTTTATAGGGGTGGTGATGTCACTGCTTTGGCTGACTGTGATTGGTTGGGTGAGGGCTAGGGTCCTGTTGCAAAATGGAGGGTTAGGAGTTAGCCCTGCCCTGCCCTTTCAGGGTCATTCTCAAAGATAGACTATGTGTTAGGGCAAAAAAATCTCTGCAAGTTCAAGATTGAAATCATATCAAGCATCTTCTCAGATCACATTGGAATGAAATGAGAAATTACAGTAAGAAAACTCAAAAACACTCCAATACATGGAGGCTAAATAGCAGGTTATTAAACAAGGAATGGGTAACTAATAAGATCAAGAAATAAATAAAAAAAATTTCTAGAAACAAATGAAAATGCATATAAAACAACCCAAATCTCTGGGACACAGCAAAAACAGTCTTGAGGAGAGGGAAGTTTATAGCAGTACAGGCCTACCTCAAAAAAATAAGAAAAACTAATAATAAATTATTTAACCCTACAACTTAAATAATTAGAAAGAGAACAATAAGAAAAGCCCAGAGTAAGTAGAAGGAAGGAAATAATAAAATTAGGGCAGAAATAAAAGACATAGAGGCAACCAACTCCCTTCCTCCCCCCTCCACACACACATACACAAACAACCCCAATGAAACCAAGAGCTGGTTATTTGAAAACATAAATAAGATTGATGAACCTTTAGCCAGACTCATTAGTACATAAAGAAAGATGACCCAAACAAATATAATTAGAAACAAAAGGAGTGAAGTAACAACTGACACCAAAAAAGTACAAAGGATTGTAATAAAAGACAATGAGCAACTATATGCAAACATGCTGAACAGTGTGGATAAAATGGACAAATTCCTAGAAAAATACAATCTTCCAAAACTGAATCAGGAAGAATCAGAAATCCTGAATAGACCAATAATAACTGATGAAATTGAAGCAGTAATCGAATAACTCCCAACAAACAAAAACCCTGGTCTAGATGGCTTCACAGGGATATTTTACCAAACATTCAAAGAACTAACACCTATCCTTCTCAAATTATTCCAAAAAAAAAAAAAAAAACCAAAAAAACCCCAAACACAAACAAAAAAACAAGACAAAGGAACACTTTCAAGCTCTTTTTATGAGGCTATAATTATCCTAATTCTAAAACCAGATAAAGACACTTCAAAGAAAGAGAATTACAGCTCAATAACCCTGATGAACATAGATGCTAAAATCATCAACAAAATATTAGCAAATCAGATACAGCAATATATTAAAGAGATCATACACTATGACAAAGTGGGATTTATTCCAGGGGTACAAAGCTGGTACAATATTTGCAAATCAATAAATGTGGTTCATCACATAAAAAAAAATTGAAAGATAAAAACCACATGATCATATCAATAGATGTAGAAAAAGCATTCAACAAAATCCAACACCCATTTTTGATAAAAACTCTCAGCAAAATGGGAATAGAGGGAGCATATTTCAACATGATAAAGGCCATATATATGACAAACCTATGGTGAACATCATACTGAATGGGCAAAACTAAAACCATTTCCCCTAAGAACAGTAACAAGACGGGGATGTCTGCTTTCATCACTCTTATTCAACATAGTACCTGAATTCCTAGCCACAGCAACCAGATAAGAAGAAGAAATAAAAGGCACCCAAATTGGAAAGAAGGAAATAAAATTCTAATTATTCACAGATGACATCATATTTATTGTACATAGAGAACTCTAAAGACCTCACCAAAAAACTACCTGATTTAATAAATGAATTTGACAATGTAGCAGGTTACAAAATTAACAGCCAGAAATAGTTGGTATTTTTATACACCAATAATTAATTCTCAGAAAGAAAAACTAAACAAATAATCCCACTTAGCATTGCAACAACAAAAAATTAGGATAGCTTTAGCTGGTTTGGCTCAGTGGATAGAGTGTCAGCCTACAGACTGAAGTGTCCCGGGTTTTATTCTGGTCAAGGGCACATGCTCAGGTTATGGGCTTGATTTCCCAGTAGGGGCATGCAGAAGGCAGCCAATCAATGATTCTCTCTCATCCTTGATGTTTCTATCTCTCCCTCTTCCTTTCTAAAATCAATAAAAAATATACTTTTAAAAATAGGATAATTAGGAATAAACCTAACAAAGGAGGTAAAAGATTTGTGCTTAGAAAACTACAGGACATTGAAAAAAGAGATGGTGGAAAATATAAACAAAAAGAATATACCATGTTCATAGATTGGTAGAATTAACGTCATAAAAATGACCGTTGTACCTAAAGCCAACTATAGATTCAGTGCAACAGCATATTTCACATATCTAGAACAAATACTCAAAGAAAGACCCTAAATAGTCACAGAAATCTTGAGAAAGAAGAATAAAGTGGGAGGGATCACAATACCAGAAATCAAGTTATGCTACAAAGCCACTATAATCAAAACAGCCTGGTACTGGTATAAGAACAGGCATATAGATCAATGGAACAGAACAAAGACTCAAGAAATCAACCCAAATAATTACACACAATTAGTATTTGACAAAGGAGGCAAGAACATACAATGGAGTCAAGACAGTCTCTTCAATAAATGGTGTTGGGAAAGTAGATAGATACATGCAAAACAATGAAACTAGACCACCAACTTAAACCATGCACAAGAATAAACTCAAAATGAATAAAAGACTTAAATGGTAAGATGTGAAGCTATAAAAATCTTAGACGATACATACCATAGCTAAATCTTAAACATATCTCATAGCAATAATTTTGTGGATACATCTCATAGTACAAAGGAAACTGAGGAGAAAATCAACAAATGGACTAAAATTAAAAAGCTTCTGCACAGAAAAATAAACCATCAACAAAATTTAAAGGGAGCTTACTATATGTGAGAACATACTTGGCAATGATACACCTGAAAAAGGATTAATATCCAAAATATATAAGGAACTCATATAACGTAACAAAAGGAAGACAATCCAATTAAAAATGGGCAAAAGACATAAATAGACACTCCTCCAAAGTGGACATACAGATTGTTAAGGGACATGGAAAATGCTCAAAGTCAGGGAACATCAGAGAGATGCAAATTAAAATGATAGGTATTATCTCACACCTGTCAAAATGGCTGTCATCAACAAGTGACAAGTGCTGGTGAGTATGTGGAAAAAAGAACACTGCTCTTGGGAATGCAGATGGGCGTAGCCACTGTGGAAAATAGTATGGACTTTCCTCAAAAAATTAAATATGGAACTGCCATTTGATGCAGTGATGCCACTTCTAGGAATATATCCTAAGAATCCCGAAACACCAGTCAGAAAGTGTGTATGCATCCCTATGTTCATTGCAGCACAATTTACAATAGCTAAGATCTAGAAATAGCCCAAGTGCCCATCAGTAGATGAGTGGATAAAAAAAAAGCTGTGATAGCATGCATATAAGCAAAACCAGTGGATGAAAAACTGTGGGGAGGGAGGGCATGTATGGTAGTGGGGGGGGGGGCAATGGAAAGATATGTACACATATAATACCTTAATAAAAAAAGATACAAAAAGGTAAAAAAAATAATAATAAAGCTGTGATACATTTATACCATGAAATACTATATGGCAGTAAAAAAGAAGGATCTTTTATCCTTTGAGACAGCATGGTGCCCTCTAGAATGTTATGCTAAGTGAAACAAGCCAGTCAGAGAAAGACAAGTATCTCACTTGTGTGTGGAATCTAAAGAATGAAATAGACTGTTGAACAAAATTGATCCAGAGACATAGAAACATGGAATAGACTGTAGAATCTCAGAGGGAAGTGTGGGTGGATGGAGAACTTCTATGCATATATGCATAACCCATGGACGCAGACAGTAGTGTGGTGAAGGCCTGGCATGCAGGGTACAGGTCAGGGCTAGGAGGTGTCAATGTGGGAAAAGGGGGACATACGTAATACTTTTAACAATAAAGATTTAAAAAAATAAAAAGAATACATGAAAATATGGGGTTGAATAAAAAAAAGGTTGACAGAAGTAAGTAACCTCTGGAAATAAGTAATCAAGAGTTGGGGAATGCGGAAGGGACTGATATTTTTTATTCAAAAGCTTTGGAACTGGTTTTTAAAAATCTAGATACATTTAGAACATTTAAAAAAAACTTGACTTTTAAAAGTAAAAGAAAAAAAAGTAATGATACCCGCCTCTGATGGAAGAAAGATATGGGCAGGAGAGAGAGAGAGAGAGAGAGAGAGAGAGAGAGAGAGAGAGAGAGAGAGAGAGAGAGAGAGAGAGAGAATGTGCGCTCTTGCTGGCATCCATTGTCTTGAGGGTTTTATTTCTCTTCTGCAGGTGGGAATCCTAGGGAAGTCTCAGAGGAGGGTCTTAACCGAATACTCAGTAGTTTTCCTGTTGTGTCCGTGACTGTGTTGATTCATCAAAGTAAGTCTATAGGGGGGTTTTAGGTTGTTCTCTGGTCCATTTCACTGCTTTACTGTACTTTATCTTGTGTCTGCTTGGCTCTAATCAGGTTTTTTTGTTATTTGTTCCCCTGACTTCATCTGTCCTTGGGTTTTGCTGGCACAAACTGCACTAATGGAGTCTCTGCTACCTGCCTTCATGCCAGGGTGATTTAAGATGTTAATTCTCTGGTTAGAGAAAAGGTATAAACCATTTGCTCTAAAGTGTCCTTGGATAGGGAAGATAAGGTCTTTCAATTCAGTACCTGGATATAAATTGATCAGATTGTTTGGCTTTATTTAATTATTATGTCTCAGTTTCCCAATTGTATTTGCCTAGGAATTTTCTTAGTTTCTTACTGTCTTGCCTCATGCTTACCAAACTGTCATAGATCTTAATGAATAAATGTTTTGTCATTTGCTGTATCCTTTAGGACCATTTCCAGAGACTTCCATCATTTTATTTTATTAAATAATTTTCACCATTTCACTGGGGAGCTGGTCTGTAGAACTCCTCTTGTTGTCATGCCAAAAGTCCCTACCCCTCCAGTACATTTGACTTCTATTATTTAGAATTATATTTGTCTGTGTATAACAGAAAACTCAAAATAGTCCATCTGTTGGTGAAGTCTGGATGTGTGTGTCCATAATTGGTGTGGCATCTCCATTTTTATCAGAGACCCTAGACTTCTGTCTCTCTCTGCTTTAGCAAGCTAGAACACACCTCCACCTCGATACCTCATGACCTTGGTGGCTGCTCTGGGCCTGTTGCACAGAACAGAAATGAGGAAGGGGTAAGGACAAATCCAGTCTCTCTTTTGAGGAGCCAGAACTTTGCAGCAGTTTTCGACATTTTAAAATTAGAAGTCTTTCTTGTGTAAAACTCCAGCTTATCCTACCTAATAAAAAGAGTAATATTCAAATTAACCATCACTCCACTATACCCACAAGCAATGCCCACTAGCCAATCAGAGCGAGTATGTAAATAAACCCAACCAAGATGGCTATGGCCACAGAGAGCAGGAGGGAGGCTTGGGTTTCCCAGGCAATGGAAGAAGCCAAGCTTTCTGCCTGCTCTTGCTGGCCCAGGGCTCTGCTTAAGGCTACAACGTTTCATTCATAGAAGATACATAAATCCCAATAGAAATGGCTGCAGGCTTGGCTCTGCTCTAGGCTACAAAGTTTCAATTGTAGAAGGTAAATAAATTCCAGATACCAGGGCCTCTGCTTGGGTTGCCAGGGGACATGGCCGGCCTGCAAACCACCACAGGCCCCTCACCCAAGCTGCCCCACACACCAAGGGAACCCCCACCCTGATCTGGGACACCCTTTAGGGCAAACCAGCTAGCCCCCACCCATTCACCAGGCCTCTATCCTCTCTAATAAAAGAGTAATATGCAGATTGACCATCACTCCAATACACAATATGGCTGCCCCCATGTGATCAAAGATCCTGTCCCTATATGGAGACAAGATGACCACCACAAGATGGCCAGCAGGGGAGGGCAGTTGGGAGGAATCAGGCCTGCAAGGGAGGGCAGTTGGGGCGATCAAGACTTCAGGGGAGGACAGTTAGGGGTGACCAGGTTGGCAGAGGAGGGAAGTTGGGGGCAAACAGGCTGGCAGGGGAACAGTTAGGCATCAATCAGGCTGGCAGGGAAGTGGTTAGGGGCAATCAGGAAGGTGGGCAGATGAGCAGTTGGGAGTCAGCAGTCCTGTATTGTGAGAGGGATATCAGACTGCCCGTTTAGGATCGGGCCTAAATGGGCAGTCAGACATCCCTGGAGTGGTCCTAGATTGGAGAGGGTGCAGGCTGGGTTGAGGGACACCCCGCCTCCTCCCAGCCTCTGCCGCCCCCGTGCATGAATTTTGTGCATCAGGCCTCTAATTTTTGTTATAATCAAAGGAGAAGGCAGGAAATTCGAAATTCATTGGGGACAGATTAGGGAGGCAGGAGAAAGCAAAGCAGGGACATCTCTGAAATTGGATAAAGAGCAAAATGAAGATACATACTTTTACATTGGTGAGTATAGGATAGCAGTTAATATTTAAAGCACATAGATGGTATTTGGGAAATAAGGTAACAACAAGGGGTTCCTTGGTCTGGTGGGAAATTATGCCTTGAGGGGTCTGGAAAAGGGGGAGTACTCTGACATTCCAAAAGTATGTTATAAATGCAAAAAAACAGGCTCAGTTAAGGTAAAGATTGACCTTTGTCAAGGAAGATTGCCTAGGTCATGACTACTCATCATGACTCATTTTTTCATTAAGAAGTTTTTGTTTTGTTGGTTTTCTTTTCTTTTCTTTCCTTTTCTTTTCTTTTTCTTTCTTTCTTTCTTTCTTTCTTTCTTTCTTTCTTTCTTTCTTTCTTTCTTTCTTTTCTTTCTTTCTTTTTTTTTTTTTTGCTTTACAATTATAGGCAATTTAATTATTTATTTATTGACAATGAGTTTTTCCCCCCAATTTTTTTATATTATAAACAACCTGTGGCAAATATCCCTGCATTTATGTACTTCTTTTCCTACTTGTTTGACTATTTTGAGTATAGACTTTTTGAGTCTGGTGGTAGACACATTGTGAACATTTTTCATGTAGACTTTTAGAAAAGGTCAGTGCCAGGATCCAGCTTATAGCAGCTCATGGGAGTCAGTTGTCTGCATTTCTTTCCAACTTCGTGTTCATTGACGTCATACTGGTATCTTGAAATCAGCCACAGTGTGAGTATACCATGGACATCAGAAAATGCTACAAATCAGAGCTCTTTTTTTATTTTTCTTCTGTAGAGCTAATTGTCAGACATCTACTAGCACACTAATGGAAAGTATATACAAATCTTCAGTCTTAATAGTTTATGAAGACCAATTTTTTTCATCTCAAAATTCATAATAATTCTCATTAAGAAATATTAATTTCAGACTATCCTGTGTGGTTACTTTAGGTCTTTGAGTTTGTAAGGCCTGCCATGCAGGGCTCTCGTGAAAGTGTCAGGTTTAGTATTGTAAGAGGACAAACAGTGGTTCCGTACTGCTGTCACTATTTGAGCCAATTAAGCAGAGACAGGGTTGCATCATTATGAGCATTTATTCCAGTACTGCCAGTAATGAGGGAGAGGGAGAGCAGCAGGTCATCCACAAAAGTCTGCTCTACACCCCACCATAAGCCAGCTGATTATATTGGGTAAAATGAGGAAAGATTACATGGGGAAATAGCCAAAGGGTGTGCCACATAGAGGACTGAGAATGTTCAGAGGGCTTAGTGATATGCAAGGGCTGATGATGCTGGTTTTTGTAGCGAAATTGTTAATCTTTCCATAATAGTCAGCTCCAAATGAGGAGGATGGGCTGCATTTCTAGGTGAGCTCCCAACTGCCAGCCAGGTTAGAATGTGCCTTCTTTAATCAGAACAAAATAATCACGGTTAACAGAGCATGACTAATATTTCTTACAATTCTAGCTGGTTCCCCAACATTCTATTTCTACCCCTATCAGTATGTGACCTCTTTTTCATCCACAAAACTCTGGTGACTCTAGGCCATTTGACAACAGTGGCTGGAACCCAGAAGTAGCTCTCTGTTGGGTGGAGCAGGAGCTTTCATGTGGCCACAAACCCTACCCCAATCTATGTAAAGGCAAGGCCAGAGGATTCTTTTAAAACGTTGAAAAGAGCCCTGGTCAGTAATCTCAGTGGTTAGAGCATCAGCCTGTTCAAGGAGGATTGAGGATTTAATTCCCTGGCAAGGGTATGTACCTGAGTTGCAGATGGATATGGGAGGCAACCAATAAATGTGACCCTCTCACATCGATGTTTTTCTATCTCTTTCTCTCTATGTCTCTCCCACTCCCTCCTGTCCTCTTAAGATCAGTTGGGGGGCGGGGGGGGGGGGGGAGAAATCCTTGAGTGAGGATTAACCAAAAAAAAGAAAGAAAGAAATGGAAAAGAGAGTTTATTCAGATAATGATTTGCAAACCATGGAATAAACTCCTGGTATGAACAGAGAATACCCTCCAAAATAGAGGGGATAGGGCAAGGTTTGAAAGGCATAAGCTGTAAGGAACTGATGGTGAAAAGGATGGGTTGCTAGGGGAAAGAAGACCACACACTTGGTTGACTCAGTGATCAAGAAAGTGGGGTTGTGAGATGAGAACAATGGGAAATATATGATTAAGCATCTAGCAAAGTCCTAATCTCAGCCTCGGCCTTTAAAACAAAAAGGTGTTTTGTTTGTTCGTTTGTTTTACCACACAATTATAGCACAGGGATTGTTATTTGTCAGCCACGCAAGAAGTACCAAAAGGGCAGTCATGCCTTGCAAGCAGTTTCAAAGCTCAAGCTGCAAAAAATCCAAATGTTGGGGCACAAGTTACAATTTTAAAGTTGTTATAAGTCCTCACATATTACGGTCAATTAGTTTGCAGTGTCTGCTCTTGATAGTATTTGGCCTTAGACTCCTGGTTGGAGGGAAAAAGGAGTGGGTAAGAAAAGGAGGACATGCCAGCTTTGCATGGGGCATCTTGCAAATATTGAATATTTGTCTGAAAGTTTAGTTTTATAGCACAGGTCACGTCCTGATCTGTCAGTATTTCATTGTGAGCTAATAAGTTTTTGTGTAGTCTCTGTCATTGATTCATCCAATAATATTTATTGTGAAGTTTAAGTATAAGCACTTTTTTAGTTCTGGGAATACAGCTGTGAGTGAAGAAAATAGACAGGGTTCCTGTACTTGTGAAACTTACATTCTAATCCTATGTAGTAAAACCCTAATATTGCAAATAGACCAAATGTCAGAATGATAGTGCGACGTGCACTGACCACCAGGTGGCAGATGCTCAACGCAGGATCTGTCCCCTAGTGGTCAGTGCACTCCCACAGGAGGAGCTCCACTCAGCCAAAAGCCAGGCTGAGGGCTGGGGAGGACAGTGCCAGTGACAGGAGCCTCTCGCCTCTGGGGTAGCTCTAAGGATCCCTTGGGGGATGTCCAACTGCAGGGAATGGGCCTAAGCTGGCAATCAGACATCTCCCGAGGGGTCCCCGGACTGTGAGAGGGCACAGGCCAGGCTGAGAGTCTCCTTCCTCCTCCCTGTAGTGTATGAATGTGGTGCACTGGGCCTCTAGTTGGGAGATCATAAGCAAATAAGTAAAATATGTAGTATCAAATGGTAGTTGAGTGTTCTGGAGAAATAAATAGAAAAGGATATCAATTGAAGGAAGGGAGGGTCTATCAAATAGGAAGTGGGGAATTTTTGAATTGTAAACAGGATAATTAGGGGGAAGCCATTGAGATTTGAGCAAAGGCCTAAATGAGGTGAGAAAGCAAGCCTTGTAGATATGGAGTGTTGGGGGAAGAATATTTCTAACCCAGAGAGCGATATAAAGGCCCTGAGGCAGGAGCATGCCTCACTCTGTTCCAGGAACAGCAGGATCAGAATGGCTTTAGCGAAATGAATGAGGGTGAGGAGTTTGAGGGTAGGTTGACAGGTGATGGTGGGCAGACTCTAAAGTTCTCTAGGTCATTTTAAGGAATTTGGGATTTACTAAGTATAAGGAAATTCGCTTTTAGAGGAATCTCCTCATTTGACTTCCCCTTTAAGGACAATCCTCTGGCTTTTTGTTGAGAATACACTTTAGAAGTAAACGTAGAAGCCAGGAATCACTTAGAATGTTATTTTAATAATGCAGGTGAGATGTTCTGGTGGCTTGGACCATTGTTATAGTAGAGGTACTGAAAATTGGTTGGATACTGGATATATTTTGAAGCCAGGACTGACAGGATTTGCTAAACATTTATCTGTGGTTTAAAAGGAGATGATTCTTATCAAGGATGAACCCAAGACTTTTTTTCCTGGGCAAGTGCAAGGGAAGAATTGCCATTTACTAAGATGAAGAAGCAGAGAAGAGGTAGAATATTGGGAGCTCAGTTGTAGACAAGTTAATCTTTGAGATGCATGTTAAATACCCAACAGAAGATGCTGTTTAAACATTTGGGTTTAAAAGTATGGAGTCTGGGAGTTGTTGGCTGTAGGTGGTTCATCTACTGGACTGAAGGAGATCACCAAAGAATGAGTATAGACAGGGAAGAGTTAGATCCAAGTGCTGAGCTGGAGCCACTCTGGAGTTTTGGGGACTAGTATGCTCTTGTGAAGGACTCAAGAAGGAGCTGTCAGGAGGGTAGGAGGTAAACCAAGAGGTATGGGTACGTGGACACTGACCTTGGGAACAGGGACTGTTGCAGAAGACCAAAGAAATACCAAGCACGCTTCCTAGAGAAAGGAAGGGACCTGTTTATTAACACTAGTGGGCTCCGGAAATAATTTCCAAATCAGAGTGAAGAAACACACAAGGAGCTTCATTCTTTATATAACCTTCTGGGGTCTTTGTCTTTCAGATATAGTTCTGCCCCCTTTTGTGGGTTTACGGGAAGGCCCCCAGGTGTTGGGGGTTCCCAGGCCGAATCCGATGACCTGTCCTGGGGCCAGCGATAAAGACTCTCTTCCCCCTCCCAGGGCAGTGCATTGTTCATAGTTTTTATGGCCTGACATGCCTTGCAAGACCACTTTCCTCCTCAGGACAGCTCCCTGGGCAATGAGAGGCACACGTTCAGGTGGAGGTTGAGATGTTTGCAAGTTCTTTCTGATTTCTTCTGTTATTTTAGGGCAGCAGGGAGCAGGCTCATTAGGGCAGATTGAGGGGTGGGGAGGTGAGGGTCTGAGGAGCGGGGAGGTGTTGGGTTGTCATCCAGGGGAATGAAGAGGACTAGGCAGAACTAGTTGGACTGCTGGTGACACCAAGGCCCTCTCCAGATTAGTGGTCATGATCAGCGTGGCCAGCCAGCCAGTCTGAGTGTTGTTCATCTAAAAACATCCAAACCTGTAAAGAATTTTTGTAACTGTCGACAATTGTCAGGAAGCAGAATCTCAACAGATTGGGATAATGCTCCAGAGAATGGTGGTTTTTCACCTATTTTTATACATTACAATCAAAGAAGCAGACAATAAGTGGGTTACATGAAATCCATCTGTGATAGATTAGAGAGGCTGGAGGAAGCAAAGTGGGAATCCTCTGGGATTGGATAAAAAGTAAAATGATAGACATACACTTTTTTTTTACTTATGTGGGTACAGGATAGTTAACAATTAACATAATAACAATGAAAGAATTTGTGGTATCTGTCCCGGTGCCCAGGGCATTTGATTGTGTCCTGAGGGTTCAGGAACAAAGGGAAGTTACCAATCACCCTGACATTTCAAGGATATGTTATTGTTGGCAATGGTCTCAGTGAAGGTTAAGATTGATGTCCATACCAGCCTAGGACTTAACTACTCACCATAACTGCTTTTAGTCAAAGTTTTAATTTCAAACCATCCTGTGGTTAT
The DNA here is from genome assembly GCA_963924515.1 of Vespertilio murinus. Classification (NCBI taxonomy): domain Eukaryota; kingdom Metazoa; phylum Chordata; class Mammalia; order Chiroptera; family Vespertilionidae; genus Vespertilio; species Vespertilio murinus. Next base: position 83,441,473 of record OZ004707.1, on the reverse strand, counting down.
TTTAGGTCTTAGGTTTTGCAAGACTCCCATGCAGGCCTTCCTGAGTTTGTCAGGTTAGTATGTGGCCCCTTTTGTCCACAGTGTGCTTTGTTTCCCCTTGTTCCACCGCAGGAGACAGACTTGGGGTCTATTGGAAGGTGGAGGTAACCAGTGTTGGTGTTGTGCCAGGCTGGGTGCCAAATGAAGAGGGTGGCCAAGGAGGCTGAACGTGGAATCAAAGTGTTGACTTTGATTGGCTAGGTGCAGTTTTATTTAAGCATACTCCTGCTAGTGAGCTGGCCCAGGTGTTCTTTGTTGGTCTCCTGTTAATACAGTGGTGTAAAAGTCATGCAGAGCTAACAGTTTCAATCGTGAAGTCACCAGTTCCTGGGGGTGTGAGGAGCGGCCATGCAGAACAGAAGTCCAGGCCCACCAGTTCTTCCCTAGCAAGTCCCCCACATCCCAGCACCTAATGTTTGAATGATTTTTTTAGTATTTTAATACTGCCCTCTACCTTTCTTCTCTCCTAATTTGCTAATAAATTCCTGTGTAAGGTTGAGTAAAATCATAATACAAATATAAAGTTTAGTAAAGCCAGAATGCAATATGTTATGACAAACATTAAAGCAGGGCTAGGTCCCGAGGGAGGTTTCATCCTGTAGGTACAACATCTCATGATACTCATCTTATGACGACTGCCCTGACCTTTGTGGAATTCTCCTCCTGGAAACTGAGCTGACCACCGTGGAATGCATCTGCCAGGAAGAGACCAGCCTAACCTGTAATTATGGGAAAGACCACGCCCGGAGGTGCCTCAACAGCAGACAAGGACTTACCCAGAGGAACGGGAAGCGGGAGGCAAAGGGGGCTTGCGTGCATAGCTGAGCTAGAGTATAAAACTCGGGAAGAAACTTAGAACGAATGGGGTCCGAGTTTGGAACGGGCGAGTGCCACTGCGCTGGTGCCCCGGCTCGGACCCTAACCCGGGTTAGATTTAATAAAGACTCTGCATTTGCATCGGACTTGGCTCCCTGGTGGTCTGTGGGTTCCAGAATTTACCAGGCACAACACCTGAAGGCAGAAAGTATCTTCTTCTGTGCATAGCACTTAAATATTTGACTATCAGGCTCTAAATTATATTCGTTTATTAATATTATACCCTGTTGTAAAGGATAGGCTGTTTGTACTGCTCATGTTCTCTGGGAACCTTCTGGGCCACTGCTTCCCAGCATGCAGCTTAGTGTCAGATTCTGTCATTCTGTCCTGTCACAGGATCTGGGATTCCTCTGCCTGTCTCGGGAGAACTGGCCCAGCATTTTTTCTGAGAAGTCCTGCCCAGTGTTGGCCTCTAGCTGGGTGAGCAGGTGATCTTTGTGAGTGCTGAAAGTATTTGAATCAGATGTCCCCCCTCAAATAGGGTCCTTTGTCCTGAAGGTTCCTGGTAAGCTGAGCTGCCCATCTGCCTTTGGGTCCAGACTTCTTACATTACAGTGGGATTGTTTAGGAAACCAAGGAAATGTTTATTTTCATACAGAAGAGATTCGCAGAAACTGAGAGGGTGAGTAGGGGATAAACAAGATGAATTTAGTTTGGAAAATACAATTTGCACATGTAGGGGACAAACCAATTTAGTCAGGGAGACGCTGAAAGCCTATAGTTCTGGGAGGAATACTAGTACGTGAGAGACTAGTGGAGTTTGCCCTAGCTTCATCATAAGGGGCCTTAGAGCACCGTGAGACTGCAGATAGAAAGCATTCTGACCCATCTGTGGTTTAGCTTAGCAAGTACTTATTTAACATCTGATATTTGTTCACCCCCTTGTTAGGTTTATGAACAGATAAGATGGAAGAATCTCGTCTTCCAGGAGCTCACAGGGTTTCCCGCTGCTGAGCGTATGCTAGGCATCATTGATACATAGGGCGCGAGTGAGTGCAGCCTCAATGGAGGGAGACTTGTCATCCAGTATCCGTAAAGGCTGCGAGTCTGTAGTCTTGACACTAGTGATACTGGAATTCAGAGACAGCCCTGCGCTCCAGTGGAGGCGCCTCTAAGGCGAGGCAGGACTTAAAGTGTAAGGACGATTAGATGGGGAGGAGCTGGAAATTTAACAGTCAGGTGTGAGGAAAGGAGAAGGTTCCAGAAAAAGGAGTTTGATTCTGTAGCCTGGGAAAGTGGCTGGAGCCCTGGCTGTTTCATATGATTCTATAGGAACAAAGAAGAATCCATCATTTTCACCCGCAGACATTCTTTCCCTCTAGCCCTCATTTCCTCATTTCTGCCAAATTGGAAATGGCATTGTCATCCTCAGGTCCTCTCTTTGCGTCACCTGCTGTCGTCAGCTAATGCTGAGCCTGGAGGACATCTTCATTTGTTCAATCTCATTCTACTGTTAATTCTTTGTTCCTTATAAACCTACTAGTATAATCCCCCCTCCCCCCTCTGGTCTTCATTCCTCTGCCTGCCCAGACTGTTTCTAAATCACAAATATAATCACGTAAGTCTTCTGTTAAAAACTGAAGATTCTCCACTGTCCACAGGGCAAAGTCTAAACCATACCCTTTATAACATGGCCCCTGCCTCCTTTTTCTGGCTGTGTTTTGGGTTTGAGTGGCCATTTAGGAGAAGAAAAAGTATTTTACAGTAAATATATTTTTCATAGTTCACAGGGCTACTTGGGATATATGGTGCCAATGTACTTTCCTTATTAACTACTCACAGCTACTGCACAAACAAAGCATTTTTATTTATAATGAAAATAAGGAAAAGTTGAAGTAAGGATAATAACTCATATTTTTTTAAAGTCAGTAGAAAGATAAATTATACCTTTGGGGAGATTTCCACTCAGAGTGGCAAAAGTTTTTTTTTAAAAATCTGGTGCTTAAAGGGATAAGACTCAGGTATCTGGAAGACCTACTTATCAAGCCCATAAAGGAAGTGGGAGGTGATCAGCTGGCATCAATCCATAAATCTTAACAGATCCTATCAAGAAAAAGGGAGGTCATAAGTAAGCAAGTAAGAGTTGAGAGGTCTCCAGAAAGAATCATACATACACTAAGCTCATCTCTGTTGGCCTCTGAGTGGGATTGGGGGCTGAGGCCCTTACCATTAAATATCCCTTTGGTCATTGATTTAAATGGCATTTCTTAGAAATTGAGGCAGGTTCTTTTTTTGACTGAGCGCATGGAAGATAGGAAGCCAACCCACACACATTTTGAAGTTGGCTGCCCTGAGTGTGTTCCAGAAGTGGAGCAAACAAATGGCCTCATCCCCACAGAGCAAATGGAAAACAGAAGAAAATAGAAGAATCATCAAGGGCCTGTGGTGAGTGGACTGGTGAGGCCACCTCACCTCAAAAAGAACAGATCTCTTGGTCAAGAATTCTTGGGAAGGAAGGATCACTGTAAGCAACACTGAAGAAGCAGATCCTCAGTGACCTTGAGCAGAAGGGAATGTGTTCTTTTTAAAAATATATTTTATTGATTTTTACAGAAAGGAAGGGAGAGGGAGAGAGAGTAAGAAACATCGATGAGAGAGAAACATCAATCAGCTGCCCCTGCACACCCTTCTTCAGTCCTGGGGCCCAGGCTCTATTCACTGATCCAAACCGGTTAGGGTGAAGGGGATGTGTTCTAAATGTCCTCAATGGGTGCACACCACTATGACCCCCCACTTCCCAACAGCACATTGTTGGGGTGAGGGAAAGTAATGCAGGGGACACAGAGTGACTGTCTTACCAACCAGCTCCATTCAGTCCTCAGTGAGCACTCTCTACACTGACTAGTTCCAGGAGGTGTTGCCAGGATTAGTGGCCGGTGGAGCCGATTCTCCCAAGGAGCAATGAGGTCACTCCTTCCCCTTGTCTGTGGAGGGTGGGGTTGGGCGTGGGAAGGGAGGCACTGCTGCTAACAGAGCTGGAGGCAGCCGGATTACCACACTGTCTAATGTCTCCTCTTAATCCTCCTATGGAACCAACGGTAGCCTGAGAAGCCTGAATTGTGTGTTAGTTCCTGGCTGTTCTGCCACATATAAACCACAGGCAAGCTTTGTAATCCAGTGAGTTTCTGTAGTCGGTTCTTACTGAGGTCAACCATTCATTGGTCGAAGGAAAAACAGAGCTACAAAAAACATGGAATTTTCTTACTCCTTGATAATTCAAGTCATGTTGCCTAGGAAACGCTTCTCTCCCTTGACGCTCTGCACACCGCCAGCACTGGAGCTATGGAAGAGGCTGAAGTTATTCCGAGAAAGTGCTGGAAGTTTGGTAATAAAAAGTGGCCTTTCCCCCCTGCCTCTAGGTTAGGTTCCTGAAAATGCACGTGGCCAAGAGGAAACTTTGGGAGATGATTGTGCTGGGCTCCTGCACCTGCCTCCAGGTGTCCCAGCAGCTCTGGGCAGAGGCATGTGCGGGCCGTGTGCAGAGTCCCAGTGCCGAATGCAGTGTGATGACAGATAAACAAGAGCAAGTATACGTACAGCAGTGCGCAGTCTGCTCGAATTCCTGAGGCTCGCTGCATGCCAGACTGAAGACTCGCTCGCCTTTCCTGGGCTGGCTCGGGAGCAGAGTGGAACCTGCAGGAAAGTGCCTTCCCCATTGTTGGTTAGAGGGATACTTTTAAATCATTTCCTTCTACGGTGACTAAGTAGTCTGGTGAAGGTACGCTGCTTTAGTGGAGATGAAGGTGTGACCCTGGATACAGCCATGGAGAAAGCTGGGGGTGAGATGCCCAGGAACCCTGGCCAGTCCTTCCTAGCAACTCTGCATGCCGTCCTGAGGAGGAGCCTTCGGGACAGGGGTCCCACCAGGCAGATACCTTTGGAGGAGAAAGGCTCTTTCCCATCAGAGGAAGGAAAATTTTCCCAGGAGGTTTTGAATGGAACACAGGAAATCCGTTCCAGTCAGGTCAGTGCAATTGCAGAAGGGCTAAAAAGCCAACAGGGGGTTGGATCTGGTTTACAGATGGAGGTTTCTTCCATGCCTTACATATGAGGGCTCAGGGGTGCAGATCTGGCTCAGTGAATATAGCACTGAGACCCAGCAGTGAGGGTGAATTCTCCAGAGATTAAGACTATGGTGGATAAGCCTTGTTTGGTTTTATTGCTTCTTATTTTCAGGACATTTTATAAGCCTTTGTAGAGCAAACGTTTTCCAGAATGCAAATCAGACAAAAATGGATCTTTCCCTTTAAAAAATTTTAAATGTATGCCTTATTTTGTTAACCTCCACATTTCGACTCAATAAACATTTCAAAAATGTTTCTGGAAAAAGAAGCTGCAAATGAAAATTTTGTTAACTTAAAGGTCTGGTAATATTCAAAAATAAGGTAGTGTAACATTTTGAAAAATGATGTCTTATAGTAGGAATTCTGTAGGGAGTCTTTAAAAAATTTTTTTTTTTATTAAGGTATTATATGTGTACATAACTTACCATTGCCTCCCCCCCTTCCCACCTCCCATTTATGCCCTCCCTCCCCAGAGTTCTGTGTTCGTTGGTTGTACTTATATTCATGCATACCAGTCCTTTGGTTGTTCTCTTATCTCCCCCCAGGTCTCCTTCCCCTCTCCGCTGTCATTTGACAATCTGCTTGTTTTATGGTGACTATCTCAGGACCACACGAATAGAGTCCGCTCCTCCTCTGGTTCACACCGCCCCTACCCCCGGGTCCCACTGCTTCCCCTGGGACACACGGCTCACCCGGGGCACACGGCCCCCTGGGATACACAGCTCACCCGGGACACCCGGCCCCTTTGGGGGACACGGCTCACCCGGGGCACATGGCCCCCTGGGACACACAGCTCACCCGGGGCACATGGCCCTGTAGGGGGTCTTTTTAAAAAATATATATATTTTATTGATTTTACACAGAGATGAATTGAGAGGGATAGAGAGTTAGAAACATCGATGAGCGAGATACATCGACCAGCTGCCTCTTGCACACTCCCCACCAGAAATGTGCCAGCAACCAAGGTACGTGCCCTTGATCAGAATCGAACCCGGGACTTTTCAGTCCACAGGCCAACGCTCTATCCACTGAGCCAAACTGGTTTCGGCTGTAGGGGGTCTTTTTCATTGCCCTACATACATGGAGAGAGAAAAAAGACTAGTTAGATACAAAGGAAAACTTTCATAATTACTTTGCCCCTTTAGCAGTTATTTTCGTGGTGTTTTCTTTTTCTTCTTCTTCTTCTTCTTCTTCTTCTTCTTCTTCTTTTTCTTCTTCTTTTTTTAATTTTTTTTTAGGGTAATTTGTTTAGAAAGTCCCCAAAACTAAAATTTTGTGAAGAGATTTTTGAATTGTACTATGCAAGAGATTTATGTAAAAAGAGATTTATGAGTGTGCATTTATGCAGTTTATGGCCATTTTTTATATTTTTAGCTCAAATGTCTGAGATAGCAAAATAGTAATATTTTTAAATGCTTGAGAAAACTTCTTTAAAATGAAGGGGAAAATGGCAGGAGGGGAAAAATGTCTTTTAGAGCATAACTGGAAAAAACATGACATCTGGAGAGGGCCTCCCTGCCTCCCCCGTGGACTTGCAGTGTCTGCAGGCTGGGCTGAGCCCAGTGAGGTCCTAGAGAATTGCCCCCGCCCCACAACAGGAGCAAGTTAGCCCAGGGGCCCCAGTGCCTGGCCTGGGAGCGCTGGTCCCGGCCTCCACAGGTCTGAGCGTCGTCTCTTTTTAGAGTCTGGTCTCTTCTTAGGCCCAGGACGATGGACTGGAAAGGAATAGGCCCCTGCCTCCCAGAATCCCTCGTTGGGGAATGGAAAGGGTAGAGGTTACTAGGGACTGGTTCCAGTTGGAAAGCAGAATTCCTCTTGCTCTCAGAAACAACTGCCCAGGACTCCGTACCCATGGCCTCACTGACTACTTTGGCTAATCTTGGCGGCTGTTTTTATTTGAATCTAGGGTCCATATCTCTGGTAGTATGTCAGTCATCAGTAATCAAGCTGTGGAATGAGTGAACAAATAAAGGAGAAGTGGATTTATATTGTTAGGTTGTGGACTTGACCATTTTAGAAAGCAAGATCAGCATTGTGTGTTGTGGGAGGGGCGGATAGATTGGATTTTATTTTTGCCTAGATGTAATCAAGCTAGCCTACATGGCACAGTATAGCCCTGCTAAAATAAAGGGTGAAAATTAGATTTAGTGGTGTGATCCAGTTACTTAAAGAAGTCACTATTGTTAATGTAAAAACAGTCAAACCTGTGGAGAATTTTTGTGAGTTTATTTGAGCCAAACTGTCAACGATTGCCAGGAAGCAGAATCTCAACAGATTGGGATAATGCTCTAGAGCAGTGTTTCCCAAACTTCTCTCATGATGAGAATCACCTGGTAGAGTTGTTAAAATACAGATTCCTGAATCCCAACTAAGAAGTGCTAAACTAGAATTTTTAGGAACTAAGCTTAGAGCACTTTACCTATATGTTCCCAAAAATTCTAGTTTAGCACTTCTTAGTTGGGATTCAGGAATCTGTATTTTAACAACTCCACCAGGTGATTCTCATCATGAGAGAAGTTTGGGAAACACTGCTCTAGAGAATGGCAGTTTTTCATCTTGTTTTATACATTACAATCAAAGGAGGAGATGTAAGTGGGCTACATAAAAATCCACTGGTGATAGATTTAGGGAGGCAGGGGAAAGCAAAGGAGGGGGGCATTGGATAAAAAGTAAAATGATAGATACATAGTTCTTTTACCCAGGCGGGTACAATAACAGTGAAGGAATTTATGGTCTCTGTCCTGACATCCAGGCACATTTGAGGGGTCTGTAAAAAGAAGTTACAAGTTACCCTGACATTTCACAGGCATGTTATCTTACATGCAGAAAGACAGTCGGCTTAGTTAAGGTAAAGATTGACCTTTGTCAGGGAGGACATGGCTACTCACTATAAACTGCTTTTAATTTAAGTTTTAATTTTAGACCATTCTTTGTGGTTACAGCAGCAGCAGCAGTACTATAATATTATTTGTTTTTCTAGAGCACTTTAGATTTCTTTAATCTAGTTTCTTCAAGATTAGTATCAATAACAGATTATAAAAGTGTGGATTTGTTTCTCTTCTAGACAAATAGGGTATAGTGTATGCTCATATATTCCTGTGTATTTTCCCTCTTTAATCTATCATGGATGTCTTTCTATGTCAGTAGAGTGGTTGGGGGCAATCAGGCAGGTAGGCAGAGGCAGTTAAGGGTGATCAGGCAAGCAGGCAGAGTGGTTAGAGTTGATCAGTCAGGCAGGCAGATTGGTTAGGGGCCACCAGGCAGGCAGAGGCAGTTAGAGTTGATCAGACAGGCAGGCGAGTGGTTAGGATCCAGCAGTCCCTGTGGGATTAGGCTTAAGCTGGGGACCTCTCCTCCCATTCAGGGAAGAATATTGTGCACTGGGCCTCTAATCTATATATATAAAAGCCTAACAACCAGTAGACTGGTCGCTGAGACATGCACTGACCACCAGGGGACAGACATTCAACGCACAAGATCGGGTTCCCTCCTGTCTGGATTGGGCCTACAGGGATCCATACAAACTGGCTATCTGACATCCCCGTAGGGGTCCTGGATTGCGAGAGGATGTAGGCAGGCCAGGCTGAGGGACCCCACCAGTGCACGAATCTGTGCACTGGGCCTCTAGTATAATATAAATAGCCGAATTATCTTAATATGATTGTGTGACATCCCTTCTAACCAGCAATAATATTGCATGTATCTAATGTAGGTCTTTTAGATCATTATCTTATCATGATTCTGGGGAACGACATAAGGGAATTATGATCCCACGCTTCTGACTTAAACTATTTTTTTCAAATGCCCCCTGGAAGTCAGTGTGCTCCCACTGACTGGGATGAGTGGCACTCCCATAGTGGGCTGATCCTCACAGGTCACACCCCCTACCAGTGTATGAATCACATGCGCCAGGCCTCTAGTTATCAGATGAGAGCAGAGCCAGGAAGGAACTCAGTCACAATGTATTCAGGAGGATGCACAAACTTGCCACTTCTGCCTGTGTCCTGTCTTCTTTCCTAAGTGTAGTTGCTTTGAGTGTATTTAAAGTTAGAAATATGTATTAAAGAAAGCTGAAAGAGAACTGATGTTCTACAGTAGTTTACTGAAGTTCCCAAGATAGCTAGAGGTGACAGATACTAAGGGATTAAGGCCAGGTTTAGCCTCAGGCAGCTGGCCTCGATGGTCCTGGCCAAACCCTTACCTCCCTACTACATTCACTCTACTGCACCAGTAGCTGTATTTCTTTCATTTTGCTTTTCCGCATTGTAGTCTTTGTAATTAACATGTCTAAAAAGAAAAAGTAACCTCAAAAGTTGTTTTTAAAAATAGAGCCTGCTGGACTTTTGAGCTGGATTTAAATCCCAGCTCTGTTATTTAAATGAATTTGTGGTATTGGATAAATCTCAGTCTGTCTCAACAGTAAAATGGTGATAAGAATGCCTCCTTATAGAATAACCTTGAGTATTAGGGATGTAGAATGTCACCCTTATAAAATAACACTGAGAATCATTAACTATTTGCTACCACTGGGTCTGTGTACATATAAAAAAATCAGGACTTTTCTGTATTTTGAATTCGTGAAAGTTTAGGAATATAGAGTTGTATGAGGTGGAGGTTATATATTGGAAAAGTTGCATACCTGCATCATATTTTTGGCTTATAAGAGGTTAAGGGCATTATATACCCTTCAAAGTGAAAGAAGTCTCAAGGATAAGTGGGCAAGTGGTATCCTGTTTAAGGGTGATGGGGATCCATATGTAACTGAGAGATCTCAAAAGTGACTAGTGGTTTTTCCACTATGTACATCGTAGCTCTGCTCTTTGATGTGTAATCATGGTTCTTTTCTATGACTTTTTAATTTTAGTTTGGCTCTGAAAACTTTCATCAAAACATGCCACCTGATTTCCAGTTTCTTCATACCAGATTGGCCTAACTGAAAATCTTTTTTTTCTTTCCTCCTCCATCTTGTTGAATCAACACTTATATTCCTTTACCTGTTTTTACTTGGCACTCTCAGCAACTTCCATGTGACCTGGATGCCTAGAGAGATAGTAAAGAATAGAAATTCATTTTGGGTTTTCCTCTGTGAAATCCCTTTCTCCTCTTGTATTTGTAATCCCTTCTAATACTAATGCCTATCATACTAGTAGTTTATTAAAAATTCAAAAGCTAGCAAAAATTCTTCCCCAACCTGGTGTTGGGCCTACAGAAGAAGTCCCAGATGTTTGTCTTCAAGGAGTACATAATTTAGTGAGAATTAAACAACACTAGGGCTTCTACAAGGTTTTCCCTGAGTATAGAATTTGTCTCCTAGGCCCACTATCCAATGCCCTTGATTGCTTGAAGAGCCCTTCAGCCTAAACTTAATTGTTTGAACTCATTACATGAGAATTTTTCACCACCAAGGATTGTCTTCAGAGTGAAATTAAAAGCATGCACATCCACCCACCACGTGTGTACACTTATAAACTATCCAAACACTGAATAACTGTTAGGAGATTGCTTGTAAACCTTCATATACTTTGGTGATTCATAAAGTTGTTTATTTACAAAGTTTTATCCTCCTTAACTACTTGTCCTTAGAAACCTGCCTGTCAGGAAGGGGGGCCCCTGAGCATTGTTTGCTACAAACAAATAGCTTCCAACACTTCTAACCCTTTTTGGCAGTAATCCAGGGATTAAGAAACAGCAGTGTGATTTGGGGTTTGGTAAGGTGTAGCTAGACCTAAGACAAAAAAGAAGAAGAAGGAGGAGGAGGAGGAGGAGGAGGAGAAGGAGAAGAAGTAGTAATAGGGTAGGGATTTATTTTTCCAACAGATATGTTATTTTATTTTAATTTTTCAATTAGTTATTAGAATTTGGTATTATATGATACGTTGTACAGTGAAAAGTATCTCTCCCTCCTCTTATATATACCCTTGTCACTTGATCCCTTCAACTGTCCAATTCTCAAATTCTGCACTAGTTTCTTATATATTCTCCCAGAGTAATCCATGCATGTATAAGCTTCTATATGTATAATACTCTTTTTGTCACACAAATAATGCTAGCATACTGTGAAAGATTCATTTTGGTGGCCCTTCCAATGAACTCACTTCCCTGTGTTTAAGTCTCTATGTAATTATCTCAATAATGACTGAACTTGGCCATGTGACTGGATTTGACCAATGGCAAACTAGTAAGAGTAATGCAGGGGGACAGGCTTCATATGTGCTTGCACATGAGATCTGTTCTCCAGGCATGCTCACTATCGTGACACTCCCTTTCAAAACCTACAAACCACCAATTGTGAGGTTGTACCCAGCCTAGAGGCTATATGGAACAGAACTGAAGTTTCTGCGATCAATAGCTTCCAGACAGCAGCTGGCACCAACTTGCCAGTCATTGTGATGAATGAACCATCTTGGAAGTGGCACCTTCAGCCCAAGCAGTCCTCTCCAGAAAATGCTATGTGGCATAGAGAACGAGCTTTCCATATCAAGCCCTGTCCAAATTGAAAATCTATGTGCATTCGTTATAAACCACTTAATTTGGTGTCATGAAGCAATAGATAACTGAAGGTACTATAGATTTATGTGCCTTGCTTTTCACTGAACAATATATTAGATATCATTTTATTTTAGTATTTATAAAGTTGCTTTAATCTTTTAAAGAGCTGGCTAGTATCCCATTGTATGGCTATGCAATAATCTAATTAATCATCCTATTATTTATGGACATTTATTTCCAATCTTTTGTTGTTTACTTCCTTTTGCATATAAACATAACATATTTACTGGATAAATTTTTAGATATAGGTTGCTGGATCAAAGAATATGTGAATTTGTAATTTTAATACGTATTGTCAAGTTCCCTTCCAGAAGTGACATTCCCACTAGTTCTGAGGATCAAAATGAGTGCCAATCTGAATGGTGAAAACTGTGCCACAGTGAGGTTGGAATGTTACATTTCTCCTTTAATTGTTTTTTATATATTATAAAGCTATTTGTATTTTCTTTTTTATAAACTACCCTCTTTTTTCTGTTGGGTTGTTAACCTTTTTCTTCTTTGAAGGACCCCTTTATGTGTTAAAGAAATTAGCTCTTAGTTTGTTTAATGTGAAGTCAAGCTTTTCCCTCTCAGTTTCTTCTTTAACTTTTGCCTTGGTTTGAGCAATTTCTTCTCTTATTATAGTTAGATATATCACTCTGTAATTTTATAGCTTCTGAATTTTCTTGTTTTTCTTTTGTCATATTTAGACTTTCCTCACTCAGATTATAATAGATATTCCCCTATGTTTTTATTATTCTGCTTTTTATATCTTCCTTTTATTTATTTTATTTTTTATTTTTTAAAATATATATCTTATTGATTTTTTTACAGAGAGGAAGGGAGAGGGATAGAGAGTTAGAAACATTGATGAGAGAGAATCATCGACCAGCTGCCTCTTGCACACCCCCACCGGGGATGTGCCCGCAACCAAGGTACATACATGCCCTTGACCTGAATTGAACCTAGGACCTCTTACTCCGCAGGCTGATGCTCTATCCACTGAGCCAAACTGGTGTTGGCATATATCTTCCTTTTAAATCTATCTGAAATATATTTTGATATGTACTTTATCAAATTTATATTTTGATATATACTTTATTTATATATTTATAGTTCTAGATTTATATTTTTCCGGATAGATTTCTGAGGTGTGGCTATCCAACTGTCAGTTAATACTGTTGAGCCATGTCATCCTTATATACTACATTTCCATATTTACACCATATATAATTTCAGTTTATTTACTGAATTCAGCAACCGTACTTGGTTGCTGTCCCTTACATAATTATTCCCTCTTTTCTATACTATTTTAGGAAATGCTATAGTAAGTATTTTGAAAAATAATTCTTTATAATTATTAACCTCAAACTAGCCTATGATTTCCTTTGTGGATTATATAAATGAACATTTATAGTCATTTTTAAAAGTTATTTAAACTTTATCTTGTTAAACTGCTCAAAATCTGAAGTTAGAAAGATTATATATTTTATGCATGGCAGTATGGTGATCAATCCATGTAACTGAGATTCATCTGAAGATAAGTAGGATTGTGTAGGAGCAGAGAGTGACATACTTTTTCACCATGTACCATGTATAAAGTCCCGTTCCCAAATTTCTGAAATATGTAATAATACTGGTATAAAAACTGTATCTAATTAAGAGAGTGCTGAGGCTGGGACCCTGTGAAAGAAAATCATGTTATGTTAATAGAATGGCTGAGGCCTCATCATTATGAGAAGAAATCAGGTAATTATACTTGTATTGGGTATATTAAGTAAATGAGTCCATTGGATTTGGTAACACACTTGCCATTTTATGTAATGACTATAGCTGTCCTGAACACTAGGGAGGACAGTGACACTCAGCAAAGGCAGAATTGAAAAGCTCCTTGTTAAACTCAACTTTCTATTCTCCCATCTTTTCCGATCCTGCCCTGCTTGGCCCAGCTCAGTTCCTCTGACTCACAGAGCATACTTCCAGATCTTTTTTCACTGGTATATATGGTCTGATCCCATGGGGCCTGGAAGGTCTGCATTTAGAACATGCTGCAAGTTTGACATGCTTGAGTACCCTGTGATTGATTGTTAAGCATAGTTAAGCCCTGCTGAGAGATTGAGACAGACACACATAGAATGAGATACGGAATTAAGGTGTTACCTAATCTTTGTATTTGCATTGCAGCAGAATCCTTAACTTAGAGCTGAAAGGACCAAGTTAGGGGGGCGGTTTCAGGTATCATCCAGTACTGGGGGGGGGGGGGGGAGTGAGGGTGAGGTCTCTTGGGAGACCTGTGGGTTGCTGTGCTTACTGCCTCTGTCACAGGCCTGCATGCCTGTTCTGTGCTTGTAAACTGCGTCATGTACTCCTCCTTTCCCATAGACATCTCCACATCTTCCAGGTAGGAGAAAACATTTCACTAAGGTAGGTAAGTTGACTTGTAGGTTCAGAATCACAGAATATCAGAACTAAAAGGAATCTGTTTGAACCCTTTCATTTGATAAACATAATTGATCTTTGAACAACATGGATAAGTGGACTGTACAGTTCAAACCTGTGTTGTTCAAGGGTCAACTTTTTTAGATCTAAGGTTGGGAATTTATGGATGTGGAGGGCCGGGTGTTAAGTTTTTGTGGAATCAAGGTTATATTCGGACTTTTTACTCTAGGAATTGGCATTCCCCAGCCCCTGCATTGTTCAGGTCAACTGTGATGTCTATAGCGTTCTTTCCGTGCTTTGTATGCTCTTGTACTCTTGGGATGTTTTGACACCAGTGGCATTATTTTCCATTTTCTTAGTGACAGACAAGGTGGGATAATATAGAAAAAAAATTTGTTTTAAGAATAAAAAAGGTTATTTCTTTTTCTTTCAGATTCTGTCTAAACCTTCTTTGCCTGCTCGTGGCTGGGACCCAACAATGAAGCAGAGTTTCGCCTTTGAAAATGTTGGCTACGAAGATAGTCTGGACGGTACATGCCCTTCGCAGACAACCAGTGGCACCATCAGCATTTTGGGCATGACTTGCCAGTCATGTGTAAAGTCTATTGAGGGCAGGATTTCCAGTTTGAAAGGCATTGTGAGTATTAAGGTTTCCCTGGAACAAGGCAACGCAATTGTAAAATATGTGCCATCAGTTATGAGCCTGCCACATGTTTGCTTTCAAATTGAGGATATGGGCTTTGAGGCCAGCATTGCAGAAAGAAAGGCTGACTCCTGGCCTTTAAGGTCCTTGCCAGCCCTGGAGGCTGTGGTCAAGCTTCGCGTGGAGGGCATGACCTGCCAGTCCTGTGTCAGCTCCATAGAAGGCAAGATTGGGAAACTGCAAGGAGTGGTGAGAGTCAGAGTCTCACTCAGCAGCCAAGAGGCAGTCATCATTTATCAGCCTTATCTTATTCAACCTCAAGACCTCAGGGACCATGTCAACGACATGGGGTTTGAAGCTGTCATCAAGAACAAAGTGGCTCCTGTAAGCCTGGGACAAATTGATATTGGGCGGTTACAGAGTGCTTACTCAAAGACACCTTCAACTTTTAACCAGAATGTCAATAACTCTCAGACCTTGGAGCAGCAAGGGAGCCATGTGGTCACCCTGCAACTGAGCATAGATGGAATGCACTGCAAGTCTTGTGTCCGGAATATTGAAGAAAATATCAGCAAACTCCCCGGAGTTCAAAATATTCAGGTGTCCTTGGAGAACAGATCTGCCCAAATACAGTACCATCCTTCTCATGTCTCCCCGGGGGCCCTGCAGAAGGCGATTGAGGCTCTTCCACCAGGGAACTTTAAAGTCTCTCTTCCTGATGGAGCAGAAGGAAGTGGGACAGATAACAGGTCTCCTACACATCACTCCCCTGTCCCTGCCCAGAGAACCCACGTGCAAGACGCGTGCCGTACCATGGTACTTGTTATTGCTGGCATGAGCTGTGCATCCTGTGCCCAGTCCATCGAAGGCCTGATCTCCCAAAAGGAAGGTGTGCAGCAAATATCAGTCTCTCTGGCTGATGGGACTGGAACGATTCTCTATGATCCCTCCATAATTAACCCAGAAGAGCTCCGAGCTGCTGTAGAAGAAATGGGATTTGAGGTTTCCATTGCTTCTGGTACGTAGTTAACCCTGGGGTTGTCTCCTTTCTCTTTGTGTCTGATGACATCGTACCTGCGTGTTTGGACAGGTGAGCCACACTTGCTGCCTCACATGTGGAACATGGTAACAAAATTCTACAGCTTTCCCTTGTGTGTTAAGTTTTTCAGGCCAGAGGGAATAGAATTTCCAAGTGCTTATTTAGATTTGCCTCTTGTGTAGCTGGGACTAAAATTAGTGAGGTTGACATCAAGGTCCTTGGATTCTTTTCTGAACAGAACCCTGATTCTGTTTTTGTTTGTTTCGTTTTTAAAAAAATATTTCTATTGATTTCAGAGAAGAAGGAAGAGGAAGAGAGAGATAGAAACATCAATGATGAGAGAAAATCATTGATTAGCTGCCTCCTGCATTCCTTCCACTGGGGATCGAGCCCACAACTCGGGTGTGTGCCTGATTGGGAATTGAACTGTGACCTCCTGGTTCATAAATCAATGCTCAATCACTGAGGCACCTTGGCTTTTAAAAAGAGTACATTGGGGGGAGGGGGACCCTTTCCCCTTCCCCACATGGGAGTCTATGCTATAAGATTCTTTCCCTCTCCCCACTAGGAAGTCTGTACTTGTTCTTCAATAAATTTACACCTTTGCTATACAAAAAAAAAGAGTACAGTGGGAATATCAGGTCTTTCTCTGACCAAAGGAATTATCATCATTCTCCCTGAAGATTTTTCTGCTAAACAGAATAAAATCATAAAAATAATGTAATATTAGTCTCACCACCCAGAGCCATTCTCTTGAAAGTGGGAAGGGAAAGACTTAAAGATGATTTCCTTTGACCCCCTTGATGTCTGTGAGAAGATGGGTGTGGTGAAATTTTCCACAAAAGCAGAAAGGGTCCACATAACTTGATGTCAACCTCACTAAACAGTTTCCAGGGTTGTGGCCATCCCTGCTCTCCCCCTCTTCTCATTGAGAAGAGGAGCCCAGCAAATATAGCATAATTTCTATCGTACATCAGGATTGTGTGAGTTGTAGGCTACTGGGTAAGTGCCACATAGCTTTCCTGAGAGCTTATGTTGTAGTGAGAAGGGTTCTTTTTTTTTTTAAATATATTTTTATCGATTTTTTACAGAGAGGAAGAGAGAGGGATAGAGAATTAGAAACATCAATGAAAGAGAATCATCGATCAGCTGCCTCTTGCACAACTCCTACTGGGGATGTGCCTGCAACCAAGGTACATCTGGAATCGAACCTGGAACCTTTCAGTCCACAGGCCGACGCTCTATCCACTGAGCCAAGCCGATTTTGGCTAAGCTCCATTCTTATGTCTGCATAGTGTTCCATCAGATGGCTGTACCATTACTTAGAGTTCTCTTAGACTGTTACCATCTATTTTGTGTGCAGGTGACTGTAAATAATACTGATGGGCATTTTTGAGACTAAATCTTTGTGTACATACTTTATTAAATATCTGAAAGTACAAATGCTGGGTCACAAGGTATAAACATTATTTAATTCCATCACAAATATTTATTGTACCTCTACTAAGTACCAAGCAGTTAGAGGAACTGCTCTTAATAATACATATTGCCAAGTAATCATCTAGAAAGCCTATTCAATTTATATGCTCACCCGTGGCGTTCACATAGATTAATAAAAGTTCCAGTAGCATAAGCTTATTTGGGTTTTTGTTAACTTATTTTAACTTCCTTTAGTAAGCTCCAGAAGCCCAGAATTTAGTTCAGTCAGACCTCAATGTTGAAAATAGCAATGTGTAAATTGTAGGTTAGTAAGGGTATGATGTGCTCTATAATAGCATGAATATTATGGAGATTGTTGACCACGATATTTGGATAGAAAGGCAGGTGAATCCAGAGGACAGCTGATGGACTGGGAAAATAGGAAGAGGTTGATGGATACAGGAGGGTCGATGGATACAGGAGGTGGAGTGTTAAGAGGTGGCCATAGAATAGAATTTGTGAGTTTGAGACAGCAGGGATAGAGAGATTTTGAACAATGATAAAGTCTAGGAGAGTAAACTGTGCCAGTGGGTAAGGTGATGACTTTGTAGCAATACAGTAGGGATCCTGGAAGGCCAGAGTACTGAGGACCTTCCATGAAGGTGCTGAAAGTGTCGATCAACTGGAATCTTAAAGTGAATGTAAATAATTTGAGAACGTTTCAGAAAATGAGCAAAACATTCTAAGATTTGAGATTTATTCAGAAGGGAAACTTAAAATTTATGGTCTGTTGTCAATACAGGTTAACACCAACTTTTATCTTCTGCAGCAGTGGATTTTCAAATGGGATTTCATCATTAAATGATGTAATTATATTTTCTACATTATAGCTATTTTGTGTCACTAAAATTATGTGACTTTCTGGATTCATCAGTTATATCGGTATATACATTTGTGGAAGAAAGAACAACAGCTCCCCCAAATCCTTGTAATTTAGTGGGGGAAAGGATGGTCTTTTCAGTATATCGGGCCAGATCAATCGGATATCCTACTGGAAAGAAATTAACTTTGACTATCACCTCATACATATATAAATGTTAATTTAAAGTAATAGGCCTGATTGATTGATAAGTTGGGCTTCATTAAATTAAGGACTTCTTTTATCAAAAGATACTCCATTAGATGAGAGTGAAAACAAAAACCATAGACTGAGAGCAGATATATGTAGTTCAATCCACTAAGGATTCATGTCCAGAATATATAGGACTTCTGTAAACAATAAGAAAAAGACAGACAACTCAGTAAAATGTTTTGGATCATTTTGATTCTCATGGGGAGTGAGCAAACCTCTTCTAACTAGACTGTAATAACAGTTAAAGGAACAGAGCCTATAGTTAAACAAACCTGGTTCAAAGCTAGCTTCACTATTACAACCTGAGGGGTTTGGGTCAAATTATTAATTTCATGTAACTCATTTCTTTATCTAAAAAATGGGAATAATGGTAGTATTTATCACATAGCTATTTTAAGATTAAAGGATGTCACACATGTGTTTAGCAGAGTGCCTGGTGAGTTCTTTTTATTATCCTCATCTAATTAGAGCATTCATCTAGCCAGACCATTTCATTCTTCAAGTATTGGCATATTTCATGTATCTGTAATTGTGTGCCTAAGAGAGAAACAGTGATGAAAAGGCCAACTGATGTAACCTCTCCAATCTTTTATCTGAATACTAGAAGCCCGATGCACGAAGATTCGTGCCAGAATGGGCCTTCCTTTCTCTGGTTGCCGGCACCACCTCTGCTCCAGGCCGGAGCTGCCTTTCTGCCTTCCTACCCTGCTCAGAGTCCCAGAGCTGCTGAGAGTGGGGTGGAACACCTACGTTGTTGCCATGGCGATGACACAGGGGTCCCGCCCCACCCCCAGCTGCTCTGCGCCCATGTACCCAAATTAACCCACCATATTTGTTGAGTTAATTTGCATACTCACTCCTGATTGGCTGGTGGGCATTATGAAGTTACAGTCAATTAGCATACTACTATTCAACTAGGTAGATTGTCAGGCTTGACCTCCGGCTGTGAAGAAAATCTCAACTATTTTTTCTAATTTGAATGATTTCTGATATTTTATTCTAGCAGACTATCCAGGCAACCATGTTGGAGAGCACAGTGTGGCGAATTCCACAGCACAGACTACAACTGGCATGCCTGTTTCTGTACAGGAAGTGGCTCGCCATGCTGGGGGCACCCCTAAAATCCACAGGTCTGGCCTTTCAGCAAAGTCCTCACAAGCCTCCACAATAGTGACACCAAAGAAGTGCTTTTTACAGATCACAGGCATGACCTGTGCTTCCTGTGTGTCTAACATAGAGAGGAACCTGCAGAAAAAAGCTGGTAAGAGATTATGCCCACCCATGTTCCACTGGGAATGCTGCATCTGGACTGTCCAACACTGAATTCAGCAAAATGGGACTCCATGCTCTTCCTTCAGTCTCTCACTGTTTGCATTTATCAGTGGCCCTGGTTATCTGGAAGCAAGTTCATTATATGATATGTAAATGGTTGTCGAATGTTTGAGGGCAGTTGGCATCTGTTCTTGAAGAGGTATTTAGTTTGTTTGAGATAAATGTGTCAATAAGTTAACTATGGGAATTCCAGTTTAGAGCTCATAGCACATTCCATTGGTAGCCTCTCAATTGGCTTGTCCTTTTAGTATCCTTATCTTTCTCCTCCAATTCCATCTATCTCTTAGTATCAAGGGAATAAATGGCCTGTATTTTGTGAAGTCCCAATTTCAAATATTTCATTTTTTTTTGTCCCTGTAAACTATAGAGTGCTGTGGATTTGCCAAAGTCTTATCTTCCAAACTACATTTTCAATATTCTCTTAAACCTGAAAGTGCAACAAAAATTCTGTCCCAATTTTTTGTTTGGAAAATATTTTAACCATGACCCTCCCATGCCACCAGAGTTAGAAAAAATTTTCCCTTTTCTCACTCCAGTGGTTTCATGTGTCTCTCTGATGTGACTCCCTGGCCCTTAAAGTCAACCCTAAATTAGGATGACACTTTGTCTAGCCTCTTTTAGCTCCCTGGAGCTTTAGAATGACCTTGTTCAAATTGAGGGGTTAAAAGGACTTCCTTTATCACCCACAGAAAGGCTACCCATAAAATTAACCTGGATCTCACAGTGCCTATGTTTCTGTTCCTGACTTGAATCCCTTATTTTTATCCTTTATGGCATTCTTTTTTGTTGTTGTTAATCCTTACCCAAGGATTTTTTTTTTTTCCTATTGCTTTTCAGAGAGAGTGGAAGGGAGCAAGAGTGAGAGGGAGGGGAAAAACATTGACGTGAGAGAGACACATCAATAGTTGCTGAGAGAGACACATGGATCAGTGCCTCCCATATGCACCCCAACAGGGGGTGGGGAGCAAACCTCAATAAGATACTTACCTAACCAGGAATCAAACCCATGACCCTTTGGTGCTCGGGCTGATGATCTAACCTCTTGGAATACTGGTCAGATCCCTTATGGCATTCTTAAAGCACATCATTGCTTTAATCTATATCAGTGTTTCCCAAAGTGTGGTATGCATACCCCAGGGGTACGGGAAGAGTTTGGTGGCGGTACCCATTGCACCGGAGTTCGGTGGGGATATGCACTGCACCATGCTTAGCTGCGCCTAATTCTACCTTCTCATGAGTCAAGTCAAGACAGTCTTGTGAGGCATGAGATGGTCCGGTGTGCAAATAAATGTTATCTATAATATAACTTTTATTTATATTTCATTATGAATAATTTTATTTTTCGTTTATTATTATTTTGTGTATGTATCAAAAAATAAAAAATAAATATATTTTGATTGTTATTAAAATAACATCCATTTTTTTTGACGAGGGGTACTCAGCGTTACAAAAATTATAGAAGGGGTACACATATGTCAAAAGTTTGGGAAACACTGATCTGTATCAATAAACCTTTTCCCCCTTAAATTAACACAATAGTGTTATTAGCAAGATAGTTCATGGGATTTCTTTTTCACTTCTTAGAATGATCAGAAACTGAAAAGAAGATATGAAAAACCAGTTTTGAAAATTATTTTTCTTTATATGAAAGTGACTGAAGAAAAAGTATATCTTTACTGTAACAGTATTTGCTGGCTGCAGACTAGATCCCTTCCTTTGAGATGCTTGCACCCATCAGGATATTCTACAGCCTTACTCGGAGTGGCCCCCCGGGCTAGCAGCACCTGGGAGCTGGCTGACCTGCAGAACTTCAGATACTACCCCAGACCCTCTGAACCACAGTTGGTAGTTTAATAAGGTCTTCAAAGTGTGAGGAATATTGTTCTAGAACAGTGGTTCACATCCTTGGCTATACATTAGAATCACTTGGGGAGCTTCGAGAAAGATGCCTCGCACTCACCTGCAGATTCTGTTTAATTGGTCTGGGTTAAGAGCCAGGCATGATGGTAGTTAAAAATTCCCCAAATGGTCCTAATGTGCAGGCTAAGTTTGAGAATCACTGTTCCAGAGACTTCAGGGGCAGATGGTTTTTTGTTGTTGTTGTTTTTCTAGGTTATGTTGAACACCCAGAGACCTTGCCTAGAGTGTTACAGCTGTAGCTTGATGGTTTCAGGTATTCTCTCCACGCTGGTTGCCTTGATGGCCGGAAAGGCAGAGGTTAAGTACAATCCAGAAGTCATCCAGCCACTCGAGATAGCTCAGTTCATCCAGGACTTGGGCTTTGGGGCAACAGTAATGGAAGACTACACGGGCTCCGATGGCGACATTGAGCTGATTGTAAGTACAGTGCCGAGCTGGAGCTGGGGCTAGCGGGCGGCAGGCCTCTGACAACCTGCAAATGTGATCAGTCAGCTTTCCCCGTCTTGCGTATATCAAGTTTGCTGCTGTTTTCTTTGTATTATTTTGTATTGAAGCCTACAGCACCCCTTCATTTTGTGAAGGAATGCTTGTTACATCAGAAAAGTCACAGGAGTGAATCCCATTGGGCACATTCAGGCTATTAGGAGAAGGAGGAGGAGATGGTGGGAGTGTCGGAGGAAGATGTATTTAATTAAAATGGCGACTATCTCGAGTTGGTGGCTGGAGGGGGTTTGAAGAGGAACACTCCATACAGCCTGCATAGAGGAAACTAGAATGGCAGCGGTGTCTTAAAGCTAGAGGAGGTGAATCGGCACTGTAGCCAGTGTCATTACAGATGGAGGGGCTTGTAGTGGGCACAGGGGCATCCACAAGGTAACTGGTGACAGGATTGTTCCGAAGTGCTCAGTCTGGGTGAAGGCCAAGCACAGTTGCTGTTCCCAGTGTGGTCATGGTGGCAGGGGTAGGGTGGTGGTGGTGGTGGCGGTGGTGGTGCGGAGGGGGTTGGGGGTTGGAGGGGTGTATTCTGTCCATTGTTGCCGGCTGCATGTGTCAACAAATGATTGAAAACAACAGGTATGTCTACTATTTTGAAAATGTTATGTTTACAAGCACTTACGTACAAACCTCGTTTTGTGTAAATAAAGCAGACATAGAAAAAATGCACAAGAAATTGAGTAATGCTGTTTTACTAAGGTAAAAGAATCTTTTACTTCCTTCCTGTGTTTAGTCACTGCCTAATAGTAAGTAAATGTTTGAAGAATAAAGTATTGAGGACACGAATGGCACTTTGACCTGCTGATAAGTGGTTCTTTGTTGAGTGAAGTCTTTGCTTTGGATGGGCCTCTCATGTGTGTTGAGTGGGAAAGCTTGATACTCACTGGATTACGGCTCAAGCAGGCACCCTGCTCAGACCACTGTGGTGTGGGAAAATCTGAACCAAGAATATTGTTGGGAAAGGTGAAACTTTTTTGAGTAATGTTTTTGTCATCACATGTTCAGACATTTTATGTTTGTATGTAATGGAATTCTGGGAAGTGCTGCCCACTGATACTTGGAGGAGTGAATTATCTGGTTTGCCTTCTACGTATTACAGGAATGGAATGTCTCTTTCCTGTTTCTCAAGTCAAGATACACAGCAGGGCATGGCAGAGCAGCAGAGCTTGCACAGGGCTTGAATTCAGGCTCTCGCTGCAGGGATGTGTCTTCCCTGGCCTGTGAGGTCACCTCCGGATGCTTGCTGCAGAGGGCAGAGCCAGGCTCCAGCTCTGCCGCTCACTGGTGTGTGACTGGACACCTTCCTAAACCTTCTAGTGCTGGGGTTACTGAGTTCTACCTGGCAGGGTTGATGTGAGCAGGACAGTGCCTAGGGCAGTGCCAGGCAAGATACAAGTGTGCAATAACTGTTATCTATTACTGCTATAAAAGTAAAACAAGAGCTTAGAAGCAATGTTGGAATATTTGTAGACTTTATAAAATTCTATTTGCACAGCCACCTGCCAGCCAGTAAGCTTCTTGTCTGCGTGATGGTCCTCCCTTTCCTCCTCTTCCTTCCATCCCATTATAGAAGAGTTTGCTTCTTTTTTTCCCCTAATTCCACAAGGGACTCTCCCATCTCTTTAATACTTGATTCTTGGATTACTGACCAGATTTCAAAGTTCAGCTCTAGTCTTATTCCAGTACTCATTACCCCTCAATGACTTCCCATCAAGTGCTGGCTTAGCAACCCTTTTTATTTTTATTTTATTATTTTATTTTTTTGTCAATCTTCACCTGAGGATATTTTCCCCATTGATTTTTTAAATGAATTTTTATTTTTATTTTTTATTGATATTTTACAAAGAGGAAGGGAGAGAGATAGAGAGCTAGAAACGTCGATGAGAGAGAAACATCTACCAGCTGCCTCTTGCACACCCCCTACTGGGGATGTGCCCGCAACCAAGGTACATGCCCTTGACCGGAATCAAACCTGGGATTTTTCAGTCTGCAGACCGACGCTCTACCACTGAGCCAAACCGGTTTCGGCCCCATTGATTTTTTAATTAGAATGGAAGGGAGGGGGAGAGACACAGAGAGAGAAACGTCGATGTGAGAGACATATATCGATTGGGGCTGGGGACTGAGCCTGTAACCAAAGTATATGCCCTTGATTAGAATCGAACCTACGCTCCTTCAGTCTGCAGGCTGATGCTCTAACTATTGAGCACTCGGCCAGGGCTTAGCTACCCTTTTTAGTTGGGTGCTCGAGATCTTCATTGCGTATCCTGTGCCTTGCCAACGCTGACTATTGATGGCTGCCAGAACACCACATGCTGCCTTGCCTTTTGTCTTTTCCCATGCTTCTCTCTCTCTGGTTATTCTTACTTTCACCTGGAAATACCCTATTCATTCTCTGGGACTGCCTCAAATCCCATTAACTGATCACTCACTTTCTAAATCATTTTCTCCTGTTGATAATGAGCTATTGACATTCTTACCCACAGCTGCAGACCAGATACAAGCAACACTCGGACCATAGAGAGTATTTCAAGAGCTCAGAGGATTCTGTGGAGTTGCAAATCCTTATGAGTTTGAGGCAGATAAGCTGCATGCGTTGTTATCCTGGTGTTGTTGGTGAGATGACTGAGACAGAGTGTAGTTGGCTGATGAAAGCCCATAGTTGTCAGAGCCAGAAGTCATGCCTCCGTCATTTGCCATCTGCTTAGTAGAGTGGCTATGTCTTTTGTACCAGAGTTGGGGAAGAACCACTGTTTCTATTCTTGATGTCCCTGGGTGAAGGATCGGGATGAAGATGTTGCTCCCAGGGTTTGAAGGTGGAAGTGCAGAGTCTTGGGGAGAGTGCTGTGCAGCCGTGGGCAAACTACGGCCCATGGGCCGGATCCAGCCCATTCGGCTGTTCTATCCGGTCCATGGAGCCGAAAGAGTGGAGGTTTCTCTTGCTCTCTCCTCCGCTCCTTCACCAGCAGCCCAAGATGAGAGTGCCAGCATGGTCAGGTTGCTTTTGTTCCGGCCCTCCGGTCCAGTTTAAGAACCCATTGTGGCCCTCGAGTCAAAAAGTTTGCCCACCCCTGGTGCTGTGGGAGTAGGGGAGGCTCAGAAGCTCTGGCTGCCTGTGTGCCTCTTTATTCTGGATCAGCAGGACTTTTGTCATCTTGTGCTGCAGATCACTGGGATGACCTGCGCTTCCTGTGTTCACAACATAGAGTCCAAACTCGTGAGGACCAATGGCATCACCCATGCCTCCGTGGCCCTTGCAACCAACAAAGCCCATGTGAAGTTTGACCCTGAAGTTATTGGTCCGAGGGATATTGTCAGAATTATTGAGGTAAGTCAGTCATTTAAAAAACTATTCCCATCTTTTAAAAAACTAATTTATACCTATTGAGAGAGAGAGAGAGAGAGAGAGAGAGAGAGAGAGAATATAGCTAAGAGAAAAAGGTCACCGAAAATCCTTCAACTTTTCCAATGGATATAAAGTGAATCATTACAAAATAAACTGAAGTTAAGTGAATATCATATATTCTAAGAGGAAAAGCAGTGAGTGGATAAGAATGTTGGAGAAAAAGGATGTTATTGTTTTAATTTCAAATATTTCCTGAGAAACATCAATATTGCCAAGATACCTGGTACATGGGGTTAAATCACCTAAGTATACTTTTAAAAATATATATATTTTATTGGTGTTTTTTTTTTTTTTTTTTTTTTACAGAGAGGGAGAGGGATAGAGAGCTAGAAACATAGATCAGCTGCCTCCTGCACACCCCCTACTGGGGATGTACCTGCCCTTAACCAGAATTGAACTTGGGACCCCTCAGTCCACAGGCTGACACTCTATCCACTGAGCCAAACCGGTTTCGGTACCTAAGTATACTTTTTCGATATGATTTATGTCTGTACCAAGTATCTATAGACTAAAGAAATCTTGATATTTGAAAGAATTATATGCATTTGCCACTCTGCTAGGCCTGCTTTATAATGGGAGAGTTTGGTAATTTCTCCTTTGGAAAATCAATTAGAACAGTTTTTACACACTCCCTACCTCTGTTCCACTCAGTTTGTCCAAAGACATACCATTTCCTTCTTTTTTTAAAATTTAAAATATATTGCCAAAACCGGTTTGGCTCAGTGGAAGAGCGTCGGTCTGCAGACTGAAAGGTCCCAGGTTCGATTCCGGTCAAGGGCATGTACCTTGGTTGTGGGCACATCCCCGGAAAGGGGTGTGCAAGAGGCAGCTGGTCGATGTTTCTCTCTCATCGACATTTCTAGCTCTCTATCCCTCTCCCTTCCTCTATGTAAAAACCAATAAAATATTTTTTAAAAAATTAAAATATATTTTATTGATTTATTATTATTATTATTATTATTATTTTTTACAGAGAGGAAGAGAGAGGGATAAAGAGTTAGAAACATCGATCAGCTGCCTCTTGCACACCCCCTACTGGGGGTGTGCCCGCAACCAAGGTACATGCCCTTGACTGGAATCGAACCTGGGACCTTTCAGTCTGCAGGCAGAGGCTCTATCCACTGAGCCAAACCGGTTTCAGCCCATTTCCTTCTTAAAGAATATATTATACTGCACCATAAGAGGAAGAGCATTAGTGGCGATCTTAATGGGTTAAGACAGTCAAAACCAAACAAGATGAACTTGTAATAACTAATGGTGAAAGTAGATGAAGTTTAGCGGAAACTACTGCTTAGGAACTTTCTTATGAAAGGAAACATCTTATAGAAGGTTTAATTTTGTCTATACTTTTCACTGTGTGTGTGCTGCATGCATGTGTTTGAAGAGAGATGTCTGTTGAATACTGTAACTCTGCACTGCTGGACAGTGCCTCATACTCAGGGTCAGATAGCACAGCCTCATCATCAGATGAGGAAAGATCCCAAGAGGGGCTAAATACTTTGTTCACTGATGCCCAGCTAAAGGTTGCCAGACTGTCTTTCAAACCCAGCTCTTAACCAGCCTTTCTATTTCTATTGCACTACAGGTCTGTGATATGGCATTGATTTGGCTAAGAAGTCAGACTGATATACTAAGTAGTAGAGAGAGACAAGGTGGTACCCTAAACATGGCCCAGTATCCTTCTCCTGTGTAATGCCCTCACTGGCCTTCATGCAGTTCTCTAAGCTTGGCACGGCCCCTCTCTTTGCCCTTACTGGAGGTAGACTGCCAATGTCTGGCCTCCATTCTGTTTTGTTTTTTTTTAAATAAATCTTTATTGCTCAGATCATTACAATTGTTTCTTCTTCCCCCCCAATAGCTCCCTTCTACCCAGTTCCCTTCCCACCCTCTGCCCTTACATCCTACCACCCCCCACATTGTCCTCATCTATAGGTGTACAATTTTATTTTATTTTATTTTATTTTTTTTTTATATTCTTAAAAATAAATCTTTATTGTTCAGATTATTACAGTTGCTCTTCTTCCCCCTCTCCCCACATAGCACCCCTTTTACCCAGTTCCCACCCCACCCTATGCCCTTACCCATCCCCTCACCCACTGTCCTCATTCATAGGTGTACAATTTTTGTCCAGTCTCTTCCTGCACCCAACCCCCCCGATTGTCAGTCCATTCTCTTTCTATGCCCCTGATTCTATTATATTCACCAGTTTATTCTGTTCCTCAGATTTTTTTATTCACTTGATTTTTAGATTCACTTATTGATAGATATGTATATATTGTTCATAATTTTTATCTTTACCTTTTTCTGCTTCTTTCTCTTCTTAAACCTTTCAGCATTTCATATAATACTGGTTTGGAGGTGATGGACTCCTTTAACTTTTTCTTGTCTGTGAAGCTCTTTATCTGACCTTCGATTCTGAATAACTTTGCTGGATAATCTTGGTTGTAGGTTCTTGTTATTCATCACTTTGAATATTTCTTGCCACTCCTGTCTAGCCTGCATAGTTTCTGTTGAGAATCAGCTGACAATCATATGGGTGCTCCTTTGTAGGTAACTAACTGTTTTTCTCTTGCTGCTTTTAATATATTCTCTTTGTCTTTTGCTCTTCGCATTTTTTTTTATTTTTTTTTAAATAAATCTTTATTGTTCATATTATTACAAATGTTCCTCATTTCCCCCCCCCTATTGCTCCCCTCCACCAAGTTTCCATTCAATTCTCTGCCCTTTCCCCATCCCCCATTGTCCTCATCCATAGGTGCAGTTTATGTTCAGTCTCTTCCCGCCCCGCTCCACTCCCCATTTCCCCGAGAATCATCAGTCCACTCCCCTTCCATACCTCTGATTCTATTATATTCACCAGTTAATATTGTTCATCATGATTTTTACTTCCCTTGGTTTTTAGACTCACTTGTTGATAGTTACGTGTTTGTTCATAATTTTTATCTTTATTTTCTTCCTCTTCCTAAAGAACCCCTTTTAGCAATTCATATAATTCTGGCTTGGCAGTGATGAATTCCTTTAGCTTAAATTTATTTGTGAAGCTCTTTATCTGGCCTTCAATTCTGAGTGATAGCTTTGCTGGGTAGAGTATTTTTGGCTGTAGATTCTTGTTGTTCATCACTTCGAATATTTCTTGCCATTCCCATCTGGCCTGCATGGTTTCTGTTGAGAAATCAGCTGACAGTCGTATGGGTGCCCCTTTATAGGTAACTACCTGCTTTTGTCTTGCTGCTTTTAATATTCTCTCTTTGTCTTTAGCTCTTGGAATTTTAATTATGATGTGTCTTGGTGTGGTTCTTTTTGGATTCCTTTTGTTTGGGGTTCTGTGTGCTTCCTGGACGTGTAAGTCTATTTCTTTCACCAGGTGGGGGAAGTTTTCTGTCACTATTTCTTTCAATATGTTTTCGGTATCTTGCTCTCTGTCATCTTCTGGGATGCCCATAATTCTGATGTTGGTTCGCTTGAAGTTGTCCCAGAGGTTTCTTACATTATCTTCAACTTTCTGGATTCTCTTGTCTTCTTGCTTCTGTGGAGGAGTGTCCTCTGGCTCTTTGTGTTCCAAATCTTGGACTTGATTCTTGCAATCTTCCAATTTGTTTTTAGGACTCTGTATAATATTATTTATTTCAGAGATTGTATTCTTTATTTCTAGTTGACCCTTCATTATTTCTTGTTGATCCCTTATCATATCCTCATAGGTCTCATTTATTTTATCGGCCTTTTCTAAGAGATTGTTGAACAACCTTATAAGCGTAGCTTTGAATTCTATATCCAGTCGCTTTTTGTCCTCCATTTCTTTCGTTTGTGATCTGTTTCCTCGTTTCGGCATTTTCGCTGCTTCCCTGAGTTGGTAGGTTGGATCAGCTGTGCCTATGCCAGGAGACAACCTTATTCCACTAGACTTGGACACCTGCAAAAGCCTCTCTGAGTTCAGCTTGGATGGGGCAGAGTTTCAGGGTGGAGCATACAGCCTTGGCTTCCGGTTAGCCCTGCCCTCTGAGATTCCTGAGTCTCAGTGTACCTCAGTGTCCTTTGGTACTCGCTGCAAGCACCTCTGAGAGAAAGGCACTCTAGAGTTTCGCCCGCTACCAGACAGTCTAGTCTCTCCCCCAACAAGCCCACAACTGGGGTTCAGAGCCGTTGGAAGTGGGGTTAAGCACAGTCCGGAGCTTATGTCTCCTTCCTGCTAGGGTGATCTCGTGGCCCAAACAACAGTCTGTCCTCTGTGCGCGCAATGTGCGCGACTCAGGGGATCTGCTTTTCGCAGCTCCCCTGCGCTTCTGTCTTACAGCCCAGATTCCCTCTGTATGAGGCTGGAGCCTGGGGGTCTTGCCCAGGACTGGGGTTCAGTGCAGTCAGAACTGGGGCTCAGCACAGTCCTGAGCTTTTGAGTCCTTCCCGCTGGGGCAATTCAGCAGCTCAGCGAACAGTCCCTCCTCTGCGCGCAATGTGCGCGACTCCTGGGCTCTGCCTTTTCGCCGCTCGGCTGAACTTCCGCCTTACAGCCCAGATTCCCTCTGTATGAGCCTGGGACCCCCGGGGTCTCGCCCAGAACTGGGGTTCAGTGCAGTCGGAGTTGGGGTTCAGCTCGGTCCGGAGCTTTTATCTCCTTCCCGCTGGGGAACGCCAGCCAGGCACTCCGCCGCCCCTCCTCTCCGGCTCCGTCCTCTCCCCACGCGGGCACTGTGCCTCCATACCTTAGGCTTTTACAGCTCCTCTGGTTTTCCTTCTGGTTTTCTCTTTCCTTCTGGTTGTAGAATTCCCAGTCAGTCAACTTTCCTGTCGTTCTGGATAGTGTCCACTCTATATTTTAGTTGTATTTTTTGAAATTGTTGAGTGCGGCTGCAGTTAGGCTTTTACCTCTGCCGCCATCTTGTTGTTCTGCCTAGGTGTACAATTTTAATCCAGCCTCTTTCTGCACCCTCCCACACCCCTTTTGCCCTGATAATTATCAATCCACTCCCTTTCTTTGCCCCTGATTCTATTATATTTATCAGTTTATTCTGTTCCTCAGATTTTTAATTCACTTGATTTTTAGATTCACTTGTTGATATATATGTATTTGTTGATCATAATTTTTATCTTTTTTCTTCTTCTTCCTCTTAAAGAATACCTTTTAGTATTTCATATAATACTGGTTTGGTGATGATGAACTCCTTTAGCTTTTTCATATCTGTGAAGCTCTTTATCTGCCCTTCAATTCTGAATGATAACTTTGCTGGATACAGTAATCTTGGTTATAGGTTCTCGTTGTTCATCACTTTGAATATTTCTTGCCACTCCCTTCTGGCCTGCATAGTTTCTGTTGAGAAATCAGCTGATAGTCGTACGGGTGCCCCCTTATAGGTAACCAACTGCTTTCTCTTATTGCTTATAAGGTTCTCTCTTTGTCTTTTGCCCTTGGCATTTTAATTATGATGTGTCTTGATGTGGTTCTCTTTGGATTCCTCTTGTTTGGGGTTCTGTGTGCTTCCTGTCCTTGTAAGTCTATTTCTTTCACCAGGTGGAGGAAGTTTTCTGACATTATTTTTTCAAATAGGTTTTCAGTATCTTTCACTCTCTCTTCTTCTGGCACCCCATAATTCTGATGTTGATATGCTTGAAGTTGTCCCAGAGGCTCCTTATACTATCTTCAACTTTTTGGATTCTCTTTTTCTTCTTGCTTCTCCAGAGGAGTGTCCTTTGGCTCTTTGTATTCCAAATCTTTGACTTGATTCATGTGTTCCTCCAGTCTTCTGTTGGATCTCTGTATAATATCATTAAATTTATCGGCCTTTTCTAGGAAGTTCTTGAAAAATCTTATAACTATGGTTTTGAACCCTATATCCAGTCTTTTATTCTCCTCCATCTCTTTCATTTGAGATCTATTTCGTTGTCTCAGAATTTTTGCTGCTTCCCAGAGTTGATAGGATTACTTTGTGTGTTTGGTGTCCTATATGGCCCAGTGGGTCAGCCTCCCCAGTTATCTGAGGTAGACACTCTTGGTGCTCTCCTTTGTGGACTGCGTGAACAACCTTGTTGTAGTTAAGACTTGATTGTTGTTGGTATCACTGGGAGGAATTGACCTCCAGGCCCATTGGATGTGAGTATCAGCTGTATCTACTCTGGGATACCTTCTGTATTGGAGACAGTCTTGTAGGATCAGACTTGCAATATTGCAAAAGCCTCTGTGCTTGGTTTGGATGGGGCAGAGTCTCGGGGCTGAGCTGACATTCTTGGCTTCCTGTCAGTCCTACCCTTGTGCGCTCGCCTGAGTTTCTGCCTGACCTCTGCCTTCCGAGGCTCCCCTGAGTTTCTGCCTGACCATCCATATTCCCTGTACAAGAGCATAGGTGCCCCAGGGGCTCACCTGGAATTGGGTTGGGTCTCTGTAGTCTGGAGCTTCTCCACTATGGAGAGGCTGCGGCAACCTCTGCCGTCAGACTTCTCTGTGCATGTGCTCAATTGTAGACCCTGCCCGCTGTGGCTCCCGGCAACCCCAGTCTCCTAGTCTCTGAGTCTCCAAGTCTCTGGGTGCTTTTTTTTACAGTCCTGACTCCACTGATATGAGCCTGGATCCACCGAGTTTTGGCTGGGATTGGGGTTCAGTACAGTCGGAAAGGTTTCAGTGCAATTGGGGACTTCCTTTCCCCTTCCACCAGGCAAGCATTTGGCTGCCCTTCTGTGCATAAGCCTCTTCCTACCTTAGCGCTTTGCAGCTCCCAATCTGATCCATGAGCCTCTCTCCTTTCTAGTTGTAGAATTTCCACTCTGTCAGCTTTCCTGTGGATTTGGATGATGTCTGTCCTGTCTTTTAGTTGTTTTGAAATTGTTGTGCGAGATGGCAGCTTAGGTGCTTACCGAGGTCGCCATCTTGGTTTCCCAGACTCAATAGTCTGGCCTTCATTCTTGTGATTCTGGGGTATGTTTTCCTAGTATGATTTGGGTGGTATTAGTTGTGTATGGATTTGTCTTTAGACTATCTTAGATGCTCTTTCTCCCACCATAGCTTTAATTTTTGCGAGAAATCCCAGTGCCAGAGTTGTGGAGCTCTTCTTTATTTTGTGTTAGCTGACAGAACATTTCTTCCTTTATTATTATTTTTTTTTTGGTAAATTTTTTTTTAATTGGAAAACAAATATACAACTTGGAATGGATTTGAGGCAAATTGTGCCATAAGCAGATTTTCTTTAAGTGGCTAAACAAAGTTTAAAAAGCAAGTAAAAATAAAAGAAAATGTTTCTGGTACAGGAACAGCAGTACAAAAAAATAGTGTACGAGTACCTGGATAATACACCCGTTTTGCAATAGTGCAACTTTTAAGTACATATTTTTGACTGTCCATAGTCCACGCACAGTTACAACTCCACACTTCAACAACAACATGCTGACAGTTCCTAAAGAAACTACTTTAAAAAAGGCATAAAACCAGATGTTCCCTTATTTGACCAACTCCATCTAAGTTTAGATGTGCAGAAGGGCTTAGATATATCCAGAGTAAGCCACATGCAACATGTTACTTGATCAATTTTCTAAAATAATGTTTCAGGATAATAACAGTAAGATAAGGGAAGAATGGAGGAATGAAGTCCTAATTACTATACATGCATATTTTTTTTTTGACATTAGGGGGAACCTTTTACAGATAAGTTACAAACAAACAAAAGGCAAATAAACAATTTTGTACAAGAAATTTAACACATTCTGTACAATATCTTCAGTTTGCTGTCATCATTTGTACAAACTCTTCATAGTTTACTTGACCATCACCATCAATATCTGCTTCCCTGATCATTTCATCAACCTCTTCATCTGTTAACTTCTCCCCAAGGTTTGTCATCACATGGCGAAGCTCTGCTGCACTAATATAGCCATTGCCATCCTTATCAAACATGCAGAATGCTTCTCGAATTTCTTCTTCACTGTCTGTGTCTTTCATTTTTCTTGCCATCATTGTCAGAAATTCTGGGAAGTCGATTGTGCCATTACCATCAGCATCCACTTCATTTATCATGTCCTGTAACTCTGCTTCTGTGGGATTCTGCCCAAGAGACCTCATTACAGTTCCCAATTCCTTTGTTGTTATAGTTCCATCACCATCCTTGTCAAATAGTGAAAAAACTTCTTTGAATTCTTCAATCTGCGCTTCAGTCAGTTGGTCAGCCATGCTGCAAGCGCTACCGGTCTCCGAGACACAACTACACAACCAGTCAGCTCGCTCGCTCCACTTGGACTCCAGAACATTTCTTGACAGCTTTTTCTGTTTGTATTCCCAAAGGGTATTAGAGACATTAGTGGTCAGATCAAATAAGGTGGAGAGGGCAAAGAAGAGAGGCAGCAAAGGAAATGTTTGGGTTAATCTAGGCATGGGTAAACTACGGCCCGCAGGCCGAATCCGGCTCATTCGGCTGTTCTATCTGGCCCTCGCGAAGCTGAAAGAGCGGGCCATACCCTTTTATGTAATGATGTTTACTTTGAATTTATATTAGTTCACACAAACACTCCATCCATGCTTTTGTTCCGGCCCTCTGGTCCAGTTTAAGAACCCATTGTGGCCCTTGAGTCAGAAAGTTTGCCCACCCCTGGGTTAATCCCCGAAGACAGCATCAGAATGAGTTGTGGTCTCTGGTCTCAGTAGAAGTGACAGCTTGCAGATACTGAAGTAGCCTAGGTCTGTTCCCAGTGAAGAGGCCTGGGTTGAGAGCGCCGGATCTGGGTATTCTGATAATGCTGTGCCTTTGGGCAGAGTATTTAACCTTCCTGACCCTCAGTTTCCTCATGCAGAGAATGAGAGCAGCTGACCACTCTGTATTTGGGATTCCTTAACTCAGAAATTCTGAGATTACTACTCAACACTGATCAGCTTGGGGCACACTGATATTATCTCCAGAGCCTGCTGCCTTCGTTGACAGAAGGAATAGGAATTGCCACCTGAAGCCATCTCCTTGGGATGCTGCAGCCTCTAAGCGTAGATAGTGTGGGTCCTCTGACAGGATTCATAAAGTGATTTGGGTAAAGTTGTAGGAGGAAAAAACAGTACATTTCTCTAAGGCAATTTTAGATTAGCTTTATAATATCAAAAGATGTAAAATGCTTTCTACCAATGCATGTTTTAACCAAGTGCCTTTCTCTTTGTTTCCCCCACCTGTCTCTTTTAATAATAAGGAAATCGGCTTTCATGCTTCCCTGGCCCAGAGAAACCCCAACGCTCATCACTTGGACCACAAGATGGA
This sequence comes from Vespertilio murinus, assembly GCA_963924515.1. Classification (NCBI taxonomy): domain Eukaryota; kingdom Metazoa; phylum Chordata; class Mammalia; order Chiroptera; family Vespertilionidae; genus Vespertilio; species Vespertilio murinus. Next base: position 83,406,929 of record OZ004707.1, on the reverse strand, counting down.
AATAAAGCAGTAAGTTGGAACAGAAGCTCTTGCTTCCCTCTCCCTGGGCGTGACCCTGCCTTATTCTGTGCTTCTCAGTGTCCTTGCTTCCCTGATTTCCCACAGTGTTATCCACTGGATTGGTTGCCTTTACCCTTGTTATGTTAAACTTCTAGTGCTGTTCATCAGACCTTTCTGCTGTGACAGAAACGTTCTATATCTGCTCTGCCCATTATGGTAGCCACTAGCTAAGCTACTGAGTACTCAAAATGCAACTAATCTGACTGGGGGACTGAAGTTTTAATTTCATTTAATTTAACTAATTTTAATTTAAATAGCCATCTATGACTGGTGGCTAACAGATGGTACAACAGTTTTTTGTTTTGTTTTAAATATTTTTTATTGATTTCAGAGAGGAAGGGAGAAGGGGGAGTGATACAGAAATATCATGATGAGAGATTCATTGATCAGCTGCCTCTTGCAAGCCTCCTACCGGGGATGGAGCCCACAACCTAGGCATGTGTCCTGGCCAGGAATTGAAGTGCGATCTCCTGGTTTCTAGGTTGACACTCAGTCACTCAGTCACAACAGTTGTGCAAGGATAGCACTTAAGTTGGAAGGAAGGGAGCATGGATTTTTTATTTTATAGTATTTTGATAATTTATTTGAATGGGTTCTAGAACTGTGATCCAAGGACAAGAATCATAGCCAATCGGAAAGGAAATAGCCTGGGAAGCACAAGATCTGAGTTCATTCATTGTTTCAGATGTTCACATATTCATTTAATAAAAAAAAGCCACTGTCATATGCAGGACACTGTGGTAGGTGTAGAGGATGAATAGAATGTCCCTACCATTGAGTTGCCCATTCCCTGGCTGGGGAAGAGTGGATAACTGATGGTTCAAGTGAGTTATGGGAAGTCTGGAAGCCAAGAAGGCTTCAGAGGATGGGCCTCAGAGGATGAGTGGAAGTTCCCCAGGCTGAGGGAGTGGGTGTGGAAGTGAGGGCATTCTAGGGGCTCAATGGCAGGGGAACTTCAGGGACTCTTAGGTGGTTTCTTCTTAGGTTGGCCTGCAACAGAGGGCCGGCAGGAGAGGCATCTGAAAAGCCAGTAGGGCTAATTCTTGGGGTCTTGGGTGGCCTCCGGAGGAGATGAGCCTTGAATCTCATAGGCATTGGTTTTCAATTAAGGTGCATCAGTCCTGACAACCATTTGATTAGAATTTCATGGATGCTGAAGCTAATGTGAAGCCACAGCTGTCACTGATGACCAACCCCCCCCCCCCCCTTTCAAATTTCACTGTTCAACAAGATAGCTTCACTGTTCTCCCCAACTGTTTTAAGTACTAGTGGCCAGGTACACAAAATTCAGTGTACTGGGGAGTGGGGGGTGGGAGTGGGGGTAGGGTCCCTCAGACCAGCCTGCATCCTTTCCAATCTGGGATCCATCAAAGGATGTCCTACTGCTAGTTTATAGGAATCGGGTCTAAACTGTCAGTTGGACATCCCTCTCGAAATCTGGGACTGCTGGCTCCTAACCATTCACCTGCCTGCCTGCCTACCTGATTACCCCTAACCACTCTGCCTGCTGCCCCCTCCCCACTGTCCTGATCACCTACAGCTGACCCTCACTAACAGCCCGCTTGCCTCCAACTTGCCCTCCTATTGGTCTGCTCACTCCCAACTGCCCCACCCCCACCCCCCAGCCTGATTACCCACAACTGCCATCCCATCCTGGCCTGATCATAGACAACTGCCCTCCCCTCTTGGCCTCTAATTGCCTCTACTCGGCTCTGCCACCATGACTTTGTCCAAAAGAACATCCAGAAGGTTTCCTGGAAGGTCTCCCAGTCTAATTAGCATATTACCCTTTTATTAGTATAGATAGAGCCCTCGTGCATGGGTGGAGGACAGCTGGTTTGCCCTGAAGGGTGTCCCACATCAGGGTGGGGGTTCCCTTGGGGCATGGGGTGGCCTGGGTCAGGAGCCTGTGGTGGTTTGCATTCCAGCCACGCCCCCATGTTTTTAAACTGGTCACACCCCCTTCAGGGTGGGGGTCCCTCCTGGGGTGCCTGGCCAGCCTGGGTGAGGTGCTGATGGCTGTTTGCAGGCTGGCCATGCCCCTCAGCAGAGACTCTTACTCCATGGGGGCGTGGCCAGCCTGAGTGTGGGGCTGAGAGCTCTTTTCAGGCTGGCCACAGCCCCTTCAGAGTGGGAGGTCCTACTGGGGTGCCTGGCCAGCCTGGGGGGGGGGGTGGGGGCTGAGGGCTGTTTTCAGGCTTGCCAAGCCCACCAGCATGGACTCTCACCACATGGGGGTATAACCAGCCTAGGTTAGGGGCTGAGGGTCATTTTCAGGCTGGCCATGGCCCCCAGTGACCCAGGCTCCTAGCCTCTCCTTCCCACCCCCTCCACCCCCAGGGTGGATGGGAAGCTTGGCTTCCTCTGTCACCAGGGGCAACTCAAGCCTCCTGCTCACTCCAGCCCCTTGGCCACCACCATCTTTGTTGGATTAATTTGCATACTTGTTCATGATTGGTGGGCATAGTGGAGGGGCGGTCAATTTGCATGTTTCTCTTTTATTAGTGTAGATAGTTTTAAAAGTAAATGTCTAAGTAAGTTAATACTAATAAAAGATTACTTTTATCTATTTTTTTCTTGGGAGTTTTCATAAGATTGCTTCTGGGCCTCGGTTGCCTTACCTGTAGGTTGAAGGTAACACATTGTCAGCCAAAGGCAGGCATGGGCTGATTCTAAACATCTCAGGAATGTCCTTGCAGCAAAGTTTGGACCTTTAGGTGCTCCTTCAAATGGCCTGTGTCAGGAGAGAGCTTTTCTTTCATTTTGCCCCACACATGTGACAAAGGCAAATCTTAAGCTGAGTTCTCAGGAGAGGGCCAGCCACAATCCAAGTGGCAGGCAGGACCTGATCTGTCGGTATTGCTCATTGCTTTCCAGGTGGAAGAAATCTTTCCTGTGCAGCCTGGTGTTTGGCATCCCTGTTATGGGTTTAATGATCTATATGTTAATACCCAGCAATGAACCCCACGGGTCTATGGCCCTGGATCAAAACATCATTCCAGGATTGTCGATCCTAAACCTCGTCTTCCTTATCTTGTGTACTTTTGTCCAGGTGCGTATCAGAAAAAGGGTCAAACCTCTGCCTTTCATGCTTGTGCGGGCCCAGCACTTTATTGCAGCTTTTCTGAACTACCCCGGCCCACTGCTGCTTTTTTCCATCTTATGTCCAGCAGTGGGTGTCCTGTACCACACAGGACTTAGAAGAATCTTGTTTCTCTGTCAGTTCCACTGTTGATTGCAGATGATTGACATCTGACTGACAGCAACGACCTTGCTGCAAGGATTGGTGAACCAGTTGTCTTCAGTTTGCTTTTCATTTAGCTTAATTTACCTTTGTTATTAGAAGCAGCAGTTAGATCACAGTATAACTCAAGCTTCTCTCTAATGTCTTATCTTGAGAGGCAGAAATGTGGTTCTGAGGAAATTATAATTTGAAAGAGACGGGCCTCAGGGAACTTCTAGGGGGGAATATTAAGGAACTGCTGTATTTCTATTAGGAAGTGTGGCCTCCATATATTTTGGGTTATAAAGTAAAACTCCTGACTATCAAGGGGCAGAATTTATGTATTTTTTCCTGTATTTTCTTTTTAATTCCAAATGTAATGCACATTTATTGTAAACAATTCACGCCACATTGAAGTATAAAGAAAAAAGAAGATTATTTTCATTGCTGGCACCCTGCCTCCAGGCCAGTGCCATTCCCCAACGTCATGTTAGTAGTAGTAGTCGGTTGTGTATCTTTTATCTATATAGATAACATTTACATATATAATGTATGTATGTATACATGTTCATATAAGGCAGTCCCATCATATTAAATAAAGTGATCTATAACTGCCTTTCCCACTTAATCGTGTACATCTTCCACTCTGGTGGCTTATAGATCTAACACATTCTCCGTAGGGACTACAGAGTATTGGCCACAGCATAAATGAAGTGGGATTTATTTTACCATTGTCACCATGGGCATTTAGGTGTGTACTCTGAGTTTTGAAGGTCTCCTATGCCCTTAACTATCCAATCCTGTGGCCATTAGTCCTCTGTGTTAGGAAATATATTTTAAAAAACATTGATTATAGAGGAAAAAATAACATCAAAATTGTGGGTGAGCCTAGAGTATTTGCCAGCTCAAGGGGCCTCTGGGCCTCCCTTTGCTCCTTGAACACTGTGCCTGCTTCTTTCAGCTAGTCCTTCGTCTGTCTTTCAGTTCCTCGGTGGGTGGTACTTCTACGTTCAGGCCTACAAATCTCTGAGTCACAGAACAACCAACATGGATGTGCTCATCGTGCTGGCCACCAGCATTGCCTATGCCTACTCTCTGGTCATCCTGGTGGTGGCCATTGCGGAGAAGGCCGAGAGGAGCCCCGTGACGTTCTTTGACACTCCCCCCATGCTCTTTGTGTTCATTGCCCTGGGGCGGTGGCTGGAACACATAGCAAAGGTGAGTGCAGCTTTATGTTACAAGAACTCTTCCTTCAGTAATACAAATCTTAATACATCTGAACACCATGTTTAGAATTACTAACTATACACAATTAGAGCAAGACTTAAAAGAAATGTGAAACCTACATATAATTAGGTGCTTTGATCACTAATCTCCAAATTGGTTGCTACTTCTGAAATCCCAGCTAATCTGGTTAATTATTAAAACCTTTATTCGGTGCATTGTGTCATGAAAAGAACCCTGGATTTCAGGTCAGAGCTCATACCATCTCATAGTACATAACTGAGTATACTACTTATTAGTCTAGAAATCCGCATTTCCATGAATGCAGGTTATTAAAAATGGGTCATGCCATTTTAAGTAATTTGCATTGTATTCAGCATTTTAATGTATCTTATAAATGAATGGGGCCCTGGCCCTGAAAGAAATGGGCTTGAGCATAAAAGAAAACTATCAGTGGGTAGATTGATATTATTTTTTCAGTCTGAAATGTAATTAATTGAACTGTGGCCTTTGTGCATTCAGTGTGGCGGTGACATGGCTGCGTTGATGCGCAGTGTGTCCGTCTCATCGGCCAGGATAGCCCTGTGGTGTGCTGCGTTCGTTAGGAGGCAGACTTCCTGCAGGGGTCAGTTTATGATAGTTCTTGTTTTACATTCTGGTTATTTCTTAGAGCAAAACCTCAGAAGCGCTTGCCAAACTCATGTCTCTCCAAGCCACAGAAGCCACCGTGGTGACCCTTGGCGAGGACAACTCAGTCATCAGGTGGGTTATCTTCATCCAGAGTGCTTGGTCAATTTATGTCAATCTGTGTCATACACATCAAACACCCATCGTGTATGTGACACCAGACCTCATGCAGACGGGCATAGACATGCACAATAAGATCCCTCCTTCAATCCAGTCATGTACACCAGGCATTTAAGTACCAAAAGATAAGCACAAGTTCACAGTGCTGTATGCTGCTAAATGATAAATTACAGGTACAGACGATTCGTATCCCTGGAATTCAGAAGAGGAAGGCTTGTGGTGGCCAAGCAAAGCTTCCCAGGGAACATGGAGTGTGAGCTGGGCCTTCCTTGCAAGATTTAGAGGATTCAGGCAGGCTGAGAGGAAGGGTTTCAATTTGCCAAAGAATAAAAAAGGAATTAGTATTTTTCTTCACAAGGTTGCCAGATATTAAAAATGATTATTTTCATTATTGCTGGAACTTATGTAGCATTTATGCCAGACTCCATTCCAACCTCTTTTATTTAATCTAACAAAAATATAAAAATAATAAAACTTTGAGGAAGGGACTAATGGTACTGTTATTTTAAAGATGAGGAAAGAAATTCAGAAGAGCTAAGCAAATGGCTCATGATCATACAGGTAGTAAGGAATTGGATTGGGATATAACCCAGGCTGTTGATTACAGAGTCCATATTCTTTACCTTTACAAATACTGACTCTTAAAGCATATTTAATAATAGGGACATTTTTACAAATTTGCTTCTGTATTTCTCTGGCCAGCCTCATTTTCAAATTCTAGGTAGCGGTTATTTATATGCTTTCTTCACATTCCTGAAATCTCCCCAGCTCCACCACTTTCCCATTTAACCTGTGATCTCCCTTGTGACTACTGACATCACCAGTGTCCCCCTGTCTTCCCTTGTTGCACCCTCCCGCCTGCCCCGTGGAGCATGGGTCTCTCTCCTTGGGACTCTTATCAGAGCTTCCCCTGTTGATTTCTCAGTGTTTCTGTCTTTGCAGATTCTTGCCATCCAGTATTACATACACTCCAAACTCTTTACACCAGCCTCTTCCCTTCTCCCACTGTACCTTTGCCCATTCATCACACTCTGGCCAGTGCCAGTTCACTGGCTGTGTCCTCCAAGAGACAAACTTCTGAGGCTGACACAGGTCCTTGTTCCCCAGCGGGGCTCTCAATGAGCCTGTGCTGAGTACATGAACCATTCAGTGAGACTTGAAGAACTAAACGTTAACGAGGTACAGGCTGCCTGTAGCACTGATACTGCCTGGCTGCTGGCTTTTAAATACTAAGCAGGATTATGGTGGTGATGGCTGAGATTTGAGAACTTATTGTGTGCCAGGTACACTAAGTGCCAGCACTTAGCATAAATTATGTCATTTAACCCTGATGTGCCCTCTGCGGCAGGTACTCTCACGATTACCCTTTAATTAGGAAGAATCTTAGGTACGTGTCCACAGCAGGTGAGTGGCAGCGCTGGGACGAGAGCCCTGCAGACACGGAGCCACCCTCCAGACAGGAGCACCCTGTTGGCACCTGTAGGTTTCCACGTGCACTTGGTTACTTCTACACTAGTAATCTTCTTGGCTGCATTTTTCTTCTTTTTAAATTTATCTTTATTGATGAAAGGATTACAGATGCCCCCTTACTCATCACCTCCACTCCCAACCCTCCCCAGGCCTTCCCAAACGATTGCTTTTCTTCTTCTAAATTAATGACAAGAGTTTCTGGGAAGTGAAAATATTCAGGTCAGGAATAAAGCCAAGAGCAACTTCATTTACTGTTTGCCTTTCTTTTTTTTTTTTTTTTTTTTTTTTTTTTTTTTTTTTTTTAATTGATTTTTATTAATTATGGTATCACATAATTGTCCTTATCCCCCCATTCCCAACCCAAACCCATCCCTACATATTCCCCTACCCCCTTATTGTCCATAGTGCATGCACACAAGTCCTTTGGTTGATCTCTTCCCTTTACCCCCACCCTCCCCTACTTTCCCTCTGAGGTTTGAGAGTCTGATCGCTGCTTCTCTTTTTCTGGGTCTATCTTTGTTCACCAGTCTATGTTGTTCATTATTTCGTCTAGATGTGTGAGGTCATGTGATCCAAGAAATACCCTTATAAAAACCTAAACTGCGATAAGCCTTAATGGTTATCCTGAGAGGCAAATGAATCAGTCTGTAGTGAGTTCTGTTTGCCTTTCATTGAAAGTGCGCCTGAAAGCGTGGACTGCCATGGCGTGGACAGCTCCGTTGACTTCAGTACAAGAGACACGTGTCTTTGCCAGAAGGCAAAAGCTAGTTGAAGTACCGAAGGACTGTGGGGCTAAACTCCTGTCATAACTCAGTTCTTTCCCAAAGATGGTGATTAATTTTTGTTGGTGGACACATTATGGGCCTATTACCATCATAATGTGGTGGTATCATTTTTTAAGTTAGGAGCTTGAAGACCATTCTGGCTTTGCCTCAGATGGGCTGTGTGCTTGGAGCACATCAATTACTGCCTGTTTTGTACAGTTCCTCTCTGTCAAATGGGGAGGGGTGTTCTGGGATACTTGGAGGGGATGGGCCGAGGGTCACCCCTTGCTCTCCTGCCCTTCTGAGGAGCTTGGGTACCAGGTCTCCCCATCCCCAAGTCAGACTCCGCCTCCTGCAGGGCCTCCTGCATCTGGGCCTCTGCTGGCAGGGACAGGTCCACAGTGCTTTCTGAAGGCCCCTGGAGTTTCCTGCCTCAGCTGGCTCCGATCAGTGAGACCTTCTGCCAGCGCCACCGCTCCTTTCTCTCCATCCCAAGTCTTGGGTGATGGGAATGTCTGCATAGCTGGCTGATCTGGCAGTCATTTCTTCATTCTCCTCATTCCTTAAATATCGATGAATCTTGGGCTTTCAGTGTTGGCCCCATTGTGGTCTTGGTGTGTTAACAGACTGTCGCTGGGATACCTTCTATCCCCGTGTCTTCATTCTCAAATCCACCTCAGGTGTCAGTGTTCCCCTGCCTGTTGGAATCTGTCTCTTGGATGGGCATAAAGACCCAGTCAGCCTGCTGTGTCCTTCCCATCAGCTCCTATATATATATATATATATATATATATATATATATATATATATCCACTTTTTCCTGTTCACTACCACAGCCTAGCACAATGCTTGTTGCACAGAGGCTGGTCAATAGTGCTGGACACTTACTATATGTCAGGCACTGGGACTCCCATCATCTCAGTTAATCTTGGGAACAAAATTGCTATTATGGAAAGAGAACTCTGGCTTTGAACCAGGGTTTGACCTGGTTTGCACTGCTGCTCCGTGGCGAGGACTCTGAGCTCCCGAGGTCAGGGCCATGTCTGCCTTGCTCACTCCTGCACCTCCAGCACCTGGTGCACACAGTGCACACATGCACTTAGTCTGGGTAGGCTTTGTGTGCTCTGTGTGCTCTGTGTGCTCTGTGTGCTCTGGCAGCCTGCACCATGTGACACCACGGGAGCAGTGTGCCCTCACAACCTCGCAGGAAGGTGGCGGTGTGGTGAGTACATCTGGACCTTCAGAGTCAGGCAACATTGAGTTCTTGCTACAGAGAACATTCCTAACACGTTTTTAAAAAGAAAATATTGATGTAGAACAAAAGGAAAGTATAACATAACCTCAGAGTTCTGCTTGCTGTAAGGCCTGGTTTTCTGATTTTTCACCATTTTTTCACGAGCCGGTAAGTAAGGTGCATTTGCCACACAATGCTTTTAGAGAGGTGCTACCAAAGCTGGCCGTGGTTCCCTGCGGGTCCCTCTCGCTTCCGCACTCCTCCTGCCGGTCCTCCTCCCTGTCTGTGTCGCACCATCCCACCACCGTACAGTTTACACTCTATGTGCAATTCACGATTTCCTATCTCAATTCACTCCCTCTTCTGCTCCTGTTATTTCCTCCCCTTTCACAGCAAAACTTCTTTTAAAAGTTGTCTTTAGCTGCTATCTTCGTGTCCTCTCTTCACATTCTCTCTTCAGCCCATTCCAGTTGGGCTTCTGCCTCAACCAATTTCTGCAGTTGCTTTTGCTAAAGACATCAAGTAATTTCCATGTTCCCAAATCCAACCTTAATCCACACTTCAATCTCTTACCAGCACTTTTAGCCTTTCATGCCTCTTATGTTTTTTTTCTTTTTTATTAATTAATATAATTTATATTCACTGAAGTACAAAAATTCTAGTATAGAGAATGATGAATTTTATATTTTTGCATCTGTGTAACTATATCTGCATGTTTGATGACGTCTGGGTGCTAGTTCCTTCGGATCCCCTTTTTTCCCTTCACTTCACTGGCCCTTTGCTTCTCACTCACTGGCCCTTCCACTCCTGCTCAACCTCCAAACATTGGTATGACCCAGGGCTTAGTTCCAGAACTCCTCTTTCCAGTTACTCTTCTAGGTAAGCTCTTAGCATGGCATGGTTTTAAATGCATTTCTATTTTGTCAACTCCCAGATTTGTACCTCAAGCTCTGACCTCTTCTGTCAGCTTCAATCTTTTGTATATATGTGTGTTAACCCTCACCTGAGGATATGTTTCCATTTTTTTTTTAGATTGAGTGGAAAGCAAGGGAAGGTGGGGGAGGTAGAGAGAAAGAAACATCAATATGAGATAGACACATTGATTGAGTGCCTCCTGCATACCCCTATCTAGGCCGGGGAGCGAACCTGCAACCCAAGTATGTGCTCTTTTTCTTATTCTTTTATTTTATTTTATTTTATTTTTATTGGTTTCAGAAAAAAAAGGGAGAGAGTTAGAAACATCAATGATGAGAGAGAATCGCTGATCAGCTGCCTCTTGCATGTCCCACAGTGGGGATCGAGCCCACAACCTGGGCATGTGCCCTGACCAGGAATCGAACCATGACCTCCTGGTTCATAGCTCCATGCCAGCTGGGCCCAAGTAGGTGCTCTTGACCTGGAATCAAACCTGAGACCCTTCCATGTGTGGTCTGAAGCTCTAACCACTTGGCAGCACCTGCCAGGACTCCAATCATACTTTCAACTTCCTACATAACATTAAATCATATAGACATCTCAAACCTGACAGGTTAAAATGGAGATCTTCAGTTCGTCTCCTCTTTCCTCTCCCTCCTCCAGCTGCTCCTCCATAGTTCTTGCCATTTCATTATATGATTTCTCATCCACCCAGTGGCTCACACTAAAAATTGAGTTCATCTTTGATTCTTTCCCTGTGCATTTAGTGTATTTCCTCATCTTACTGATTCAGGTTCTAAACACATCCTGAGTATTTCTTCACTCCTTCTCTAGTCTATACCATTGACATCTTTTGCTTGGTTGATGACAACAACATAGCTCTTATCTCAGCTTCTATTATTGTCCCTACAGCCCATTCTCCTGCAGCAGCCAAAGAGACAAAAATGTGAATCAGATTATGTCACTTCCCTACTGAAAACCCTACATTCAAGCATACATACATCTCTGCTCTGCAAGGTCCAATGTGATCTGTATCCTGCCTGCCCCACTCTCTCCTCTCCAGCAATGCTTGCCAGCTTCCCATTTCTCCAAGGCATCCTTTCTGTCTGCCTCAGGGCCTTTGCATTAGCTGTTTTTTCTCCCTTGAATGTTTTGTCCTAGGTATTTTGGCCTCTATTGTCATGTAGATCTCAACTCAGCTGTCATTGTCCAAGTGAGGCCTTCTCATTTTTTCCTCTCTCCATGACTAAAGAATCCCTTCACATTTTCATCACAGCATTTATTTAATATCTGGAACTAATTTGTTTGCTGTCTATTTTCTCCGTGAAATTTGTCTTCATAAGAGCAGGGACTTTGCTATCCCAGTCACAGCTATATTCCCAGTGCCTCATACAGTGCTTTAGTAATAGCACAAGAAATACTGACTCTGTAACTGACAGATACACTGAATACTGTTGCTTCCTGTAAAGCAAGTATAGTGTGACCAGTCCAACCAGTAGAACTCAGCCTGAGTGACAGATCAAGAGGGTGAGCTGCAATGAGCGGCCATGTGTGTAACTTGAGTGGCATTTATTGCAGAGAGGAGCAAGTACCCATGGAGCTGGTGCAGCGGGGTGATGTCATCAAGGTTGTTCCCGGGGGAAAGTTCCCAGTGGATGGGAAAGTCCTAGAAGGCAATACCATGGCCGATGAGTCCCTCATCACAGGTTAGGTGGCTTGTTTTGCGTTCCCTTGGGTGGGTATCAGTGCAGTGGCAGGTCCCAGGAACGCTGAATGGGGTTTTAGTGCATGAAAGTTGGTCTCTCCTCTCCCCCTCTAGGAGAAGCCATGCCCGTCACTAAGAAACCCGGAAGCACGGTGATTGCTGGGTCTATAAATGCACATGGCTCTGTGCTCGTTAAAGCTACCCACGTGGGCAATGACACCACTTTGGCTCAGATTGTGAAATTGGTGGAAGAGGCTCAGATGTCAAAGGTAATGAAAAAAATGTAAAGAACAATATCACTCCTGCTTTCTCATTTTAGAAATCATCCCAAGAGTTCTAAAGCTTCGGGCAGGTATTATTGAGTCAAGAGTTAATGAAGTGGTGAAGACCTGGAGCAGGGGTTGGGGTGGGCTAGAAGAGGTCAATGGGGGTGGGGGTGAAGAGGGAGCATACTTTCAACAATAAAATTTTTTTAAAAAAAGTTAATGAGGGCCAAGACCAGTTTGGCTCAGTGGATAGAGCGTCAGCCTGTGGACTCAGAGTCCCAGAATCGATTCTGGTCAGGGGCATGTACTGTGGTTTCGGGCATGTCCCCGATGAGGGGTATGCAGGGGGCGGCTGATCGATGTTTCTCTCTCATCGATGTTTCTGACTCTCTGTCCCTCTCTCTTCCTCCCTGTGAAAAATCAATAAAAAATATATTAAAAAAATAAAAAAGTTAATGAGGGAGGTGAAAATCACAGTCCTTGTCCATTTTTGTGGTATTTGATTGCTCTGCAGATTGTAATTTCCTGTGGTCTTGGTGTTTTGTTTTTATAGGCACCCATTCAACAACTGGCTGACAAGTTTAGTGGATATTTTGTCCCATTTATCATCATCATTTCAATTTTGACGTTGGTGGTATGGATTATAATCGGTTTTATCGATTTTGGTGTTGTTCAGAAGTACTTTCCTGTAAGTTGAATGCTGTGGGCTGTATGGTTGTTGTTTTAGATAGTCTATTGCCATTAGCCCTATTCTTTCATGCCTTAGAGTCAGTGGGCTTTGGTTACTCATTACATTTTATTTGCTTGTTTTACTTATTGGCAGCAAAATCTTAGCCGTGGTAGGAAATCAGTCACTTCTGCAGGTTTTTATTAAGGACTAGAGGCCTGGTGTGCAATATTCTTACACTTGATGGGGCCCCTCAGCCCAGCCTGCACCTACTTGCAGTCTGGAAGCTGGTGGGGAGTGGGCCAAAGCCATCAGTCGGACGTCCTTAGTGCTGTTCTGGAGGCAGAAAAGGCTCCCTCCACTGCTGCTGCACTCGCCAGCCTTGAGCCCAGCTTCTGGCTGAGTGGCACTCCCTCTGTGGGAGCGCTCTGACCACCAGGAGGAAACTCCTGCATTGAGTGTCTGCCCCCTAGTGGTCAGTGTGTGTTATAGTGACCGGTCATTCCACAGGTCAGTCAATTTGGATATTAGCCTTTTATTATATAGGATGGCCTTTGCTTCCTAGTTAGGTAATTTCACAAACATCACTTGGCTTTCAGTTGCAATGCTTCAAGCAGTATTGTCTGTTTGGAGAGTTATGAACCACACACCATAGCAGATAGGTCACTTCAGATTTTGATGGCATAATATTTAACAATTTTTTTTCCTGCTTTAGTATTTTATTTTATTTTATTTTTATTAAGGCATTATATGTGTACATAGCTTACCATTAACCCCCCCCCCCAACCTCCCATACATGCCCTCCCTCCCCAGAGTTCTGTGTCCATGGGTTGTACTTATATGCATGCATACCAGTCCTTCGGTTGATCTCTTATCTCCCCCAGATCACCCTCCCCTCCCTGCTGTCACTTGACAGTCTGCTTGTTGCTTTACTGTCACTATATCTATCTTTCTGTTCATTAGTTTATAATGTTCTTTATTATCCATAAATGAGTGAGGACATGTGGTGTTTTTCTTTCAATGACTGGCTTACTTCACTCAGCATGATGTTCTCCAATTCCATCCAGGTTGCTGCAAATGATGAGAATTCCTTCTTTTTTTATGGCAGCATAGTTTTCTGATCCAATCATCTGCTGACAGGCACCTAGCCTGTTTCCAAATCCTAGCTATTGTAAATTGTGCTGCTATGAACATAGGGGCTCCCCCAGGTCCCACCACCCTCCCAGGGCACACGGCTCCCCCTGGTCCCACCGTTCCCCCAGGGCTCACGGCTCTCCTGGGGCACATGGCTCCCCCGGGTCCCACGGCCCCCTGGGGCTCACGGCTCTCCTGGGGCACATGGCTCCCCCGAGTCACAAGGGCCCCACCGGGCCACATGGCCCCTCTGGGACCATCGATTGATGCCCTCCTATCCTGGATCCCCAGGGGCCCGAGCTGCAGGCAAGCAGGAGGATGACAAGGGGGAAGAATGGGGAGGCTCCGGCCGCCTCCACCACAGTATCCTCCGCCGCCCACACTTCACTCGTTCTAGCTTTCAGAGTCCCCCAGGTTTAGGTGTCCAGAGTCCCAGGCCACAAAGAGTGCTCTGGGCACAACCTCTCGGTCCTCCGTCATGCTCCATGAGCAAGTCTTCTCTACCTTGGCTCTGGCCCTCGGGGGCTCGGCAGAGGCTTTGGCCCTGCCCGGTGGTGGGAGGATGGACGGGCGAAGGGCTCGCTGGGGCCGAGAGTGGAAGGCGTGGCCTTGGCCCTGCGCAATCTCCCTCGCTAGCATGGCGGGCGGGCTGGGAAGGCTGTGGGCATGGAGGCCAGGCTGGGCGAAGGCCTGGCTCCAAGGTGGCTTGCTCCAGGCGGGAGTGGAAGGTGCGGCCGAGGCCCAGCGCTGGTTCCCTCGCTCCCACGGCAGGCCGGCCAGGAAGGCTGCGGGCACGGAGGCCAGGCTCCGAGGCAGCCCACCCCCTGGGCCTGGGGCAGAACGGGCTCTGCTCTCGGTGGCCTTCCCTCACTGGTGGCAGCTGTGGCGGCAGCTGCGGTGGCTGCGGCTCTGGTTCCATTGCGACTTTAAACTCCACATGGCGACAGCGGCGCTTCTCCTTCCCTCTAGTTGTAGCCATCCCATTCCGCCAGCTTAGGAGACTACCTAGGCTGCCGTCTTGGTTCGCAATCTGCTTTAGTCATATTTAACAAATTTTAAGAAAAATTTATTTTTGCTGTCTGTGTCCATAAATACCATCTTTAACCTCACAGCTTCCCAAGCAATGCTAGTTGAGTTTTTAGTAAATATTTATCAAACATGAGGCAACCGTATATACATACATTTTTTAGTTGAAGAAGTGGATGAAGGATATTATCTTTTTTTTTTTTTAACAAACAACATATCTTTATTGATTTCAGAGAAGAAGAAATGGGGAAAGGGAGATAGAAACAGCAATGATGAGAAAGAATCACTGATTAGCTGCCTCCTGCACACCCCATATTGGGGATCAAGCCCACAACCCGGGCATGTGCCCTAACTGGGAATCAAACCATGACCTCCTGATTCCTAGGTCGACACTCAACCACTGAGCCACAGCAGCTGGGCACAGGATATTATTTTAAGAATTGTAGTTTTATCAAACTTTTAAAAAGGTAGAAAATAACAAAACAAAACAAAAAACTTAATGCTTCAGAAATTAGAACTTAATGATTTCTAATTGAGACTGATTTTGTTGCCCCCAGGGACATTTGATCCTGTCTGGAGACATTTTTGGTTTCTCATGACTGAGGAGGGGATGCTACTGGCATCTAGTGGGTAGAGACCAGGGATGCTGCTAACATCCTACCATGCACAGGACAGCCCCACAAATAATTATCTGGCCCTAAATATCAACAGTGCTGTGGTTGAGATACCTTGATATACATAAAAAGTAATGACCCACTTAGAGTAGTATTTGATAACTGCCCAGTGAGTAGAATAATGTTTTACTTTATTTTTCAAAAATACCTCCTACTTAGCCCAGTGTAATCTGTATTTTACCTTAGAGCCATAGAGTAAGGAATTCCAACTATGGAATGGATAATACTTTAAAAAATTTGTTTTCACTCATAATTAAAGGTATAGCATATTGTTGGGGTGTATGTGATTCACCAAGATGTCATTTCCTCTCTCAAATTTCCTATCTTAAAATGAAAAATGTCCAAATTTTACACTTTCAGACATCTAAGGAGACTTCGGTGCTTTTAAGTAACCTATGACTGTATTTCAGAATTTGCCACTGGCTACTGTAGTGCCTCACTGCCTAAAATGTCTGTTTTTGTGGGAGAGCAGCTCATTGGCATGTGGCTATGGGGAAATTCAGTCCTGAACAAGCTGGAATATGTGACTTTCTGCTGTTCCCTGCCTTTCCTCTTACTTTGGCTTCTTTTGTTTTATCTGCAATATCAGGGAGGATGCTGGCAAATGAGGTACTGCATGTTCCTTTAAGATACTGTTATCACTGTGCTACATAAAAATCACTGCAGAGACAGGGTTCATTTCAGCTTCTAGAAGTCTATCCAATCTCATCACAATGCTGGGTGTTATTCTGATAAGAATTAGTGTGTGTGTGTGTGTGTGTGTGTGTGTGTGTGTGTGTGTGTGTGTTTAAAATCATCTTACTTCTAAGGAATGCATTATGTCTTAAATAACAGGCCCTTACTCAACTCCAACTATTTCTATAAAAATTAAGTGACCCTTTAATAATATATCTCATTTTAGAATCTTGCCTTTCAAGAAAAGAAGTATGTAGATAGAAGCTAATGAGATGATGGTCTGTATCCTTGATTTAGAAAACATGCCTTTTATTGTAATTAAGTGAATATAGTATCTCTTAATTGTACTCCAGAGACACCAGCCACTTAAAAAAACATATAAACGAAGGTAACTCCAGATGTCACAATAAATAATACTAATATGTGCCACCATACCTGGAAAAGAGACCCATACTTTGTTTTGGATTTACATAGGAAACAACAGTGATTAGGATTTTGTGTGATTTCTCATTTCACTCTCCACTTACCTCTCTTCCCTCTTTTCAGAACCCCAACATGCATATTGCCCAGGCAGAGGTGGTCATCCGGTTTGCATTCCAGACGTCCATCACAGTGCTGTGCATTGCCTGCCCCTGCTCCCTGGGCTTGGCCACACCCACGGCAGTCATGGTGGGCACCGGCGTGGCTGCCCGGAACGGCATCCTCATCAAGGGGGGCAAGCCCCTGGAGATGGCCCACAAGGTTGGCCCAGCACTGAGTGCTCCTGACCGTCTTTTGGGGTCTTGACTAGGATGATTTTGTGTTTGTTTACTGTATGATTTTTTTAAACTTTGAGGTCTAGTGAAAATAGTATCTGTTTAAATTTCATATTAAGAGAAAAACCTGAAAGAGGCCCGAGGATAGCACTTTTCATTAAGTAAAACAACAGGAAGCGAGGACTGATGGAATGATAGCAGCAGTTAACAGTTATAGAATTAAACACTCTGTAAATATTAGTTGATTTAATCTGATTAACAGCTTTGAGGTGGTGCTATTATTCCCATTTTATTTTATTTTGTATTTAAAAAATATATATTTTATTGATTTTTTTTTACAGAGAGGAAGGGGAAGGGATAGAAAGTTTAGAAACATCGATGAGAGAGAAACATCGACCAGCTGCTTCCTGCACACTCCCCCCGGGGGATGTGCCCGTAACCAAGGTACATGCCCTTGACCGGAATCGCACATAGGGCCCTTCAGTCCACAGGCCAACGCTCTATCCACTGAGCCAAATGGGTCAGGGCTATTATTCCCATTTTACAGATGAGGGAGCTGCAGCAGGAGGAGGCCTCATGACTTTCCTGAAGGCCTGCAGCTAACAAGTGGCAGAACCAGGTTTCGCACTTTGAGAAAAGTACCAACTCAGCATCTGTGTGATTAGCAGAGAGGCCCTGTGACCTTAGGGAGTGGAATATTGGGCAAGAGTGTATAAAGAATCGTCCTTTGGCCAAACATACCAATCCTTAACCTTTCATTAATGTAGTCAGTATTTGTGGAGCATGTTCTATGTGTGGATCTTATGGCTGGCCCTAGTAATGGTCTTTGGCTATCATGGATAGGGAAAGACAAGTATGGAGTAAGTAAAGAACAAATGCTATGAGATGGGGTGCAATGCTGTGAGATCAGCTCGGCAGGGGGCCTAGCGTAGACTTGTGTGTGTTGGACTAGCCATGAGGGGTGGTGTATCTGAGACCTAACAGCTGAGTGAGAGTGAGCCAGAAAATGGAGGTTGGGAACCATGTTCTGGCAGTGGGGAAAGCGCCTGGGGGGTCAGGGGCTGGGTTCGGGGGTGCTGTGTCATAGATTCTGTAAAACCAAAGACCATGAACTGTTCCCATCATTGTATCTCCAGTGTCTTGCCCAGTGCCTGGCACATTGAAAACACTCAATAGTTGTTTGCTGAATAATAAATGAGGAACTGAAAGAAAGTCATTGAGAGAAAGAGAAATAGATAGATCAGGCTGTTGAGGGAAAAGGTGAGGGCGAGAGGGACCTTGAAGAGTCTTGGAGGTTTATTAAAGGATTTGGAAATAAACACAAAAGAACAACAGAGAGCTGTGGAGGAGTTTGAAGTGCCTATGTGATGTGACTGGGTTACTTGTTGGGAAGATCTGGTTACAAAGTGAAGGATGGACTAAAGGAGGCAAGAATTATTGGAGGAAGACAGTTGTTAGAGTTGAAGTGGCCAGCACTCAGTAGCAGAAACAAAAAGCTGAATCTATTATTTGCTAATGAAGGGAGAACCATGCTTGTGGGACACAGTGTGAACACAGCAAGCACACCTAATATGGGGCTTGGGAAGTCTGAGTCCAGGGATTGGTGGACTCTGGCCATAGGAAGCAGGTACCAGTGTCGCTGTTACTGACTGGCTGAGCCCACCCACGGGGATTGGTGTAAAGCTGCCATTGGCTAAGTGGGGCAGGTCTAAAAACTGGCTCTGATGGTTACCTGTTATTATGGCCAAGGATACTCCCTTCCTTGAACTTGGAGTGTAAGAGCTTTAATGTTAGTAGACTTTTGCACTTATACAGGCCAGAGAAAACCATGATTGACTCAGCAGAAGGCAGTAGATAGCTGACTCCCAGATCCCTGGCTCCTGATTCTGCACAAGAAATCTGCCAGTGTGACTGTCCAGGAGACCGTGTGCCACCTCTCACTATATCAGATTGAGAGTTTCTGGCTCAACCTGGTTAAGATTAAAACATAATGAAGATTTGGGGGGGGGCATAGAGGAAATAGAGTTTTTGCAGGGGGAGTGGTTGAACCTTGTGATTGATTGCAGACGATTATGTCATGGAGGATGAAGGACTGTTGTTACCTTCTTGAGGGAGTGTGCATTAGGTTCTGCCTCAAGATTGCGTGGATTTTAAAGTCCCTACCATCTGTATTTGTGCTAACACAAATGTGATTGTTTTGACAGATAAAGACTGTGATGTTTGATAAAACTGGCACCATTACCTATGGGGTCCCCAAAGTCATGCGTGTCCTCTTGCTCATGGATGTGGCCACGCTGCCCCTCAGGAAGGTTCTTGCTGTGGTGGGGACTGCAGAGGCCAGCAGTGAGCACCCCTTGGGTGTGGCTGTCACCAAATACTGTAAAGAGGTACGAAGACCTAGGCGTTGCTCCTCCTCTTCCTCCCGATCTCCCTCAGCCTCCTCTCTCTCCTGTGAGGCTGGAGCCTCCAAGCTCCTTCCTCCTAACAGGCTTTTCCTCTCAGCTGCCATGGCACCTCAGTCAGCTGCCTTCGAGGAGGCCTTGGCTTGTGTGATCTGGAAAACCACTTAGCAGGTCAATGGAGATGTGGCTCGCAGTAGCTGGTCCCTTGTCACATTTCCAGATCATTGCAAAAGCAGCTCGGTGTTAACAGTCATTTGTTGATCATTTACTGAGCACCCAGGCTCAGGACAACTGTTAAGATGGGAACTCTGCCTCTCAGAGCTGCTTGCTGGTTGGTGAGGAAGACAGATGGTGTATAAATTCAGTCCTTAGTGAAAAGGGATACAAAAATGATTGGGGTCTTGGGGTGAGGGGGTAGAAATCCGTACAATTGGGAACATCTGAAATGGAGAAGAGTCAGCAGAAGTGAGCGGGATGCCCTGTGGGTTCTTGGCACAGTTACTGGGGAAGCATTCATCTTTTGATCTTTTTCAGACGGAAAGTCCTATTTAATTTTCTCTCTTTTCAATATGAATATAGAAGCAGCAGAATGTGCCAGAATACTGCTCAGAAAAAATGTAAACAGTGTGGGCAAATATGATTATCAGTAAATGTAGAGGGTTACATGGATGCCTTGAAAAAGTTGACAATTCTTCCTGGACAGGGAACCTTCTAGAAATCTCATTCCGTGTTTCTGTCTTTCATGTAGGGTCAGGCAGGCCATTTCACCTCTCACCTTTCTGATGTTTTAGGAAGAATTCTGCTCACCTCAGCCATGCTTCCTTTGCTGTTTTGTTAACCCAAATAAACACAGTGCCCTTCTTCTTTCTCCTGCCACATCACCCTCCTCCACACGGCCTGTCAATGGGCAGTTCTCTCTTAATAGCCTCAAAATAGCTTTGTTACCACTTGCCTATTCCATTATCTTAATGAAATTACTTGTGACATAAAAATAAATTTCCTCTCTTTGGCACCTTTACAACTCCCCATCCTTAATTTGGGATGTTTGATGTGAATAGCCTTTCTCCTAGTCTGCAACATGTCCAATATCATGAGGCATCCACCTAAAGAGAGAATTTAGGCTATTTAATTTTGTTCAATTTAATAATTATAATGTCTGTGTCAGAGAAAAGGAATTACTGAGTTAATAGTTTATCTATTTACCTTTTCCTGCAATTCTACTTCCTTCCCCTCTTAATTCATGGTTGGGGCTGCTCTCTCTCCTACTCTCACCCTCATCTCTGCCCTGCTCTCTCCCTCCTCCCTCTGTTTTCTGGTCTTCTTCCTGCTCCCTTCCTTCACAGGAACTTGGAACTGAGGCCTTGGGATACTGCATGGACTTCCAGGCCGTGCCAGGCTGTGGAATTGGCTGTAAAGTCAGCAGTGTGGAAGGCATCCTGGCCCACAGCGAGCACTCGAGCAAACGGGCCACTCCCCCGAATGGGGTTGGCAATGTCCCCACAGAAACAGGTATCCCTGGCTTTTGTCTTTGGTGCTCGGCCTGTCAGGGGTTGGGTCGGGCTGGGTCAGGTGGCAGTGTGCCAAACACAGAGGGCACCACGCCACCCGGTCCTCCTGCTGCGGAGAAAGGTGGCTCGTGGCAGGTGCACTGCCGCCTCCCTCCACAGGAAAGCCTCAAGTTCCTCTTGCATTTGACTCCTCTGAATCTTGATGCCAATGGCAGACAAAAGTCATCTATTATGTAAATGTATAGGTTATTGCTCATAATTTCAAGTCTCCACTTTCTTATCCCAAGTTAGCTTGGCTTCTTGTGAGCTACAAAGTGGACAGCTGGGAATTCTGCTTTGTTCTTCTGAAACAGGAAACCTCCCGCTTAGTAGAACTCTGAGGGGAAGTTTTGTCTTTCCAGAGCTGGCAGCCGTCAGGGAAAGCTGATGGGAAAGGTCTGCCCACGCCAAGAAGGGACAGTGTTTGGAGTGAGAGCTGCTTTTTTTGTTTGTTAAAATATATTTTATTGATTTTTTACAGAGAGGAAGAGAGAGGGATAGAGAGTTAGAAACATCGATGAGAGAGAAACATCGATCAGCTGCCTCTTGCACACCCCCTACTGGGGATGTGTCCGCAACCAAGGTACATGCCCTTGACCGGAATCAACCCGGGACCCTTCAGTCCGCAGGCTGATGCTCTATCCACTGAGCCAAACCAGTTTCTGCGAGAGCTGCTTTTGAATAATGGCCTTTCTTAGTCTAAGGATAGCTTAGTAGCCATCAGCGTAAGAGTGTGAAAACATACCACCCCCCCCCCCCCAAAAAAAAGTGTCTAATGCTTTCTCTTAAGTATGTTGGTAATTAAGTCTTGTTTTAGATTTCACTGTTGGAAGCCATCTTCCACCTTCTAGCCACTTAAAGCCCTAGGATGACCTTTTGTTTAGTGTCCAGGGGTGGTTCGTGCAGTGACGCCTAAGTTACTGGCACACATGGAAGGTGACAGGAGAAAGACTCACTGGCCTTTTTGGAGGCAGAGCTTTAAAACATTCCGTAGAAGTAGACAGGTTACTTGCTGGTTCACCTTTGGTCATCTGTACCAAGCATGATGTCACTAGGCACCACTTGGATTTGATGCTGGAGAAATAACTCCCTGAAAAGGAAGCAGCAGATTCCTCTAAAGGCAACTAGGGACACCACATCATGTTTGATAGGCTTGTGACATTTTCACACAGAGAAAATGGACCTTTTAACGCCCCATTTTAATTCATACCCACATGTCCTACACATTAATTAATTGTACTTTTCCCCCTGGTCCTTTAAGTGTTCTGAGAGGCACTTACTAGGTGATAATTTCTCAGAATGGTCAAATGGACATTTTGCCTTTCAAAGGGTTCCCTAGTTTTTAGTAATTTCTCATAATGTAATTACACTGTTTGGGAATAACCACACACTCTTTTGAACAGATGTAGTTCCCCAGACTTACTCTGTGCTAATTGGAAACCGAGAATGGATGAAGCGCAACGGCTTAGCCATTTCCAGCGACGTCAGCGACGCGATGACGGACCACGAGATGAAGGGCCACACGGCTATCTTGGTGGCTATTGACGGTATCACTCTGCTCCGCCTTCCTCCTGCTCTCAGACAGGAAGCTTTTGGTGATGCCAGGCAAAAAGGGATCCTGCCTATTTAAAAAGAAACAAATCTCCCTTTACCAATTTTCCTTTCACCTTGTGAAAGATTGCGCTGACGTCTTTTCACGGCATCCCCAGTCCCGAGGCCCTTTCCCTCGCTCTCCCTCTGCGGCAGAACCAGCTCTGCCTGGCACCTGCCTCTTTGCGCTTGGAATCCTCTCTTCACCACCATTGTTTGCTGCAGTCCAAGCTGGCAGCTTGGAGTCCTCCTCCTCACACTGCAGACAAAGCAGTTCGCTTTCCAGGAGGTTTAACCCTAGCATGTGCTCAAAGATGAGGTCCCTGCAGCTTGCCTCCGCCTCTCAAGATGGAGTGGCGCGTACCCGAGGACCCAGTTATATCTTGGGCTTTACATCTCAGATAGATTAGAATCTTATTTTGTTAATGCTAGTTCCTGCTAACAGAAGTAAAACTATATGAAAATAAGAACCAATTTAGGTCCTCTTTCCTATTCTCTCTGTTGTTTTCCTCCTCCCATCATGAGGCCGCCTCCTAAGTCCTGGTAACCCACAGTCCCCTCCCCTCCTCAGAGCAGCACTGGCTCACCTGACGGAGTCCTGCCCCCACACTTCACTCACCCCGCTCTGCGCCCGCCACACCTTAGGCCTCGAAAGCCTTCCTTGCCTCAGCATCTAAAAGGTTCACTAAAACAAACAAACAAAACAAAACAAAACAAAACAAAACAAAACTATCCAAGTGGCTTTTATCACAAGGAACAAAAAGGAAGTGTTGATTTTCTTGCTGTTTGGACAATCATCACTTCCTAAGTACCGTATTTGCCGGAGTATAAGACGATTTTTTGGCCCTGAAAAATATGCCTCCAAGTGGGGGGTAGTCTTATACGGCGAGTATATAACAAACTCTGTATTTTTAGTGGAAATGTTAGGGGGTCTTCTTATACGCCCAGTCATCTTATACGCCGGCAAATACGTATTTTTCAGGGCCAAAAAATCGTCTTATATGCCGGCAAATACGGTAGTAGTTTCTATATTTGTCGTGTTTTAATAGCTAAGGTATATTGAGTTATGAACTAGATACTCTGCAAGTGGGTGTTCCATGCAGAAAATTTGGAAAATTTTGAGAGCTACAAAGAAGAAAATGGAATTGCTCATTAGCCTACACCTCAGAGAGCCACTGTTGACATTTTGATAGTCCTTCCAGACTGGGTATGCATTTGTCATATGTAAATATTAAAAAAACAGAATCAATCCATGTTATGTTCTATAATTGGGTGTTTGCTTCTTGCGGGTAACATGGCGTTGCGGATGTGAAACGGGCTGTGCTCCTGGCGGCCCCCCGTGGCTCACCGGCTGCTCCCTCAGGGCTGCTCTGTGGGATGATCGCCATCGCAGACGCCGTCAAGCAGGAGGCCGCCCTGGCTGTGCACACGCTGAAGAGCATGGGCGTGGACGTGGTGCTGATCACCGGGGACAACCGCAAGACAGCCAGAGCCATCGCCACCCAGGTCTGGGCCCGGGCCTCTGCCCTTCTTCAGACTAAAGTGATGTTAAGCTCACAGGAGCAGTTTGAGGGGGGAAACTAAGCACCAGTGCATTCAGCACTCAGCTTTGCTTCTGCTTCGCCTAGATGGGTACTTTTCAGTCTTGTAGTACCCACTCCCCCACACACACACCATCACTGTCACTACCACCACCACCGTCACCACCACCACCACCACCATCACCACCACCGTCACCACCACCACCACCATCACCACCACCACCACCACCACCACCACCACCTCGCTGTAGCAGCAAAGGTTCCGCCCTGGGGCTTGGGAGCTGTGATTCGTGCAGGACTGGCTGCAGCCCTGGAAAAGGAACTCCCATCATTCTCCATTTCCTAGTCTTTGCAATGAACAAAAAATACGTCATGGCTTGAGGGCTGACATAAACAACTTTGTAGTTTTTATGTTGAGGGAATGTTTTGCCAGCTCAACTCTTCCCACTCATTGCACCAGATGAGTGACTGACCGCTGGCAATTTCCTGCAGCCCTGGGTTCTGAGTTTGGGCCGTGCAGACAGTGCTGCCGCATGCTTGCCTGGCCCGCCACTCGGGGATGGCTCCAGTGCAAATTCCTAAAAAGCATATATACCCCTCCTCCTAAAAATGCATGTACAGTGGTAAGCTTTTGAAAATTAATTGCACCTTATGAGGAAAGCAACGGTACCTCTCTTTCCTGGGCATTTTGCTAACGATGGGCTTGTTGAGTTCCTCCCTTTCCTGGTTAACACTTGTTCATTCATTCAGCAAGCACTTGCTAAGCACCGCCCATGCGACAGCAGGCTACAGAGAGGAGTGCAGAGGGTCCCTGTCCTTAAAGAGCTCCCAGTCCTGGGGAGGGTGGGCCAGTGACCAACTATAAATTGAGTCCTTGGTGTTTCCAAAGAAGAGTGCATACGGCATGTGGGTGCCGCCAACTGACCCTCCAGCCTGGCAGGCGGGGGTGTCTTCCCGGAGAGAGGAAGCTGGTCAGGAGCGGTCTGGCGAAGAAGAGGGGGCAGGAGGAGGGAAAGCAAGCTGACCTTGCAGGGCAGAACCGGCAGCATGAGCACCGTCCTGGGCACAAAGTAGCCGGGAGTTGGAGAGCGCATGGAGCTGACTGTGCAGGGAGCTGGAAATGAGCAGAGATCTGGGGGCCCGTCTAAAGTGACCTCAGGAGGCAGACCAAGGAATTTAGATGTTGTCCTAAGGGAACTGGGGTCCACTGGAGGACTTTACGCAGGAAAGGAAAATGACCAAATAATTTGCTTTGGAAAGACACGGGGACAGCATATGGATAAGAGAGCGGGGAGGCCGAGACGTGGCCGGGAAGACCAGTGAGGGCCCCAAACCACTGCCTGGCCTAGGATGGGACCAGGGAGTAAATTTGCCATGCGATCTGGAACCTGTGGGGCCTGGTGGCTGACATCACTGACGACCTGAAGGCTGGGTGGGGGCTGGGCAGGATGGCCTGGGTTTCTGTACTCTTCCTATCCTTTGCCAGCACAGGTATTGTCACATATTTATTTTCTTACTGCTGATTTTCTTTCCTTTTAGGTGGGCATCAACAAAGTCTTTGCAGAGGTGCTGCCTTCTCACAAGGTGGCCAAGGTCCAGGAGCTCCAGAGGGAAGGGAAGACAGTCGCCATGGTGGGGGACGGGATTAACGACTCCCCGGCCTTGGCCCAGGCCGATGTGGGCATCGCCATCGGGACAGGCACGGACGTCGCCATCGAGGCCGCCGATGTTGTTCTCATGAGAGTGAGCGCGCTGTGCCTCCTCCCGTCATCCAGGCAGTGGGAGGGGGAGGGCTGGGGCACAGCTCCTGACTCTCCAAATGCTCCTCTGTCTCAGAATGACTTGCTCGATGTGGTGGCTGCCATTCACCTGTCCCAGAGGACTGTCTGGAGGATACGGCTCAACCTGGTGCTGGCGTTGATCTACAACATGGTTGGCATTCCCATCGCAGCAGGTAACGGCTCTCCCTGCTGTGACCTTTGCCTCCAGCTCTCTGTGCCTGGTTCCTGCTGGCTGGCCAGAAGCGTCTTAGAAAGTGTTGATTTTCTTATGTTCTCTGCTTGCTAACTCTAACAGTAAACGGGAACTGCAGAGAGAACCCCAACCTTCATTCACTCTGGTTCTCTCGGAAAAGCTGCCAAGATGCTTGACTATTTATTTACTATGGCCGTTTTCGGAACCATTTGTTACACGTACGTGCTGAAAGACCAGCATTATTAACAGTTATGGGTGCCTGCTATGTGCTAGGCACCGTGATTGGTGTTTTAGAGCCTTAATTCAAAATGCATCCTGCCAGAGATTTACCCTGTCTCGCAGAAAGATGGATTTTTCTGCCTTATAACTCCTCTCTTCCCCTTTAGTACTGAGTTACCCAGAAGGAAAAAGCTCTTCTGCAAGGAAAGGCTTCTATGTGGGCTGAGACCTAAAGTTTGTAAACACTTCTTTCCCACTTCAAGTCCCCTGTTGTGCCTGAGTGGTTAAAGGTGACTCATAACGATTAGCATGTCTGCCTGAGCATACGGGGTGAGGGGTAGGGGTGGGGGGGGGCAGGCAGCTGTACCCTCTGCTTCCAGAGCGGCCCAGGTGCTGATTCACGCCTGTGTTTGTGCCTCTGCCACAGACCTCTGCCCAGACGTGGACTGAGTCTCCTGGCTCTGTCCTGCGTCCTGGCTCTCATTGCGCTTTACAAAGGTGTTTTGAGCCCTGAGGGAAGACAAGCCACGCAGACAGGTCTGTGGTCACTAGCAGTGCGCCCTCCAAGGCTCACACAGGCCCCGCGGGGCCTCCGGACAGCTGGCTGCCCACCCTGCTGCTACCTCTGGTTCCTGAGATTCACTCTCTCCTGGAGTTTCCCCTGAAACTGGCGATGGCGCCTGTGGCCAGGCCCAGGAAAGGCAGGGCGGTTGGGAGACCCCAGTCCCCTCAACAGCACCCCCACTGCCCAGCTCTGAGACAGCCTGCTTCAGAGGCCTGCGGCACGTGCTCACTGGCGGCGGGCTTCCAAGCTATGCTGAGCACTTCATGGCAGGCCCTCTCCTTGCTCTCTCCCCACACCCCACACAGGTGTCTTCATGCCCGTTGGCGTCGTGCTGCAGCCATGGATGGGCTCGGCAGCCATGGCAGCCTCCTCTGTGTCCGTAGTTTGCTCGTCGCTGCAGCTCAAGTGGTGAGTGAGTCCCCACAGGGCAGGAGCATGCGCTGCAGGCCAGTGACACTTGCTAGGCCCCTTTGCACTGCGTGCGCAAGGCAGACTTCGGCTGGCTGGTGCGCCTCCTGGGCCAGCAGTGCGTGTGTGCTATGCTCAGATTCCTGATTCACTCACCTAAGGCGAAGACCTAAGGGACGGCCTGAGTGTATAATGACTTAGTGGCACCACGATCAAGTAATCTACCATTTAACCGTCGTCACGTGCTAGGCCATTCTAGGTATTTCACTCAAGGGCTGTTTATGTAAGTACAGTCATGTGCTGTTGAACCCCAGGGATTCAGTCTGGGAAAGTGTTGTTAGGCAGTTCCATCCTTTTGTGAAGGAACATCATGGAGTGCACTTGCACAAACCTAGATTAGGTGTAGCCAATCACATGCCTAGGCTTTATGGTATTACCTATTGCTCCTAGGTCACAAGCCTGCACAGCATGCTACAGCACAAAAGAACACGAGAATAATTCAATCACAAGAGAACATGATGGAATCAAGAGATGCAGTGGACGGGAGATGTATGAGGTTGCTGCCAGTGCAGCATGGCATAGTGTTTTACACAAACTGATTTTTAATAAGTAGAAAGAATACATTCTAAAATAATAAAATAATTTAGTATAGTAAGTATACAAACCACTAACATAATCATTCATCATCATCAAGTGTTAGGTTCCGTACATAATTGTTCATGCTGTGCTTTTATCTGGCTGGCAGCGCAGTGGGTTTGTTTATGCCAGCATTACCACAAACACATGAGTAATGAGTGTCACAATGGCTCTGACATCTCTAGTGACAGGAAGTTTTCGGCTCCATTATAACCTACGGGACCTCTGTCATATATGTGGTCCATTGTTGACCGAAACATCATTATGTGGCCCATGTCTGTTTGTAGACACAGGATCCCCGTGTATTAACATTTTTCCTTTTTCAAAATAGATGTTTATTTACTTACGTTTTCATTTAACAAGAAGTTAATGACAGCCTACATGCCAGGCATTTGGATACAAAGTTTCTAAATTGGGTGAAGTTTACCTGAACCCTAGGAGTTTGGTGGTGCGCGTTACTGAAAGACTTGGATGAGAGGCTTCCGAAAGCCTGCGTCCGGAATGGGACACATGCTCTTGGGATCTTACTTTGCAGCTATAAGAAGCCCGACCTGGAGCGGTACGAGGCCCAGGCCCAGGGCCGCATGAAGCCCCTCACCGCGTCCCAAGTGAGCGTGCACATCGGCATGGACGACCGGCACCGCGACTCCCCCAGGGCCACTCCCTGGGACCAGGTCAGCTACATCAGCCAGGTGTCTCTGTCCTCCCTGCGGTCCGACAAGCCGTCTCGGCATAGCACCTCCGCTGAGGACAGTGGGGACAAGTGGTCTCTGCTCCTGAGTGACAGGGACGAGGAGCAGTTCATCTGAAAGCTCCGGCTGGGCTGGTGCAGACCACGGCCCGTCTCCTCGCTGGCCAGCAGCGCTGGCCCCAGGTGCGGCATCGCAGCCCGGACATTCACACCGTGCCCCTGCTGCGGGGGGCATTGTCCCGATGTGGCTCCTGGGCAGACCGCCCTGCCCGGATCCACAGCACGGGGGGAAGCCTTATCCAGGCTACTGGCGTGGGCATGTGTTGGAAACCTTGCAGACTCTAGAATCAGGAGGGCAGCCACCCCCCGTAGACCTCGGCTTTATTTAGAATCTGGGATGACTGTATGTGATACGAAGAAAATCTTACCGGGACCAAAAACTTAGCTGGGCCTTTCCCTAGAATTCATGAAAAACCTCGAACTCATGAAAAACCTCCGTGTTGTCCTCTTTTTTACAACACCCGCGAGCATCATATATCTAAGACCACAGTTTACCTCAAGTGCATTCTTTAGTTTCTGCTGGTGAGCCTCTTTTTCTGTCCTGTCACTGGCGGCGGCACCCTCGCCTCTCAGGGCAGGACCGGCATCTCTGGTCCCTGCTGCTGCGCTCAGGCGCTTCTCCCAGTGCATGTGCCCACGGGCGCTGCCGCCCGAGTCCGCTCACCCACATGCCCCGCCAGAGAGCCTGCCCATCCATTCTTGCTTATGAGCCACTTCTCCATGGAGTCTTAATCGTTGTTGCCCTGTGGAGTGAGGGTCTCAGCCTGAGACTTGAGAAGTCCAGCTTCCTGTGGGGTCCGGGAGCGTGGGCCCC
This sequence comes from Vespertilio murinus, assembly GCA_963924515.1. Taxonomy (NCBI): domain Eukaryota; kingdom Metazoa; phylum Chordata; class Mammalia; order Chiroptera; family Vespertilionidae; genus Vespertilio; species Vespertilio murinus. Next base: position 83,377,883 of record OZ004707.1, on the reverse strand, counting down.
GGGGAGACTTGTGGTGCTTGAAGGCCTTGGGGGGGGGGGGGGTATGTGTGGGCAGGAACCTCCCTCCGGCTCCCAGAGCTTCGGTTACATGGTCTGCTGTGTGACTGTTACTTCCTGGTGAAAATGTAGAATTCATGTTGGTTTGTGCAACTCTGAGGAAACGAAGATTCCCAAACTAGAGGGCATCACAGCTCTTCTCCGTGCACTTCTACTGCATGCTGAGCCGGTGGTGCTTTAGGAAAGGGGTGGCCACAACTTCCCAAAGGAAACCTCCTTTGTAACTTTCAGTGGCTCTTTGTGGTTGCCTGACCCTAGGGGGGCAGGACTGTGGCTGTTTTCGACTTTGGAGTTACTGTTGACTGACAGATCACATGGAAATAGACTAGTAGATTCATAATCTTAGAATAAGCAGAGCAAAGCCTATTCTAAATTCTAAGGTGAATCCCTTGTCACACACACACAAAATAATTTTATTTACTTGAGAGTCATTTATTTTCCAAGGCAGTGTAAGCACTTTTTATAAGCTAACTTCTAATCCTCCCAACAAACCACCAAAGTAGATATTATCTTTCCCCTTTCACAGGCAGGGGAATGGGCCCAGAGAGGTTGGTACCTGCTCAGGGCCACACAGCCGGCACACATGCTGGAGCAGGGGGTCTGAATCGTGTCCTCTGGCTCTGAAATCTTTTATTTCTGCTTCACCTTGAATATTTTTCTTGATAAGAATAAAGAAAAAACCCTTGTTCCTGGAAGAAAAAAAAATTGCCAGATGATGTATTCATTGTATCGTCTTGTAAAGAAATTTGATCATAAGATCATCTCACCCTCCCATGCATGGTTCATTCCTCTGAAGTCCAAGTGCAGGGTTTTGTGGGTTTATTATTTTCTATCTTCCTTTTCCTCTCAGCCCCTTCCTGCCATGTGTCCCCAATTGTCTTTATTTTTTGGGGTGTGTGTTTGGGGAGTGTTTCTTATCTCCTAAATAAGCTAATCATTTTCTAAAGACTCTAATTGTATTGATTCCCCCAAAAGCTTTTAGGATCATAAACATCATGTTTATATAGATACAAAAATATTTATATAATTGTACAGAAATAACCTTTTAGATGTTCAAAGTGTCAGATTTTTTTTGTCAGATAAGAACAATTCCTACTTAAAAATTTTCCATGCTATATTAGAATAAAGTTTCTCTTTGTTCATAAAAACACCTGCTTTTGGCTGGCCCTGTCTGAGCAAGAGCGTGGTGGGGCCAGGGCAGCCCTGTCTTCAGTGCGAGCTTGGAGGGGCTGGCTCTGCTGTGGCTTCCTCTTCAGGGGGTGGGTTTAACAGTGGAGGCCTCCAAGGTGGCCAGAGCCCTGTGATTGGCTCTTCCCAGCACTGCGTGAGCCCCTCCCGTTGCCTGCCTCAGGGGAGAGAACTCTGAAGGGTCACCCCCGCCAGGGTGTCTGTCCCACTGACCGACAGCCCAGACTACCCTTCACATGCACTTTTCTAGTTGAGGGTCATTGCCTACAAAGGACTGTGGTATTGATCCCACCTTAGGAAGAAATTAGATTTCCTTAGAAAATAGATGCTTTCTAAAAATTGAGCAGATTTCCTTGCTAGAATTACACATGTAGCAGAATAAATCATAGCATCTGTCAATTCTTTTTAAAAATATATATTTTATTGATATTTTACAGTGAGGAAGGGAGGGAGATAGAGAGCTAGAAACATCGATGAGAGAGAAACATTGACCAGCTGCCTCTTGCACACCCCCTACCGGAGATGTGCCCGCAACCAAGGTACATGCCCTTGACTGGAATCGAACCCAGGACCTTTCAGTCCGTAGATGGACGCTCTACCACTGAGCCAAGCCAGTTTTGGCGCATCTGTCAATTCTTGATACAATTTTGGTCTTTAAGACCTTAGTGAAGAATTATGCTGAGATCACCTTTTAAATAAGTGGGTATAATAATTCTAGTATTTTTCAAATGACAACTGGAAATTGACATGTCAAAAAAAAAAAAAAGATCTCCCAATTTTTCTGCTCATTTACTAAGGAATAATAAAAAATAAATAACATTTATTTTTTTAAAATCCAGCATAACAAAATCAGCCAATCATAGAGGTTATTAGAAAAAGATTATTTGAATTACAGAAGGACATTTTTTGCTTTAAAAAATTCATGCCAATATTTTAGTAAAGTCCATAATGCATATAAAATTCTCCTTGAGATATTTTTTGTATACAACCTTTCTTAACTGTACCAGTTGCTTAAAAAAGAAGTCAGGAATGCATACACAAAGGAAATGCTTTCAGTTTTTCTAGTGGTCTAGCAGTTAGGATTCGGTGCTCTCTCAAAAGAAATGCTTTCAGCAACCATTCGTGTTCACTCTGTTTCCCTTCCTGATTTCCTTGGCTGGTGGGAAAGCTGATTGCATGTTGGAAGGTACTGTGGAGCTAGTAGGAATGAAATCACTACTTTCCTCAACTTCCAGATTCAACGTGGGCAGAGAAATAAACACCATCGTTTGGGTTCATTCTAAAGGGAGATAGATGTCTGCTTGTCTGCTGTTTGCCTTTGTGTGCAGGGAGTGACAACAGTTGAAACCCAAGACTATGAGAACGTTAATAATGCTGCAATAATCTCAGCGTCCCATTTGTTCTGTTAAAAAAAAAAGATGATTATAGATGTAAAAGCATCCAAGGGCTAAGATGAAAATAAGAATTGATGCAAGTTTTTTTTTCCCTCTGAAAAGGAAATAGTTATTATTTTTTTCTTAATATAAAAATAACTGCTTATAGCAAAAATATGTAAGAACTATGTAAAGGGGGAAAAGATTGTTATAGTATCCCCACACCCTGCCCCCCTGAGAAAACCCATGAAGGTGATTTTATGGAGGGATACCCTTTGAGGGTAGATTGCATTGGGACACGGGGAGCAAACCTGCCTGCCCACAGGGGCCTGAGCTCCCTGACCAAACTGCAGCCATTTGAGAGGTGCTGTCGTGGGTTCCACACTTGCTGAGCTGGTCCCCGCAATGGCATGAAGAGCTATGTGCCTCACTGTCCTATTTCCATGGCTGGGAGAGCCCGGCCAACGGGGAGTTAAGGTGTTACAAGGCAGTAAGGAGCTAGGGAGATTCCAGGGCAAGTGGAATAGGGAATCAAGGCCAAACAGTGGGCAACCTGCAGCCACCTTGTAAATAAGCCACTATCTTTCCCAGCCAGGACACTGGAGAACAAATGGTTAAAAGCCTCTCTAAAGAGAGAATGCAGAAGAGGAGTGAGGAAAGGGAGAGGGAAAAAAGAAGGGCAGTTTTTTTTACTCCCTAAGCAGAAAAGCCAGCAGTCTCGAGGCTTGACAAGATAAAGCTTCCAGCTGCTTCTCATGAATTCTGGGACGGTCGCAACAAAGTGAAAAGGGACCTTGAGGATTAATCTGCACCAAATATTCAGCAGAGGAATTTTGAAAGCTACAGACAGGAGGGTGCATAATGCCTCAGGCCCCCACCCAACTTGCTCTTCAGAGTAGCCAAGAGCCTGTCTGAGCTTCATAAGCCAGATGTATAGGTTTGCCTCCTTTGCTTTTTCGGTAAAGGTGCATGCTTTAATAAAATTGGCTTTTCACAGTGCAATCAAGCCTCTTGATATAAATTCATTTATAAGAGAAGGCAGAGAAGACAAAGATCGAGGCTGCGGACAGCCCTCTCCCTCTGACTCGGCTGCCTCTAGCAAAGGGGCCTGTCCTGGACCTAGAGCTGGAGGGTATGAAAGCCCATCTGACTGGCCGCAGAGCTCCTTTGCATTGTGTCCCCGGGCTCCCTCTTGCTAAGGAGTGCTTGCTAAGGCGGCTGTGCTTGGCACAATATAGTTTATCAGAGAGCCACCAGGTGTCTCTCTGACCAAAACAACCTCAGTCTGCAGCCAGAGCCCACATGCTCTTGATCATTTTGGTGCATCTGGAAATTCAGGTAGAAATCGTCATGATGGAAATATGGGTCAGAGCGGGGCTGGAGGCAGCCCTGTGCCGGGTGCCTTTGGCTGTGGTGTGCTTCTCTGTGCACACGTGTCCAGAGCTCAGAGCCTCTAGTTTGCATGTAGCCGAGCAGACAACGTTGTTGGGATAACTCAACATTGACAATTTCCTTTTATAAACTACATCTGAGCTTCATATTCCAGCAAGTTTCGACTTTTTTTTTTAAAGCTTGAACACTAAACAGAAAGGTTTTGAAGAGCTCATGGTGGCTTTCAGCGGCTCCAAAGCTCCATGTTTGCTGGGGCTTACAGGCCCCCACTCCAATCCCTGGGCAGGATCCGGCCCAGAGTGCCCATTGCCGCTGGGGCCACGCCCGGGGTCACCTGGTCAGACCCCTTACTTGGGTCCAGTAAGGAGCACCGTCCTCTTTACTGTCCTAAGGTACGAGGGCGGGAGGGGCAGGCTGTAGGAAACTTTCGTGCAAGTGCAAGGTGGCAGTGGTTTCAGGCAAACTCCACAGGTTAAAAAATAAGTGTGATCTTAGACCTCCACTCTGTCATCTGTACAAAATGGGAGTAATTAATCATTTACACCTCCCAGGGTTGTGGTGAGGGTACAATGAGGCCATGGGGCGAGGGGGAGGGGTGGGAAACACATCCTCCTGCTGCTGCTGCTGCTGCTGCGAGTGATGGTGGCTGTATGCCAGGCGGGGTGTGTAGGGGGAGGGGAGATGGATGGGCAACACATACAGCACTCCCACTCGGAGCAGGCAGAAACGGTCTTTGTGCGTTCCTTGGCTGGGCTGGAGGAAGTGCCTGCTCATGGGTCGGCTTCTAAGACTTCACAGACGTGCACGAGGCTTAGAAAGGAGCGGCCTTTGCCCCCTTGCTGTGCACCAGGATGGACTCCAGTTCTGTTTCCCGGGCGGGCGTCCCAGAGTCTGAGCTCCACGGCAGCCTGCCCTGAGCTCCCGAAAGCCGCCCACCACGGCCATGCAGTGCGGAGAGGTTAAAACTCCCGCTTCGGAGACGGCAGACCTGGCCGCACCCCCTGAGGAGTGCCACTGCCTTTCTGAGCTTCTGAATCTGGGCGGGAGTGAACTCCCTTCACTGGCTTGAGAAGGCCAAGTGGAATTAGGGGCATGAATGCCTAGCCTAATACCCGTGCACTGGAGCCAGTTCTTCTTTTTTTAAAAAAAATATATTTTATTGATTTTTTTACAGAGAGGAAGAGAGAGGGATAGAGAGCTAGAAACATCGATGAGAGAGAATCATCGACCAGCAGCCTCTTGCACACCCCCCACCGGGGATGTGCCCGCAACCAAGGCACATGCCCTTGACCGGAATCGAACCCGGGACCCTTCAGTCCACAGGCCGACGCTCTATCCACTGAGCCAAACCTGCTTTGGCTGGAGCCACTTCTAAAAGGGAATATCCACCCTAGCTGGTTTGGCTCAGTGGATAGAGCATCAGCCTGTGAAATGAAGGGTCCCAGGTTCGATTCTGGTCAAGAGCATGTACCTCGGTTGCAGGCTTCTCCCCAGCCCCGGCCCTGGTAAGGGTGCATATAGGAGGCAACTAATTGATGTGTTTCTCTCAGTCAATGTTCCTCTCTGTCTTTCCTTCTTTCTTCACACTTTCTAATAGATAAATGGAAAAATATCCATCATAATAGATAGGTAGATAGATAGATGATAGATAGATAGATAGATAGATAGATAGATAGATAGAAGGGAGTATCATTAAAATGACACCAGAGTCACGTTCCTCCTGTGAGGTGAATCTGGGCAGTCCCAGGATTGTTGCAATGGGAAGCTTTCTCCTAGGAAATAACGACTGTTGGAAAGATGCTGGTGCAGAGTGGGAGTTAGGAAAATGAGTGTAAAGGATGCTAGTGAATAAGAGCTGTGAATAAAGCAATTTCTTTTTAATGTGTCATTTTAGTCTGGTTTAGAAGGTGGGCTCTTGTTTCATTCATCCTATCTGCACTACGTTTAGGCATCTGATTCTTTTCACCAATCTTGAGGGTAGAATTGTGTCATCTCCGATATGGTTTCCTGAAGAATGTAGTTACATCTGATTAAAATAGAACCATCTGTGTGCCCCGGGTGAGCCATGTGTCCCAGGGGGGCCGTGTGCCCCAGGAGAGCCGTGTGCCCTGGGGGGGGGGGGGACGCGGGTGGGGGGGGCGGCGGTGTGAACCGGAGGAGGAGTGGATTCTATTCGTGTGGTCCTGAGATGGTCACCATAAAACAAGCAGACTGTCAAATGACAGCGTGGAGGGGAGGGAGATCTGGGGGAGATAAGAGATCAACCGAAGGACTGGTATGCATGCATATAAGTACAACCAACGAACACAGAACTCTGGGGAGGGAGGGCATGTATGGGAGGTGGGGGGGGGCAATGGTAAGCTATGTACACATATAATACCTTAATAAATTAAAAAAAAATAGAACCAACTTGCTCTGCTATTTCTGAAGACTCCGCTTTGGGGGCTAAATATAAACCCAGCACAGAGGTGTGGCCCGGACATCATGGGGATTTAGTCACAGAATGCCTGACCTTGAGAGCACATGGGAGGGAGCAGGGCTGTGAGTATCTCTTTGCTTGCTTTTGAGGAATATATGTGTTTTATGAATTTCTGTTTTCTCCTTCCTGTCTAATGATCAGAGTTAAGACTAAAATCCACATGGCCTTAGAATCCAGCTAAATTTTGAAATTACTTCTGGAAATCTAAAAAAGCTTACACTGTCAGTTTCTTACTTGAGATGCACTTAAGTTTGGATCTAGTGGGACTTCTTGTAATGGACGAAACACATTGGATACCTCAGGATGGGGGCTTTATCTTCCATCTAAAGCTTCACCCATTTCTAGGTAGTGTGTGTGTGTGTGTGTGTGTGTGTATGTTTAATTTTGTCTTTTTAAAAATTTTGTCTTTATATAGGTAATGTTTTAATGTACACACACCTTCACTGCCAATTATTGCTCCCTTATCCACTAGACATTCAGCACAAGTGGCTCTATCCCTCTTCCCCAACTCACTGTGCCCCCATCTTTACCCTTCGCCGGTCTCCACCACAAACATGCAACACACACACACACACACACACACACACACACACACACACCCCTATGAACCCACAGAATCCTCCCATAGTGTGATAACAAGAACAGAGGAGGGATCGTGGTGGCTTGGGTTTTTGAAAACACTTCTCAGAGCGGGGAGAAGGGAGGACTTGCTCCGGGGAGCGGGCAGGGCGGTGAGCAGGCGGAGAGGGCTGCGCTGTGTGGGGAGCCGGAACTCGGGCAGGACAGAGGGAGCGGGGACGGTGTCTCCAAGAGGGCAGAGGTGGGGTTCTGGGAAGAATAACGGGTGCCACCCCGGCCCCAACCCCTCTCCAGGATTGTGAAGATCCCTCAAAGGCTCGGCCCGCCCTCCCTCGGAGCTGAGGGGAAGAGAAAGAGAAGCGTTGTTAAGCTAAAAGGAGGGCAGGAACGTCCAAACTGCATCTTCAGATGGCTGTGTGTGGCAGTCGTGGGCAAGAGTGACTGAGGGCGGGGAAGACAACAAATGGATTCATCTGGGCTCTCAGGCTGAGGAAGGCGTGGTTTCCAAACCAGCAGAACAGGAAGCTCCTGATGTTTATTCATTAACTCGGAGATCATTCACAGAACCCTAAAGGATGCTTCTTTTGGAAGCATGCAAAAAAGCAGATGCCCACTTAGAACTATAACCCAAATGGATGCATATAGGCTAGATTCCACATTTGGGAGAAAATTCACCTGAAAATGACAACTTGAGCCTCCCGGCTTGGGAGGCGGGGCTCTCATCTCTGCATGGAGAGGGACTGAGGGCCTAATGGGGTTTGGAATTTCCCCCTCTCCTTCCCACACTCATTGATAACAACAACCACTAACGGAGCCTTTACTACATGCCACGCACCATGACATCCTGTCTAATAAAGAGGGAAATGCTAACTGACCACCGCTCCATCACAAAGATGGCTGTGCACAGCTGAGGCCACGTTCCCATAAGGAGACCCGAGGCTACGCCCGCCAGGGCTTGACAGGGACCTCAAGGTGCGCTTCCTGTCCTGGTGCTGGGCTAGGGACCTCAGGCTGCTCCCCCTGTCCCAGCACCAGGCTGGGGGATCTCAGGTCGCACCCCGACCAGGTGGGGCTTGACAGGGGACTTCAGGCCACACCCCCCACCCCAGCACCAGGCCGGCAGACCTCAGACCTCAACCCCTGCCCAGCAGGGCTTGACAGAGACCTCAGGCCTTGCCCCCTGCCTCGGCGCCAGGCCGGGGACTTGTGGCTTGATGGGAGACCTCAAACTGGGCTTCCTGTCCTGGTGCTGGGGTAGGGGACCTCAGGCTGTTCCCCTGCCCTAACACCAGGCTGGGGGGGCCTCAGGCCACGCCCCCCATCAGGTGCGGCTTGACAGGGGACTTCAGGCTGCATCCCCAAGCCTGGCATCAGACCAGGGCACCTTAGGCCACACCCCTGCCTGGCGGGGCTTGATATGGGACCTCAGGCTGTGCCCCCTCCCAGTGCCAGGCCGGGGAACCTGAGGCTGCACCCCCCCCCACCTGGTGGGGCTTGACAAGGGACCTCAGGCCATGCCCCCCACCTGGCGGGGCCTGACGGGGGACCTCAAGACATTCCTCCCACCCTGATCTGGGCTGGGGGACCTCAGACCATGCCCCCCATCCTGGTGCCGGGCCAGGGGACCTGAGCCTACATCCTCTGCCTGGTGGGGCTTGACAAGGGTGGGACTGGCCAGGTCTGGATCTAGCCCAATGGGGTCGGGGGCAGGCAAGGTCTGGGTCTCATGCTATTTTGAGGTGCATGTGGGTGGGGGACTTGACTCTGGGTCCCATTGGTGCACCCCAGACTCTGAGAGGAGGGAGATTTTCATATACATTTTACTAATTTTCTTTCATCTCTGACACTTCTATTATAGAGAAAGGGCAAATAGCAATATTAAATTATTTCCTCTAATTAATCCCCTTTTAATGTGCACGAATTTTGTGCACCAGGCCACTAGTTTATGCATAAAGCCTTTATATGCCTATTATCCTTAATTCCCACACAACTGCACGTGGAACATACTGCTGTCATTGCCATTTCCCATGTACAGAGGCAGCTCTCTGTGAGCCGTGGAGCTTCCACTTTAAGGCTCTCCTCGTGGACAGGCCCAGCATCACATTCTCATGGGCATATATGTCTTGTTAGTTTTGCAAAATTAGTTATTCCACTTGCAATCGGTTAAGGCTGGTCACCAAGTTTCTGTGTGACACCCCCTGCAGCACACATTCCCTGTATCAAGTGACGTTGGATGGCCACAGTGCATCTCTGGGAAAGGAAACACTGAGTTGGGCAGACATTGAGTTTGGATGGAGTAAAATGCGTTTATGTGATTTACAGTCGCTTCTGAGTATGGTTCAATGCAGGAACGGCTTCCAGGACTACTCTACTGCCGGTGTTCCAACTTGCTAGTGTCATGGTGATGTCAGCTTGTCTTTGAGTGTGCGTGGAGGTACATGGACAGTGGAGGAGACGCAGATCTGAAACATAAGGAGCTTGAAGATCCTCTGTGAAGAGTTTTCCCAGCTATCAGATATGCAACATTGCTAGAAGAGGAGTTGATTCAAATTGACAGAAGATCCCTCCTGTTAGGAATAGACATGCACATATACATCATCAAACACATAACACATTGTTTTCTTTCTTGATGGCAATTGTAGGAAATGTAATTAATTGTAGTTGCTATGTTTTTAGGGCATGAATCAATAGTAGTACTACATAAGGTGAGTATAACTGGGTGAAGTTGTATCTTCATGCAGTCCAAGTGTCAATAATGAAAACATTTCCATCAATCAAGCATGCTAGAGAAAGGATTGAATTGTCTTTTACAAAATTATCAGATGAAGACGCAATCAGAGACCCCCCACATCAATATATATGAAAGCCTTAGCAACTGAACGAAGAGTTGGCTGGTGGCTATGACATGCACTGACCACCAGGGGGCAGACACTCACTGCAGGAGCTGCCCCCTGGTGGTCAGTGCGCTCCCACAGCCAGCCTCCTGTGGCCGGATCAGACCCACCTGTGCATGAATTCTGGGCCTCTAGTATAGGATAAAAGAATTAAACAAGTGTATTAGTTAATTAAAATATTAAGTTTTTTTTTTGATTCTTGGTATTAGTGGTATTTGTTGTGAAATCATTTGCATTTGAAGCCATCACTTTCATACCTAATTTTTATATTTAATTTCATAGTCTTTTTTCTTAAAGAGGATGCACTTGACCATATAAGCTTTAGGCTCCACAAAACCTGGATCTATCCCTAAAAGAGTAGTTAAGTCACAAACTGAAGTCACAGCCACTAAGTGGCCCAACCAGTATTCGAATCCAGAGTCTAAGTGCTCACCTCATGTTGCGTCTCAGACTCCAACATGTACCCGTTCACCTGGGCCTCTTGTTAAAGTGCAGATTTTGATTTAATGGATGTAGGCTGAGGCCCAGATGGCACAACTCTGCTATTCTGTGTGCCGCACCCTGAGGGGCCAGGGTCTCTGAGCCAATGTGCAACTGCTCATAATGGCTAGCTCTCATGCAGTATGATTAGGTCACTATAATTACTTCCTATGAATGGGATAGATCGCACCTGCTTTCCTCACTCACAATTCCCTTTCCCTCACTCCAGCCCGAGACATATTTGGCCTAAAGAAGTGTTTTGAACACTGTGTTTCACTACCAGCTTCCCTCTGACACTTTTATAAAGTTCTTCCCATGGGCCAAGTATTTTCTGTATAAGGGGCATGTTTCCATCTTGTGGATAAGAACATTGCTCTTCAGGAAGGCCATGTGACTTGCCAGAGGTGGCAGGGTCAGTGGTTGAACTCACATCCCCAACTCTACTTACCTGGTGACAGGTAGGCAAAATGGGGACTCCGCCCTATGTCTCTAAGAAGAGCATTGCCTTCAGCCTGTACCCTCCATGGAGTTGCCCACACCCATTCTCCCTCTGGGTCCACTCCGCCTTGGATTGGCCCTGGATGCAGCTTTAAGAGATGCAAGGTGAGTAGATGAACACTGGAGTTTTTCCACTGTGACAAACAGGAAGTGGCTGACCTCTACTTGCCTAGCTTTCTCTACCTTTGGGAGAGTTCCTTAGCCTCACTGAGGTCAGTTCCCTTGTCCATTGGTGGGCTCAATGTGACCCAACTCATGGGGTTTTATGGAGAATAAATGAGGTATTATGACAAATTACATGATACTACTTGTGTGCTGACACATAGTCACCATGTGGTCCCTGGGCTAAGCTGGCCTTGGCAATTAAGTGGATACTTCTTACAGTCTGTATCCCGGGCTTTCTTCTCCCTGTTGTGTGTTAAGAAGAGACTGCATTACAAGGGTGTCTGGAAACATCGCCAACACTACAGAGTGCTGAGCAGAGGCTGAGGGCTTGACAGCAGTGCGTTGTTCCCTGGCAGATGTCAGCATGGCCTGTCTGACCCTGTGGGTGTGTTTGCAGCTGTACTTCAGGCTGACAGCCTCCGGCATTCTCTTCCCAAATGCACCTCAAACCCTCAGCCTGTTGCTTAGGCACCACAGGCCCACCTGATGACAACACACGGTGGTGGTTTTATTTGTCTTCTTTTTTTTTAAAGGCATTACATATGTGTCCTTATCCCCCTCACTCCTCCTCCCCCCTTCATGCCCTCACCCTCCTGGGGTCTGTGCTTATATGCATGCATACAAGTCCTTTGGTTGATCTCTCCCCCTTACCCCTACCTTTCCTCTGAGGTTTGAGCATCTGATAGATGCTTCTCTGTCTCTAGATCTGTTTTTGTTCGTGTTGTTCATTATATTCCACAAATGAGTGAGATCATGTGATATTTATCTTTCTCTGACTGCCTTCTTTCACTTTAGCATAATGCTCTCCAGGTCCATCCATGTTGTTGCAAATGGTAGGAGTTCCTTCTTTTTTAGAGCAGTGGAGTATTTGTCTTCAGAGTGTGTACCAATATGTCTTTCAGAGACTCGGACATTTGTCCTACAGATACATTTTCCAGGAGAAAGTGCCAACAGCTGGGGGCAGACTGTGTTTCCTAGCCGCCCAGCCCTCTGGAGGGAGGCTCTTGCTCATCATAGGACTTGCACATCATGGCTGCAGACCAGGCGGTGCTCTCTCAGTCTCCGTAGCCTGGCCTGTAGGCTCTGTAGGTCAGCTCCCATGCCTGGGTGCAGCCTGGCCTGGATCTGGGTTATTCTGAGCTGCCCTGCAATGCAGCTGCAAACCCAGAGAAGGAGGAGCACAGGACCTGCCCACCACGGAGCAGCTCGCTAAGCACACGCTGCCACTGGCCTAGAGGGCAGGCAGACAATACAATTGCAGGCCCTCCAGAGATTCACTCTGATGAATTCCCTCTTCAGGGGCCCTACTCCCGTTTCTTTGGTGCCAATACAACTAAGAAGAAAACAACAACCTGATGGTAAATTTCAAAATGCCATAGGTAAAAGCAAACTGCTTCACTTAGCTCCTTGGTTATTTGCTTCCGATTTTATGTGTTTCATTAGAAATATTTTGCAATGGTTGGAAGCCCTGGCCTGGCCGTTGTGGAGAGGAGTCCAAGAGTAGAGGGAGGATGTTGCTGTGGGGTCGAAACCTGGGTTCAAAATAAGACCACCGGAGGCTGATGATTGATTTAAAAAAGCAGGCAAGGATTTACTGAATTGGCCAGGATGGCCACAAGAGCACCACACGCAGGTGGCCACACTCACGACCGCATCGTTGCAGGTGTAGGCAGTCCTTTTAAAGGTCAAAACCTCAAGAATGTTCCTTTCTTCTGAATTCTAAATTCTAAATGCTGGGGACAGCCTGCAGGGTAGTTCCCAGCCACACCCTGATGGACATTGGAATGTGGCCCTGTCTTGTGAAAGCAGATAGTACAGAAGCAGAGTTCAGCAGATAATCTCTAAAGGTTATCTACAGTTCTACTCCTGAAGCTACTGAGTCCGTGGGAATCAATCTCCTGTGGTCCTGGTCCACAGGCACAGGAAAATTGCCTTAACCTCCAGGTCTCAATCTGGAAGCTGAGGCAACTATCTTATATTTAAGCAAGTAAGCTGGTGCCAAAGCCAGAATAGCAGGGTTAAAATTCAAACAGCAGTTTTTACCCAAGTATGGTTGCTACCATATTTCAGATGTGACCTCAACTGTGCTTCATGTGAAGCATCAGCCTCAGAACAACAGCAGCACAGATTGGGCCCTGGCTGTTGCCCATTCATCTCTTTCTTAGTTTGGTGTCTGAATCAACAGGCTTTGGCCAGAAATATTGATGTGAGAGAGACACATAGATTGATTGCCTCTTACACATGTCCTGATAGGGGCCAGGTATTGAACCTGCAACCCAGGTATATGCCCTTGATTGGGAATGGAATCCTCAACCCTTCAGTGCACAGGCCAGTGCTCCAACCACTGAGAAACACAGGCCAGCATGAGTTAGTTATTCTTGATAATTTCTGTATGTACGTTATATGTTTGCAAGCACCTTTTTAGGACCTACTTAATAATAAATAAAGGGCCTCTAGATCACCTGGGTGCCTCCCACTGCTCCACCACTGCTGCTGCTGTTCATGAATACAGTTCTAGTTGTGTGCCTCCTGTTTACCCAAACTGTAGAGTTGATATTCACAAAAGGAGTGAAAAAGCCTATCTAATAAAAGAATGATATGCAAATTGACCATCACTCCAAGACACATTATGGCCACCCTCCTGTGGCCAAAGATGGTTGCGCCCATGTGGACACAAGATGGCCACCACACGATGCCTGACAGGGTAGGGCAGTAGTGGGCAGTTGGGGGTGACCAGGCCAGAAGAGGAGGGCAGTTGGGGGAGAATAGACCAACAGGGAAGGGCATTTAGGGGTGACTGAGCCAGCAGGGAAGGGCAGTTAGGGGCGACCAGAGTGGCAGGGAGGGCAGTAAGGGGTGACCAGGCCAGTGGGGGAAGGCAGTTAGGGGCAATCAGGCCAACTGGGGAGCAGTTAGGAATCAATAAGGCTGGCAGTGGAGTGATTAGGGGATGATCAGGCTGGCAGGCAGAAGCTGTTGGGAGCAATCAGGCAGAAGCAGGCAAGTGGTTGGGAGCCAGCAGTCCTGGATTGTGAGAAGGATGTTCAACCGCCCATTCAAACGGGTGGTCAGATATCCCTCAAGGGGTCCCAGATTAGAGAGGGTGCCGGTTGGGCTGAGGGACACCCCAACCTGTGCATGAATTTCATGCTCCTGGCCTCTAGTAGTTACATAATTGTGAGTGAGAGTGTGTGTGTGTGTGTGTGTGTGTGTGTGTGTGTGTGTCTCAATGTATGCACATACAGATCTACACAAATAACATGTAGTTTATAATCAACACCTATAACAGATGCTATTGGTGCCTTGCCCAGGTCCTCTTTATTAGGGAGGTTCACTCTTCTCCCAGCTTTTGTGAGTTTTGGCTCATAGCAGTTGTCCCCTTCCTTAACAATTGCCCTGGACAGAGCAAGAAACATCATGTTCAGGAGCTTATCTACCTCCTAGCATCCCACAACCAACGACTAACTTTTATCTGGGCTGTACTAGTTATATACTTCTCAATATATTATCCTAAAATGTAGTGGCTTAAGATAACAACAAATATTTATTGCCCTGCAATTTCTGTGGGTCAGGAATTCTGGAACAGCTTAGCTACATGCTTCTGACCTGGGTCTCTCAGGGGATACAGTCACCTGAAGGCTTGTCTGAGGTGGGAGGACCTCTTCCAGGGTGGCTCCCTTACCTGATTGGCAAGATGGTTCTGGTTGTTGTCAGGATGCTCAGGCCTCATCCATGGACGCTGAGACTCCTCATGGCCTGACTACTGGCTTTCCCCAGAGTGAGCAACCCGGGAGAATAGGGCAATGTGGCAAAGCTTTTGATCATTTCACCTCAGAAGTTGCATAGAATCACATAGGCCTTATTCTAATTATTAGGGGCAAGTCACTAACTCCTGCTCACAATCAAGCAGAGAGGAAGTAAGCTCCAACTTTTGAAGGAAGAAGGTAAAAAAAATTTTGAGAACATATATGCAAACCACCACTGAGACCAACTCTGTAGAGTAATTCACAAATCAAGGCTCCTCTGTGAGATCAGTCTGATGAGAGTTTCCACCTGAGATCTTGACCAGGGACATACAGATAAAAAGTAAAGGAAGGGAAAACAGAAGCAGCAATACTTATAACTGACAAAATAGACTTTAAAACAAAGGCTATAGTAAGAGAAAATGATAAAAGGAACAATTCAATAAGAGGACATAACTCTGGTAAACATTTATGCAGCCAACATAGGAGTGCCTAAATATGTAAAGCAAATCTTGATAGAATAAAGGGAGAGATTGACAGTAAAGCAGTCATAGTAGGGGATTTTAAAACCATGATGATGAATGGATAGATCTTTCAGACAGAAAGTTTATAAGGAAGTGATGGCTTTAAATGACACTCTAGATCAGATGTATTTAATTGAAATCTTTAGAGTATTTCACCCCAAAGCAGAAGAATATACATTTTTTCCAAGTACACATGAAATGTGTTCTACTGCGTTTTCCCGAAAATAAAACATCCTCCGAAAATAAGACCTACTTACAGGTTTCCTTCTGAGTGAAATATAAGGCATCCCCTAAAAATAAGGCCCCCAGGCTCTGTCTCAGAATGAAAATTAATTTATCATAAAATGGTCGCTAGGGCTGCCCCGACTGGTTTCTAGCAACCAGTGACATTATGTGGAGTCCTGATGTCACTGCTGTGTGAAGTCTGAGTGAGCAGTGAGTGCGGGGCGGGAGAGAGGAGGAGACTTTTGCAGATGCGTGTAGAAGAATAGAAGGATTAGAGTGGAAGGGACGCGGCGGAGGTGGTGAGTGCTGGTCTGTCTCCGGTGACACTACCTGATGCTCGCGGCCGCCTTCATGATGATTGAAGGTTCTCAGTCAGTGGCAGACCCTGCTCCAGCCCAGATCCAGGCCCCAGCAAGCCCAGTGACAGTCCCCAGGCAGGCCTCAGGGGGTAAATGTCTGATAAAAGGGTACGGGGGATATCTGATGAAGGTGTTCAGTGGCACAGGGGTGGGGGGAGGGGATCACTTAAAATGACACAGGAGGATCAGAGGGGACAATCAAAATGACACAGGAGGATCAAAAGGGGTTACTAAAATGGTAATCCTCCCTCTGATTCTCCTGTGCCATTTTGATTTCCCCCTCTGATCCTCCCTGTGTCATTTTAAGTGATCCCCCTCCCCCCACCTTGATACCCCAATTCCTTTTTTTTTTTTTTTTACCTCTAGAAATGAGTGCAAAAAGAAAAAGCTACTCTGTGGAGTACAAGAAAGGAATCGTGGAAGACTCTTGGGGCCAAAATCTTACTGCTTTCTGCAAAGAGAAGATGTTGAGTATCCGATTGGTCCAAAAATGGCGAGCAGAGTATGGTAACCTCATTGAACAAGTGGACAAGGGAAATGCTAAAAAGCACAAGTGTGGATCAATTCGGCAACCATTATTTTCCGAGCTGGAAGACCTGATCTGTGAATGGGTTGTTGATAGGAGAGCAAAGGCTTTGGTTGTGAATAGGGCTCAGATTCAAGAATTTGCCCTTGCAATGGCACCACAGTTTGACATAGCCCCCAAAGACTTCAAAGCATCACAACACAGGCTGGATAATTTCCTTCAGCGAAGTGAACTGTCTTTAAGAAGATCTACAACATTGTTTAGGTTGGAAGATACTCAAGTTATTAAGCGAGCACTTGCATTCAAGTCTTTCATTGATGATGCTGACTTCTCTAAATACAATCTTTCCAACATGATTGCTATGGATGAAACTGCAGTGTTTATGAGCCAATCATCTCAAACAACAATTGAACAGCGGGGTGCCTCCTTAGTGTACATTCCCTCCACTGCTTATGAAAATGCACGTGTTTCTGGTATTTTGGCAATTTGTCTGGATGGCACTAAAATCCCACCTTTAATCATTTCTAAGGACAAGAGGGAAAAGATTGAACGTGTTTTGGGTGTTTTTATTCTTGAAACTGAAAAGGCCTGGGCCACACAAGCAGTTATAAGGAAGTGGGTCGATTTAATGCTGCTGCTTGTTATGTGAGGGAGCCAAAGAGGTCTGCTAGTCTGGGATGTAGCCAGTACTCACTGCGCTAAAGACGTGAAAGAAAAATAGAAAAATAGATCAGATAATGATTCCTGCAGGAATGACGGCCTATCTCCAGACTCTTGATATTGCAATAAAGAAGCCACTCAAAGACAATTTGTGTATGGAAATTAATAACTACATTGAAAATAGAATGGAGAGAAATCAGTGTGGAAACTTTTTGAAACCTCAACTGCAAGAAGTTGTGACTTGGTGAAGAATTCATGGGAGAAAATCACTGACAGTTGCATTGCAAATGCACTACGAGCAGGCTACCTTGACAAGAAGTACTCATTTAAAGACAGTGCTATTGCTAAACATGAGAGATTTGGTCCACTGATTCTGAAAGAAATGGAGTCACAAGACATTCACCAGGAAATTCAGGAATTGGATTGTTATGATGATGTTCCAGAAGATGGTGACATGATTGTCATTGAATAAATCAGTAAATTCTTGATACTGTAGGATTCACAGTTTGTCTCGTTTGTGTTGACAACTACTGTACTACCATACCATATACAGGTAATAAATTTCCTTTATTTTCATTTAACAATACATGTGTACCGTATTCTTCTTCATGGAAAAATAAGACATCCCCTGAAAATAAGACCTAGCGCATCTTTGGCAGCAGAAATTAATATAAGACACTGTCTTATTTTCGGGGAAACAGGGTATGCTAGACCACATATTAGGACACTAACAACTTTCAATAAATTTAAGGAGATAGAAATAATATCAAATGCCTTCTTTGACCATAATTATATGAATTACAATGAATGAATTAACAATGAGATCAAGGAAGAAATAAAAAGATACCTTGAAAGAAATGAAAGTGAGAACACAATAACCCAAAATCTATGGGACACAGTGAAAGCAGTCTTAATAGGAAAATTCATATATCATAATAGGCCTACCCCAGGGAACAAGAAAATGTCAAATAAACAATCTAACTTTATATTTTACAGTACTAGAAAAAACACACAAAACATATAAAGTCCATATTGAGTATGCGGAAGAAAATAATAAAGATCAGAGCAGAAATAAATAAAATAAGATTCTAAAAAATACAAAAGATCTATGAAATAATGTGCTGTATCTTTGAAGACACTGACAAATGTTTAACTAGACTCATCAAGAAGAAAAGAGAGGGGTTCCAAATAAATAAAATCAGAAATGAAAGAGGAAAAGTGACAATTGACACCAAAGAAATACAAAGAATTGTAAGAAAATCTTACTAAAAACTATATGCCAAGGAATTGGAATATCTGGTAAAAAAGCATAAATTACTTAGAAACACATGATTTACCAAAATTGAATTAGGAAGAATCAGAGAATCTGAATAGACAGATTACAACTAGTGATATTGAAGTAGTAATCAAAATCCTCCAAACAAATAAAATTACCAGATCAAATGGCTTCATGGGTGAATTTTACCAAACATTTGAAGAAGATATAATACCTATTCTTTTCAAACTACTCCAAAAAATTTAAGAAAAGGTAAAACACCCAAGTACATTTTATAAGGCCAGCATAATCTCAATTCCAAAACTAGATAGAGACACTACAAAGAAAGAAAATTATAGGCCAATTTCCCTGATAAACATAAATGCTGAAATCCTCAACAAATATTAGCAAACCAGATCCAGCAATCCTTTACAATAAAAACCTAATATGCAAAGTGTCCAGTCGTCCGTTTATCCAGTTGTCTATCTGTTCATCCATTCAACCAAACAAAACATAATATGCTAATGATATACCCTGTTTCCCCCCAAAAAAGACAGTGTCTTATATTAATTTTTGCTCCCAAAGATGCGCTAGGTCTCATTTTCAGGGGATGTATTATGTTTCCATGAAGTAGGTCTTATTTTCGGGGAAACACGGGTACTAAGGTTGCTCAACCCCTCACTATGATGTGCACTGACCACCAGGGGACAGACAGTAGACCAGTTGCTATGACATGCACTGACCACCAGGGGGCAGCACTCTGCCTGGTAGGTTAGCCTGCTGCTGGGATCCAGCCAATCTATCGGGACTGAGTGAGACAGGCTTGGTATGCCCTGGAGCCTTCCTGTGGTACCTCCCCAGCTGGCCAACCTCCTATGTACCTCCTTGACCCCAGTAGTGCACTGGTGGGGTCCCTCCACCTGGCTTGTGCGCTCTCCCAATCCAGGACCCCTTAAGGGATATCAGGGAGCCAATTTTGGCCCAACCCCACAGTCCAGGCCAAGGGACCCCACTGGTGCACGGATTGGGCACTGGGCCTCTAGTACATTATAAACATCATACATTATGATGACGTGAGATTTATTGTAGGGATGTAAGGTTGGTCCAACATCTGCAAATCAATAAATATGATACACCACAGAAACAAAATGAAGGGTAAAAAACAACACATGATCATATCAATAGATGCAGAAAAAGCATTTGATAAAATCCAGCAGCCATTTATGATAAAATCTCTCAGCAAAGTGGGAATAGAGGTAACATAGTTCAGTGTAATAAAGACCATATCTGTGATACCCATTACCAACATCCTACTCAATGGGAAAAAATAAAAGCTTTTCTCTTAAAATAAGAAATAAGACAGGGATATCTGTTTTTACCACTGCTCTTTAATATAATAGTAGAATTCCTAGCCACAACAATCAGACAAGAAGAAAAAATAAAGAGCATCCAAATCAGAAAGGAGGAGGTAAAACTTTCATCATTCACAGGTGACATGGTATTGTACATAGAAAATCCCAAAGACTCCACCAAAAAGCTAGTAGAGTTAATAAATGAACTCAGTATCTTGACTATAGCAAGATAAAAAATTAATATTCAGAAATTGATGGCATTTCCATACACCAATAGTGAACTAAGGCCAAGAAACTAAGAAAACAATCCCATTTACTATTGCAACAAGAAAAAAATAAGGTACTTAAGAATGAATTTAACAAAGGAAGTAAAAGATCTGTACTCAGAAAATCACAAGACATTGAAGAATGATACTGAGGAAGATACAAATAATTTGAAGCATATAACATGTTCATGGATTGGAAGAATTTACATCATTAAAATGTCCATACTACCCCAAACAATCTGTAGATTCAATGTAATACCTATTAAAATACCAATGGTATATTTCACAGGTCTAGAACAAATACTCCAAAGATTCATATAGAACCAAAAAAGACCCTGAATAGCTTCATCAACCTTGAGAAAGGTTGGAGGTAGCACTATACATGATATCAAACTATATTACAAGGCAATTGGAATCAAAACAGTCTGGTACTGGCAAAGGAACAAGCATGTAGATCAATGGACAGAACAGAGAGTTCCCAAATCAACTCATGACTCTATGGTAAATTATTTGAATAAAGAGGCAAGAACATATAAGGGGGTAAAGACAATCTATTTGATAAATGGTGTTGGCATTTATAAATTGGACAAACATGCAAAAATTGAAACTAGACTTCCAACTTACACAACACACAAGAAGGAATTTAAAATGGATAAAAGACTTAAATGTAAGTTGTGAAACCATAAAAATTCCAGAAGAAAACAAAGAGCAGTAAAATCTTAGACATTTCTTATAGCAATATTTTTGCTGATATGTCTCCTAGGGTAAGGAGAATAAAGGGAAAAATAAGCAAATGGAACTACATCAAACTAAAACACTTCTGCACAGCAAAAGAAACCCTCAACAAAATGAATAAGGAACCCACTGTCTGATAGAATATATTCACCAATGATATATCTGTTAAGAGGTTAATTTCCAAAATTATAAAGAGCTTACAAAACTCAACCCCCAAAAAGCTAACAATTCAAATAAAAAATTGGCGAAGGATCTGAATAGACATACAGATAGTCTATAGACATGTAAAAAAGGGATCAACTAATCATCAGAGAGATGCAAATTCAAACCTCAATGAGCTATCAGGTCACACCTGCCAGAATGGCTACCATCAATAAATCAACAAACAACAAATGTTGGAGAGGATGTAGAGAAAAGAGAACTCTCCTGTACTGTTGGAGTGAATGCAGACCGGTGCAGCCACTGTAAAAAGCAGTATGGAGTTGCTTCAAAATATTAAAAATGGGAGTGCATTATCTATTCCAATTCTGGGAATATATATGAACAAATCAAAACATTAATTCAAAAGAATATATGCATCCCTAAGGTCATAGCAGCATTATTTATAATAGCCAAGATCTGGAAACAATGCCCATCTATAGATGAGTGGATGAATAAATGGTGGTACATTTACATGCCCATGCTACGAGGCCGAAAGAAAGAAGGAACTCTTACTTTTTGTGACAGCATTGAGGAACCTGGAGATTATTATGCTAAGTGAAATAAGCCAGTTAGAGAAAGACAAATACCATATGATCTAATTGTATGTGGAATCTAATGAATAAACTGACAAACAAAATAGAAACAGAGGCATAGATACATGGAACAGACTGACAGTTGTCAGAGAGGAAGAGGGTAGGGGGATTTTATGAAAGAAGGTGAAGGGATTAGCCAAAGAACGTATGTGCATAACCCATAGATGCAGATAACAGTGTGGTGATGTCCAGAGGGAAGAGTGGTGTGGGCACTTGTTGGAGGCCAGCAAAGGGAGAAGGAATAGAGACATCTCTAATAGTGCCAACAGTACAAATAAATAAATAGCAATTAAAACACCTAAAAAGTGTCATTGACCTTACAGTTTTTATTTGACTTCCAGTTCCATTTGACTTTCCCCAGGCCCACTTTGCCACAACAACGACCAAACTGTCAACATAAGAAACCTTCAGGCTTGTGGAGAATTTTTGTGAGTGTATTTGAGCCAACTAACAACAATTGTATTAATGACCAACCTTTTGGTTGGATAAAGAGGTCCCATAATGCTAGAAAGGCTCATTCCTAGGAAGTCCCAGAGTCAGCATTTATCTTTCCGAACAGGACAAGACCATAACCTTAGATGGCATTCAAGTTTGAATTATTATTATTATTTGAAAGAAAAAGGCAGGTAAATGAGAGGCAGTCAGATCCTATGTGTCTTATAAAATATTCTGAATCATTTCTAATCTTTGAATTATTGTGATCCACGCTTTTTTTTTGCCTGTCTTATTTTTCTATATTTTACATCAATATAACATTTACTTACAGTTTGAGAGAACACCATACACCTTTTCAGTTTTTGTAATTGCCCATAAAATGGGCTTCTATTTACTATGGCCCATTTGCTTCTCAATGGAAGCACCCAGCTGCTGTTATGATCTGATTCCCTTTATTTGTATAATTTGAAGTAATAACCTTAAGTTTTAATCGAGGCCAAAGCTATAAGAACATGTTGTAAATTACAATTACCATCTAAAATTTCAGAGGCCTGAGGTCAGTAAGAGTTTCATAAATAAATTTCCTGTGCCTCAGCATAGTTATAGAGGGCCATGTTTTTGTAGCCACTTCGGCTTCTATCTAAATTAATTTAGTTAGTAGTCTTCGTTGGATTAGGGGATAAGCACATTTCCATAATTAGGTTCTGGCCTTTATATTCTATAAAATTCCTTTCTTAATATTTATTTTTAACTAACATTTGCAAGAGCACTTTTTTAACTTCAAAAGAGAAACCATAAAAAGAGTATTACTGATAATTGCCGAACCGGTTTGGCTCAGTGGTAAAGCATCGGTCTGCGGACTGAGAGGTCCTGGGTTCGATTCCGGTCAAGGGCATGTACATTGGTTGCGGGCACATCCCTGGTGGGGGGTGTGCAAGAGGCAGCTGGTCGATGTTTTTCTCTCATCGATGTTTCTAACTCTCTATCTCTCTCCCTTCCTTTCTGTAAAATATCTATATCTATATCTATATCTATATCTATATCTATATCTATATCTATATCTATATCTATATATATATATATATGTATGTATTACTGATAATACAAAAATTATCTTATGCACCTTCAGCAATTATTAGCAGTTAGGCTCTATACACAAGGTTTGAGAAAAGCCTAAAGAACAAGTAGTCATTATTAGTAGTAAAGATAATAAAGTAAATAAAGTTCACCATTGATTTGCAGGTATTCTGACTGTCCTTGTTGGTGTCTCAGGATAGCTGTCTGTCTTTGATGTGGCAGCTTCTTATTCTCAGAAGTGTTTGATTTCTGCTGTAGGTGGAGGCAAGTATCAGAAACAGGGACAGATGTCCATTTACTGTGAGGCACCTGATAAGGTCCCTTCCAAAAAGTTGGAGAGCGTCTTTATTGTCTTTTGAATGGACAAAAATCTCCTGGTCTTAGAAGTCTTGGTCTCCCAGGAGCATACTGTGAAATGAATGGCACTAAGTTGTCAGTTTCTATAAGCTGGTTAATAAGCCCTTGGTAATAATGCAAAATGTCTCCTTTTAGTTTTCCTTATAGTTGGAAAACAAACATTTTTTTAAAATCAGCAATATTTTGAACAAACTTATAAGAATAATAATTATTCTCAATGTATTTAGTTGTATAACCATTTTTTTGTTTGTTCTGATTATTTGCCAGTATTTTTTATAAATTTAGTTATTGCTTAGAGTCCTACAATTTTTCACCTTGTTTAAAGATATGACCTGCTTACAAACCTATAATTTAGAGTAAGTCAGGAACATTTTCATGGATTTTTCTAAAGATGCAACATATTTGCAAGTGCATCAGTGTAAAACAATAGTCTCTCAGTGACAAAACTTAAAATGACATAGTTATAGATTTGATTATAATGCACTTGATAAAAAACTTGGCTTTTCTGTAAGATATAACATTTCAAGACAACAATTCATTGGTAAAGAAAAATTCCTATAAAATAACAGAGAACAATTAGTCCATTTTTAAAGATTTAATATACAATTTTAATATATAAAGAACAAATAATATGCAAGATTTTAAAACTTTGCGTATGGTTTATCAGAAATGTGCATTGAGCACTAGAAACAATTCACAAACTGCCAATGTGTGAACCACAAACATCTGGAGTACCACTGCCAGATGCCCCCACAGGGAAGCATCACTCTTGGCTTGCCTGATGTCGCTGTCAAGACACCTGCTACCCCGGAGAGCTCCCTGTTTGGACATGCCTCTGAATCTTTGCAAGTTCATTCATAGGGCAGGCTGGAATTTCTAGACATTCATTTTAATAAAAACATATATGTATACAAATATAACACAGTAATTATTATTGTCATTGTTAGTATTATTATTTGGCAAAGCTTCCCATGTAATTTCAAGTATATTAAATAGAGCTAATTAGTTTAAAATCTTATCTTTTATAAAGAGAGTAAATCCTTGAGGTATTCTAAGGCCCATTTGAATAATGCAAAATCATCTTTTGGTTGAAAAAGTCTCTTAAAATTTAAACTTTCAGAAGGTTGTCAAATATACTTAACTAAAAGGTCATAACATAAACCCTTTCTGTAAACCCAGGTAAAGTAAACACATATTTTATGTTAATTGCTTTAAAGATGTCAATCAAACTTAAGACAGTTTCAATATTAAATATTGGTCCAGACTATAGGATCCTAATTAATTTGTATAAGTATTTAATCTTTTAAACCAATAAGAGATTATACTCTAGTAATACTATTCACAGGCAGAAAATACCTCACACATAATAATGCACAATGAATACATATCACCTAAAGACCATACACACAATTTGAGAATTATTCACTTCCTTCCTTTTTTCTTAAAAATGCATTTCCATACTTTATATTTTTTATTATCAAAACTATAAAATTTTTTCCAACTTAATTAGAATTTTTCTTAGAAACTCCATTTCCAATGATAACTAAAAAAGTAAGCAACCATTGTTCCCTAGTTGTACTTTTTTCATATAAGAGTATGTTTAATTTTTAAAATTGTTGACAGTATTACGGGTGTCCCTGATTCCCTCTCCCTGTGCCCTCCTTCATCCCACCCTCACACCTACCCAGGCCCTCACCACACGATTGTCTGTGTCCTAGATTGACTTTTATAAACACCTTCCATGACATTTAGAAACATAGGTCTCTCTATTGGCAAATACTTTCAAAAACACACATCTCTAACAAAGCACTAGATATTCATTAACAGCTCCAAATCCACTCCAAAGCCTCTCTGCAACAAAAGCCAAAAGCAGGCAAACTTAAGACTTGTTTAACAATCAGTGTTTCAGTATTTCATGTTATTTTAACATATCTAGATATTCAATATCTTTTTTCATATTTATTAATTTAGAAAGGAGTAGCTGAAGTAACTTAAATTGATCTGCTCAGATAGAGCTAAGTTGTTTTTATCTCAACAATTGGGTTGCCACCCAAATGTTGGTGAGGGACTGACAAATCCATTCACCTTTTTTGGAATTTTTTTTTCCATCTGAGTACATTTTTCTAGTTTACAGAGAGCACATAGCTTAGCATGGCTTCAGAGCTGTAGGGCCTGGATATCCTATATAACAAAGAGGTAATAGGCAAGTTGACCATCACATCCTTGCACAAGATGGCCCAGCCCCATGTGGTCACAAAATGGCCACTTCATTGTGGTCATAAGATGGCTGCCACAAGATGGCTAGCAGGGAAGGGAAGCTGTGGGCGATCAGGCCAGTAGGGAAGGGCAGTTGGGGGGGACCGGGCCGGTTGGAGGGGCCTTGGCAGAGGGGGAAGTTGGGAGTAATCAAGCCGGCAAGGGGGGACAGTAGGGGCAGGGGATTTGTAAATGAGCAGACCAGCATGCATAGTGGTTAGGGGCAATCAGGCAGGCAGGCAGGTGAACAGTTAGTAGCCAGCGGTCCCAGATTGTGAGAGTGGTGTCTGAGGGGTCCCAGGTTGGAGAGGGTTCAGGCCAGGCTGAGGGACACCCCCCTCCCATTGCATGAATTTTGTGCACCAGACCACTAGTATATATAATATATAATATATAATCAGCAATAAAGTTTTATATAATTTCTATTTGATTTGTTCTTTTGTTTAATTTTATTGCATTTATTAGAACCTCCAAAAATATTAAATTGCTATTCATAGAGAATTAATCATAATTAATACCAAAATTTATGAAATACCAAAGAAAATCTAATAGGAAACACAATTGATTTTAAAAGCTAATTCTTTGAAAAGTCTATGAAACCATTATGGTATTGATTAGGATAAAAAGAACAGAGAGCCAACACTGGTTTGGCTCAGTGGATAGAGTATCGGTCTGCGAACTGGAAGGTCCCAGGTTCGATTCTGGTCAAGGGGATGTACACTGGTTGCGGGCACATCCCCGGTGGGGGGCATGCAGGAGGTAGCTGGTGGATGTTTCTCTCATTGATGTTTCTGGCTCTCTATCCCTCTCCCTTCCTCTCTGTAAAAAATCAATAAAATATATTTTAGAATAAAAAAGAACAGAGAATGCCAAAACAAATGAGATTAATAATGAGAAAGGGGAAAAAAATCAGAAAAACCTCAGATATTAATATCATTGGCAACTCAATGACAAAATCCTGTTTTTTGAAAACCTGGACCAAAAAAATAGATTTCCTAAATAATCCTGCCCACCCCCAACCCCCATGATCATACCATAAGAAGCCCTATAAGATATTTAAAAATAAATTTAAGCGGAGGACTGAGAAGGTGGGGCAGTTCTGTACCGTGCTGCCTTCCACTGGTTAAGACCTCCAAGAGCAAAGGCCTACCGAGGTGAGGATGCCCCTACTGTCACCTGTAGAGGGGCAGCACTGAGCTGGCCAATATTTGTGGTGGTGGTGCTGCTTGTCCTGGCTCAGGGGAAGCGTTCCACTAAGTCTGAAAGACTAAGACATCGCAGGGACTCTCCGCCACCGACCTCAGCCTGCTCTGCCAGGCCTTCGCGCGCCCTGTGCTGGCGCTGTGCCTTCCATTGGCAGACCTGGAGAATCCTCTCTCCGCTGCCACATGGCCAGGCCAAAGCATCAGACACTACCACCACTCGGATTTTAAAACTACAGGGGAAATTGAGCCACAGGAGCTACCATCGCTGCCGCACCCACCGCTGCCCCCAAGAATGGGAATCCACCGAAATCAGAGCTCACTACACACCGGGCTCATAGAGAGTGTGGCTTCAGAAATTAGCCTCTGCATCCAAAGAAGCTCCACATCCGAAACAAAGAGGACACCATTGAGGGCGGACTCTCCCCATGCAGCCATCACAGCCCGCCCACAATCTTCCCAGCACACCCACCATGCTGGGAGGGAAATGGAGCGCGCTGGTGAGGAAATGGCACGGTGCCTTCCATTACCCACCCAGGCGTGCCCATCCTCCGATATCACATGGCCAAGCCGAAGCTCTCACCACCACCACCATGTGAACTTTAAAACTACAGTGGTAATTGAACCACAGGAGCGACCATCAATATTGCACCTGGCACCGCCACCCGCCACTGCCGCCAAGAATAAAGGAAATCCACCAAGAACAGAGCTCACCCCGCCTTGGGCTCAGGGAGTGGGCGACCTCAGAACTTAGCCTCCATGTCTGCAGCTGCTCCGCTCCCACACCGAACGAGACACCTTTGAAGGTGGTCCCCCCGCCTGCAACCATCTCAGCCCAACTGCAGCTGTCCCAGACTACCCCCCATGCTAGCAAGGAGCTAGTGCGGCGCTTCCAATATGCGACCCCAACACCCTAGATGGGCCGAGTGCCCCGGGTGAGCCGAGTGTCCCAGGGGGCCGAGTGCCCCGGGTGAGCCGAGTGTCCCATGGGGCCGAGTGCCCCGGGTGAGCCGAGTGTCCCAGGGGGCCGAGTGCCCCGGGTGAGCCGAGTGTCCCAGGGGGCCGAGTGCCCCGGGTGAGCCGAGTGTCCCAGGGGGCCGAGTGCCCCGGGTGAGCCGAGTGTCCCAGGGGGCCGAGTGCCCCGGGTGAGCCGAGTGTCCCAAGGTACAGTGTGCCCCGGGCGAGTCGTGTGTCCCAGGGGAAGCAGTGGGACCCAGCGGAAGGGGCGGTGAAAACCAGAGGAGGAGCGGACTCTATTCATTTGGTCCTGAGATAGTCACCATAAAACAAGCAGATTGCCAAATGACAGCGGGGAGGGGAAGGAGACCTGGGGGGAGATAGGAGAACAACTGAGCGACTGGTATGCATGAACATAAGTACAACCAATGAACACAGAACTCTGGGGAGGGAGGGCATAAATGGGAGGGGAGGGGGGGCAATGGTAAACTATGTACACAGAAAATACCTTAATAAAATAAAATTTAAATAAAAAAAAATAAAAAAAAATAAATTTAATGAATGCAAGGACTTATAAGAGATAATCTTATATAATAAAAGCCTAGTATGCTAAGTGTCTGGTTGGCCAGTCAGCCATTCAACCAACCAAAGTGTAATATACTAATAATATGCTAAGGAAATTCTACCACTTGCTATGATGTGCATTAACCACCAGGGGGCAGATGCTCCAACTGGTAGATTAGCTTGCTGCTGGGATCCAGCTGAATGGGACTGAGTGAGAAAGGCCGGACACATTCTGGAGCCCTCCTGTAGTCCCTCCCTGACTGGCCAACCTCCTGTGTCCCTTCCTGGCTCCGATCATGCACCAGTGGGGTCCCCTGGCCTGACCTGCTCTCTCTCGAAATCTGGTACCCCTTGCAGGATGTCAGAGAGCTGGTTTTGGCCCTGCAGGCCAGGCCAAGGGATCCCACTAGTGCACAAATTTGTGCACTGGGCCTCTAGTTAAATCATATTGAAGAACATAGCATGGTAAGGGGCATATTGGTTTGCTAGAGCTGCCATAACAAATTATCACAGACTGGAAGGCTCAAACAACAGAACTTCATTTTCTTACAGTTCTGGAGGCTGGAAATCCAAGATCAAGATGTTGGTAGGTTTGGTTTCTCCGGGCTTGCAGATGGTCTCCTTATCATTGTGTCCTCCCATGGTCTTCCCTCTGTGCATATCCCTGGTGTCTTTTCCTCTTTTCATTTTGGACTTGGGCCCCATCCATATGATCTCATGTCACCTTAATAACCCCTGTAAAGACCTATCTCCAAAGGCAGTCACAGTGGGGGAATTCGTACAAGTTCACAATGTATGAATTTGAGGAGGAAACAATTTAGTCCATAAAAAGGCAAATAGGAAGAAAAGTGGGAATATTATAGCTTTTTGGCAAAGTAATTTGGTAATTTCTATTAATAGGCCACACCTGGATGTGACATAAATGCCCATCAGTGGGAGAACAGTTAAAAAAAATCACAATGAGATGCACATCACCAGAGGTTATGAAGCCATGAAAAGGAATGAAATGAAGCTGAGCCAATTTATTTGAAGGGCTTCCTATAAAATGCTATTGTGTGAGAAAAGCAAGATGCAGAAAAGTATGCTGGAAACCATTATTAACACTAATAACACATCTTATATGCAGGCACATGGGTCACTGAGATAGTGGTAGGGAAGGGGACTGATGTAACATGCTGAGTGATGGAGAGGTTGCAGAAGTGGGAGCAGCTCAGAAAAAAATAAATTTTGAAAAAGTTGCATCAAGTAAAAATACCATATGCTTATATAATCATATTTTATTATTTATGTAAATTATATAGGTGTGTCTGTGTTTGGAGATGTTTTAAACAAAATTAAAAGAAATAAACTTGGACTGTCTCAGGAAGCTAGAGATGACCAGGCACTACAGAGTTCAGAGATACCTGAGAGGACAGCAGTCAGATTAACTGGCCCAGCTCATCTTTCTACTCAGTAGCCCTTTCTTTCCCCAGGGGCCTGGAAGCCTTCAAAATGGGAGAAGGAAATAAGGGAGTGAGAATTGTTGACAGAGTTTTCAAAATTTACTGTCCCCAGGAGACTCACATTTTTCCACATTCTGTGGTCTGGTCATGGAAACAAATATCTCTAATTCCTTTTAAGAGAATAGAAATGAGACAAATAAGGCCATGCATTACAGTCAAACCTTGGTTCTCAAACATCTCCCCTCTCTAACAATTCAGCTCTCAATCAGGTTGTTCATAGAAAAAGTATCTCTGCTGTGGAACAAAACTTCAGTTTTTGACCTGACAACCTTTTCATGCTGATACCTCAGCATGACAAAAAGTGTCTCTCAGGCAACAAAGGAGATAATTTGCCCAGCTGGTGTAGCTCAGTAGTTGAGCATTGACCTATGAACCAGGAGGTCACGGTTCAATTTCCAGTCAGGTCACATGTCTGGATTGTGGGATCAATCCCCACTGTGGAGTATTGTGCAGGAGGCAGCCAATCAATAATTCTCTCTTATCATTGATGGTCTCATCTCTCTCTCCTTCTCCCTTCCTCTCTGAAATCATTTAAGAAACCCCTTCCCCCACTCCCCACCCCCCCAAAAAAAACAACCACAAAACAAAACAAGGTTCCATTGTACTGGATTAATGTGAATGCAAAAACTCACATTAATTATTATTTATTATTTTTTAAAAAATTTTATTGTTTAAAGTATTTTATATATAGTATTACATAAGTCTCATTTTTCCCCATTGACCTCCCCCCCAGCACATGCCCTCACCCCACTAGTGTCTGTGTCCATTGGTTATGCTCATATGCATGCATACAAGTCCTTTGATTGAGCTCTTATTCTCTCACACCTGCCTTCCCTTTGAAGTTTGATGGTCTGTTTGATGATTCTCTGTCTCTGGATCTGTTTCCCCCTCCCCCCATTTATTTTATTAAGGTATTATATGTGTACATATCTTACCATTGCCCTTCCCGCACCCCACTCCCATACATGCCCTCACCCCCCAGTGTTTTGCATCCATTGGTTATGCTTATATGCATGCATACAAGTCCTTCAGTTGATCTCTTATCTCCCCCACCTCTCCCTAACCTTCCTGCTGTAATTTGACAGTCTGTTTGATGCTTTACTGGCTCTGAATCTATCTTTTAGTTCATCAGTTTATGTTGTTCATTATATTCCACAAATAAATGAGATCATGTGATATTTATCTTTCTCTGACTGGCTTATTTCACTCAACATAATGATCTCCATCGATGCTGTTGTGAATGGCAAGAGTTCCTTCTTTTTTACCACAGCATAGTATTCCATTGTATAGATGTACCACTGTTTTTTTAATCCACTCATGTGCTGATGGGCACTTAGGCTGTTTCAAATCATACCTATGGTGAATTGTACTACTATGAACATAGGGGTGCATATATACTTTCTGATTTCTTGGGATATATTCCTACAAGTGGGATTATTGGATCAAATGGGAGTTCTATTTTTAGTTTTTTTAGGAAACTCCATGCTGTTTTCCATAGTGGCTGCACTAGTCTGCATTCCCATCAGCGGTGCCCTAGAGTTTCCGTTTCCCTACATCTTCACCAGCACTTGTCATTTGTTGGCTTTATTGATGATAGCTATTTTGACAGGTATGAGGTGACACCTTATTGTCATTTCACACTCTGTTATATCTCACATCACCATTATCATCACCATCACCGAGAAGGTGTACCTGATTACTTTAATCTAAACAGGTCACACCTATTTCTTTTCCATGATCTTTTTTTTTTTTAATTCTGTGAATTAATTCCAAGCTGCCCGCTCTCTCACTCTGCTCTTCTTCTGGTGGCCTCCCACTCTGCTCTCCCCCTGCAGCAATGGTCCTGGGACCCTGGGGGAAGGGCCTGGCCCCTGTCTGGGACTCAGGCTGCTTGGCACCACTTGTTGCCTTCATATGCAAATTAACCCGCCATATTTAATGGTTAATTTGCATACTTACTCCTGATTGACTGGTGGGTGTCACAAGGTATGATCAATTTGCATCTTTTTCTTTTATTAGTGTAGATTGCAATCAATGGAGGAGATATAAGGAAGGTTATATGAAGTTTATTGGTGGCAGATTAGGGAAGAGAGAAAGCAAAGTGGGGAAATCTCTGAGATAAAACAAAGATTAAAATGAAGAGACACATACTTCTTTCACTTTGGTGGGTATAGGACAGCTAACAGTTACAGTTATAGCACATAGAGAAGGTATTCCGGGAACAAGATAACAATGGGTGGAAGGTTGTGCCCTGAGGGGTCTGGAAAAAAGGAGATTACTCTGACATTCCTAAGGTATGTCATCACAGCTGCAAATAGACAGGCTCAGTTGAGGTAAAAATTGACCTTTGTCAAGGAAGATACCAGCCTAGAACATGACTACTCACCATGACTTGCTTTTAATTAGAAAGTTTTAATTTCAGACTATCCTGTGTGGTTACTTTCAGTCTCTGAATTTGTAAGGCCTGCCATGTAGGCTTCCCAAGATCTTGGGAAGGTTTAGTGTGTGGCTGTTCCCTCCCTCGCGCCCCCCACCCCACCCCCACCACTCTGTTGGGAGGTATGATGACTTAGGGGATACCTTAAAGTCATCAGCAATGTTCCCCGCTCCTCTCTTATAATTCCCACAGACTTGCAAAGGTTGCAAAACACAAAAATCTTTCTAACAAGATTGAAACTGAAGAAAAATAGTTTTTGTTTATTGGCACTTGTGATCTATGGAGCCCAGGGTGAAGACTTTCTTGCCTGGCTAAAGGAGGTTCGCTGTAAGTCTTAAATTCTAGGAATCTCTGAGTAAATAAAAATCAACCCTTTATTAGAACCAAGAACAAAGCCAGAAAGTCCAAGCTATCATTTTCATCTAATGTCCTATTGGAAAATGTGAAATAAAATGGATACAAATATTATAACACATATAAATGTAATATGTAGCAAAGAAAGCTTTATATGAAGAATTAATATATTATAAAGTAATTCCTAATTAAAAATTCAGAAACTTATCTCTGGTCCCAACTTCTCTCTAGATATCAAATACTGATTTAATTCCATATACTCTAAAAAGTTATGTAAAGATAAACTATTGGTGGTAGAAAAACCAGGAGAAAATCAAAGCGAATATTTATCAAATCCGTATATAGAGGAGAGCTTTCTATGTATAAATTTTCCAGAAAAACAAACAAAACCTAAAGGCAGAGTTTTTCAAAATTAAAAGTAACTACAAGTATAGCAAAGAAAATCATACAGCAAGACTTACATAACACAACAAACTGAAGAGTGGGAAAAGAATTTGCAGCAAATAAGACAGGAGTTAATATCTCTAGTATGTAAGTACTTCAAACAAATGTGTAGAAAAAATGCTCAAAATCCTATCTTACCTAACAGATAAACATGTAAATTGACTGTTCCTCCACTATGCCCACCAGCCAATCAGGAGGGAATATGCAAATTAGGACAAAGATGGCAGCTGCCCAGCTGAAGAGTGGCTGGGAGGGACAGGATGCCTGCTATGGGAGGGAGGGTGGGGGATGGGCCAAAGGGATCTACAGGAGCGGCACTCCAGTCTCAGCAAAGACGAAGGCTGCAGACTCCGGTGGCAGCGAAGGCGTGGGTCCCGGGTGCTGGAGGAAAACTGGTGCTAGAAGTCAAGGGAAGAAAGGCCTATTGCACGAATCTCTTCATGCAATGGGCCTCTAGTAGTTTGATAAACAAAGATGTGAACCAACAATCTACATAAAAGAGGAAATAAAACTAAAAGTTCCAACCCTCTATCATGTGTTGGTTCTCATGGTGATCAGCACCATCCTTCGGTGACTTCGGGGCTATCCAAAAGTTGCCTCATTAATGCCTTTATCATTCTCATCACTTAGGAAATTCCTAGGGTTCTAGGAACTCTTGCCAGCAAGGTAACTATATATATACACACACACACACACACACACACACACACACACACACACACGCACACACACACATATAAGAGGCCAGGTGCATGGATCTGTGCACTGGTGGGGTCCCTTGGCTTTAACTGTGGGGATTGGGTTAAAACTGACCCCGTGCACAGATTCATCCAGGGTATGCCCAGCCTGTCTCTCCTGGTCCCAGTTGGGGCTGGCCGGCTGGCCGGGGTGGGACCACAGGAGGTTGGCCAACGAGGAAGGGACTGTGGGAGGGCTCCAGGGCATGTCCAGTCCATCTTGCCCAGTCCTGATTGGCTGGACCCCAGCAGCAAGCTAACCTACCAGTTGGAGCATCTGCCCCTTAGTGGTCAGTGCATGTCATAGTGACTGGTCAAATAGTCAAATGAATGGTCAGACTACTGAGCAGATTAGGCTTTTATTGTATAGGATAGGATATTTGCAGACCCTATTAAGTTAAGAAACTTGCCATGAGATAATCCTGGGCTTAGGGTGGGCCCTAAATCCAATTTGTGGTGTTCTTATTAGAGATTTGAAGATTTAAGACATGGAGACACACAAAGAGAGTACCTGTGAAGGTGGAGGCAGAAATTGGAATGATGCCTCTTCATACCAAGCATCCAACAGAAGCTAGGAGAGAGTCGTGGAATGGGTTGTCCCTCAAGGCCTCCAGGAACTAGCCCTGACAACACCTTGATTTCGGATATCTTATCTCCAGAAATGTGAACCACCAGATTTGTGGTAATTTGTTAGAGCAGCACTAGGAAACTCATACAACCATGCTCTGGTAAGCAATGGAGGTACCACTGGTGCCTAGGATGGCTTCTGACCACTAAACTGAGTCCATTCACTTTCTCATACTGCTCTCATGACTCTTAACAGTAATGAGCTATACATGGCCCTTTGTTCTTCTGGATCTGAATTAAATGATAAGCTATGTCAGAAGTTTCAAAAATGAGAGTTAGACACATCACACTGGATGGCCCTTGGAAGAACAGAGAACTCTGTTTAGTATGTCAGGCACTCACTGTCATTCAGGGAATTTATAGGTAGACTAGTACCTGGTACACAGATTCATGCACATTGAAAGGATATCAATCAGAAGGTGGCCTGCGGGGTGGGACTGGGTAAGATGGGCCAGACACGTCCTGGAGCCAACCTCCCGCAGTCCCTCCCTGGCATCTGCAGAGTGAGCGGGGGTCCCTCTGGCAGGTGGAGTCCCTCAGCCTGGCCTGTGGGGATCAGGCCAAAACCAGATCTCTGACATCCCCAGAGGGGTCCTGGAGTACAAGAGGTCACGCTGAGAAGTTACTGTTGTACCGGGTATGGAATGCAAATGCAAGTGTACAGTAAACCAGATTTGGGACCGACACTGCCCCCGCAACAACATAACCCCTGGGTGAAGGTGGGATCACTCGGCCCTGTGAAGAATCGGGCTCCCTCCTTTCTGGTTTCAGGATGTGTCACCCGAGAACTGCCATTGCCAAGTCACTGCAGCTTGGCAGCTCCTGTGTTGAGCGTCTGCCCCCTGGTGATCAGTGCATGTCATAGTGACCGGTCAGATGGTAGGAGAGACACTTAGCATATTAGCCATATATATATTAGAGTAACTTTGTCTCCTAGAGGTGGGTCTGGGCTGCTGAGAGGATATTCAAACCTATGCACAGATGGAAGTTAGCAAGGACTTTGTTGGGTCACTTCAGGTGCCACCTCTTTTGTACCCGGTCTTCCCTTTGCATGCAAATCCAGCAAACAGAAGCTGGATGCTCTGGGGGCATACCTCTGTGTCCAGGTAATCTGTGCCTGGGCTGCAGAGGAAGGACACGGGACCTCTGAACTATTCTTCCTCATCCTAACTTCTCAGGAGAGGCTCCATACTTCAGACTACCAATCAGGCACTTCTTTACTTTAAAAGTCCACTATTTCTGTAGCTATGGAAACAGGCTCAAGCTGTGCCCTCCAGCTCTTAACCATGAGTGGCAGAAACAGGAACAGAATTGGGACCTTGGTTTCTATCCCAGTGCTTTTTCTACTGTACACAAATATTTTCCAGAATTTAGCTTGCATAAAACTAATCTAGAAAATATGTTAGAAATGCAGATGTTGATTTTTGGTCCCAAAGATTAAGATTCGGGCAAGCAGAGCCAAGGATTTGCATTTTTTATAAGCACCCTTGGTGAGTCTGATGCATGTTGTCCACAGCCTAAAGGTATCAATGACAGCCCCATGAACAGATCACACTTCTAAGGACAACCCACTGTGTTTCAAAAATGTCCTTTCCCTTCTGGCAGATTCAGGTAAGAGCTTTGGGTGAGCTTATGCTTTGTGGGGAAGGTGATAGTTCCTCAGAGTGAATTCGGTGGTGAGGTAACAGTGACAGCAATAGCTGCTCTTCCTGCCACCATGGATCTGCAAGTGTCTACAGTATGATTCTGAACAAACATGATAATGAATCTGGAGCCCAGTTGAACGAGCAGGGCTCTGAGAGAGCATGGCTGGCATGCCCCGTGCCAGGAGATTCTAGATGTCTGCTTGTGCCTTAGGTGACGGAGCACCCAGGAAATCTCTCAGAAGCTCAGTGATGCTGTCATGGGTGCCATCTTAAAGAGGAAACCAGCTTTGGCTGCTGCTGAGGCTGGGGGGAGGCTTGTCTCTGTTGTGCTAGCAGCAGTGATAACCTAGAGGTTTGAAGCTGCTTTCATAGACATCTGCATCCGTTCCTTCACCTGTGAACTTATGTGAGGGCCCACTGATTTCCAGTTATTATTTGTACACAGCTTTCTTGTCCTTAGGCTTCCTTTAGCTTGACTGAAACTGGAATTTACTACTTGCCTAGCCATATGCAATCACTTTGCTTCACTAAGTCTCTGTTTTCTCATCTTACGATGGGTTTATGTACCTTCCCTGTCAACCCACAGAGTTGTGGTGAAGGTTATGTGAGTTGGCAAATGTGAAATAACTTTGTTGAATAATAGTAAAGGATGCACAAAGTTGAGGTAAGTTGATGTGTTAACAAGAAGAGGGAAAGCAAAAAAATATTTGCCTTGACATCTCTTAATGCCCATCTCTGGTCATTTTCATATATGCCCACATGTGCCATATACTAGTATTTTCACCAATTTCCTGGGACAGCAATACAGCTTGCAGGGTGTGAATGTGACCTTCAAGAATTACAAAACCTGGAAAAAATTTACTTGCCTTCTTTGAAGAAGTTGGTTTTCCAAATCTCTCCAAGAAGTTGGACTTTATTAGATCTTTTGAAGCAGGGAAACACATAAGTGCATATTTTCTCCAGCGCATGGGGTTACCCAGACTTGAATCTCAATCTAGCAAAGCTTGGACCCCAAGGGTCTCCATGTCCTGTGCTCAGGCTCTGTTCCGGGAGAAGGCTGGCAAGCGTGGCCCTGCATTGACATTGTGGTGCCCATTGCCCACTATCTGCTCCTCAGCAGCATGGCCCCTACCGTCTCCCCAGAATGCTTTCTCCTCCTCCCAGAGGGCATTCTCTTCCTCCCAGAGGGACTTTTTATCCTCCCACAGGGCCTTCTCCTCTTCAAGAAGAGCTCTCTCCTCTACCCACAGAGCCTTTTCCTCCTCCCACAGAGCCCTGTCCTCCTGAAGAAGATTCTGGTCTCTTTCCCATAAAGCATTGTCCTCTTTCCAGAAGGCCTTATCCTCCTTCCAGAAGATACGGTACTTTTTCCAAAAGGTTTTCTCTTCTTCCCGGAAGGATTTTTCCATTTCCCAGAAGGCTTTTTCCTCTTCCCAGAAGGTCTTCTCCTCTTCCCAGAAAGGTCTTTCTTCTTCCCAAAAGCCTAAGATCTGGCCCTGGAAAGCACGGATCTTGCCTTGGAAATTCCACATCTCTTCCCTGAAGTCTTCTATTTTCTCACGAAAAGCTTTTATCTCTTCTCGAAAAGCCTTTTCCTTCTCCAGCTTATGAATTAGTTTCTTCTGGCGAATGTTGGGCAAGGACACCACCAGAGACCGGAAACAAGCAAGCCCCATCCATCTACACACCTTGAAGAGAAACATCTTCCTACTCAGCCAGAATGGTGGGTTGGCCATGATGGATCACAGGCCGTTGGCCAAGTCCAGGTCAGCTGGTCAAACCCTGCAGAGGCACCAGAAAGAACGTGTCCATGAGTATCACATTCCAGAGGACAAGCCGTTGGGTCTGTACCATTTGCTTTGGGAAAATCCAACTATCTTTCTGTGTCCCCTTTGGTATAAAAACATGCTAAGTTGTCATGAATTTGGGTTGAAGAAGTTGTCAATATATTCAAGCTCCAGGCTGCTAAAAATCATAGAATTTCAGTCAACAAGGACAATGGTTTTCAATTAGGGAAGGGAAGGGAAGGGAAGGGAAGGGAAGGGAAGGGAAGGGAAGGGAAGGGAAGGGAAGGGAAGGGAAAGAGAGATTGAAAGATCTCCAAATATTGCCATATATCTGACAGATCAGTTATCAGGACTACCTCCAAAATTATGATATCTACAAAGGTGGGCCAAGGGATGAGAAAAAGGACTGAACATAGGAAAGTGGTTAGAGTGCAGGGGAGACAAAGGCTGCATACACATGGTAGCACACTGATTTCCATTTTGAGCTTTTTGGAAGTAGCTGCCAGGGTCTGTCCCCACTCTGCAGACCTCACCAAGCACCACACTATGGAGCAACAGGCATCCCTTTAGGAGATTACTGGGATTTCTTCTCTTTCTATTTCCTGTCTTAGGAGCAGGGAGTAGGAGAGAAAGAACACATAGCTGGTGTGTGTGTGTGTGTGTGTGTGTGTGTGTGTGTGTGTGTGTATGTGTGTGTGTGTGTGTGTGTGTGTGTGTGTGTGTGTGTGAGAGAGAGAGAGAGAGAGAGAGAGAGAGAGAGAGATGATGATGATGACTACACTATGGGCAGCTGGTGGCTGTACCATCTACCCAATCATACAAGCCAGAACCTTGAGCTCATCCTTGACATCTTCCTCTACCTTATCAGACTTTTAATTAACCATCCAGCCCTGCCAATTAAGATGCCTAGCAATTCTTAAAACCACACCCCCGCACCATCCCCTTGACCACGGTCAGTTCAGGCCAGGATTCTGGTAGCAGCCTGACTGGTCTCTATAGTATTGATTTTACTCTCCCACCCTCCCCAACACTGTAGCCCAGAGGTGCTTGTAAACATTGTCCCATCACATTACAGCTGCTCACAAACCTTCTAAAACCCCATAGCCCAAATATCAAACCCAAATGCCTCAGTAGACCCTCTGTAATCTGATTCCTGATTGTCCCTCTTTTCCTACCCAGCTCCAGATATAAGATTCAATAAGAATGAGCTACATTCAGCTCTCTGGCTGTAACCCGCAGTTTCCTGTCTTCACACCAGGGCATGTGCTATGTCCTCTGTAGGGATGACCTTTTCCTCTCATTATGGGTTTGAGTTCCTGCCTTTCCTTTCCCTCTGAAAGCTACCTGGGCCCTCCAAAGTTCATCACCACCCCTTCAATGCTACCTATGACTGCACACACACACATGCACTTGCACTTGTATCAAGCACTAGACCTATTGATAACAACAACATTTAGCAACTTGGTCACTACTTTTGAATGGAACATCTTCAATACAACCCTATTGCTGAAGGAAAATATACAGAGAACCACATTAAAAAGCCAATTTTAAAACATTAAAAGTTATTACAAAGAAATAACTACATATTTCCAAAAAAAACAAAATATTTACAAAAGTCCCTGTACATGTGTAAGACCTGTCTATCTCCAGTTGGCAGAGGAAACATTTGTGCATGTTTCTGATTTTCTTCTGAAGTATTTCTTGGACATGTGCCAACACTGAAAGTAACTGCCCTCAACTTACACTAAAGCTTTCGTACTCTGTGAGCAATGTTTACACAACCTAGAGAACTCACTGAAACTTCAAGTTTCATAAATTCCTTTTTCCTTTTTGTCACAGACACCAATTATTGCCCTATTCTACATTTCACACTGCCCACTGTATCCCAAGCTGTTATGCTCAGGCCCTCTTTATGGCCTCAAGATTTCTGCAGATCTAGCACCAGCCACTACTCTAACTGGGCTTTCCACTTATGGCTGCTCTCTACAAAGAACAGAATGGCTGCATTGATGACGAGGAGGAGAGACCATAGAACTCAGTGGGGAAGTCATTTGGGGACAGCTGTCACTTAAGAATAGAAAAAACTATGAGTTGTAAGTCAGCACTGAGAGATCACTCTAAATGACTTTCCCCCTGAAACTTACATCCTATGTGGGCAACAGTGGGAGAAATCTACTTATGGCACTTGTTAAATAAATGTATTATAGAAATAAACGTATTATTAAGTCTAATTCTCAGGTACTCTCCTTTGTTCTCAGAGGATCTGGGTTTCTATCTGGAGAAAACAGAGGCTCATGGCTGTTTCCAGTGCCCCAGCTTCTAGTTCACCCTCGTGGCATCCACATCCATTTTTAATGCCCTCTTCTGGGCTCCTTGGCCAGGCCAGATCTCTCTCTCTCTCTCTCTCTCTCTCTCTCTCTCTCTCTCTCTCTCTCTCCTTTCTGGCCTCTGAGCTCAAGTATTTCTTTTCTTAAAAACAACCAACCAACCAGGAACAGTCTCTAACTTTCTTTACCTATTTGCTCTTTCCTCCTTGAACAGTCTTATCAAAGAGCAATTGATGATCACTGTCACTGTTTTGAATTGCATCTGTACCCGCATTCTATAACAATCTGTCTTTTGCCTCCTTGTTCCACTGAAATTGTACTTGTTAAGATCACCAGTGACCTGCTAGTTGTTTAGTTTTCATCCTCACTGACCTCTTGGCAGCATTTCACAATGTTTGACATGAATCCTTTTTGAAATTCCTTCCCCTTTGACTTGTATAACACCAGGCTATTCTGTTCTCCTCCTACCTCCTTGATTGCTCAGTCTGTCTGTCTATGGACTCCTTTCCCATCAGAATATACTTTATCCATATAAAGCAGTACCTACCTCTAGGGCTCTTGTGAAAAAATTGGATAGGTTGAGTGCCTAGCACAATGCCTGGCACATAGTAAGTGCTCAACCAATAGAAAATAAGAAATATTATAATTGCTATTTTGTGCCATTTTAAATCTTAAGGTGGCATGCCAGAACAATGATCTGCCCCTACAAACCAGGTTAGCCTTATATTTTAGCCACCACCCTTGAAATTTCTCAAGCATGAAAGTTTTTCTCACTTCAATTTCTTGCTGTTCTCAATGGATAGATTTGCCTAAACCCACCTCACATCACCTCGCTACGACTCAGATAAGAAGCAACATTTTTTAGACAGCCTCTCCCACTCTCCCCCAAGTTCAGACTGAGCACATACTCCTCCTCCCATAGGGACACTCTATGCCCAGCATCTAGCACAATATCTGACACCTAGTAGGTGTTCAGTAAATATCAGTTGAACAAATGGCAGTCTCCTGGGTTAGAATGTCAGAAAAAAATTCATCTCTAAGTTTTCCTCATTACCGCTGAAATTATCTTTGAGAAAGAGATAAAAATAAGTACAATATAAAATCTATAGTTGTGTATTTATATAGAAAGGACAACATAAAATGGTAAAATTGTATCTATACAGATCTAAAATCAAGAATCAAAGAAACATTAATATCCAATATTACACTTCAAGAATAGGAACTTATTTTAAGGAAAATGCTATATGGTATTCTATTCTTAGGACCAATATTCAATCCAAAGCCAACAGTTACTTACTGCTTAGCTGTTTGCCTACTGGGAAAGTCCTGTAGCCCTAAGAGGGCAGGCGGTCATTGTTGTGTCAGATCCTTAGTGATGTCGTTTTCACAGACTCCCCTAGCAATGTTTGCAAGGATCCCTCTGTCCCCTCTCAGTCTTGACTCACAGAGCAGAGAGGACCAAGATGAAGTCCGCAGTAAGAGACTTTAAGGAGTGGAGAGAGAACTAGAAAGTTTGAAAGATTTCTCCGTTATCCATCCCAACTTCACCTTTAGGGTAGCACTGATGACAGGCAAGTGATTGTTACATCACCATTCTATCTAGATTGTGACCAGGAACAGACTTCTGGGAAATCATGCTTCAATGATAGAAGGGATGGATCACTTCTCTTGCTGCTTTCAATATTCTCTCTTTGTCTTTGACAATTTGACTATTATATGTTTTGATGTGGATCTCTTTGAGTTTATGCTACTTAGAGTTTTCTGAGCTTCTTGGATGTTCAGATTTGATGCAGTTTTTCCTGGAATTTAGACATTTGGGTTGTTATTTCTTCAAATGTTCTTTCTCTCCTTTTCTCCTTGTAGGATTCATATTATATATGTTAGTAACAATGATTTACCACAGGTCTCTGAGGCTTTATTCATTTTTCTTCATTCTTTTCTCTATCTGTTGCCTAGAATGGATAATATCAAGTGACTGACTTTAAATTTATTGGTCCTTCTGCCAGTTCAGATCTTCTGTTGAGCCCCTCTATCCTTCATTTTCAACTTGAGGATTTCTAGCTCATTCTTTTATATTTATACAAAATATTTTCTTTTTATTGATAGTCTCTATTTGGTGAGACATAGTTCTCATACTTTTCTCTAATTCTTTAGGTATGGTTTCTTTTATTTCTTTGACCATATATATAATAGCTGATTTTAAAATCTTGGTTTGGTAAGTCCAATACCTGTAATAATTTAGGGACAGCTTCTTACCAAAAAGAGAACAATTCAGAATAATAGTTTCTATTGACTGATATTTACCCCTATGTATAGGCCATTATTTCTTTCTGGTTCTTGTCTCATAAAGTTTTATTGACATTGGACACTAAAATAATATAATTTTAAGCCATATAGTATTAAATAACACAATTATCCTATATAATAAAAAGCTAATATGCAAATCAACCGAATGGAAGAACAATGGGTCACTATGACACATACTGACCACCATGGGGCAGATGCTTAAAGCAGGAGCTGCCCCCTGGTGGTCATTGTGCCACTCAGCCAGAAGCCAGTGTCACACTGGTGGTGGCAGGAGCCTCTCCCACCTTCACAGCAGCGCTAAGGATGTCTGATTGTGACTTAGGCCCAGTGGGGAGTGGACCTAAACAGTCAGTTGGACATCCCCCAAAGGCTCCTGGACTGCGAGAGGGTGCAGGCTGGACTGAGGGACCCCTTCCCCCCCCCCCAACTCAAGTGCATAAATCTTGTGCACCAGACCTCTAGTATTAGAAGTAAATATAATATGGTGATCCTGGAAGTGAGATTCCTCCTCTTCAGCTTTGTTGTTATTTGCTTTTATTGTTGTTGTTGTTGTTGGCATTTATTTTTTTAGTGACTTTCCTGGCCTAATTCTGAAAAGCCTGTATTTTCTGTCATGTGTGGTCACTGAAATCTGCTTGATTAGCTTAGTGGTCAGTTAATGACTGAACTAAGAGATTTCCTTGAACTAATAAGTCTCCCTTCCTTTGCTGTAGTGGGTGTACGTTGGATGTGCCTTCAATGCCCTTACAGGTACTTTACAATTCTGCCTTGGCCTTTATTTCCTGTCTGTTCAAGGCCTCTAGATCAACCTGAGGAGAAAAATTATGGCCTTGTCAGGTCTTTCTTAGATATATGTATGGTCATTCCCAGAAATATGTTATAATGTTTCAAAATCTCAATCTTATTCAACAGTTTTCCCTTTTAAGTTATTGATCAGCCTCTTATTAGCTGGTAACTGGTAACACTTCCTCAGGGAACTGTGATATTAAACAATCACTACTATTTTGTTGTTGTTAATCCTTACCTGAGGATGTTTTTTCCATTGATTTTTAGAGAGAGTGGAAGGGAGGAAGGGGGCAGAGAGAGAGACAGAGAGGGAGAGAGAAAGACATTGATGTGATAGAGAAACATTGGTTAGTTGTCTCCCACACATGTCCAAGGATCAAACCTGCATCTCAGGCACCTTTGGTGCACAGGCTGATGCTCTAACCATTGAGAACACCAGCCAAGACAATTAATACTATTTTTTAAAAGTTAATTCTTTATTGTTGAAAGTATTACTTATGTCTTCCTTTCCCACCATTGACCTCTCCTGGCCTGCACCGGCCCCCCAGCACATGCCCTCCGCCCCCCTCTTATCTTTTTTTTTTTTTTTTTTTTTTTTACAGACGCCGATGCTCTATCCACTGAGCCAAACTGGCTAGGTGGCTTTTTTATTCTTTTTTTTTTAATTTATTAAGGTATTATGTGTACATAGCTTACCATTGCCCCCCCCCCATATATGCCCTCCC
The DNA here is from genome assembly GCA_963924515.1 of Vespertilio murinus. Classification (NCBI taxonomy): domain Eukaryota; kingdom Metazoa; phylum Chordata; class Mammalia; order Chiroptera; family Vespertilionidae; genus Vespertilio; species Vespertilio murinus. The sequence goes on along the minus strand of OZ004707.1, from coordinate 83,333,812 downwards.
TCCCAAGAGTTCTATGTCCATTGGTTGTACTTATATGCAAGCATACCAGTCCTTCGGTTGATCCCCTATCTCCCCCAGATCTCCCTACCCCCCTTCCCCGCTGTCATTTGACAGTCTGCTTGTTGTTTTACTGTCTCTATATCTATCTTTCTATTCATTAGTTTATAATGATCTTTAATATCCATAAATGAGTGAAGTCATGTGGTGTTTCTTTTTCATTGACTGGCTTAGTTCACTCAGCATGATACTTTCCAATTCCATCCAGGTTACTGCAAATGATGAGAATTCTTTATTATATAAATGAGTGAGGTCATGTGGTATTTCTCTTTCATTGACTGGCTTATTTCACTTAGCATGATGCTCTCCAATTCCATCCAGGTTACTGCAAATGATGAGAATTCCTTCCTTTTTATGGCCGCATAGTATTCCATGGTGTAGATGTACCATAGTTTTCTGATCCATTCATCTGCTGACGGGCACCTAGGCTGTTTCCAAATCCTAGCTATTGTAAATTATGCTGCTATGAACATAGGGGTGCATATATCCTTTCTGATTGGTGTTTCTGGTTTCTTAGGGTATATTCTTAGTAGTGGGATTACTGGGTCAAATGGGAGTTCCATTTTCAGTTTTTTGAGGAAGCTCAATACTGTTTTCCACAGTGGTTGCACCAACCTGCAATCCCACCAGCAGTGCACGAGGGTTCCTTTTTCTCCACACCCTCGCCAACATTTGTTGTTTGTTGTTTTGTTGATGTTGGCCATTCTGACAGGTGTGAGATGGTATCGCATTGTTGTTTTGATTTGCATCTCTCGGATGATTAGTGACTTTGAGCATGTTTTCATGTGCCTCTTGGCCTTCCTTCTGTCGTCTTTTGAGAGGATTCTATTCAGGTCCGTTTCCCATTTTTTAATTGGATCATTTATTTTCCTTTTATTGAGTTGTGTAAGCTGTCTGTAGATGCTGGAGATTAAACCTTTATCAGTGATATCATTTGCAAATATGTTCTCCCATACCGTGGGACTTCTTGTTGTTTTGTTGATGGTTTCTTTTGCTGTAATAAAGCTTTTTATTTTGATGTAGTCCCATTTGTTCATTCTCTCTTTAGCTTCCATTGCCCTAGGGGCAGTATCAGTGAAGAAGTTCTTTTGGCATATATCTGAGATTTTGCTGCCTGTGGATGCCTCAAGTATTTTTATGGTTTCCCGTCTTATGTTTAAGTCCTGTAACCATTTCGAATTTATTTTTGTGTATGGAGTAAGTTGGTGCTCTAGTTTCATTCTTTTGCATGTATCTGTCCAATTTTCCCAACACCATTTACTGAAGAGACTGTCTTGACTCCATTGTATGCTCGTGCCTCCTTTGTCAAATATTAATTGAGCATATTGATTTGGATTGATATCTGGATTCTCTAATCTATTCCATTGATCTATATGTCTGTTCTTGTGCCAGTACCAGGCTGTTTTGAGAAGAGTGGCTTTGTAATACAGCTTGAGATCTGGTATTGAGATACCTCCTACTTTACTCTTCTTTCTCAGAATTGCTGTGGCTATTCAGGGTCTTTTATTGTTCCAAATAAACTTTTGGAGAGTCCTTTCTAGGTCTGTGAAGTATGTTGTTGGTATTTTAATAGGGAGTGCGTTGAACTTATAAATTGCTTTGGGAAGTATGGACATTTTGATGATGTTGATTCTACCAATCCATGAACATGGTATGTTCTTCCATCTGTTTACATCTTCCTCTATCTCTTTTTTCAGTGTCGTGTAGTTTTCAGCATATAGGTCTTTTACCTCCTTAGTTAAGTTTATTCCTAGGTATCTCAATTTTATTGGTGCGATGGTAAATGGGATTGCTTTTTTAGTCTCTGTTTCTATGACTTCACTATTGGTGTATAGAAATGCCATAGATTTCTTGGCGTTGATTTTGTATCCTGCTACATTGCCAAATTCGTTTATTAAGTCTATTAGTTTTTTGATGGAGTCTTTTGGGTTTTCTTTGTACAATATCATGTCATCTGCAAATAGGGACAACTTCACTTCTTCTTTTCCAATTTTGATGCCTTTTATTTCCTTTTCTTCTCTAATTGCAATGGCTAGTACTTCCAGTACTATGTCAAACAGAAGTGGTGAGAGTGGGCATCCCTGTCTTGTTCCTGTTCTTAGGGGGAATGGTTTTAGTTTTTGCCCATTGAGTATGATGTTTGCTGTGGGTTTATCATATATAACTTTTATTATGTTGAGATATGATCCTTGTACTCCCATCTTGTTGAGAGTTTTTATCAGGAAAGGATGTTGGATTTTGTCAAATGCCTTTTCTGCATCAATTGATATGACTATATGATTTTTAACTTTCAGTTTGTTTATGTGATGTATCACGTTTATTGATTTGCGGATATTGTACTATCCTTGCATTCCTGGAATAAATCCTACTTGGTCATGGTGTATGATCTTTCTGATGTTCTGTTGGAGCCGATTTGCTAGAATTTTGTTGAGGATTTTGGCATCTATGTTCATGAGGGATATTGGCCTGTAGTTCTCTTTCATTGTGTTATCTTTATCTGGTTTTGGTATTAGGGTGATGCTGGCTTCATAGAAGGAGTTTGGAAGTGTTCCTCCCTCTTGAATTTTTTGGAATAGTCTGAGGAGGATAGGTTTTAGTTCTTCCTTGAATGTTTGGTAAAATTCTCCTGTAAAGCCATCTGGCCCTGGGCTTTTGTTTGCTGGAAGCTTTTTGATGACTGTTTCAATTTCTTCCCAAGTAACTGGTCTATTGAGATTTTTAGATTCTTCCTGATTGAGTTTTGGCAGGTTATATTTTTCTAGGAATATGTCCATTTCCTCCAGGTTGTCCAGTTTGTTGGAATAGAGTTGTTCGTAGTACTTTGTAACAATCCTTTGTATTTCGGCGGGGTCTGTTGTTATTTCACCTCTTTCATTTCTGATTCTGTTTATTTGGGTCCTCTCTCTTTGTTTCTTGGTTAGCCTGGCTAGAGGTTCATCAATCTTGTTTATTCTTTCAAAGAACCAGCTCTTGGTTTTGTTGATTTTATGTATTGTTTCTTTGGTCTCTATGTCATTTATCTCCGCTCTGATTTTTGTTATTTCCTTCCTTCTGCTTACAGAGGGCTTTTCTTGTTGCTCTTTTTCTAACTGTTTGAGTTGTAGAGTTAGATAATTTGTTACCGTTTTTTCTAGTCTTTTAGAATAGGCTTGCAGAGATATGAACTTCCCTCTCAAGATTGTTTTTGCTGTGTCCCATAGATTTTGGATTGTTGTGTTTTCATTGTCATTTGTTGCCATGATGTTTTTAATTTCTTCCTTGATTTTCCTGGTAACCCAGTCCTTGTTCAATAGCATGCTATTCAGTTTCCATGTGTTTGATTTCCATGGATTATTTTTAGTGTAGTTGATTTCCAATTTTATGCCACTATGATCTGAGAAGATGCTTGATATGATTTCTATCTTCTTGAATTTGAAGAGACTTTGCCTATGTCCCAACACGTGGTCTATCTTTGAAAATGACCCATGTGCACTTGAGAATAATGTGTATTCTGTGGCTTTGGGGTGAAATGTTCTGAAGATGTTGATTAATTCCATCTGGTCAAGTGTGTCATTTAGCGTTGATGTTTCTTTGCTGATTTTTTGTTTAGATGATTTGTCCAAAGGTGACAGTGGGGTATTAAAATCTCCTACTATGATTGTATTGCTATTAATCTCTCCCTTAATGTCTTCCAGCAGTTTTTTTTATGTATTTGGGTGCTCCTGTATTGGGTGCATATATGTTTACCAGGGTTATTTCTTCTTGTTGGATTGCTCCCCTTAGTATTATGAAGTGGCCTTCATTGTCTCTTGTTATGTCCTTCACTTTGAGATCTAATTTGTCAGATATAAGTATTGCTACCCCAGCTTTTACCTTCAAAAGAAGACACACAGATGGCCAATTGATATGAAAATATGCTCAACATCACTAATCATCAGAGAAACACAAGTTAAAACCACAATGAGATATCACTTTACATCTGTCAGAGTGTTGGTGAGGACGTGGAGAAAAGGGAACCATTGTTGGTATGAATGCAGATTGGTGCAACCACTGTGGAAAGAAGTATGGAGTTACTTCAAAAATAATGTTTTTATTTTCCAAGGGCTTCTTGTTCTCTGGATATTTCTTTTTTATAGTACTTTGTTCTTAATTTATGGATATATTAAATATTATTAATCTGTTAATAGTAATGCATGTTCCTGGGGCAAAATTCAATAGGTAAAAATAAAAAGTAAAGTAACAAATATGCTCTGGCTTACCCAGTTTCCAGCCCTAGAGACAACCTTGTTATTAATTTCTTATGAACCATTCAGAGATATTTCATGAATTTTAAAAACATACATACACTTAAAATACATTCTTTTTAAAATAAATCTTTATTTTTCAGATTATTACAATTGTTCCTCTTTTCCCCCTCCATAACTCCTCTCCATCTGGTTCCCACACCACCCTCTGCCCTTACCCCACTCACCCACTGTCCTCACCCATAGGTGCATTTTTGTCCGGTATCTTCTCACACCCCAAACCCCTTTTCCCCCGAGAATTGTCAGTCCATTCCCTTTCTATGCCCCTGATTCTATTATATTCACCAGTTTATTCTGTGTATCAGATTTTTTATGCACTTGATTTTTAGATTCACTTGTTGATAAGTATTTGTTGTTCATAATTTTTGTCTTTACCTTTTTCTTCTTCTTCCTCTTCTTAAAGAATACCTTTCAACATTTCATATAATACTGGTTTGGTGGTTAGCTTTTTCTTGTCTATGAAACTCTTTATCTAACTTTCAATTCTGAATGATAGCTTTGCTGGGTAGAATGATCTTGGTTGTAGGTTCTTGCTATTCATCACTTTAAATATTTCTTGCCAATCCTTTCTGGTCTGCATAGTTTTTGTTCAGAAATCAGCTGACAGTTGTATGTTTACTCCCTTGTAGCTAACTGTTTTTCTCTTGCTCTTTTCAAGATTCTCTCTCTGTCTTTTTCCCTTGGCATTTTAATTATGATGTGTCTTGGTGTGGTCATCTTTGGATTCCTCTTGTTTAAGGTTCTTTGTGCTTCCTGAACTTGTAAGTCTATTTCTTCAAACTGCCTAAACCAGTTTGGCTCAATGGATACAGCGTTGACTGAAAGGTCCCAGGTTCGATTACGGTCAAGGGCATGTACCTTGGTTGTGGGCACATCCCAGTAGGGGGTGTGCAAGAGGCAGCTGATCGGTGATTCTCTCTCATCGATGTTTCTAATTCTCTATCCCTCTCTCTTCCTCTCTGTAAAAATCAATAAAATACATTAAAAAATATTTCTTTCACCAGGTAGTTGAAGTTTTCTGTCATTATTTACTCAAATAGGTTTTCAATATCTTGCTCTTTCTCTTCTTCTGGCACCCCCATAATTCAGATGTGGTATGCTTGAAGTTGTCCCATAGGCTCCATACACTATCTTCATATTCTTAGATTCTTTTTTCTTTTCTGGTTGGGTGTTTTTTGCTTCTTCATATTTCAATCTTTGACTTGATTCTTGCGATCCTCTATTCTGCTGTTGAATCTCTATATATTTTTCTTTATTTCAGTCAGTGTTTGCTTAATTTCTAATTGGTCCTTTTTCATATCCTCAAGGGTCTCACTAAATTTCTTGGAGGTTTCTAGAAGATATTTGAGTAACCTTATAACTGTGGTTTTGAACTATATATCCAGTAGTTTGCTTTCCTCCATTTCTGTCATTTGTGACCTGTTTCTTTTTATGCGCATTTTGGCTGCTTCCCTGTGTTGATAGAGTGGTTTTGTGTTCTAGGTGTCCTATAGGGCCCAGTGGCTCAGCCTCCTCAGTTACCTGAGGTGTACACTCTTGGTGCACCCTTTCTGAGGCTGTATGCACAGTTTTGTTGTAGTTAAGCCTTGATTGTTGTTGGTATCACTGGGAGCAATTGACCTCTAGGCAAATTAGCTATGAGTATCAGATGTGTCTGATAGGAGAACTTCTGTGCTGGAGACACCCTTATGGGACAAGACTTGCTTTAATGAGGCTTTGGTGCTCCCTGAGTCTGCCTCATGAGTGTGTCTCTTGTGAATCTGAGGAGCTATAATTTGGATGGTTCCATTCTGACCACTAGTACACTGGCTCTTGGATCTCCAATGAGGTCCAAATTTAGCCTCTGCCTGAGGCCACCCAACAAGAGCTATGGAGAGACCTTCAGATTCCTCTTCCTTGTTTGCGGTTTGGAGGTGCCCAAATGAGGCCCAGCTGTGAAGCAAAGCAAGCTGCTGTGGGGCCTTGGGTCTTTTTAGGAAGTTCTGGGGCTCTCTGACCCAGCTGCAGTTTTTTAGGTAATTTTAGATTATAAAGGGCCAGGCCATTCATATGCAAAAGCTTCTGTGCACAGCTGGAGTGGGGTTGTAAATTGGGTAAGGTGGGGTCTCAAGGAATCAACAGGGTGGAGCAAACAGCAATGTCTGATTTTCAGCCCTGTCTTAAGTGGCCCCCTGGTCTCAGTGTCCTGCAGTAATCACTGCAAGCACCTCTGAGAAAAAGCCACCCTCATGTTTTGGCTTGATGCCAGACAGTCCAATTTCACCCATTATAAGTCTGGGTCCCCAGAGTACCACCCGAAACTGGAATTCAGAGCAGTTGGGAGCTTGTGTCTCCCTCCCAATTGAAAAGACAACTGCTTACTCAGTTGCCAGCCCTTCCTGTGCACATGCCTCCGTACATCTGCACTTTACTTCCTCACCTCCTCTGAGTCTCAGTTGATTTTCTCTTCCCTTCTAGTTATAGAATTTCCACTCAGCCAGCCTTCCAGTGGTTCTGGATGATGTCCATTTTGTCTTTTAGTTGTAGTTTTGAAGTTGTTGTGTGAGGCAACAATTTCAGGAGTTTACCTATGCCACCATCTTGGTTTTCCCCTTAAAATATATTCTTGAATATCTTGAATATCTTTGAAAATATGTTTTTAGTTTTTTCTCTCTATTGTTTTCTCTTTCCTAAATTACCTCATATTTATTGGGGATCAGATATTGTTTTTATCTTGGACTTTCAATTTCATGATTCTGGCTTTCTTCATATGATTTATTGCCCATTAACCTGTAAACGTGGATATATTACTCTTTCTAAGTAGCAAATAAGGATTTTTCTGCCATTGAAAATGTGCGCATACTTTCGTGTTTATTCTCACTCCTGAGTGGAAAAGCTGCCTAGGAGCTATGTTTATGTGTGGTGAGGGTGGTAGAAATAGGGAGGAGAGTATCAATGCAAAGGGCTTGCTTTAGGATAAGTGGTTGAGAGTTAGTTGGTCTATATTCTGGTCAGATGAATGAGTAGAGGCCAGAGTCCACCCAGCAGCTTCTCTTGGGCAGTTTGTTGTTCTTGTATGTGTTTACAAGGGCTTCCAATTATGGCCTGTTTCCCATCTCCCTGTTACTCCCACATTCCTGCCAACTCCAAGTGCAGAGTTTTTACTGTCAATCATCTGTTTTGCAATTAACTCAAAGTCCTTTAACTCAAAGTCCTCTGGGTTTTACTGGCAGTTCAACTCTCTCACTATTGTCCTTCACACTTACACAAAACTATTTAGGGCTACAGCTTTCACCAATTTGTAGTAATTAATATCTTCCACCAGATGAAATCTGTCATCTGCTAGTGGTCTGTTTCAGTACATTGTCCTTGGGAAAAGTTCTGGGCATTTGTAAATAATGCAATTCAAACACTGCACACTGGGCTGTTACCACATTTGTTTAGTGACGTAAAGGGATAGCGTGTAGCGGGGGTGGGCATTTTTCACTGTGAAGAGGTAGTCAATCTGTTCTTGTGGATTTGAAGGCCTGTCTTGAGGGAAAAGAAGAGGGAGAAGAGATGCTATTTTTATTAATTTGTTCCTACAGTTTCCTCCACTTTCCATCTGGAAGACTGATACCTTCCTGAGACATCTGGCAGCCCTGTCTATTCCAGGGTTTCTCATTAGTTGAAACAATAAGGGAAACACACTATAGTTATTATTTCTTCCTTAATAAACAGCATCTTGCACCAGCTGCAGTACTTTAGGAATCACCGTGGCTTCGTCGCCCAGGAATACTTCCCATTTCCTGTTTTGATGAGCATTGTTCTTTTCTGATAGATAGATAGGACCTTCGCTCACCCAGGCTTCTAGCAACACTATAAAATTAGAGGGGGGAAAACTCCAGAAATTGCAAAACAGGTGATTGACAGTAGTGCTGTGGCCTTATTAAGTTAAGGATCTCATGCTGTTTAAACCCACACATGCTTATTGATTTAATGTTCTGTAAATTTAGCTTTCTTCTGTCTCAGCTGATGTGTGGGTGCATATACCAACCAGACTGATATTTACACCATAAGTGAGAAATAATGTGATAATTTATGAGTGGTGAAACCCAAAGTTAAACAGGTTTTCCCTCAGGAAAGGAAAAAAAATACATAGAGTACATTTTAGACAACTTTCTTCTTAGGGGTGTTCATTTCAAGAACGTATGTGCTTGCCGAAACCAGTTTGGCTCAGTGGATAGAGTGTAGGTCTGCGACTGAGAGGTCCCAGGTTCGATTCCGGTCAAGGACATGTACCTTGGTTGCAGGCACATCCCCACCCCAGTACGGGGTGTGTAAGAGGCAGCTGATCGACGATTCTCTCTCATCGATGTTTCTAACTCTCTCCCTCTCTCTTCCTCTCTGTAAAAAAAATCAATAAGAAATATATATTTTAAAAAAAAGAATGTACCGTATTTGCCGGCGTATAAGACGATTTTTTGGCCCTGAAAAATACGTACCGGTATTTGCCAGCGTATAAGACAACTGGGCATATAAGACGACCCACTAAAATTTCCATTAAAAATACAGTTTGTTATATACTCGCCGTATAAGACTACCCCCCACTTGGAGGCATATTTTTCAGGGCCAAAAAGTCGTCTTATACGCCGGCAAATACAGTATGTACTTTTTGGTGGGATGTTCAGAGGGAGGATTATGCAATTCAGTCAGCCTCCATTTTTCTTTATGAAGTGTCTCTGAGAGACATGTGCCTGAGTGATGGATTCTTTTCTTGCTTCTGCTTTGTATTTGTGCAGAGGCTGAGCCTGCCCTGATGAGGACACCCTCAGATATCAGTGGCCACTTGTGGGATGTCTGGGGGTGGTTACTAAGTGTCTGGCCCAGGGAGATGTCATGCTGAGGGAATTATTAGTAAAACAGATCTTATGCATGAACTGATATGAGCACTTCTTTTCATATATGCCTTATGTTTAACAAAAAAGCTCTGATTTATTTATTTTTTTCTTTTAAACTAGGGAAATGGATTTTGTTACAAAGAGGAAAAAGAATTTCTTCCATTGAATAAAAGAACATATATCAGTTTGGGGAGGAGAGGTTAGAGGAGATTGGCTTGAAGGTCCTCTTGGAAAGACACTCAACACACACACACACACACACACACACACACACACACACACACACCACTCATACATGCTTGCACACATATTCACAGTCACTTGCATGTACTTAAAAATGAGAAGGATGGGGAATGTTAGAGACAAATAGGGAGGAGCTGGACAGTTGGCCCCCTCTCCCACAAACTTTCCCTCCTTTGATTCGGAGATGTCTGTGGCAGCCTAAAGGAGGAGTGGCAGGGGCTCGGTGGAAGGGGCAAAGGGGGGGGGTGGAGGGACATTTGTAATATTATCCACAATAAAAAATATGTATATTTAAAAACAAAACAAGAATAATTTATAGGGATTCAACAGTAAGGTAGAGGATGCTGAGAATCAAATCAGTGATTAGGAATATGAGGAAGCAAAATACAACCAATCTGAAGAGCAAAAAGAAAAAATAATCCAAAAATATGATGATAGTATAAGGAGCCTCTGGGACAACTTCAAGAGTACCAACATTTGTAGGAGTGGGAGGTGGGGAGGAGAGAAGAAATCCTCAGTTGGTGATGCTATGCATGTTGCCAACTCTGACACATGCCCCTGGGGACATTGAGACCCTCTGGACTCAGCACCCCAAAATAGGAATATGAAGACAGCCACTTTTCCTTTCTCACTGTAAGGTACCAACTAGAACTGAATGAAAGGGTTGGGGCTGGAAACCATACAGGGAGTGACCAACCAATCTGTAGAGCCATGTCCTCACATCCTCCCATGATGCCCTGGGACCACTGAAACTGGGGCTCAAGGACACCCAATATTTTCCTGAAGTATCTTGGACCACTGTTCAGTTCCACGGGGACCTTGACTCTTAGAGGTTGACTGTCTTGTGTGTATGTTTCTCCTAGACCCAGGAGTTATTTATTTAAAAAATTGCAGTAAAATATACGTAACATAAAAATTACTATCTTAACCATTTTATTTTTATTTTTTAAATTAATTTATTTTTTATTAAGGTATTATATGTGTACATAACTTACCATTGCCCCCCCTCCCATTCATGTCCTCCCTCCCCAGAGTTCTGTGCTCGTTGGTTGTACTTATATTCATGCATACCAGTCCTTCGGTTGTTCTCTTATCTTCCCCCAGGTCTCCTTCCCCTCCCTGCTGTCATTTGACAATCTGATTGTTTTATGGTGACTATCTCAGTACCACATGAATAGAATCCGCTCCTCATCTGGCAGTCTGCTTGTTTTATGGTGACTATCTCAGGACCACACTAATAGAGTCTGCTCCTCCTCTGGTTCACACCGCCCCTCCCCCCAGGTCCCACTGCTTCCCTGGGGCACACGGCTCTCCTGGGGAACACGGCCTCCTGGGACACACGGCTCACCGGGGGCACATGGCTTACCTGGGGCACACGACCCCTCTGGGGCACTGGGGTCATGAATTGGAGGTGCCACGATAGCTCCTCGCTAGCACGGCGGGCAGGCTGGGACGGCTGCGGGTGGGGAGACCGAGCTCCAAGGAGTCTCAGTGGAACAGCTACTGACGCAGAGGCCAAGCTCCAAAGCCGCCCGCTCCCTGGACCCAGGGTGGAGTGAGCTCTGTTCTCGGTGGGCTTTCCTCACTTGCAGCAGTAGCAGCAGGTGCAGCAGAGGCAGTGGCTTTTGTGGCTCAATTTCCACTGTATTTTTAAAATCCACATAGCGGCAGCAGTGCCCCTCCTTGGGGTCCCGGCCGAGGCTCCGGCTCAGCCCTGCGGCAGTGCGCCTGAAGGGCGAAGGGCTCACCGGGGCCACTAACGGAAGGCGCCACACCATCTCCTCACCAGCATGGCGGGCGGGCTGGGATGGCTGCAGGCGGGCTGAGATGGCTGTAGGCGGGGAGACCACCCTCAAGGGTGTCTCATTCGGTGCGGAAGCGGAGCTGCTGTGGACGCAGAGGCTAAGTTCTGAAGCTGCACACTCCCTGAGCCCGGGGTGGAGTGAGCTCTGTTTTCCATGGATTTCCATTATTTGCGGCGGCGGCAGGTGCTGCGGCGTGCGGCAGTGATGCTCACTCCTGTGGCTCAATTTCCCCTGTAGTTTAAAAATCCACATGGCGGTAGTGGCGGAAGCTTCGGCCTGGCCATGCAGCAGCGGAGGAAGGACTTGCCAGGGCTGCGAACGGAAGGTGCCGCGCCAGCTCCTCACCAACATGGTGTGCGTGGAGGCCGGGCTGAGCTGGCTGCAGGCAGGGAGACGCTGCGCCAGCTCCTCACCAGCACGGCGGGCAGGCTGGGACAGCTGAGGGCTGGGACAGCTGCGGGCTGGGATGGTTGCTGGCAGGGAGGTCGCACTCAAAGGCTTCTCGTCTGGGCAGGAGCCGAAGGCCCGGCGGAGGCCTGGCTTCAGCTCCCTGGCTCCCACGGCGGTCAGCGGGCTGGCCCATTCCCTGAGCCCCGGGGCGGAGCGAGGTCTGGCTTCCCTCATTCCCGGCGGCAGTGGTTCCGGCAGGTCCGGTTTCGCTGTAGTTTTAAATCCACATGGCAGCAGCGGGACCCTGCTTTGTGTCTAGTTGTAGCCTTCCCATTCCACCAGCTTTCCTGTGGGTCTGGTGTGATCCCTTTCGATTTTAGCTGTTGTTTTTTTCCAAATTGTTGCTGAGGTGGCAGTTTAGGAGACTACCTAGGCCGCCATCTTGTTTTGGTCTCCTATCTTAACCATTTTAAATATGCCCTTCAGTAGTGTTAAGTATGTGGACAAAGAAGGCCATGTGACAACTTGACAAGCTCAGGGGAGGCCTGCATGGCAGTCTTGCAAAGTCAGAGACCTAAAATAACCACAAAGGATGGTCTGAAATTAAACTTTAACTAAAAGCAGTTTTGGTGGGCAGTTACATCCTAGGCTGGTATCTTCATTAACAAGGTCAACCTTTACCTTAACTAGCCTATCTGTCTTTTTGTATCTATAATAATATACCCTTTGAAATGTCTGGGTAACTTGTAATTTCTCTTTTTCTGGAGCCCCTGGAGCACAACATAATGTGCTGGGGGCCAGGACAGCTTCCACAAATTCCTTCATTAACATGTTAATTGTTCCTGCACCCTCCTAAGTATGTGTCCATCATTTCACTTTTTATCCAATCCCAGGGGTTTCCCCACTTTGCTCTCTCCCGCCTCTCTAGTCTATCACCAGTGGATTTCATGTAGCCCACCTACATCTCTTTCCTTTGATTGCACTGTATAAATACAGATGGAACCCGCCATTCTCTGGAGGATTATCTCAATTCATTGAGGTTCTGCTTCCCAGCATATGTTGACAGTTTGGCTCAAATAAACTCACAAAAATTCTTTACAGGTTTCAATGTTTTTTTACATTAACAAGTACATTCACATTTGTTGTGCAATCATCACCCTTATGCATCTTCATACCTCTTTATATCTTGCTGTGGGGGGGTCTTTCCCAGCATCTAAAAGGGTTCAGAATTCTGGAGAAGTTGCTGTGTAAATTAATAGAGAGACTAGAAATCCTATCTAATAAAGAAGGAATATGTTAATTGATCTTCATGCCATCGCAGAGATGACAGTTCCCACAGCCAATAAGGAGGGAATATGCTAATTGAGTGCCACGCCCTAAAAGATGGTGGTGCCCAGTCCCCTCAACCTCCTAGCTGGCCAGGGCCAGCCTGAGGCACAGGCAAGCCTTGGATGGCAGCTGCCCAGCCACCCAGGGCTGCCAAGCAGTAGCAGCAGCAGAGGTGTGATGGGGGTGTTGCCTTCTCCTGATCACCAGGTCACTTCCTGCCCTTGAGGGCTCCTGAACTGCGAGAGGTGACAGATTAGGCTGAAGGACCCCTGCTTCCTCTAGTATAGTATAAATTTATAATCCATGGGGGAGCCAGAGGAGGGCTTAGCTTCAGTAACCAAGTTCTCTGAATCTCTGGACCCCTTGCTCTTTATTAACACAAATTGCCTTAAAGCAAGGCAGATATACATATCAAAAGGTAAGATTTGGTCTACAGTAGCATTGTCAGTTTGGGGGAACTGCTTTTGGCTGTTCAGGTGTTTGGCCAGCAGGAGGCAATAACATGTAGATTGAAACGCTCTCAGCTGTCTGGCAGCAAGCAATCATTTATGTAAATTCAGGTTTGGGGCAATGACTTTGGCCATTCTAGTAGGCAATAATATGTGTCTTTAGCCCTTGCTGAAGCCTAAAGGTCCATCAACCTTTTGATGAACTTCTTGCATGTATGATCTGCTGGAATTAGCTTCCAGCATCTTGCAAAACTGAAATTGTGCCCATTAAACAAAAGGTCCTCATTCTATTCTTCCATAGTCCCTGCCAACATCATTCTACTTTCTTTCTCTATGAATTTGACTGCTCTAAGTCCCTCACATAAAAGTAATCACACATTGTTTGTCCTTCTGTGACTGACTTATCACTTAGCATAATATCCTCAAGGTTCATCCAGGTTGCAGCATGGATGAGGGGTGGAGTGTCCTTTCATTCTTCTTTTGACTAGGAACCAGTTCAGGACTCAGCCCACTTCTCTTTTTCTTAAATAACCTTCAGGAAAGTTGTAATGCTGAGAGAAGTAAAAAACAAAATGAAAGTGTAATGGGCAGTTAGATAGACATGGACAGAGCAAGGACAATGACCAGGAGGTACAGAAGGTCACAGGGGCAGAAAGGGGCAAAACTGGGAAAACAAGGAACTCGACCCGGGTGGCCTTTTCTCCACTAACATATCACTGGTCATGCAGCGTGGGCCCCTGACCTTTCAAATCGCTGATCACAGGTTTAGAGCCCCCAACCTTTCCCCAACTAAGGATAACATCTAGGCTTCAGTTGTATTTCAGCTCCAGGCCCAGAAAAGCAGCAAAACCATACAAGTGCTGTGGCTGCCTCAGGACAAGCTGCGTTGACTGATGACCCCCTGCCCTGGAGCTGACCAATCAGTGGAGACCATGACCCCATTAAAGAGCAGACCTGGAAAGTTGATGAATATTCTATTGAGACCTTCCCCCTGAGATCTCCTCTAAGAGTCTCACCTGCAGGAGAGAGATAAATACCCTCAACACAAAGGACCCAGCACACACTCTCCCCAAGGGGAGCACACCCACACCGTTCCCTTCCCATTTCCCCCTCTAAGAGACCCCACAAGATTTGCAACAAGGTGAGCAAAGGGCAGTGGCAGCTCGTCCCAGGCTAACCCCCTGACCCTGTCTCCACGGCCCCTTTTGTCTGATTCCCAGGGAGCCAAAGCGGCCCAGCCTAGGCTCTCCTGTTGCTTCTCTATGACCTTCCTTGTTTCACTGTCCCGAGTCTGCTTTTACTGCAGGCAATAAGTACTTGCTTGCTATGCTGCACTTTGTCTCTTGATTGAAATCTTCTCTTTAAGAAGACAAAAACTGAGGTATCGTCGTCTCACCAGCAACAAAAGCATCTATTGAAAATGTTTCCTGATTCAGGTGGAAGTTGAAGTGAGGGACCTTGAAGGTTTTCTCCCAAGTTAGGAAGTTATCAGGATTAGTAGATGATGAATATAGAAAAAAGGAAAAAAAGACCCAAAGAGAAAAGTGACATCAGAATGGAAAGCTCATCAAGTAAAACATAAAAAGAATGAGAATGGTTATATACCAGTATCACTGAATAACACACAATAAAAAACCTCCTGTACAATCTGGGTGAGGTGAGTGGGAATGGATACTTGTGAACAGCGGGAGTCAGTGTTGATTGGTCCTCTGGTTGGCTCCTTATATGGTGCATAAGTTGGTCTTTGGCCAACTTTAACACCTCCCTTCATTTCTCTGGTTTCCACCAAGGAGTCACGCATACCCTTAATAACTCACTTTGTAATTAAACTCAGGCATACACTCATTAACTCATTACTCTTTTGAGTTAAAATTCCTTTGGGATGCATTTGATTTTATGAAATAACTAGAGGCCTGGTGCACAAAATTCATGCATGGGAGAGGTGCTAGAGGTGCCATATTAGAGAGAGTGCTAGCCCTCAGCCCAGCTAGCACTCTCTCTAATATGGGACCCCTTGAGGGATGTCTGACTGACAGTTTAGGCCCCTAAGTTGGGCCTAAACCAGCAGTCAGACATCCCTCTCACAATCCAGAACCACTGGCTCCTAACTGCTTGTCTGCCTGCCAACCTGATCACCCCTTAACCACTCCCCTACTGGCCTGATTGCCCCCAACTGCCCTCCCCTGGTGGCCCAATCAACCTCCTCTGCAAGAGGCAGTGGAGATGCTGGGACCAGCCTCCTCCACACTGCACAGAGCTGCGGGACCCCAAGGCCTCACCAGATGGAGCAGCCGCCGGACCCTGCCTCTGCTGTGTGTGTGGCCATCTTGTGAAGACATTGTGCACGAGGGTGCAAGGACCACCTCAGCTTTTATTAGTATGGATGTTTTTACAGTGTCTGGTTTTAAGTAAGCACTATTTGTTCAATGAATGTTTGAACTCATTTTACCAGTAGGGCCTTATTATGTAAGCTACCTTAAGGTTTATACATAACATGCATAATACAATTTGTATTTTGAATTCAACTTTAACTTCATTCTTCTAACATTTCCTTCAATGTGCTCTTTATTCTTATGGCAATACTAGAGGCCCGGTGCACAAAATTTGTGCACTTGGGGGTGAAGGGAGGGCATCCCTCAGCCTGGTTTGCACCCTCTAGCAGTCCAAGGGCCCTTGGAGCATGTCTGACTGATAGCTTAGGCCTGCTCCCTGCAGGAAGTGGGCCTAAGCTGGCAGTCAGACATCCTTGGCACTGCTGTGGAGGCAGGAGAGGCTCCTGTCACTGATGCTGTGCTTGTGAGCCCGACTCCTGGCTTAGCGGCACTCCCCCTGTGGGAGCACACTGACTACCAGGGGGCAGCTCCTGCATTTGAGTGCCCCCTGGTGGTCAGTGCACGTCATGGTGACCAGTCATCCCACTATCAGGCTGAAAACAGTTTTCTGACATCCCCCTAAGGGGTCCCAGATTGCAAGAGGGTGCACACCAGGCCGAGGGATCCCACTGGTGCACAATCAAGGCTGGGGAGGGACACAGGAGGTTGGACAGCCAGGGAGAGACCATGGGAGGGCTCTAGAGTGTGTCTGTCCTATCTTGCTCAGTCCTGATCGGCCGGATCCCATCAGCAAGCTAACCTACTGGTTGGAGCGTCTGCCTCCTAGTGGTCAGTGCATGTCATATGATTGGTTGACCAATCAACTACCCTGTGGTGGTCAGTGCATATCACAGCAAGCAGTTGAGTGGCCTTAGCACATCATTAGCATATTATGCTTTGATTGGTTGAGTGGCCAACTGGATTACTGGACACTTAGCATATTAGACTTTTATTATATAGGATGTGTGGTAGTCAAAAGTATAAGCTCTGGATCTTACTGTCTGACTTGAAATTCATTACACACTTAGTAACTATGTGACCTTGGGTAGTTAATCTCTATGTACCTCACTCTTCTCACTTGTGAAATGGGAATATTAATAGCATCTACCTTGCTTTGTGTAGCATTTCCAACAGTTGGTTTCCACTCACAATGTTTTTCTTTTTTAAATATTTTTATTGATTTTTTTTTTTGAGAGAGAGAGGAAGGAAGAGAGAAACATCAATATGAGAGTGAAACATCAATTGGCTGCAGCCTGCACACCACCTACCAGGGATTGAGCCTGCACCCCAAACATGTGCCCTGACTGGGAATCCAATGGGCAACCCTTTGGTGCATGGGACGACCCAACCAACCAAGCCACACTGGCCAAGACCCACTCACAATTTCTGAGGAGCATAGTTACTTCCACTGCTTGTTACAAATCTCTGGGTTCCCACCAGCTCCCCACCTCCCACATCCCTGATTGCATTTTCCATTCTTCCATGACTTTTGTAACTAATAACTCATATTAAATTCCCTCTGTGTTTTTTTAAATCGATACAGCTATTCTTACTATTATTATCATTTAGACTTTGAGTCTCATAATCACTTTCCAAAGAATCCTGCTTTTTCTTTCTTTCTTTTTTTAAATTTATTGTTATCTGTATTACAGATGTCTCCCCTTCCCTCCTTTTTAACCCCCTCACCCAAACCCTGACCCACCCAGGCCTTTTCCACACTATCGTCACTATTGTCATTATCCATGAGTTATGCATATAAGATCTTTGATTAATTTCTTCCCGTGCTCCCCATCACTCTCTCCTCTGAGATCTGTCAGTCTGTTTCATGCCTCTGGACCCATTATGTTTGTCAGTTTATTTTGTTCACTAGACTCCACATATAAGTGAGATCATGTGCTATTTGCCAAAGACTCCCGCCTTTTTTTTAAAAAAAATACCCCTATTTCTGCACTTCAGTACATATTGTCTGGTTGGGGAAAAAATATTCTTTGATCCTTTGCTGCATCTCCAAGGGCACCTGGACAAGGTACTGGAGAGACAACCAGTGTTCCTTTCCCCACTGACCTCTAGGAGGACTGCCCTGTAATTTGAAACGTAGCCTGTTTTGAT
Organism: Vespertilio murinus; assembly: GCA_963924515.1. Lineage (NCBI taxonomy): Eukaryota > Metazoa > Chordata > Mammalia > Chiroptera > Vespertilionidae > Vespertilio > Vespertilio murinus. Next base: position 83,315,916 of record OZ004707.1, on the reverse strand, counting down.
CCCTGGGCTGAACCATTCTCAGAAAGGGTCACTGTCCTTCCTGGGCCGCCTCCCTGCTCACAATCCTCCCACTTGCTCAGGGGGAGGTGTGGCCAAATGTTGCAAGAAAATTCCTCACCTCACACCGTCCATTCCTCCGATAGGTCCCCACCACATCACACCGTGTGGTGAGAAGCAGTCAGGTTGAATTTGGGGCTGGGGATGGCAGGGTCAGGACGAGGGAGAGAGAGGAGAGGCGCCTGGGGCACAGGATTTAAGGAGACGTCTCCCTCAGGCCGTGCGTGGGCAGGGTCAGCCTTAAAAAGGAGCCTTCATTACTAGGTACCTCTCTGCCCTACCCTAGTCGACCAGCCTTTCCAATAAAACAACAACACAAAAGGGGGGTGTCAGGGTTGGAGGACACCTTGATTGTAACAAGACTCCACTGCTTCTCAAAGTGTGGCCCACAGAGATTTGGCAGAGTCTAAAATGCCCATCCCTGGGCCCACGCCAGACCTACGGGTTTGGAATCTTTGGGAGGCAAGGCAGGACTCCGAGTGTTAATAAAGAGCCTCAGGCCCTTCTCATAAACTAGCCATTGACGCTTACCTGTCACAGGCCACTCAGCCTCTCCAGGTGGCCTTTCCACAGAGACCATGAGAAAGCTTATTATTCCGGACACGATTCTGCTTCCCTGTAACTCCTGTCTCGGACCCAGCACGTGGACCGATGCTAAGCAGCTTTCGTATCACGGTATGTGGCAATCCCCAAGCGTTTAAGGCACTTCTCCCATCCTACAGCCACTTGAGGACCTTCGCTCTTTTTTCTAAGCAGTCCCTGTCCTGCGGACTCTTCTTCACGTCCCACGAGCATGGGAGGAGAGCCGGGTGAGAAGAGGCTCCGGGCAGGCCCGCACTGCCCACTGAGGCCCAGGCACTGACATGACGGGCTTCGGGCACTAATTATTACTCCATAAATTGTTTTAACTTCAGCGTGACTCACACCCACCCGCCTTTCCCAGGCTCCCCGGGGTCGCTCTGCTGCCCCCTCCCGGCCCCGGGGAGAACTGCAGGGGCTGACGCGGGCGGCCGGCGTGGGAGAGGCAGACTGCTGCCTCCCCGGGCAGAAGCCAGGATCGTGCCAAAGGAGAGAAACCCGAAGCGACGCGAGAAACCGAGCAAGAAAGCCGGAGACAGGGAAGGGGGGCCGCAAGTGAGAAGAAGGCTGGCAGATGCAGACCTGCACCCCGGGGGAGCCAGGGGGCTGCGTTCGGCCCCACTTTGGGGTCTTTCCTCGGCTCCAAAGGTGAGTCGGGACCGCTCCGCGCAGCCTCCAGGCGGGAGAGATGATCCTAGCAGGTGGATTTAGAGGAAGACGACCATGCGCTGAATTACGCTTCCTGGGGAGAAAATAACTGCACTGCGGGCAAGCTTTTCTTAACTGTGTGGCGGGAAAGAAAACCGTGACCTTCCCGGAGTTAAGGAAATGATTTTTCTCATGGAGAGAACACCTCCAAAGGAACAATAAACTCCAGGACGAAGCCAAGTTACTATGCTGCCTGATAGAGACAACTTGCCAAGTTCAGTGAGTGGGGAGCACCTGCGGGTCCCTGAGCGGGTGGCTTTGACTCGATCGTTTAGAAAGAAGGACCTTTTCCACCTCCTAGGAACTGAACCATGTAGGATGTCCAGGGAAGGGGGGGAGGGTCCCTGTGGCACACAGGTATGCAGTGCCATCCATAGAATTCATGTGGAATGGGATAGCTAGGAGAGGAAGGGACACATAAAGAGCTACAGATCATAAAAGATTGTGCCCTGAGCACCTGAATCGTGTGTTGGAAACATTTTCAATGATTTTGACTAGCATCTGCCTCTGGAAGAACAGATATAGAGATGGTTAATGCTTAACATTTAATGTTATCCAAAACCAAGCGATGAATTGGGGGGTCTCTCTCGCATCTAATTTAGAAATAGCCTAACTTACCAAGTCCATCACTAAATACACAATGGTCAAGTCAAAAATGTGCTCTCGGACCCAGCCCGCATTGCTCAGTGGTTGAGCATCGACCTGTGAACTGGGAGGTCACAGTTCGATTCCTGGTCAGGGCACATGCCTGGGTTGTGTGCTTGGTCCCCAGTGGGGGCCTGGAAGAGGCAGCCAATCAGTGAGTCTCATCATTGATGTTTCTATCTCTCTCTCCCTCTACCTTCCTCTCTGAAATCAATAAAAATACATTTAAAAAATAAAATGATGTGCTCTTGCTTCATGTTGGCACTTTGGGGTGAAAATAAGTAATAAATACTGACCCAGTGATAAATGTCAAGAAAAAATGTAGACGCTTACAAAGGCTCAATGTTGAATTATGATAAAAATCAGAGGTTTGAAATAAAGGAATTTTTTATGAGTGTGAACACTAAAACTGGCAAAAGGGTTTCTGAAACAGAATCACTGGCACTTGGGAGCAGGTAGTTATTTGTGGGGCTGCCTGCTCTCTGCAGGGCGTTTGGCAGAGCCCTCGTCGCCATCCACTACATGCTAGCCACCCCCACTCCCAAGCCATGACACTTAACCATGTCTCCAGACATTGCCAATGTCCCCTGGCCGGGGGCCACCAGGAGATACTGATTGGATTGCAAATTGGAAGGGCAGAATTTTGTTTGGCAATTATTATCAATGAATTCCCTCCTCCCCTTTATTATCACTACATATAGAGGGGAGGGAGCAACAGGGGCAATTCTCACTGCTCTGGCTGATGCAGAAGCAAGCATGAGACAACACGATCTTGTCACTGTCTTACAGCCACAACGGTACCTCCCACAGTGGACGTAGTGATTTTAACATAATATCTCTGGGAATTGGCCGTGGAGTTGAGGAGCAGTGTGGTGGTTGCCAGAGGAAAGGGGCTGGGTCCTAATATAAGGTGACGGGAAATTTGACTTTGGGTGATGAGCACATGGTGCAATATACAGTTCTTGTAACAGAAACTCACACCTGAAGCCTTTGTGATCATGATGACCAACGCCACCCCAATACATTTAATAAAATAAAGAAGACATTACAAAGAAAGAGAAGTACATAGATGCTAAAGTCCTCAACAAAATATGAACAAATCAGATCCAGCAATATGTTAAAAAGTTCATACACCATGACCAAGTGAGATTTATTCTAGGGATGCAAGGCTGTATAATATTTGCAAATCAATACATGTGATATATCACACAAACAAATTGAAAGACAAAAATCACATGATCATATGAATATATACTGAGAAAGCATTTAATAAAATCCAACATCTATTTTTGCTAAAAACTCAGCAAAGTGGGAACAGAGGGATCATACCTCAACATAATAAAGACCATATATGACAAACCTCAAGTCAACATCATTCTCAATGGGCAAAAGCTAAAACCATTTCCCCTAAGAACAGGAACAAGGCAGGGATGTCTGCTTTCACCACTCTTACTCAACATAGTACTGGAAGTGCTAGCCACAGTGATCAGACAAGAAGAAATAGAAGACATCCAAATTGGAAAAGAAGAAGTGAAACTGTCATTATTCTCAGATGATACGATATTGTACATAAAATAATCCTAAAGACTCCACAAAAAAAATGACTAGACTTAATAAATGAATTTGCAATATAGTGGGATACAAAATTAACACCCAGAAACTGATGGCTTTTTATTTATTTTTTATTTTTTATTTTTAAAATATATTTTATTGACTTTTCACAGAGAAGAAAGGAGAGGAATAGAGAGCTAGAAACATTGATGAAAGAGAAATATCAACCAGCTGCCTCCTGCACACACCCCACTGGGGATGTGCCCGCAACCAATGTACATGCCTCTGATCGGAATCGAACCTGGAACCTTTCAGTCCACAGACCGATGCTCTATCCACTGAGCCAAACAGGTTTCGGCTGATGGCATTTTTATACATCAATAATAATTTATCATAAAGAGAAATTTAAAAACCAATCCCATTTACCATTGCAGCAAAAAAAAATTAAGATACTTGTAATAAACTTAACCAAGTCAGAAAACTACAGGACATTAAAAAAAAAAAGATATATAGAAGAAGATATAAACAAGTGAAAGAATACATAGTGTTCAATGATTGGTAGAATTAACATCATTAAAATGTCCATTCTACCCAAAGAAATCTATATATTCAATGCAATTTCTATCAAAATACCAATAGAATATTTCACAGATCTAGAACAAATACTCCAAAAATTTTTATGGAACCAAAAAAGACCCCAAATAGCCACAACAATCTTGAGAAAAAAGAACAAAGTTGAAGGGATCACAATACCAGATATAAAGTTATACTGCCAAAACAGCCTGGTACTGGCACAAGAACAGGCATATAGATCAATGGAACAGGGCAGAGAACTCAGGATTGACCTAAGCCACTAGGTAAAGAGAGTCTTTTAATAAATGGCTTTGGGAAAATCTGACAGGCCCATGCCAAAAAAAAAAAAAAAAAAAAAAAGAAAGAAAGAAAAAAAAGAGAATCTAGACCACCAACTTACACTATACACAAGAATAAACTCAAAATGGATAAAATAGTTAAATGTAAGTCATGAAACCATAAAAATCCTGAAGAAAACATAGACAGAAAAATATCAGACATTTCACATAGTAGAATTTTCACAGATATATCTCCTGGGGCAAGAGAAACAAAGGAAAAATTAAACAAATGGGTCTAGACCAGCCGTGGGCAAACTACAGCCTGAGGGCCGGATCGGCCCGTTCGGCCGTTCTATCGACTCGAGAGCGGAGCCGAAAGAACGGACAGTACCCTTTTTTTTTTTTAATAAATCTTTATTGCTCATATTATTACAAATGTTCCTCATTCCCCCCCCTATTGCTCCCCTACACCAAGTTTCCATTCAATTCTCTGCCCTTTCCCCATCTCCCATTGTCCTCATCCATAGGTGCAGTTTATGTTCAGTGTCTTCCCGCCCCGCCCCACTCCCCATTTCCCTGAGAATCATCAGTCCACTCCCCTCCCATACCTCTGATTCTATTATATTCACCAGTTAATATTGTTCATCATGATTTTTACTTCCCTTAGTTTTTAGACTCACTTGTTGATAGTTACATGTTTGTTCATAATTTTTATCTTTATTTTCTTCCTCTTCCTAAAGAACCCCTTTTAGCAATTCATATAATTCTGGCTTGGCAGTGATGAATTCCTTTAGCTTAAATTTATTTGTGAAGCTCTTTATCTGGCCTTCGATTCTGAGTGATAGCTTGGCTGGGTAGAGTATTTTTGGCTGTAGGTTCTTGTTATTCATCACCTTGAATATTTCTTGCCATTCCCGTCTGGCCTGCATGGTTTCTGTTGAGAAATCAGCTGACAGTCGTATGGGTGCCCCCGGGCAGTACCCTTTTATGTAATGATGTTTACTCTGAATTTATATTATTTCACACAAACACTCCATCCATGCGTTGTTCTGGCCCTCTGGTCCAGTTTAAGAACCCGTTGTGGCCCTCGAGTCAAAAAGTTTGCCCACCCCTGGTCTAGACCAAACTAAAAAGCTTCTGCAGAGCAAAAGAAATAAGCATCAAAATGCAAAGGGAACCCACTGTATGGGAGAACATATTTGCCACTGATATATCTGATTAAGGGATTAATTTCCAAAATATATAAAGTACTCATATAGCTCAACAAAAAGAAGACAAAAAGCCCAATTTAAAAAGAATGTGCAGAGGACTTGAATAGACACTTCTCTGGAGAGGACATACAAATTGCCAAGATATAAATTGTATCTCATCATAGAGATACAAATTAAAATGACAATAAGGTACCACCTCAAACCTGACAGAATGGCTACCATCAACAAATCAACAAACAGCACGTGCTGGCGATGACACGGAGAAAAAGGAACCCTCCTGCACTGCTGGTGGGAATGCAGACTGGTGCAATCACTACGGGAAACAGTGTGAAGTTTCCTCAAAAAATTAAAAACGAAACTACTTTTGTACCCAGTGATCCCACTTCTAGAAATATATCCTAAGAAGCTTGAAACACTGATCAGAAAGGATATATGCACCCCTATGTTCATAGAAGCCCTATTTACAATAGCTAGGATCTGAAAACAGTCTAAGTGCCTGTCAGTAGATGAGTGGATAAAAAAACAGTGGTACATTTACACAATAAAATGCTATGTAGCTGTAAAAAAGAAGGATCTCTTACCCTTTGAGAAAGCATGGAGGAATATGGAGAGTATTATGCTCAGCAAAATAAGCCAGTCAGAGAAAGACACATATCACATGATCTCATCCATATGTGGAATCTAATGAACAAAATAAACTAATGAACAAAATAGATCCAGAGACATTGAAGCATAGAACAGGCTGAGCTATTTCAGAAGAAAGGGAGTGAGGTTAACCAAAGAACTTATATACATATATACATATATACATATATACATATATACATATATACATAGCCCATGGACAGTAACAGTGCGGGGAAGGCCTGGGGTGGGGGCGGAAGCAAGGAGGAGGGGGTCAGTAGGGAAATAAAGAGAACATCTGTAATACTTTCAACAAAAAAAGATATCTAAGAAAAAACAAATTAAAAAATAAAGTGCCAAGAAAATAAATAAATAACTCTAGGAACTAGGATGTAGGCCTACACAAAAGGCATTCAAATTCATAATTTTGAAAAATGCTGACCATGCAAAACCGCTATCTGCAGGCCATTTAACAGAATTGAGCAAACCAAAAACCAGCCAAAGGAAGTAACTGCCTAATCACAACGTTGCCGTATACTGAGCTCATGAGTGCCTCTGCTAAGGCATTCTACAGAAGAGAAAAAGGAGGCTCTAGGAGGCCAGCTAATTTGCCCCAAAGCACACAGCTAATGGGTGACAGAGCCTATCTCACTCCCACAACCCTGCCCTTTCCTCATGGCAGAAGGTGAAACCGTGGTGTGAACAAGAAGAAACATCCCAAGCCAGTTCGGATATCTATTCCAACGTGTGTCGGTTAGAAGTCTTAGGAAACCATCTAATACCATACACTGTGGGATACACAGCCAAGTGTATGGAAAGGAAAAGGGATTTCACAAAGCATATTTTTTGAGTAATGAAGTGAACTGTCAGTGACTGACTCAGGGGAGGGAAGAGCCGTCTGCGGTGGATAGTCTCCAGGAAGCACAGGTTGATCCTGCCTGGTGTGGTTAATGCTGGCGGCCCGGGCATCCTGGCTCTGGCAGAGGAGTGGCTTATAAATCCTTTTCTAGAAGCCACCAGGCTGTGGAGAGGTCACACAGGAAATCGGGGCCTTAGAATTGGCAGCATCACCACAAGAAGACATTTGGCTCTCTCCAAGATGCAAGTCTTGGCTTGCGTTCCTTCCCTCATGTGCAAAGCCCCACATAAGCCCCGACCTCCCCCTGCCATCTGCTGAGCTCGTGTCTGCTGACGTGAGAGAAGGTCAGGTTTCATGGAATACGTACATAAACCACTGTGAAAAGGAAATAAAAGGGTCTGTGTTTCTAACCCGGCGCCTGCTCCTTCCTCTCCTTGCAGCCTGCCTTATTTCTGTGCTCTTCGCTTTCCTGGTGCTCCCACTGCCTGGCCTTCAGCGGTGAGCTGGCCGCTGGGCTGCAGGAGCCAGCGGTCAGCGAGTTGGGCCGTGGATGATGGCACTTCATCTTTAAACATAAAATGTGTGATTAAGACGAGCTAGCCAAGCCTGGCTTCTTTGGCTCAGTAGAGTGTCAGCCGGTGGACCGAAGAGTCATGGGTTTGATTCCCTATCCAGGGACACATACCTTGCTTGCAGGCTGGGTTCCTGGCTGGGGTGGGGGTGGGAGGTGGGGCGGCCCACATGTGGGAGGCAACTAATCAATGTTGCTTTCTGTCTCCCTCCCCCCCCTTCCTCCCTTTCACTCTCTCTAAAAATCAATAGAAAAATATTCTCAGGTAAGGATTAAAAAAAAAAAAAAAAGAGCTAGCCAGACTAATGATTTCCAAACATATTGTCAATCACAACAGAATTATGTGGTGACCATTAGCCCTGCCCTGGGAGATATTGATGCATTATGTCTGGGAGTCAGGCAGACATCTGCTTTTAAAAATCTGTCCCCAGGCCCTGGCCCGTGGTTGGAGCTGGGGGCCTGTGCACCACAGGGTCTCAGGTTTGATTCCCAGCCAAGGACACGTACCTGGGTTGTGGTTGGGACATGCGTGGGAGGCAACCAGTTGATGTATTTCTCTCACATGGGTGTTTCTCTCTCTCGCTCACCCCCAATTGCCCCCCCCCCTGCCGTTCTGCTCGCCCTCTCTTTTTTTCTCTGTCTCCCTCTCTTCCTTCCTTCCATTCTCTCTGATAAAGCAATGGAAAAATAACCTCACACACACATATGCATACACACACACACACACACACACACACACACACACACACACACATTCTCTCTCTCTCTCTCTCTCTCTCTCTCTCTCTCTCTCTCTCTCTCTCTCTCTCTCATTGGAAGAGTCTGATACCTCGAGCCCAGATTGAGAGCCACTGGGCTAGAAGTTTCCTAAGGCCCCTTCCCACTTCTATGGTCCCATGGGGAAGCCTGTGGTGAGCAATATGAGAAGTGCAGCTTGTGCTATGGGAATGTGTAGATGCGCTATACATTGTTTTGCTTAATGAAGGAATAAATGCATCCACAAGTCATATATACTAAACAACTTCAATTATCCAGAAGTGTGAAGTATGGGAGAAGTTGAGGGGATGGGAAGCTCCTTAGTAGCCAAAAATCATTATCACATGTCAGTGAAATTAAACTCATGCCCTTGAATGTTGCCAATGGGAGCCCCTGAGCTCTATGCCCACAATCTAGCTACCTTTGTTTCACAGAGACCTGGCGAACCTGGTACCCACGTCCCAAGTTCACAGAATATTGGAGCAAAAATTAAAAGGGCATAAGAGCTATTCCCAAAACCCCAATACCCTAATTGCTTAATGGATATGGGATTCCTTTTGGGATGATGAAAATGTTTTAGTACTAGATAGAGGTGATGATTACACAGCATTTTGAATATATTCAATGCCACTGAATTTTTCACTTTAAAATGGTTACTTTTATGTTATGTGAATTTCACCTTAATAAAAAAGCAACAATACTAAAAGACAAAAAACTAATATAAAAATAGTACTCTTAAATTAGTACCAATTGAAAGCCGACAGCTTTACAGAAAATAAAAAACAAAATAAACTTCTAAAGTTTACACAGAGCTGAAATAGCCAAGTAGTCTGGGGCCATTTAGGGTAAAGGTAATTCAACTACTTTGATAGCCCCCAAGCTATCATTATTGTAGACACAGTTCAAAAATTAACATTTAATGCCTTAGCCAAGTGGTTCAGTTGGTTGGAGTATCATCTCATAATCTGAAAGTTGGTTGGTTCAATTCCTGGCCAGGGCATATACCCATGTTACAGGTTCAATCCCCAGTCGCGGCGCATATAGGAGGCAATCAATTAATGTTTCTCTCTTTCTCTCTTCCCCTCCCCTCTCTCTAAAATCAATAAAAACATATCCTTGAGTGAGGATTTTTAAAAAATTAATATTTGTTCTAGGGCTCTGTCTATCAAGAAGAGTTTACAAGATGTTAACTAAGACCTGTTGAGGAAGTCAGAAGTATCCTTAAGAAAATGTCCTAAGCAAAATCTATCAAGTAAAAAACCCCCACAGAACTTTGGAGCCTGTGGTTTTAGTTATTTGGAAAATGAACTTAACTGGAACAGTTCATTCATTAACAAGGCTGCATAGCCGAAACCGGTTTGGCTCAGGGGATAGAGCGTCGGCCTGCGGACTGGAAGGTCCCAGGTTCGATTCCGGTCAAGGGCATGTACATTGGTTGCGGGCACATCCTTAGTAGGGGGTATGCAAGAGGCAACTGATGGATGCTTCTCTCTCATCGATGTTTCTAACTCTCTATCCCTCTCTCTTTCTCTCTGTAAAAAATCAATAAAATATATTTAAAAACAAAACAAAACAAAAATAAGGCTGCATACATGAGGCAAGACCTCACAGGCCAATTCCCACAGACATTACGAGAGAATCACTACATTCACAGTGGGAAGGGGGTGTTAGCAAATTACTGCCTAATGGTTATAAAATTTATATTTGGAGTGAGAGGTCTTTATTAAATTTATTAGGGTCCTTTTAAGCCATCTGTGCACCAATGGACTCTTCTGTGAGCAGCAGCTGTTTTTATTCATTAGGAATGAGCAGATAGATATGTTGTTCTCAATGTTCATTTATTTCCCAGCTGTTCAAAATCCAGCTGGATTTTGAGTTGAAAGTCAGTTCATATCCAACAAATTTGTCATCAATTATTTAAAGGTCTTTGTGTCAAAAAGTTGTGTTGAGCCTTGGGAATTATTTTCGCCTAATAATGGGTTCAGCTAACTTACCAGAAAGATCCAGGAGGGCTAGCCTCTGTAGGGTGATGATTGGATCAGTGTGTATTTGACTTTACTCTGTCTTGGGCCCTGATTGGTGGGTCTCTGTATACCTAGAATTTTTTATTCATTTTAATGGAATGTGGTATAGTCATAGGAAAGTTCTTTAAATTTACTTCCTCTACTGACATACCAAGACATTCGTGGGAAATAAAATGTAGGATAAAAGCTAAAAATTTAAATGTCATTGAAACGGAAAATTTTAGTTCTATAGTGCAATCCCTTTCTTGGGCTCTGTTGGCAAACATATTGCTCGGAGTAATGAATTAATCCTGGAATTTCAATGGCTTAGTACCACGCGGGTTTACTTCTTGCTCATATAAATTCCAGTGTCAGTCAGAAGCCTCTTCAGGACTCTGGACAACAACGTGATGATGTAATACTTCAACCTGCTTCAACTGAGAGCTGACCCTCTCCCCCAGGGCTTCAGGTGGTCAAAGGAGGGGAGGAAAAGGAAGGATCCTGTGTCAGTTTTTAAATGTTTTGGCCCCAGGGTGTCCCACAGCCCATGGGTTAAGAGACCTAGTCACATAGCCCTCCAGAACCACAGGGGGCTGGGAAATGTGAGGGGTACATGCTGATCAGTCCTGCTCAGACAAGACACTTTGCTGAGACAAGAAGTGTGCTAGAACCAATCGAAGCCTGCTCATTTGAACTAGATTGTTTACTGAGAGAAACAGGCATTTCTTTCCTGTATTCTAAACTAGTAGCTTGGTGCACAAAATTCGTGCATGGGGAGTGGGGAGGCAGGGGGTGTTCCTCAGCCCAGTTTGCACCCTCTACAATCTGGGATCCCTTGAAGGATGTCCTACTGCCGGTTTACAGGGATTGGGCCTAAACCTGAAATCGGACATCCTTCTTGCAATCTGGGACTCCTGGCTTCTAACCACTCACCTGCCTGCTTGCCTACCTGATTGCCCCTAACCACTCTGCCTGCTGGCCTGCTCGCCCCAAAATGTCCCCCCTCTAGCCTGATTACTCCCAACTGCCCCCTGTGCCAGTGTGCTCACCCCCCCTGCTGTTCTGCTCGCCCTCATCTTCCCTCCTCAGTGGTCCATTCACTCCAAACTGCCCCCCCCTCTTCTGTCCTGATCACCTCCAACTGACCCCTACTGATGGCCTTCTCGCTCCCAATTGACCCCCCTGCTGGTCTGCTTACCCTCCCCCCACCTACACACACACACCAGCCTGATCACCCACAACTGCCATCCAATCTTAGCCTGATCACCTACAACTGCCCTCCCCTCTTGGCCTCTAACCACCTCTACTTTGGCCCTGCCACCATGGCTTTGTGCAGAAGAACATCTGGAAGGTCTCTTGGAAGGTTTCCCAGTCTAATTAGCATATTACCCTTTTATTAGTAAAATAGAGCCTGGTGCATGGGTGGGGGCCAGCTGGTTTGTCCTGAATCAGGGTGGGGGTTCCCTTAGGGCATGGGGCAGCCTGGGCAAGGGGCTTGTGGTAGTTTGTCCTGCCCCCATGGGGTGAGGGTCCCCACTGGGGCAGCATGGCCAGTCTGGGTGAGGGGCTGAGGGCTGTTTGCAGGATGGCTATACCTTCCGGTGACCCAAACTCCCAGCCCCACCTTTTTTTCTTTTTTTTAGCGCCTCCTTGAGCAGAGGCCAGGGCTGCTGGAAGCAGGCATCTGGGATTTATTTATCTTCTTTATTTGAAACTTTGTAGCCTTGAGCAGAGGCCAGGGCCAGCCAGGGAAGGTGGGAAGCTTGGTTTCCTGCATCATCCGGAGCAACGCAAGCCTCCTGCTCACTTCAGCTTCATGGCCTCCACCAGCTTTGTTGGGTTAATTTGAATACTCGCTCCTGATTGGCTGGTGGGTGTAGTGGAGTGATGGTCAATTTGCATTTTTTTAAAAAGAATTAGGATGATGTATCATGTCACATTGGTTAATACTAGATCCAGAAGACAAAGACCTGAGAAAAGTAGAGAAAGCATTGCTATGTGGAGAAAAATATCATTAAAAAAGAGTGTGCATCTGGACCCATTGATTTGATAATTTTCCAAATCTTGTGGCTAAGGATATGTCAGTAAACACTTAGGTTTGGGTAAGTGAACTGGTCAATGGTGATACTATGGTGCTTGCCAGCTCCTACCTGATGCCCAGGTCCTGGAAGCAGAGTAATTGTGAGCCTCAGTTTACACAGTATATGCATTTTGAAAATGTGACCCAGACATTGGATCTTATTTCAAGCATAACATGGGACCTGGATATCTAAAGAGATTCTTTGTCAAATGAATTATTGAAAAACTGGTTGTTATACACTGGCTTTTCATAAAAGCAGAACACACCTAAAATCACTTCATACCTAGACAAAAGGTGCAGCGATGTGTGGTCCCTGCTCTGTCTGAGGTGCAGTGGGCTGCGCTCAGTCAACCGAGCACCCTGAAGATCAGGCGGCCAGGAGACTGAGCGGACTCCCCACGCTGGCGATCAAATGATGGTTTGTGAGGTGAGCATTTAGGCTTTCATAGAAACTTACTTTATTTTCCAAAGTAAAGTAAGTTGGACATTGTGCTCTCAAATACATTTATCTCAGCCCCCTCACCTCTCTCCCCTTTGTAAGAATGAAGTTTCCGGAGGACTGCCCCATACAGCCCCTCATTCCTCTATATTTGCTTGTGAATGAGATCATCGGGGCCTTAAAAGTAAAGTACAATTACCCACTGTTTGTAGTTCTCATAGAAATCTATTTTACAGGCACCCTGGAACGCATCCTTTAATTGTTCAGAGGAGCTGAACAACTGCCCCCTAAGCACATGGTTGTCAAAGCGACAGGGAGAGGTGCATCTTGAGACCTGCTGCACAGGTGGGTTTTTGTTTGTTTGTTTGTTTGTTTGTTTGTTTGTTTGTTTTGGTGAGCAGCATTTACTCGCAGTTGTGCCCCTGCATAGCTTCCTTCCTGCTACCCGATTCAGTGTGCCCCATTGTGGCTTTGGTCTAACTTTAGAGGCTGATGCAGAGGAATCACCAGCTGCCACCGCACCATTGCCTTTGGCTAGTGTAATTGCAGCTTTTCTCTGTGCTTCTTTTAAAAAGTTTCCTATGCAAGACAGTAGAGTTTGCATTTGATTAAAACGTGTTTAATTTTATCAGTTTTTATATTTTAGTCAGTTTTCAACTGACTAGCTAGCATAGAATTAATGTGCTTCACTCATCAATGGAACATCAGAGTCTGATGTTTGGGGCTAGGAGTGATTTTTTTGTGACTCTCAAACTTATGTCAATAGGGAGTTGATTTGCTCATGGATCTCATTGACAACTGTTTGAGGAAACAGTAACCAAAGAAGAAATATCAAGGGTCTTGCACAGCTTGCAGTGAAGTTTTCAAAATCCCTGTCCCGCAGAAATGTCACACCTGCTAACTGTACTTTAGGTCGACCTCCATCCATCAGTGACCCTTCCCAACCAGCCAGCCCACTCCAAGCTTCCTATACCAAAGTTAGAAAACACAAGCATCCTTTCCCCGACATGGTTTCATAAAAACAAAGCAATAACATAAGAAAAAACAGAATGAAGCCTGGCCAGGCAGTTCAGTTGGTTAGAGCATCATCCTAACATGCCAAGGTTGCAGGTCTGATTCCTGGTCAGGGCACAAACAAGAATCAACCAATGAATGCATAAATAGGTGGGACAGCAAATGGATGCTACTCTTTCTCTCTATCCCTTCTCTCTTTCTCTCTAAAATAAGTAAATGAATAAAAAATAAACAGAATCAAAAGTGTCACGGATAAAATTTCATTTGGGCCCACTGTCTGATTTCTTTGTCAGCCTCCTTCCAGTTCTTAGAGCCTTCAGATGGTGCTGGCCAATGACATTGGTCACGATATTGATCTACTTCTAAGACATCAAAGGAATGCCTTCAAGCTCAATTCTGTCTTGGGGCATGTGACTGATTTGGGGCAAGTGTTTGGAGTCCTCTGTGTCTGATATTAAATGCCCTCATCTCCTAACAGCATTTAGAGGGTGAAATTTTGGAAAGTACAAATACATGTGACCCTCTCTGTAATTACATCCTTGTGGGATCCTCCTAGGACTCTGTTTAGCTCAAAGGAAACCCAAATACTATCATCTTAACAGGCTGCATCTCCCCTGTGGCCCCACAGGGTTAGGGAAAGGCTCGAAGGGACTGAGTGCCACAGCGTTTCTCAAAACAAGGGAGTTTCCAGCAGCAATTAGCTCCGCTCTGACCTCTCCCACTTCACTGCCTCATCATCAGGCCACAAAGCAGAACTTTCCTTTAGAGATGTCACTGTCCGCAGGGTCTGTTCCTCTTGATACCATCAAACTTTTCTGTTATGAAAGCCAGCACAGAACACAAATGTAGTTTATTTTAATGCACAAACTAGGGCTCTAATAAACATCATTGCTTCTCCCCAGCAATCTAAAACTGTTTGAAGTCAAATTAAAATTTTGTGCTCATTATAGTGAGGTGATACACAGTGAGTCTATAATAAGATGACCAGACATCCCGCTTTTGGCAGGACAGTCCCGATTTTTAACAATTTGTTCCGCATCCAGCGGCATTTTAAAAAAGTCCCGATTTTTGGAAAGAATGCTCGACAAGCCGAAACCAGTTTGGCTCAGTGATTCTCTCTCATTGACGTTTCTAGCTCTCTATCTCTCTCCCTTCCTCTCTGTGAAACATCAATAAAATATATTAAAAAAAAAAAAAAGAATGCTCGACAAGCTAGGGAACAGAGGGAGAACTGGAAGGGAATATACGGTTTTCGGTGGCCATGTGGCTATTTAGAGATTTATATTATTTTAGTTAATTTTATAGTGTTAAACTTTAATAATAACAAATAATTGTTGAGAACTGATTATCGAGAACTGCTTATCAAAGTTTGCAAAGCTGAAAACATTTTGTAACTGTCTGTCAGACGATGCACATTATGCTGCGTGCTAGTAAGCTAGTTAAACAAGTGATGTCATTACAAATCAGCTATTCAGATAATTTAGGTAAGTAATTTATTTATTTATTTCATAAATACATAAATTTTCTTGAATTTAGCAGACAATACTCGTATTATTTATATTTTTTAGTGGTGGCAAAAAGTCTAGCGCTGGCCTTGAAAGTGACACAACTTACGTTACAATTAAGTGTTGAGACTTTGAAAGCCATATAATTTAAAAAATTCTTGTGAAAAATTTCAGGACCTTTTAAACAATGACAGCAATTTACTAAAAAATTGTACTTATGTTGAAATTAAAAAAATGTATATTACAATACTATTTTTGCATTCTATGAAAATTTTGTTGCTCCATATAGACCAAATTTTTTAAATCAAGAACTCCCTCCTCCTGCCCTGGTCAATGGTGTCCCACTTTACCAATGTTAAAATCTGGTCACCTTTGTCTATAACCATTAGAGTAATAGCAAATAGGTTTATAAAATACCAGACAGCTACCAGTGGTGTCAATGCTTTGTATTTAAGCCCCTGAGAACACTACCCAGTGACGTCCAGCTCCTTTCTGAGATGCATCAGGTAGCACCACAGTATTGCATTCCATTGAAGCTGAGGAGAAGTAAGTTGACATTTCCCAGAGTTACCAAAAAAGAATTGAGGGTCATGACCCATTAGTAGATCATAAAATGAACCTATAAATATTTCTATCTTTTCTGCATTGAACATGGCTAGAGAGCAATCCAGTTCCTGAGTAGGGGCTGCTGGGGATTGAGAAAATGAAAGAAAGAGACAGACACAGAGGTGGAAGGAAAAAGCTGGGGCTGGGTGGGACCACTGTCTTCTGACATGCACAATGACAGGAACAGTGACCCCAAGCTCATATAGCGTGTTTATTTTATACAGCAAGAAAACCAGGAGGTTTTACTAAAAGTCAAGACAAAGGAGATTATGTGCATGCTTGAGTTCTGTTCATTCCTGGTGGTTGGCTGGATTTAAATAACAAAACCTGCCCCCTGGCACCTGGGCTGAAGGTCAAGCTGACAACACTCCTGCCTTTTGGCAAAGTGTGTTTCCAGGATGTGGCTTTGCCAATGTCACTGGATCCAGCTGACAGTAATTAAAGAAATGCCCATGTGCCTTCCCAGGTGCTCTCTACAGAACCTAATAGGTTTTGATCACTGTTTTACAACTAGAATAAAATTTATTAGAGTGCCTCCCAGTAAGGTAAGTATTGTGTGATATACAAATTTGTAGTAGCAATTTGACCATGTAATTTCTTATCCAAACTGGGATACTTGTGAGAGTACCAATACACGGGGGCTCTAATAATAATCATACCAGCAAAATGCCATAAACCAGGATTTTTCTGAGCCAATGAGGACATTCAGCCACTCATTACTACTCATCATGTGAAGTGTCTTTATAACTGAGCACTAGTCTCATTTAGCAGCCATTCATCTCTCTAATACTCACCGCATCCTCCAATGAACTCCTTCTTAGTAATAATTGCTACCACCCAGTGAGCGGGCTTACTATGTGCAGGGCATTGTGCTAAGAGCTTTGACCTACTTTGAACACATTTGGTCTTCACAACACTTTTCTGAAGCAGTTACTTGTATCAAAAAGGAACAAAAAAAATCTGCTCTGGCTAACGTAAGGGGCAATTTCTTAGGAAAACTCACACTTCAAAGGTTGGTGACAGACAACTTCCTGCACCAGCAGCCCAGCTAGTTCCTCTTTTCGAGTGACACTGTGCCCAAGAACCAGTCCTGGGAGGGTAGTCAGATCCACGAACCTAGGAGTGCAGGCACCAGGATTTTGCCTCCCATACACACATTGATGGGTGGGGGGCAGCCTGAAGGGATGAGGCCTTGCGGGAAGGGAAATGGGCGCTGAGTAACTAAAACCTGAACTGTACTACCAGCTCCTGCTTACAGATGAGGAAGCGGAGGCTTAGAGGTTGCTCCTCTTGAGTTTAATGGAATAAAATGGCAGAGCTGGTATTCAAACCATACCTGCCAACCTCGCAGTCCCTGTTGGCTGCTCTGCCCAGTAAAAGAGATTTTCTCCTGTTTCCCAAACTCTTTGTGTTTGCTACACCACTCTCACTCCACGGAGGTCCTCTCCCTGCTCATGGGGTCCAGAATAGAAAATAAGAAAATACAGATAAACACCAGTAAATTCTACCACTCATAGAAACTTACTGTTGACATTTTGGCTGATGGCTCCATTTTTGGTGTCCCTATATGCATATATTTATTTAAATGCCTCTTGCTAGGAGAATTCATCGAAATGATGTACATTAAGCATCTAACCCAGCTCCTTTTGTACAACAGCAGCCCCAGTGTCACTCTCACCTCTAACATAAAACCCCAGGTCCCCATCACAAGCCCTCACCTCTCACTTCTCATCTCCAGGCTCTCACTCCGCTCCCTGCTGGCCAGCACCACCTGATTTCCATCCAGAATGCTAAATGAGACAAGCCCAAACCTGAAATCATCATCCACCCAATGACGCAGCTTTAGCTCCTCTGCTCTCCATCTCTCTTGATATTATCACCAACTTCACTGCCTTGATATGGAGCCTAGTTTGCTACATCTCTTGACTCCATCCTGCCCTTTGATTTCACTCAGGCTCAAAATCTCTCCCCTTCCCAACCTGCCGTACTCTCACTTATCAAAGGATTCTTTCTGGAGCCCCACTGTCATGAGGCGTGCCATGACATTGACCTTAGGAGAGGTGGGGAGCCTGGGCATTTGAACAAGAATGAATAAACAAAGTAGGTTTTTGAAAGACATTAAAGATTAAGTTGTTAGCAAAGAGAAAACAGGAAACCAGGATTCCTTAGCAAAGAAGACCTGTTTGTTTTGTGGTTACATTTTCAGAGGGAACACCGGAGACAAAGACATTGTGGCCAGCCAGAGTTGGATGGGGATGATGGTCCTTTGTGTAATAAAATGGGAGCACAGGTTCAATGGCGTGTCAGGATGAAGCCAGGAATCATTCATCAGAGGCGAGATGGTCTTTGTCCTCTAAGAGTAATTAGCAAAGCATCATTCAAAGATGGGGTCTGTGCTCCTGACTTGACAACCATGTAAGGACAGGAGGGATACACTCACTGCACGGCCCCACTGGAATCCTAGATCTCTGGAGATGGAAAGTGATGAAAACTTCCAAGAAAAGAGATGGGTGGAGGTGTGGGCATGGGAAAGGAGGAAGGACCCACAGAGTCTGGAACTGACCAGGCCTGTGAAGTAGCCTGGAGGTAGCCAGAACATCTGCTGGGGGTTCCTCACAAGACAGAGGGGCCTATGGAGAGGTCCCCTAACATCTGGAACGGGCATAGGTGTTATGCCACTTGTGGTGGAAATGTGCTAGGATAAGAGAAAGGAAAGTCTATCCAATGGAGATTCCACACAGCATAGCCAATGGGAAACGGAATGAGTTGGGGGATGTGCTGGGACCCAGTAGAGAGAATGAGCAAAGGGCATCCCTGAGGTGTGAGCCACGTGTTGTGGTGGAAGAAACCATGAGGAGGAAAGAAAGAAAATGTTTCCCCACTGAGGGTTACTCTGTGCTGATCAGACAACACTTCCAGGCCACCTCAGTGAATCCCTTATCCCAACCTGTGTCTATGAGTCTGGAAGAAGCAAGAGGTAGGTGGGACACCATGTGATACACACCGACTGAGTACATGGGTGTGCACATACATATACATTGCGCACATGTGTACACACGGTCACCCTGGGCCAAGAGGAGGGCCATGGGGCTCCTGCCCACAGCTTTCCACACCTGGTCCCTTGTGGAGGGTCCACACCTTAGTAGCCACAGCAGTGTCTACCCAAACATTGTCAGTGGTGCCTCCCTGCATACAGAAACACCTCCCGAGCACTCTCTCCCTCCTCAGCCAGGCTTCTTCTTTTAGTGTGTTACTTTCTTTTGAGAGTTGTCTCACCTCCTATTTGCTCACCTATAATCCTGCTGAAGCTGCTCTCATCAAGGTCTCAATGGCCTCTATATTTCCAAGTCCAAAGAGCAATTTTTAGTCCTTATTATCCTGGAGCCCCCATCCCTTCAATAAGAGACTCATAAGCAGATAATTACTACAGATGTGTGGTAACAAAATCATAGGCATACACACAGAAAATTGTGGAAACCCAGAGGAGAGGTTCTTCACTCAGCACAGACGGGTCCTGGGGGAGGTGACCTCTACCTGGATGCTATGAAGGAGTTGGGCTGGGGAGCAGAGGGCTCCAGGCAGAGGATAGCGTGAAGAGGGGCCTTAGAGAGGAAGAGCACACAGTCCGTGCAGGAAGATGAGAGGCAGCTCCCTATGCCGGAGCATGAAGCACAGGGCGCCTCTAAAGGGCCACGCCCACGTGTGTGCTGGGACAGGGGTACAGAGTGAACGGGACACAGCTGCCTCCTGCCCTTCCATGCTAGGCAGGGACAATTATTGGCGATACCACCATCTGGTTGAAAACTGATGGTTATACGGGGTGAGGAGCAGGGAGCACCCAGGTTTCCAGCTTGGACAATGTCATCAAATGACAGGAATATGGAAGATAATGAGTTATATTTCCAATACAATGAGCCTAGGCCTGAGGATACTTGGTGGAGCTGTCCCGTTGAAGTCACACAAGTCAGAAGTTTGGGGAAGTCCCGGAAGGGAGCAACAGACTTGGTTGTCATCAGCATATGGGTCAGTTGACACAGGGATTTTGCAGAATGAGGACAGGGCCGGGTGTGTGTGTGTGAGGTGTGTGAGGGTCTCCCTGGGGGAAAGCTGAGAGGAGGCAGAGACACAGAATGGCTCGGTGGAAGGGATGCCAGCTTTGGCTGAAGTCGGGCTTGGCTCTCCCACTTTTTACGCATATGACTTTGGCCAAGTCCCTTAACCTCTCAACAATAAACAAAATCTTTATTGTTGAAAGTCATCAGTTCCATTGTATCTAAAGTGAAAAAGTCATGTGCATTCAACAGGGTTATTTTAAATAAGGCAACATGCCTAAAAGCACTGAGTGTCTGTATCAGTCAGCTCAGGCTGCCATAACAAGAGGCGGAAGACAGGGAGGCTTAAACCATGGGTGTTTAATGAGGGGAGGGGAGGGTACTTCCAGCTAGTGACCAGATCTGAGTTATGATTATGGAAGGAGAAGGAGCAGGCCAACCGAAACCAGGGTTGGGGCAAGGAACTGACCTCAAGGCCAATGAAGTGAACCAGAGTAACAATGAAACTGGGTGCAGAGATGAATTTAAGTCAATTAATCCCTTGTCCAAAGCAACTCACATATCTAAAAGGAAAATGCCACCAAAGATGCTAAGGATTGATGCCTTCATCTTTGCTTTTTATTCTTTCTCTTCCTCTTCCTCCTCCTCCTCATCTTCCTCCTCCTCCTTCTCCTCCTCCTCCTCCTCCTTTCCCTCTTCTCCCTCCCCGCCCTACTTTGCTGCTCTGCCCCCTGACCTCTAGCTCCCTGCCACAACACAGGTGTCTCTCCTCCTGTACGGCTCCATCAGGATGAGGCAGCTTCTGTCCAAGGCCATGGTGGCTGATGATGAATATCCCTGCAGGGCTATTCATCACACAAATATTACATCTCACACAAATGTTACATCTCATCCTCAGCCTCTTCCTTTTCCTCTGGTTCATTCTGGCGAATTACTGGGTCTTGTCTGAATACCAATCTGATTTCATCCCCCTTTCTAGCAGCCTCAGGGTTACAAAATCTGTGACAAACCCTCTGCTTTGTGGCAGGGGTCCTCGGGCTCAACCACACGGTCTACTGCTTGCCCTGCGCAGCGGTTTTGTCCATGTGGGGTCCCCGTGGAGAAACTCTTGCCTGCCTGGTCCTGGGAAAGGTACCTTCGCTCTTTTCAAACTTGGAATTTTATGCCCATGAGAAACACAAAGGGACTTTTAAAGGGGGATGAGGTAAGGGAGGCAAAGAATGTGAGATGCTTATATCTATTTTTATTTTTAAAAACTCTTTATTGTTGAAAGTATTACATATTTCCTTGTTTCTCCCACTGACCCCTTCTAGCTCGCCCCTGTCCCTTGCCCAGAGCTTCACCACCCTGCTGTCTGTGTCCATGGGTTATGCAAACATGCATATATGGCCTTTGGTTGATTCCCTCCCCACCCCACCTTCCCTCTGAGATTCCACAGTTGTGAGATGCTTTCAAATTACAGTGCAACTCTGATTCCTGGTACAAGAGCAAAATTTGTTGTTGATGGTACTAAAGCTGTGTTGTCATTCAGTTGCTGGCACCTTGAAGTTCTAGAAAGAGGTTGGACTTTCAAACAAGACATATCTTAGCTTTCCTTGCATTCATGGCTTTTGTTATGAAAGGAGAAAGGTGCTCTTATTTGCTGACTCCAATTGCATTTTGGAGTCAGCAAATAAGAGCATTCTCTCCCAGCGCCAGATCAGATGGGTTTGATCTGACAGGTATGGGTGCTCAAGGATAATTATAAAATCTGCCAAGGTCACAGAAGTAAATTCTGCTTGGGGCTCTGGGCTGGCCTGCTAGTGGCACCACACTGCTCTGTATGGCGCACCGGTTGGCCTTGAGTAGCTTCTTTCCCTGGTTATCTGCGTACCTCTCTGGAACTAGCATAAGCCAGTTTTGTATGTTTTGGCCCGGCTGCATGCAGTGTCATTAATGTAAGTGTGCTTTTGGTCCCTGGATGTAAATACTACATAGTAGTAGCAAATCTACTTAACATCAGGTTAGGGTTTGGAGGCCTTTTGTAAACACATTTGTCTGGAAGTTCAGGATGACATTAAGCAGTGGCCACCAACATCCCCTCTTGCCACGTTGTTGTGAAATGAGGTTCCCGGGGCTGCAGCTCCGTGTCTATGTGTCAGTCCTCAGTGAGGAGCCCCCGTGCTTCAGAATTGGAGATAAAGACTGTTGTGTGTTTCCAGAAGTAGTGCTGGGGGGAGCTGGGACCCTGCGTAACTGTGCTTCTATCTCAGCTGCGTGCACAGTCTCGGTGTATTTTCAAATAGCCGATCTGCTCTTTTGGAGGGTAGGGGTGCTTTAGAAACAAATCAACCCCTGGATGGCCATCAACGTGGGGCACTTCTCTTTATCAGTAGCCTCATCTCAAACTGAGAGGCTCTATAGCTTTAAGAGAAAAGGCCTCGGAGGTCCCATGAGTTTGGAGGCACTGGAGCATGTCACCTGGAGTCCTTCCAGCCCGATTTCCTCCCAGGTCAGAGGCGCTGGCTGCGCCCTCTGCTGGGCAAAGGGGGGAAAGCCCTTATTCTGCTCGTCCCTTTGGGCAATTCCGGTTTTATTTTCACCGGAGCCTTGGGTGATCAGAGGGTGTGCAACTTGTGGATCCTGCCCTCATCTGTGATGCCCAAGGCCATTCTCACTGTGCCCCATGCCGCCCTCTCCATGCTGGGCCGGGGAGCCTGCGGACTCAGACGCCGCGGCAGGCCAGGTTTTCCGTGGCGCCCCTCCCGCTCTGCTTCCCCAGGCCATGACTCCGCGGTCACTCCCAGCCACAAAGCTGATGTTTAGACACAAGCAAACACAAATGAAGGCCAAAAGAACCCGTTCATAAGCTCAATCCAGGCCATCCACCAACCAGTCCTTCCCTTAATGTCCGTGACTAACTCCTAAGCAGGACACCTGAGAAGAATGTCCAGGCTCCAGTCTGAAAAGCAAGCCACGCCTATAGAGACAGCGAAAAGCCAGACTGCACTCCCCGAGGGGGATGACCTGGCACCTCTCTGCACCCTCACCCATCACACAGGGGCCGCACCGCTGGCTCAGGCCCACCGGAGAGAGCCTAGCCTGGCAGACAGCTTCGTTCTCTTCTTCGTCCGTCCCTGAGCACCTGAGACCTGAATCCAGGGCCCCTGCACTCCGCCCACAGGAGCGCTTTGCTCCCGCAGGGTCTGTGGGCAGCCAGCTCTCACAGGTTGGAGGGCCCCAGGTTCTGACAGGCGCTGCAGGAATGGCTCCCTGAATAGAGGATGGCCTACCAAATACCACCGCCTCTAAAAGTGGCAAAATATTCCCTTAACCAGAAATGGCTGGAAGAGGATTAATTTCCTTCCTTTTTCTATTGATATTTATATCTTACTTCACAACAGAATTGGAGGGTCTTTAAGTATTATATTTGATACAATACAATAAAAGGAAAATATATAGTTAAAAACAGAACAGTGGGAAAAGCTATGACGGCTGGGAAGCAGAGGAGCAGAGGTTCTATTCTTTTTCCCCACTCCAGTGGTGAGGAATTGTGCTCATTCTCACATGCCCCGCCCCACCCCCATTGCAATGCAGAGTATCAGTAACGGGTTCTAAATAATTGCTAACACCTGGTCTAAATTTTTGGCTTTGGGTTTTCTTGCCAACAAAGCAGTAAGAAAAAAACATGATGATCAACAATAAGTTGCGCATTTTCCATGGAGTGAAAAATATGCTCTCTCAGGAAAAACACAGGTAAGTCTGGAAGAACATGTTCATGTGCATCAGTCCACAGAGGACACACTGATTCAGCGGTGGCATCATCAGCATCTACACGAATGCATAGGAAGCCTGAGTGATCATTTATCAGGGCCTCCCTCGGGGGTGGTGAGGTGGTTATGACAGCACACTTTAGGAAAGCAGTTGGGGCCAACCCCAATGGTCCGCCACTCTGGTTCTCGGGGGCCCGGCGTGACCAGAGACGACGTCCACCCTGGCTGGGAGTGATGGGCAGCATGCCCTGCCCGTGATTCCCTGTCACCGTCATGTCCCTCCTCTGGGCTTCTGAGAGAAGGTGAGCATAAGAAGCTCAGGTTTGCCATCGCTGGCAGGCCCTGGAGCGCAGACTCTGCACTGCCGTTAAGAGGGAGGGCTGCATATACCGGCAGACGGGCAGCATCCGGCCAGGCTGACCCGAAGGGACCACCCCCTCCTCTGGCGGCATGTCATGGTTAGCGGTGTTCTGAGAAATGAACATGTAACACCTGGACTTCCTGGATGTTTCATTATACAATGAAAATCCAAGTGACTGGGAGGGATAATCAGTTGTTTCTATCTGAGAAAAGACAGTAGCTAAAATAACTAGACATTGAAGTCACTTGATTTGATTTGCTGCATGGGGCACCATGCGAAGAACCACCTTGCTCCATTCTTTGCCTGAATCAATGGAGATGGCAGTTGAAATGGGGGCCATTTCACTTCTTTCCATGATGAGTGCAAAGAGATCTGACTCAAAAGTGACCAATGCCCACAAGACTCATTTACATAGGCACATTCTGTGTAACTGGCCTGGTCTTCCACTTCTCTAAGGCAAAACGGGAAAAACAGGAATTTGAAATTGTATTTTGCCAAACAGCTGAGAGCTCAGTTTGAGAAAACAGCTGCCATTTCCCCCTTCATGTGCCACATGACATGAGCCTGACGGGAAGGAATCGCAGAGCCTTCCATGTGACTCACCTGAGGGCCACTCAGCTGCCCCACGAGGCTCGTGAGAGAAGAGAAGCTTTCTTCCTTTTCGGTTTTTGGTTTATGCATATCCACAAACCTCATACCTAAATACAAACTATCCTTTCAATATCGCATGCGTGGAAGTGTGTATAGGATCTACTAGGCAACAAATACAAGATGGAATCTGTACCTGGATACCACAGAAATTATAAAAAGTATTTTAAGACACGTAACAAGAAAAATAATGTACCACAGTGAGATACCACCTCACACCCATAAGGATAGCTACTATAAAATAACAGCAACAAAACAACCCAGAAAATAACAAGTGTAGGTGAGGATGTAGAGAAATTAGAATGCTTGTGCACTGTTGCTGGGAATGTAAAATGTTCCAGTGGGAAACAGAATGGAGGGACCTTTAACAATTATCAATAGAACTGCTGTATGATGCAGCAATTTCACTTCTGGTCATAGACCCAAAAGAATTGAAAGTATAGTCTTGAAAGATATGTGTACACCAACATTCACTGCAGTATTATTCATGATAGGAAAGATGTGGAAGCAACTCAGGTGTCCTGGACAGATGAATGGATAAACAAAATGTGATAAGTAAGTACAATGGGCTATTATTCAGCTTTAGGAAGGAAGGAAATTCTGACATGGATGAACCTTGGAGACATTATGTTAAGTGAAATAAATCATACACAATACTGTATGATTCCACTTATAGGAGGTGCCTAGAGCAGTCAAAATCATAGAGACAGAACGTAGCTGTCAGGGGCTGTGGGGAGTAAATGGTTAACGGTCACAGTTAATTCAGTTTTGTAAGATGAAGAGAGTTCTAGATGTGGATGTTTATACAATAACGTGAATGTACTTAATACCACTAACTGTGCACTTAAACATGGCCAAGATGGTGAATCAATGTTGTATTTTACCACAATTAAAAGTAAAAAATAAAAGTAAAATAATGTGTCCCTTAGTCCTGCCAAGCCTCCCCAGAATAACGGACTGTACCAGGAGGAAGCATTCATGCTCACAGTCTCAACTCCATTCACCCTCTGTTGACCAAAGGTCTTAGTGTCCCGCCTCTGCTCTCCCAGTGCCTCTGGCTTGGCAGAGTGGGTGGTGGAGGGGAGAAATACTGGTAGGAACTATAAGCTACCCAGATAAATGCAGGAACCAATCTACCAAGCGAAAAGGGGGAGGAGAGGGAAGCGGAAGTTTGCAGCTCCATGGAAGTGACTGAAAGAAGCAGCCAAGGAGAAGCCGCCAGGAGAAGTGCCCGTTCATTCAGAAAAGGGGGTAGGTGAGTGGAGTCTGGACTCAGGTTGGAATCCTGGCTCTGCTCCTGTACAGATTCTAGTGCAATTTTGGACATGCCATTGAAATTCTCTGTGCCTCAGTCTCCTCATCTGAAATGAGCTTAGAACAGTGCTTGGCACATAGGCACGTGGAGTGTAAGTGTTTGTTAAAGAGCAGGAAAGATTCTTGAATTCATCCTCTCTGTCATACTGAGATGTTTAGGGGAAACAGGCTCAGAGAGGTGAAGTGTCTCATCTAAAGACGGCCAGAACCGCATTCAGGTCTCTGGCTCTGGGTCCCAGTTCCCGCCCTCCACACTCTCCCTGCCTCCTCGGTGACCTTCTTGGAGCCAGCGTGGGAAGTAGGCAGTGCGGGGACGTGGGTGAGGGTGAGCCACGCAACCCCGGGAGCAACGACTCCTGCCCCTGCGCCTATTGCTTCTGCACTCAGAACGGAAGCTACACCGTGAAACAAGAGCCCAGAGCAGGCTGCATGAGAGTTTGAAAGCAGCACAAGCCTGGCTGTGGGGAGTCATTTCCTTCATTTACTCGTCATGTGGAGACTGACCTACCCAGGCCTCGTGGCTGCCCTGCCCTTAGCCCAGCTCATCACCATCATGTCTAGTTCTTGGGAGGTGGACAAGGCTAGGGAAAGAAGGTGGACCTTTGCATGTATTTTATTTGAATAAGTGATTCATGCACACAGTAAAAATTCGAAGCCGCCAGAGGATATTCGGTATAAACTGAATCTTTCTTCCACCCTTACTCTCCAGTGCATAAAACTCTTACCAGAGACCTCCACTGTGCTTAGTGTCCTGTGAAAGGAAGGAAATCCTAAAATCAAATGACTTTGCTCACTGGGGAATTGGTTCAGATGGGCAACAGACAGCAACAGAGCAAGCCAGTCTGTAAGAGCCGGTGGGCATCAAGAGACTCAGGCACCCCTCAGAAATGAGGTTTCTAAATGGGGCTCAGGCCGAAACCGGTTTGGTTCAGTGGATAGAGCATCGGTCTGTGGACTGAAAGGTCCCAGGTTTGATTCCGGTCAAGGGCATGTACCTTGGTGTGGGCACATTCCCGGTAGGGGGTGTGCAGGAAGTAGCTGGTCCATGTTTCTCTCTCATCGATGTTTCTGGCTTTCTATCCCTCTCCCTTCCTCTCTGTAGAAAATCAATAAAATATATTTTTTTAAAGATAAATGGGGCTCAGCTTCCCAGTGGGTGACTGTGGGGGTAGGTCATTGTCTGCCGTGTACATCTGCCTTGGGCTGCTTCTCTCGGCTGTGAGTATAGATTCTAGTGCAGTTTTGGACCTGCCATTGAAAACAGTCCCTCGCCGAAACCGGTTTGGCTCAGTGGATAGAGCGTCGGCCTGCGGACGGAAAGGTCCCGGGTTCGATTCCGGTCAAGGGCATGTACCTTAGTTGCGGGCACACCCCCAGTGGGGGATGTGCAAGAGGCAGCTGGTCAATGTTTCTCTCTCATCGATGTTTCCAACTCTCTATCCCTCTCAATTCCTGTCTGTGTAAAATCAATAAAATAAATTAAAAAAATTTAAAAAAAAAAAAAAAAAAAAAAAAAAAAAAAAGAAAACAGTCCCTGTGGGCTTCTTCTAAGCCTTTCATGCTGAAGGCGGGGAGCCCCACCCCCTCCTTGTTGTGATGGAGGAGAGAGAACAGGGCCTTAGTTGGGCACAGACAGGGAGAGGCCCTGTGCGCGATCTGCACTGAGGAATAGCAGAGATTAGCACTGGAGATCTTCCCCACCCCCTGCTGCACCCTCTCCTCCTTTTCCCTCCTTTCCCTTTGCTTTCATTCCTCTTCCCCACCCCCAAGTGCCCACTAGACACATATCATAAGCAGTGCCCGGGCTTCCTATGGATTTATGGTTTATAGTTATTCATCTTATTATCTTAGTGGCTTTGCCAGGTAAAATATTAAGGCATCACTGCCATTATAACCTTTTCTTCCATGATCTCATTGGCAGCTGGTGTTGCCATGACAACCAGTCTGGAGAACGGGTACTGAGCTCCGGTGGAAGATGATGTGCACACTGGTGTGTGTGTGTGTGTGTGTGTGTGTGTGTGTGTGTGTGTGTGTTGTGCGAAAGCAATGGATGGATTTCTTAGTTCACACCTTCTGCCTCTCCTTTCAATTTGGTCAAAATTAGCTCCAGGGCTCTAAATCAATGGGAAGGAAACTTTGGAGGATGATTTCTTTGTTTGGTTTTTGAGTAGCATTGGAACCAGGGACACATAAGAAATATTTAGACATTTTCTACCCACGTGAAACCAAGTAACTAATCCCATTTGATGTGGCTCCTTTGGCCCACCGGCATAGCTCGGCAGTTGAGTGTTGACCTATGAACTAGGAGGTCATGGTTTGATTCCAAGTCAGAGCACATGCTTGTGTTGTGGGCTTAATCTCCAGTGTGGGGAGTGCAGGAGGCAGCCGATCAATGATTTTCTCTCATCATTGATGTTTCTTTCTCTCTATCCCTCTCCTTTCTTCTCTGAAATCAATAAAAAATATAGATATTTTAAAAAGCTCCTTGGGCCTAACTTATTTAACATCTTGATAACTATCTTATTAGACATAAAAAGTCAGAGCTGGGAGGGGCCGCAGACGTCATCTATCTGATCCCCTTTTCTTTTAGATGAGAAAACTGAGGCCCAGCGAGACTAAGTGACTTGTTCCTACACAGTATGGCTCAGTGGGTAAGGGTGTGGGTTCTGGAATCATCCTGCCTGGCTCAAATCCTGGCTCCATCATGTCCGTACTGTGACCTCAGCCAAGTGACTTACCCCTCTAAGTATGCTTGCTGGTCTGTAAAATGGGGATAATATTGGGAACAACCTTAATAGATTATTGTAAGGATTAAGTGAGATAATCCATGATGGTTGGCACACATTAAACCCTCAATAAATTTTATCACTATTATCCTGGGTCACACTGGCAATCAGTGGTAGAAATAGGAATAAAATCCAGCTCAGTTAACTCCTATTTAAACTGGAGTATTTTCCCATTAATCCCATCATGTCCTGTGTTGTTGTTGTTATTATTGTTTTGTTTGTTTCTTTGCGTCATCCAGGGGAGATGGAAACCCCTTCTGAGATGGGGGTTGTCTTATCTTAAAACCTCTATGGAGCGTGTAGAATGCCTCCACGAGGTACCCTGTAGGTATGTGTTGATTTGAGAATAACCGTCACATACTTCCTGCACTCATGGAACACGGAGTCCGTAATGCACACGGCATGGCTGCAGGGGAGGAGGAGAAAGGAAGGACAAGAAAACGTAAGGAGGTGAGCACTCGTGATCACCTCGTGTGACACCAGACATTTGCTAAAGTCTTCACCAGTGTGTCTAACCTCACACCACCCCCATGAGGTGAGCCTGTCCCCCCATTCTACAGGTGAGACAGCTCAGCCTGAGCGGTTATGCAGTATGTCTGGGTTCACAAGGCAGGCTGGGAGTTGGGGTTCCACCCACCCTCTTACTTCAGGGTGCTGGAGGTGCCTTCAACAGACTCTGCTTCAGAACCGTTTCTCAGCCCCACTGTGAGCCAAAAGCTTATTCCCTGAGGGGATGAGAGGGGTTCAGAACACCCTCTCCATCTCTCGCACAAAGCAGAGCACAAAGCACATTTGTGTAATATTATCCCAACCAAACTGGCAGGCTTTGAAAACCACTCCAGGCTGGTGGTTTGCAGAATGCCACTCGTTTAAAATCCTTTCATCGCTCTGTCAGGAAGAACAGCAATGCAGTGGAACCTCACAGACCTCTTCAGAGGAGCAACTGTTCTGGGAAATTTATTTCAAAAGGTGTACTAGGGTAAAAACAGGTCCACTTGGGAGGAGGGGCAATGATCCTGTGTCCTAGGAAATGAGGCCATTCAATCTGGTCTCTGCACATCTTATATAAGAGTGGCTCAGTCTTGGTCGAGTTGGGTAAACCAAAACAAAATTTAATGGAGATTTGGTTGGCACAGCAACCATCCTTTGTCTTTTTTTTATTTTTTTATTTTTATTTATGCTGTCTGTTTATGTGGGTTTGGGAGGTCCGAAGGCTGAAGATTTTGAGGAGATAAAGGGGCCTCCCCAGCACTCCATGGAGCTGCAGAACTGGTGGCACACTCCTCCTTTGGAGACAGATTTGCCTCCAGGTGGGAGACTCAGTGTTGCCTCCTGCTATTCCCAGCACCACTCTGCGCCTGCTGGAGAGGGGCCGTACCCCGACCTTTGCTGAGTTGCTGGGGGCACTGCGTGAAATAAGATATGTAGGACCTTAAGCAACGCTAGTGGTTACAATGACGCCTGTGATAAAACCCATTAGATGGAGAAGTCTTTTAGGTATCAATAAGCCTCATCTTTTTATGCCACATTATCCCACCTCTAGGAGGTGTGCTGCGGTGCCATCTTGTGCCCCAGCCATACCCGCCGGGGGTGTTCCCCAGGACGGCCAGGCGCTGGTGACCGCGGGGACCGCCCGGAGGAAGGCGCAGCGGCGGGCGGGAGCGCTCGGCGCCGGGCGGGCCGGCTTTCCCCGCAGAGCAGGCCCCGCGCCCTCGCTCCCCGAGACGAGCCCGAGGCCGCGGGCCGGGCCGAACCGGGTGACGTCACCCCGGGAGCCGGGGGGGGGGGGGGACAGGGGGCGGGGCCTCGGTGCCGCGCCCCACCCGGGCCTCCGCCGCGGCGCCGGGCAGGGCCAGTGGCCCCGCGGGCGGGCGGAGGGGCGCGGGCCCGGGGGAGCGCAGGGAGCGGCGGCCTCCGGCGGAGGGGCGGGCTGGGGCGGGCCCTGTCCGCGGGGCTGGGGCTGTGGGAGCCGGGCCGGGCCAGCCGGCAGCCCAGGCCGGGCGCGCGCCTTCCTGGTGTTTCTTCTCCTCAATGAAGCGGAGCTTTGGACTCCGACCTTCGCCCCAGCGGGAGCCTCCGGGCGGGGCTCAGGGCGCCCGGGGCGAGGCCGGGGCGCGGCGCTGGGTGGCCCCCGGCCCCTGCCCCCTCGCTGTGCCCGGGCCCCGGTCCCCCTCGCTGTGCCCGGGCCCCGGTCCCCCTCGCTGTGCCCGGGCCCCGGTCCCCCTCGCTGTGCCCGGGCCCCGGTCCCCCTCGCTGTGCCCGGGCCCCGGTCCCCCTCGCTGTGCCCGGGCCCCGGTCCCCCTCGCTGCGCCCGGAGCCTCCGCCTCGCGGGGGTCTTAGGTGGGCCGTTCCGGGGAGGGATGGCTTTACCGGGAATTAACCAGGCGAACACGCGGTTCTCCACGCCGTGAGAACGTCTGAACCACCGGGGGTCGTTCCTGCCCTCTCCCTAGAGAGGTCCTGGCTCGGTTGGTCTGCAGGGGCCTGGACTGACCTTTTATAAAAATCCGCTGGGCGGTTCTCTCCCGCAGCCCATTCCTCTCTAAGAGAAGCCCCTGCGCTGAGGTTTTATCAGTTCCCGAGGCAGCGTGGGCAAATGTCCACCTAGAGCAGCCGCCGCCGAACTTTCCGACCTCCCAGACCACTGAATTTATAATTTTAAATCCCATACACCACTAACATGATTTTTAAAAAGATAAATACATTTGTAAAGTAATGAGCAGAGAACTTCCATTTTATTAATATGAAATGCCCCCATTTAATATAACATTATAAATACTTATTTAATCATAAAATCTTCAAAGGTTGTTTAATTGTAACAGATTTATTAAGTAAGCTTAATTTTTACAAAATAATTGAACCTTATTTAAGTATTACATATTTTTAGAGTGTATTTTTTTAATTTTTTATTTTATTTTATTGATATTTTACAGAGAGGAAGGGAGAGAGATAGAGAGCTAGAAACATCAATGAGAGAGAAACATCGACCAGCTGCCTCTTGCACACCCCCTACCGGGGATGTGCCCGCAACCAATGTACATGCCCTTGACCGGAATTGAACCAGGGACCTTTCAGTCCACAGACCGACACTCTACCACTGAGCCAAACCGGTTTCGGCTAGAGTGTATTTTGTATTACATATTTGCTCCTGTTTGCTTGAAGTAAGTTTATGGATTTTTGGCTCCAATGACGTTACTGCAAGACAGAGAGCCGTATTTATTTCAAGCCATGACCAGTACCGAGTTTTAATTGCTGTGACAGATGAAAATGTTTTTTTCACACAAATATGTTGTTGAAATTGAATCAAAATTTTCATTGCTTTTTCACTCAGCAATGGGTATTCAGTTTTAATGGAGACGCGCAAATGAGGTCTTGACAAGGATGACTGGAATTTAGCTTTGAGACTGTCGTCAGATGATAGATAGATGAGGCTTTCTTTTTCATTCATGCTTAAATTGCTATCTTCAATGTTTGCTGCAAATGGACCTATTATCCACACATTGCCATGTCTGGGATCTTCTTTCTTTGGATAATAATGACCAGATGATTCTGTGAGTGACTGTAAGCACTGTTGAACAATGATTACCACCTGCTGGTTTGAAGGGGAAAATAAGACATTTGTAGGGCTATCTATTTGAATCTGTGCCAGTGACCTGCCTTCTGACATACACACTTGCGTGCCCATAAACTCCATTCTTATCAAATTCCCTTCTTATTTGTGATGCCTGTCCTGCTTTGCAGGATCTGCTTCCTGGAATACTCCCATTTTACAGAGACCATAAACCACTGAACCATATATAATCCCCAGAGAGGCTAGTGCAGCCCTGGGTAAACTACGGCCCGCGGGCCGGATCCGGCCTGTTCAACTGTTCTCTCCTGCCCGCAGAGCCAAAAAAGCGGAGGGTTCTCTTGCTCTCCCCTCCGCTCCTTCACCAGCAGCTCAAGATGAGAGTGCCAGCACAGTCAGGTTGCTTTTGTTCCGGCCCTCCGATCCAGTTTAAGAACCCATTGTGGCCCTGGAGTCAAAAAGTTTGCCCACCCCTGGCAAACCTCTGGGTGTGGTCTCACTTCCCCCATCCCAACTCATGGGATTGGGGATGGGCAGCTTGCAAAGCCTACAGAGGGTCTGGAAGCCTGATCAATATTTGGGGACAAAGGAACTAAAGGGTATAAAAGGAAATCTTTATCCATATTCATCACTCAGGATTTGAAGACTCACTCCCTTGAGTCACAACACTAGTGCAATCTGCAATAAAGGCTACTTTTCTGAATATTTTGTGAGTTACAGCTGATTAATTCTCCCACACCACCTGGTGGCTTATCTGCAACAGGTTGACACCCTTCTCTCTCATATATTTATAAAAGTTTGAAAACATTTGCAGATCTTCAGCCAACCATGTTTGCCACACGTTTTCTTTTGAAAAGCATCCACTTGCCTTGTAGTATCCTTACGTTGTCCTTGCAAGGATATGTTTCATTCATTTATTAGTGAAAAAATACCTGCCAGGTATGCAAGCTTGGCTACCCACTCATCGTTCTTATAATTTCGGATTATTTTGCTGCTGGAAAAATAATTTGACTTCTTCGTGCAGGGTGAACAGTTGGGTTAGTGTCTTGCCCCTCGACAGCCATCTCAGAGTGAAGAAGAAGGTGAGTATATTGGGGACCCATTTCTTCACTAAGTACCTCAAATATTCGAGAACTGAGCACTTTGTGTCCAATTTTATTTATAATTTTAATAATATCTTATAATACTTCATGTAGTGCTGGGGATTTTTTTTCATCGTAAGTTGCTCAAGATGCGTAATACAGTGTGTAGACAAAATGTCTGGGTGACCAACATTTTTCACCTTTGCAACAATTCCTGAAAGATGTCCAATCATGTTGCGGCACCGTCTGTACATATCCCAATACATTTTTCCATTCAATTCTGTGTTCCAGGAAATAACTATTAGTGCTTCAAAAATCTCAGAGCTGGTTGTTCCACTAGCAAGTTGAACGAACAAAGAAGTTCTTCCTGTAACTCTCCTTCACACTCAGCCTCACAAAACAAAGGAGAGGTGCCTTGTTACTTACGTCCATTGATTTGTCAGTTGAATTGAATAACGTGGTGAATTTTTCACCATTTTTATAACTTGATTTTCAGTATCTCCAGCCATGTGTTCAGTTCTGCGTTTGACGGTGTTAGCGGACACAGGAACTGCTTTCAGTGTCTGGGCAGCCTGCTTCTCCAAGCCCTCTTCCCAGGCTTGTAACACGCAAGGCTTAATTAATCCTTCTCCATTCTTGTTCGGCTTTTTAATATTCTAGATCTGAAGTGGGATCAGATAAGAAGCTTTTAATAAGGATTTATCTCCAACAGTCATTTTTATTAGAGCTATTACTTGCTTTTGCATATTTCACGCATTCTTTGAAAATACTCAAGTGGTTTTTTTTAGCTAAATCCAAGTATTTTTATTACAAGCATCATTCAAGTTTCGAAGGTTCATGTCATCATTGGATAAACTCTCAGAACACACAACACAAAGTGGCCGGGGATCCAGCTCACTACCAGGTTCTTGAACAAATCCAAATTTCAAGTAGTTCGAATCATATTTCCTTGATATTTTCGGTTTTTCTTCTCTCCGCCTCCAGTTCGAATGTTCTTCCTAGTGGTGCCTGACGAGGGCTGAGAGACTGATTCATTGATCAGCTCACGGCTCAGTGAAGTACACGCAGTACTATTGTTACTATTGTCATTAGTTACATTATCTTTTGTATTACTAAAGAAATGCAAAGTATTCCTTTGCTTTTTTTCACTCATTATGGGTTTATTTCATTTGAATCTAAAACAAACAAACAAAAAAGAAATTATAGCTATTAAAGTCAAACTATTTGATGCCATTAAATATAACCATTAAAGAAAATACACAGTTACATACCATACACAAATAAAATAAAACAGTTGGATGAGAATTGTAAATCACAGAGTGGGTGCCTGCTGTAATGGTCAAAACAATACTGAAGCCAGTTGCACCTCTCTTGTTCCCTCTCTCTAGTTACTAGAAAGGGGAATTCATGAAATGTACTCGACTCCAGTACATTTTGTGAATTTAGTGCAATGTAAAGGAAAATTGTCAGTCAGAATATAAGAATTTTTTTTAGAATTTTTTGCTTTATTATCATTTATTAGGATTAATAAAACATAAAAAATGCAAATAATGTCTAAACCTTTCTACGGACCACCAACATTTTCTCACAGAGCACCAGTGGTCCGCGGACCACCCCTTGGCGACCGCTGACCTATAGGACTCAGGCTCATTCCCATCCAGGGCAGGCAGCTGCTGCTGCTTCCTTCTCTTCACCCCACCCTACAGGCTCATGGGAAAAGTGCGGACCTCCCAGGGGCCAGAGCTGCAGAGAATCTTGGGAAGTGTGGCTGTCCACCCGACTCACTGAACTTAGGAGAGTACTCTGGCAGCCTCTTTCTTTCAAAGGGATGTCAGTGGCCACAATTTGCTGAATCTTTTCCATGTTGAGCAAAATGAAGCAAAAGAGCATGAATCAGCTTCCTTTCTGGGGAAAACGCGCTTTAAAAAGCCCCCATTTCTTTCCTGGAGGTGAGGGAGGCTGTGCATTTAGTGAACTGGAGGGAAAGACAACTCCTTACTCTGGTTTCAGTGTGAGTCTGTAGTTTGGGTTTACAATGTTTTGTTTTTTTCCTTGGGACTTTCATAAAACTTCCCTATACTGGGCCCTAGGCAGCAGGATCTAGTCAGCCTCCTAAACTTCCCAACCTCAGAATCACCAGAGCTAATTAAAATAAAACAAAAAACCAGTGGCCTAAACCTCTAGTAGGTGTAGGTGTGGGTGGGAGCAAATTTCATGTTGGTGTACATATGCCTGGCGCTTGCCTCCCCGTGATTCCTGGTGTCAGAGGCTGGGGAAACACCAAGTACAGTGGTTGCTTAGTTTGGATCAAAATCACGTGGAGTGCAACGGAAACCAGGATTGCTGGTCTCCCCTCCCACCCTCCAGGGTCTGACCCAGTGGTCAGAGAGAACAATTAGATCTGACACTTGTCTGGGGACTACCATGCGGCTTGGCTGAAGGCACCCCAGGCTGTGTGTGGAACACCACCTTCCACTTTATCACCTACCATCTTGTGACCTTAGGCATTTGAAAATTGGGGGCTGATATAAAGGTTTTAAAGATAAGATGGTCCCAAAAGAGAGAGCAGGAGGATACAAAGAAGCTAAGTGTCATTGTTAACAACAGATTGGACCTGAAGGGAATCCTTGTGTTGAAGGCAAACAACAGAGGGTGAGTACCACGTGTCCTGCAGGCCAGCCTGGCACCTCCCACTTGGCAGCGCTCCCAGCCTGGGGTGTGAGGAAGAGGTTTAGTTCACAGGAGCTGCGCTCAGCAAATGTTAGTCTCTACTAGGGTCAATTGGTGGCCCAGAGGCTCCGGTCTCCTCCGGCTGGTTGTCACAGAGAAAACCTCTCAGCCTCTGCCCCTGGAGGAGAAGGACCTGCAGGGCCAGGTTCCCGAGTGTCCTCTGTGTCCTGCTTCTCCGGCCCTGTGCTGGTTGGGAGTTCTCGCTTGCTCACCCTGGGCCTTCTCCTGGAGAGGTCCTGACTCCTGGAAGGCCTTGGCTCTTTCTAAAGAATTTCTTGCCTCTGCAAAAAATCCTTTCCCAGTGATCCTGGGTCCCTCACTTGTAAGGGGTAACAAAGTTCCTAATGATTTGAAGGGCTGAGGGACCAAATAAAGAGCTTAATTTTGAACAGGGAAGGTATT
The DNA here is from genome assembly GCA_963924515.1 of Vespertilio murinus. Classification (NCBI taxonomy): domain Eukaryota; kingdom Metazoa; phylum Chordata; class Mammalia; order Chiroptera; family Vespertilionidae; genus Vespertilio; species Vespertilio murinus. The sequence goes on along the minus strand of OZ004707.1, from coordinate 83,279,162 downwards.
AATGGCATCCTATCTAATAAAGAGGGAATATGCAAATTGACTGTCACACTATCACAAAGATGGAGGCAACTCACAGCCACAAGATGGCAGTGCCCAGTCCCCTCAGCCCCGCTGGAGCCCCCCAGTCCTTTCAGCCAAGCCGGGGGGTGGACGGGGTGGGGTGGGAAGAGGGGGGTGGGGGTGGGGTAGAGTGGCAGGTGCATGGTGTGGCCAGACCTGCCCTCAGTCCCCCAGCTGCCTAGGGCCAGCCCGAGGTGCAGGCAAACCTTGGATGGTGGCTGCCCAGCCACCAGGGCCACCTGAGACTCAGGTAACTGAGGCTTGTGCTGGTGGCAGTGGCAGTAGCAGAGGCATGATAGGGGCATCACCTTTGCCTGATCATCAGTCGCCTCCTGCCCCAGTTTTGGCCCATGTGTGAATTTTTATGCACTGGGGTTCTAGTTCTAGGTAATAAAACCTTAATATGCAAATTGACCAAACAGTGGAACAATCCACAGGGGGAGTGCTGATTAGCCAGAAGCCAGGCTCATAGCTGTGCTAAGGAACAGGAAGGTGAGGGGTAAGGAACAGTGAGCAGGTGGACATTAAGGAGGGGGATCAGGCCCTGGGGATTGGCCTAAGTTGGCAGTTGGACATCCCCTGAGGGGTCCCAGACTGTGAATTTCATGCACCTGGCCTCTAGTTACTTTTTTTTTTTTAATGTTTTATTGATATTTTACAGAGAGGAAGGGAGAGAGAGAGAGAGCTAGAAACGTCGATGAGAGAGAAACATCGACCAGCTGCCTCTTGCACACCCCCCACCGGGGATGTGCCCGCAACCAATGTACATGCTCTTGACTGGAATCGAACCCGGGACCTTTCAGTCCGCAGACCGACGCTCTACCACTGAGCCAAACCGGTTTCGGCTCTAGTTATTAATAATAGTAATAATAGCAACTGCTATTTGTGAGCTCTTAATTTATTCCAAGAGCAGTGATAAATGGCTTACACATAAACTCATCTAGGCTGCCCAAGAAGTAGTTTATTATCCCCTTTTTGCAGATAAGGAGACAGGAGCTCAGAAATATGAGGCCAACACATGAGAGTGCACAGCTAGTAAGAGGTACAGCTTTGATTAAAACCCATATTGCCCTGGACATGTGGTCCAGTGGTTGAGCATCATGCACTGGGCTTCTAGTCCTATATAATAAAGGTTGCCTGTTTGGTTCTCGGTCAGAGCACAAGATTGGGTTGCCAGCTCAAGCCCCAGGAGGGGGTGTGCAGGAGGCAGTTAGCAAGTCAATGTTTTATTCTTATATCCATGTTTCTCTCTCTCTCTTTCCCTATCTCTCTGAAAGAAAGAAAGAAAGAAAGAAAGAAAGAAAGAAAGAAAGAAAGAAAGAAAGAAAAGAAAAGAAAAGAAAGAAAGAAAAAAATCAATACAAAAAACACACAAACCCATGTTGTTCCATCCAAAGGCCTTATTATAGATACTATTTTTAGTTTCAAGTCAGCCTTTTCCGGAAGCTTCAGAATAGCCGAAAGTCTCGCTTACCCCACTAATTGGGCCACTAACAGCAGAAGCAATGGCAGGGCGTTCTCTGAGCTGCACAGACAAATTACAGATGAGTTACAAATGTGAGACAGGAACATTCTTATTGGCCTCCTGACTGTGAGAAAACGGGTGACGACTTCCCCTGTGGCAATGATTTCCAAACCAAACCCAAGCTCGTAAACATTCTTTGGCCTTTTCACCAGTGTCCAGGCATGTAATTGGCAGTTGTGCCGTTGGCAGCCTGTGGATAAACAGGGCGTGTGATCGGGTGCTCAGTTTCTTGTAGAACCTTCAGGGGAAAGAGTCACATTCTGTGTTGCAGGGAGAAACCACTGGGCTTGTTGAGTGAGAGAGGCAAGCTCTGAGGCCCCACCTGCCTGCGTGAGAAGAGGTCCTTCCAGGGCCTCCTCCCGCCAGTCTCCCTGCATGCTGCCTCCAGCTCCCTCAGCCAATGTTGTGACTAGGAAATGCGAGGAAAGTGGAGGTAGAGGAGGCATCTCAAAAGGCAGAGAGAAACAGTTAAGGAACTCAGGGTTGCACCTAATCATATGATGCTTTTGTACAAATTAGAAAAACACATCTTCCTCAATTTGCTTTGCTATCATCTGCCAGAACATTGCCCTAATGCAGATACAGATCTCCCATCACTGTGACCTGATTGGCGCCCCCTAGAGTTGTGCATCCCACATTCTGTAGCCCTGAAGGAGCCTTTGTTTTCTCTGAGGGGAAGCAGGGCTCAAATAACTACCTTCCTCTTCTTTAATTTCCTACTTGCAAATCTCCCCGCTTTGCAGTGGTCCTTCTATAGCTGTATAGGGACCCAGTCCTGCTATGCAGTAAGCACGATGCTAATGGTCTCCTAAGTACCCCTCCTCTACCCCCAAAATGGAAAAGGAAAAACCATCCATCAAAGGATTGTTGGTGGGCTTTTGTGTGTGTGTGTGGGGGGGAAGCACTTCCCAGTGTCAGGGGCATCAGAGAAAGGCAGTTTGGATGCCAAATTGTTGGAATTCCCAATTACTTTCCAAAGTACAGGAAGCTAATGATACAGAAAATGTAGGACTGAGAAGATGGTATTGTCTTTGTGATCAGGGAGGGAAGCAGGGAGCTAAAGAAGGAAGGAGCTGGATGATATGTTGTGAGGGAGCAGTAATGTCCACCATTCTACCAGGCTCTCTCCCTGCCCAGGCGTGTGTTCCTGGCTCCTTACAGCCATTTTTCAAAATATATATATTTTTTTACAGAGAGGAAAAGAGAGGGATAGAGAGTTAGAAACATCGGTGAGAGAGAATCATCGATCAGCTGCCTCTTGCACACCCTGTACTGGGGATGTGCCCGCAACCAAGGTACATGCCCTTGACTGGAATCCAACCAGGGACCCTTCAGTCCACAGGCCGACGCTCTATCCATTGAGCCCAACCAGTTTTGGCCTTACAACCATTTTTTCTGAGTCTGCTGCTTCCAGGAGTAGCTATGACTCTGTATCTAAGGACTTTGTCCCTAATAACTTGGAGGTTGTTGGTAGTAAGTTTCTCTTTGATCATGCTCATTGGGCCAATTATGGGAGTACTCACTCCTCTTGATCCTGCTACCTGTTGGTCCTAGTCCCTCTGCTAGTGTCTGTACCTCCTTGGACACCGACCGGGTCTTCGAAGATGGGAAGACATGAGAAGTCATCCTATATAATAAAGAGGTAATATGCAAATGGTCGCCATACCTTCATGTCATCACACCTTCACGCCATCACGCCATAATTGCTCAGACACTCAACACTGGGGAGAGAGGAATGGGGACCAGCCAGGCTGCGGCCCAGGAAAGAGACAAGCCGCCTGCCCACAGTCCTCTGTGGCTGCAGCCAGCCAGAACAAAGACAGCCTGGGTCCTGGGTGCCTGCAGCTGGCCAGAGGGAGGAAAGCCTGGGTGCCTGGGTGCCTGCGATCAGCTGGAGGAGGGAACCCTGAGTCTCAGGTGCAGGGCAAGGCAGGGGCAGTTAGGGGCAATCAGGCCAGTAGGGAAGCAGTTAGGGGCAATCAAGCAGGCAGGCAAATGTGGTTAGGAGCAATCAGGCAGGCAGGCAGGCAGGCAAGTAAGGGTTAGGAGCCAGTGGTCCCCAGATTGCGAGAGGCAGTCAGACATCCCCGAGGGGTACCTGATTGGAGAGGGTGCAGGCCAGGCTGAGGGACTTCCCCCCCCCCGCATGAATTTCATGCACTGGGCCTCTAGTGGGAATATAAGAGTCTTTATTGTAGCTCAAGTAGTCATTGCTACTAAGAAACCATTAGACAAAACAGTTCTTTAAAGTAGCCTTGTAGAGATAGCTCTTACTAATACAGTAGCAAGCACAGGAGCCATCCCAGCAAAAACAGCCAGCACTGGCTGGTCGGTAATACATCTTCCCTACAATGTAGCCCCCAACATAGGAGCTATTCAGGAGCCAGACACACTGGCTGTCAGAAACATACTTTATACTAACTTAGACAAAGGAGGCTTCTTGCAAAGTAGTAATCTAAATCTTTTGGGCTATAGAAGGGCACGCTTTTGCAGTGTGTGCAGTGAAACTACTGTGTCCTTGCCCATGCCTATGGCAACTTGGACTTGAACATTCTGATTAGGATTCCCATGCTCAGACTGGCCTTGAACATCTGGCATACTCTGGGTAGGGCCCCCACAGACATTCAAGTTCCTGAAAGAGCCTTCTTGATCAATAGAGGGAACAGTGACATTGAAAAGCAACTGCCACCGAGATAGCTAAGTGAGGTGCCAGCTTCGGCCTGTCCGCACCAGGGAGAGCGCCCACTTCACAGGCAGGTTAGGAAGGGTCTTGCCAGCCTGGCCAGGAGTCCTTACCGCATGGCAATTGGCACAGCTGCCAGCTTTCTTAGCTGTGCCTTGAGCTTTAACCAAGAGGTGAACAGTGAGTGACTGAAGAAGCCTTTCTTCAACATTTAATTAATTCACAGGAGAGCTTGGCTCCCGTCTGCATGTCACAGTGCTTTCTGATTAAGAGCAATGAGAGGCTCCAGCCAACCCCGGGCATCAGAGTCACCAGTGGAGCTTTTAAAATGTGGGTACTTGTGCCCAGCTCATGCCTTCTCAATGAGAAGGGGGTGGGCAGGAGACTGGGAGTCCTCTGCAATTTGGCTGTGGACACTAGGGAAGAACCGGTGCCCCCAGAATCCAGGAGGGGGGAATGCATTGGACGTCCTCCCTCCTTCCTGGTGCCTGGTGTCCAGCCCGCAGGGTTCGAGCAGGCGGAGGGCGCCTCCTATTTCCCTTCCCTAACCTGGATCCTGTGCAGAAGCTGTCTGGGTGCCCATAAATTACTTACTCAGCCCAAGTCTCTGTCTGGGTAAATGTCAGAATTTTCTGCATAAACTCAACTGCCCTGGCCACCAAATGCAACTGTGGAGGTCAGAAAAGTCTGCCATGACTCTGCAGAGCCTCTTCTCCAGGAAAAATGGATGTGCCAGCAGAAGCTGCGAAAAAAGGTTGAAAATTTATCACTTTTCAGGATGCTTAAGATGTTTTATTTTTCTCTCTAAAATCAAGTTGGGCATTTTCCAGAAGAATATTATACCACTTGGAGTTGTAAAATGGTCTCTCGGGGCAAGGTGAGGACTCGCTGCATCTTAGCACCCGCAGTGTGCTCTCACTGTGGGGAGGGACAGCGAGGAGAGGGGCCGGGGTGTGGTTACCTCTAGTTTCCCATGGAACGGGCCCCACTTAACAAAGCAGCTATCTCAGTGAGGAAAACAGGTTCTGTAATGATGGCTTCCCAAGTGCCCCAGCCGGAGGGATTCCTCTTTACACAAGCCTCGGTGAATGATATTATGGCCTTCATTGGAATAGTCTGAGTGCCATTTATGGTTTCAACCACTCGAGTCCCTGTGACATGTTGGCCAGTGGCTTTCAACATTAGACACACGTGGAGAGCTTTGAAAACATGCCCAGGCCTGGGTCCATCAGCTGGAGCTTTACAGCTCCCAGGTGAGTATCAAGTGCAGCCCGGTTGAGACCTCCGTGTTGGGTACTATGGGGATGTTAGGGATGTGACCAACACTTCTTACCCTTCATGTGCTCCCACCCTTCCCCAAACCAGGACATGAGCCCCGATGCACTGTCAGCACACAGGCAGGGGCGCAGGTTCCAGGACCACCCAAACTGTTCCATCTGCTGCTCTAACAGTGGGGACCACCCGTTTAGACGGCCAGAATAGTCTCAGTTTCAGGTATTCTTTCTGGAGTCCATATGTCTTTTTTTAAAATACATTTTATTGACTTTTTATGAGAGGAAGGGAGAGGAATACAGAGTTAGAAACATCGATGAGAAGAATCATCCATCAGCTGCCTCCTGCACACCTCCTACTGGGGATGTGCCCACAACCAAGGTACATGCCTTGACTGGAATCGAACCTGGAACCTTTCAGTCCGCAGGCTGACACTCTATCCACTGAGCCAAACCAGTTTTAGCTGGAGTCCATATGTCTTAATTCTTCATTTGGAAAAGCTGGTCTCCGTAACTATGGCTAGCCCTAAAACTCACAGTGTTTTCGTAAAATTCCACCAGGTGGCACAGTTCACCTGGGTTGTCTGGTTTGTGGCTATCAAGGCTGAACCGAAGGTGCCAAAGGTGAGGTCATCAGGGGGAGTGGTAACCAGGTGAGCCCCTCTTCGCCCCTTCTGCTGGGGTTTCGTGCCCCTGGGGTCAGCGCCCTCTGCTGGCAGTGGCCTGTCGGCGCTCCCGCTGTGCAGACAGCCGCAGCCAATGGAAAGCGGGGTCTGATCCCAGATAATTGGGGCTGTGAGATTTGACCCCACACCCTGCGCTGCCGCTGCTGCTGCTGCGAGGCCAGCGGCCAGGGGTCGACCCCTGCTGCCCAGACATCGCAGCAGACAGCGGCACTCCTTCCGCCCAGAAGGGGCCCACATCACTGAGACGGATGAAGGGAGGGAGGCTCAGGGGCCTGGAGCCAAGCTGCAAACCCACCCAAAGGCCTTCCGATAAAGAGGGACAACAAACATTTGGCCTTGCCGAGAGACGCTTTCTGACGAGAGCTCCCAACCCTGGCTCACATTTTGTGGACTTCCTCCTCTGAGAGAGTGGGAACCTGGACCAGCTGCGCAATTTGTGGGGGCCAGCGCAAAATGGAAATGTGGGGCCCCGTGTAAAAGTTCAGAATTTCAAGACACCGAAGGCAAAGCATTAAAACAAGCACGGGGACCTTCTGAATGCGGGGCCTGCGCAGCTGCACAGGTTGTACCCCGTGAAGTGGGCCCTGGGTGGGACACCTGAACCCCGCTGTAAAGTGGCGAGAAGGGGCTCCTGGGGATGGCCCTCGGCGACCACAGCCCCTCACCTTTTTAGAGAACGTCCTCCCTCTCGCCCTCTTCACCCCAGAGTCTCCTCCTCTCACCCATGAACCTGCTTCACTCACTGCCCACAACTGAGGGGCCATTGGGAGGGGACTGGGTCGGGTGGACAGCACCCCCATCCCTCAGGCTTGGACCATGGCCAAAGAAAAGAGAATCCCCCCCCCCCCAATCTAGAATAGAACATTTTGCACCTTTCTCTTCTCAATAGCATTTTCAGATTAGCTGTTCCTTTCCCTTCTCACCAGAAACCCCTGGTCTCGGGCCATAGAGGACTTACAGAGGCTCAGTGCTGGCGCAGGCGAGGTGTCTAACTTCCTCTAATGCCTGCAAGTGCCCTGCGATTCGGGCTGCAGTGTTGAGACTGAACGCTGGCTGCCTGCCTGCTGATAACTTCGGGTTGTGCTGCTACAAGATGCAGTACGAATATTAATCTCAGGCCACCAGCAGCGGAGGGCGCGCCTGGATCCCTGCCCGCTGTGGTTTTTTACGAAGTGGATTCATATGGGAAAAGATGACAACATGGTCCTGTTCATAATATTGAGCCATCCTTTTGCCAACTCCACCATCTCTGGGAAGAATATATCTCCGAAAGGGGAGCAAACATGCTTCCTGTGTGGAGAGACAGGGAGCTCCTCACCTCCTGCCCACCTGCCCCTTCACATACATGCATAAGAACAGACTTGAGCAAGAAGATGGGAAACTCCCTCCTCTTGTGTCTCTGCCGCACTGGGAGCCCGGAGGCCAGCTGGCATCGCACCCTGTGGGTGAGGTTTCCCTGACTCCACGAGTCCCCTAGGCTCTGCCAGGGCTCAGCTGTCCTCCTTCTTGTGAGCAGCCCCCCTGCACAGCCCCACCTGGGGAGGGGGATGGGGAGCTGGCTTCTGAAACGAGTCCCCCGTCTGTACTCACTAGCCTTGTGGGCTGGGGCAGCATCCTTAGCTTCCCAGAGCCTGTTTTCTCATCTGAAAAGTAGAAATGATACTACTTTGTTCATTGTTGAACATATATCTGAGTGTGAACATATGTCAGGCAGTGTGCTAGGAGCTGGAGATAGAAATGACAGAGGCAGATGCAGCCCCCATAGTCCTGTGGGGGATCCGAGTGATTGACACACACTTTGCATGAAGCCTGTGTGAGCCCTGGGCCTGCCTGCCCAGCTGTGGGGGCGGGAGGAGGGGGGGCGGTGCGGACCCTGCAAAGTGTTTCCCCAGCTTCCACACAGCCAGCTCCTGGCTGGGTTGCCCACGGGCGCAGGAGAGGAAGCGGCTGGCCCGGGGGAGGAGGGCAGGAGCAGGGTGCTCGGCTTGTGCAGCAGCAGCACAGCCTCCGTTTGGTTCCTCCTCTGGGGCCACCTCGGCTCCTGGCCGGGGCCCGTCAGCTCCTCCTGTTCCTCCGCCTCAGCGGCAGGAACTTCCTGCGCTGACGGATCCCGGTTATTTCTGCAGCCCCATAGAGTTTCGCCCTGCGTTCACTACCTCTGCTGACAGAGGCCTCTGTTAGACCCGCCCAGGCACAACACGTAAGTGCTGCGGCCTGGGAAGTTGAGGGGCTTTATCGTAAGACATACAACCCTCAACCAGTAAAGCTATTATTGCCTTTTTCAATATTGTTTATACCAATGTTACCCCTCCCAACCTTACATCCTCTGCTTCAGCTCCCTAGCTCTGCCCTGCCCTGGTGGCGGTTGGAAGCCAGCAAGCTCCCAGAGAGGAGTGTGTGGACAAGCACGGAGGGCACGGGAGGGACTGGTCGAGGCTGCATGGTCAGGTGGACATCAAAGAGCGATGGCCCCTCGGCCAGGAGGGCCCGGGCACCGTGTGCAGCAAGCCGGCCGGCTCCGGTGGGCGTGGGCAAGCTGGGCTCCAGGGGAGGCACAGTCTGGGGGGAAATCAGCTGCCGGCACACCCGGCTTGGTCAGATCAGGCGTGCAGACTGCCCTGCCCGGGTGCTCCTTCTGGAGAGGGTGTGACAGCTTCCGGGGAGGCACAGGCCCACAGAGCCCACTCCCACGCTGTCCCTGGCCACTGTCCCTGTCACAGCCACTGTCCCTGTCTCAGCCACTGTCCCTGTCACAGCCCCTGTCCCTGTCTCAGCCACTGTCCCTGTCACAGCCCCTGTCCCTGTCTCAGCCACTGTCCCTGTCACAGCCCCTGTCCCTGTCACAGCCACTGTCCCTGTCACAGCCACTGTCCCTGGCTCTGTGTGCCCAGGGGTTCCCAGAGCAGGCCTCCTTCCCCAGCTTCGCGGTGCAGCTCATGGTTGCCCCGCTGCCCTGGTGGAAGGACACCAGGCATTTGTGTCCTTGCTCAACACTTTTTAAAATAAACTTTAAATTTTAGGATAATTTTAGATGCACAAAATAGTTGTGAAAACAGTGGAGTCCCCATTGACCTCACACCCACTTTCCCCTTTGTTAACATCTTATGTTAGTGTGGTTCATCTGTTACAACTATTGAGCCAGTATCGATGCATTATTACTAACTGCAGTCATTGCTTAGATGGCCTTAGTGTTACTAATGCCTCTGTTCTGCTCCAGGGTCTATCCCGGACACCACATTGCATTCAGTCATCATGCCTCCTTGTCCTGAGTCAGCTGTGACAGTGCCTGTGACTTTCCTAGTTTTTGATGATGTAGACAGTTTTGAGGAGTATTGGTCTGGCATTTTGTGGTATACAGACAAATCCCCTCCATTGGGTGGGGGGCTGGGGTGGGTTCTCATGATTAGACTGGAATTAAAGGTTTGAGGGGGAAAGATCACAGAGCTGCAGTGCCTGGGCAACACGTAACTCCCGTCACACTCCTGATGTGGCCAGAAGGTGCTGTACGTGTGCCCAGGCCTGGTGGGAATTCCCATCAACATCAAAACACCGAGATAAAAAACAGGGGTTTCTACTCGCCTTCTCTCACAGGTCAATGTGGATCTCCAGCTTCCTGGGAATTACTGGCTCAGCTTCCTGAGGGCTCCACATTGGTACTGACTACCCCTCATTCCTACATGGCCGTGTCTACTTCCGAGGGCACCTTCTGTACTGATTCCCACTTGCTCATCAGACCCACCCTCTGACAAGGGTAGAGGGTTGCCATGATATCACCTCATGGCTCCTAGATGCCACAGCAGCTAGATGGTGGCTCATCCACGGAAAAGATTCAGCGCGTTTGTCCAATTTCATAACCAATGTCAGTAGCCAGAGTTTAGAGGGAGTACAGCGGGGACAGGCTCCCCAGGCAGGTCGGTCAGTGTCCGGGTTCGCACACACCTGCATCACATTGTTCCTGGTGCCTCCCCGGGCACAGCGGCTGCCAGGCTTCCTTCTGGGTGATCTCTGGCCTCCTGTTTCCTCCCGGGGGGAGACGGATGACTTCCTTCATCTTTTCCTGGTGCTCCTGGCACTAGGCTCTCTGGTTGATTTGTCTGGGACAGCGAGTCTCTGTTCTCTGCCGCTTCCCCCTTTCGTGCCAGACACCCCGGGTGCTTCCAGAAAACTCAGGGAGGCTGTGGAATGTTGAAAGCGGAATTGATTTTAGTTCTCCTGTTTTTGCTGCTTTTTGAACCTGGGTTTTGTATGAGTGTTACCAGCACTGAGGGTGGGAGGGAGTTTCAGGTGGTTATGCAGAAGGCTCAGGTGTGAGTCAGCAGCCTGTGTTCACTCTGGCTGGGCAAGGGCCTCCGTAGGCTTTTAAAAAGAACCTAGTCCTGAGTAGACAAGCTTTTCCTATCCTTTGAAGGTAGAGGAAATTCAGTTGTGCCAGGCTTAAGCTGGATATGGTATTCAAGCAGACTACAGACTTTGAGTCACGAAAATGTGAATTTTCTTATTCTCTGAGCCTCTGTCTCAGGGTGAGAAAATAATGTTTTAAGATCAGTAGAAAGAAATTCTGACTATAGCCTTGGGTTCTGTGGCTCAGCTAAGGATGAAATTGAGGCAGGGCGCTGAACTCCCTGCTTTATCAAAGGACTTGTGGCTGCTGCTCAGAATCACATCTGCGGGCTCAGTTCCCAGCTCTCTGCGGCAGCAGGAATCTCTGCCGGGGCTGGGTGAGGAGCCCATGGGGGACATCCTCTTGTTCACTTGATGCTGGGCATACAAGTTTTTATTTTATATATATATATATATATATATATATATATATATATATATATTGATTTTCTACAGAGATGAAGGGAGATGGATAGAGAGAAACTTTCTATTGATGAAAGAGAAACATTCATCAGCTGCCTCCTGCACCCCCTCCCCGCCACTGGGGATGTGCCCACAACCAAGGTACATGCTCTTGACCGGAATTGAAACTGGGACCCTTCAGTCCGCAGACCGATGCTCTATCCACTGAGCCAAACTAGTGAGGGCTGAGCATACAAGTTTGATTCATGTGTTGGGTATAGAGAAAAAGGGCAAAAGCACCAACATACATTAATGATCGACATGTATAAACTCAATGTCCTGGAAAGCTTTATAAACACGAGGAGCGGCCACTCCCTCTACACTGACCATTCAGCAGGTTCCTTCCGGCGCTGCCTGTTCAGGCAGTCAGCCTCACCTACCGGCTTCAATCTGATGGCACGCGGCTCCGGTCTGAGGGAAAGGCAGGGGACATCCGCGGGTCAGTGCTGTGGAAGGACAAGGCTACCCCACTTTTCACAAAAGGACAACTTTAAGTCTGTATTCCTGAGCTCTGCAGATGTGGGGTTGGTGTACTAAAACTAGATGCTCAGGGGAGAATGAGAATAACAAGTTTAGTCTAACAGACGGCCTGCTGCAAATAAGCAGATCTTAGTAGCACAGTATGGGCTCCACAGAGAGCCGCGGAGGCAGGAGGGGGGTCCGCTGTTCCTCCCAGAGCCCCCCCTTTGGACTGAGCTTCTTTTCTACCCAAAGAGTTTCTCAAGTGCTCCACGTGCCGGTGGGGCCAGGTTTGGGCTCGTGCTGTCAGGATGGCTGTGGAGCATCTGAGATGCAGCCAGTCCAAGTTGAGATGTGCTGTAAGTGTAAAAATCAACTGATTCTGAAGACATTGTGTGAGAAAAAACGATGAGTAATGTTTTTATGCTAGAGGACCGTTGCACGGTATTCGTGTAATAAGCCCTGGCTTCTCACCCCAGCTGCCGGGGAGCCAGCACGTCCCCACTCCTAGGCAGCGTAGAGCTGGCAAGTCCCCGCTTCTGCCTGGAGCACCACTCCAGTAGTTCCCTCCGCTGCAGCCCCTTCCCCCCACAGCAGACTTTACTCCCTTTACACAGCTATGGCCTGCATATGCAAATTAACCTCCATCTTTGTTGAGTTAATTTGCATACTCACTCTGATTGGCTGTGGGCATAACAAAGGTATGGCCAATTAGCATTTTTCTCTTTTATTAGTGTAGATTGATTACAAGTTGAAAGGATACTATTTTGGATATATTGAATTACATAAGATATACTATTGAAGTTAATGTTACCTGTTTCTTTTTACCTTTTTTAATGTGGCTACTTTCTAGAAAACTTAAAATTGCATATTTCTAGACAAATTCTCAGAGCATCTTATTATGAAATAGGCTGCCTGGCCAAGCCCTCATGATTGGAGATCTCTTCATAGTTCCATGGCCGAGCCTTCTGCACAGTGGCATTTTCCCAGAAGGAGTTTGGAGGGAAGGGACAGTTGGCATCAGCGTCACTTGAATGTGAGACCGATGGTAGCAGCGGAGGCTTGGAAAGAGGTCCTTTGGCCCTATTTTTTTTTTTTACTTTGAAATGGCAACATAATTTCTAGATCAATAATGAAGGGTGCATGGTCAATGAGAGAGCTCACCGAAGAAGGACTTTAAAAGCATTGCAACCAGTTCTCTGGGTTACTGTATGCTTGTTTGTTTTAGAAAAATAAACAGACAGCGATGACACTATAGAAGGATCAGAAAAACTTCAATCAACATTTTGGGCTCTTGGTCTATGGCATGATTGCCTTTACTTTAGGTTTATCCTTCACTACAGTAATTTTTCTTCCTAAGACACTCTGTTTTATAATATGTGCCAGAAACATTTTTTTTTTTCTGGAAAGCTTGAGGCTTGTTATAGACATCATTTTGGCAAGAAGAGCAAGTTCATCTCAGGTAGGCAGGTCAAATATAAAAACCACAGCCCAGGGAGCTCCCAGCTGAGGCTGAGGAGGGGAGCAGCCCTGAGAAAAGGAGGAGGCTCACGAGGGAGGCCTGGGGCTGGCTCCTGCTCATCGACGCCACGCCACGATTCTCAAATTGGGGCCTGCAGCTTCATATTCCCCGGGAGCCTGGGTGAAATGCTCATTCTTAGACCCCACCCCCAGATCGTCGGAATCCAAAACTCTGGGTTGGGGCCAAGAAATCTGTTTTTTAACAAGCCCTCCAGACGATTCTACACTTCAGTTTGAGAACCAAGGCTTTTAGTCACTTTGGATGTTCTCCTTTTTCTTCTTTTTAAAACTATAATTTATCTTTATTGTTGGAACTTTTACAGATGTCCCCATTTAACCTTCTTTGACCCACCCACCCCTGCACCTGCTCCTCCCCCTTCACCACACTATTGTCTGTGTCCATGGATTGTGCATACATGTATACAACTCTTCTCATTCCTCACCCCTTCCCTCTGAGATTCCACAGTCTCTTTCATGCTTTCATGTCTCGGGATCTATTTTGTTCATCAGTTTATTTTGTTAATTAGATTCCACATATGAGTGAGATCATGTAATACTCATCTTTCTCTGACTGGCTTATTTCACTTAGCACAATACTCTCCAGGTCTCTCCATACTGTCTCAAAGGGTAAGAGATAGCTACATAGTATTCCATTGTATAAATGTACCACATATTTTTTATCCTCTCATCTACTGATGGGCACTTGGGCTGTTTATAGAAGCTAGCTATTGTAAATTGTGCTGCTATGAACATAGGAGTGTATCTATTCTTTCTGATTCATGTCTTGGGATATATTCCCAGAAGTGGTATCACTGAGTCAAATGGCAGTTGCAATTTTGTCCGAGGAAACTCCATACTGTTTCCCAAAGTGGCTGAACCAGTCTGCATTCTCACCAGCAGTGTACTAGGGTTCCCTTTTCTCCACATCCTCGCCAGCACTTGTCACTTGTTGATTTATGATGATGATAGCCAACCTGGCAGGTATGAGGTGACACCTCATTGTGATTTTAATTTGCATCTCTCAGATGATTAGTGACTGAGCATTTTTTTCATATGTCTCTTGGCCATCTGTATGTCCTCTTTGGAGAAGTAACTACTTAGGTCCTTTGCCCATTTTTAAATTGTATTACTTGTCTTCCCTATGTTGAGCTGTATGAGTTTTTTTATATATTTTGGAAGTTAATCCCATGTCAGATGTATCATTGGCAAATATGTTCTCCCAAACAGAGTTCCCTTTTCATTTTGATGCTGGTTTCTTTTGCTATGGAAAAGCTCTTTAGTTTGATGTAGTTCCATTTGCTTATTTTTTCCTTTGTTTCCCTTGCCCTGGGAGATGTATTGAAAAACATATTGCTAGGATGATTTCTGAGATTTTTCTTCCTATGGATTCTTCTAGGATTTTTATGGTTTCATGACTTACATTTAAGTCTTTTATCCATTTTGAGTTTATTCTTGGATATTATATAAGTTGGGAGTCTAGTTTCTTTCTTTCTTTTTTGCATGTGCCTGTCCAATTTCCCCCTCGTCGTTTATTGAAGAGGCTGTTTTGTCTCCATTGTATGCTCTTGCCTCCTCTGTCAAATATTAATTGAGCATAATGCCTTAGGTTGATTTCTGGGTTTTCTGTTCTGTTCCATTGGTCTATATGCCTGTTCTTGTGCCAGTACCAGACTGTTTTGAGAACAGTGGCATTGTAATATAATTTGATATCTGGTATTGTGACCCCTCCAACTTTGTTCTTCTTTCTTAAGATTGTTGCAGCTATTTGAGGTCTTTTTCAGTTCCATATAAATTTGTGAAGTATTTGTTCTAGATCTTTGCAATATGTTGTTTGTATTTTAATAGGAATTACATTGAATGGATATTCTCCTTCTTGAACCAAAAGTCTGGAGTAGATTATTTCAGTGCTTTGGAGCTTGGAGATTCTCCTCAGTATCTATATCAGTTTTCATAAACTTTTAATGAAGTGTTTTAATTAAATAAGTGACAAGATGCGTGGCAGGGGCTGATGTGGGTGTTGGGGTTGTTGAGGGTGTTCACTAAACAGCAACCCTCTTCCTAGCCAACAACTGGGCAGGTTGAGAAGTAAGGCAATAGAATAATAGATGCAGGTAAAAATAGCACTGTTGTCAGGGATAAGGCTAATTGAAGGGCATGCTCAGTGAGAACCAAATGGGCTTCCTAGTATTGGACCCAAGAGTTAGAGCCTCCTGTTGCAGCTGGCTGGCCGAAAAAGCGTCTCTTTTCCAGGGAGAAGAGAAGGGGCAGCAGAGCTGAGTGTGCCCCTGGGTTGCTCCTGAGTTTATTGAATTTATTGTGAAGTGCTCCGTTTCCCGGGGACGGAGGAAGGAGGGGCCGAGGGAGGACAGAATTGTACTCTCTCCATGAGAAGGAAAATGCCAGAAGTGAAAGGGCGAGGAAGAGCCTTTCTTCCCGGTGCTGAAGCTGCTTTGTTTTTTTCCTACAAATATCTAGCAGCTTGCTGTAAAATGGAGCAGGTTTAATACAAAATATTTTCATCTTTGACGTTTTTCCAAATGTGGCATCATTGCCAAAGCCCCGAATGCGGGGTCGTGCTGGTGTGCCCTGTAGCTCCATTGGATGGCGAAGACCCTGGCGTGCCCAGGCGGCCGCCCAGGTGTGCTCGGTGTGCGGCCCAGAGCCAAACAGAAATGCAGGGTCACTTGTTCAAAAATCACCGAGAATTGTAATACAATGACAAGAGAGATTAAACCAAATGCAGGGCCCTTCAGTGGGCATGCGCAGGATGGATCAGTTCTGCTGCTTACCACCACCCCCAGTTCTACTGGGTGTGACTGCATGCTGGGCGCCGTGAGTGCGGTGCCTACACATATGTCACTGATCCCCTCATGACCGCCTGGGGTGGAGGTGTTCCTACCTATACGTTCAGATAAAAACCAGCACTGGAAGAGGTTGCATTGGCCAAGGTCAAGGGGAGGAGCCAGAATTTGAACCCAAGTCTGTCTGCTCCACAGCCCATGTTCATATCCCGGATGCAATTCTACCAACCGCCAGCGTTTCCTCCTCAAACTCTGAATTATATAATCGTGAAATAAGTGCCAAAGACAAGCCATGCCAGGGGAAGGTGGGCCAGCGCTGCAGGCGCAACTTCGAGGGCAGTCTGGTACCTTCACATTAGCTGAGAATGTAGACAGGTGTGATGGACCTTCAAGGCTGCTTTTGGATTCTATGGCTGGTTACGGCGGACTTTTGTATGGATCTGGTCTGCTTCTAAGGACCTTGATATCGCTTCATTTTCATTTCCTTTTTGTGTCAGAAACATTTTATCGATCTCCCCACCCTCTCTGAGAAGCATAATTCTCCCGCTTTGATATCTATTCATCCGCTCGAGAATGGAAGACAGAAAACACTGCACAAGGAGGCACGTCAGTGATGGAGGGGGCGGCGTGCTGTGTCTGAGCAGAAGCAGACAGGTTAAAATATTGTCATTCTTAAGCAGGTCATCGCCAAATGAACAACCCAGCCCTCTGCCCGAGTCCTGGGAAACTGCTGGCTGCCGTTCTGATGTGAAACATGTTTTTCCGCCCGGTTATGTAAGGCAGGATGGGTTGTTTTCGATTTCCTAAGATTCATTTTGGGCCTCTGGAAACATTTTCAATCCCCAGGCAAACACCAGTAGATTCCTGACACTCTGAGGAGAAGACAACACCAGTATTTGCAGAATTTATCACCAGATCCTAAGGCGTCAGAAGCTGGAATTAAATGTGAGATACTGACAGAGCCCATGCCTCCATGGCTCTCTATGGAGAAATCACAGTAGATGAATTAGATAAAGTTTCTCTTTAACATTTTTTATTGGGGGGAGAAGGGGGGGGGGGGAGTTGGTCCTGGGAAGGCTTTCATAGTTTACCCTACTGTAAGGCAAAGCTGAGCTGCCCTGGGTAAATCTGTGGGTAGATGAAGAACGGAGGCAAAGTGACCTCACGAGACAGACTGTGTTCAGATGCCGTTCTCACCATGTTTGGGGGCTTCTAGTCTATACATTCTGCCCGTGAGCATCAGTGGCAGGAAGAGCCCATGAGCAGTGAAGACAGAGGGAGGGAGGCTGTGCTAAGTGCTCTGCTGGCAGCCTGCCACAGCCTGAGCAATACCAGCCCAAACTCTGATACTTCTCAGGCTTTCCCATCTCAGGCACGAGAGAGGACACTGGTCCCACCTCCCACAGGACAGCTGTGTCATCCAGTAGTTGACTGTAATAAATAGGTTGCGGTGCCTTCGGCCTCTGGCAGAAGGAGGGGGAGTGCAGCTCAGGCCATTTGGAAGGGCGTGCCTCAGTGCAGGGTGCATGTTCTGTCCCTCGACATTCTGTTATTGGAAGTTCTCTACCCACTGGCATATCCCCACGCCCAGTGATAACTGCTGTTTACAGAAGGCACCCAAGGTCCAGAAACATCGTCAACATCATAATGGCACATGCTGAGCACTTTTCACGTGCAAGGAGCTGACCCAGGTGTTTTTCTTGGATTATCTCACTCAGTGCCCATAACAACTTTACAGGTTTCACAGACAAGGAAACTGAGGGTCAGGAGTGGTCTACAATCAGAGTCTGTGACTCACCTTCTCAAATAAAGGACAACAGAATTATAGTTTGTGCATCTTAGCATAAGGTTGTATCTGCTACTTATCCTATATAAAAAAAAGAGATAATATGCAAATTGACCACCACTCCAACATACAAGATGGCTTCCCCTATGTGGTCAAAGATGGACACCATAAGATGGTTGGCAGGGGAGGGCAGTTGTGGGTAATCAGGCCTGCAGGGGAGGGCAGTTGGGAGGGACCAGGCCTGCAAGGGAGGGCAGTTGGGGGTGACCAGGCCTGCAGGGGAGGACAATTGGAGGGACCCAGGCCTGCAGGGAAGGGCAGTTAGGGGCAACCAGGCTGGCAAGGAAGGGAAGTTAGGGGTGACCAGGCCTGCAGGAGAGGGCAGTTAGGGGCAACCAGGCTGGCAAGGGAGGGCAGTTAGAGGTGACCAGGCTGGCAGGGTAAGGCAGTTAGGGGCAATTGGGCATGAAGGGGAGCAATTAGGGGGTGATCAGATTAGAGGGTGCAGGATGGCTGAGGGACACACACCACCTCTCACTCCCTCCCCATGCACAAATTTCGTGCACCAGGTCTCTAGTTACTACATAACAAGCAACTCCAAGATCTTAGAGGCACACGTTAATTAGCATGCACACATTTATTGCTGACTTTTATGTAAGTCTGCTTTGTGTGCCACTCTCAGCCAAGCTCAGTGGGCTGTCTCCAAGCAACAAGCTTGGTCTGCATTATGTTGCAAATTCTCACATCCTTCTTGGACCGTTGGCTCCAGAGTATGTTCCATAGCAATGGGAAAAGCCCAAGTGTGTAAACACATTTCAAGCCTGTGCTTGCTTCACATCTGCTAATGCCCAATTGACCAACACAAGTCATTTCACAGAGTCCAAAGGACATGAACATTGTCAAACAGTAATGTACCACAAAGGTCTGTTTTATTACATTCTGATTCTTTGAAAATGTGTTGTCTGAGTTTGATGTGGTTACTATAAACCCACATACTTAGTGAACAAAATATCTGATATGTTCAATAAACATTTATAGATCACCTAGAATATGTCAGACATTGTGGTCACTGATGAGGACTCAGAAATTAAAGGGACTCCCGGTGGGACTACATCAAAATATAAAGCTTTTTTTATAGCAAAAGAAACCATCAACAAAACAACAAGAAGACGAAACCGGTTTGGCTCAGTGGTAGAGCGTCGGCCTGCCGACTGGAAGTTCCCATGTTCAATTCCAGACAAGGGCATGTACCTTGGTTGCGGGCACATCCCCAGTGGGGGGTGTGCAAGAGGCAGCTGATCGATGCTTCTCTCTCATCGATGTTTCTAACTTTCTATCCCTCTCTCTTCCTCTCTGTAAAAAATCAATAAAATATATATATTTTTAAAAAGAGCCATCTTACTAAAAACAAAAACAAAAACAAACAAACAACAACAACAACAAGAAAACCCACTGTATGGGAGAACATATTTGCAAATGATATCACTGATAAAGGTTTAATCTCCAACATCTACAGACAGCTTATACAACTTAATAAAAGGAAAGTAAATGAGCCAATTAAAAAATGGGCAATGGACCTAAATAGAATCCTCTCAAAAGAAGACAGAAGGAAGGCTAAGAGACACATGAAAACATGCTCAAAGTCACTAATTATCCGAGAGATGCAAATCAAAACAACAATGCGGTACCATCTCACACCTGTCAGAATGTCCAACATCAACAAAACCGGTTTCGGCCACAAATTTAATATTTGGATGGAAACATGGTTTTAGCAATGCCTTAAGAGGATTTTGCATCTCTCCTTCAGCATTCCCCAGGCTGGGCACGGTTTTACATCCCTTCTTCATTAGCTTATAGGGAGATGTGCTTCAAGTCAGGTACCATGTAATAAAGGTCCTTGTTGTCTTACTTAAAAGACGATGTCCAGCATCAATTCCACTCCCAAATCTCTTTCTCATCATGAACCCCGAGACACAGAGAGGCATTGTGTAAATTAAAAATGCTAACGAGTCCGAATCAATTATTTCCTTATCCCTGGGAGCAGGACTGAGCGTGGGCACGTTCCCTAGTGACTGAAAGTGCCTTCCTTCCCCACACCGAGGCCGATCCTCTCTCAGGGGCTCCGGCTCTAAAATATCTCCTTGTTTTTCTCATCAAAGCTGAGGGTTCTCATTGAACCCTTCAAATGTTCCTGATTTTAGCTACTCGGTCTTAGAGAAAAGGAAGTTGGTGAATGGGTTCACTCTGAGATGTGAATGACCAAAAACACCACTAGCCATTTCCGAAGACGCCCTGCCCCTCCAGGGTATTCTTATCGTAAGGGTGAGCTGCTTAGCACCGAAGAACGGTTGAACTTTCTAGCTAAGAGAAGCTGAGTGTCTCAGGGAATTGTCTAATTAAGAGTAACAGGACAACTGAACAAAAGTAATTTATCGGTGGGATACAAGGGCAGCCCTCACAAAACTTGGTGGAAGAGGCACAGCTGGGCTTTTGGGGGGGGGGCGCAGAATGAGGCAGCTGTGAGGAACTGGGTAAACTTTCTCTGCTGCCCTGGGACTGCCCACAGACTGTCATCACAGCTGTGCCCCCCCCCCCCGTCTCCCCCCTCCTCCCCGACGCCAGGCTCTCTCTGCATTTCCCTGCACTTGGCCCAAATAGGGCTGCCAGAGCCAACCCGCCCTCGTTAGTTCAAGGCCTGGTTTCCACACTCCCCTGGGGAGGGTTGGACTGGCACAGCTTGGGTCAGGTGCCACCCCTACCCCGGGGGTCAAGGCCATAACGGGCAAACAGTGCCTGGCCCCGGGTACGGATTCCGTTATGTGCTTGTTGTTCTAAAGAGAATGTGGAGCACCCCTAAGGGGAAGCCATACCCCAACACTTTCTGCTCAATTGGGTTGTGAACCTGGAGCTTTGCCGGTTGGGACTCAAGAAGAGGGAGGTTTGCCATCTGTTTTCTACTTGGGATGGAGCTGCTGGGAACTTAGATGACTGACTGAACCTCTTTGGGATTCCAATCCTCTTTTTTTTTTTTTTTTAAATTTAAAAGAGATTTTATTGAATAAAAATGTTGCAGAATACATGGCATTACCATTTTATTCATTCTATAAATCATTAACTCCAATTCCTCCCCTGCTATTGTTTTCTTCAAACTCAGTCCAAGTAGCTCTTTAAATTCCCTGACTGCTCATATCAAATTACTAATATCCTCTATATTACTGAATTAAGTAATAACTTGTGTTCTCATCTGACTTAACCTATCAGCAATTTTTTTTAATAAATCTTTATTGTTCATATTATTACAAATGTTCCTCATTCCCCCCCACCATTGCTCCCCTACACCAAGTTTCCATTCAATTCTCTGCCCTTTCCCCATCCCCCATTGTCCTCATCCATAGGTGCAGTTTATGTTCAGTCTCTTCCCGCCCCCCTCCACTCCCCATTTCCCCAAGAATCATCAGTCCACTCCCCTCCCATACCTCTGATTCTATTATATTCACCAGTTAATATTGTTCATCATAATTTTTACTTCCCTTGGTTTTTAGACTCACTTGTTGATAGTTACCTGTCTGTTCATAATTTTTATCTTTATTTTCTTCCTCTTCCTAAAGAACCCCTTTTAACAATTCATATAATTCTGGCTTGGCAGTGATGAACTCCTTTAGCTTAAATTTATTTGTGAAGCTCTTTATCTGGCCTTCGATTCTGAGTGATAGCTTTGCTGGGTAGAGTATTTTTGGCTGTAGGTTCTTGTTATTAATCACCTTGAATATTTCTTGCCATTCCCGTCTGGCCTGCATGGTTTCTGATGAGAAATCAGCTGACAGTCGTATGGGTGCCCCTTTATAGGTAACTACCTGCTTTTGTCTTGCTGCTTTTAATATTCTCTCTTTGTCTTTAGCTCTTGGAATTTTAATTATGATGTGTCTTGGTGTGGTTCTTTTTGGATTCCTTTTGTTTGGGGTTCTGTGTGCTTCCTGGATGTGTAAGTCTATTTCTTTCACCAGGTGGGGGAAGTTTTCTGTCACTATTTCTTTCAATATGTTTTCGGTATCTTGCTCTCTGTCATCTTCTGGGATGCCCATAATTCTGATGTTGGTTCGCTTGAAGTTGTCCCAGAGGTTTCTTACATTATCTTCAACTTTCTGGATTCTCTTGTCTTCTTGCTTCTGTGGAGGAGTGTCTTCTGGCTCTTTGTGTTGCAAATCTTGGACTTGATTCTTGCAATCTTCCAATCTGTTTTTAGGACTCTGTATAATATTATTTATTTCAGAGATTGTATTCTTTATTTCTAGTTGACCTTTTATTATTTCTTGTTGACCTTTTATTATTTCTTGTTGATCCTTTATTATTTCTTGTTGATCCTTTTTCATATCCTCATAGGTCTCATTTATTTTATCGGCCTTTTCTAGGAGATTGTTGAACAACCTTATAAGCGTGGTTTTGAACTCTATATCCCGTCGCTTTTTGTCCTCCATTTCTTTCGTTTGTGATCTGATTCCTTGTTTCGACATTTTCCCTGCTTCCCTGAGTTGGTAGGTTGGGAGGATCAGCTGTGTCTATGCCAGGAGACAACCTTATATTCCACTAGACTTGGAAACCTGCAAAAGCCTCTCTGAGTTCAGCTTGGACTGGGCGGAGTTTCAGGGTTGAGCCTACAGCCTTGGCTTCCGGTTAGCCCTGCCCTCGGAGGTTCCTGAGTCTCAGTGTACCTCTGTGTTCTTTGGTACTCGCTGCAAGCACCTCTGAGAGAAAGGCGCCCTAGAGCTTCGCCCGCTACCAGACAGTGTAGTCTCTCCCCCAACAAGCCCACAACTGGGGTTCAGAGCAGTTGGAAGTGGGGTTAAGCACAGTCCGGAGCTTATGTCTCCTTCCCGCTAGGGCAATCTCGCGGCCCAAACAACAGTCTGTCCTCTGTGCGCGCGCAATGTGCGCGACTCAGGGGATCTGCTTTTCGCCACCCCCCTGAGCTTCTGCCTTACAGCCCATATTCCCTCTGTATGAGGCTGGGGCCCGAGGGTCTTGCCCAGGACTGGGGTTCAGTGCAGTCAGAACTGGGGCTCAGCACAGTCCTGAGCTTTTGAGTCCTTCCCGCTGGGGCAATTCAGCAGCTCAGCGAACAGTCCCTCCTCTGCGCGCAATGTGCGCGACTCCGGGGCTCTGCCTTTTCGCCGCTCCGCTGAGCTTCCGCCTTACAGCCCAGATTCCCTCTGTATGAGCCTGGACCCCAGGGTCTCGCCCAGAACTGGGGTTCAGTGCAGTCGGAGTTGGGGTTCAGCACGGTCCGGAGCTTTTATCTCCTTCCCGCTGGGGAACGCCAGCCAGGCACTCCGCCGCCCTCCTCTCCGGCTCCGTCCTCTCCCCGCGTGAACACCGAGCACCTTAGGCTTTTACAGCTCCTCTGGTTTTCCTTCTGGTTTTCTCTTTCCTTCTAGTTGTAGAATTTCCAGTCAGTCAACTTTCCTGTAGTTCTGGATAGTGTCCACTCTATATTTTAGTTGTATTTTTTAAATTGTTGAGGGCGGCTGCAGTTAGGCTTTTACCTCTGCCGCCATCTTGTTGTTCTCCAATGATTCCAATCCTCTTAATAAAATTTTATTCACACACATCTAACTTACCTGTTTGTATGCTATTAGCAGATTGTTATTGTGCTTCTCCTGGCTGGCCTGCGGGCACAGGAAGGGCCTCAGAAAGCTGGCCAGGAGGCTGGAGGATTAGAAGTTGCTTGTAGCCAGAAAGGGAGATGCTTCCGTTCCTCTCGGGGAGGAGAAATGCTTGCTGCGCGTGAAGAGCCACGTGTGTCCTTGAGAAGGAAAGCAGATGACTCGGGAGGCAAACCGTGTAGAGAAACACGGGACGCCTCCGGTCTGCTCCCGTGGGAGGGGCAGCACAGAGAGGAGGTGGAGGGGCCACTTTTTTGGACTTGGGATAAGGAATATTTTTAGAAGTTAGAAAAACCCAGGAGGCCCGTTGCCGAAGACTGTGCTGTTGCTTATGCAGGGGTGTGCCTGGAGGAGGTGCCCGCTGACCCTGTGGGTCACACTGGCGGCATCTCCACCCACACAGGTGGAGTCTCTCTGCCGGGCTGAAGCAGGCAGCGGGGCAGGGAGGGGGGTGCGGGAGGCAGACTGGCGGGCGATCACCCAGCCCTCAGCCTCGCAGCACCCGCACCCGCACTCCGGTGCCCAGCCCTGTGCCCGGGCGGCGGGGAGGCTGGCCGAGGAGGGGCTGCAGGCCGGCCGAGCGGGACCTGCTTCCGGCTTTCATGTCCTTTACTCGAAGGAGTCTTTATGACAATCCAGCCACAGCAGGCTGACGGGGCAGAGAGCTTTTGGCAGAGTCCTTCTTGCCTTTCACAAATTATAAATCACAGAGAAAACCACCAGCAATGAATACAAAGCAAGTGTTCAAGGCCACGGGGTGGAGGTGAACAGCTGTTAGAGACCAAGTGAGCACAAGAGTTTAAAAATCCACAAACACTGACGAGGCAGCCAAAATTAACCGGCCGTGGACAGCGGAGAGCGCAGTCTGGGATGAGTCGCGGTGCAGTCTCCGCTGACAACAGAGCAGGAGGACAGCCACCAGTGTGCACAGGGGGCCTTCCAGGCCACCCACACACTTTGTTCCCCCACAACCCCTCCTGATACTAGGAGGGTGGCGAGCCAGCTCTTATCTCCCTGTCACAAGTGAAGGACTGAAGGCCAAAAACGCTGTATCATCTTGCCCACGGAAGCATCACTGGTGCCAGAGCCAGGGCTCAAGCCAAGGCTCCAGGCTCCCCCAGGGCCCTTCCTGTGTTGCCAGGCTGCTTCTTTGAACGTGTGTTCAGGGCCACGGCATGGGGAGGCCACGGCATGGGGAGGCCACGGCACAGCAGGGCCACGGCATGGGGAGGCCACGGCATGGGGAGGCCACGGCACAGCAGGGAGCAAAGCAATGCGCAGAGACGGACAAGCAGAAGCCCCCAGTGGCCCAGGAAACAGCTCAGGGCCCTGTCACTTGGAACAGCGAACTGTTTCCCACCTCAGTTTGGGGTTGGGGCATTTAACTACCCCCCCCCCCCCACCTTAAAACAAGGTAATGTCTGTTAAAAAATGAAGATAGGCATCAGACCAAAGCAATAAGAATTCTACTACTCAGAGATAAGCACTTTTAACATTTTAGTGTGCTAAAATATCATCCTTGCAGTTATTTTCTCTGCTTTGTCACCTCTTTCCTCAGAAAGTGGGATTTGTTGCTTCTGCCATTGTGTAACTTCTCACTCCGTATACTGTGAATATCTTCCCTTGTCAAATAGACTTCAAGAGTATTTTCTCATTTCATTAAAAATGTTATATGTGTCTTATGATTGCAGGAGCATCATGAAATTATATATATGCTCATTGTAAAAATAGTCAAGTTCCAACAGTACAGAAATGAGCAGCAAAAGAAGCAAATATTTTACTTAACACCACCCTTGAGGAATGCGCAGTGCTGCTAAATTGCCTATTTCCTATTCATACTTGCATGCAGAGTAGAGAACATGAACATATGTGCGTATACACCTTTATCCCCACAAAGTCTGTATGTGGTTTGCTCTCCCCTTCCTGCAGCGTGGTCACCCCTTGTTCTCAGTGCATGTGGTTCCAAGGCATCTTTGTTCTAATTCTGGTGAAAGAAAACGCTGAGATGGCCGGGAAGGGACAAAACAGCAAGCAGTAGCGGCCCAGGGCTGGCGGCAGCATTTGGATTTGAAAATCCTCCAAGAGGAAGGAAACTGCAGCCCAGGGAGCTCTTTGCCACTCGTCGGTCGGAGGGTGCAGGTAAACAGGCCACCCCAGCCCGCCCCTCCCCACCCCAGGCCACCACCCTACCCC
Organism: Vespertilio murinus; assembly: GCA_963924515.1. Lineage (NCBI taxonomy): Eukaryota > Metazoa > Chordata > Mammalia > Chiroptera > Vespertilionidae > Vespertilio > Vespertilio murinus. Next base: position 83,253,675 of record OZ004707.1, on the reverse strand, counting down.
CAAAGAATGCTCCATGCCTCCTCAGGAGCATTCACAACCAGCCGGATCCCTGTGCTGAAGAAAAAACACGATCCTCAGACGGTGCATGGACTCTGGGCTGGGTTGTAAGTACATGACTTTGCTCCTGATGGGAAGTCAGCGGCCCTGCCTTTGCTGCCATTCTGTCCACAGCCACAGGAAAAACAAATTCTGGCAGTGGGCCTACGGGGCGTCTGTTTAATAATCTGAAATTAAGCAGTGGTGCCCTGACCTGGGCAGAGTTCGGTGGATCTAGGGAGGAGCTGGGGAGGCCTGGGAGGGACCCCGGTGGTGGTAAGGCTTGGCTGGGACTTCCTCCCGGGGCACACGCTGGTGACGGCTCTCGCTCCGTGCAGATACTTAGACTAGGACGTCAGTGCTCGCCCTGCCAGTCAGGAATCCTTGGAAAACACTCCAAATCCCGTCCCTCTGCCCTCAGGGGCACCTCCACCTCCCTCTTCCTGCCTGTGGTCATGGCTGGGTGGCTGCTGTCCACACATGGCTCGTACATCCCATGTGGAATGGGAGGCTGGACCGAGCAAAAAGCCATGAAGACGCAGCCATCACTGCAGGGTCTCCCCTGAGAGCTGTGTCACCGAGAGCCGGCAAATCCCCGGGGAAGGGAGGCTTCTGAGGAGCAGGCGCGGTGTGGGCGGCAGGCAGGTCAGGTGGTGGGTGCGTTTCCCAGAGAACATGCTCTAACCGGAACGGACGCTGACAGGCCTCTCTCGCCCAGCGGGCTGGAACGATAGAAACAGGCCCTGGCCGGGCGGGCGGTTAGTCAGAGCGTCATCCGCGCACGTGGCTGTGGGTTCCGTCACGTTAGGGGCCCAGACAAGAATCAACGAGTGGCCCTGCCAGTGCGGTTCAGTAGGCAGAGTGAAGGATTGCAGGATCGATAGATCCCTGGTCAGGACACATATGGGAGGCGATCAATAGATGTTTCTCTCTCACGTTAATGTTCTCCCTCTCCCTTCCTCTCTCTCTCTCTCTCTCTCTCTCTCTCAAAAATTAATTAATCAAAAAAGAATCAACCAATTAATGCATAAATAAGTGGAACAACAAATTGGTTTTTCTGTCTCCCTCCCTCTCTAAGATCAATAAATAACTTTTTTTAAAGTATGAGAAATGATATAAATCAGAGAAATCAGGAAGAAGGCAGTCTGTGTGAGCTGCATTTTTTCCTGCTGTGGCGGGCAGACTAATGCCCTCCTGCCCCCAAGTGTCCACGTCTGATTCCTGGACCTGAGACTATGTCACCTTCACGTGCAAAAAGGGACTTTGCAGAAGTGATGAAGATGTTGAGATGGGGACAGTGTGCTGGGTTCCCCAGGGGGGCCCAACGTATTACAAGGCGACATCATCATAGGAGGGAGACAGGAGGGCGTTGTCCCCGGAGGTGTGACAGGGACACAGAGGGCCTGGGGGCGGGGCAGCCTCACACCGAGGGGTGCAAGTGGCCTGCAGGCGCTGGAGAGGTGAGGCACGGCCTCGGCCCTGACACCTCCGGGAGGAACAGAGCTCCGCTGACATCTCGATTTCAGCCCCAGGAGACCCATTCCAGACCTCTGACTGCCAGCACTGTAAGAGAATATATCTGTGTTGTTTTAAGCTACTAAGCTTGTCATTTGTTGCAACAGCAACAGGAAACTAATACCAGAGTGACAGAGAAAAGGAATGAGAGGGTATTATAAACCTCTGTTTGTAAATTTCCATTATATTCACTGCAGAAAACAGTCTCCTCAGACAGAATGTGGGTTCAGAAATTGAATACCAATGATCTACACTCGGAAAGGAGAGCCTTTTATGGAACTGCGGTCTATGCACAAAACAGTCTTTTCTCAAGACTGCATTTCATTAATGTGCCACCTGGGCTCTTTACCAAGCAAGGCTTGTTCTGGGGTGTGCATTAATTTGGACTTCAGGAATTTGCAGCAGCACCTGAAATTGCTCCCTGGCTAGGAGAGAAATCCTAGCAGCAGCGGAGCCCGGCTCTGCTCAGGCCGGCGGCGGGGCGGGCGGGCCTTCAGCTACTCCTGGGGAAGCCACCAGAGCTGCCGCCTTTCTTCTCAGCGGCCTTTCGCAGCCCACAGAGAAAGCGGTGAGAGCTGAGACCACCACAGAAGCCTGGCAGAGGGTCCTTGACCAGCATAGCTCAGAGAACAGGGCTGTGGGAGGTCCCTCCCCTCTCCCCTGGCCAGTGCCCCGCTGGCCAGGCAGATGCCACAGGAAAACTCTGGGTTCCCGAGACTAACTTTGAAGGGGGACACACATTCACTTCTGAAGAACGGAAGGGCCTATTCTTCAGAAAGCCTGATGCCACCCCACAGAGCCTGCTCCACAGCTCCCCGTCAGTTCTCCCTTCCGTCACCTGGTGGCCTCCCTGTCTGTGAGCCGCCAGCAAGGCTGGTGTTGTCTTTGTTGTTGTTGTTTGTTATTTTTTAAATTGACTTAAGAGAGGAAAAGAGAGGAAGAGAGAGATAGAAACATCAGTGATGAAAGAGAATCACCTATAAGCTGCCTCCTGCACGCCCCACACGGGGGATCCAGCCCTCAACCCGGGCCTGTGCCCTGACCGGGAATGGAACCGTAAGCTCCTGGTTCATAGGTTGACGCTCAACCACTGAGCCACGCTGGCCGGGCAGGGCTGGAGTTCTTTAAAGCTTCCCTAGGGGACACGGGACAAAGCATTTGCTCCTCATAAACAAGGCCCACTTGGAGTTCTTTGCAGAGCGTGTCAAACTGCCCTGAGACCAGGCAATAGCACGATACAGCTGAGGTTTAAGTTGGGTCTTTAAATGTGCAACTAATACGTCCTCTAAGCATCTCAGTACGCTTCCTATGCTCTGAAGCAGGCGTTAGTTCCCGTGTGAGTGGACACGCACTCAGCGCCTGTGCTGGGGCCTGAGGCCCAAGAGCGAGCGGCGCAGACCCTGCCCCCGCTGAGCACATGCCCGGAATAGTCATGCTGGCAACTCGCGAGAGCAGAGGATCTGGGAGCCCAGGGGCTTTAGTCCCCGGGAGGGGAGGGGCTGGAGAGGTCCCGGGCGGTGGCCCTCTGCTGTTGCTTCGTTCTCTGTCTCAGGCGCACCTCCGGGGAGAGGGCAGGCCACAGCCCAGGGCTCCAGTCAGGCCCTCTCGGCGAAGACCCGGTTGGGGAAGAAAGTGAGATCTGTGCGCACTGCGGGGTCCTGACTGGGCGGGCGGGGGCTGGTCCTGTGCCAGTGCAGCCAGCTCCCTGGCCTCACACTGAGGGCGACCCCTCTCCCACTTGTGTGTCCTTCACCCTGGCCAGAGGGGCAGGGGGCTCCCAGCCAGCAGTGGTGCCAGCGCACCAGGCATCCGTTTCTCCTTTAAGCGTCCCGGCTGGGCTGACATTCCCAGCGAGGCTCTACCAGCAGCCTTTCATTTTCATGTCGCTTGCGTTTCATCTAAAAATATTTGCACAGCCACAGGATTGAATCTTTCCAGGAATGACCTAACACCGGTGTCAGGAGGACGAAGGCATTGCTTCATTTCCACCGAGAGGGGCAGGTTGGGTGGAAGGGGAGAAGCCTGGTCCTCAGAAGGAGCTTTTGCTCCCAGTTTGCCTGGTGTACAGCCTGGGGTTGGCGTGGCTGTGAGCCCTCCTGACTGTGGGGTCAGTGATGGGGGAACTGGGGGGCCCTGGCATTGCAGTATCACAGAGGAGGCCCGGGCCCAGGGAAGCCAGCCAGAGGTCACTGGGCACCGTCGATAGCCCACCTCATGACTACTCCGGTTTTGGAAATCATGAGTGCACAAAGGCAAATAACCACGAAGGAGACAGCTGGAATGATCTAGAAGGTGTTGGAACTGCAGGGAAGGACAGCTGAGCTCTCTTCTGATCTGCCCCTCCCAATTCCTTGCTCCCAGCAGCTCTTTCCTGCTCCCCAAGCAGCAGCCACAGCAACCAACCCACAGGACACCAAGATGTCCAGGGCTCCCCTCAGCGCTGTGGGGGTGTGTCCACAGTCTCCAAAAACTCCTAGCACTTGCACTGGTTCCCATGCAGGCTTCGTACACGGCCTCGTAGAGGATGTCACAGGAGACATTGCTGCTCATGGGGCCTGGAGCCACAAAACCCAGAAAGAGCTCCGTCCTGATTCGCAACCACCACACAGTGTGAGGCCAGCCAGTTTCACATTTCTGCCCTTCCTACCAGTCTTGACATGGTTTCTTCTTTATATCCTTAGTTATAGTAGTTCATTCAGCTAATATTCAGGTGGCTCTCAAGGGTGGTTGTTCTGTTTAGCTGTAATTTTGAGGTGGTCATGGGAGGAGGCAAACACAACATTTATTTACTCTGCCATCTTGACTAGAAGTCCAATTTTTTTTTTTTTTGTTCATTGGTGTTTCCTAATTTTTGCACAATTATAGCTTCTGTAAAAACAAAGTTTATTTTTTATTTTAAAAATGAGAGCTTTAAATAAGATGATTCTTTCTGTCTGTAGAATCCCTGGTATCATTGCAGCTCTTGAACGTTGTTTTCTCTGGTTTCTTTTCTTTCTTTGGCTTCATGAAAGAATGTTTTCACTTTCTAATGTACTCACTGTAGGGACACTGCTAGTATGTTCCCCAAGGTCTGGGGTGTAGCCTGCACCAGATCTAGGCCATGTGGAATAGGGGCTTGCTGGGGGCATGGGCCATGGGCCTGGCCAGGGAACACTAGGTGAGGAGCTTTCCTATTGCCTGGGTGAGACATGCAGAGGGGGGAAGAAGCAGAGGAGTTTGGCAGAGGAAGTAAAGTTCTATCCCTTCTTACTCTACTTCTCCCTAAAAGGAAGAAAACACTACATCAGCCAGGACCCTTAGAGAGGTCAGAATCATTGGAGAGAGAAGCTAACCCAGGCAGGAAGTGGGGGTCTCAGCAGAGCCCCTGTTTCCTAGACTAGAACCAGGGGGTGAGGGGGCTCTGTGGTGGATTTTGTTCTCAGGAAATGGGCTGGGCTGGGTGCCTGTGACCTGGAGCCTGGGGGGCATGAGACCCAACACTCTCCTAATCTGGTGAGCAGCACTTCCCACTTGGGTCCCAGAGTTTAAAAAAAAATAAGAATCTGTGGAATCTGAGCCCATTGGATAAATGCTATTTTGAAAGCAAGCTATCTATGACCCTATTCCTTATTATTATCCCGGTACTAAAAAGAAGCCAACCACGATCTCCTCAGTTGAGCTCGCTGTACTGATGGACCTGTGTCCCCATCCCCTTTCTCAGCTGTGAGGCCATCCATGCCAGGTTCAGGCGCAGGCTGTGCTCTGGGGCTGGCGCTTACCCTGTCGCCACTGAGCAGCCCGGTGACCTGTTCCTTTAAAGTGACTTGCTCCCTGTGTGAAAGCAGCTGATACCCTCTTTCCCTAAAACCACAGGCTAGGGGGTCCTTTTGAGGTGGACTCTCCTTCCCATGAAGCCTGGGGTGGGGGTGGAATTGTGCCTGGGCTTCCTTGGCAAGATGGCTCTTCACCTATCCGGTGAGTTTTGTGAAGCATTTCACCTGACTCTGCCACCCCCCCCCCCACCTCCACCACATACACACACACACACACACACACACACAGTTTTTTATCTATTTTTCTGAACTCAGTAGGTGCCTTGAGGTCTTAAGTGCTCAGGTTGTGATCCCTGTCATTAAATTCCTGGTCTGGGTAGAGGCATTCCTGTGGGCACTGGGTGGAGCGTTCCCAGGGGAATGGACTGTCTAGGCAGCAACATGAAACAAGCACTGTGACCCTGCTTCCCTGTGTCTGTTCAGGTTTGTGTCTCTATCTGGACAGGATCCTGAGGGCGAGCTCTGAGAGGAGGCATGTTGAGAGAAGATGCAGCAGAAGAGACCTGGGTAGAAGCCAGGGTCTTCTCTCTTTCCCATCATAGAAAACCACCCTAGGTTGAGTTGTTATGAAGCTCTGGTGACCCTGCAGCGTGGAGGATGGTGTGCCTTCTCCCACCGTGCTCCTTCCCAGCCCTGGCCACTGCCCACCAGGTCCCAACACACCACACTCCCCGCCCCAAGCCTCCCAGCTAGGATATAGGCCTGAAGACCCTCCCCTCAGCCACTTGCAAAGCTCCAGGTGTCCACCCCTCTCCCCCGCCTCCCTTCCTTAACAGCCATGACTCTCTGTGGGACCCTTCGGGCAGGAACAGCTCTCAGGGGCCACTCCCTGGCAGGTGCCAGTGGGATGACGGACCTGCGGCCCAAGCATGGCAGACAGAGGCCAGGCCAGGCTGCTGCAATGTTCATATCTTTGTCGTCCCCCCCCCCCATTTTAAATATATTTTATTGATTTTTTACAGAGAGGAAGAGAAAGGGATAGAGTTAGAAACATCAATGAGAGAGAAACATCCATCAGCTGCCTCTTGCACACCCCCTATTGGGGATGTGCCCGCAACCATGTTACATGCTCTTGACCGGAATCAAACCTGGGACCTTTCAGTCCACAGGCCGACACTCTATCCATTGAGCCAAACCGGTTGCGGCCCCCCCACCTCCTCTCATTTTTAGATCAGAAATCAGTTCCCACACATATGCCTCTTGCTAGAACATCCTCCTCACCAGCTGAGAAGGAAAAACTAATTGAAATCCTGGAAGAGCTGGCTCAGAGATTTAAATAGACCAGGAGCCAGAAAACATGAGAAGGTGCAGAGCAGGGACAAAGCATAATTCACTTCCCCCCAACGATGCCCGTTACAATGAGGAACCTACAAGGGATGTAACTTTTATTTTAAAATAAATACGACTATGGCTGGGAATAAGCTAGCCTTCATCTTCCTGGGTTTTACACATATTCTTTTCCTGTATCAATCTCTCATTTATCTGAGAATGTGATTTTCTTTAGATTTTTGCATTTAAGATGCACCTACACTGTCAGTCTGAGGGGAGCGGAGGTGGGGGAGTGAGTGCACTGTGCATCAGCAGAGGGCGTAACCAAGGGACAGTGCCCGTTTACATAAACAAATTACACAAGGCCTCCTTTACATTTGCTTAAGATTAGGGGTGGCTCCAATGATGTACCTAGCATTCTAGTGCTACGGTTGGATAAAACCTCTAAATTACACCATTTTACTTCCTAGCGACTTCAGGAAAAGTTGTAACAAACCAATGGACAGATTCAGAATATATTCACATCCCTTCTTGGTGTTCAAGGCGACATAAGCATAACTGACCGCCCACAGCGGAGGGAAACCCAGGCGGGCACCGCTCAGCAGGCACAGGGGCGGCTCCGTGGAGGTGCTGACTCAGGCCCTCAGCCCAGGAGCCCAAGGAAGGGGCTTTCGGGGCGCCTCTGCGGGAAAGGCCAGCAAGCATGGACTCCGCTCGACTGACTGCACCTCTTTCTCTGGAGGAGGAAAGCCGGGGCCCTGGAGGCTGCCCCGGGAGGCTTCGGGGCCCCGGTGGGCTGAGGGAGCGGTGCCACCAGGGGCAGGGGCTCGAGGTGAAGTGTTTCGCAGCCACCCCACTCACTGGCTGTTGGACATTGTGCAGACCTTTGATTTCTTCCCGCCTCCTTTCTTGTCCATAAAATGGGCCTAATGACATCAGAGAGGCCTTCCCTGGCTGTCTTTGCCCTGAAGCCCTTCGTCCTCACGTGGAGAGTTTAACTACAGGTAACAGAGAACATAGAAAGAACTACATGCTGCAGCCTGTTTGCTGTGTTTAGAGTCTGGGGTGAATGGTGGCTCACCTTGGTCTCCGGGCCGCTGCTCTCCTAGGGGTCCTGGCAGCTGAGCAGAGTGGGCTGGAGGCTACCCCCACCCCCATGGTTAACTCCAAAGCAGATTTCTGGGTGTATATGGCCATGAGCTATAGCTGGACAGCAGCAACAATGAGGCCGCAGATGCAGATGAGTTCCACAGATATTTATTTTAAACCATGGAGGTGACTTTGCGTTGCTAACATACATTGGTAATGGCGACACGTACAGTTGAGTTGGAGGGAAGCACAGTGGGAAAGTGAGCAGAGTTTAGAAACATTCCCAACATTCAGCAGCATCTGAAGTAGAACTGAATAGACATTTTAACACTGTAGGGAACCCCTGCTCAGTCCCACCTGATCACATTCAGGAAGTCAATGTCAAGGCTGCTTGGTTTGGTTGGTGGAATCAGTGACAGAAACCACATGTGAGAAATCTGTTCTATCTTCAGGCTTTTTACATCTTCAGCTGGATCCCTTGGAGAATCTCACTTCAAAAAGAAAAAAACATCCTCAAGTAACATGCTCGCTGCAGCCAGGCTCTGGCGTGGCCACAGACGGCTGGGCGTGCAGAAGAGAAAGGTCCATGCCCCTGGTTATGGTTACAGTGGTCGACAGGCATGAGGTGGGGCTAGCACCTTCCCTGTTGTCCAGTTAATAACAGTCTTACTTTTCATAGATTTTCTTTCACAAAACAGTACATTGAAAAAAAAAAAGTCATTTAAAAGCAAGGCGAATAGCATAAAACACAATATATATGAGAGTACAATGGTTACCAATGACACAGTATTTTGGTCCATACTTCATATTGGTGTATGCTACTGACATAAGGTTGTCATCCATTTAAACGGGAAAAAGTGTATGTAAGTGAAACACTTTTTTTTCAAAACATTTCCCTTTTTATGTTATAGTTCTCCCCCTCGTGCTTCCCAGAGACCCAAGGGGGGAAAAGTGGAGGAGGAAAGAATCATGAATATCATGGCCAGATTCTAAATTTAACCTTTTAAACCAATCTGTAGTCCCTGACACTTTCTCTTCCAAGAAAGTTAGATACACTTTTAACTCACAAACATGAACATTTTAAGGCAGAACAGAAGACAAAGATGTTGCAATATGCTCCCATTTATGTGAGCTAAGTCAGCCGCATGAGGTTCGGCCACTGATAAAAGTCTAGGTCAGTCCAATAATAAATAACATTCATGGAATCACAGGATCTTGGGACTGGAAGGGTTCCTAAGGACAGTCATCAAACTCAACCCTTATTCTAGGTGTAACCTCCTTCCCACATCCGGTTTCCATTCCCTGGCCTGGGAAACTCAAAGGAGGGATCCCATTCCAATTTTCGACCGATCTAATTTTCAGATATTTCTTTGGTGTGTTAGGCCTAAATTCTCTTCTCAGGGGGAAGGACAATGTTTAAAGACAAAATTAAAACCCCTCAATCAGTAGTATATAATACATGCTTGTAAAATTAAACTTTTAAATATGAACATGGATGTTCTGAAACTGAATTATGGACATATGATACTTGGGTACTGAGGACAAAGGCAAATGGAAGGAACAGCAGGAACTACGAAGTGCCAAGCCCCTCGGTGAGAGGTGGGGTACCCCTGCCTGGGCAGAGCCCCTTTCGCTGTCACTGAATTGAGGAAAAAGTTCCCTTCCACTTGGAGAGGGCCATGCGATGAGGATTTATCACAGTTGCCACACTGCACTGAAACGACGCTGCTTCTGTCCCAAAAGGCTTGGCTCTCGTATGAGTGGATGCCAGCTGTCTAGAACAACCTCCTCCTGCTCAGGTCAAGGTGGTTCCTTTTGCAAAGGGGAGAAGCTAGCTCAGCCCACTTACGTAATTGTGCCACTGGATTCCTCCAGGCCATGTCCATGCATGCGTGGTCTCCAGCTCTATCCACCCCAATGCCTCCAGTGAGGGGCCGTGTACCCATAAAGTTCAGAAATTAGTCACCATGGGTCTTTTTAAGAAAACATTTCTAGGCATTTCCAAAGAAAAAGAAACTCTGATACTAGCCTGGACGGCAGGAAAACCTTGACTCTATAAAACTGATGAGCCTCTAAGTAAACAAACGCCTCAAGGCCAATATGTGCTGCCTCCCCCTCTGCAGTCATGAGCATCCTGTCTCAAAGTGAGGAGAGCTCAGGCCCCAGGACTGTAGCCCAGAACTGGATATTCTCTGGCAACTGCAAACCACCTGCAGCCGATGCAGCAGACTGATGCCAGATCATGCGCCTTTCTGCAGGCTGGAAAGTCATTTCCTTCCTCAACTCACCCTTGAGCTCGCTCTCAGATCAGCAAAGACTTTCCTCAGCAGAGTCCCTCTGGCCCCACCCACTCTGCACTGAAATGACCCATCTTCACATCTGTGTGGCCTCTGCCCTGGCCCAGAAACGGACCTTGTCATGCCAGGCCCAGTTCAAAGCCTGGCATAGAATGAGCCCTCACCAAATGGTTGGCCAAAATGGACTGGAATCTCAAGGATTATCCAGATAGCAGAGTGTTAAAAAGGAACTTGATTTCTGTGTTTCACAATCAAATTGCTAGGTATCCATGCTTTCACATTAGGAAAAATTAAACCTAGCATTATTTATCTTAGCAAAATGCTTCCTTTCACTTTAAAACGTAAATTTTAGTGAACAAGGTCTTTATACAATAAATTATATGAAAAAGCAAAAATAAGAGTGTCATTTAATGAATATTTATATTCAGTAACTTTGATACATAGTTTAGAGCTATCTCTTTGCTTAAAAGTCGAAACTCAGGCTTTAAAAATAGATTAATGTTAAGCAAAAATAAATTATGCTTTTAAAAAATTAATCTCAAAACATGTAATGTTCCAAAGGAAGGGCAAATGCTGTAGGCGCAGCAACTCACTCAAGGCCAGCCTGTTATGAGTCTTCAGACAACTGGGTGGAGGTGCGTTTACAATGTCCCTGGATTTCCACTTAAGTGTTGCCACTGCGTGGTCTGTGGGGAAAGTGCAGGAAGTTTACACTGATGAAGCCCTGCAATAATTGCCTTACTACATGGCACCCCCACCCCTCATAGCCACAGGGCAGGGCATAAGAAGTGCCAACTTTGCTCCATAAGGAACAAACCTGGTTCCCGAGGAGCCCTGTCTCAGGCACTGAAGTCGCTCCCCTTGATCGTGCCATTACCAGGTAATGTTCAAAAGCAATTGTTGCTTGAAAATCCTTCTTTTAGATTCTCTTGTTTACACCTCAGCTAGTCTAAATGCCTGGTAGAACTAGTGCTTTGTGTATGGAACATTCTATATCTCAGAAGATCCCTTCCAGTTTCATGATTTTATGATTCTTTGAATAATTCAAACAAATATATCATGACCTCATATCTGATATATTTGACTGACCTCATATAAAAGGCACACAACTTCAAGGGCTTAATGTAAAACCACCTTTGCTACTGTGGAGACAGTTAAAAGTTCCAGTAATATCATTTCTTTGGAGAAACTGAGAGCACGTGATTGGTTTGATCCTACCAAAGAAAGAGCTCTGTGCACTCCTGCCACTTTCCCAACAGAGGCCTGCTGGCATTACTCGCCAGAGCTGCTGTGTGTTGCAGTAACACAGAAAAATGCATGTAAAGTGCAAATCCAATAGAGCAAAGCAAGAACTATTCACCTGGACAGGAGGAAAGGCAAGTGCGGGTGCCAGCTTCCTCCCTTGTGAACCAAGCCTCCATTTCCATACAACGCTTGGGAAGACACCCAACACCAGCACATAGATCTCTGAGTTACAAAAACAGTGGAGATTCAACATAATTCACAGTATTACAAACATACAAATTCAAGCACCCATTCACTTGAGGAGAGAGAGAAGGGCAGAGCAATGGATACCTTGACATAGCTGTGGTTTGTGATTGTGGCTCTCTCACCAATGAAGTGTCAAGTGGTTTCAGTCTCCGAGTGGCTCTATGGGCTGGGGTACAGCCATGCTGGGAGGGAGATGGCCACAGCGACGTGCAGGGTCACAGACAGAGCCACTGAGGTACACATGTGATCCCACAGGGACAATCACCTTCCCAGTGGGGTGTGAGCTCATCCAGACCTGACTAGATCCAGGCCTTCCTAACAAGTGTCTTCCTCTCTGCATGTTCCAAAAGCTGGAAAACAGCAGTCCATTTCTATTATTCATTTCCAACATAGTTCTCCGTTATGTACAACTTAGTAATAGCTGCAGGTTCTAGTAATAAATTACAAAACATATACCTGGATATTTCATTTATTTAATTCCCTTTTTAAAGCTCTCTCACAGAGCAATCATGCAGTCAAGACTCTAATTTTAACAGCTTGATGGCAAGCAAGGTTAATGTGGAAGGGGCCAGTGAAGGGACAACCGGTAATCATTTCTGTGCGTACACACACACACACACACACACACAGACACACACGCGTATATCTGAGCTTAGAGTATGGTCAGTGGGCTGGGCTGATGTCTCGGGTGAGGACCGTTGTGTCCTGTGGCTGACGGGGGAGCACCGATGCTGAGGCAGTCACTGTAGGAAGCTCCTTCCCAGGAAGCACGCTACGTCAGTATCAGGAGTGGCACCCAAGAATGGTAGGTAGTAGTTCTTTTGGTTAGAAAGGAAAGTAATTAATGATCACGAGTGAAAAATTTTCTTTCCAGTAAAAGAGAAAAAAACCAGGAGGATTTAAAATACTACCAACTAAAAAATTGTCAAATCAGAAGTGAACAGGAGACTGTGGAGGTAGGACTTGGAGAGAATGGGCAAGTAATTGGGCTGTTTACCTGAAAGTTTTATTTAACCTGGTAGTAATCCTAAGAGAGTTAGTGATTCCCACAAAACCCCCCAACAGGTGAGGGTTGAATGAGGTGATAATATGTAACGTGCTTAGACTGGGGCAGGCACAGAGCGCATGCTTGCCCACTCATTTAAATTCTATTTTTATAGATGAAAATAAGATTTTAAAAAAAGGAATTCATTATTATGAGCTGAGTCACTAAAACACAGAATATTTCACTTTTATCAAATTTGATTGGATTTCCTTAAAATCAGAGTTCTTCAGACTGATTTTTAAAGCCCCCTTTTTACATTTCCAACAGGAAGACATCATGAGCTGTAAGATTCAGTACCTTTTATGTCTCAGACCACACAGAAAACTGTGTATAAGTGTTCTAGTTTTTAAAGGGGTAGAAAATACAGATGGTGAGATGGTGAGGAAGAGAACAGGATTCAACCTCACATAACAAACATGGTCAAGTTCAAAGGTGATGTCACACACAAAACTCATCTAAAGACACTTTTTTTAAGGACATAGGATTTTGTTTGTTTTTAGTACAAGTGAGGGAGAGCTATGTCAATAAAACTAAAACATGAAAGGCTCAGAAGGCTCCAATTGAATTAGAAACGATCCAGGCACTGATACTTGAAGCTCTGAGTTATAATCATCTACTCCCATGATGACAATGGCTGGGAACAGCATTCTCAAGGCATTTTTTAATATGGGAAAGACAGAGAAAACAGAGGCAGAAACACCAGTCATTTCTACTCAATGAAAGAACATGAATAAGTTAGACATTACACATAGTTCTTCAGGTGATTCAAGAAGTCAGTTGGTAAATCCACATGAATGGTTTTCCAAATCTCTCAATTGAAGAGGATTTCTAGGAAAGCAGAAACACTGTTTATAAGCAGGTAAATACATACACTCTGGTGAAAAGCAGATGAAGGTGAGAGTAGATACATAGAGAAGAAAAAGATGCTGACCACGCGATCCGTGCCCAAGTGAAGAAAACATGGAAACTGCATTAAAATGACCAAAAATACCCTGAACAGACATTTCCCTCATTTCTCCGACACACAAAGCAACAACTAAAATGAAGTATTGAAAATATAAAAATTAAACACTTCACAGAGTTTACAGTATACTCAAATGATGCAGCAAGCCAGATTGTACAAACCATTTGTTAAAAAAATATCTTCTTTTATATTGTATGAACAAGGTGAGAGTCCCCTCCAAGTGTTCATTCACCGGCTCGGCTCACCACTGGCGCAGGCAATTCGCAAACTCAGCTAGTTTCCTTAGTTTCTCTCTCCTCACACGTCTGCTTTACAGCTCCAGTAACGATTTGGATTAGAGCAATCATTTCTTGAGTAAACACTATCTTTCAGATGCCTGGGAGTGTCATCAAGATACTACTGGGGTCATATCCCACAACTGTAAGAAGAAAAAGAAGATATACAATGAACTAGAATTACATTGTGTTGATGATAACCAATTCTTATAATTAAATTCAAGTAATTTTTTTAAATTTAAGAAGCAACTAATTATACAAACACGATTCTGAAATCTTTAAAATAGTATTTTCCATCAAAACGGACTATAACATAAACCTCAAAACCAGGACACGGCAGCGGACATTTCCATCCAGCTGATGGAGACAACAGCGATTAGCGCCGTTTCGGGGGGCGGGGAACTAACCTACCGTATTTGCCGGCGTACAAGACGATTTTTTGGCCCTGAAAAATATGCCTCCAAGTGGGGGGTAGTCTTATACAGCAAGTATATAACAAACTCTGTATTTTGAGTGGAAATGTTAGGGGGTTGTCTTATACGCCCAGTCTCTTATACGCCGGCAAATACGGTATTTTTCAGGGCCAAAAAATCGTCTTATAGGCCGGCAAATACGGTATATTAGGCAGCAAATGGGTGACAAGGATTGCTGTGTCCTTTCAATATCTTATCACTTTTAAACTTCCAAACAATTCAAGGGGTTCATTTTTAAAAATAAAGGATCTGAGACTCTAGAGTTTATTTTAAACTTGCTTAAAGTTTCAGAGACCGGGCAGTTTCCAAAAGGGGTTATTTAAACCAACGTTGGTTTAAATAAGAACGGACCGGAACGGGCCGGGAAGCAGCGCTCAGTGCGCTGTGCAAGCCTGTGCTATGCCGGTTTCTCAGAAAACGAGGCAGGTGTGGCCCTTCTAGCCGGGACCTCTGCTGTGGTCCCCAGAGGGACCCTGGGGAATGCTTGTGGACTACCTGATCGCACGGGGAAAAGGTCTTGTTTATTAGCTGTTGGTTTATCAACTTCTACCATTTAGTCAATGCTCATCCCAAATCCCTCCTGCTTCACAGAGCTACCGCCAACAGCACCGCCTCCCTCTATAGAACTCTTAAAACAATTCTTGTCTGTATTACTCTTCTGGCCACTGCATATGTGACCTATTATTAACTGCCTTTTTAAGAGTATGTCTCCAACTGACTAGCTGTTCCTTGCAGGAAGAGCATGTCTTATCTTGGTGTGTACACCAGCGCCTGGCATGGGCCTTGTATGTATAAATGCTCACTGCCACGGGAGCCTTCTGAGCAGTTTCACATAGCCGCGGTGCTCTGGTATATTCCAAACACGGAGAGCTCCTACGTGGGAGAGCGTCCTACCTTAATAACCTTGTCAGTCCCCGAGGTCAGGAGCCATCCCCGGGTTGCATCGAAATGCACGTGCACAATGTTGTGTTTACTGTCGTGGAAAGTGGCTGTGGGCGCTCGTCTGGAGGAAGCAAAGAACGTTCCCAAGAGTGAAAAGTCATGACATAGGAATGAAGGATATCTAGAGTGACACTGAACTCTAATTTTTAGCCAAATGGCCAAACAGCCTCACTGTTAGGAATGTTGCTCAGATCTACCGTTATTCCCTGGTGACCTCATAAAAAGTTTTTTTAAATAAAGGATTCTGATATTCTCCAAAATGGGAAAGAGTTTCAAAAGTCCCTTATAGATTACTTGTTGCTCTAATAGAGCCTATGAAAATCTCTGTGTTTTTTGACAAATTAAAAATACCCCAGCGCTTTGGCTAAGTCTGATCTCAGGACTTGCTGGTAAAATAGTCTACCAAACACTGTTTTCTGTTTTGCAGTTTTTTAATCTGTGCATATTTTTTAGTAAGAAGGTCTGTCAATTGCCCAGGCGCTCTGAGGCACGAGAAGAGGCAGAGCAGTGATGTGGGAGAGGCGACAGGGACAAGGAAGGAGACAGCTTTTCTCCAATGTTCCAGTGGGCTTTCCGAAGACGTTTTTTTTCTGCTTTTAATCTATAGCTAAATCTAAATAGAGCTTCCGTGTAACAAAAATGGTTACTTTAAAATATCTAGAATTAAGGATTTAGGTTTAATTTGTAGACCCTTAGATCCTCTAGGTCTGTGTCTTTATCTGTAAAATGAAGAATTAGGCTAGAGTTTCTCTAAGATCATATACAGTTCTCTAATTTACTAAGAACTAATATTCATTTCATCATGAATGATGAGTGGAAAACAATCAGTGAACAGAAATACTTCTGGAAGGGCATTTTAATTTATAGATGATACAGATAAATAATAATGGAAAGCACATACATTAGGGTTATTTGTAAAAGAATACTTGATTAATTTGCCATGAATTCCCTTTAAATACTCATTTACTCTGGTGCAATTTAAATGTTTCTATTAACATGCATCTTTTAAGACACCCATCTAGTACTTACATGGTTTTACTATATACAAGGCGCTGGAAGTATGTGGGGGTGGGGCATTAGGCAGCCCTTTTCCTACCAAATTCTGCTATAATCCACTAAAAGGAAAACTTTTGCAGAGCATCCTGTTTATTTGGGGCAGTTTTTATATTCTGTGTACTCATTTTCTTGAGAAGTGCTCAGGAGTTCAGAGTCCAGGAGTCCCTTTTTGGGGCAGTTTTTAATTAGCCAACACTACAGAGACAGCATAGATCTGTCCCACATATAAGCACAGACACAGCAACCTAAGGTCCTAGGTTTCTGCGCAAGACTGACTTAGTAGTTGGGCAACTGGTAGCATTTGTTTCTTAGGTAAAGTGGCTTAGCTCTTCCTGGAAAATGAAACCTACAGAGCAAGCATGTCAAACTCAAAGGCTAACATGGGCCAAATAAAAAAGGTTTAAGTTTATGTGGGCCACAAAAAAACAAAAGCTTAAATTTTCATAGAGATGTAGGTTTATTTCGATAGAGACATGCTGAATACAAAGGGCTGAAATAAATGAGTAAGCATTAACATAAAATAATAGAACATTTTAATAAAAATTAATATTTTTTCTTGAACATTAACCTACCAGACACCGAGTAACTGCACAGATAAGCGTAGCACACGTAAACCTATTTTTCTTGTTCTCTGAAAGTGAACTATTTCCAATTGTGCACGCCAAGCAGGTCAGTACAAGACTAATGACGTGGCAATCGGCTGCTAAAATATTCACTGCTGGTGTTAGTGGAGAGAAATGGTGCACCTGCATGTAAGGCGTGTAAGGGAAATGAATGCAATGCAATTACCGTATTTGCGGGCGTATAAGACGACTTTTTGGCCCTGAAAAATATGCCTCCAAGTGGGGGGTAGTCTTATATGGCGAGTATATAACAAACTCTGTATTTTTAGTGGAAATGTTAGGGGGTCGTCTTATATACCCAGTCGTCTTATACGCCGGCAAATATGTATTTTTCAGGGCCAAAAAATCGTCTTATGCGCCGGCAAATACGGTATAGTAATCAGTCATTAGCAAATGTTGTAGATCATTATTAATAATTATGTATAACAGGATATTGTAAAAATTAAGTTACAAACTTTTTATTAAAACATTTCTTATATACCATTATATTGGCTGGGCTGAAAAAATATTCATGTGGGTCACATGTGGCCAATAGGCCGCGAGTTTGACATGCTTGCCCTAGAACCGAGGGCTGATTTGGCTCCTGTGGAAGATACCAGCTTGGGCTAGAAAGTGACTCCTGGACTCTGAACTCCTGAGCACTTTTCAAGAAAACGAGTACACAGAAGACTCTGCTTGAAGAACACCTGTTTGCAATGCACATACCCCTGTGTTGAGAAGAGCACAGGGATGCATTCTCTGTGTATACTCTTCCCTCCCAAGTCAAAGAGAGCACAATCTCTTGGTGGAAAGGTGGGCTTTGCCCATTTGCCAGGATCTATATTCTAAACCAGTAGGAACGAGGGTATAGTAGTCACGACTGTGGTGCTGGGTGCAGCTCTCAGTTCACATTCTCTCCTTAACCTTGACAATTTTGCAGACTGCTGGAACTTACTCTTCATCTGTGATGGCCTCGTGGCAGCTGTCACAGACCCTCACTTCAAACTCGAAGCCCATCAGGGGGATGGAGGAACGTTTGGAGCTGCACTTGCCGCAGACGGCCTTCCCGCACTTGCGGCAGTGGTGCTGCAGAGAGAGAACCGGCACTTGTTAGGGTGTCTCGGGGTGTGTTCAGCAGTGATCAACAGCATTTAGCTGAGGATGCTAAGCAAGGCTGCCCCCCAAACTGAAAGGGACACACCAGTTGTGTTTATTCAGAAGGAGGACTGCTGGGAAACACATCTGACTGCCACCTCCCCTCTGTCTTCTTACCCCTTCTTGGTCCTCTCTGGCTATCATCTTATGATTTCTAGAGGAACACCCAGCAGTCAGGTTATGGTAAAGCTGAGTGTAATGAGGAAGTGCCATCTCCAGAGAGTATGCTGTCTCATGAAGGAGAATTGGAATGAACCCTCCTTTAATCCATTGTCTATACTCTAGTCACGCCTGATCTAGGTGAGCAATGAAATCAACTTTTGGTGTTTTAAGGATGACCGAACCCAAGCATGGAATCAGACTGAAATGTTGGATTATAAGAAGATCCAAATAACTAAAACTAAGACAAAGGACCAGCAAAATGATTAAGAATGAATAAAATGCCACTTCTATAATTGCATGGTTTGGTACCAATATGAGCTAAAGCATGAACCCTCTAACTTTAAGGTATATTTCAATAGGTGTCAGCAGAATTCTAAAGTCCTAGCCCTTAACTACTTACGGGGGACAAACCTCTATAAAACTGAATCCAGTAGAAATGAGCTATAGCAGATGAAGGGAACAAATTAATGTGCACTCACAAAGAAACTCCATGATAACAATTTACCCTGATTTCTTCTAAGATCACATGGTAAAGTTATTTCCACACTATTACATTTTGATGGAGCAGCCATATCACTCACCTGTCTTAGGCCAATTTTTCTACTGTCCCACATTTGCTTGAAGTTCCAGAAGAAAGGCTGGTCACACTTTTGGCAGGAATCACTGTCCAGCCATTCAGGGGTCTTGTCAAACAAAACACACAGCAGGTCACAGTGAGAAACAGTAACCTAAGGTTACCTGATATAAGTTACACTGATGAAACAGAATCAGGATATACTTATAAGAAACAGAAGCACAATTTCTCAATCATTTAAAAATATTTATAAATGTCTATTATGTGTCAGGCCCTGGGATGTAGTGATGAATAAAAAGAATCTCATGGAGAAGCATCATGGTAGGCTAAACATGAAAATATTATTAATAATTATTACTTAAATAATTATCAGTGCAAAGGCCTGAAAAGAAGCAGAGTGCTGAGGGCTACGGCCTAGTCGGAGTTCAGGGGTGCTCAGGGAGCGGGGCTTCATCAGCAGTCTTGACAGCCACCTTGAGGCTTCAGGACTGTATCTCATCCTCTGACTGTATGCAGTTATATTTGCTTTGTGTACAATTATGCAATTGCACATTACACGTACACACACCTATCTGTTGGAGGGAAAGAACCTGACCACGGTAGGTATTCAGAGATGCAACTTGTTTTATCCCTGTTCACTCGTGGCACAGTCTAGCAGGGTTTGAAACTGCTCCTTGCCTCATGGGTCACACAATAGTCTGATTCACTATTTCCCAGCCTCATCACGAATACTCAAACTATGTCAAACAGGTGTTTTGTTTTAAAAAATATATATTTTATTGATTTTTTTACAGAGAGAAAGGGAAAAGGATAGAGTTAGAAACATCGATGAGAGAGAAACACCGATCAGCTGCCTCTTGCACACCTCCCACTGGGGATGTGCTCACAACCAAGGTACATGCCCTTGTCCGGAACTGAACCTGGGACCCTTCAGTCTTCAGGCCGATGCTCTATCCACTGAGCCAAACCGGTTTTGGCCCTCCCTTGCAGGCCTAGGTCTCCTCCCAACTGTCCTCCTCTTTTTGCTGGCCTGGTCACGTCTAAATGCTTTCCCTACTGGCCTTATCGTCCACAACTGCCTTTCCCTGCAGGCCTGGTATCCCCCAACTGCCCTCCCCTGCAGACCTGGGTTGCTAACCTTAACCCTAACCTATCCTCCACTGCTGGCCTGGTCTCCCTCAACTGCCCTCCCCTGCTGGCCTGAACGCCCACAACTGCCCTCCTCTGCCAGCCTCTTGTGTCCACATGGGGACAGACATCTTTGACCAGATGGGGATGGCCATTTGTGTCCTGGAGTGACAGTCAATTTGCATATTACACTTTGATATTCAGTAAACATATCAGTTGTTAAGAAACTCAAAGGTGAAAAAGAAAGGTAAAACTTAGTAATATATGCTTAAAATGTCTAAGTATCCTATCTAATAAAAGAATAATATGCAAATTAACCATCACTCCGCTATACTCACAAGCCATGCCCACAAAACAATTAGAAGTAAATATGCAAATAAACCCAACCAAGATGGCTACAGCTACAGAGTGCAGGAGAGAGGCTTGGGTTTCCCTGGCAATGGAAAAAACCAAGCTTTCTGCCTGCCCTAGCCAGCCTAGGCATCTACTCAAGGCTACAACGTTTCAATTACAGAAGATACATAAATCCAAACAGAAATGGCTGCCACCATGGAGCAAGCAGAAGGGTTGGCTCTGCTCCAGACTACAGTTTCAATTGTAGAAGATAAATAAACCCCAGATACCAGGGCCTCCGCTTTGTTCACCAGGGGGTGTGGCTGGCCTGCAAACCACCACAGGCCCCTCGCCCAGGCTGCCTCATGCCCCAAGGGAACCCCCACCCTAATCCAGGACATCCTTCAGGGCAAACCAGCTGGCTCCCACCCGGGCACCAGGCCTCTATCCTATCTAATAAAAGATTGACCATCACTCCAACACACAAGATGGCTGCCCCCATGTGGTCAAAGATCCTGTCTCCATGTGGACACAAGATGGCCACCACAAGATGGTCAGCAGAGAAGGGCAGTTGGGAGGGACCAGGTCTGCAAGGGAAGGCAGCTGTGGGCGATCAGGCCAGCAGAGGAGAACAGTTAGGAGGGACCAGGCCTGCAGGGGAGGGCAGTTAGGGGTGACCAAGTCGGCAGAGGAGGGAAATTGGGGGCAACCAGGCCTGCAGGGAAGAGCAGTTGGGAGGAACCCAGGCCTGCAGGAAAGAGCAGTTAGGGGTAAACAGGCTGGCAGGGGATCAGTTAGACATCAATCAGGCTGGCATGGGAGTGGTTAGAGGGTGATCAATCTGGCAGGCAGAAGTGGTTAGGGGCAATCGGGAAGGCAGGCAAGTGAGCAGTTCAGAGCCAACAGTTCTGGATTGAGAGGGATGTCCAACTGCTCATTTAGGCCCAATCCTGGTGAGATCGGGCCTAAGCGGGCAGTCAAGAGTCCCAGATTGGAGAGAGTGCAGGCTGGGCTGAGGGACACCCTCCCACCTCCCCCCTCTCCCCCTGTGCATGAATTTCATGCACCAGGCCTCTATTATATTTATATCTGGAGAACTATTTAGGAGATGACTCATAAAGAAGCATAAGATAATTATTTTGAATATTTCTATTAATAACTAAAGAATTTTACTTCATCAAATACCATTTCTCCCACACGAGTGATCATTTCTATTAATACATAAAATACATGAGTTTTCTGTTTTCATAGGGCACTTTATACCCAAGGATTAGTCAGCTGAAAATAGGTTCCTTTTTCTCACCTGAAATTTTGTTGTGAATGTTGTAACAAATTTAGTCTACACAGCTTACTCTCAGTCTAAATTCTTATGAAATATCCATCACTTAAATGTTTAACGCCAATTTGTGAGAGGCAAAAAAAAAAATAGAAACTCCTTTTCTACCAAAAATTTTTTCCTCTAACATATCATGTCTTATTTCAAGGTTTACTTGTAAAAGAAATAAGAAATCAGCAGGAGGGCCTGCTGAGCTGTTTTTCATAGTGAAGAGCCATGCACCTACCTCCTGCCTCTCCACATCCATGTTCCAGATGACTATGCCGCCGTCACTGCCACATGAGATGAGCTGCCGCGTGTGCTGCGCATAGGAGAGGGCCTGGATTTTGTCACTGTGAAAGAAAACAGGAGTTAGCCTCAGTGCAGGAGAGCAAGTGAAAGCCCAGAGGGAAGGAAGCTCAGTAGTCAGGGAATGAGCACACTCACTGCTGAGCCCCAAGTGCAGACCTTAGCAATGGGCTGGAAGTGTCAATATGCCAACGGTGGGGAGGTACTCAAGGCTTAAAAGTCAAAATGCTTATTTAAGATCCTGAGGCCAGCCAATCTTTCCTACGTTTAAGGAGAAAAACTGATTGTTAAATTGGCTATAACATATTACTGGTTCTTTCCTTAAATGATTATATAAACAATTATGTGCAAATGTTCATGTTATACTTATTCAAGAATCATGATTTTCTTTTTAAAAAGGAATATTTTATATAACCAAAATATATAAGGAACTCATACAACTTAACAAAAGAAGACAAACAATCCATTAAAAATGGGCAAAAGACCTAAATAGACACTTCTCCAAAGTGAACATACAGCTGGCCAAGAGACACAGGAAAAAATGCTGAAAGTCACCGGTTATCAGAGAGATGCAAATTAAAACCACAATGAGGTATCACCTCATACCTGTCAGAATGGCTACTATCAACAAGTCAACAAGTGCTGGTGAGTCTATGGAGTAAAGGGAACCCTAGCACACTGCTGGTGGGAATGCAGACTGATGCAGCCACTATGAAAAACAGTATGGCATTTCCTTAAACAATTAAATATTGAACTGCCATTTGATCTAGTTATCCCACTTCTAGGAATATATCCTTTGAAACACAAATTAGAAAGAATATATACACCCATATGCTCATAGTAGCACAATTTATAGTAGCTAAGATTTAGAAACAACCCAAGTGCCCATCATTAGATGAGTGGATAAAAAAGCTGTGGTACATTGACAACAGGGAATACTATGCAGCAGTAAAAAAGAAGGACCTCTTACCCTTTGAGGCAGTATGGAGGGACCTGGAGAGTGTTATGCTAAGTGAAATAAGCCAGTCAGGGAAATACAAGTATCACATGATCTCACTCATATGTGGAACCTAATGAACAAAATAAACTAATGAACAACATATATTCAGAGACCTGGAAGCATAGAACAGATTGCAGAATCTCAGAGGGAAGGCAGGGGAAGGTGGATGGATGTGAAGTGATCAACCAAAGAACCTTTATGCTTATATGCATAAACCATGGACACACACAATAGGGTGGCGAACACCTGGGGCGAGGAGCCGGCTAGAAGGGGCCAGTGGGGGATAAAGAGGACATATGTAATACTTTCAACAATAAATATTTAATTCAAAAAAGGTATTTTTTAAAAGTTTTGGAGGTTAGCGATACATATTTAACCCAACAAAGCCAGATACAGACTTAACCCATGTTGTCTGGGGTGAGCAGCATGCTATGGGCGGCTTTCGCAGGCAAGCCATATCTTGGCTCCCAGAGTGAATCCTGGGTAGCATTAGACTCGAGCTACACTGACTCTATTTCTCTAGTTTTTATTCCCTCTTTACTGACTTGTATTTATTTTTCTTTCTAGTGCATTCATGGCTGACAAAACATTCCCTCTTGGTGGCAGCCATGATGGAGAATTCAATTTTATGGTCTGACAAGCTGATGATAACTAACAAAAAATTCTAGAGATATAATTTCTGTTGGATGGGAGAGAGCAGGGATGTAATTTCTGTTGGATGAGTTCTTGGTCATTTTTGTTTGAATATTGTTCTATTTTGAGTTCAAATCAATTAATAATTCTGTGCCCCTGGGAAGAAGAGCAGCACTTTGAAATATGGACTGATGATGTTTTGTATTTACTCTTGACCCGTGGCTGAAGCTATAGAACTAAAGCTATTAAGCTCTATGTATTTGTGCCTACAATTCAGAAAAGGCTTTACCTTTTCTATATATATATATATATATATATATATATATATATATATATATATATAAAAACCTAAGCGACCATCCAGTAGTTATGATGTGCAATGACCACTGGGAGCAGATGCTCAATGCATAAGCATGGAAACATGGAACAGACTGACAAATCTCAGAGGGAAGAGGGGATGGTGAGAAGAGATTAACCAAAGACCTTATATGCAAACTAGAGGCCTGGTGCACAGATTCATGCACTGATGGGGTCCCTTGGGATCAGGCCAAAAAGGGCTCTCTCTCCAACATCCCCCCCCCTAGGGTCCAGGATTATGAGAGGGTGCGCAGGCCAGGCTGAGGGAGCTCACTGATGCATGAATCTGTGCACTGGGACTCTAGTTAATATATATATATATATATATATATATATATATATATATATATTGATTTCAGAGAGGAAGGGAGAGGAAGAGAGAGATAGAAACATCAATGACGACAGAGAATCGTTGATTGGTTGCCTCCTACTGGGGATCGAGCCCACAACCTAGGCATGTGCCCTGACTGGGAATTGAACTCTACATAGGTCGAAGCTCAACCACTGAGTCACACAAGGGGACAAGGCTTTTATCTTTTGTAATATATGGAACATTTTCCTATTCCCAGAGCATATTAAGAAACTATATTATAGCACATATTAAATTATAAAATGTATTCTGTTTGGTTAATAAAGATAATAAGTACTTAAAAATGCAATATTCCTAAATTTCAAGAAAATAAGAAAATTGAACCCATACAACTTTAAATTTACTAGACTTAAAAATAAATATTATTTTACAGAAAATATTATTTAACTTAATAAATATTTTAAAATCCAAGTTCACAAAATTAAGGTAACTCTTTGGCAAATGAGACTAGTATGGTAAGTTTTAAGCAGAGCTGTCTTTCTCTGAATTATCAGTGTTTAAGTATAATGTAACTGTACATTTTATTTTATTTGGGTTGATTTCTCCTAAATTTATATAGGATAATGGGCAAAATAAACTAATATTATACTTGTATATTTAAAGTTATAAATAAAATACATTTATGTTCAATTAAATATAAAACTTTTCCTCATAAACTTTTTATATCAATAGCAATTATGTTTCAGAGATAATTTAAGTAACTTAAAAAAGACTAATAACTTGAGCTAACCACTTAATAATCTTTGGACACCAACCTAGTTAGATAATTTCTAAGTCAGAATACTGAAACTTTGATTACAAAGCATATTAAGTTTATATGTATTTGCTTCTTATTTTTCTACAGACATGCTACATGAGTCATGTCAATGAATGGATTCATTTTTGCCACTTTAAGGTGATGAAAAGTGATGTGTTTGTCCCAGTAGAAATTTGTTATATGTGTTTGTGAGCTGTGTTAGTCTGCTAAAATGCCTGCATATAATAGTCAGTTCTTAATTATCTTTATCCTCCTGAGGAAATACAGGTTAGTTCTTTGGTTAATTATTATAATTAAAATGTGTTGCTGAGACTGCCGGTTTCAAATAAAAAAAATACAACAGTATATATACTTTATTTTTTATGGTGATTAGGTGAGGAATTTTTATTCTACATTTTAAAAATGTTTTTTAGTAGCTTTATTAAGAAATGCATGACTTACTATAAGCTGCACATACATGAAATTTACAACTGATCCATGAAACTGTCACTACAAACAGGATTATGATTTATCACCCCAGAGGTATTCTTTTGTCCTTTTGTAATCTCTCCCACCCAAATTTCCCCAGCCCTTCCCCAGGCAAACATTGTCACTACAGATTAGCTTGCATTTTCTAGAGTTTTACAAAAATAGAATAATATAGTATGGGCTTTTAAAAAATGTTTGGTTTCTTTTATTCAGTGTAATTACTTTAAGATTTATTTTTCTTGTTCGGTGTATCGACAGTTTTTTTGAGTTGTATTTTTTTTTTTTTTTGAGTTATTTATCCATTCTTCAATTGATAGATATTTCAGCTGTTTCCAGGTTGAAGTGATTACAAAAAACAAAACCATGTTCTTTGGAGTACAAGTCTTTGAATGGACAGATATCAAGTACATAGGATGGTTCTGGACTACATGGCAGATGCATTAATTTTTAAGTGACTGCTAAACTGTTCTCCAAAGTGGTGTACTGTTTCTATGCTCACCAACAGTGCAAGTTCTCATTCCTCCAAAGCCTCATCAAAATTTGGTATGATCAGACTTTTAAATTTTAACCATATAACATATGGATAGCAGCATCAGATTGTAGTTTTAATTTGTACTTTCATAATAACTAATGATGTTGAACATCTTGTCATGTGATTATTGGCATATTTACTTTTTGAAAGAAAAAGAGTAGCTTTGTCTTAAAGCAGTGGTTGTCAAACTTTTGGTACAGGACCTTTTGACACTCTTAAAACTTATTTGAGGTCCCCAAGAGCTATTTAAGTGAGTGATAACTATCAATATTTATTGCATTTGAGATAAAAACTAAGAAATTTTTAAAAAACATTGATTCATTTAAAAATAGCAATGATGAATCATTTCATTTTAACATAAATAACATATATATTTTATGAAAAATAACTGTATTTCCCAAAACAAAATACATTGATGACAAAAACTGCTTAACATTTTGACAAGCCTTCGTACTGTCTGGCTGCACAGGAGAGAGCCGATGCTCATCGTTATGCATTGGTTATGATGTCCTCACTGTGCAGCCTCTGGAGAACCACCGGGCATATTTTTGAGAGGGAATGGAGAAAAAAGGCAATTCTAAATTAAAGTACAAATTTGTTCCAGAATATGAAAGGAAAAAAAAAAAAAAGGACAAAACTTGGAAAGTGAATTTTATTTGCTTTGGTTTAGAATACTTAAACCTGAAAAAAAGCTTATAAAATACATTAAAATTTTGACATAGTTTTGATGGCTTATTTCCTTGGTTTACTGATTAACACCTATGACTACAATGCAAAAAGGTGTTCTCCACCCTTCTATGGAATCAGCCTAGCTACAGTTGTTTCCCCGAAAATAAAACATCCTCCGAAAATAAGACCTACTTCCAGGTTTCCTTCTGAGTGAAATATAAGGCACCTCCCCAAAAATAAGGCCCCCAGGCTCTGTCTCAGAATGAAAATTAATTTACCGTAAACTGGTCGCTAGGGCCGCTCCGATGGCGTCTAGCAACCAGTGACGTTACGATGAGTCCTGATGTCACTGCTGTGTGGAGTCGGAATGAGCGTTGAGTGCTGGGCGGGAGAGAGGAGGAGACTTTCGCAGATGCGTGTAGAAGAACAGGAGGATTAGAGCGGACAGGTCACGGCGAAGGTGGTGAGTGCTGGTCTGTCTCTGGTGACACTACCTGATGCTCTCGGCCGCCTTCATGATGACTGAAGGTTCTCAGTCAGTGGCAGACCCTGCTCCAGCCCAGATCCAGACCCCTGCAAGCCCAGTGACAGTCCCCAGGCAGGCCCCAGGGGGTAAATGTCTGATAAACGGGTAGGGGGGATGTCTGGTGAAGGTGTTCAGTGGCACAGGGGTGGGGGGAGGGGATCACTTAAAATGACACAGGAGGATCAGAGAGGACAATCAAAATGACACAGGAGGATCAGAGGGGACAATCAAAATGACACAGGAGGATCAAAAGGGGTTACTAAAATGGTAATCCCCCCCTCTGATTCTCCTGTGCCATTTTGATTCCCCCTTCTGATCCTCCCTGTGTCATTTTAAATGATCCCCCTCCCCCCACCTTGATACCCCAATTCCTCTAGAAATGAGCGCAAAAAGAAAAAGCTACTCCGTGGAGTATAAGAAAGGAATCGTGGAAGACTCTTGGGGCCAAAATCTTACTGCTTTCTGCAAAGAGAATATGTTGAGTATCCGATTGGTCTAAAAATGGCAAGCAGAGTATGGTAACCTCATTGAACAAGTGACAAGGGAAATGCTAAAAAGCGCAAGTGTGGATCAGGTCAGCAACCATTATTTTCTGAGCTGGAAGACCTGATCTGTGAATGGGTTGTTGACAGGAGAGCAAAGGCTTTGGTTGTGAATAGGGCTCAGATTCAAGAATTTGCCCTTGTAATGGCACCACAGTTTGACATAGCCCCCGGAAAACTTCAAAGCATCATAACACTGGCTGGATAATTTCCTTCAGTGAAGTGAACTGTCTTTAAGAAGATCTACAACATTGTTTAGGTTGGAAGATACTCAAGTTATTAAGTGAGCACTTGCATTCAAGTCCTTTATTGATGATGCTGACTTCTCTAAATACAATCTTTCTAACATGATTGCTATGGATGAAACTGCAGTGTTTATGGGCCAATCATCTCAAACAACAATTGAACAGCGGGGTGCCTCCTTAGTGTACATTCCCTCCACTGCTTATGAAAGTGCACATGTTTCCTGTATTTTGGCAATTCGCCTGGATGTCACTAAAATCCCACCTTTAATCATTTCTAAGGGCAAGAGGGAAAAGATTGGATGTGTTTTGGGCATTTTTATTCTTGAAACTGAAAAAGCCTGGGCCACACAAGGAGTTATAAGAAAGTGGGTCGATTTAATGCTGCTGCTTGTTATGCGAGGGAGCCAAAGAGGTCTGTTAGTCTGGGATGCAGCCAGCACTCACTGCGCTAAAGACATGAAGACATTTCTTCACGAAAGAAAAATAGATCAGATAATGATTCCCGCAGGAATGATGGCTTATCTCCAGACTCTTGCTTGATATTGCAATAAACAAGCCATTCAAAGCCAATTTGAGCATGGAAATTAATGACTACATTGAAAATAGAATGGAGAGAAATCAGCGTGCAATCTTTGTGAAACCTAAACTGCAAGAAGTTGTGAGTTGGGTGAAGAATTCATGGGAGAAAAATCACTGACAGTTGCATTGCAAATGCACTGTGAGCAGGCTACCTTGACAAGAAGTACTCATTTAAAGACAGTGCTATTGCTAAACATGAGAGATTTGGTCCACTGATTCTGAAAGAAATGAAGTCACAAGAAATTCACCAGGAAATTCAGGAATTGGATTGTTATGATGATGTTCCAGAAGATGATGACATGACTGTCATTGAATAAATGAGTAAATTCTTGATACTGTAGGATTCACAGTTTGTCTGGGTTGTGTTGACAACTACCGTACTACTGTACCGTATACAGGTAATAAATTTCCTTTATTTTCATTTAACAATAAATGTGTACCATATTCTTCTTCATGGAAAAATAAGACATCCCCTGAAAATAAGACCTAGAGCATCTTTGGGAGCAAAAATTAATATAAGACACTGTCTTATTTTCAGGAAACAGGGTAGTAGATATTCTATCTCAGCAAAATTATTTTCAGAGCTTTATGTTGACTTAATTAGTCCTTAAATATATTTTTTTAAAAAGGGACATCACTTGTGAAAAGAGTTAAAATTCTTGTTATTCATTATAAATGTTTTATTGTTACTTTATTTAGACAACCAAGAGATTGTTTTTTAGGCACCTGCACTCCTATCTTAACCATTTCTTTGTTTTTGCCTTCTTAATTAAGCCTTCTATTTAAAATTTTATGATACTTTTACACCCAAAACTTTAAGATTTCCTGGGAAGGAGCTGGAAAATCATAAAGATTTGTTCATTTGCTTTATAAAACGAGAGTTACTATATATAATTGCATTTGTTTGCGATGTTACTATTTTAAGAATCAAATGGGAAGAGTTATCAGATCAGAAGAAATGCTCAGTCTTCCTTAGGTTAGGTCAGTAGAGGTGAAAAGCTATTAATACTACACAGTATTCCAAAATTGTGTATTTCATGGGAAGGCCCTGGAGATTTATGAACGCTCTCACTGCATTAGTATGTTTTTACCTTCAGGGGAAATATTGACCAAAACTATCAAGAAATAGTTATGTAGGTATCATAATAAAGAATTTTACTCTTCTTCATTCTTATATTGTCACAATAAATAAAAAAAACACAGAAAAAACCCCAATCATTACATTTCTATCATCTATAGGTCAACTCTGTATTAGTCTGATGCATGCCTAAAGCCTTTGCTATGAGTGACAGGGCAGAAAGGGGACTCTCAGAGTTCTATGGAAAAGGACTATACATACCAGATATTTAAAATATATGAATATTTTAAAAATGTAATAATATTTGATAGTTTAAAATAGCTGACCTTTTTAATTGATTGCTGAGATAATTTTTAGTATGTGGAAGTGGACTGAAGAAGGATTTCCTTGGATTTCTATATTCTTTTAAGTCTGCATGCAGATGTCTTCATGAATGTGGACTACTAATCCAAGAACTAGCAGAACAAGAACAAATTATAAAGGACTGAATGAACCAAAGCGGGAAATCTCACTATGTTTTCTGGAATCCTATTAATGTTTTATTGTTCCATTTTCTGGGTATGTAAGGGTGCCTTTTCTTTTACTTTTTATACTAGTTTTAACCTACAATTTAGTAAACTGCTTTTAGAAGCTAAATGAAAACATTTGAAAATGATATCCAGTTCTCAGTGAACTCACAGAATTAAAAACTGTTACTGAGTGTCCTTAATTTCCATGGCAATATAGTTATTTCATAGGTTCAGTTAGAATCTATCTGCAGGATGTAACTGAGCAAATAAGCCTTTACCTAGAATATCATTAGAAAATGATGCTCAAAAATATGGAAGACACAACAAGATGGCGGCAGAGGTAAAAGCCTAACTGCAGCCACACTCAACAATTTCAAAAAATACAACTAAAATATAGAGTGGACACTATCCAGAACTACAGGAAAGTTGACTGACTGGAAATTCTACAACTAGAAGGAAAGAGACAACCAGAAGGAAAACCAGAGGAGCTGTGAAAGCCTGAGGTACGGAGGCGCGGTGCGCGGAGCGGTGTGCGTGTGGGGAGAGGACTGAGCCGGAGAGGAGGGGCGGCTGAGTGCCTGGCTGGCGTTCCCTAGCGGGAAGGAGATAAAAGCTCCAGACTGTGCTGAACCCCAACTCCGACTGCACTGAACCCCAGTTCTGGGCGAGACCCCGGAGGTCCCAGGCTCATACAGAGGGAATCTGGGCTGTAAGGCGGAAGCTCAGCTGAGCGGCGAAAAGGCAGAACCCCAGAGTCGCGCACATTGCGCGCAGAGGAGGGACTATTCGCTGAGCTGCTGGATTGCCCCAGCGGGAAGGACTCAAAAGCTCAGGACTGTGCTGAGCCCCAGTTCTGACTGCACTGAACCCCAGTCTTGGGCAAGACCCTCGGGCCCCAGCCTCATACAGGGGGAGTCTGGGCTGTAAGGCAGAAGCTCAGGGGGAACGGCGAAAAGCAGAGCCCCTGAGTCACGCACATTTGTGCGCAGAGGACAGACTGTTGTTTGGGCCGCGAGATCGCCCTGGCGGGAAGGAGACATAAGCTCTGGACTGTTCTTAACCCCACTTCCAACTGCTCTGAACCCCAGTTGCGGGCTAGTTGGGGGAGAGACTACACTGTCTGGTAGCGGGCGAAGCTCTAGGGTGCCTTTCTCTCAGAGGTGCTTGCAGCGAGAACCAAAGGACACTGAGGTACACTGAGACTCAGGCACCTCAGAGGGCGGGGCTAACCGGAAGCCAAGGCTGTAGGCTCCACCCAGAAACTCTGCCCCATCCAAGCTGAACTCAGAGAGGCTTTTGCAGGTTTCCAAGTCTAGTGGAATAAGGTTGTCTGCTGGCATAGACACAGCTGATCCTCCCAACCTACCAACTCAGGGAAGCAGCGAAAATGCCGAAACGAGGAAACAGATCACAAACGAAAGAAATGGAGGACAAAAAGCGACTGGATATAGAATTCAAAGCCACGCTTATAAGGTTGTTCAACAATCTCTTAAAAAAGGCTGATAAAATAAATGAGACCTATGAGGATATGATAAGGGATCAACAAGAAATAATGAAGGGTCAACTAGAAATAAAGAATACAATCTCTGAAATAAATAATATTATACAGAGTCCTAAAAACAGATTGGAAGATTGCAAGGATCAAGTCCAAGATTTGGAACACAAAGAGCCAGAGGACACTCCTCCACAGAAGCAAGAAGACAAGAGAATCCAGAAAGTTGAAGATAATGTAAGAAACCTCTGGGACAACTTCAAGCGAACCAACATCAGAATTATGGGCATCCCAGAAGATGACAGAGAGCAAGATACTGAAAACATATTGAAAGAAATAGTGACAGAAAACTTCCCCCACCTGGTGAAAGAAATAGACTTACACGTCCAGGAAGCACACAGAACCCCAAACAAAAGGAATCCAAAAAGAACCACACCAAGACACATCATAATTAAAATTCCAAGAGCTAAAGACAAAGAGAGAATATTAAAAGCAGCAAGACAAAAGCAGGTAGTTACCTTTAAAGGGACACCCATACGACTGTCAGCTGATTTCTCAACAGAAACCATGCAGGCCAGACGGGAATGGCAAGAAATATTCAAGGTGATGAACAACAAGAACCTACAGCCAAAAATACTCTACCCAGCAAAGTTATCACTCAGAATCGAAGGCCAGATAAAGAGCTTCACAAATAAATTTAAGCTAAAGGAATTCATCACTGCCAAGCCAGAATTATATGAATTGCTAAAAGGGGTTCTTTAGGAAGAGGAAGAAAATAAAGATAAAAATTATAAACAAACACGTAACTATCAACAAGTGAGTCTAAAAACCAAGGGAAGTAAAAATCATGATGAACAATATTAACTGGTGAATATAATAGAATCAGAGGTATGGAAGGGGAGTGGACTGATGATTCTCGGGGAAATGGGGAGTGGAGCGGGGCGGGAAGAGACTGAACATAAACTGCACCTATGGTTGAGGACAATGGGGGATGGGGAAAGGGCAGAGAATTGAATGGAAACTTGGTGTAGGGGAACAATTGGGGGGGGGGGGGAATGAGGAACATTTGTAATAATATGAACAATAAAGATTTATAAAAAAAAATAAATAAAAAAAAAAAAAAGAAAATGATGCTCATTGAATCAGATATGACTGGCCACTTTAAGAACTAATGGAGCTACGCCTCCAAAGTTCTCCCAGGAAACTGGCCTGGTACCTGGTTCTGCAGCGTCCTGGCCTTACAGGTGGTAAAACAGCTACCAAAGCAGGCACCTAGCAAATGTGGGAAATCTCGAGGAATTCAACCAAGGTTTTACTTACTATAAGTGAAAGAAATATGGTTTAGAGTTTCTTTGGTTTGATTTCCTAGCCTTGGGATAGAAAGCTCAACCCAAGATTCCTTATGAAAACTTCTAGAGAGAAATTAATTTTGTAGGCTACTTAATAGTTGTTTAATACTGTATGACTGCATGTTTGCAAAGCAAACCAAGAAGGCCAATATGCAAATCACCACTCTTACTTCACCAATTTGAATAATTAGGCCATGCCCTAAGAGACTGGCCCTTTTTTGTGATTAACAATAATCTTTGAGATTATAATTACAGAAGAGGAGGGGGAAAACTGTCAGGTAGACTGTGACTTTGAAATGGGCAGAACGAAATTACTGGATATTTGTTCAATGGAATGTTAGGTGTTGTCTAACACACCCTTCTGGGTTATCTGCTTTTAAAGGGGTCTGCACATTTAACTGAACTATTTTATAACTCAGTAATTTATAGAAAACTGCTATTACTGCAAATGAATCTTGCCCAGTGAAGATACAACTAATCTCCCATGGCACTAGTCAATTGTAATTTTATTTACAATTTTATTGCCACATTTTCCATTGCCTATGCATTTATCTACTCTGGATTTTCCTTGGGACTGGTTATAACATCTTATTTCCTGTATTAATTAATGACTAATATAAAATCTTTGGCACATGGTCATTTAAAAAAATCATTGTTTTCTATCTGTCCTAGTTATTTTCTACATTTTAAAGTATGGAGTGCCACCATTCTGACACTCAGATGCAAGAAGGAAAATCTATCTAGTTGGACAGACTCGTAACCCTTTGATCTGAACTACATTTCATTTGTTAAGACATCTTGATTTGGTTGTAAAACCAAAATAAGCTCCAAAAGAAATTGTACTGCAACTCATAACTGGCAGCAACATTCAGTAACAAATACATTATTTATGGAACTCCAGTACTATTAACATTCCAACACAGAAGAGTGGAACACAGTGATGAATGCTAGATTCCAAGCTTTGCAATAAAGCTACTCAGAGACTTCTTGATTTACTGATTCAAAATATAATTACCCAGCAGTTAAAAACAAGGTGAGAGACACCCCCAGGCTCACAGATTAAGGGTTATAAAGAATAAACTATACCTTGCATTAATTGTTTCATCTGATACCACAGTAGCATTTATACTAGAAAGCATTTCAAAACTGGTTATTATTTCATGGATGAGTGCTGCAATGCCAATGATCTTACACCTGCATAAAAACCCCACTTTCCACAGCCACCACTATTTGCCATCACAAAGACTCTACTCAGTGGGATGGCTTCATTTCCTTTCTCACTAGCCCTAGAAGTAACATATATCTGATCAGGCACAGCTACAGAGTTTGGGGAGCCCACTACAAAATGAAAATACAGGCCCCTTGTTAAAAATTTGAGAATTACAATACAGTGACAGGAGAGCATTAAAGTAAGTGTGAGGAACTCTTAAGCAGGGGCCTTGTGTGGCTACATAGGTTACAGAACCAATGAAGCTGGTCCTGTGTCTGAGGCTTCTTTAAGCAAAAGGGGAAAGAAGCCACTATCCTCTTTACAGAAACAGACTTTCAGGCACAGGCTAACATCTGCCCAAATGTCAGTTTAGGCCCTCTCCCATCCCCTAATAGTATGGGGGACTTTGCGGGTGCTTATAACAAAAGTTATACACATGGTAAGTGAGTAGGAAGAGAGGAACCTATGGCTGTGGTTGTGAGAATAGGGAGAAAATACAGAAGCCATGAGTGCCAAGGGTCATGGCTGTGACCAAGCCTCAGGCAACTTGTACATCCCAAGGAGAGACCCATCCCAAGGGAACACATAGATTTTTAAAAAAATATATTTTATTGATATTTTACAGAGAGAAAGGGAGAGAGATAAGAGAGCTAGAAACGTCGATGAAAGAGAAACATCGACCAGCTGCCTCTTGCACACCCCCCACCGGGGATGTGCCCGCAACCAATGTACATGCCCCTGACTGGAATCGAACCCGGGACCCTCTAGTCCACAGACCGACACTACCGCTGAGCCAAACCGGCCTCAGCAGGGAACACATAGATTTTTTTATCTGTACTTTAAATCAAGTTACCATTAAATTATATTGCCAAAAAGTCTTAGAAGCCAAGGAAAACATTGTTATAAGAAAACTTATGCTCCTAAAGTTGCTCATGGAATGATAGAAATTATCTAAGAATAGAAAAGGATCTAAAAAGCCCTTGTGCCCTAGTTGGTTTGGCTGAGTGGATAGAGGACTGAAGGGTCCCAGGTTTGATTCTGGTCAAGGGCATATGCCTGGTTGCAGGCTCGATCCCCAGTAGGGGGAGTGCAGTGCAGGAGGTAGCCGATCAATGATTCTTGCTCATCATTGATATTTCTCTCTCTCTCTCTCTCCTTCTCCCTCCCTCTCTGAAATCAATAATATATATATATATATATATATATATATATATATATATATATATATATTTTTTTAAAGTCCTTGTACCATTATTAGATTTGACAAGGTAGGCATGGGACAACAAATGTCCAGTTTTATGCTTCAATAATATTCATCCAACAGTTAACTGCCACTTGAAAAACATAACTGGCCCCTAAAACTGGACCTTTTCCTTTGTCTCTCCCTCTCCAGAGCTAGCACATAATTATGTTCCCTTTCTTGCAGGAAATAAAAAATATCAAAATGGTTGCAATGCAAAAATAAATTGTATAGAAGCATACTTTCTTAACCTATTTCCCCCTTGGACTTGGAAACATTTTTGCTGTTATCATTCAGTTACTCTAGTGTTAAAGCTATCTCTGTTTTGATAGGGTGCTTACCCATAAAATCAAACTAGTTACTAAAATGTTGTATTTCTGCTGCTGAAGGACGGTATGAAGCTATAGAACTTGGGACAAAGCCGTGTGAAGCTGTCTTCCACCCTATGGTTGGACATTTCCAGAAGGGGGAAGGCAGTCTCCCCACCATGAGGGCGGGAAGCTCTGGTACTATCTGCTCTCCCCAGTTTCCCAGCTGACCAATTCAGTCCCTGATTTGGAACTCTTAATACCACTAGTCACCTGGGGAAGGTAGGAAAATGAGTACGTGCAGGACAGAAAAAAGGGCAGCCTCAAGCCCTAAGCAGAAATTCTTTGGCCTCTAAATTAGAAAAGAGAAAACATCATATGACATGGTGGAGACCATGTGTTAGTCAATCTTTATTTTTCTATCTCTGGTGCCTAGTGCAGTGCTGAAAACAAAGAAGGGTCTGAATAGCTTCCTTAGTTCAAACTGCACTAAGGTTTGGGAGACTTAAGCTGCCACAGAGTCTTTGTGGATGGTAGCTCAGTATCCTTATCTAAAAAATGATATCTTGGGAGAGAAACCAAGATGGCGGCATAGGTAAATGCGGGTACTCGCTACCTCCCACAAGCACGTCAAAATTACAACTAAAATAAAGAACAACCATCATCCAGGATCGACTTAAAGCTAGCTGAATGGAAGTCTTACAACTAGGGAAGTAAAGAAGAAAGCACACTGAGACTAGTAGGAGGGGTGGAGGCACAGAACAGGCTGGACCAGTATCTCAGTGTGCCACTTTTATAATTGGGAGGAAGATCATATCTGCAGAGGCCCCCTGTGAAGCGTAATGAGTCCCAGCTTTATACCAGACTCCCAGTCCCAAAGCTGGGGAGAGAAATCCCTATAACTATGGGCTGTAAAAATCAGCAGGGATTGGGGCTCAGTGACAAGGAGGCTGCTGTTCCTCTTAAAGGACTGGTGCAGGAACTGAACTTACAAGGTTCTGCTTCTTCTAAGCTCCAGCACCAGGGTGAAGCTCTTGGTACCCAGACACATACAAAGAGAAACTGGATTGTCTGGCATCTGGGCAGGAACTCAGGGCCAGCTTTCTCCCAGGTCCTCGCAGGGTCATTGTTCCTGTGCTGGAACATCCCAGTAACATAGCTGACTGGTAGCTACTTCTGTTGCTCTACCCTGGCGATTTCCTGTGACCCCACCACATCCAATTTTCAGCCCCACCCAATCTGTGGCAGCAGCTTTTCCATATGAATGGCCTGTCCTTGCTGAAGCTTCAGACTTTGCTAAAATCTCTCAAACAAGCAACAACCAGGCCAGAGTGCCCCAAATTTATCAATAAAAGGCCCAAGACCCGGCACTAGCAGCAGCCTGCTTTGCTTCAGAGCTGGGCCTCGCCTGGGAACTTCTAAAACTGATACAAATATGAGGAATCTTCAGATCTCTTTGTAGCTCCTGATGGGTGGCCCCAAGCAGTGGCTGACTTTGCATCTCCCTGGAGACCCAAGAGTCAGTGTACCCAGTGGTCAGTGTGAGACCACACCAGATTACAACTCTTTGCATCCATAAGTGATACATCCAAGGGCAGACTCAGTGAGCACCAAAGCATCACTGAAGCAAGTCCTGCTCCAAGGGGTGTCTCCTACACAGCAGCTCTCCCACTGTAGTCTCAGCTGGTCCTCACAGAAAATTGGCCTGGAGATCAATTCCTTCTAATGACACCAATAGCAATCAAGTCTCAACTACAACATGACTGTGTACACAGCCCACAAAGGTGCCCACCTAGAGAGCTCAGCTCAGGTGACTGGAGACTGGAGAGGATAAGCCACTGGGCCCTATAGGACACCTGCTACACAAGTCCACTCTACCAACACCAGGAGATATAGCAGTTCTATCTGATACAAAGAAACAAACACTGGGAAACAGCCAAAATGCAGAGACAAAGAAACATGTCACAAATGAAAGAAATGGAAGCAAACTATTGGATACAGAATTCAAAACCATGGTTATAAGGCTACTCAAGAATCTTCATGAGACCTCTGAGGGACTTAGTGAGACTTTCAAGGATCTTAGTGAGAATGCCAAAGACACAAGAAAGGATCGGTCAGAAAATAAGCACACAGTGACTGAAATAAAGAATAATAAACAGGGATTCAACAGTAGACTAGAAGAATCAGAGAATCAAATCAACGATTTAAAATATGAGGAAGGTCAGAATTGAGTTCCTCTTGTTATTAATCTATAATAACCATGGTTATAATAAGTCTTATTATAAGTAATCTTTATTAATAATTAAACAGGACTGTGTTTGATTTCTCTCTTCACTTAATATGGATGATGTCAACTCCTACATAATTTTGATGCATGTCACCTGGTTTGGGAGAAATATTTGGGAACCATTCCTCTAGTGAGCAGATGACAAGGTCCAAGTGGCCCCACAAGCCAGCTGTGGCCCTAAACAACCAGTCTGCTCTCTAATATGGGAAAGAAGGGTTTAGTAGCTACTTCTCCAACACTAAAATAATTATCTGTTCATGGACCCTCTAAAATTAAATTAGTTCAATAATCTTAAACTGTAGATTTAACTACTTAGGAGACTTTTAAAAGTACTGTTTTCTAAGCAGATTTATAGGAAAGAGCTAAAACCAATTAGCTCATTGGGACATTAATGATTTGTTTATGGAAGTCTGCCGTCACTCTCAATATCATTTGGAAAACTTCACAAGTTAAAAACAATTTAGATTAGAGTTCTACAGCACATCTAAAGTTCTTTTCTGCAGCATGATCAGACTCTGTCCCCAGGGACTGTGGGCAGTACAGTGTAGGAAATCAGAGTGTGATCTGAGGTTCACCAGCAGAGAGCTGCCTGGGATGGGAGGCCTTGTTATACCATTCAGATGCCTCAGCTCCACACCAGTGACCAGGATCTTTAAAGACAGGGTACTACTTAAACCAATTCCCCGGCGATTCTCCTAACCCAGCAAGTTTGAGAACTGCTCCAAGGAAACAACAAAGGTTTCTCATTTCTTCCTCTCAGCCCCCTGAAATCTGTCCTAAGGAAGAGCCTGATAAATTCTTGGTGAAGTACAAAAGGTACTGTGTAAGGAAGAATATTATCTCCTGTATTTTCCATAAACTGCCAGGAATCTTGATGCCCCATTTGACCTCAATTACAGAAATTCATGGCCTGTATAAGCCTTCATGGCTTGTTCTTTTAAACTCTTCTTTCAAGCTTAAATTTTTACTTTTATATTCTTCCTGCCTAACTTTTACTTTTTATTTACTTGCTGCCATCATTTTATCTTATGGTTTCTATAAGAGCTTTCAAATCCTCTATGGCAGTGTTTCCCAAAGTGTGGTACGCGTACCCCCAGGGGTACAGGAAGAGTTTGGTGGGGATACGTGTTGCACCGGAGTTTGGTGGGGATATGCACTGCACCGTGCTTAGCTGCACCTAATTCTATGTTCTCATGAGTCAAGTCAAGACAGTCCTGTGAGGCGTGAGATGGTCCGGTGTGCAAATAAATGTTATTTATAATATAACTTTTATTTATATTTTATTATGAATAATTTTATTTTTCATTTATTATTATTTTGTGTATGTACCAAAAAAAGAAAAAATAAATATATTTTGATTGCTATTAAAATACATCCACTTTTCTTTTGACGAGGGGTACTCAGCGTTACGAAAATTATAGAAGGGGTACATATATGTCAAAAGTTTGGGAAATACTGCTCTATGGAATAAAATGGGGTATAAATAAGTAACCATACTTCCTTACACCCAGACATAAATCACAGTGGCCATTATTTGCTTTTCTACCCTGTTCCTTCCCATGCTAAGATCCTGCCATAGAGACTGAACTACACTCCTTTGTTCCAGTTTTCAGCTGGGAATTTTTCTCAAGAGTTCTTTATAAAGCACCAACAGCCTTACTTGTGTCCTTGGAGCTCGATGGCAGTTCCTTTTCTCCCACCGATGTCCCACATGATTACAGAGTGATCAGAGCTGCCGGAGAACAAAACTCGCTGGACCGGGTCCCAACAGAGAGCAGTCACCCCACCTGAGAGACCAGACACAGTGGAACATTAGTCACAGAGTAACAGTATTATTCACAATAAAATGTAAATGCAAATGAGTCAGGATCTTGTGCAGTTCCTGGCATACAATAATGTTTTTGTTGAAAGAGTAAACAATAAGTCCCCAAAGAGAGAACTGGCTCTGAGAATAAGAACTCCACATTTTAAAGTAGTTTCCAAGAAGTTAAATGTACCATAAAATAAATTTCTCTTAAGACCAAAGACAATGAAAAAAGACAATTAATTGACCTTTAAACAACAGTCATAATTGTAAGAAGAATGGAAAATATTGCACAGTTTAGAAATATTAGCCATATTTTTAAAATTGCTGTCTATTTCTTACCCCCACAATAGGTGAAAACTTATTAGGTTTAAAAATCTCAATTAGATTTTTTTAAATCTTGAATATCAGCTATATTATAGGCTATAATATCTGAACTTAAATTTTATTTTCTTGCAAATTTAAATTTATAG
Organism: Vespertilio murinus; assembly: GCA_963924515.1. Lineage (NCBI taxonomy): Eukaryota > Metazoa > Chordata > Mammalia > Chiroptera > Vespertilionidae > Vespertilio > Vespertilio murinus. Next base: position 83,213,405 of record OZ004707.1, on the reverse strand, counting down.
ATTCTGGGAAAATAATTTACATCCTTAAGTGTCAGTTTCCTCAATTATTTAAAATGGGGATGGTGATACGATAACTATTATTACTGATAACAACAACCTAGCTGTCACCTACAACATCTGATTGTATGAGAATCAGAGTGGATCAATTACACAGGACCACTCTGGTGGCGTGGCTATAAAATATGACAGATTTTAGTCTTTGGCAGTACCCTTATAAGTCAAACTGTGCACTGAGTATACTAGTAACTTTTTACATATAAGATGAGCACAAAGCCTACAAATAATTAAGAATGTGAAAAGTACTCATCTTTTATGGTATTGAAAAATTCTAAAATGTATGGTTCTTTAAAAAAAAGAAAAGAAAAATACTATATTCTAAAAACAACATAAAACAGCTTCTTATCTGTTGCAATCTGATGTTTTTCTTCTTTATATTATCAATTTGTCCTAATAAAGTGCTTTACTTTAAAAGCTTTTAGAAAAGTTTCCCTTATATAATATTGCCTGAGATTGTTTTTTATCAAGATCAAAAGGCAAAAAATACCTACTATACTGAATCGTGTTTAATAGCTTCTTCCTGTATCTGCACAGCATTCTGCTTATATATATTTCTGTCCATGTAATTAACCTCACTTCCCCTGATACACATATGGTAAATACCCCTGCAGCTCCCATCACCTCTTCCCTCACTACTTCCTGCCCTCATACACACACACACACACACACACACACACACACACACACACACTAGTACCAAGCACACAGCCAGCAGCAGACAGCCCTAGTATTATTGCCTGTTGAATGAATGAAGGAGCAGATGAATGGAAACACAAATATATATAAACACGAATCTGTGTACTGGTGGGTCCCTTGGCAGGACCTGCCGCAATCGGGCCAAAACCAGCAGTCCAATGCCGCCTGCCACTCCTGCTGCCACTGCCACTGCCCCTGCCACTCGGTAGGGTCGCTGCCACTCCGCTGTGGTCTCTGGGCTGCAGAGGCCAGTTGTGACCCTGAATCTGGCGCTTGAGTGGCGCTCCCACTGTGGGAGCGCACTGACACCAGGGGGCAGCTCCTGTGCTTCAAAGCGACCGGTCGACAGGTCGTTTGGTCACTTGGACTTTTTATATATATAGATTTTTTTTAAATCCATAAATCTTACTTGGAACTACTCTGTGATGCTTATTTAACCTTTCAATGCTAAATATTTTCTCCTCCTGTAGAACTCATCTTTCTCTGCTATTAAACTCCATGATTATAGTTTTTTTTTAAAAAAAAAAAAACAACACAAAACATCCTTTAGTATTTGTCCATGTAATAGTTCAAGGTATGCACTCCATTCTGAAAAACATGTTATTTGTTCCCACATAGTACCCAAATGGCTTATTTTGTTAAATATCTGTAGCAGCATTAGCTAACTGTCCCTCTGACTTCACATTCCCTCTTTCATATAGAGCGCGCTCCCTGGAAAGCCGCTGCCCTGCAAGGGCCACGTTGCCAGGCCCTCTTACATCCAGGTGACATGTGACCAGTTCTCAGCAACAGAACCCCTAAAGGAAACCAGATAGTAGGTAGAAATAATTTGCATCTTTTTCAGGCCAAGGCAATTAAGATGTCTCTTTCCCACTTCCTGCTAGAGGTCTCCAAGACCCCAGGACAGGGAGAGAATGTATTCTAGGAGGAGCCTAGGTACCTGAATCACCACATGGAAAGAACTGTAAATTAGCAACACCTATACTGGGTTGTTACATGAGCAATAAATAAACTTCAGCTGCATTACGGCACTAAAATGTTGGAAATGACTTGTTAGAGCAGTTAGCATTGCCTTTTACAGTATTTTTGGACTATTATAATAAGGCCAGCTCAAAAGGAAGGTGAGAGTCACCAAAAGCTTCATAAATGTCAAACAAATAAAAATAAGTTACTAGTTTAGACTGTTAATCTTGATGCCTAATATTTAAACAGAATTTAGCCTCCAAAGCAATCCATCATAAACACTTAAAATTTGTTTTTTTTCCAAAATTTATCCAGAAGCTAAGCACTTCTCATTATTTCTACTGCTATCTTTGTATGAGCCACTATCATACAAGGAAAATTAAGAAGTATGACACGCATTTTGTTGTAAAGGCTATGTTAGAAAACAATACTTATATACATTGATGATGAGAATGCAAACCAGTTAAGTGAGGAAGGTCACATCTAACAAAACTATATATGCACTTAGCTCCTTCCTAATCCTGCAATCTCACTTCTAGAAATTTATCTTGAAGATACTGCCCCCAGTCCCACCAAATAATACGAAAATATACATGCACAAGGCTATTTATTTCAGTATTGTTTGAAATAGCTGAACATTGGGAACAGCCTAAATACTCATGTAAGAGAGTGGGAAAATAAGCCATGCTACACTTACACACAGTACTCCATAGCTCTGAAAATGAATGAGGATCTCCTGGATGAATAGAAAGTGATTTCCAGAATGCACTGTTAAGCGAAAAAGACAAAGTGCAAAAGAACCTTTACCTAAGAAAAGAAGAATAAATGAGAAATTAAAGAGCTTTATTAATAGCAGGTGTGTGGGAAAGGCTGCGGAATGAAAATGGAGCAGGGATGAAGGAGAGTGACATTTTTCATAGTATATATATTTTTTGTTTGATTCTGAGTTTTAGAACCATGTATATGTTTTACATACTAAAAACAAGTAAATAATAAAAATCAAGTAGGTGTGTGTGGTGGAACCAAAATGGAATATACAGTAAACAGAAAGACATACCTGTATTACAAATGATTGATATAACCACACAGAAACAGGGCATGAGAAGAAGTGATAAAAGTGATTTTGGAAAATGGTAATAAGGTTAAATATAAAAAGATTTGTACACGAAAATTGTACTCCGATTAATAGGCTTGTATTTCACAGGGCTATGTGTTAACAATTCTGGAACTGTTCCATGTGTATTCTAGGATTAACTAAATAAATGTATTGAGGATAATGAGAGCTGGATTTCTCACAATTATAATAGAAGTTATAAATAAGAGGAGGAAGGTTAGAATGATCTCTTTGTGTTAGATTGGACTTAGCAGTATGAAATCACAAAAATATATAATTACAGATGTGTGAGTACACATGTATTTTTTAGCTTTGTCTACTGAAAGAGCCTAAAAGCAATTACATTTCATTAACAATGAGCACGCACAGCACCCAAATTTTGGCTTCTAAATACTAGTCACTAATAGGAGGAACAAGAGCTGCTTGGGTGGCTGATTCCAGGGCTACAGCAAGCAGTGTACAAGCTGAGCCAGGAGCATTATGTGGTACCAAAAACTAAGACGTGCTCAAAAAGTGATGGAGACATGTGAAAAAGGACATAGGAGGCAATGTGAAAGGGTTCCTAATGGCCAAATTGGGGACAATTTGAGCAACAAAATAAATAAATGGTAGTACAAGGTCCTCACACAGAAATTAGTGAGAACTTGTGGGTCTATTACACTATAAATGATTGCATACATAAATAGGGAATAAGTAAAAGTTCTTCTTATAGTGCAATTCCAACTAAAAAGTCTAGGAAGAATAATGCTAATAGAAAAAACAATTTAGCAATCACCACAGTCATACTTGTTTCTGGTAAGAATCATCCATGGATACTAACATTATTGGACAGAAATATAATAAGAAACAATATTTACATAGTTCCAAAGTATTTCTTCATAAAAACACTTGTGAATTACAAAGGGTAATCAAAGTGGAGAAACCTGGCAGACACATATCCTAACCAAGTGATCAAAGTTATCATCACTAGTAACAGGGCAAATCATGCGTACTTTGGTATGATGCACTACTTAAAAAGCATAAAATTACTTTTGTAGGGTCTTATAAGAAATGCATAACCTGAATTTTACCATGAGGAAACATTAAACAAACTCAAAGGAAGGAACATTCTACAAGGGAGGGGCATTCTAGCTAGTCCTCAAAAACGCCAAGGTCTTAAAAGATAAGAAAAGACTAAAGAAGTGTTCCAGATTAAAGATAACTAAGAAGACATTATAACCAAATGCAGTGTGTGGTCCAGGGTTGGATTCTGAACCAGAAAGAGGATATTAGTGTGATAACTGGAGAACTAGGGATAAGGTCTGTGGAATAGAGAACAGTATCACATCAATGTTAATTTCCTAATTTTAATATTTATACTGTAATATTCAAAGATATTAACATTTGGGGAATATGGGCCAAAAGTTATTTCAAAATGAAAAGTAAAAATAAAACAAAACAAACGAAAAAAACTAATACTATTATAACATAATAGTATTTTACATTTACTATAAAAGAAACCGCATATAAGGTTTCTTTGCTTCTACTCCTCTTCCTGTTGTCCATTCTCTATCCAGTAGCCAAAGTGGTCACTGAAGAACACAAAGTAGATTCTGACACCCTTGCTCCCATCACTCCTGTGGGTCCCATACCACTGACCATGGCCTTTCATGATCTAGCTCCTGTCGTGGGGCTTCCCCTCCTCCACCTTACTCACTCCATCTAGGCCTGCTGTTCCTGTAGCATGCACAATTCATTCCCACTCTGGGTCTTTGCAATTTGTTGCCTCTGCTTGTGATCTTTCCCTCCATCATCACTGGCTCATTCTCTCATTTAACACGAGCCATTGCTCAAATGTCACCTCCTTAGGAGAGATCTTCCTTCGCCACTCCTACCTCTTTCCTTCTTTTATTTTTCCTTGGCGTAATAATACATATGTATTTATTGTTTGCTGCTCTAACATAATATAAGCTCTAGGAGAGCTGGTTTTGGCTTACTCACCATAGTATCCCTAAACCTAGAATTCTACCTTGTATAGTTAGCACTCAATGAGCTCAGACAAATGAGCAAACGGCTGAATGAAGGAATAAGTACGTGAATTTGTGCTTTATTCTTAGCACATAAAACAGTCATATGACATCTCTTTTTCTGTCTAACCAGTGTTGTTTAAATGATAGCTTTTGTCTATTCTATTACTCACACCTTTTAAGCCAGGAAATGCTCATCTGAAGGAGAAGCTCTGGAGATGGTCTTGCTTGACTGGTTAAGCCACTAGGATTAAGGGGATAGAAAAGAGAAAGATGACAAATGCATGATTTCCCCTATAAAACATGTTTGTCCCATGCCCCAGATATTGAAACCTAATCCTCAATATTTGGAAGTGTTTAGGTCCTAAGGGAGCCCTGAAGAATGGAAAGAGGAGTGCCCTCATGAAAGGGACCCCAGAGAGCTCTCTCACTCCTTTCTGCCGAGTGAGGTCAGAGAGAGAAGGCAGCAGTCTACGGACCAGGAGCTGGGCTCCATCAAGCACTAAACCTGCCAGCACCTTAATCTTGGACTCCCAAGTGGAAAATAAATGTATTTTGTTCATAAGCCACCCCACCTATAGTAGTCTGTTAGGGCAGCCCGGACAGACTAAGACAACATATAAAATGGGTAACCCAGGCTCTCTAAGGCAACATGTCAGATTTAAATAGTGGTAGTCATCAATAAAAATAATGGTTAGAAAGGTTTATTTGACTTAAAGACTTAGACAGGCTTTGCATCCTATCAGAAAAAAACATGGAAACACTTAAATAGAATTTACTAAGTGTCACATGATAAATACCTTGCAACTTCTTCCAACATACATCCACATCTACAAATATTACACCATCAGGCCCTCTGGCCTTCTTTGTTGGTGACTATAGGACGTGGATGGTTTATGATGAAGAAATTGGACACTTGGCTATGGTATTTAAGTATACAAGCTCTAGAATCAGTTTCTGGGCTCAAATTCCAGTTCTGTCTTTGTTAAGTATGTGACAAGGGCAAGTTACTCAATGTCTTTATGCCTCAGAAATTTGCTTTGTAAATCAGGGATGATAATTTTGTTGAGATTAAAATAAGTTAATATATTATAAGGACACAGAATAGTGCCTAGCACGTGGGAAACACTCAATAAATGTTAGCTCTTATTGTAGCGCAGGAGACCTCATCTATACCATCTCTGTGGCAGTGTCCTTTGTTGAGCCAGCCTTCAGGCGGTGACCAGCTTGTTCCCTCAGAACATCTCATACTGTTCTCCTAGTCACTATGAGATCAATTAAAGTTTTAGAAACAAGTTCGATCTCTAATTTTTCCACATTGTATTAGACTGTAAGGGGCCAGAGCTGAGAAGGGGAGTTCTTCATAACACAGAGTTAGGAAGAGGGAAGAAAAAAAAAGATAATTAGGCTAAAACATGTCAGGGTATACTTAGCACCCTGCTAAGGCTCAGAGTATTACACCATTCTTTAGTAAGAGTGGAAAAGATGAAAGGAAAAGCTAAAAGACAGGCAATAGAATGAGAATGAGGGAAACAAATAACTGCAGGGTCCTATCCAAGCTCTATGTACATGTCCGAACCATAGTGTCCATTGGAGGTTGGCTTATAAATTGTAAACCACAGCATTTATTTCATGTCCGTTCCAAAAGCATGGATTGATCATCTATACAGTAGGCCCTAGGATAAGTTTCTGAATTTTTAAGGCCGTGGTGCAGGCCTCCCCCTGAGCCTGTCAAATAATCAAATCAAATAAAACTCAGACCTAATGCCAACACAAATGTACAATGATAAGATGGGATTAGCTCCGAGAACAAGGACATGCACATTGTGTTTGGTGGAGCCATTCACTCAGGGACATGTGGCTACTCCCTCTGCCTGGAGTGCTGGTCCTACCTTTTATCATCCAAGTACCTTTTTCTCTTCCTTCAAGGTATAGCTCAGGTGTCCTCTCCTGCAGGAAGCTTTCTCCCAACCTCCCATCCCCTTCCTAATCTGGGTGAGCTTGCCACCTCTGTGCACATTTCATTGTCACACTCGCCCACTGTAGCTTTAATGGATTATAAATCTGTTCCCATAGACTTTGGGTTCTGTATCTTTGTATTCAAGCGTAGTGCATAGTGGCTGGTCACAGTAGGTGCTCCAAGAATGTTTACTCCTGTTGAGTGGATGGCAGAAAGGAATGGGAGGAAAATAAACCAGAGCAATAAAGCATCACCACAGAGACATTCGGCAGAGCCTGGGAGTTGGGGCCCAGCAGGAAGGCAACGCACTAAGATCCAGGGAAGGGGCACAGACAGAGGGAGAGAAATGTGGCTGGGAATAGTCTCTTCCTTCCCAGGTGGGTTCTTGCACCTATCAGCAGAGAGAGCTTCCTGATGAGCAGTCCTTTCTACAGAACACGTTTCACAGCAGGGGAAGGCATCCACTTGCATTCAGCCAGCCTGCATTCCACAGTAATGCAGACACATGCACCTCTCCTCAGACCACACCCAGGCCATCCTCCTTGCCCTCCATAATTAGGAAACTGAGAGCCAGGGGCTGCAATGGTTGTTGGTTTCCAGGGTTTGTGACGCTTTAAATAACAGAAATCACTTCTTCCACCTTTCCGCTCCCTTTCAAGGTTTTATTATATGTGTCTTCCTGCCTTTGACCTCTACCTTATGATCTACAGAATAATTTTAACATAAATTTATTTTAAAAATAGAATTATTTAATCATTATAAACTATATCTGCACTATTATATACTCTCATAAATGTAATTTTTAATGGCTGCATAATATCCCAATGCATAGGCATACCTGAATTTAGTTCACTTATTGTTAGATTTTTTTTTCAACTTTTAACTTTATAAATTTTGCTAAGATGAATATTTTTAAATATAAAACTCTGTTCACATTTCTGACTAGTTAGAAGAGATTCCCAAATGTGTTACCAGACCAAGAGTATAAACATTTTTAAAAGTTTAATACATGTTACCAAAATTTTGGGGAGACTTTTATAACCAATCTTACAAAAGCTAGACTATGTGGAGTGCTATAAAAATCAGGGCCAGAAACTGCGGGTCTCTCTTCACCAGTACATGACCTCACTTGAGCGTCCAGTCACACCACGCAAGGTGAAGGTATGTAGGATAAATGTGCCTAAAGCAGAGTCACAGTAAGTCCTCAGACCATGAAGCCTCTTGAATGAAATAGTTGACCTTTCAGTTACTGCATTTTGCTCCAGGTTGAAGTGATGAGTGCTTTGATAAAGTTACTAGTAAATGTACTCTATCTCTAAGCTACACTTTCCTCCTGAGACCCTCAAATGGACATCCAGCTGTCTGCTCACCCTCTTGTCCAGATTAAAGCACCGTGATATTCTCCCCCAGACCTGTTCTACCTCAAATATTCCCGGTCTCAGTAAATAGCATTACTGTCCACCCAGTGTTCCAGATAGAAACCTGGAGCCACTCCTACTGCAATTGCCAAGTGCTGCTGAATCCGCATCTCCTAAACAGGTGTTTTGTTGTTGTTGTTGTTGTTGTTGTTTGTTTGTTTTTTAAAGCAAAGACTGTCTTTTGTTAGGAAAAAACACTGGCCTATGACATGATTGGCCAGTGCCTATGACCATGCACTGCTTTTAGTTAGGATGTTTTAATTTCGGGTAATCTTATGTGGTTACTCTATGCTTCTGAATTTTTAAGGCCGTGGTGCAGGCCTCCCCTGAGCCTGTCAAGTTCCTAAACAGATTCCTAAACTGAATCCCTCTCTCCTCCATGCCCACTGCCACCCCTAAGTCCAAACAAAGGTCACCTTTTCTAGGAACACCAGCAGCTGCTTTCTTTCTAAACAGTCTTTTCACATCCATTCTTGTCCCCACTCCATCCACTACCCACTGCTGCCAGAGACTTATTAAAATGGAACCTGTTACCACCCTGTTTACCCTGCATCACTGGTTTCCCACTGCCTGTGACAATGTCCGAGGTTCTTAACGTTGCCTGGAAGGTCAGCCTGTACTCCTCTCCGCTGGCTCTCCACACGGGGCCATTTGACTTCACACAGCTGTTCACACTTTCCCACGCCAGGCGTCACACTTGTTTCACATATTTGGGGCCTGCAATATCCCCACCACCTGTATCTCCTCTTTTTCATTAGGGTGTCATTTATGCACCACTTCCTCGAAAGCTTCTCTTTAACTCTCTGGACCAGGAGAGCTCTCTTGTTACTGTCTTCCAATGCAGCTTATGCATGGCATCCAGGCTCGACAGCACTCGCTACACTCACGTTTGATTATCTGCAAGTACTGGTTTAATGCTTATATTCCCATGACTGGAAGTCGGCTAAATTAAACATTATGCTTGTTTTCACCTACGTAATCCAGCACTCATCAAATAGAGACTAGAGACTTCTGATGAAAATATCCATCTATTACATTTTATATAAACTAGATTGATTGAAAGTCTCCATTATAAACAAAAATTATATTTTTAATTATTTGAATCTTCATATTTGTACTGAACTATGTCTTTCCTTGTTTTTGTTATTTGTTAATTACTCTTTTACTTTCAATAATTCTCTTATCAGTCAATGAAAAAGTTTGTATTTAATTTTTCATTAATTAGTATGCTTGACAGATTTACATTTAAGCCCTCCTGTTTCTAATATGTTTATACTAATAAAAAAGTTTCTAAAAAGTAAAAGAAAAAAATATTAATTGATACTATGAATGGTCAAAATATGATATTTTCACCTTTCTTCAAGTGAGTGTATGACTTTTTGGTAGAAAAATATTCTAATTTCTGCAAAAATAGCAAAACACTATAATACTTGGCATTTAGCTCTAGAATCTAGAAATAAAACCAGCAGAGGAAGCATAAGAACATAAAACTAGTTTATTAAGTCCCCTTAGACTAGTAAATGCTATGTCAGAGCCTCTGAGTATGACTATTAGGCAGATTCCATCACAACCCACATTTTTATGACCTTCTGTACTGTAACAGAGTGACGGGGGGATGTTATGGCTCAGCACACGCACCAAAAACTTGTCTGCTTCTGAGTTTGGATCTGGACTGACCAGACCTCCACGATCACTTTATGGATACAGGTTCATCTTAAGGTCTTTGTTTATGGGATAGGGGAGGGAGGAAGTTAAATCAATCCTTACAAAACCCACTTTTCCAGAATTGTGTTTGCCCAAGTTTGGGACCTCTCAGGGGCCAAAAAGGGCCTTCTACAATAGGAGAAACTCGGTAACATGCTTGGACCACCATGGACTTTCTTAGACATCCTAGCTTTAAATGAGTTGTGCTATAGCCAGACTGGCAATGTACTGAACTATGACTGGCAATGGGTAGATACTATTGTCCAGGAAAAATAGCAAGTTAAATATGTGACCTGCTACATTTGCCTTCATGTTAGTGACCTTCCTGGGCCATATTCTGCCTTCCTCAAAGATACCTCATGAAAAAATCACATGAAAATGCTTTAAACATTTTGAGAAAGACAAAACACAATGTCAAGGTAACATTTTATATTAATAGCCTTGCACACAAATTCGTGCGCCAGTAGCTTGCCAGTAGCTCACTGCTGCCCTTCAGTAGCTCTCCGCCTGCTGCCCTCCCTTATAGCGTGCTGCCCTGCCCCCTCCAGCAGCTCTCTGCAGCCTGCAGTGGCTAGTAGCTTGCTGCTGCCCTCCTTTAGCTCTCCGCCCACTAACCCACCCTCCTGTAGCTCTCTCCTTCCCCCACTGCCTGCTTGTAGCCTGCTGGCCCACCCTCTTGCTGATCCTTGATCAGGTTGTTACTTGGTCCGTCATTATGCTTCACGGCATAACGACCATTTACAACTTTATTAAATAGAATGAGAACTAACTGGCAGTACATGAAACCCTTGGGCCACATCTGGTTCACCATATAGCAATAAGAAGCAGCTACTTACCTTTTTTCTGACCTGAAGGCAGCAATACAGAATTCAGAGCACTCCTATTACCCATCATATGGTGAACGCCTAACTACTAAAGAGCCAAAAGGTCAGGCTCAACACCACCTCCACCTAAACCAAATCTGGGAATTAGCCAGCCCATTATGGCTGCTGAGTTCACCACCTAAATTTTTACCTTAGGTCCATCCACTCCTTGCTTTCACATTACCACATTTCCAGGTACTAACTTTCTAATTACACTCTCTACCCACTGTAAGAACAATCTTTTAAATTTTATTAAATTAACATATTTGCTTTTAAAAACTCTTTAATGGTCCATACAAGAAGCAACCGGTGTTTGCATAAATCACTGGAACAACAAATAGATGTTTTTCTCTCTCTCCCTTCCTCTCTCTAAAACCAATAAAACAAACAAACAAACAAAAACCCCCAAATACCTCTTTAACGGTGTCTCACTGACATGCCCTTAATGATCTGAACTGACTCTCACTTCCTTTCTGGCTGCCCTAACCTCATATTCAGAGTTCCATCCCAAAAGAGTTACTAGGTGTTCCCAAGAGAGCCACACTCTTGCAAATCTCTATGCCTTGGACCATGTGGAATTTTTTCCTGCCTAGATTGTCCTTATTTTTCCATGAATTCAACTCTTACTCCTCCCCCAAAGATCTCAACTCAAACCACATCTTCCCTGGGAGGCCTTCCCTCACTCCCACTTGCATCCAAGCTAGGTGCCCCTTTGTTCCCTCGGGCACTGCCCCTGCTTCCCACTGTCCCTGCCACCGTGCACTAGAATGACTGGCTTAGCTTTTGTGTCCCTCACCGGGCTGTAAGAAATTTTAGGACAGTGACTGTGCCTTTTATTTCTGTGACTGAGATCAACCAGAGAGCTCACAGGTGTAAAGAGACAAACAAGGGTCCAGGGCAGAAACCACAGAGACACAAAGGAGATGAGAGAGAGCAGTTGGAGATGCAGAAGAAAACTGGGAGACGGCATGTGTCACAGAAGCCGAAGGAGGCCAGTTACAAGCAGGAAGGAATCGCCACAACGTAAAATGCCGCTGCTGAAAGGTTTAAGTAGGACATAGTTTAAAACAAGTTCACTGGATTTAGCAACCTGCAGGCCGCTGGCTGGCTACGTTGGGGAAAGCAGTTTAAGTGGAGTGAGGAGACAGGCCAAACTGCAGATGGCTGGAAAGGATACGGGAGATGAAGAATTTGAAGCAGCCAGGAAAAGGATATTCTCTTAAAACATTGCTGTTTGCTACAACATGAAGATGATGCTAAATGAAACAAGCCAGTCAGAAAACAAATACTATGATTCTGTTCACAGGAGGAATGGCAGTAAATTCATAGACAACAGAAAGCAGCATGGTGCTTGCCAGGGCCTAGGGGAAAAGAGGGGAGTTATTGTTTAATGGGTACAAAGTTTCCACTTTGCAGATGAAAAATGTTCTGCAGATAGATGGGGGGTGATAGTTGCAAAAAAGTGTGGATGTATTTAATGCTATTGAACTGCACAGTAAAAAAATAATTAAAATGGTAAATTTAAGATTAGCTGTAGTTTACCACAATTTTTTAAAATTTTATTTTACCAGGGGAGAGCGCAAATGCAGTCCCCCACTACCATAAATTATGCAGCCGAGTTTCCCACATTTAGGGAAGTCGCAGGGTCCGCACATCCGGAGTGCAGTGGACAAGCCTCGCCCTGGGAACACCACCTTTGTCATCACGTATCTCCCCTGCCAGGTAAGTATTTACCACAATTTTTTAAGAAGAGAAAAAAGCATTGCTATTAAAGACACTGCTATAATAGAACATGGACTGAGAGAGTTTTTGTTTATTTTTATCAGAGAGGCAAGAAACTTTAGCATGTTAATAAATTGAGAAGAGTGAGTTAGTCAAAAGGGAGAAAAGGGAATGATTTTTAATGCGGAGACCAGAGGAGACTGAGCCTAGGGCCAGAGGACAGCGAGCTCCTGCTCCAGGCAGAAGGGACAGACAGAAGGCGAGGGGAGAGAAGTTTGGTGGGGAGAATATGGGTGGGCAAGAAGAATATTTTTTTAAAGCTTCTATCTGATAATATCTATTTTTCTTTGAAGGAAGTGGCTGGAATGGGAGGGATGGGGGCTGAGGGAAAGTGGGGGATATCTGAGAAAGCTATTGAAGGGAATGGGAGGAGTGTGCTGAGGCTCAGTACTCATGTGTAGGGGTTAAGAGGCAGTTCCTGACTGCACCGGGATGAGGAATCCGAACCCGTGACGATGGGCTAAGACTCCCAGACTAACTTGCAGCTGGGTCCTGACCCAGTCAGTGGCTGAGAGCACAAGGAGAGAGCGTGGATAGTGAGTGAATCATAGACAAAATTTACTGAGGAAGAACAAAGGGCCCTGAGCTGAGCATGATGGGAAGCACATGGCTAAAGGGGCTACACACCGGGAAGGAAGACAGATGGGCTGGGAACACAGGGCAATGAGGGATCGCGGACGGACTGCTCAATAAGGGGAAGAGCAAGTGGAGTTGGAATAAAGGTTTAGGGAAGCAAAAGATTAGGAGACTGAAGTTAGCAGTGAAACATGTAAGTTTAAGGTTCCTGAAGTGGGAGAGTTCTGGATCCCTACCAGGCCAGGATTGGCCAGGGTCTAAGTGATTAAAAATAGTAATCCAACCAGAGAGAACTGAGTCCTAGCCACAGGGGATATGTTTCTGTGTATTCTTCCTCCCAAACGTAGAGATAATTCAGATAATCTTTTAAGAATCTTTTTCTCTGGGTTCAATTTTCTCCCATTCCTTGTTTTCCCTTTAGAAAATCCCTAATGACCTAGGTATTATCCCTTTTCACACTCTCATTCACCTACGTTTGTTCTTATATGATGCCTAAGCTCAATAGTAACCTTGTTGTGTACTCAACCATGGGTGTAAGCTGCAGAGGATAAAGCCCATTAAAAACCATGAAAACAGGCAGTGACCTTTCTTCCAAGGTTAACATCACACATTAAAAATACTAGTAAAAAATTAATCATCATCACCTATTCAAGACTTTCAAGCTGTGTGGATATTTTATATTACCTTGTTTAAATGATTCTGAGTAGGCTAGTAACATAAAGGGAGACTTGGGTTTTAAACAAGAGCCCAAAGGAAAGGAAGTTAAAGAAGAACTTTTACCTTTTCATACAACCTGGTTACCCATGGTGAACATATTTTTCATTTCACTTGTCTTAGAAGTGGGAGTCAGTCTAGCCCACCACCTCCTAGATCCAATGATGGCAGACAGACTGAGGCAGCTGTCCTTTTGGCTTTCAGGGGTTTGTGCAGTTGCCACACAATCTCAAACAATGTCTCATTAACATGTGCCAACCCTGGCTTCCTTCCGGGGCAATATGACAAAGAACCAAATCACCAACATTTTCCAAAAAGATTGAGTCCTCTTTTGTTAGTATTGATATTGAAAATTTTTGACATTAGATTCTAATGAGCCATTCTGAAATCAGTTATCACGTGTATCTTTGAATACGCCCAAAGCATACCCAGTCACTTTCACAACTTATCTGAAATCAGAACATGCAGTACGTATGAGCTCCTGAGAGAGCAAGTGGCACATGGATTTTGCTTTCAGTCCCACCTGTATGTCCTCTGAATGTTGTGACCAGGGTGCAGTTTTCTTGCTCCAGTTTGAGGATGGTTACTTGGCCTGAATGGTCACCAATAAACACATGCCGGGTTTCAACATCGAATCTATCATATAAGCATTAAGGATTTTTCTCAAAATTGAGTGGAGGGATTTATAAGAATAATAAATGTTAGAAATATACAAAAGTGGACATAACAAAATAAAAAGACAGTATTTGTGGACAGTAAGACTCAACATGACAAAGACAGCAATTCTCACATGAATTTATAAATTTAATATAATTCCTATAAAAATAACATGTTTTCTTCCTGGAGTTAGATATGTTGATACTAAAGAAAAACAAATGAGTAAGAAAAGCCAGGAATATTCTGAAAATAACAGTAATATGGCATATGATGGAGAAGGCTAGCCCTATCAGATGTTAAAACATGTTATAAAGTTTATTTAATTAAAAGTGTGGCACAGATGCATAATTGACAAATGGACCACTGGAATAGAACAGAAAAATCTCAAAATAGACCTAAAAGTATAGAGAAATTTGTTACATGTCTACTCAAGGTGGCTCTTCAACTACTAAAGATAGTTTTTTTTAAAAAAAGGAAAAATTAAATAGGATTTGTATTTCACATTATATACCAGGACAAATTCCATATGAATTAGAGATCTAAAAAATTTTAAAAAATATGTGTTCTAGATGAAAGAGTTCTTTTATAACCTTAATGGAAAAAGCTATTACTATCAAAAACACAAACAACAAACAAATACAATAAGCAAAATTACCAATTGGAAAAAAAATATTTGCAAATTAGGTCACAAAAGGCCCAAATCTCTAATATATAATAAGAGCAATCAAGAAAAAAACAACACCATAAGCCTAATAGAAAAATGGGTAAAATATATGAATAGTTCAAGAAAGGAAAATGTTGCTATGTAAATGAAGCATTAACCTCGAAGGTCTGACTGCTATCCTTTGAAAGGTTGTTTGAAAGGCTGACATGGCATCTGGGAACTTGAATTTCGGGAGGGTTTCCGCAATTAACAGACAAGAGTGGCTAACCGTGCCTTAACTGCACAAACAATATGGTTCATGATGAACACCCACTTTCTTTGTGGGAGTCTGAAAGTTTGGTACATGCCACGCAGAGGCTGCCTATGTGATCAGCCTCCAGTAAAAGTCCAAGGTGCTGAGTCTCTAGTGAGATTTCTTGGTTGATAATGCCTAGCAATAATCCTACCTCTAGAGATCTATACAGAAATACACTGGCAAAAATACAAGACACATGACAGAGGCTACTCACTCTGTATTATGGTAAGAACTGAAGTTTGAAAACAACCCAAAAGCCCATGAAACAGGGACTTAGTAATTTAACTATGCATACCCATGCAGAGGGAGGAAATAAGACCTCCATAAGCAAACTGGCATGGAGTAACTTTCAGGATATATTATTAAGTGGGGGGTGGGAGGGACGGGGACCAAGGTATATAAGAGTTATATGCTTTACTACCTTTGTGTAAAAAAGGGAGAAAATATAAATACTAGTTTAAGTGTGTGCATGCTCATACTTAGAAAAGAAAACCCTGGAAGGATAAATCAAGTTCTAAGAAAAATGGTTGCCTATGGAGAAGGGACAAGTTGAAGGGACAGAAATGAGAATGAGATTTCTCTCTTGTTATAGCATTTCCATTTTATAATCTTGTAATTTGTTTACACATTAAAAATATTTATAAAATTAAAAAATCCCCCAAATTGACAATAATGTAAAATGAATGAACCTAATTATCAAATTGGTGATATAACCACGTAGTTAACACAATTATTTCAAGTGACTTTAAAGCACAGTATTTTGACTGTGAATCCTTGAGGAACATATTTAAGAAAATGAAAACTGCAAAGAAATCTAAAGCCTCACCCAGCAGTTTTGTTATTATAATATTACTATTTTTATTTTGAAACAATACTATATACACTGATCATTTATTTTCTTTATAAGAATAGACATACATATATTTTCTAGCTATCTCTAAATACTATTCCTCACTAAAAGAAGTGGCTGATTGCAGGAGTGGGATGGGAAGGTACAAGATGAATTTAAAGACAGTTGTGCAAAAAGCAAGGAAACGATCAGAAGCTACGGGGGTATAAAAAAGACACAGAGATGAATCATGTCTTATTGGCCTAACCCTAAATCCAAATCACTTATAAGTTTAGTTTCACTTTAGTTGAAAACTTTAATAACCTTCCCTCCCAGGCTCTTTACCTTGGTCTTCTCTCCTTTCATCTCCCAATATGCTCTATAGCTGGTAAGAGGGGGAAGGCAAAATCTTTTTCAATTTGAATTCCGTTAGTTACTGGTTAAACTTAATTGCTTTTACAAAAGAAAAATGTCTATATATGTTTCATGTTAACAACGCTTTAAGAACTGGTCAGAGATGTGGCCACACTGCTTCGTTTAAGCTTTCTACCTTCTTTTTCTCCTACCTTCCCCTTTCCTCACATGCCATCCCGTGAGAAGACCTGCCCCTCAGTCTTGTAAATGTATCTGAGAGGTAGGAGCAGAGCCACTATCTCCACTAAAACTGAAATGGCAGACCTGTCATTGTGGGAAAACTATACACTCTTGTGACAGACCTGCCACCCCTTGTTGTCTGTGTATATATAATACTTTGTCCTTCATATGTAAAAGATCCAGTGTTAGAATTCTTTGGTGTAAATAAAAGTTTGGTTTTATTTATCAAGAAAATGAAAAGACACAGGAAGCAATATGATGGGGATCTTACTGGCCAAAGATAGGACAATAAGAGCATTAAAAAAAAACAGCAATTTATTGAAATATAATATATTGTTTAAAAGACAAACAAAACCTAAGAGTTTGTAAAGGATTCCCACTGGAGGTATCCATGGCACTAAATCTCTATCTAAAAATGAGCAACTAGAGAAATTAAGAATTTATGTTACTTTTGCTGTGCTAATTGTATTTCAGGATAATCAAATAGCCCTAGTTAAATGAGGTCAAGTTCTACTTTATAGAAGAATTCCAACTAATACATGTGCAAAAACGATAGGATTACAAAGTCACCATTTTACGACATCAATGAAAGAACTAGTTCAGGCAAAGATCAGCAATTGAAACCATTACATGAAAAGCTAATGGGAAGGACTGCACTGCAGGGAGAAGCTGTCACCACCTGAACTATTGATCAATCTTGGCCTCACTGGAAGGGCAACAACTCTACACTAAGTGCTTCTGGTTGTGAAGCAACATGGAGCACAACACAATTACCAAATATACTTAACAAAAATTGAATCTGAACTGAATCAATATTTTAAAGGAAACTTTCCATGTACAGAAAAATATGGGAGCCGAAACCGGTTTGGCTCAGTGGTAGAGCGTTGGTCTGCGGACTGGAGGGTCCCAGGTTCGATTCCGGTCAAGGGCATGTACATTGGTTGCGGGCACGTCCCCGGTGGGGAGTGTGCAGGAGGCAGCTGGTCGATGTTTCTCTCTCATCGATGTTTCTGGCTCTCTGTCCCTCTCCCTTTCTCTCTGTGAAAAATCAATAAAATATATATTAAAAAAAAAAAGAAAGAAAAATATGGGAGATGGTAGGCAAGTAAAGGAACAGGTTAAATGACAACATGAGAAAGCAGAGATCAATTAGTATATGGGACTGTCTACAGGAGAACTGATTCAGTACCTCCACAGCGGCATATAAAAAAGGGAGGTGCAGTCACTGCTCTAGATTGAGATTGAGGAGATATGACAACCTGACCCAATGTGTGAACCTTGTCTGGACCCAATATAAAACAAAATCACTGCAAAAAGCCATTTTAGAAACAGTAAGTGACATTTTTTAAATGGATTGATTATTCAATAATATCAAGGAGTGATTACAAATTTTTAGCAGTAATATATTATGATTATTGAAAGAAAATCCATAATTTTTAGAGGTGCACAACGAAGAATGTAAGGATGAAATGACATAAGGTCTAAAATATGCTTAAAAAATACTCCAGCAAAAAGAGAAAGCAAAAAAGGATAGAAGAATTAACAGTGAATCTGAGTGATAAATATGTGGGTATCCATTATATTATCCTTTTTTTCCCCAATTTGGTACATATTTTGAAAATTTTCATATTAATACATTTTTTTTAAATAGTGAAAGAAAACAAAGCATAAAAGTTTTTTTTCCAGCCTCAAGAACAAGGGAGAAGTTATATTCTACAAACAAGTATATATATGTGAAACTCTATTATGACTTATATATGAAACTAGAGGTCCAATGCACAAAATTCCTGCATGGGAGTGGGAGTTCCCTCAGCCCGGCCTGCACCCTCTCCAATCTGGGACATCCCTCTCACCATCCGGCACCACTGGCTCCTAACCGCTCGCCTGCCTGCCTGCCTGATCACCTCTAACCCCTCTTCCTGCCTGCCTGATTGATCCTAATTGCCTCTGCCCCAGCCCCCAGCCTAAGCTGCAGTCTGGCCTCCCTGTGCAAGAGGCAACCTGGAGGATCAGGGGAAGGCACCACCCCCATTACCCCTCTGCTGCTGCCACTGCCGGCCTGAGCCGCACCTCGGCCCTTGCATCCGCTTCGGCTTTGTCCAGAAGGACGTCCAAAAGGTTGTCCAGAAGAATTTCACCCTAATTAGCATATCACCCTTTCATTAGTATAGACAATCCTGGCTGAGGCGGCTGGATTTGTTGAGCGTTTTCCCATGTACTGAAAGATCTTGGGCTTAATGCCCGGCTGGGGCGAGTGCAGGAGGCAACAATTGATGTCTCACTCACATCAATGTTTCTCTCTCTCTCCACCCCTCTTCCTTTCTTTCTCTATAAAGAATCAGTAAAAAAAAAAAAAAAAAAAAAAAAAAAAAAAAAAAAAAAAAGCATGTCTTCAGGTGAGGATTAAAAAAAGATTTATACAAAATAAGATAAAATATTTATCTTGATTGATTATAAGAACAAAAATTAAAAAAAAGACTAAATGCCTTGTAGTCTTTACTATTGTGAGTAAATAATAAGATTTTCTTTAAAAAATATGAACTCAATAAAAGCTATTTGAAAGAGGGCTAAAATAAAATTATAGTACAACCTCAAAGCCAGAGTGATAGGCATTAAATATGATATGAGGAAATATGAAAACCAAGATAACCTTAATAGCTTTTTAGCACTTTTTCCCAGTACAGGAATAGATCTAAGAGACTACTTGGTGGAAAGACATTTCACTATGTAGGGTGACATCTTGAAAGTATCTCCAACATGAATAGAATGTTAAAATGAAGAGTATCTGAACTATTTTGTGGAAAATGTGATTTAAAAAAATGGCCATGCCGAAACCGGTTTGGCTCAGTGGTAGAGCGTCGGTCTGTGGACTGAAAGGTCCTGGGTTCGATTCCGGTCAAGGGCATGTACATTGGTTGTGGGCACATCCCCGGTATGGGGTGTGCAAGAGGCAGCTGGTCGATGTTTCTCTCTCATCGACGTTTCTAGCTCTCCATCTCTCTCTCTTCCTCTGTAAAATATCAATAAAATATATATATTTTTAAAAATGGCCAAATGACAGGACTGAAAGGTTAGGCTGGATAGACTACTGACAAATATACAGACTATGAAGTGGGGAGGGAAACAGTTTCATTTCCTAACTTCAACTGCCATGGGACTTCTGAGAAACAGTTCCATTTTACTGTATCCAGTTATGCAGAGAAGTAGCTAAAAGATTATCAAACTCAAATTCTATTCCTGGTTCTACATTATGAAAACTGAGAATTAGTTCTTTTTTTGTTTGTTTTTACTTTACTTTACTGTATTCCTGGTGAACAAAGTAACATTAAATAGAAACACTATGCCGAAACCGGTTTGGCTCAGTGGATAGAGCGTAGGCCTGTGGACTGAAAGGTCCCGGGTTTGATTCCAGTCAAGGGCAAGTACCTTGGTTGTGGGCACATCCCCAGTAGGGGGTGTGCAAGAGGCAGCTGATCGATGATTCTCTCTCATCGACGTTTCTAACTCTCTGTCCCTCTCTCTTCCTCTCTGTAAAAAATCAATAAAATATATTTAATAAAAAAGAAAGAAACACTATATAAGCCCTTAAGGACTGCAAATGTAAATTGTTCTTTTTTAGCCTTTTCTGCATTATTATTATTATTTAGACCACTTAATATCTGAAGATTCAGATCTTTAGGCAACACAATAAAAGATTTTGAAGTTATTCAGAAAGAATTCAATTTGTAAACTGGTCATTCTCTGTCTTCCTTTATCCTTCTACTTTATTGCATATTTACTCTCCACTAAGAGGCCTACAAGAAGAGAGACTCTGGTAAAGGCAGCGCTGTTATGCCATCAATGTGCAGCACTGCAAAATGTTCAGGAAGGATATGCTCCTAGGAGTAAAAGTTGGCTGGCTCTGTGGCTCCAAAAGGCAGAGCTGGTGATGTAACGGAATCTTCTGCAAAGGTCTGTCTGTCTGCAGTACTGCAATTCCCTTCCATCTTAATAGCAAGATTAGATTGGATAGTCATGGATACTGGGAAATGAAGCCACAGCTTTCATTCATACACACACACAGACACACACAGATACACACAGACACACACACACACACACACACACACACACACACACACACACACACACTTTACTTGATAAAACCACATGGCTGTGGCCAAAGGAAACAGTCAAAAACAAGGGACAAAGACTACCAAAGCCTAGTCAAGTTTAACTCTGTGTTTTTGTGTTTCATTTTCAAATAGTTTAAAAAGTAAACTAGCCCTGGCCAGTGTGGCTTGGTTGAGCATCATCCCGTGCACTGATTCCCAGTCAGGTTGCAGTTCAGTCCCCAATAGGGAGTGTGCAGGAGGCAGTGGACACATGTTTCTCTCTCACACTGATGTTTCTCTTTCCATTCTCCACCCTCTCTAAAATCAATTAAAAAAAAAACTTCTTAAGGGCAAAATCTTTATATTTCTCTACTCCTTGGGTTGGTTAGTGATATAGAAGATAAATCACTAGGTGTGGCTAGTAATAGAGAAGTCAGCATATTAAGAATAAATTATATTGGTACCATTAGTTCTGTTCTCAAAAGAGTAATGCAGTATGATGGGGGGAAACAGCAGTCTCAGTGGAATCTAGGTTCTAGCGGTGATTTTCCTACATCCTCGCTGGGTGGCCATACATAGGGCCCATGGCGATTCCTGGGGAATGAGGATTGGACTGGATGAACTCAGGCTCTTTCAGCTCTAACACTATAAGAAATCATTCATGTGTTGGCAAAAGAATTCATGCCAATTCATTTACTTTAAGAAGTAAACTCTGGAATTTCTTTTATTAACAGGTGGTACCACCCTCTCCAAAATAAGTTGATACTGTTCTTCATTTCTTATTGTCCTTGCTTCTGGTCTTCTTTGTAATTTGCCATTTTACAACCTTCTATGAAAGCTATTTTTAATTTTTTCATCTTGCCCTTCCCGTGAGGAAAAAAAAAGTGACATTACCCCATACAAACAAAAAAAACAGCTACTGCAAAGAAACAGTAAGTATTTTTTCAGACTTTTGAGAATTGCTGAATAAGCAAGTTTACCAATAAGGTGAAAATCTGAAAGCAAGTCTTACTATTTCTTCTTACTTTGGCTGACAAGTGATCTTTTCCCACCTATTTCCTTCTTTGCCAGAAGGTGATGAGAGGTCCATGCCTTTTAAATCAAAGGCGGGGTTCTTTATTCCTTACAATGGTAGCATCATCCAAACTTATTCAGCCTGTGCTTGCTGGGGCCCAGATGTGAGGATTACTCAGCATAGTAGGTGTTCACACTGAGCACATGGGTCCTGAGACTTGGGAGACAGAAATAATACCACTCTACATATCCTGGAAAAGTCTTGGGCCTATAACAAAGCCCATAGATACCAGCTGACCTATTCAAGTGCTGGCACAGTAGCCTCTCAGATATTTTTTAAATGAATAGGAATACTGTGGTTCTTCTGCCAGGCACCAACAGATGTGTTCACAACATTAGTATCTAAGTGTAAATTACTTCTGTACAAAAATAAAAGACTGTATTTCAATGATGGTTTTATCCTCATGTTCTGCAATTGCTTATGACAGCTGAGACTCACAATCTGGGCTGTGTTCTACTATATGTCAGGCTTTGGATCACAGTAGATCACAACCTATTTACTTTAGGTGAACTAAGCTCACTTTACTCCTCCTACATGAGGAATTGTTCATTAGAAAAGTCGATGAGTATCTTACTCAGCAGGGTAAGTCAGCAAATAAAAAACTTTCAAGTTGCACATCCCCCAAATTTTCTTGAAAGAAAGCAGCTAAGTTCCCACCAAGGAATTTTCTCCAGCAAAGGATACTGCAGGCCCGAGGCCACGGCGCTGGTGCGATAGCCTCCCAGGCGTTGCCCACTCTCAGAGCAGTGCCAGGCAAACTGCTTGTCTTGTCCCGTGCTCAGCACCCACTCCAGCTCCAGGACAAACAGGATCATCGTCACTCTGCTCTGATGTGCTGAAAACCAAGAGGCAAGAAAACAAGCCATAAAGTATCCTAAAGGAGGCTGTAAACACGGCCCACGGAGATGCACTGTTCCCTTCTCCCCTCCCAGAACAAGTTAACACAGGTAGAAAAGGGGTTCGCCCCATTCTTATATATGAAGTCTGGCTTAGAAATAGACAACAAAGTTCTAGATCAACTGTCTGTAAGAAATCAAACACTTGGAAAGAGGGCAGGATTAGGCCCAAGTGCTAAATAAAAGTGAATGAAATATTTCTTATGTCAAAGTACATATATGTGATAATGAGAACATATTTCCCAGGGTTGCTCATACACAAGAGTAACAACATCATAGAATTATTGCATCACACAACTTCAGTGTTAGAAGAAATCACTCATGCCATTTACTCCGTCTCCCTGAGGAACTGAGGCACAATACAGTTCATTATTTTGGTCAAGGTCTAGCACAATTGCCAAATAAAATCAGCAAAATATTTGCTTTCTTCTTAATATACAATCCCAGAGAGTAAGGAAGAAGGGTCAGTGGCCACTGAACAGAGCTGACTGAAATAAACAGAGATTAACATCCTGGAACCTGGGCCTGCGTGGTCCAGCCTGGTGAGTGAGAGTAGACTGATCACAGGTGTGATGTTTATTGAGATAAATTTTGCATAATATAGAATTAGCCATTTAAACCATTCAGTGGTCTGTAGTATATTAACAATGTTGTCTAGTCATCATGAAAAATTTTCCAGAATATCACCCTCAGCCCTAAAATAAATCCATATCCTCAATTTCCCTTCCTCCTATACCTGGAAAACCATTAATTTACTTCCTGTCTCTATGGTTTCTCGTATTTTTTATTATCTCACTAAAGGCCCAGTACATGAAATTCTTGCATAAGGTGGGGAGATGTGTCCCTCAGCCCAGCTTGCAGCCTCTCCAATCTGTGATCCCTCTTACAATCCAGGACTGCTGGCTCCCAACCACTCGCCTGCCTGCCTGGCGACTGGTCCAGTAGGGGAGGGCAGTTGGGGGCAATCGGGCCTGCAGGGGAGCAGTTAGATGTCAGTAAGGCTGGCAGGGGAGTGGTTAGGGGGTAATTAGGCTGACAGACATAAACAACTAGGGGCAATCAGGCAGGCAGACAGGTGAGCAGTTGGGAGCCAGCAGTCCCAGATTGTGAGAGGGATGTCCCAGATTGGAGAGGTTGCAGGCTGGGCTGAGGGATACCTTCCCCACTCCCCACCCCCGCTTCCAGTGCATGAATTTTGTGCACCAGGCTTCTAGTCTATAATATCTCTACTCTCATTCCTAATACTGGTAATTTGCATTATCTCTATATATAGCTCTCTCTGGTAAGTCTGACTAGAGATTTATCACTTTTATTGATCTTCTCAAAACAAAAACACAGCCTCATCTACTGCAAGGATGAAAACCATTCTCAGCAATCCAACTGTCTACATTTCAGAAAATGTCACCATCACTTTGAAGGAATGCACAATTACTGTGAAGGGCCCCAGAGGCACCCTGTGGAGGGACTTGAATCACATCAAAGTAGAATCAGTCTCCTTGGAAGGAAAAAGAAGAGGCTCTGGATTGACAAATGGTAGGCAAATGGAAAGGAACTGGCCACCATTCACACTATCTGCAGTCATGGACAGAACATGATCATGGGTTTTATGCTCACGTCCCCATCAACACTGTTATTCAGGAGAATGGTTCTATTGTTGAAATAAGAAATTTCTTGGGTGAAAAATACAACCACAGGGTTCAGATGAGGTCAACCATTGCTTGGTCAATCTCTCAAGCCCAGAAAGATGAATTAATACTTGAAGGAACATAACTGACTTTGTATGAAATTCAGCTGCTTTGATTGAGCAAGCTTCAATAGTTAAAAACAAGGATATCAGAAAATTTTTGGATGATATATACATTTCTGAAAAAGGAACAGTTAAGCAGGCTGATGAATAAGATCTAAGTTGTCCAGCTATAGTAGCACCAGCAAGATGCCGAATGATTCCTCAGACTTATTTGTGACATATATATTTTGTTAATCCTCACTGCAGGATATTTTTCTATTGATTTTTAGAGAGAGTTATATCAGTTTTTTAAAATATTTTTATTGTCTATCTATCTATTTATTAATTTATTATTTTATTGATTTCAGAGAAGAAGGGAGAGGGAGAGAATGATAGAAGCATCAATGATGAGAGAGACCCATTGATCAGCTGGCTCCTGCACACCCCCTACTGGGGATTAAGCATACTACCTGAGCATGTGCTTCTGACCAGAATTGAACCCGGGACCTTCAGTCCGCAGGCCAATGCTATATCCACTGAGTCAAACCGGCTAGGGCTCTATCAGGTTTTACTTTAAAAATTCAAAACTATGTTAATTGGGTATATAAACATTTAGGACTGTTAAGCCCTCCTGAGGGACTGAGCACTTTATCGTTATGAAATGATCTTCTTTATCTCTGCTACTATTAGCTCTGAAATCTACTTTGACTAATACTAACAGAGCTGCTCCACTCCAGATTTCTTTAAACTAGTGTTTGCATAGTTTATCTTCTGCCATCATTTTACTTTTAGCTTATTTGTTATTATAGCTCAAGTGGATTTCTTGTAGGTAGTTTACATTTGGGTCTCCCTTTTTTACAATATCTGATGACCTCTGCCTTTTAATTGGCTTTAGACCATACACATTTAATGTGATTACTGATAACTTGTTAGGTTTTAATTTATCATCTTATTACTAGTTTTCTATTTTCTCATCTGTTCTTTTCCCCCTTTCCCTCTTACTGGATTTTCCCTGAGTAACTGAGAATTATCACATGATTCTGTTTTATTTCTTTGGTTGGCCTAGTAGTTCTAACATATTGATTTGTTATTTTATTGGTTGTGTTAGAATTAGTAGTATATATCTTTACTACTAATATATCTTGCTTCAAGTGATATTACATCACTTTATGTACAGCATAAGAACCTGACAATAGTATACTTCCATTTCTCTCTACCTCTTGGCATTTATACTATTCTTGTCATACATATAAATTTTATATATACATATATATATATATATATATATATATATATATATATATATATATATAGTGTTATGAACATCATGCTACTTTGTCATTATTTTTAGTTAAACAGTCAGTTGTCTTTTAAAGAAATTTAAATAATAATAAAAAGATCATATATACTTGACTCTTAAGCAAATGGGTTTGAACTGCATGATATATATATATATATATATATATATATATATATATATACTTTTTAATAATTACAGTCAGCCCTCCATATCTATGGGTTTTATTTACATCTACGGAGTCAATCAGCCACTAGTCAAAACATTTTTTTTTTGATCTGCAAACTGTATTCATTGTTATAACCCATTTTATATAAGGGACTTGAGCACCTGCAGATTTTGGTATCATTGGGTAAGTTCTGCAATCAATACTCCTATGAATATCTAGGGCTAACTGCAGTTCTTATGAAATTCTTATCATGTTTGGTGCTCTTTCTTCATTCTTTTGTGCAGATCTTTATTTTCCTTTGACATCACTTCCTTTTTTCCTGAAGGATTTTCTTTAACATTTCTTTCAGTGCAGGTCAATGAATGATAAATTCTTTCAGTTTGTATATCTGGGAAAATTTTTATTTCACTTCTATTTTCGAATATACTCATACCGGTTTAGAATTCTATGTTGGCAATTTTGTTTTTTCAGTACTTTAAAGATGTTCCACTGATATCAAATCTATCATTTCATGAATTTACTCTGTGTCGAGTCTACCTACTAATTTTTTTTAGTGGGTAGAGTAGAAAAAATAGGTGAAATAAAAGTTCTACCTATTTTATAGGCTTATAATTTCCTTCTGGTTTCTCTACCTTCTCTGATTTTTAAAAATCTTTTAAAAGATGAAATGGTCTC
This sequence comes from Vespertilio murinus, assembly GCA_963924515.1. Lineage (NCBI taxonomy): Eukaryota > Metazoa > Chordata > Mammalia > Chiroptera > Vespertilionidae > Vespertilio > Vespertilio murinus. Next base: position 83,186,581 of record OZ004707.1, on the reverse strand, counting down.
CTTTGGATTGTTGATCATTATTTAAGGCTAGAGGCCTGGTACATAAAATTTTGTGCAATGGGGGGGTAGGGGGTCCTCAGCCCAGCCTGTACCCTATCACAGTCTGGGAGCCCTCGGGGGATGTACGACTGACAGCTTTAGGCCCGCATGAGGAGCAGGCCTAAGCCACAGTCGGACATCCTTAATGCTGCTGTGGAGGTGGGAAAGGCTCCGGCTCACCAGCTGTCAGCCTGGCTTGTGGCTGAGAGTAGCGCCCCCTGTGGGAACACACCGAACACCAGGGGGAAAGTCCTGCATTAAGCGTCTGCCCCCTGCTGATCAGTGTGCATCATCAAGACCAGTTGTTCCCTTGTTCAGTCAATTTGCATATTACCCTTTTATTATATAGGAATAGAGGCCTCGTGCATGGGGGGGGGGGGGGCGGGGAAGGGATTGTTCCTCAGCCCAGCCTGCACCCTCTCCAACTGGGACCCCTCAAGGGACCTCCCTCTCACAATCCAAGAATGCTGGCTCCCACCTGCTCTCCTGCCTTCCTTCCTGATTGCCCCTAACCGCTTCTGCCTGCCAACCTGATCACCTCCTAATCACTCCCATGCCAGCCTGATTGATGTCTAACTGCTCCCCTGCCAGCCTGTTTACCCCCAACTTCCCTCTTCTGCCAGCCTGGTCACTCCTAACTGCCCTCCCTTGCAGGGTTGATCACCTCCAACTTCCCTCCCTTCCAGACCTGGTGCCTCCCAACTGCCCTCCCCTGCTGGCCATCTTGTGGTGGCCATCTTGTGTCCAGATGGGGACAGATCTCTGACCACATGGGGGCAGCCATCTTGTGTGTTGGAATGATGGTCAATCCGCATATTACTCTTTTATTAGATAGGATAGAGATCTGATGCATGGGTGGGAGCCAGCTGGTTTGCCCTGAAGGGTGTCCCAGATCAGGGTGGATGTTCCCTTGGGGCGTGGGGCAGTTTGAGTGAGGGGCCTGTGGTGGTTTGCAGGCCAGCCACACCCCCTAGTGACCCAAACAGAGGCCCTGGTATCTGGAATTTATTTACCTTTTGCAATTGAAACTTTGTAGCCTGGAGTGGAGCCAAGCTTCCTGCTTGCTCTGTGGCTGGCAGCCATTTCTGTTTAGATTTGTTTACCTTCTATAATTGAAACTTTGTAGCCTTGAGTGGAGGCCTAGGCTGGCAAGGGCAGGTGGAAAGCTTGGCTTCCGTTGCCTGGAAAACCCAAGCCTCCCTCCTGCTCTCTATGACCATAGCCATATTGGTTGGGTTTATTTGCATACTCGCTCTGATTGGCTGGTGGATATGGCTTGTTGGTGTAGCAGAGTGATAGTTAATTTGCATATCTTTTATTAGGTAGGATTCTTGGCACATTTTTATGATAAATTCTTAATTTGGAGCTCCCAGCACCACATGATTGCTTTAAATTTGTACTCTAAATCCAAAAACATTTTATAAAATTACATATAACACTGTCTTAATTTATGGTGTATAACAAAGTAATTTGACAAAAAGTCAAACCTCAGTTCTCAAACATATCCCATCTGGAACAATTCAGTTCTCGACCAAGTTGTTCACAGAAAAAATGTCTGGTTGTTGAACCACACTTCAGTTATTGACCTGACAACCCTTTCATTCATGCTGACACATCAACATGACAAAAAGTATTTCTCAGTCCACAAAGGAGAGAATTCCAGAATCAGTTTATCTACAGTCAGTTTACCTCCTGTTGTTAACATCTCAGGAAATTGTGCTGTAAATATTTTTGTTTCTTTTCTTTGTGGTTTTTTGTTTTTGGTGGTTTTTTGTTTTTTTTTTTGTTTGTTTTGTTTTTGCTTTTGTTGGTGGTGAAACCTACAATTAGCACAATTTAAAACAAAAGAGGCCATCAAGATGCTAATGTTGCTAAGGTTGTGAAAGAAACAATGATCACAGGCAATTGAAGAGAGAGAAAAACTGTTGTTGATTTGGATAAATGAAAAGCAGTTAGGTGACAGCATTTTAAAGGCAATGATATGTGAAAAAACTAAGATGCTGCATAGTGACTGACCTCCTGAAAGATACCCCTGGAATGAGTGCTGAAAATAATTCCTTTAAGGCTACAAGGAATTAAACAAAACAAGTGTTTGTTTATAGATTAAACAGTACATTGGACATGTACTAAATATAAAAAAAAAGCTAAAACAAGGAATCACCTGGGGGTATGCAACATATTAATTCTATTTACATTATTTCTAATGGGGAAAAATGGCTCAGTTTTTGAACAAATCACTTCTTGAACAGCCTTCTGAAACAAATTAAAGCCAAGATTCAAGGTTCCACTGTACAAATATATTGTGAAATGATTAGCACACTAAATTTAGTTAACATCTATCACCTCACATAATTATACTTTTTTTCTTATAAGAATTTTTAAGATGAGAAGTTTGTTACCTTAAAAGTTGAAATTTTGATTTTTCATTATTCCTCATCTCAAATCTGGATAAAACAGACTTGCCTGTTTTATCCAGATTTGAGATGAGGAATAAATTTCCCTGTAGTTTTCTAACCCAATATTAGAAGGGTTTTGTTCTTCTCAATTTCATAGAGTTATTTCCTTTTATGGATGGATTCCTGCTTTATGTGAAAATCTCAGTTTATCTCTGTGTCTCCCTCCCTTCTACTCTGTCTAAAAATTAATGGAAAAAAATATCCCTGCCTGCTCAATCACCTCTAACTGCCCTCCCCTGCCAGCCTGATCTCACCCCCAACTGCCCTCCCCTGCCAGCCTGGTTGCCCTGAACTGACCTCCCCTCTGGCCTGATCTCACGCCCAACTGTACCCACCACCACCGCCAGCCTGATCTTGCCCCCAACTGTCCTCCCCTGCTGGTCTTGTTTCTTCCAATTGCCTTCCCCTACTGGCCTGATCTCACTCTCAACTGTCCTTCCCTGCCAGCCTGATCGGTCCTAACTGCCTCTGCCTGCCTGATCAACTGCCCTCCTCTGCAAGCCTGATCTTGCCCCCAGCTGCCCTTCTTTGCTGGCCAATTTGGTTTTGATTGGTCAGTTCCTATGCATGCCAATCGGTGTCAAAAGCTCTGCCTCCTAGGCAGCCATTGGCTTCTCACAGTTGACCCAGATTTGGTTCTGATTGGTCAGTTTCTATGCCAGTCAGCATCTCTGGGACTATGAATGTGGCCTGGTCAGAAAGGTGGGGCTGATCAGCAGCCCTGGGGGAGGCCTGAAGAGAAATGGAGGCGTGGCTGCTGGCCCGGCCTGGTGAGAAAGAGAGAGGCAAGTGCTGATCAACAGCTGCCACAGAGGCTTTGGATCAGACCCTGCTTCTCTCTTCAGGCCTCTCTCCAGGTGACAGCTGGCTTTCACCACCCCCTCAGCAGTCAGCGCTGAGTCACCGCGCCTGCTGCCATAGCAGTCAGTGCTGGGTTGCTATTGCTGTTGCTGACTGGAGGACTGACTTCCAGTTGGTCAAGCCTCTGGTCGTGATGGTCCCAGGGTTTTTATATATTAGGATTATAGGCAGATAGTACATATCACTTATTCACTATTAGAACCCATGACTGTACTCAATAAATATTTGACAAGTGATCAACAAGTATTTGATAAGTAATATGTGAAAAGACTAAAGAATAGATCTATAAGGAAATTTTGGTTCAAAATATAAAACTAAAGAATATAATTCACAGAATTTTCCCAAATCAGGATGGGTTGCTATCTGGAGGTATTAGAGGAAATGCTAGATGACCATGCAGGATAAAGGAGATCAAGAGCTTTGGATGAAATGACCTCTAAGTGTTAAAAGGTCCACCTCCAATGTTCTGATCCCATGACATTGTTGGTCTGGATAATCCTTAACAAAAATTATTCCTGATCCATAGGATAGAAATAGCCTGTGGTACACTATCCGTGTTGAAGATACAATACAACCACAATTCCCTCCCTTAGATAGTACAAACACTCTGAGCCTTTTGAAACATTTAACCAAAAAAGAAATGAGCCTCATGTAAAGCAGCTCACCCTAACACTGCCCCACTCCCCAAGCCTGCTGCACTGTTAGGAGGAAAACAAAGGACAAAGGCTGTGGGTTCTGGAGTCTCAATGATCAGGTCAGGCGCTGCACTTTACCAGCTAAAGGACCACAGGCTAGTCACCTTACCTCTTTAGGCCTCAGCATCTTACTTCTAAAACTGGGATAACATTAACTTCAAATTGCTAAAGTTTGTTCCCCCTGACTATCTTAAAGTAAGGCCTCTCTTGTGGCAGTGGAAGCCATTAAGAAACATTTCAAAGTCCAGGTAAATGAAAGCACTGTTCTCATTCTTACCTTGATAGTTTTTCACAGGAGTCATCTTGTTATAATCTTCTGATAAAATAAATTCCTACAAAAAAAAAAGAAAAATATTAAGCAAAAGGAAAAATTTTAAGTGAGTAAATATGTTTCGGTAAAGCTAGAATGTATAAAGCAAACATAATCATAAAATTACATCAAATTCTATTTTGTATTTTAGTATTTTGTCAATCAACTCAGTGTGTGTTACACCTATTCATTCACCTCATTTTATCTCATCAGGCAGACATTCTGTCATCTCATGTAATCACAAGGCTGAGTACAGTACAATAAGAGATTTTGAGAACACATTCACACAATTTTCACTACAATATCGTTATAGTTGTTCTATTTTCTTATTAGCTATTACTGTTAATATCTTTTTGTGTCTAACTTTTCACAGGTATGTATGCAGAGGAAAAAACACAGTATACACAGGTTTGTATTATCAGCGGTTTCCAGCATTCACAGGGGGTTTTGCAGCATAGCCTCTGCAGATAAGGAAGGAATACTTTATTCATATGTTGACTTTTTCTTTAAATTTGCAGTTATTTAGAAAAAATCTTATTTATAAGCAGTTATATTTATAGTTATCTTTTGTAGCTAATTCCTAGTGTTTCTGGCTTATACTGAGTAAGTCCTCCAATGGTCTCTCCTTTCTCTTCCTTGTCTGTGTCTACCAATCTATTCAACTCTCTTTCTTTCTTCAAAGTATTGAAAAGATTGTATTCATGGTCAGGATATTAATGATTTTGAAAATATTCTGTAGATATGAGAAAAGTGCTTTTCATCCAAAGTTTGTATATCTATTTAATGAAACTTGATGATACTTTTCAAATATTCGATAATTTTACTAATTTGTTTACTTGAATTTCAGATTCAGAAAGGTAAATAAAGAAATAGGCTTTATTTTTAGTGTTTATTATTCTGTTTATCACTATTGCTCCTGTCTCTGGATTTTTATGAAAACCAGGTCCTGCAGAGTGAGTCAATCAGATGGTAATACTACTTTACTTTATTTGGGCAACATCATACTGAAAAGTTGCTGGCATGCTCTACCATTGAAGAATATACAAGACCCGTGCTTGTTTATACGCATGCCATTCTCAACCCCCTTGTGTGTACCTCACAAACCAATCAGCAAGGTCATACAAAAACTAAACAGGACCTCAACTCAGCCCAAATACACTAAAGAATGAAGGAAGAAATGCTGACGTCTGCTTAACTGCCCAGCAAAAGTATTTGGGTACTCTTACATGTGTGCCTACACAAAGCCATAAACTGAAGAGAAGAGATACAAATATAAAAAGTTTCATGAACTCAAAGGTCCTACATTTCTCAGTGGGAATAGAGGTCTTCTTTCTTCATCTGCCTCCATGAATTTTGTTTACCAGGTCTCTAATTTTATAGTATAAAAGTGCAATGTTTCAAAATTATTGAGAAATTTAGAATTTTGAAAAGAAATTCCAGAAAAGTAATTACTTCAGTTCAAATATTTAAATGGAAGTAAATACCTTTATATTCTAATCCTTTCATAGATGTGAAAAGGCTGAGACTGGAATTTGTACCTCTTGTTTTTTTTATTTGTTTGTTTGTTTAAATCAGCAGTTCTCCAACTTTTGGGTCTTTTGTTCCATTTACTCTTTAAAATTATTGAAGAGGAAACCGGGGAGAAAAACCAAGATGGCGGCCTATGTAACCACCTAATTGCAGCCTCACTCAACAATTTCAAAAAATACAACTAAAATATAAAGTCGACATTATCGAGAACTACAGGAAAGTTTACTGACTGGAAATTCTACAACTAAAAGGAAAGAGAAAACCAGAAGGAAAATGAGAGGAGTTGTAAAAGCCTAAGGTATTGAGAGACATGGTGTGCACCTGGGGAGAGGACGGAGCTGGAGAGGAGGGGGCAGCTGAGTGCCTGGCTGGCATTCCCTAGCGGGAAGGAGATAAAAGCTCCGGACTATGCTGAACCCCAACTCTGACTGCACTGAACCCCAGTTCTGGGCGAGACCCTGGGGTCCCAGGCTCATACAGAGGGAATCTGGGCTGAAAGGTGGAAGCTCAGGGGAGCCACAAAAGGCAGAGGTCCGGAGTCACACACATTTGCGCCAGAGATCGGACTGTTCACTGAGCTGCTGGATTGCCCTAGTGGGAAGGAGACAAAAGCTCTGGATGGTGCTGAGCCCAGTTCTGACTGCACTGAACCCCAGTCCTGGGCGAGACCCTCGGGCTCCAGTCTCATACAGAGGAAATCTGGGCTGAAGGCGGAGGCTCAGGGGAGCAGCGAAAGGCAGAGCCCCCGAGTTGCGCACATTTCACGCAGAGGACAGACTGTTGATTGGGCCGCGAGATTGCCCTAGCAGGAAGGAGACATAAGCTCCGGACTGCTCTTAACCCCACTTCCAACTGTACTGAACCCCAGTTGTGGGCTAGTTGGGGGAGAGACTAGACTGTCTGGTAGTGGGCAAAACTCTAGGGAGCCTTTCTCTCAGAGGTGCTTGAAGTGAATACCAAAGGACACTGAGGTACATTGAGACTCAGAAACCTCAGAGGGCGGGGCTAACCGGAAGCCAAGGCTGTAGGCTCCACCCTGAAACTCGGCCCCATCCAAGCTGAACACAGAGGCTTTTGCAGGTTTCCAAGTCTAGTGGAATATGGCTGTCTCCTGGCATAGACACAGCTGATCCTCCCAACCTACCAACTCAGGGAAGCAGCGAAAATGCCGAGACAAGGAAACAGATCACAAACGAAAGAAATGGAGGACAAAAAGCGACTGGATATAGAGTTCAAAACCACGCTTATAAGGTTGTTCAAGAATCTCCTAGAAAAGGCCGATAAAATAAACTAGACCTATGAGGATATGAAAAGGGATCAACTAGAAATAATAAAGGGTCAACAAGAAATAATAAAAGGTCAACTAGAAATAAAGAATACATTCTCTGAAATAAAAAATATTATACAGAGTCCTAAAAACAGAATGGAAGATTGCAAGAATCAAGTCAAAGATTTGGAACACAAAGAGCCAGAGGACTCATCCACAGAAGCAAGAAAACAAGAGAATCCAGAAAGTTGAAGATAGTGTAAGAAACCTCTGGAACAACTTCAAGTGAACCAACATTAGAATTATGGGCATCCCAGAAGATGACAGAGAGCAAGATACCAAAAACATATTGAAAGAAATAGTGACAGGCCGAGACCAGTTTGGCTCAGTGGTAGAGTGTCGGTCTGCAAACTGAAAGGTCCCAGGTTCGATTCCGGTCAAGGGCATGTACCTTGGTTGCGGGCACATCCCCAGTAGGGGCTGTGCAGGAGGCAGCTTGTCGATGTTTCTTTCTCATCGACATTTCTAGCTCTCTATCTCTCTCCCTTTCTCTCTGTGAAATATCAATAAAATATATTTAAAAAAAAAAAAAGAAAAAAAAAAGAAATAGTGACAGAAAACTTCCCCCACCTGGGGAAAGAAATGGACTTACAAGTCCAGGAAGCACACAGAACCCCAAACAAAAGGAATCCAAAGAGGACCACTTGAAGACACATCATAGTTAAAATTCCAAGAGGAAAAGGCAAAGAGAGAATATTAAAAGCAGCAAGACAAAAGCAGGTAGTTACCTATATAGAAACACCCATAAGACTGTCAGCTGATTTCTCAACAGAAACCATGCAGGCCAGATGGGAATGGCAAGAAATATTCAAAAACCTACAGCCAAAAATACTCTACCCAGCAAAGCTATCACTCAGAATCAAAGGCCAGATAAAGAGCTTCACAAATAAATTTAAGCTAAAGGAGTTCATCATTGCCAAGCCAGAATTATATGAATTGCTAAAAGGGGTTCTTTAGGAAGAGGAAGAAAATAAAGATAAAAATTATGAACAACAAATACGTAGCTATCAACAAGTGAGTCTAAAAACCAAGGGAAGTAAAAATCATGATGAACAATATTAACTGGTGAATATAATAGAATCAAAGGTATGGAAGGGGAGTGGACAGATGATTCTGGGGGAAATATGGAGTGGGGGGGAGCGGGAAGAGACTGAACATAAACTGCACCTATGGATGAGAACAATGGTGGGTGGGGAAAGGGCAGAGTGTGGGGTGGGAACCTGGTGGAGGGGAGCAAAGGAGGGGGGGGAAATGAGAAACATTTGTAATAATATGAACAATGAAGATTTATTTAAATAAATAAATAAAGTTGAAAAAAAAATATTGAAGAATCCCATAGTGATGCCTTGTAATAGTCTATTTATTATTTCACAAGAAAGGTGTGAAAGGGAGGACCAGATAATATAGGCATGACCTTGATATAGCTTTGCAAAAAAGGTGCATTTAACACTCTCCAAGTCTGTTCCCTGCTGATTGTTGAGAGAAGGGACTAGCCAGCCATGGGCAAACTACGGCCCCAGGGCCGGATCATGCCCGTTCGGCTGTTCTATCCGGCCCAAGGAGCCGAAAGAGTGGAGGGTTCTCTTGCTCTCCCCTCTGCTCCTTCACCAGCAGCCCAAGATGAGAGTGGCAGCATGGTCAGGTTGCTTTTGTTCTGGCCCTCCGGTCCAGTATAACAACCCATTGTGGCCCTCGAGTCAATAAGTTTGCCCACCTCTGGACTAGACAAAGGCAGTTTAGATTCATACCCAGTAAGTTCTGAATGATGTGGGGAAAATGCCTGCCTATCAATCAAGCCTGGAAACAGGCACAGAAGCATAAAATCTAAATATATAACTTCTATACAAAGAAGCCACTTTCTCTTGGCTCCATGGCACCTGGCTCCTGGAACTCCTATGCAGGGGGCACATTCCCCTGCAGCCACATGGCTCATGTGGGGCTACACACATGAAGTACCAGACTTTAATCTGGTCTAAATACTGAAATACACCTGGCTGCAACATGGAGCAAAAACTCTCAACACTTGTCCTATTTCTGGCTTTATTGACCTCCCAGCTGCACCTTTTCCAGGACTGGCTTAAGGGGAATGGGACTTTGGAACCTGAGAAGTGTAACTCCACACACAAAAAAATAATTTCCAGATCCCATCCTCCCATGAAATCTTAGAAAGTTCATTTTCTGAAGATATTGCAAGAGCCCCATTTCCACTCATGTCTGAGAAATCTGACCCATTAATTCATCCAGCATCAACAGATTGCATTTATTGATATTTATCATATTAAAAATTAAAACTAAGAAAATTTAAAAATATTAATTCATCAAAATAATAAATTTATTACCTTATTATAAGTAACATTCATTATGAAAGAATATTTTACAAAATAAAAAAATTTAGCTGAAAATGGAATTATTTTTCATTTTTGAAAGTCTGATTAATAGAAGAAGACAGTTGGGTCTTCATTTCTACTTCTGCATTCCATCTGTATGCTTAATAAAAAATAAGAGTGCAGAGGGCAAATAATATGTTAATATTATGAAAATAGCTTTGACCTCACAGATAATACTTTGAGAATACTGGTTCAGTGCTGACCTTTAAAAAAAAATCTTTATTGTTGAGATTACAGATGTTCCTTTCCCCTTCCACCCCCATTGCCTCCCTCCACCTGGTCCCCGCCCCGCCCCAGGCCTTCGCCACCCTATTGTCTTTATCCATAGGTAATGCATATATGGATATAAAATCTTTGTATAATCTCTTCTCAGCCCCCCATCGTCCTTCTCTCTGAGATGATCTGTCTATTCCATTTCCCTGCCTCTGATTCTATTTTATTCACCAGTTTATTCTGATCATTAGATTTCTTACTCATTTATTTTGATTTTTAGATTTAATTGTTGATAGGTATGTATTTGTTGCCATTTTGTTGTTCATATTTTTTATTGTTTTCTTTTTCTTCTTCTTCCTCTTCTTAAAGAATACCCTTCAACATTTCATATAATACTGGTTTGGTGGTGATGAACTCCTGTGGGGTTTTTTTTTGGTCTGTTAAGCTCTTTATCTGACCCTCAATTCTAAATGATAGCTTTGCTGGGTAGAGTAATCTTGGTTGTAGGTCCTTGCCATTTATCACTTTGAATATTTCTTGCCATTCTCTTCTGGCCTGCATAGTTTTTATGGAGAAATCAGCTGACAGTCATATGGGCATTCCCTTGTAGGTAACTAATTGCTTTTCTATTGCTGATTTTAAGATTCTCTCTTTGTCTTTAGCTCTTAGCATTTTAATTATGTTGTGTCTTGGTGTGGTTCTCATTGGGTTCCTCTTGTGTTTAGAATTCTCTGTGCTTCCTGGACTTATAAATCTATTTCTTTCACCAGGTAGGGGAAGTTTTCCATTATTATTTCTTCAAATAGGTTTTCAATATCTTTCCCTCTCTCTTCTTCTGGCACCCCCATAATGCAAATATTAGTATGTCTGAAGTTGTTCCAGAAGCTCCCTACACTATCTTCATATTTTTGAATTATTTCTTTTTGCTCTTCTGGTTGGGTGTTTTTTGCTTCCTCATATTTGAAATCTCAGAATCTTCTACTCTACTGTTGAATTCATGTATATTATTCTTTATTTCAGTCAGTGTATGCTTAATTTTTTACTGGTCTTTTTCCATGTGTTTGGCATTTTCAGTAAGATCCTTGAAAGTCACACTAAGTCCCTTGAGGTTTCTAGAAGGTTCCTGAGTAGCCTTATACTAGTAACTGTGGTTTTGGACTCTATATCCATTGGTTTTCTTTCTTCCATTTCTTTAATTTTTATTTGTCTTTGCAGTTTGGCTGCTTTCCAGTGTTTGTTTTTATGTATTAAATAGTGGAGAGCTGCTATGTCTCTTTGAGTTTGTAGAATTGGCTTGTGTAATATGTGTCAATGGGGCCTAGTGGCTCAGCCTCCCCAGGCACCTAAGCTGGGCACCCTAGGTGCAACCCTGAGTGGACTATGTTCTTAGACTTGTTGTAGTTGAGACTCTATTGCTGTTGGTGTCACTGGGAGGAATTGACCTCTAAGCCAATTGACTGTGAGGACCAGCTGTGACTACAGTGGGAGAGCTGCTATGCAGGAGACACCCCTACAGAGCAGGACTTGCTACAGTGGTACTTTGGGGCTCACTGAGTCTTCCCCTTGAATGTATTGCTTATGGATATATAGAGTTGTAATCTGTTATGGTCTGACACTGACTTCTGTGTACACTGGCTATTGGGTCTCCAGATAGGTGCAAAGTCAGCCAATTTCCTGGGGCCACTCAGCAGGAGCTACAGAGAGATCTGCCGTTTCCTCCTCTTTGGATTGGATTTGGAAGTTCCCAGACAAGGCCCTGCTATGAAGCAATGCAGGATGGTGCTGGTGCCAGAAATTAGGTCTTTTATTGATAGGTTTGGGGGCCTCTGATCCAGTTGCAGCTTGTTTGAGATTTTCCAAGGACAGGCCATTCATATACAAAAGCCACTGCAGATAGTTTGTGTGGGGTTGTAAAATGGGTGAGGTGGGGTCTTAGGGAATCTCCAGGGTGGAGCAAACAGAAGTGGCTGCCAGCCAGGCTGCAATTGGGGAGGTTCCAGCATAGGAACAATGATCCCTGCAAACACCTCCATCTGGGAGAAAGCCACCTCTAAGTTTTTGCTTCCATGCCTAACAAATATGTCCCCCAGAGCCTTACCCTGGTGCTGAAGCTCAGAGGAAGCAGGACCTGGTAAATTCAATTTAGCAGACTCTGTGTCACTGAGCTCCAATCTGTACTGGTTTTTAAAGCCCATAGTTAAGGGGACTTCTTTTCCCAGCTCTGGAGTCCTGGGCTAGGGATCTGGTGTGGGGCTGGGACCCCTTGCTCCTCTGGGTAGCCTCCACAGAGACAATCTCCCTTCTGATTAAAAAAGCAGCCATTTTGTGTCTCCGCACGTCCTACCAGTCTCAGTGTACTGCCTTCTTTACTTCTCTAGTTGTAGCCAGCTTTCCAGCATTTATGGATGATGACTGTTTTGTATTTTAGCTGTAATTTTGATGTAGTTGTGGGAGGCAGCAAGTACAGGCGTTTACATATGCAGCCATCTTGGTTCTCTCTGATCTGACTTTTGGTTTTGATTAATCATCATTTCATATTCTGTCAACCTGCAGACTTCAAAGAATTATTATTGTTTGTTTATAAATTATGAAAAGAAGCTTCAATGGCTACCAAACAATGGAACATTCTCTCACATCCAGGAACTAAGTGGGTTAAATGCCTGTAATGCCTAAGGACCTTAATCTTTTATTTTCTTTCATATATATTTATTGATTTCAGAGAGGGAGAGAGAAACATCAATGATGTGAGAATCACTGATCATCTATCTCCTGCATTCCACCTACTGGGTATTGAGTATGTAACCCAGGCATGTGCCCTTGACCAGAATCGAACCTGGGACTCTTTAGTCCATATGCTGATGATCTATCTATTGAGCCAAACCAGCTAGTGCTCTTTTTAATATTTTTAATGCTTTCAGAGAGGAAGGAAGAAGGAGAGAGAGAGGGAGAGAGAGAGAGAGAGAGAAACACCAATGACAAGAGACTCACTGATTGGTTACCTCCTGCATGCCCACGCCAGGGATTGAGCCCTCAACCGGAATATATGCCCTGACAGGGGATCAAACCGTGACCTCCTGGATCATAAGTCGAAGCTCAACCACTGAGCCACACTGGCTGGGCAGGACCCGAATCTTTTCTAACCTCAGTATTTTAAGAAATGGGAGGGAGGAATGCTTTAGTTGCAAATCCCCAGCCTCAGCTCTGAACTTTGTAAGAAATCCCTAGTCATATATCTAAAAGACTGATGTGTCACAATGCATGGAAGCATATGAAGCAAGAGAAAATGATAACTGAGGCTTGTGTAACAAGAGCAGCTGTTAGCTTCTCTAGATTCAAAACACTGCATACAAAGAAACAAATTCAGATTTACAAATTCTTTTGATAAGTTCTCATTCAAACTCAGATTTATAAACAAAACACACAAATGCAACTTCAAGGTCTTTCAGCACATAATCTGTTCTCTCTCTAGGTTTGCCTAGATGCTTAACTTAAAGTTTACCTGACATCGTTTTTCTTTAATGCAGTGGTTCCTAAATTGAGGCACATGTACCACAGGGAGGCAATTTGACTTTTAAGGGAAGCAATTAGAGAATGAATTATTAAGAGTGAAATTTTTGCATTTCTTATGGTTCTAGGGGCCTCATTTACAGCATATAAATATATATTGTGACATATTTATGCATTTCAGTTCTCTATTGTATGTTTTGAAACTTTCTTTGCTATTTTTTCATATCACTTGATATTATTATTATTTTTTAACAATTTTTTCCTCAATACTTCAATTGTCCTTCTGTTCTTTTTCTCTTTCATAGGCGCTATGTTCTTAGGCGCCACATAAACAAGTTAATGACCTTTTAGGCTTCCTCCACGTGAATAGGAGTTCACTTTTTGAATATTAAGAATTATATGTCATGGGGGAGAGAGGGGTGGATCAGTATTTTAGAGATGCTTAGGTGGAGCATGGCCAAAAAGAGGTCAGAAACCACTGCTTTAATGGTAACATGGTGTTACACTTTCCCACCCCCAAACTCCCAGCACTGAATGCAAGTTAACTAGATGCAGTTGATTTTACAATACCTCTCCCAAAAGGATGGAAGGGAGATGGTAAAAGAAAAAATGACTTGAGATCAACTACTTCCCAGACTGCAAATTTCAGAATTTTAAGGACAGATGCTCTTGGAAATTATTCAACAAATGAGGAATTTACCCTGCTCAAGGCCACAATCTGAAGCCAGAACAACGATGTATTACACAACAAAGCCACTGTGCCTTCATTACCCTCAAAGATAATGAGAGACTACATATTTTAAATAACTTCTAAACACAATAAAAGTTCTGCTATTATATTAAACAGCAGATTACATGACAGATTAGTTTACATAAACTCTAATTGGTAATACTTATTTTTAAACAAAAAATGCCTCAAACCTTTTGACAAAATTATTCTGAACAAAAAAGCTGCCTGCTAAAATTGAAAATTACTTAGAGCTGATGTCATAAAATTTAGCCTGATAGTCAAGGCTGGCAACTACTGTTCCAACTTATGAAAGCAACTGGTGAAAGAAATTTGGAGCTTTGGTTGTTAAGTTTTAGATTTCTTGGAATTTTAGAATTTGTAAGGGGTCTTAGAGATTGCATAATACAATGACTCATTCTTTTTTATCTACTAATCTTTTGATTCACACAAACTTCAAAACGTCTCTTCAAAAGGATATTGAAACCTGGGTGAATGTCTCATTGAATTTCTATGAGCAAAGGAAAATATTTCAGTCCAAATTCTGAAATCACTGCACATTTCAGAAAATCCAGATGACAATACATATAACACAAAAGAAAGACACTAATGCCTCCCTCATTTTCTGTTACATAAGTCTATTGCCTAGAAACACTACTAATGGGTATGCCATGGACATTGACAGCCAGTATACTATTTGGTAGTATACTGACTGAAACATGAGCTTGGCCTGGGAGGTGTCTTTGCCAACTATCCTTTCTCTCCAGTCAATTTCTCTTACATATTTAGTAATCAGAACTTTACCATCCTTCTTGAACCCACATCCCCTCCAATGTACTTCCAACTAAACTACATTTGTGCTTGACAGGGGTCTCCTCCTCCCCCCCCCCCCCCCACTACCTAGCCTTTGTACTAATCTCCCCTTTGCAGGAAACTCTTCCCTTTCCCCAATTTTCATATTAACCCTTCTAGGCAAGGTTGAAGGAATAAGCGTTTGAAGGAGGTCAGTAAGGCTAACAGCCTCTTTTAGCAAGGGGACTCCATGTATATGGACATGGATTTGTGAATCATACAAGTATGATATTTGGGTAAGAGAGTTTGTAATAGATGAAGCTGAAAAAGTGGGCAGAATTAAGAAATGTGAATTATATTCTTCCAGAAGTTGTTGAAAGTCTATACACAGAGGAGTGGCATGTTTACACTAGAATTTTAGATACGTGATGGCAGAGTAGCTACAGGAAACTAGACAGGAGACATTAGGAATAGTCAGGGGCTTACTGCAACAATCCAAGCAAATGCTGTGAGGGACAGAAAGATTTAAAGCATTGGTGAAAATAAGCAAAAAAGGAGAATCTGGAGCTAGCTCTGAGGTAAGTCAGTAGGCCAGAGCATTGATAGCTGTAAGATTTGAGGGGGAAATTCAGATCTACTATAACTCCTACTTCTAGTTGTGGCTCCTCAGTGATGTCACTTATTGAAGCAAGGAGAAAGAGCATATATTGGGAAAAAGAGAATTATTTCTATTTAGAATATGCTAAATCACAAGTCTTAGAGACTCCCAGGTAGGAATGCCATGTAAGCAGCTAGGAGTCATAGTTCAGGCTCAGGAGGACAGATGGGCCATCTTGAGAACTGTAGATGTAGGATAATTAAGCTGCAGGCACAGATCACCAAGAAAGTTTGCAGCACAAGGCAGAAACTTGGAGAGCACTGACATCTAAGGCTTTGCCAGAGAAGGAAGAGCCATAAAAACATCTGGAGAGCCCTAGCCAGTTTGTTCCAGTGGATACAGCATCTGCCTGACCACCAAAGGGTCGCTGGGTACAATTCTGGTCAAGGGCACGTATCTCAGTTGCAGGCTCCTCCCTGGCCTGGGCCGTGGCCCGGGCTCCTGCAGGAGGTAACCAATCAATGTGTTTCTCTGTTTATATTTCTCTCTGTCTTTCCCTCTCTTTTCCACTCTCTCTAAAAATCAATTAAAGAATATCTTCGGGTGAGGATTAAGAAATAATAATAAAATAAATCTAAAAAAAAAAAAATCTGGAGAGAACTTGGGGTTTATAAGCCTAACCAATAGACAGACACCAGGGGGGTGAGGGCACGAGTGGGTGGGGTTGGGGTGAGAGGCAATGGGGGAGATATGGACACATTGGTAATACCTTAATCAATAAAGAAAAAATAAGAAGAAATGAAGATTTATTAGAGACTGAGCTTGACAGTATGGTAAAATGATTCCATAATTCAAACCAATAGGAGAACTGATAAAAGCATAAGAATACAGGCTATGACAGTAGATAACAATATAATAAAAAGATGCTGAGGAAAACAGGAAAAAAAGAAAAGAAAATAGCACACTGAAAGGCACCTTTTCAGCTTTCTCTTCTAGCCATGACAGACAGCTCTGGGCAAAAGAACCGGCCCTACCTTTCCAACCCAAGTGACCAGCTGGACCTGAGTGATTGCTGCTGATGGAAAAGCTGTGCTGTTCTACATGCCGTACAGTCAGCAGTCTGGGCAATTGTGTAATATGCCTCAATGAGGTTAATGTGTAATACTGATAGTTTTCTTCCTATACTAAGAGTATTTACGAAAATGTCATATTCACTGGTAACTGCGAGTAGAGTGATCCCCCATCTGTGGGAATAGATGAGTGAATTGTGATTTATGGCACCTACATTCAAGGTGTAGTGCTACAGGAGCCATAAATAAACAGGGAGGGAGCCCACTTTGTAAACAAAACCTCCTCTGGGTCACAAGCATCCAACTGCAGCAAAACAAAGAAACACAAGCCTAGCAGCAAACCCCAGCACTGCACTCTTGATCAGGGCAGACTCAATGCCACTCCCATCTCTAATGTACTAAGCTTCTAGGCAGTAAGGCTAGAAAAAGCCTGCTTTCAAGACTCTCTCAGACAGAGTAGATGTAGGAACATGAGATGATGGCAATTCATGACAAAGGGACTATAAAAGAAGAACTGTGTCCTTCACACATTTTAGCTTAAGTTCTCAAGCTTTATAGCAAAAGAATAAATGGTAGATGGCTCCTTGGGGGTAGTTTCATGACTTTGTTGTTGTCAAGGTACTCTGGAAGGAATGCCTTCAAAGGTGACCATATAAGGAATACCATATCAGCATTTCTAGGTTCTGAACCTTGTGATCTAAAGGACAGTGACATGAGAACCATGGCCCGATATATAGTTTGTGTAAAGAATTAACTTAAAAATTAGAAAAATATTTGTGCATACAGAAGATATCATTTTTACATGTCTACATGGAAATAATTATACAATATTTGTAACAGATTCCTAGTGTTAAAAAAAATTGTAGGACCAACAGCTAGCTCTATGCTCTTACTCCACTGGAGTAAGGTTGTGATGAGAAATCTACTACATCTTCTCCAGTCACCAATTCAGAGTATCATTAGCAATTTGCACAATTCTCCAAGCCCATCTTCTCCTGAGGATGATGAAAATTAAAATGGCGACAAATTTTTAAATTCATTTTTATTGTTTAGATTAGTATTACAGATGTCCCCCATCCCCCTGCCACCTTTACCTGGCTCCTAGTTACCTCCCACCCCCACAGGCCTTCACTGCATTATTGTCTATATCCATGGGCTACTCTTTCTGCCTCCCCATCCCTTCCATCTGAGATTTGTCGGTCTTTTCCATGTTTCATGTCTTTGGACCTTTTTTTGCTTATTAGTTTATTTTATTAATTAGATTCCACATATAAGGAAGATCATGTGATATTTGTTCCTCTCTGACTGGCTTATTTTACTTCAAGTAATACTCTCCAGGTCCTTCCATGCTGTCTCAAAGGGTAAGAGATTCTTTCTTTTTACAGCTACATATATTCCATTGTGTAAAGAAACCACTTTTTTTATGAGACAGTCTTTCTCTCTTCTCTCTCCCCCCTGCTTTAAATTTATTGGTGTGATATTGGTTAATATGATCATACAGGTTTCAGGTGTGGGTTTCCATGTTACAAGGCCTGCATGTTACACTGTGTGCCCACTTCTCAACGTTAAATCTCCTGTTACCATATATAAGGACCCCTTCATCCCCACCTCCCTCTTCCCTCTGCCAACCATCACACTGCTATTTGTATTGTGTCCATGAGTTTCAGTTTTATATCTCAAATATGGGTGAAATCATATGGTTCTTAGCTTTTTCTGTCTGACTTATTTTACTTAGCATAATATTCTCAAGGCCCATCCACATTGTTACAAATGGCACTATTTCATAGTTTCTTATGCCTGAGTGGTATTCCATTGTGGATATACAGAGTGGCCAGATTATTATGGCCATCCCATTAGTACTTCGTTGGGCCACCTTTTGCCTTAAATACTTCAGCGATTCTTCTTGGCATTGACACCACGAGATATTGAAAGGTGATGTGAAGAATCTAATACCATGCCTGATGAATAGCACTGTCTCTTGCCTGATGGCTTTTTTAACTTCATCCCACAAATTCTCAATTGGATTGAGATATGGTGATTTATGGGGGCCACAAGCAAGGAAAAGTCTCCCTCATGTTCTTGAAACCACTCCTGCACAATACAAGCATAATACAAGGCATGGCACATTGTCTTATTGGAAAAAGCCATCTCCATTGGGATATACATCAACAAGATAGGATGAATTAGATCAGCAACGATACTTAGGTATGTTGTGCTTTTCAGACGTTGTCCTAGATGAATTAAAGGGCCCAAATCATACCAGAAAAACATGTCCCAAACCATAACACTGCCCCCACCAGCTTGAAGGGTTGTACTCATGTATGGGGGTGCATGCTTTCATGCTGTTACTGCAAAATTCTCACTCTGCCATCTGCATGATGCAACTGGAAACATGATTCATTGGACCACATGACTTTTTTCCAATGCTCAACTGTCCAATCTTGTGTTTCTATGTGAATTGGAGATGTTTTATCTTGGTAACTGCAGACAGCAGAGGTGTTGGAACAGGCCTTCGGCTTCCATATCCCATACGATGCAGTGTACAGTACGGCTAATTTGCCTATAAACTTCAGGTGGTCATAATAATCTGGCCACTCAGTGTATGCCACACCTTCTTCATCCAGTCCTCTGCGACACTTTGGTTATTTCCAGGTCTTGGCCACCGTGAATATTGCTGCAATGAATATAGGGGTGGCTATATCTTTGCAAATATATGCTTTCCAGTTTTTCAGGTATAGACCCAGGAGAAGGATTGCTAGGTTGTATGGTAAGTCTATCCTTAACTTTTTGAGGAATCACCAGACTGTTTTCTACAGTGATTGTATCAGTCTGCATCCCCACCAGCAGTGAAAGAGGGTTCCCTTTTCTCCACAACCTCTCTAACTCTTGTTATTGCTTGTCTTGTTGATAAAAGCCACTCTAACAGGTGTGAGGTGGTATCTCATTGTAGTTTTTTTTTTTTAATATTTTTAATTGATTTTTTACAGAGAGGAAGAGAGAGGGATAGAGAGCTAGAAACATCAATGAGAGAGAAACATCGATCAGCTGCCTCCTGCACACCCCCCACTGGGGATGTGCCCACAACCAAGACATGCCCCTGACCAGAATTGAACTTGGGACCTTTCAGTCCGCAGGCAGATGCTCTATCCACTGAGCCAAACCCATTTCAGCTCATTGTAGTTTTGATTTGCATTTTCTTAATTGCTAGTGAGATTGAACATCTTTTCTTGTATCTATTGGCTGTTTGTATGTCTTCTTGGGAGAAGTGTCTGTTCAGGACCTCTGCCCATTTTTTTTTATTAGGTTGCTTGTTTGTTTGGTGTTGACTTTTATGAATTCTTTATATATTTTGGAAATTAAATCTTTTCAGAGTTACTGTTTGCAAAATACCAGCTCCTACCTGCTTGGCTGCCTCTTTGTATCGTTGTCAGCTTCCTTTGCTGTGCAGAAACACTTGTTTATCCACTCATTTACTGATGGGCACTAGGGCTGTTTCCAGATCTTAGTATTGTAAATAACACTGCCATGCACATAGGGGTGCATATATTCTTTCGGTTGGTATTTCGGAATTCATAGAATATATTCCCAGAAGTGGTATTGCTGAACCAAATGGCAGTTCCATTTTTAATTTTTTGAGGAATCTCCATACTATTTTCCACAGTGGCTACACCAGTCTACATTCCCACCAGCAGTGCACTAGGGTTTCCCTTTCTCTACATTCTCACAGGCACTTGTTGATTTATTGATGGTAGCCATTCTGGCAGATTTGAGGTGATACCTCATTGTAGTTTAAATTTTCATTTCTCTGGTAATTAGTGACATTGAGCATTTTTTCATATGTATCCTGGCCATCTGTATGTCCTCTCTGGAGAAGAATCTATTTAGGTCCTTTGCCCAATTTTTAATTGAATTGTTTGTGCTCCTTTTTATGATAAAAACTCTTAGCAAAGTGGGATTAGAGGAATCATACCTTAACATAATAAAGGTCATATATGACAAACCTACAGCCAACATCATACGCAATAGGCAAAAACTAAATGTGTTTCCCTTAAAAACAGGAACAAGACATGGTTCTTAGCTTTCACCTCTCTTATTCATCATAGTCCTGGAAGTTTTAGTCACAGTGTTCACACAAGAAGAAAAAATAAAAGGCATCCAAACTGGAAAGGAGGAAGTAAAACCGTCATTATTTGCAGATGACATGATATTTATATAGAAAACCTTAAAGACTCCACCAACAAAGAAACTACTAGATTTAATAAATGAATTTGGCAAAGTAGCAGGATACAAAATTAACATCCAGAAATTGATGGCATTTTTATACACCAATAATAAACTCTCAGAAAGAGAAACTAGAAAAAGATAAAATAATAATCCCATTAGCCACTGCAATAACAACAACAACAACAACAAAATAAGATACCTAGGAATAAGCCTAACCAAGGAGGTAAAAGACTTTTGCTCAGAAAATCATATGACATTAAAAAAAAGCAGAGGAAGATACAAACAAATGGAAATGTATACCATTGAAAGGATTAACTTTAAAATATCTATAATACAGAAAGCAATCTATATATTCAATTGCAATCCCAATTAAAATATCATCAACACACTTAACAGATCTAGGACACATATTCCAAAAATGCATATGGAATCCAAATAAGATCTCAAATAGCCACAGCAATCTTGAGAAAGAAGAACAAAGATGGAGGGATCACTATAGTGGATATCAAACTATACTATAAGTCACTGTGATCACAACAGTCTGGTATTGGCACAAGACAGACATATAGAGCAAAAACAGATATCCCAGCAATGGACCCAAGCCATTATGGTCAATTAATATTTGACAAAGGCCTGGCCAGTGTGGCTCAGTGGTTGAGTGTTGTCCTATGAATCAGGTGGTCACAGTTTGATTCCCAGTCAGGTTGGGTTTGGATCTTGATCCCCAGTGTGGGGTGTATAGGAGGCAGTCGACCAATGATTCTCTTTCATCACTGATGTTTCTATCTCTTTCCCTTTCCCTTCCCCTCTGAAATCAATAACAATATATATTAAAATATATTTGACAAAGTGTCACTTATTGTTATACAATCATCACTATTCTGAATGTTAACCTTTATATAGATCAATCTTTTCCTTTTGTCTCAATCAAACTTCCCATAACACATACATGAAATTAATTTTCGGAGAGCAGAGATGTTATCATTTGGGGACCTTTTCAAAAAATTTCCAATGACTATGCATTTATCTTGGCAAGATTTTAATAAAAATTTTGGCTCACTAATAGTTTTGATAAAGAAAAAAATATATTTATAAAGATGCTGTCCTGCAAATATTTAGTAAGGTTGGTGAAAATTCGTTAAATGGAAATTCTTTAATGTCTGTGTTTTGACATTTCTTCACTAGTCTATTTTTCCCTCTGAATACCTTAGAGAGTCTTGCCAAGTAGTGATGGGGGAGATGTCCCATTGAGGGATTCAGTTCCTTTACACAATGCTAACTATTCATCCTGTGTTTAGCTTTTTATAATCAACCCCCAATTATCTTTTATTCTGTATCCTCCCATCAGTCCTTTCCTCAAACTGATTTTGTGCCAATTTCCTCCAAACATGTCTTGCCCTTTCCTACCTCCATGGTTTTTCCCCACTATGCCATTCATTTTGCCTAAAATACCTCCTGTTTTTAGCTAACTAAATCCCAGGTCATCTTCTAAATTCAGCTCACATGGAGATGACCCAGACCAGACCACTCTCCCACTCTCTTCTGATCTCAGCTTTGCCTATATCACACATTGATGTATTGCTACTTTTGCTGTTATTTTTATTTTGTGTTACTTATTTCTTAACTTCATTTCCGCCCAACTGAAAGATAATTTCTTTGAAACCAAGAGTCGCATGTTGGATTTAGCATAATCTTTTACACACAGTTGATATTTAAATAATTGTTACTTGGCTAGAATACATGATATGTTGTGACAAAATTTTAAAGTCAGCATAAATACTGGTAGCAATTAACACAATTGGACTGACTTCTTTTAACATTAAAACAGAAAGTATTTCTACCCTAGCCAGTGTGGCTCAGTGATAGAGCACTGGCCCTTAGACTGAAGGGTCATGGGTTTGAGTCCAGTCAAGGGCACATACCTGGGTTGCAGAGGCAACCAATCAATGTGTCTCTCTCACATCGATGTTTCTCTCTCTGCCTCTCCCCCCTTTCTTCCACTTTCTCTAAAAATCAATGGAAAAATGTCTTTAGGTGAGGATTAACCAAAAACAAAAACAAACAGAAAGCATTTCTGAAATCTCAAGATGAATTAAAGTACTGGCATAACTTCTTCTCCCATAGAGAATAATTTCATTGTGAAAAAATATTTTGAACAATAGAACTATACAAATAAACTATCTCAGAATTTAAGCAAGCACTCTTCCAACCAGCTATATTAAACTAGAGGCCTGATGCATGGATTCATGCACCGGTGGGGTCCCTCAGCGTAAGCTGTGGTGATAGTGCTAAACCCAGCATCCAACATCTTCTGAGGGTTGTAGCAGTGTCTTCAAAGTGGCAGGCATGGAAAACAGTATGGAGCTTCCTCAAAAAACTGAAAATGGAACTCCCATTTGACCCAGTAATCCCACTACTAGGAATATACCCCAAGAAACTAGAAAGACCAATCAGAAAGGATATATGCACCCCTATGTTCATAGCAGCACAATTTACAATAGCTAGGACTTGGAAACAGCCTAGGTGCCCGTCAGCAGATGAATGGATCAGAAAACTATGGTACATCTACACCATGGAATACTATGCTGCCATAAAAAGGAAGGAATTCTCATCATTTGCAGTAACTTGGATGGAATTGGAGAGCATCATGCTGAGTGAAATAAGCCAGTCAATGAAAGAGAAACACTACATGACCTCACTCATTTATGGATATTAAAGATCATTATAAACGAATGAACAGAAAGGTTGATATAGTGTCAGTAAAACAACAGGCAGTCTGTCAAATGACAGCGGGGGGGGGGGTAGGGAGATCTGGGGGAGATAAGAGATCAACCAAAGGACTGGTATGCTTGCATATAAGAATAGCCAATGGACACAAAACTCTGGGGAGGGAGGGCATATATTGGGGGGGGGGGGCAATGATAAGCTATGTATACAGATAATACATTAATAAAAAAATAAATAAATAAAATAAAATAAAATAAAATAAAAAAAATAAAAAAAAGTGGCAGGCAGCCGGGAGGAGTCCCTCCCACTCATCCCACCCCATTCATTCCAGTCAGCTGAGCATCTGTTCCTGTCTTCCACCACCGCCCCTTGCATCTCCTGGTCTGTCACACCCAGCTATGGAGAAGTGGGTCAATAGGGTAGAGCTCCTGTAGCCTTGCTAGGAGTGCAGACTGAGGTTTGGAGAAGTGGGATGAGTGCCCAAGAGTTGCCCGGGCAGACCAGGGAGTCACAATAGCTGTGCAGTGAGGCTACCCACTTCACATGCTGTCCTGACAGTCCTGGGACGGCTCTGGTCTGATAGGAGGAAGTAGGCACTAGGGATGGAGTTGGTGGTCTCTTTTCCCCCTCCCTTCATCCCTTGGTCCCGGCTTCCTGGGGAGGACTCAACCAGAGGGGTTGATGAGGGTTGAAGCAGCAGAATTCTGGGAGCAGCAGAATTTGGGCAGGTGGCCCGGCCTCCCAATGCAAACTGCAGCTCATCCCCACCTGCTTGCAATCTTTCATAGACTCAATTGACTGCTACTACTTTCCTCTGTCCAAGTTGACTGCCCCCTGGTGGTCAGTGCACATCATAACAATCAGTCCACTGGATGCTTAAGCTGGTGGGGCTGGTGCACAAAATTTGTGCCTATGGGTGACTGGCAGGGCAATCAGAGGGCCCACTTGCTCACTGACCTCCCCAACCCCTGCCACCACCGCCCCTGCCGGTCAGGGCCTGCAGACTGGGGGCAGCTCCTGCATTTAGCGCCTGCCCCTGGTGGTCAGTGAATGTCACAGCAACCTGTTATTCCACCATTTGGTCGATTTGCATATTAAGCTTTTATTATATATTATGTAGCTTTTATTATATATACTAATAGTGTTTGTACTTTAGCTAACAACTTGAACAAATTATTCATTGTATTCCTAACTTGTTCAAGGAACCACACTAATATCTGCTGGGAGAGGAGATGAATAAAAGATTGACCAAATCCTCAACATTCAATACTGTATTTAATGGAAGAGACAGACTTCAGAACTTTTTACAGCCCAGCCAGAATGACTTAGTGGTTGAGAATCAACCTATGAACCAGGAGGACACAGTTCTATTCCCAGCCAGCTCACATGCCCAGGTTGCAGGCTTAATCCCCAATGGGGGGCATGCAGGAGGCAGCCAATCAATGATTCTCTCTCAACATTGATGTCTCTCTCTCTCTCTCTCTCTCTCTCTCTCTCTCTCTCTCTCTCTCCCTCTCCCTTCCTCTCTGAAATCAATAAAAAATATTTTAAAAAACCTTTTTATAAAACAAGTTAAATACGTAATAAAATATAGCTAACCTACTGAGTACTGTATGTATAATTTCAGTTGATACGGCTTAGAAACTTCCTGTCTAAAAAAGAAAAAGGGAAGAAAAAAAAAAGAACAGAAAGTAAGCATTTGAACAACGCCTTAAGAAATAATTGAGACTTTGTACACCAAGATGGCAGAAGGGGTTTGGGGGCTATAAGGTCAGAAAAAGCAAGTAAGAGACATGAAAATATGCCCTCACCACATTTTAGCTTGTTAGTCAGTTGATCTAACTTGTTAATTCATGGGAAAAATGAAAGGGCATTCCTCTCCTACATCTCAAAACTGTCTCTATCTTTCCTTCCTATTTCAAAAGTTTCCCCACTCTTTACCAAAGCTAAATTCTCCAAATTGTTCCTGACCCTTTTGCTGCTTGTCTACTACTATATAGTGTTCCAGTGCTCACCATCTCTCTTCTTCCTTCTGTGGCCAAATTTTTGAAAGAATGGTCTATATTTAAATCTACTTCCTAATTCACTACTCAGTTACATAAGGTTAATTTTCTTCAGTAAAATAAATGAAATAAGGATATACTTTCTTATTTTCCACTTTCTTTTTTATAAAAAAATAATAATAAGTTAACCAGTATTTCTTTTTAAAATGCATAGACTATATTCAAGGAACAGAGAATGTACAGTCTCTAAATAGATTTCAAATGCCCAGAGAGTTAACTATTAAACAGTTGAAACTCTGTGTAAATATTTTCAGTAAATAAACTGCTATTGTAGTTATTAGTGAGAATTCTGAACTTTAAACATGCTGTCTCTCAATTATCTTTCCAAAACTCAGAGCTCCTTTACAATTCTTCAGATGACAATAGGTAGGTATACAATTCATCTTCTTCAGCAACATAAAAGAGGTACTTTTATGGAAATTAATTCATGCTGGGCCCTTAATCTTTTTTAGAAGACCCAGAATAAGGTAAGGTTTGATATCTCGACACTGTACTGATACACCAAGAGAAGTGTCTCAGTCCAATCTTTGATTCATGTTTGGTTCTCCAGCTGTTTCATTTACTAAAGAAATAACGCCTAATGCCCTGGCCAGTATTGGTCAGTGGTTAGAGTGCTGGTCCGTACACCAATGAGTCATGGTTCAATATTTGGTTGGGCAAGGGCATGTACCTGGGTTGCAGGTTCAATCCCTAGTCCCTGTCAGGGAATGTGCAGGAGGCAACTGACCAATGTGTCTATCTCTCAGTCTCTCTGATACTTCCACTCTCTCTAAACTTTAGAGTCTAAAGAAAAAAATCTATGGGAAAAAAATGTTCTCGGCTGAGGATTAACAAAACAAAAACAAAAGAATCGCTAAAATGGTCTCTCTTCTTATAATACATAGCCAGAACTCTCCATAACTTATGTTGTTTACCTTTCTTGACTCCAAAGCCAAATTTATCAGTACCTGTTAACCACTTACATTAATTTCAAAAATGCCAAGAACCACCCATATGTTATGTACACATAAGTCTTTCACTGTTTAGTGAGTGTTATGCATACTATTCCATGAATTATTGAGCAATATGTGGGTCTTAGCTCATCTTTTCAGATTTCCTTTGTAATATATACTTCATTTCATTAAACAATCCAACTATCTTGCTTTATATCTTTTAAAAATAGATTTATTCCAACTATATCCCACTTTTTTTTTTTAATGGCTCTTCTTAATGTAGACAAGATCTTTACCATGAATTTCTCTTCTGTTCTTAAGGAATAGAGTTTTCAGAGCTACCAAGTGCATCGAATGTTATAGAAATTCCATAAATATTTGTCAATAGGTTAATTTATGGTTAACAATATTAAGGTCACCAAACATATTTTGATTAAGAAACAAATTGAAAATTTCAGGTCCACCTCTTCAGACTCCTTGTAGGGGTCAAGACTACAAATAGAGACCTACATTGCATACATCTAAATATTCAAGTTATAAATCAAGTTAAACTATGAAATAAAATATGGTCTCTTACTCCAGCCTTGATAAATATACTTTCAACCACCTGGAGGTACTGATATTAATTTAGAATTTTTAGACTCTTTGAAGTTCCACACTATGGTGTAGTGACATGGGAGTGCCAGCCCACACCCTTCTCTACACATTCCCCAGTTCAGTCAGCAACTTGAGGGGGCTTGTTCACACATTTGGACATCCTACCCACTTTAAGCCCTAACCACCCTTCAGGCTAAGGCTACTAATTTTATACAGCACACAGCGCATGGAGGTGGACAGAATGAGGGCTCAAGATGGGCACACCCTCTTGGCTCTTCAGATCCTTCATCCTGTGGCAAAGTGTGGCCAGAATAGAGTCCTCTAATTCACGGTCCCAAAGCAAGGCCTCTCTTGCCCAGAATGAAAGGTAATACATATTGGGTAATTTACCAAATTGGAGAATTTACCAGATCAGTTTGTTACTAGTTAATATACAAGTTGAAAATAAACACAGTAGAACCTCAGTTCTTTAACTTAATTCATTCTAGGAGGCCATTTGAGAAGTGATTTGTTTGAAAACCAAGTCATTTTTCCCCCATTAGAAATAATGTAAATTGAACTAATTCATTCCAGACCCCCAAATGATTCCCTATTTTAATCTTTCTTATATACAGTTCATGTCTAATATGCTGTTTAATCTATAAATAAACATTTATTTTCTTTAAGCTATTGAACCAACCAATACTAGCCTTAAGTGAATCACTTTTAGCATTTGGTCCAGGGATGTCTTTCAGGTCAGCATGCAGCATCTTTGCTTGGTCATATATCACACTTCCTCTGAAATGGCTGGCACTGGCTGCTTTTCATTTATCCAAATCAACGAGTTTTCCTATCTCCAGTTGTGATCACTATTTCTTTCATACCCTTAGCAACATCAGCACTCTTTTTTTAAAAATATATATTTTATTAATATTTTACAGAGAGGAAAGGAGAGAGATAGAGAGCTAGAAACGTCGATGAGAGAGAAACATCGACCAGCTGCCTCTTGCACACCCCCTACTGGGGATGTGCCCGCAACCAATGTACATGCCCTTGACCGGAATCGAACCCGGGACCCTTCAGTCCGCAGACCGATGCTCTACCACTGAGCCAAACCGGTTTCGGCAACATCAGCACTCTTGATGGCCTCTTTATGTTTTAAAATTCTGCTAATCTTTGATTTCAGTTTTGCCAGCAACAAAAGCATTCTCTTCTTGCCAGAGAGACATTTTTTTGTCATGATGAGGTATCATCTTGAAAGGGTTGTCAGTTTGAAAACCGGAGTTTGGTTTGACCCCAAGACATTTTTTTCTATGAACAACTCGATCAAGAACCAAATTGTTCTAGATGGGAGATGTTTGAGAAATGAGGTTTGACTGTATGTAAAAAGAAGATTACAGTAAGTGGTAAAATCTGAGATCCCAATCTTTAATAACTTCAGTTTCCTTGAGATCTACAATTGAAGGATCTAACATTTACCTGGATCTACTATTCAGACTACATGTAGATTCTATGTTTTCTTTAAAAATTCATACAAATTTACCAAATTCAACTCACATGCTACAGGGAGTTAAGAGAACATCGAGGAACAAAAGAAAGAGGGGAAGGAGAAAACATAGAGTATCAAAGACAAGATCAGATATGTGGTCTAAAAAAGTCATTACCATGGTGCTCTGTCACTTGTGTGAAGCATATAGGGTGAAGCATATGACACCATTAACAATCTGATCAAAGCCACTAGACTAGCATCACAGCTTGTTCTCACTAACACAGAGATTCATGTAGTTCACTTGTTGGCCTCATAATGCCCCTATTCTAGGCACTGTATACACTGTAAATCAAGCTGAATTTTTATCAGCATTAAGTTGAGTCTAATGATAGCACTCCCTATACCTCAATGTAAATTGCTGCACTGCAATTTTTACTTTACTTAGCAAGAAAATTCATGTTAATTTTTTGGGGAAAACTAATAAATAATTCTCATCACAATACATATATACATATTCCACAGGAAGGGAATAATTTTAACTGGAAATCTTATTTATGTGTACTTACTGAGATTGTACCATTGTCTAGACCTATGGACAGTCTTCTTGTTTCCGGGTTAAAAGACATGCATGAACATGGAGCTGAAAGAAATGAACATGTTGATGAAGTTAACAAAACAATGATTCTCATTAATGCAGGAGTGACTACTAGCTAAAAGTGTATGGCTATTTTATTTTATTTTTGGCCACTATTTCCTGAATAACAGTTCATTTAACTCCCACTCACCAAAAATGAAAACAGCAAACTTAAAGCCAACCCTAGTTTTTTAGTTACCCTTTTAATCAATATTACAAATAAGATATTCTCAACTACACAAGTTCTAAGGGGCTTGGTCTCAGCTGTTCTGTCCATATCAAGTCTAAGTTTGCTTGACTAGATTAATAATATGTTGTGTGTGTAATCCTTCTGTCACCAGCCTATCTGTCTCTTCCACTCAAACCCCAACTTTAATAGGAAAAAAAAACCAACAACTATTTTTTCTTAAGTAGTTAAATAAAAGAAAGATCTCATCCTCCCACTAGTATAAAAATCTATTTTGAATCACAATTGATTTGGGGTATGAAGACTAGCAGAAATCTTTTATCCAAAGCATTCAAGGGATATGCTGGAAGCTATTAACTGAAAAAGACTGAGGATTTGTCTCAATCTAAACAAGAACCAACTTGACATAGGGCCAGGCTCTACAGGAGAGAAACCAGGTGAGTCAGTTCACCCTGTCCTGGACAGGGCTATCTGGTTCTGCAAGAATGACCTCAGTTTAAGTAAATTAAGCATGTCTGGAAGCCACGTGTGTCCATGAAGTGCTTACTATACAGTCAGCTTCCAGGTGCCTGCCTTATAGACCTATGCTTGCTTGTAAGAATGGAGTATTTTTGACAATGTGTCCTATACTGAAATAGTTGTTCTAAAGAGTCCTATACAATTTTTAAAAATCCCCCCTATCTTCACAGTAGCGCTGTAGATCATGAACTATTCATCATCATAATCATAACTGGCATCAGATATTTTTATTACTACTTTACACAGTTATGATTAAATGTCTTACCCACGGTCACACAGGAAGAAAAAGCTGAAAAAGGTTTAAAGACATAACTCAAACAACAGTCCTACTTTCAAACATCTAACTTAGATATCTTTAAACTATAAAAGAACTTCAAGTTCTACTAACAGAGCCATTTCATAAACACATCAATTAGTAGTATTTTTTCACTCTCTATAAAAGGACCCTGAACCACAATAAAAAGATCTTCTAAACTACATAATCACTTTTTTTTCTAAGTTTCTAATCATACAGTTAGAAAATAGAAACATACAAAAAATAATTTCCTCCATGAACTTCTACTAGTATAGCAATATATCTTCTTTCAGTTTAGCCACAAAATTAAACTAGATTCCCAAAGGAACACTGCTGGAAAAAAGTAATCAAATGGTATTTAATGTACTGCCCTAAGAAAGTCTTTCTTGCCCATGGCCTACAAACTATGTTGACAAAATTTCTACACAGATGCTAAGAATAATCTGATATTGTGGGTAAAATTAAAATCCAATGATTTCATGAAAAATTATCATGTTAGCTAAAAAAAGCAAACAAAAATACATTTTGATTACAACTATATAATCTACATAAACACATAAAAATATACACATAAAAGCTAAATATAGTTTGTTCAAGTAACAAGATTACTTCTTTAACATTGTCTTTACTTAGTATTTTGCTATTCTTATTACAATTTTTAAATTGAATAATTTATTAAATATTAGAGGTCCAGTGCATGAAATTAGTGCACGGTGTGTGTGGGAGGGTGTCCCTCAGCCCAGGCTGCACCTTCTCCAATATGAGACATCCCTCTCACAATCTAGGACTTCTGGCTCCCAACCACTCGCCTGCCTGCCTTCCTGATTGCCCTTAGCCTCTTCCCTGCCAGCCTGATCACCCCCTAACCTCTCACCTGCCATCCTGATTGACACCTAACTGATCCCCTGCCAACCGATTGCCCCCAACTGCCCTCCCCTATCCGCCTAGTCACCCCTACTTGCCTTACCCTGCTGGCCTGGTCTCCCCAACTGCCCTCCCCTGCAGGCCTGGTCACCCCTAAATGCCCTCCCCTGCACGCATAATCGCCCACAACTGCCCTCCCCTGCTGGCCTGATCACCCACAACTGCCCTCCCCTGCCGGCCACCTTTGACCACTTGGGGGCAGCCATCTGGTGGTTGGAGTGATGGTCAATTTGCATATTATTCTTTTATTAGATAGGATAAGTATGGGAATATAGAGCAAAATTTGATCATAGCCCAAAAGACTATGGACTGGTCAAGGATAACTGTATCACTTAGCTATCTGCCTGACTATGTAAAAGTATTTTCTATGTAATTCCCTCCAAAGATCATATCTAGTGATATAATAGTTAGAAAAGCCATTGATTTTTTAATGTGATTTAAAAGACATTTCTTTAATATTGTACAACCTATCCTTAAATCTGCATTACTGTTTCTCTAGTCATTGTTTTCCCCTCATTTACCAAATTTCTTGTCATTCTGTCAAATTTACAATGCTTATAGCCATGTGACACAATGACATAAAAGGTAGTATGGCTGTCATCAAGGAATTTCTAGATTGTGACACCAACTATATATAAGAGCTATAAGACTTGTCCCCAATGTCACCTTAGTTCAAATCACTTTATATTGATGGTAAGCAATACCACCAGAATTCAAAAGGAAAAGACCTTTCCTATTATAAGGAACCATAACAAAGAAATTTTAATAGAAATTCTGTTGTGCTAGAACCCATATACTTGAACACAAGATGATTACAGACAGGGAATGCCAGATATAGAGGGCAATACTTCCCAGATATTGTCCCAAATGGGCAAACATCTCTTCAGAGGCACCATGGTAAAGCATCAAGCAAATCTGTGTGTGTGTGTGTGTGTGTGTGTGTGTGTGTGTGTGTGTGTACATGTGTAGAGAGAAAGACTTTTGGGGGGAGAGTTATGACGCTCCTCAAACCATTTCCCAACTGTGACACTCCCATAGGAATAGTTCCTATGTTAGTTGCCCACACTGTAGGGCTAAGGAGGCAGGGAGTGATTGAAAAAAATATTTATGCCTCTTTTGTTGCTATAGTAAATGTACAATTGTCTAGACCTTTGGGAAATGAGGTTTCCTTTTGGGAAATAAGGGAGTAAAGAAATCAACACAGAGATCCTTCTAACTTCAACTCACCAGAAATTTTTTTTTTTTAAAACAACCTCTGAAAGACTAGTGCTATGGATCTTACAAAATGCACTCCCATCCATCCATGCAATAAAATTCAAAGGGGCAGAACTGTGCGAGGAAGGATAGAAGATACAGTAATATTAATTATAGATAAATGGTAAAGAGAATCCTCTGGCAAGAAGAATAAGGGAGGAAACAAACAAAATATGACATAAGGACAATACTTGTAGTGAGGTTACAAAAATGAATGTTTCATAAATAATATTTCAGTTTTATATATAATATTTCATAACAATATTTCAGTGCTATAAAACTAATAATCAACCTATATAATAAAAACGTAGGTGGCATCACACCCTCACACAACATCGCCACAAGATGACCACCACAAAATGGCCTACCTCACATCATCACAAGATGGCCAGCAGGAGAAGGCAGTTAGGGGCAAACAGGCCAGCAGGGTAGGGCAATGAGAGGTGACCAGAATAGCATAAGAGGGCAGTTGGGGGCGATCAGTCTGGCAGGGGAGGGCAGTTGGGGGTGATCAGGCCAGCAGGGGAGGACAGTTGGGGCCATCAGTCTGGCAGGGGAGAGCAGTTGGGTGCGATTTGACTGAGAGGGAAGCAGTTAGGCATCAATCAGGCCAGCAGGGGAGCGGTTAGGGGGCGATCAGGCTGGCAGGCAGAAACAGTTAGGGGCAACAAGGCAGGCAATTGGTTAGGAACCAGTAGTCCCGGATTGTGAAAGGGATGTCTGACTGACAGATTGGGCCCAAATCGTTAGTCAGACATCCCCCAATAGGTCCCAGATTGAGAGGGTGCAGGCCGGGCACCTCCCAACCCCTGTGCACGAATTTCGTGTACAAGGCTTCTAGTAAGTCAGTAAAAAAATAATGGTATCTCTGATGGCTGAAAGTTCATCAGAGATGAGCTGGCTGAAAGACTACTCTACTCTTTTAACTTAAAACTGCATTCCCCAGAGGCTGACCAGTGGCTGACCAGAACTCTAAAATTACAATACAGCTTCCCTCTATGACTATCAAAACTGTGTCCCTGAATTCAAATTGAAATAAATACAGCATGATACAAAACCTGAAGATACATTTATTTCCCCCACCTTTAACTGTTTCCCCACAAGAAAGGATAACCATCAGAGTAATCTTTGTAGGGTGAACCCTATTTGCTAAGGCCTCTCATGTATACCATGTGTCAAAATTTATGGAGCCTGCAACCTGGACAGGGATCGGGTGGGCCTATGGGAAGAGATCCCATACCCTATGTTGGTAGGAAAGTCCTACAGAAAGAAATCTATGATTACAACAGAACTCTATGATTCTAATAGTCCCTCCCTGAACTTCCTTTTCCCCTCAGTAAAAAAGGGGCTTTCCACTTCTTTCACTATGTGCTTGTGGCTCACCACGGCTGCATGTACTGGATTGCAATCCCTTCTTTATCCTCAATATATCTTTTTTGGTGATGGACTATCTGGTTGGCTTTTGTTTACATTTGATACATGCTATGTGTAGTTTGCCTGAGACTTCTTCCCCTCACCTCCCCCCAATAACTGAAATTCAAAATCTTGCCACAAGTCTTGTTCATGTTATATCCTATTTTTTTCTAGCTTCCTATTTTCTCAGTTTTTATTGAAATCTAGAAAAAAACCGATTCCAATGTCTTCATAAAATAATACAAGAACTCATCTTACATGCTATCTGATTAAGATTTTCCATCTCCCTTCTCTGTCTCAGACTTATGACAGTCAAGGAAGTATATTTGGCAATATTTTAAGATAGTGAAAGGTAAAAATAAGATAGAAAAGAAATTGGTGCAGGCTATGTGCAATGGAAAATAATCATTCTCTTACTTTATACCTTCATGGCCAGCCAAAATCTTATCTTTAAAATTAAACACTTACTGGGTATTTTTGTTTTGTTTGTACAAATAGTAGTACATATGTCTCCTTTTCCCCCAATTGACCTCCCCCTGGCCTCTCCTACCCTCCCACACAGGCCCCACTCCCCGTCCCCAGCAGCTGTGTTCACTGGCTATGCTTATATGCATGCATACAAGTCCTTCAGTTGAACTCTTACTCACCCCCCAACCCTCCTCTGCCTTCCCGCTATGTTTGATGCTTGTCTCTGTATCTATTTTTTTTCATCACTTTATGGCATTCTTTATATTCCACAAATGAGTGAGATCCTGTGATATTTATCTTTCTCTGACTGGCTTATTTCACTTAGCATAATGCTCTCTAGTTCCATCCATGCTGTTGCAAATGGTAAGGATCTTTTATACTGCAGTGTAGTATTCCATTGTGTAGATGTATCATGGTTTTTTAATTCATTCATCTACTGATGGGCATTTAGGCTGTTTCCAAATCTTAGCTATTTATTGTAAATTGGCTGCTATGAACACAGGGGTGCATATATCCTTTCTGATTGGTGTTGATGTTTTCTTGGGATATATTCCTAGAAGTTGGGCTACTGGGTCAAATGGGAGTTCCATTTTTAATTTTTTGAGGAAATGTCATACTATTTTCCACAGTGGCTGCACCAGTCTGCATTCCCACCAGCAAAGTATGAGAGTTCCTTTTTCTCCACATCCTCTCTAGCACTTGTTGTTTGTTGATTTCTTGATGATAGCTATTCTGACAGATGTGAGATGGTACCTCATTGTCGTTTTGATTCGCATCTTTCACATGATTAGTGATTTTGAGCATATTTTCATATGTTTCTTGATCTTCTGTATGTCCTCTTTCAAAAAGTATCTATTTAGGTCCTTTGCCCAGTTTTTGATTGGGTTGTTTATCTTCCTTATATTAAGTTGTATGAGCTCCCTATAAATTTTGGAGGTTAACCCCTTATCAGAGATAACATTGGCAAATATGTTTTCTCATGCAATAGGCTTTCTTATTGTTTTATTGATGGTTTGTTTTGCTGTGCATAAGCTTTTTATTTTTATGTAGTCCCATTTGTTTATTTTCTCCTTAGTTACCATTGCCTGTATTGGTAAAGATAATGCTACAACAAATGTCTGATATTTTGCTGCCTATAGCTTCTTCTAAGATTTTTATTATTTCCTGTCTTACATTTAAGTCCTTTAACCATTTTGAGTTTATTTTTGTATATGGTATAAGTTGGTGTCTAGTTTCATTATTTTTGCATGTATCTGTCCAATTTTCCCAATACCATTTACTGAAGAGACTGTCTTGACTTCATTGTATGCTCTTGCCTTCTTTGTCAAATATTAACTGAGCATAATGAGCAATTTCTGGGTTCTCTGTTCTGTTCCACTGGTCTATATGTCTGTTCTTGTGCCAGCATCAGAAAGGTTAGAGAACAGTGGCTTTGTAGTATAGCTTAATATCTGGTATTGTGATCCCTCCAACTTTGCCATTAATTCTCAAGATTCCTGCAGCTATTCAAGGTACTTTTTTATTCCAGATGAATTTTTGGAGAGTTTGTTCTAGGTCTTTGAAGTATGCCATTGGTATTTTAATGGGGATTGCATTGAATTCATAGATTGCTTTGGGTAGTATGGACATTTTAATGATGTTGATTCTACCAATCTAAGAACATGGTATATTCTTCCTCTATCTCTTTTTTCAGCATCCTGTAATTTTCTGAATACAGGTCCTTTACCTCCTTGGTTAAATTTATTCCTAGGTATCTTAATTTTTGTTGTTGTTGCAATGGTAAATGGGATTTTTTGTTTGTTTGTTTCTCTTTTTGTAAGTTCATTATTAATGTATAAAATGCCATAGACTTCTGGGTGTTAATTTTGTATCCTGCTACATTGCCAAATTCATTTATTAAGTCTGTTAATGAGTATTTTTTTAAACGTTAATCTTTGTAGTTTCAGGCAGGTATTCAGCTTAAAGGTTAGAAGAAAATAAAATAAGAAAAAATTCCAAACTGGGCAATTATATCAATAACTACATAATTTTAAAGGGGAAAAGCTTAAGAGATGCAAGTCCTAGAAAAAGGGAACTCAAGAGACCAATATCAACCTCAACAGAGTCAATAATTAAGTGGATTAGAGAGAAATTGTCCACTTGTGTTTCTAATACTTCTACCCCATAGGTCAGGGGTGGGGAACATCTGTATAAGGTCTGAGAAATCATTTGGTCTGACCTGGCCAAGGCATTAGGAGTGAGTTAATTAAATAGAGCAGGCTAATTTTTAGTTGATAATTTTGTATGGTCTACAAATAATGTTATATATATCCAAATGGCTATTGGCAGAAAAATGGTTTCCATCCATCCCTGATCTTAAAAAAATATTGTACTTGCTTTTAAAAAAAATGTAGTTGAGAGCAGGATTCTCGCAATACTTCTACTTGGGAAAAAGTTTCTAATTTCTATTATTTACACCTATAATTCTTTCAGTTTATGACTTATTTTCTGTCCTTTGCTGATTGGTTGAACTTTGCTCAAATCAACAGATGTTTTACTGACGGTAAGCCTGAATTTCAATCACACTGACTGCTTTACAATGCTACAGACATATTTTGGCAGAAAACATGAATCTTCATGGAATGTTCTGGTGGGAACTTCAAAACTAAATAAACAACATTACTTCCACGAATAAAACTTCAGTTGTTAAAGGCATCCTGGTGAAGTTAAATGTCAAAGTTCTAAGTTAAAGGGCTTTGAATACAGAGCCTTCAAGGAGCACCCCATCCCCACAAAGCAAAGATCTAATTTCCTGATCTTACTTCATTTAGCCCTGTTTGTCACAAGATAGTTTCTATTATTTTACAATATTCAACCCATGTTTTATTTTTTAAATATATTTTATTGATTTTATACAGAGAAGAATTGAGAGGGATAGAGAGTTAGAAACATCAATGAGAGAGAAACATCGACCAGCTGCCTCTTGCACTTCCCTACTGGGGATGTGCCCGCAACCAAGGTACATGCCCCTGACCGGAATCGAACCCGGGACCCTTCAGTCCGAAGGCCGATGCTCAATCCACTGAGCCAAACCGGTTTTGGCCCATATTTTATTTTATTTTATTAAGAACACTTATATTTACGACTTTGAGTGCCTAGTGTTTAAAAGTACTTTTTCATTTAAGTCAAATATTTATGTAACTCAAACAAAATGAATCGTTTATTTTCTTTTAATTTAGTGAGTGACATCAATAAAATTATAGTGAATTATCAATAGTCACTTTTTCTCCCTAACAAGTTGTAAGTTATAACAAACTGATCTAATAACTACAGCAAATATAAAACTACTGTCCAATGAAAATCAGAGTATGCTAAATAAATGGCTTAATTACTTGAATTAATATCTGTTATCTTCCATTTAAATAATCAGTTTTCCTTCATTTCCATTAAAAAATCAGAAGTTCCTTAGGTACCTTAGTAAACATAAAAATGAAAAGATAACATTATTTTCAAAAATCTAAATACAATACATTGTCTTTACACATAGTTCCATAATATAACCTATATAAAATAGAAACCAACAAAGGAACAATATGAATCATAACTAGCAATCAAGAAGTTTTTTGAAATAAGATATAAACAGCAGGATGAGCATTTCCTATATCCCCCCATCTGCCAAGAAACTGCCTCAACACAATTAAAGATATTATCTAAAAGTGGCCAAAACAAACACTAGCTTATAAAATCAGATGCCAAATCCATTACTTTTAATACCTTTCTATCATGAATGTAACTACATGAATTTTCTCCCCAAACTTCAATAAACCCAACAGAAGTGGGATAACACATGAACCACTTTCACAGAAAGTGGACAGTTTATCTGTTAGATTTTAATATCCTAAAATATTAAAGTAGTCCTTTGACTTCACTAATGGGAAAATTCCCGTTTACAATTTACATACAGAATAATTCATTTCCTTCTTAGATAAAAAGCATATGAAATATTAACAGTTTTAATATTCTATGTCCTCAATTGCAAGTTATCTGTTGCTCTGGGGAGCAATTTTCAACCTTTTTCATCTCATGGTACACATAAACTACGAAAATTCTGTGGCACACCAAAAAAATATATTTTTGTCAATCTGACAAAAAAAAAAGTAGGTATAGATTTGATTCATTCACACCAGATGGCTAACATGCTGGTTGTTGTCATTTTTTTAATTTGAGAAACTAAGGAAAAAGAGGTCAGTGCCCTGGATTAATAGCCAGTTATTGAATGTTTTAAAAATTATTGCAGCTCCGAGCCATAGCTCAGTCAGTTGGATGTTGTTCCGAATATTGAGAGGTCACCAGCTCAATTCCTGGTCATGGCCCATGCCTGGCTTGCAGGCTAGATCCTCAGTGGGGGGCATGCAGGAGGCGGCCAATTGATGTCCTGCTCTCACATCAATACGTATCTCTCCCTCTCCTTTCCTCTCTCTCTCTCTCTAAAAATCAATTTAAAATATGTTTTTTTAAAATTCTTACAAGACACCAGTTGAAAATCACTTTTCTAAGACTACAGTTCCAACAAATAGAAAAAGGAAGCCAATCTAGTCAAAACCTCACAAATTAGAAAATATTTCCTAATCCCTCTGGGTTAAGATCAGCATGTATACCTTGCTAAACACCAATAACCTGAAAGGACTTTACAAATACGTATTTGATACTACAGGCCAGGTGCACAGAATTCATGCATGGGTAGTGTCCCTAGGCCTGGTCAGCAATCGGGGCCAATCGGGGCTTTCCTTCCTCTGGCTGCTGGCCAGGGCCTGCCTTCCCACCCACCTTAGCCTGGTGCCATCTGCTCACCTGCTCCACTATCCTGCCACGGTCCTGCTCTTTTTGGAGCCCATCAGGGCTGGCAGTGCCTCCACTGCTGCCCGCTGCCAGCACCCTGTTGCCAATGCCCGCCATGTTTTGTGCTATGCCCTGGTGGTCAGCATACATCTATCTCCCAGTAGGTCAAAATCCCGCCCGTAAGGACAATTTTCATATTAGCTTTTTATTATATAGGACTTGGGGCCCAGTGCACAAAATTCATGCACTGAAGGGGGAAAGGGGAGTCCCTCAGCCCAGCCTTCCCCCTCTTACAGACTGGGAGCTCTCAGGGGATGTCCTGCAGGAGGCAGCTGATCTATGTTTCTCTCTCATCGATGTTTCTGACTATCTATCCCTCTCCCCTCTTCTCTGTAAAAAAATCAATTATATATATATATATATATATATATATATATATATATATATATATATTTTTTTTTTTTTTTTTTAAGAAAAGATGTTTCCTCTGCAGCTCATGTGCAGAGGACCCCCTGCATTGTGTCCACTGAGCTACAGGCATGTTCCCGTGGCCCAGGTCCGCATACCCCCAAGGCCAGCAACCAGCCCCATGTTGTGGGTGCTGGCCTGGGGGCGTGGGCCCAGGCCACAGCGTGGCATGGGCGCACATTCAAGCAGCCACCCCACCCCTAGCCACTTGGAGCCTGGGGCGTTCTGAGACCCCGGCAACTCAGGGCCTATGCGCGGGCCTACAGGCTAGGAGAGGCCTGGGTCCCAAGGATGTTCCAGAGACCCAGGTTGCTCAGTGCCTACATATGTAAATTAACCCACCATCTTTGTTGGATTAATTTGCATACTCACTTCTGATTGGCTGGTGGGCATCGCAGAGGCACGGTCAATTTGCATCTTTCTATTTTATTAGTATAGCTATCTCATAACCAGAAAATGGACAGTTTATCTGTTAGACTTCAGACCAGAGAAAATGTAAAGGTCTCCCACAAAGCTGACTCATCAAATTGGTAAAAATGAAAATCAAATACCAGTTTCCCTCCCAGGTACAGGTTCTAACCTATAAGGTATTTTGAATACAGTAGTTCCCCTCTCCTCTTACCTGCAAGGGATACATTCCAAGAACCCAATGGATGCCTGAAAATTCATATACCCACTATGTAAAACCCTATATATATACTATGTTTTTTTTATGCACACATGTTTTCATAAAGGAAGCACTTAATGGGTTCTCCTTGACTTATGTTAATTGCCAAACACCATTACTCTTTTAAAAAGAATTTTTAATACAATTTTTTTATTAATTTTAGAGAGAGAGAGAGGAAAACATTGATTGATTGCCTTCTGTTTGCACCCCTCCCGGAGACCTAACCAACAACCCAGGTTTGTGCCCTGAATGAAAATCTAACTGGCAGCCTTTCTGAACACAGAATAGTGCTCAGCAACTTACTCTTTTACTTTGTGTTCATTATCAAGTAAAATAAGGGTTACTTCAACATAAGCACTGGCATCATGAGACATTCAATCTGATCACCAAAAGGGCTACTAAGAGACTAAAGGCCAGGGAGCATGTACAGCAGGCAGAAGCTGGACAAAGGGATGATTCATGACCCAAGTGGGACAGGGAGAGATTTCATTACACCACTTGGGACGGTAATCAATTTAAAACTCATGAATTGTTTTTTTCTGGAATTTTCCATTTGATATTTTCAGACCATGTTTGACCCACTAACTGAAACCATGGAAAGTGAAACCACAGATAAAGTAGGACTAATGTACTCCAATCTTTTTTTTTTTTTTACACAATATATTTTTACTGATTTCAGAGAGGAAAGGAGAGAGAGAAATAGAAACATCAATGATGACAGAGAATCATCAATCAGCTGCCTCCTGCATGCCCTACACTGGGGATTGAGCCTGCAATCCCAGACATGTGCCCTCACCAGGAATCGAACCTGTGTCCTCCTAGTTCATAGGTCAATGCTCAACCATTGAGCCACACTGCCAGGCTTTACTCCAATTTTTAAAAATTCCTATCTTTCAGTGAATTTAATGTAAACAGCAAAACTGTGTTCAAACTTCATCTCTATATTTGTTTTACCTAAGATCATTTACTTAATTGCATTCCCTACCTCATCTCATAAAGAATTTGAAATGGCTTTTAAAAAAACACAAAAAAAACCCACAACAGATACAATGTAACCAAACAATAGGAATAAGTAAAAAGTCATGACTAAGAAAATACATAAGAACAGAAAGAAATTAGAATATAGATCTATTGGGAAACAAAATAGGTTTCACATTTCACATTATCCTTTAGAACTATGTACCAGGTCCTTAGAACTGTTCCTCCAAACCTTTTCACCTCATGGTAGATACAGAAAATTAGATGTGTATGCCACTGGACTGAAAGGAAGAGAATACTAGGGCCAAGATGACTAGATTACCCCTGTTCTGCTACAGGGGATCAGTTCTCAGAGCCAGTAAGCCATTTGGGCCATCCTAGTGTGTTATAGTGTTCTTGCTGGAAAGTTCCACCTTAGAGAAAGCAAAGGGTTTCTCTCTTATTTGAAAAATATCACTACTTAGTGCTTCTCATCAAAAGGACACTGAGCATTATGATAGACAATAACTTCAAAAATAGCAATAATGTATACATCAATCTGAGATGAGAGCACAATGAATGAAGGCATTTCTGCACAGGGCTAACACAGAGTGGGAAAAATCAAAATATAGATGAATAATCGAACTTCATGATGCCACCGTAAATAGACTTTCAACCAAGCTTTAGATAAAAACTGGGAAGTAAACAGTTAAAATTTATGTTTTCCAGTGAAAACTAGAGTTCCTATACTTTAAAAGTTAACAGAGACACATAAAACAGTGTGGTGGTTACTAGACGGGGTAGTGGGTAGTGGAGGGTAAAGGAGACCAAATATATAATGACAGTTGATAAATTAACTATGGCTGGTGGGTTGTCACAGTTTGATTCCCAGTCAGGCACAGGCCCTGGTTGCGGCTGGATCCCCAGTAGGGGGCAGCCAATCAATGATTCTCTCTCATCAATGATGTTTCTATATCTCCCTTTTCCTTCCTCTCTGAAATCAATAAAAGTATTTTAAAAAGAGAGAAAGAGAGATAAAATAAGTTAACTAAGTATGTAGTAAAGTGATCAGACTTGTGTGAAAACGGAGAGGCCCAACCACTCCTTCAGACTGGACAAACCATCCCCTCAGGTCCCGGCAGAAAGCTGGAAAAACGACAAAAGAGGTCATTTGATGGCTCTGTTAGGTGTCTTTTTTATCTGTAATTAATCTTTGAAAAACTGTCTTCTGTTTTGCTTTGGGAACAAAGTTATAAACACTTAGAAGCCAAAGTAAATTCCACCTGCCTGTCCTGGCAGCGACAGAACCCACAGAGGTTTACCTGTTATCCAACTCACCCTAGTCCTGAGGCTTTGCCCTCTTCACCTCTTACTCACCACAGCACTGGCAGACAAGCTGTTTTACCTATTCTCTGTGCCCTAGGGGAAAAGCTGGCAACAAAGGCCTAGACATGATACCCTATACTTTAATAGAGTAAGAAAAATCTCAAATAGCCGAAACCGAAACCGGTTTGCCTCAGTGGATAGAGCGTTGAAGGTCTGCGGACTGAAGGGTCCCGGGTTCGATTCTGGTTAAGGGCATGTGCCTTGGTTGAGGGCACATCCCCAGTGGGAGATGTGCAGAAGGCAGCTGATCGATGTTTCTAGCTCTCTATCCCTCTCCCTTCCTCTCTGTGAAAAATCAATAAAATATATATATTTTTAAATCTCAAATACCTGCCACCCGGGCTCCTGCTTGAGATATCTCTCCTTCATTCCTTTGTCAGACTTACTTAGTTGGTAAAGTAAATCTAAAATATCCCAACCATGAAAATAGAAATGCATGTGCTTTTCATGTATATGTGTGTATTTTCCTATGTAGTGTGATGCAATGTGGTGATTGAAATGGTATTTATTAGATGCCTGAAACAAATAATCACACAAATGGACACAACAGAAACCTCAACTATGTACCGTCACAAAGCCCCTTTCTGGTTTCCAAACCCAGGCAGGTACCAGGAGAGTAGATTGTAACTTGATCTTGTCATAAACAATAAGTAGGTACTATGTGAGATATGCCAAGAGGATTTTTAAAAATATTTTTCATTGATTTTAGAGAGGGAGGAATGGAGAGAGAAACATCAGTGAGAGGGAAACACTGATTGGTTGCCTTCTGCATGCCGCCCACCTGGGATTGAGCCCGCAACCCAGGCATGTGCCCTGACCCAGAACCGAACTGTTAATCTCTTGGTGCATGGGTCACTCAACTACACCGGCTAGGCAAGAGGGTATTATTTTTTTTAAATTATCTTTATTAATGATATTTCTTTTTGAAAGAATATTCGATAAGGAAACGCTCCTACTTCTCACTCATCTGTAAAAATCAGCTTTCAGGAAACTACAAAACAAGTACTCAGTTACCCAAATTCTCTAAAGACAGCAGGGGTTTTAAATGGAGATTTTATGACCATGTTTCCATTACGATTACTTCCTGTGTTTTAACACTCACCGTGCATCAGAGGTGGTACTTATTTTAAGACTGCCTTCCCCATCATGAAGACAGGAATCATCTGCATATTGAACCACCATATCCATGGTGTTTAGTACAGTAGAAACATTTTAAATCTGCTGAATGGACTACCCACGGAAATGAAGAAAATAGGATAAATATTTCTTTATACTGCTCTTTTTTTTTTAATTTGAAGGTGGTATTTATTTATTTATTTTTTATTAAGGTATTATATGTGTACATATCTTACCATTGGCCCAACCCCACCTCCCATTCATGCCCTCCCTCCCCAATGTTCTGTGTTCATTGGTTGTACTTATATTCATGCATACCAGTCCTTCGGTTGTTCTCTTATTTCCCCCAGGTCTCCTTCCCCTCCCCGCTGTCATTTGACAATCTGCTTGTTTTATGGTGACTATCTCAGAATCACAAGAATAGAATCTGCTTCTCATTTAGCAGTCTGCTTGTTTTATGGTGACTATCTCAGGACCACATGAATAGAGTCCGCTCCTCCTATGGTTCATACCGCCCCTCCCCTCGGGTCGCACTGCTTCCCCTGGGACACATGGCCCCCTGGGACACACGGCTCACCCGGGACAACCGGCCCCTCTGGGGCACTGGGGTCGAGAATTGGAGGCGCTGCGCTAGCTCCTCGCTAGCACGGCGGGCAGGCTGGAACGGTTGCAGGTGGGCTGAGATGGCTGCAGGCGGGGAGACCGCCCTCAAAGGTGTCTCGTTCGGTGCAGAAGCGGAGCAGGAACGGACCCGGAGGCTAAGCTCTGAGGCCGCCCACTCCCTGAGCCCGGGGCATAGTGAGCTCTGTTCTCGGTGGATTTCCTTTATTCGCGGCGGTGGTGGCGGGTGCGGCAGCGACGGTCGCTCCTGTGGTTCAATTTCCACTGTAGTTTTAAAGTTCACCTGGC
This sequence comes from Vespertilio murinus, assembly GCA_963924515.1. Classification (NCBI taxonomy): domain Eukaryota; kingdom Metazoa; phylum Chordata; class Mammalia; order Chiroptera; family Vespertilionidae; genus Vespertilio; species Vespertilio murinus. The sequence goes on along the minus strand of OZ004707.1, from coordinate 83,142,043 downwards.
GGCAGTGATGGAAGCTTCGGCCCGGCCATGCGGCTGCGGAGGAAGGACTCTCTGGGGCCGGGAACGGAAGGCGCCACGCCGCCACGTCATCTCCACACCAGCACGGAGGGTGTGCTGGGAAGGTTGTGGGTGGGCTGAGATGGCTGCGGGCGGAGAGACTGCACTCAATGGTGTCTCCTTTGGTGCGGAAGCAGAGCTGCTGTGGACGCAGAGGCTAAGTTCTGAAGCCACACTCTCCCTGAGCCCGGTGCGGAGTGAGCTCTGTTTTCGGTGGATTCCTATTATTCGCGGCAGTGGCAGCGGGTGCAGCAGTGATGGTAGCTCCCGTGGCTCAATTTCCCCTGTAGTTTTAAAATCCACATGGCGGTAGTGGCGGAAGCTTCGGCCTGGCCATGCAGCGGAGGAGGAAGGACTCGCCAGCGCCGCGAACAGAAGGCGCCGCGCCAGCTCCTCACCAACAAGGCGTCCGCGGAGGCTGGGCTGAGCTGGCTGTGGGCTGGGAGACACTGTGCCATCTCTTCACCAGCACGGTGTGCGCAGAGGCTGGGCTGAGCTGGCTGCGGGCGGCGGTGGAGGAAGGACTGGCCAGGGCCTCGAACGGAAGGTGCCGTGCCAGCTCCTCACCAGCACAGCGTGCACGGAGGCTGGGCCGAGTTGGCTGCGGGCAGGGAGACGCCTCACCAGCTCCTCACCAGCACGGCGTGCACGGAGGCTGGGCCAAGTTGGCTGCGGGCAGGGAGACGCCTCACCAGCTCCTCACCAGCACAGCATGTGCGGAGGCTGGGCCGAGCTGGCTGAGGGCTGGGAGACGCTGCACCATCTCCTCACTAGCACGGCGGGCGGGCTGGGACAGCTGTGGGCCGGGATGGTTGCAGGCAGGGAGGCCACGCTCACAGTCTTCTCGTCCAGGCAGGAGCCAAAGGCGCAGTGGAGGCCCCGTATCAGCTCCCTGGCTCCCACGGCAGCTGGCAGGGCTGGCCCACTCCCTGGGCCCCGGGGCGGAGCGAGGTCTGGCTTCCCTCATTCCTGGCGGCAGCGGCTCTGGCAGGTCCGGTTTCCCTTTAGTTTTAAACTCCACATGGCAGCAGCAGCGCCCTGCTTTGTGTCTAGTTGTAGCCTTCCCATTTTGCCAGCTTTCCTGTGGGTCTGGTGCGATCCCTTTTGATTTTAGCTGTTGTTTTTTTCCAAATTGTTGCTGAGGTGGCAGCTTAGGAGACTACCTAGGCCACCATCTTGTTTCGGTCTCCTTTATACTGCTCTTTACTTGCCCTCACTTTCCCCAGACTATTATCAGCTTAACACCACAGTGACAGCAACAGGGACATAGCTCAGTCCTTTCTCTCTAAGAATTATAGAGATCCAAGAGAAACTGAACAGAGGGAAGGAGATATACTAATTGCAGGGCTAGGCTGAGTCACATTCTTGCAGTTGCAAGGAACAGAAACCCACTGGAGAGAACTTAAGCACAAGTGGGTATATCCAATAAGAAAGGGAGTATCCCTTGAACTCAAAGGAAGAAGCCAAGCCAGATTTCTGGGGGTTAGGAGGATGATGAGGAAAACCTTCAGCATCACTGGCTCAGGATTATCTCCCTGTGAACCAAGTAGACCTTCCTTCCTTGTTCATACTTTTCCTTTAAGCAAATCAGCTTTCACTGCTTCTTCAAGTACACAAATGCCTCACAGCTCTAGGGTATACATGTTCCCAGCTCAAGGGACTAGCCTACACTGAGACTAGCATTTCCTACTTGAAATTTTAATTCCTGGGAAAATCAGATTGGCTCAGGGGCAAACAGCCTTAACTAGGCAAATCTGGTTTCTCCTGGCTCCCTCCTACAAAGAACATGGGAGTTCCACAGAAAAGACAGGGTATGAGGACACTCCCAAAGCAGTAGCTGTGTTTGTTATCATGATGAGTTTACTCATCTTTCTTTTGTCTTCCACTCCGACAAGTTCACTCAGCCTTATCACACTGCCTTTTAGGCTCACTCCCTGCCATCAAACTTAGCCTTCAGTAGTCATTCTTTCTCATCTAATGTTTTCTGTTTCCTTCTCTCCATTAAACTTCAAATTCTCAGTGCTACCCAGAACACGACAAATACTATATTTTAAAAGTGTTTTAATGGACAAAATAAGCCTTATTATATGTACAAGATATTTTGTTTTATTTGAAATTTAGATACCACTATAAACACATAATGTGGTCATGTTCACCAAGTAGTGTCCATATTACAGCATCCAGATATACTGTACCTTTTCACTTATTTAACTAATACCACATTCCTGTCATTTAAGGATAATATTGACAAAAACACTTTTACAAAGAAAGGATTGTAAAACAACTTGTTGGAAATTAAAAACTATTTCATGTTTTCTAATTAACCAAAAATGTAGCATATTTCCTTATGCAATAAAATTATGCCTCTCTCAAGTTAAACAAAACTTAAATTCTTGTTCAGACATCAATGACTATGTTATCTAAATGCATGATTCCTAGGAACATAAAAGCAAATTCCTGACCAATTATAAAGAAATAACAGCCTTTTGTTATTTTATTTCTCCATGGTAGTGGAACCATCCAACAAAAGATTATAGATATCTTCTTGACCATATGTATGCCTTGTTCATCTACAAATCCTAGCACCTAGCTTTGGTTTGAATATAATAGATACACAGTAAATATTTGACTAGAATGTATACTTTTACCTATGTATTTGCAAATCAACACCACCTATGTCTGAGGCTTTGCATGTGTTCATATAAATGTATAAATTGCCACAAGACAATCTTCTCAAACTGTAAGAGGCTAGATATCTTTCTAGAATGCAGATTCTGATTCAGAAGATCAGGACTAAATCTCAATATTTGCATTTCTAATAAGTTCTCAGGTGATCCTGATGCTGCTGGTCTACGGGCTCCATTTTAATATCCAAGTAATCCCTTTTAACTCCTTATACGAGAACAGCACAGGTAAAGTATGCAAATGATTAGAGGGTTTTTCTTCTCAAAGACTGTGCCCTGTCATTATGAAAATTACGATAATGTCCTCAGGGAAACTCATCTTTATTAACAGATTCAAGTCTTCAATAGTATTTATTTATTGAGCACCTATGCCAGGTGCAGAAGCTACAGCAGCCTTTTAGTCATTCTTGCAGACAACTTAATAAATGATGAAAATGTAACTCAGGCTTCTTCTGTATTCTCGGTAATATTCAAATAAAGAGAGCATCAGAGAATGACACTTAAATGTGTATGAATGTGTATATGGTAAGGGGTTCTATAAATTATTGCTTAGGATGCTGTGTCATCATGAGGTTTCTATTAATGTTTATCTCAAGTACATTTCTTGCTTGCTTTCCCAAGCCTTCACCATTTTGCCCAGGTCTGCCTCTCCTCTGCCTTCGCAGTCAGTGAAGTGACCAGTCTCTGGGATCAACTTCAATTTTTGGATTACAGACCTTTCCCATCTTTTTCAGTGATATGTTGTAACAATTCTGATGAAAAAGCAAGACCACTGATTAGACTGGTTCATACCATTTAAAAGTCAAGAAAAAGTCGGCCGAAACCGGTTTGGCTCAGCGGATAGAGTGTCAGCCTGCAGACTGAAAGGTCCCAGGTTTGATTCCGGTCAAGGGCATGTACCTTGGTTGTGGGCACATCCCCAGTAGGGGTTGTGCAAGAGGCAGCTGATCGATGATTCTTTCTCATCGGTGTTTCTGACTCTCTATCCCTCTCTCTTCCTCTCTGTAAAAAATCAAATATATATGTGTGTGTGTGTGTGTGTGTATATATATATATATATATTTTTTTTTTAATTCAAGAAAAAGTCAATCAGAGAACTCATTTCCCTTTCCATGTACCTAAGTCCCCATTATCACCTTTACATATAATGGTGTCTGCTGGAGGTAAATAGGTAAGGGACAAATGTAAATACTCAGAATTACAAGAAGTTTCTTCTTCACTAATGTACAGTTGAGTACTTTGTTCAGCTCCATGGTTATGATGCAAAATTCTAGAGACACATAAAACCTCGAAGATAATTTCAAAATTACAGAAAGCCCTTACATCCTTAATAATTCATTTGTTCACAATCAGGCAAATTGTTATTTATGTCATTACAGCATTCTTTTGCCAGAGGCATAAATATAATCACATCTACAATTTAGCAAGAATTTATTTTAGTTATATTTTATAGCATATAGTTCTCAAACTGGGATACTTGTATCAAGAAAAAAGATGCAAACTATAGCAAGCCAGGGGGGATATGGGCCCAAACAGCATATCTGAGGGATTTTTCTAGGATATCAATTTTAATTAAGATTTGAAAGGGGAATGAGGGAAATGTTTACTAATATAACTGATGACAAAAGTAAATAATGGTTTTACACTAAAGCAAAATGGAATAGGATGCCCAAATTTCATTATTTTTAATGATAAAATACTAACTGAAAAGAAAGTTTCTACTTGGAGGTCTTCTCTCCCTACAAGGGAATATCTATCAGTATAAGAATCTAAGAAACAGTCCTATCTTTTTCTTACAGTATATTTGGATGATTTGCTATTTATCAGTGTAAGAACCTATTTCTCATGTAAGATCTTGGGGAAATGAGGTTGACGTCTATTTAGATTGTTTCATTCCTAAGAAAACTCTTTTAAGAACTGAATGTTCAATGTTGAATGTCTTGAATTTTAACAAATAACAGAAAAGTCACAGAATTGGGAGGAACCAAGATGGTGGCATAGATGAATGGCTGGTCTGCTGCCCCACACAACAATTTAGAGGAATTAAAACTAATATAAAGGACATCTATCACCCAAAACCATGGGAAGGCTGGCTGAAACAGAAAGGAGCGCAACCGCTGAAAAGCTGAGGTACGGGGGCACGAGAATCTCCAATCAGGCTGGCGGCGGAAATTGGGCGCACGGCTTTTTTTTTCAACCCAAAGGGAAACAAGCTGCGGATCACTTTCACTTTGAAATCCAGTTTCTGGGATAAGGTGGGGGACCCAGACGCCTACAGGGAGAAGCTGGTCTGCCCGGCATCAGGTCCAAAAGGGAGTGACTCTCTTGCAGAGGTGAGCACAGCAATCACTGTTTACTGTGCTGGTCCCAGGGCCTCAGGGACTTGGAAACTCGGAAGCACAGGGACTGCTGACGGCAGCCATTCCTGTTAGCCACGCCCCAGCCTACCTAGTCCTGAGGCCCTGCCCTGAGGCCCCGCCAGCACATCCTACAGACCTGCCTGTGCACCACACAGCTGCTTTTGCATATAAATGGCCAGTGCAGCTTAACTAAATAAACTGAAGCTCCAGAAATAAAACTGCCAAGTCCCAAGCAAATGAACTGTGCCCCATTGGTGATCCAGAAGCCAGTGTTCCTAGTGGTCAGTTTCAACCCCTCACACCTATAAGTGACACATTCGGGAGACGGACTCAGAGAGCACCAAAGCTCCACTGAAACAAACCATGTCTCCAGCACAATAGTTCTTCCACTAAAATGAGAAGAGACAGAAGCATGTCACAATGGGAGAGAGGAAGGAAAGTAAACTAATGGACGACACAGAGTTCAGAATCACATTTAGAAAATTACTCAAGAATCTTCTAAAAACCTTTGAGAAACTTGATGAGACCTCCAAGAAGCTTGGTGAGACCTTCAAGGGCCTTAAAGAGAATACCAAAAAAATGGAAAAGTACCAGTCAGAAATTAAGCATACAATATCTGAAATAAAGAATATACAGAAACTCAACTATAGATCAACGTACCCCAAGAATCAAACCAAAGATCTAGAATATAAGGAAGGAAAAATCATCCAACCGGAGAGGCAGAAAGAAAGAAGAATCCAAAAGTGTGAGGATAGTCTAAGGCAGGGGTGGGCAAACCTTTTGACTGGAGGGCCACAATGGGTTCTTAAACTGGACTGAAGGGCTGGAACAAAAGCAACCTGACCACACTGGCACTCTCATCTTGGGCTGCTGGTGAAGGAGTGGAGGGGAGAGCAAGAGAACCCTCCGCTCTTTCGGCTCCGAGGGCCAGATAGAACAGCCGAACAGGATCCAGCCCATGGGCCGTAGTTTTGCCCACAGCTGGTCTAAGGAGCCTCTGGGACGGCTTAAAGCGCACCAACATCCGGATTTTTGGGGTACCAGAAGAGAGAGACCAGGATATTGAAGGCCTACTGAAAGAAATAATGAAAGAAACCTTTCCCTACCTGGTAAAAGAAATAGACTTACAAGTTCAGGAAGCTCACAGAACCCCAAACAAGAGGAATCCAAAGGGGAACACACCAAGAAACATCATAATAAAAATGCCAAGGGCAAAAGACTTGAATCTTACAAGCAGCAAGAGAAAAACAGCTAGTTACCTACAAGGGAGTACCTATACGACTGTCAGCTGATTTCTCAACAGAAACTATGCAGGCCAGACGGGAGTGGCAAGAAATATTCAAAATGATGAACAACAAGAACCTACAACCAAGATTACTCTATCCAGCAAAGCTATCATTCAGAATTGAAGGTCAGATAAAGAGCTTCACAGACAAGAAAAAGCTAAAGGAATTCATCACCACCAAACCAGGATTACATGAAATGCTGAAAGGTATTCTTTAAGAAGAGGAAGAAGAAAAAGGTAAAGATAAAAATGATGAACAACAAAAAGACATCAAATACATACCTACCAACAAGTGAATCTAAAAATCAAGTGAATAAAAAATCTGATGAACAAAATGGACTGGTAAATATAATAGAATCAGGGACATAGAAAGGGATTGGACTAACAATTCTCAGGGGGAAGGGGGTGTGAGGGATACAGGAAGAGACTGGACAAAAATCTTACACCTATGGATGAAGACAGGGGTGGGTGGTAAGGGCATGGGGTGGAGTTGGAAATCAGGTGAAGGGGAGCTATGGGGAAGGAGGGGGGAAAGAGGAACACCAGTAATAATCTGAACAATAAAGATTTTTTTATTAAAAAATAATAATAAAATTAAAAAGCAAATAACATAACAACAATGCAAGGACAAATTTACTTCACAGATATAATCACTGGACAAAACTTTGAATTGCCTAAGGAAGTACTTTACAAAAAGTTAAACAAAATGTCAGAGAACAGAGTGAGACTGCTGTAATCAGTCTATATGCTGTGGTCCTTCCACTAATCTCATTCAAAAACTATTCAGGCATCACTACTCAAGAAGAAAATACAGAGAAGGCAATCTCAGAAGGAAGGGGAATTGAAGTCAATGTTTAGTTTTTTAGATAGAAATTCAGATACTTACAAGGCATTACATGATATATGCTTGGCCAATATTGTCCACTATCTCTCTTTAACCATACACGAACTGTCCTGTAAAAAAAAAAAAAAAAAAAAAAAAGTGTTTTAAAATAAGTATTTTTAGTTATAGGAAAATTTTGATAGAAACCAAATATGTTAATTATACACACACATATACATATTTACATGAAACATATCTTAACTATATATAATATATATATAAACTATGTAAAATATATATACATATATGTGAATATACCACATATGCCTCTCTATAGATCCTAAATAAAGGCCTGTATCCATTAAGAATTACATATGACTCCTGAAATATCCCCATATATGTCTATATGAGCACATGTAATGGTGATAATAAAAATTATTATTATTTTTGTTGTTTTGCCTCTTCATATTTATGATCCCCCACCCTCCCACCTCCCCCCAAAAAATCTGCTAGAAACATTCATGTGCCTGGGAGCTACTAGGTTTTACTACTTAAAGAAATGCAAAGAGATAAAATGAAGCAATATGCAGTATCTAACACACGGAGAAGGATTACATAGTAAATACGCAGTACATTACGTAGTCTTACCGGCCAGGCCAGGCCAGGCCAAGCCACTGTCTTGAGAGACAGTTCTTCCAAGCATGGTCTGGCAATTGTAAGCTCAGAGAATCACATTTCCTGAGCTAAAGAACCAGTCATTGGGCCCACCACAAAACAATGAAATCCTATAGCAAAGGCTCTGAGTGACATTCCAGGCCAGCTGGCCAGATAGAGAGCTCAGAGGAGGAGCAAAAGAAAAAAAAATAAATAGTCAAGACTAGGCCATTGTGCTCTGACCAGTGGCCCCACCATGAGTTACATGAGCCATGACATCATATTATGCACAAGTCACCAAAGCAAACACAACTAAGAAGTAAAGGGACAGTGTTCCATAGACCACAGAAAGTAGCAGACATCAAAGAGAAATGAGCAGTTCTCCACTCATATGCTAGTAGTTTTATATAAACATATATGTTACACCTACACTCCATATTCTTAAATCATCCAGGATAAAAATGAGACAAAAAAAGTACATATTTTCCTCAGAGAGTTGAACACTACCTAAGTCTTCATACTACATAGACTAAGTTTTAAATACTTTAGATTTTTTCCCAGTTAATCAGTAGGTCATCTATAAGAAATATTAGGAAAAAGACTAGACTGACTACAGACAAAATAAATGTCATTATCTCTACATGAACACAAGATACAGTGTAGTGATATATAATAACAATACAGATACTTACAGAATCCCATCCTTCTGGTCAACTATCCTAATTTTTGAGAAGGACAGGCATAATGGTAAATAATTTGTAAGAAGTTGTTTGATACATATACTATTTACACATATATCAGTCCTCATTTAAATTGTTTTTATAATATATGCCATTACATTTTTAATATGGAGATTACCTCAACAAGAATGAATGCAGGAGTGACGTCATAAATATGGCATAGTGGGAAGCTCCAGGAATCAGACCCTACACCAAATTAACTGTTGAGATGGCAAGAACTGTCAGAATCACATATGAAACCTATAATTTTATTAATAAATGTCACTCTAATAATTTAATAATTTTTTGAAAAGATGTGAAATAGAAGAAATCTAGAGGATCTATCCTAATAACACACAAAATGTTTTTAAGTAAAAAATTATTATAAGAAATAACGAAGGACACTGTGTATTGACAAAACATTCAATTCATCAAGAAGCTAATATAATTGTAAATATGTATGTGCCAAAAAAAAACAGAGTAAAAAATAGTATCAAGAAAACATTGACAAATTGAAATGAGAAATCAACAGTTCTTCAATAATAATTTGATACTTCAATAAACCATTTTCAATAATGAATAGAACATCTAGACAGAAGATCAAAAAGGAAATAGATGACTTGACTATAAACCACCTAGACATAACACACATAGAGAACACTCCACCCAATGAAAGCAGAACACACTTTTTTTTGAAGTGCACATGCAACATTCTCCAAAACAGGCCATATGTTAAGCCATAAAACAATCCTCAATATACTTCAAAAGAATGAAATCATAGAAAATATCCTCTCCAACCACAAATAAATGAAACACTACAATCAACTAGAGGCTCAGTGCACAAATTCGTGCACAGGTGGGGTCCCTCTGGGTGGGCTACAGGGATCGGACCAAAACCCGCAGTCCAATGCCGCCTGCAGCTCCTACCTGCCGCTCCCATTCAACAAGTCCCACTGTGCCTGCCCCAGGCTTATACCCTAACAGTCCCCAATCAGGAGAGGTGAGAACTGCCTTTGGCGCCCTCCCAAGAGGAGTGGCCTGCAGGATTGGGCTGAAACCTGCTCTCCAACATCCCCCACGGGGTCCCAGATTTCGAGAGGGTGCAGGCCAGGCTGAGGGACCCCACTGGTGCAAGATCTGGCTGGGGAGGCACCATGGGAGGGCTCCAGGGCGTGTCTGGCCCATCTTGCTCAGTCCCGATGGGCCGAACCTCAACAGCAAGCTAACCTACCAGTCGGAGCATCTGCTCCCTGGTGGTCAGTGCATGTCATGGTGAGCAGTCAGGCAACCTTAGCATATCATTAGCATATTACACTTTGATTGGTTGTTCAGTTGTTCTGCTGTTTGATCTATTTGCATATTACCCTTTTATTATATAAGATGAGGGAAACTGATAAAAAAATGACAAATATGTAGAAATTAAACATCATAACCTTAAGCAACTAATGAATTAAAGAGAACTCATTAGAAAAACTCGAACATACTTTGAGATAAAAGAAAATAAAAATACAACATCTATATATAAAAAGCCTAAGCGACCATTCTACCATTCAACTGGTAACTATGACATGCCCTGACAAGCAAGGGGCAGACACTCTGATCTGTAGGTTAGCTTGTTGCTGAAGTCCAGCCAATCAGGACTGGGCCAGATGGACCAGACATGCCCTGGAGCCTTCCCATGGTCCTTCCCCGGCCCCAATCGTGCACCAGTAGGGTCTGTCGGCCTCGCCTGCACCCTCTCACAACATGGAACCCCTCAGGGGATGTCCACAGGCCAGGCCAAGGGACCTCACTGTTACAAGAATTTGTGCACCGGGCCTCTAGTATATACATATAATGACCATTCAAAAGAATGAAGTACTGATATACCGTATTTGCCGGCGTATAAGACGATTTTTTGGCCTTGAAAAATACGTATTTGCCGGTGTATAAGACGACTGGGCGTATAAGACGACCCCCTAACATTTCCACTAAAAATACAGAGTTTGTTATTTACTCACCGTATAAGACTACCCCCCACTTGGAGGCATATTTTTCAGGGCCAAAGGGTCGTCTTATACGCCGGCAAATACGGTATGTTAAATTTTGACTAATTACCATGCTATTTCCCATTTCACCCCAACTCCCTCTAAGGAACTGAATCCAGTGCCTTCCTAAGCTACAGTCTTAACTAGAATGGGTATATCTTCCTTCCAGGCAGCCCTCAGCCCAGTAGCCTACATGGCCAGGGCTAGGAAATGTTAGAGAAAGCTTCCCAGAGGAGATGGTGTCGGAAATACAGGTAAGGAGGCACTTATCAGAGGAAAGGGGGAGAGGGAGAGGTAGCATGTTCCTATCAGGGGAGCAGCACATGAGCACGGGGAGAAAAGAGCAAGCAGGGAGGGGCAAGGTGGTAACAATGATAAGCTGGACAAAGCAGCATGACTGAAATTTCCCTAACCTGGTAAAGGAAAGACACAAGTCCAGAGTGCCAAACAAGATGAACCACATCGAAACACATCATAATTAAAATGGCAAAGGTTAAAAACAAAGAGAGAATCTTAACAGTAGCAAGAGATAGACAGTTACCTACAAGGGAGCTCACATAAGATTATAAGCTGATTTCTCAATAGAAACATTTCAGGCCAGAAGTGACTGGCATGAAATATTCAAAGTCATGAAAAGCAAGGACCTACAAGTCTACCTTACCCAGCAAGGCTATCATTTTATTTATTTATTTTTATTTTTTTAAATATATTTTATTGATTTTTTTTACAGAGAAGAAGAGAAAGAGATAGTTAGAAACATTGATGAGAGAGAATCATCGATCAGCTGCCTCTTGCACACCCCCTCCTGTAGATGTGCCCACAACCAAGGTACATACCCTTGACCGGAATCAAACCCGGGACCTTTCAGTCTGCAGGCTGACGCTCTATCCACTGAGCCAAACCCAGTTCGGCAAGGCTATCATTTTAAATTGACGGAAAAATAAAGAGCTTCCAAGACAAGATAAAGCTAAAGGAGTTTATTAACACAAAACCAGTATTAGAAGTAATGTTAAAGGGTCTTCTGAAAAGGAGGAGGAGGAGAAGGAAGAGTAAGAGGAGGAAGAGAGAAGGATGAGGTGGTGGTGGAGAAGAAAACAAAATAGAGGAACACAGTTATAAAGAATAAATGGGCAATAAATATGTACCTATCAATAATCACTTTAAATGTAAATGGCTTCAATGCTCCAATCAAAAGGAGGCCCTGGCAGGTGGGTTCAGTGACCAGAGCATGGCCCGTGCATTGAAGAGTCATGAGTTCAATTCCCAGTCAAGGGCACATACCTGGTTACAGATTCTATCCCTTGCCCTGGTCGGGGTGCCTGTGGAAGGCAACCAAACGATGTGCATCTCCCCTACCCGCTTCCTTCCACTCTCTCTAAAAATCAATGGAAAAAATATCCGTGGGTGAGAATTAACAAAACAACAACAACAAAAAAGACATAGGGTAGCTGAATGGATAAGAAAATAAGATCCATATATATGTTGTCTATATGAGACCCACCTCAGAACAAAAGATAAAAAGAACACTACATAATGATAAAAAGAGAAATCCAACAAGAGGCTATAATCTTTACAAACATTTATGTACCCAACATAGGAGTACCTAAATATGAAAAGCAAATCTTGATGGACATAAAGAGAGAGACTGATAGTAATACAGTCACAGTAGGGAATTTCAATACCCCACTGACATCAATGGATAGATCTTCCAGTCAGAAAGTCAACAAGGAAACAGCAGCCTTAAATAACACACTAGATCATATGGATTTCATTGATATCTTCAGAGTATTTCACTCCAAAGCAGAATATACATTCTTTTCAAGTGTACACAGAACACTTTCTAAAATAGACACATATTAGGACACAAAACAAGTCTCAATAAATTTAAGATTGAAATCATATCAAGCAACATCATCCTAATAAATTTAATAAAAATTTTAAAAATAATAAAAAAGAAAATAATACAATAATTAATAAATACTAACACACGAATTAGAAAAAGAGGGCCAAAGACAAACCCCTGAACAACCACAGTTAAGAGGTGTAGAACAAAAAAACCCTGTGAAGACCTTAATGAGAGACAGCAAGGAAGTAGAAGAAAAACCCTTTACTTCTTAGGCATAACACGTGTCCTGAGGCCAAAAAATAAGGTCATTATAAACATAACTAAGAAATGAACCAAATTCTTAGAAAAACATAGCTACAATTTTTAAAAAATATATTTTTATGATTTCAGAGTGGAAAGGAGAGGTAAAGAGAGATAGAAACATCAATGATGAGAGGGAATCATTGATCGGCTGCCTCCTGCATGCCCCCCACTGGAGATTAAACTATCAAACCCAGACATGCGCCCTTGACGGAAATCGAATATGTGACCCTTCAGTCCATAGGCTGATGCTCCATACACTAAGCCAAACTAGCTAGCGCTAACTACAATTAAAAACAAAACAAACAAACAAAAAATAACCTATACAGTTCACTTTTCTGAGAGAAAAAATTAGGGGTGGTCACAAACAGTATACTACAGGTTGCTAAGTTACGGAATAAAATAAGATGGGCATCCACCCATGTTGAAATCTAGGCTTTAAAAAATGTGTGCTAGAATGATGCAACCTTCATTAGTTACCATAGCAATGAGTTTCATTTTCCAGGGGACAATTGTTATTTTTGCCACCACTGAAGTAAGGGGAGGGGGCGGGTGGAGAGTAAAACCTACTGTGTTTTGAAGACCCTCTATTTTCAGGGAATATTTTTCTAATAGATCACACATTTCAACCTCAATACAAACAGAAGGCAGTCTCTAGGGATCTGCAAACATAGGAAAACTTGAGCAAAGGGATGTCTGTCAGTCAATGCCTTTCTGTAGTGTTCAGTCACTGATTAAAGGAGGGGGAAATGCCTCTATTGCAGAGAAGGTTGCAGAAATTCTTGGAAAACATACCTGAAAGATTGAAGATGTTTTGAAAAGGCCTATTTCTCTATGATAATTTGTAATAAAAACAAACTGCCAGCCAAATCCTCATTATATGCATTCAGATCACATGTCATAAATAAACTAAGCCTAATCTCCTACAGAACACTATGTATCTTTGTATTGAGAATGTCTCCATGAATAGGAGGAGGTTGCTGCTGTGTGGTGTGAATTAAGCATCCAGGGTTTAGGGCTGAAGCTGGATGCTGTCCAGCTTCTATACCATTCTGCCAAGTAGCTCAGTTCCAAGCATTAATAACCCCGCTATATCGGACATAAACTAGTTTGCAGAACCACAGACACCTGGATTTTTTTTCTCATAACTGTAGCAAAGCAACCTAGCAATCAGAAGCTGGAGAAGATATGTGGCTGTTTTATATTTCAAAACCTTGAGCTTTTAATGACATTCCTGCTTTAAAAATAGTAACAACCATTCTGGTCATTTGCAGGCATGTGCTTCTGCCAGGTGGAATAATTACAGATCTCCCCTTGGCATTTTAACCAGCAGGGTCATCTCTCTCAAATCAAAGGTGTGGAAACCTTTGTCATTTAGAATTTTAAAAATCACAACCAAGAGGCAATACCTTCATTGTTTTTAAAACTATAAAATGAAGTTAAATGGACCCATATGCTAGGTGAAAAGTTATAAACACACACAAAATACATGGAATTGCTGTCTTTATCAGTCATTAGTAAGAGGCTTGTGAAAAAGAAGCCACCACAAGACCTTATTCTGATAAGTTTTATTACTAAAACACACTACTCTGTGTCTGCAAACAGTTTCCTCGCACTGGAGACTTGTTTTGAAGATTTTCTTTTCTTGGTGATTTAATTCTTAGTGGCCATTTAATCACAGCTTCCTGTCCTTGCATAGCTGTGGTTGTAGAGTGCCCAGACTCCCACCCTCTTACCAGTATTGCCTGCATATCTACTCTCCCATATTAGCATAATTTCTCTTCAAGCCTCGGGACTCCTCAGGCAAATTAAACTCCAGGATCATACCATATCTTCCATACACTAGGACAGTGATATTAGCTGTCAATGTCAATTAGCAAGTCCATCTCCTCATGAGCTGATAAATTCCTTAAGGACTTTAAAAATTTTGTCTTGAGTATTTCTATCTTTAATACCTACAATATTTTTTATTTTGAATACATATGGTATTTAGCATAGAAGTTGCTTGAAGAGGTTATATAAATACATAAAAAGAAAAAAAAGGTTAATAAAAGAGAAGAGAAAAATGAACACATTCCTAGTACAATGATAAAGAATAAGCCACAGGGAGGCACTAGGAATGCACCAGAAGATCAGTGAGACTGGATGGATGGTTCCTGGTTATTATCATCAGCAATGCCATCTGTTCCTCAGCCAGAGTCCCTCGCAGAAAAGAGAAGTGTTGAGTACAAGTCTTGAATTGTTAGTTTGAGTAACTCAGCAATATGAGAGTGTTCATCAATATTACCCATTAGGAGGAGTATGGATGGAATCATTAGGAGAACAATATATATTGAAATATAGTGCTTGGCTCTGTATGCAGTGGGAAGGCACGATCTGTATCAGCCTACTTACCACTCTAGTCCTACAGCCTGCTACAGCAGGCAGGTGCGTGATAATGCTCAGCAGAGACTTGCTGAACCAGCAGACTGAAAGAGCAGTGAGTCAGAGAATGCCCCTGGCTGCCACTGTTCTGAATCTGTAGACTTATGAACCCATCTTTCCCAGGGCAGTTAAATGACCAAGAATTTCACACTTTAAAAACATAAAAGAGCTGCAGGGAGGGGAGAATAGGGAATTAATGTTTAATGGGTATGGAGTTTACATTTAGGAAAGTGGTGATGGTGCACAACACTGTGAAATGTTTAATGTCACTGAATTATACACTAAAAAAATTGTTAAAATGGTAAATTTTATGTATCTATTTTATCACAATAAAATTTTCTTTTAATTTTTGCTGAAAGCGGTTTGGCTCAGTGGTGGAGCGTCGGTCTGTGGACTGAAAGGTCCCGGGTTCGATTCCGGTCGGGGGCATGTACATTGGTTGTGGGCACATCCCCAGTAGGGGGTGTGCAAGAGGCAGCTGGTCAATGTTTCTCTCTCAACGACATTTCTAGCTCTTGCTCTCTCTCTTCCTTCCTCTCTGTAAAATATCAATAAAATATATTTAAAATTTTTTTTTCTTTTAATTTTAAAAGGAAAGAAAAAAGACTCTCTCTAAAATGAGTCCTTTTCTTCATAGTGTTGCCAAAGATGCAGCAATTAGAAGACACTGTCCACAGACTGACCCTGAGATGTAAATGTGTGAAAGGAGTTCACTTGTCCACTGCAGCACATTGCACCGTAAGGCAGCAGGGTACTCACCCAGCATTCAAATCCAACTTAACGTAAAGAGTTTGGGGGAATTAGAATTGATATCCTATGAAAAAAAAGGAACAAAGGAGAACTTCTGAATCATGTATAAGCGGATAAGGTTATATAATGAAAGGGGATGTTTTCAAAAAGACTTTGGCAGTAATGAGCAACATGGATTAGACAGGAGAAAAATTAAAAGCTGAAAGACCAACTGAGAGTCTACTATAGTGATCAACACATTAGAATGCAGTAGTGGCAGGGCAATAAGGAAGAAGAACCAAATCCTAGATATGTTTCTAAGAAGAAACATAATTATCAAAAACCTTAAGAGATTTTGATGGATCCTAAAGTTCTTGGATATCCATTTTATGGGGGATTTTTTTGTTTTGTTTTCTGTTTTTGTTTTTATTAATCTTCACCCCAAGATATTTTTTCCATTGACTTTTTTTCTTTTCTTTCTTTCTTTCTTTCTTTTCTTTTCTTTTCTTTTCTTTTCTTTTCTTTTCTTTTCTTTTCTTTTTTTTTTTTTTTTTTTTGAGAGAGAGAGAGAGACAGAGAGAGAGAGAGACAGAGAGAATGGAAGGGAGGGGAAGACACACAGAGAGAAAAACATCAATCTCAGAGAATCACATCGACTGGTTGTCGTGGAGCCTGCAACCGAGGTACATGCCCCTGACCTGAATCAAACCCTATGACCCTTTGCGCCGACAATCTAACCACTGAGTCAAACCAGTTAGGGCTTCAGTATTCATTTAAATTCTGCAGAGGGCATGGAATATAGGGTGAAAGACCTAGAGCCAACATGAGGAATCTAATAAAATACTCTATTTAAACTGGGATCACAAAGACTATACCCTTAGTGTAAGAGTTAATAAGAAATATATCCTCCTGTGCAGAAATGGAACAGCATGGAAACTTGTCTGGATAAAAATGGGGAAATTTTTTTTTAATTAAGTTGTTCTCCACCAGCTGACCCTCACGAAAAAAAAAGTATATATTTGATCTACTTGTGTCATCTGAAAAGCCTCATGTAGAGAATTTAATTTTAATTGGTTTTACATAGATTTATAATGTCCTCTGGTAACCAGTTAAAAGCAAAGGTACACTCAGTCTTCCAGAGGAGCTCAACTTCAAGGAGATCTTAAAGTTGAAATGAAGGCGATGAATGACAAGGAAATTATCCCAGATCAAGCCAAAGCTATCATTTCCTCTCCCAGATGAACTGATCAGACTATGATGAGAATAATATTTAAAAATTATTATTAATTTAATTCTGTGTGACAATGGTATTAAGGAATGCAGAACAAGTTATCACTTACTGATATTTTCTGTAGTATTAACAGGTGAAATACTATAGTAAACTAAAATTCATTTAAAGTAAATCCCAATACCCCTTTCAACAAAAACTGAGGTGGGAAGATATTTGAAACAAGACTGGCAAAAGGTTAATCATTGAAGCTGGGTGATTCGAGCATCGTTATTTTTGTGTGTTATTTATGTTTGAAATTTCCCATTATAATTTTTTTAACCTTACCAATAACTATATATAATTGTATGTCATAGAAAACATAGCCTCCTTTGAGAGTACAGTTTATGAATAGAGAAATATTAATTCACAAAAGTACTAGACACTTTTGTCATCCACTTAGCAATTTGAATTGGTTTAATATTCCCTATTGGTATTAATAAATAGTTCATAAATGAACCACTATTTCTAGAGAATAGATAAATAATTTCTGGGCCTCTAAAATGAATGAACAACTTTTAAAAAGTTATGCTTTAAAAGGTATAGCTAAGGCAAATTAGCATATATGCCCAAAAGAAATTGATACAAAGTATCAGAATATCCAGCTAGAAAAAGTTTTTAAGTTCTCATGCTAAATATTCTGAATATATAAATTACATAGTATATGTCAATGATAAAGAAGACAACAGCACATGAACTGCTTGAAGTTAGCTTAGTAGATGAAAATGTCTATTTTTTGTAGTGCTTAAATGTATTGCATTAGGAGATTAAATTCCCTTTACTAAATGGCATAAATGGTTGAAAAATCTCATTATCTTTTAAAAACCCACCATATACAAATATCCTTTCCTCCTATAATCAACCATTCTTCCTGTGGGTTCTTGAGATGCATAATACATACTCATGAATGTTAATAGATCCCGTAAATCAAAATCACATGGACTTCCCTTCCACACTGAATGTCCCCCATAAGCTTCCATAGAATTGCCTTGATTTATCAAAGTGTAGATGAACTTACAATAGCAAAAATTCTTTATATGTTGGTTGAAGAAAAGTCTATTACCACAAATAATTCACTGTCTTGATCTCCCTTGGAAAGCATGCTTGATTTAAGCCATGCCAACAGAAAGTTTACATGTAAACTCATTCAATTCATAGAGAAGCCAGAGAAACGAAACCTTCTGCTTATTAGTTAGTACTCATTTTTGTGTTTGTGGGGAATTTCAGGTAAAAATAATGGCCAAAATGAAATTATTTTCTAATATTCCTTTCAGGATACTTACAAAAAAGTTCTTAAATTTGTAAAAATCTTGAACTAAGGCTGACATACCACATACTCCCTCTACCAAAAGCTATTTTGTAAAGCAATTATATGTAAATTATTGTTCTACATAATGCAGCAGTATTGAATTAATCCCTGCAAAAATCAAAGTCTGAAAAGTTTAGAAGTATCGAGTCTTTCTACTAGACAGCATTCTCCAAGGAATTATATATGTAATAAAATGAATGCAATCAGCATTTTTTGACTCACACATCACAGCTTTTTATGAATGGGTATTTAAGTATGAAGACAGATTAGCTCTCTAATCTCATTTTAATGAATTTTCTATTTGTCTTTGAAGGACTATACTGCACAGATGTTCAATGACTCTACTCAATAGTTATTTATATTAATCCATTTAAGAATTCTGGGAATTGTGCTTACTTGGGAACACAAAATTCACCAACATATAGTTAGAGAATAATTTAAGTAATATAAAGTTATTTCTTCTAATCCAATAGGTTGCTAATTCCTGTCAATTCCTCCTCCCTTTTCCTGCTATCTACATTGTCTTAGTCACACTCTCACTGATATCCACAAGAGCTTCCTGGCTGGTCTCTTGTCTCCTTTTTCACCCTTCACTGATCCCTCACCCAGCCACTGAGAAGTCATCGTTCTAAAATGCAAATCCAATTATGTCACAATCTTCAATGATTTGAGATCAAGTCCAATTCTATGGCCTATGAGATTCCCCAGGATCTAATCCCTGTTTGCTTCTCTGGCCCCACCCACCCCAGCTGCCCAATACCCTATCCAAACTACTCTTAGTTCTCTAACTCAGTCAACAGGCATACTTTTTGTTGGATTTCATAGGTCAGAAAAAACAAACAGAAACTAAAACTAAAAGTGTTAAACATAGGATTGTCAGCTTTTTATTCTGCCAAGAAAAACACACACACTTCAAACAAAAACAATCCATAATTTGCTAGCATTTTCATTTTACGAAGTTAAGAAAGATGTGATCTTAGAATTCTAAAACTTGGTAAATTTTAGGCATAAAAGCTCATTATATTGTCATTTTATTTAACTGTACATTGGTAAAAACTCCTGCATGAACTGTTCAATGGTACAACTGCCCTCACTCATCATACCTTCATGCCTCAGCTTGTGCTGACCCTCTGCTGAAGCATCTTCTCCCCCATTGCCTTTTATGACCTATGTAACTAGCATTCATCCTTCCACAAGCACCTTACAGGGTAGTTCTTTTCAAATTTTAATGTGTACAAGAATAACCTGGAGATTTTGTTAAAATACAGATTCTTGTCACAAAAAGTTTGTCCTACATTTATTATAGAAGCTTTATAGCTTTAGGTTTCACATTTAAGTCTATGCATGATCCATTTTGTGTTCATTTTTGTGCATATATGAGGCATGGATTGAAGTTCATTTAATATGCGAATATTCAATTGTTCCAGCACCATTTGTTGAAAAGACAATCCTTTCTCCACCAAATTGCTTTTACTCATTTGTCAAAATCAACTGACTACATATGCATATTGGTCTCCTTTTGGACTTTCTAATCTGTTCTATTGATCTATTTGCCTAGGCCATGCTATCTCACATGTATCTTGAAAGTTCATTATCCAAGAACTAAACAAAAATCATTCTGTACAAATGACAAAGAACCTGGAATGTTCAGGATTCCCTGATCTTTGCCTATGTTCTTTTTCTATTGCTATAGTGTATGCTTGTCTTTACTAAGCCTTAGTGTGTAAGCATACTTTGTGAAATCTTGTGAGTCCTTTTAATTACTGTGACTTTTACTTCTATGTTGAAAAGAACACAAAGCCAAAGAACTGGCTAATTTCCACCTTGCCTAAATGGGTCAAGGCCAATTTGCTCTTTGACCTCTCAGCTAGGATTGGTATTTCCCAAGTTCTACCGATCATGGCCTATAGGTATGTTTTGATAATAACCAGTTAACCATGGCCAAGATAACTAAAATAATTGTAAAATAAGAAATTTTTTAAAAATATATTTTATTGATTTTTTACAGAGAGGAAGAGAGAGGGATATAGAGTTAGAAACATCTATGAGAGAGAATCATCGATTAGCTGCCTCTTGCACACCCCCTACAGGGATGTGCCCGCAACCAAAGTACATGCCCTTGACCAGAATCGAACCCGGGACCTTTCAGTCCGCAGGCTGATGCTCTATCCATTGAGCCAAACCAGTTTCAGCAAATAAGGAATTTTTTAGTCTAAAGCATGCTTACAAATCAGAGTGTGTTTGCCAATGTCTGAGTGCAATGTGCATGCATGAATGTGAGCTGCAACAGGTAAATGAAGCTCACTGACGTATCAACCTAAAAATGAGCAAAACCCAGCAAAAGCCAAAACATTTTAAGAAATATCTCCAACTGCCCAATGTATAACTGTCTTATCTCCTGATATATAAAGTAAAACAAAGGGTTGGCATCTAGCACATTATTTAAAAAATGAAGAAACTTCTTTCTGGTGGGCATCCCTCCCATTGAGAGTAAAGCCAATCGATATATAGAACATAATGAAACATCTCAGTGGGGAGGGCAGTGGGGGGAATGAGAAGAGATTAACCAAAGAACATATATGTATATATGCATAACTCACAGAAATAGACATTAGTGTGGGGAAGGACTGTGGTAGGATGGGGGCTGGGTAGAGGGGAGCAAAGGGTAGGGGGCTGGGAAATGAGGGACATCGCTAATACTGTCAACAATAAATAAATAAATAAATAAATAAATAAATAAATAAATTATTTTTAAAAAGAGTAAAGCCAAAATAAAGTACATGAAGAATCAGAGAAGAAAGTTCCATTCTGGCACTCACTGCCCAGATATGGGAACACCAGAAGAGAAATGAAGAGTGATGGTACAATTAGAGTAAAGCTTCCATTTTTCCTTCTATTAGCTGAGAAAATTAAATAATAGCAGTAGAAAGATTAATAGCAACTATTAAAGACTGAATATTTGTGTGTTCCCCAAAATTCATATGATGAAATCCTAACACCCACGGGATGGTGTTAAGAGATGGGGCCTTTGAGAGGAGATTGGGTCACAAAGGTGGAGCTCTCCTGAATGGGATTAGTGGTCTTATGATAAGAAACACCAGAAATTATCTCTCTCTCTCTCACACACACACACACACACACACACACACACACACACACATATACTCCCTGCCATGTGAGGAAACAATGAGAAGACAGCCATCTGTAAACCAGAAATAGGGGCTCACAAAGAACCCACCATGCTGGCATCTTAATCTCAGACTTCAACCTCCAGACTGTGAGAAAACCATTCAGTCTGTGGCAATTTGTTATTGCAACACAAACTGACAGACAATAACATACTGAGCACTTGTTATAGAAAACAGATTGTACTTTACCTGTTTTCCTTCATTTAATGCTCACCAAAGTTTCAGGAGGAGGTCCTGTGTTCATTCCCATCATAGAAGTGAAGAACTACAGTATGCAGATGATAACCTGCCTGTGGTCCTCAAGCCAGTGAGTGGAAGAATGAGACGTTACCTTAGCCTGACTGTGAAGTCTACATCTTAGCCACCACCCTACTATTTCTGAAGTTTTCTCACTGCTCAGAGAGTGAACTAAATGAGACCATTAGAACAAAGGGTGAAATGGAGGAAATCAGGTGAAATTCTCATTAATTAGATAACAACAGAAGACAGGAATCAAAGAAAATGTAAGCATTTTTGCACAGTGTATTTTTGAGGTTTGGATTTGATCATTTCTAATATGCCCAAAGGTACAGGAGATTTGCTCTGTGAAATTCTCTGAGTTATTAAAAAACAAAAAAAAAACAAAAAACTGCTGTTCTTCAATAACTAGCAAAGAAAATGATGATCACGTATAATTTCTCTCTCAACTCTTCTTATGCCATTTAAAAAGATTAAGGCTTCCCTGTGGGACAGCTATGTGTATCTCCCTACCTTCTCCAACTCTGGGTTATATTAGTGTGATAGAAATCCATTTAATTGCTTTAATCAGTATATAAATACTTTAGCAAAAAAAGTTCTCCTTGTTCAGACAGTGTACTCAATGGTTGAACATTGGTCCATGAACTAGGACATCACAGTTGGATTCTCAGTCATGACAGATGCCTGGGTTAAATATACAGTAAGGGGCCCACAGGAGGCAGCCAATCAATGATGTTTCTCTCTCATCGAAGTTTCTATCTCTCTTTCCCTCTCTCCATTCCTCTCTCTAAAATAAAAAATAAAATACATTTTTTTAAAGTTCTCCTTGCTCTACTAAAGTTATTTTTTGGTATTGAATATATGAGAAAAATCAACCTTTTCCAATTTTAAGGTGCTACAAGGTATTGTAAATTTACAAGTTTAATTGACCCCAACCTGGATACATAATATCTTAAAATCTTGGATTACTAAAAGGTTGAAGATATTACCTTTTCTTCATTTTGAAAATTATGTACTAAGTATTTACCACAAACCAGGAGTAGTACTAGAAACACAAAGAGGGTAAAAATGGGATCCTAGCCCTCACAGAGCCCACAGAGCCAAGTTCCCAACCACTTTCTTTCAAAACTCACCTCCAAGGCTTTGAAAGACTACCGTATTTGCCGGCGTATAAGACGATTTTTTGGCCCTGAAAAATATGCCTCCAAGTGGGGGGGTAGTCTTATACGGCGAATATATAACAAACTCTGTATTTTGAGTGGAAATGTTAGAGGGTCGTCTTATACGCCCAGTCGTCTTATACGCCGGCAAATACAGTAGTTCTTGGTGTTATTTATAGAATTAAAGCCATAACTCTGCTGGAAAATAAGGGAGAAATAAGTTGATGAGGGAGGAGGAAAGTTTACAGCTTTGTAATCTCCAGTTTTGGAAACTAGACTCAAAAATAAAAGTCTGTGCCAAAACCGGTTTGGCTCAGTGGTAGAGCGTCGGTCTTCGGACTGAAAGGTCCCGGGTTCGATTCCGGTCAAGGGCATGTACATTGGTTGCGGGCACATTCCCGGTAGGGGGTGTGCAAGAGGCAGCTGGTCGATGTTTCTCTCTCATCGACGTTTCTAGCTCTCTATCTCTCTCCCTTCCTCTCTGTAAAATATCAATAAAATATATTTTAAAAAAAACAAAAACAAGGAAGTTAAAAAAAATTAAAAAAATAAAACTCTGTGCTACATATTAGATAAGATGGAATTAATTGACATTTACAGAACATTTCACAATATACAGTCTTCCAATTGCACATGGAACATTTCAAAGATATACCACATGTTAGCACACAAACTAAGTCTCTACAAGTTCAAGAAATCTATCAAACATCTTCTTGGAGCATATGGCATGAAATTAAAATCAACTACAATAAAAACACTCAGAAGCATCTAAACACATGAAGACTAAATGGCATGTTATTAAACAATGAATTGATTATCAAAGAGATCAAGAAACAAATAAAAACTTCCTAGAAACAAATAAAAATGAATACATAACAACCCAAAATTTATGGGACAGAGTGAAAGCAGTCCTGAGAAGGAAGTTCATAGCACTACAGGCCTACATCACAAAATAAGAAAAACTTCTAATAAACTATCTAACTCTACAACTTGAAGAATTAGAAAGAAAGCAAAAAGAAAAGCCCAAAGTAGGAGGGAAATAATAAAGATCAGAGGGAAAATAAATGACTAGAGACTGAAAAAAAAAAAGCAAAAGATCAATAAAACCTAGAGTTCATTCTTTGAAAAGATAAATAAGATTGATGAACCTTTAGCAGGCCTCATCAAGAAACAAAGAGAAGACCTGAATAAACAAAATCAGAAACAAAGGAGGGAAAGTAACAACTGATCCCATAGAAATACAAAGGATCCTTAATAAAAATACTATGAACAACTATATTCTAACAAGGATGAAATGGACATATTCCTAGAAAAAAATACAATCTTCCAAAACTCCATCAGGAATAATCAGAAAACCTGAATATGCCAATAACTATTAATGAAATAGAAGCAGTAATCAAAACACTCCCAGCAAACAAAAGCCCTGATCCAGAAGGTTTCACAGGGGAGTTTTAGCAAATATTTAAAGAACTAGCACCCATCCTCCTGAAACTATTCAAAAATTCCAAGAGAAAGGAACAAAATTCCAAGTTCTTCTTATAAGGCTAGCATTAGCCTAATTAATTCCAAAACCAGATAAAGACACTATAAAGAAAGAAATTACATTCCAATATCCCTGATGAACATAGATGCTAAAATCCTCAACAAAATATTGGCAAATTGGATCCAGCAATTTCTTTAAAAGATCATACATCGTGACAAGATGGGATTTACTTGGGGATGTAAGGCTGGTACAATAAAAAACAAACCAATAAATGTGATATATCAAATAAACAAATTGGAAGACAAAAATCACATGAACATATCAATTGATGCTTTCTACATTAGACAAAATCCAACGCCCTTTTTGTGCGGGGTTTAATCCACATGAGGATATTTTTCCATTGATTTATTAGGAAGAGTGGGAGGGACAGAGAGAGAGAGAGAGAGAGAGAGAGAGAGAGAGAGAGAGAGAGAGAATGAGAGAGAGAAAAACATAGGATTGGTTGCCTCCTGAGGAAGCCCTGACCAGGAGGAGTCTGCAACCAAGGTATGTGCTTTTGACTGGAATCGAACCTGGAACCCTTCAGTCCATAGGCTGACACTCTATCCATTGAGCCAAACTGGCTAGGAAACCAATGCCTTTTTTTGATAAAAACTCTCAGCAAAGTGGGAATAGAGGGGTCATACCTTAGCATAATAAAGACCATACTATATAATAAAAGTCTAATATGCTTAGTGTAATCCATTCAACCAATCAAAGCTTAATATGCTAATGATATGCTAATGCAACTCAACCGCTCACTATGATGTGCACTGACTACCAGGAGGCAGACAGTTGACCAGTTGACCAGTCTCTATGATGGCAGATGCTCTGAATGGTAGGTTAGCTTGCTGCTGGGCTCTGGCCGATTGGGATTGAGCAAGATGGGCCAGACATGCCTTGGAGCCTTCCTGTGGTCTCTCCCTGATTGGCCAATGTCCTGCGTTCCTCCCCATCCATGACTGTGCAATGGTGGGTCCCTTGGACTGGCTTGTGCCCTCTTGCAATCTGGGACCCCTTGGCAGATGCTGGAGAGCTGGTTTTGGCCCAATCTTGCTCAACACTCCCACAGGGGGAGCACCGCTCAGCCAGAAGCCCAGCTCACAGCTAGCGAGTACAGAAGTGGGAGCCTCACCCACCTCTGTGGCAGCAGTAAAGGGGGATGGGGGGGCAGGAGTAAGCTGTCAGTCGGACATCCCCTGAGGGCCCCAGACTTTGAGAGGGCACAGGCCAGCCTGAGGAAACCCTGAGTGCACAAATTTTTTGCACCAAGACTCTAGTATATGATAAATCTACAGCCAATATCATACTCAATGGGAAAAAACTAAAAGCATTTCCCCTAAGAACAGGAACAAGACCAGCATGTATGTTTTCACCACTCTTATTCAACATAGTACTGAAGTCCTACCCATAGTGATTAGACAAGAAGAGATAAAATGCATCCAAATTGGAAAGGAGGAAATAAAACTGTCATTATTTGCAGATGATATGATAATGTACATATAAATATTAAATACTCCACCAAAACACTACTAGATTCAATAAATGAATTCCACAACATAACAAGATACAAAATCAACACGAAGAAGTCATTTGCATTTTTATACACGAATAGTTAAAACTCTCAGAAAGAGAAACTAAATAAACAACCCCTTTTACCATTACAACAAAAAAATTAAGATACTTAGGTATAAAGTTAACCAAAAAGGTAAAAGACCCGTACTTG
Source organism: Vespertilio murinus (assembly GCA_963924515.1). NCBI lineage: Eukaryota > Metazoa > Chordata > Mammalia > Chiroptera > Vespertilionidae > Vespertilio > Vespertilio murinus. The sequence goes on along the minus strand of OZ004707.1, from coordinate 83,115,726 downwards.
GAAAACTACAGAACACTGAAAAAAGAGATAAAGATATAAACAAGTGGGAGAATATACTGTGTTCATGGATTAATAGACTCAACATCATTAAAATGGCCATACTACCCAAAGCAAGCTATAGATTCAATGCAATCCTTATTAAAATACCAGCAGCATATTTCACATATCTAGAATAAACACTTCAAAATGTATATGGAACCAAAAAACAAACAAACAAACAAAAAAATCCGAATAGCCGTAGGAATCTTGAAGAAGAACAAAGTTGGAGTGATCACACTACAACAGCCCTGGGCAAACTACAACCCTCAGGCCGGATCCAGGTTGCTTTTGTTCCGGCCCTCTGGTCCAGTTTAAGAACCCATTGTGGCCCTCAAGTCAAAAAGTTTGCCCATCCCTGCACTAAAAGATATCAAGTTACACAACAAAGCCACTGTAATCAAAATAGCCTAGTACTGGCACAAGGACAGGCACACAGATCAATGAAACAGAGACCCCAGAAATCTAACCAAGACATTACACGTAATTGATATTTGACAAAGGAAGCAAGAGCATACAATGGAGTCAAGACAATCTCTTCAATAAAAGATGTTGGGAAAATTAAAGACAGATACATGCAAAAAAAAAAAAATGAAACTAGCTCTGGTTGGTTTGGTTCAGTGGATAGAGTATGGGCCTGGGAATTGAAGAGTACCGAGTTCAAATCCGGATCAAGGGCATATGCCTGGTGGAGATGGTTTAGAAAAGAGAGCAGTGAATAAAGAGCCTAATCATAATCAGCAGCCAGTTCCCAAAAATTCAACAAAACTGATTCATTTGCTATTGAGAACCAAACACCCTACTAAGTGCCTTACAGTGTTAATAAATGTAAATAGTATTATACATTATACACACAAGTAAACTGGTGCTGGGAGGTTAAACAAGATGCCCAATGTTACACAGCTAATAGTAGCAAGGCCAGGATTGGAACACAATGGCTATCAGTCTCAAACTTTAAACTCCACTACTCAGAGAGGGGCCAAGTCCACCGGGATCTCATCTTCAGAGCCTGCAGACAGCTTCTGTGCAGAGGCTGGAAGCAAGGCAGTGCTGGACAGAGTCATGCTAGAGGTTCTGCCTGGATGCCAGGCCAGCCAGCTCTGCGGGGGAGGGAAACTACTCCAGTAGGCTCAGGGCTGCCAAGACAACACAAAAGAGAGACTGTTCTGCAACAAAGGGGACTTTGCCCTACAGCTGTCTCCCACTGCCGACAGATCCATCTCTACCCCACAAAAACTATTAAAACTCTAAGCTGGTGATGAGAAATTACAATACCGTATTTGTCGGCGTATAAAACGATTTTTGGCCCTGAAAAATACGTATTTGCCAGCGTATAAGACGACCCCCTAACATTTCCACTAAAAATACAGAGTTTGTTATATACTCGCCGTATAAGACTACCCCCCACTTGGAGGCTTATTTTCCAGGGCCAAAAAATCGTCTTATACGCCGGCAAATACGGTAAATGTAATTTTTACCCTGTGTTTGCCTGTAATGAAAAGAACTGAACACGGTCTACACCAGGGGTGGGCAAACTTTTTGACTGGAGGGCCACAATGGGTTCTTAAACTGGACCGGAGGGCCGGGACAGAAGCAACCTGACCATGCTGGCACTCTCATCTTGGGCTGCTGGTGAAGGAGCGGAGGGGAGAGCAAGAGAACCCTCCGCTCTGTCGGCTCTGCGGGCTGGAGCAGGCCGGATAGAACAGCCGAACAGGCCGAATCCGGCCCGCGGGCCGTAGTTTGCCCACGGCTGGACTCTACACAATTTCCAATAAAGCATTATTTCAGTTTCCCATACTGAATAAACTAGACCTCACTTGGCAGATGAGCAAGCAGACAAGCAAGCAAACTAGATAGAAGAGACTGGAAGATTTTGAGAGACATGGAATAATCTATTTCTGTTATTCAACAGAAATAAGATAAGCTTACAAATCTTAAAATTTACATTCTCAGTGAACTTCAAACTGATAGTGAATCACTGATAACAAACATTACTTCAAGGAAAGGTGAAAAGGGAGTAACAAGAAATAGTATTTGAAAGCAAAAAGTGAAACTAGTGGCCTAAAGAATGGAGGTAGTGAAATGCAGGCTGGCTACTGCATAAAATTAGTGCTCAATGAAATCTCCCAGGATTCACAGGAAAATAATAGAAAAACTATAAATTATCAGTGAAAAAGATAAAACCTGAAAAACAGATGCAGAAGATCAAATATGTATATAACAGGAATTCCAAAAAGAGAAAGGAGAGATAAGTAAAGCAGAAATATTAATTAAGTAAATAATGGCAGGTGGGGGGGCTTAAAATGAGTTTTTCAAACTGAAGTTATACACAGAACTTGGCAGAATTAATCATAAAAGATCCACACATCCCAGAATTTCTGAAAGGAGAAAAAAAATTAAATAGACATAGGAACCGTCACCAATATTTTTTTAAAGGGGGGGGGGGGCTATATGAATGAGATGGACATCAGGCTTCTCACTTGTCCTATGAACTGCTAACAGACCATGGAGTAAGGTTTGTAGGACTGGGAAGGTAAAAGTCTGCGACCTAATAAGAATCCCAAATTTAACTAAATTATCAATATTGTAATTATCATGACTATAGAGCAAATGAAAAATATTAATAGACATAGAAAGATAATGAACTTTCTGCATATTCTTTCTGGAAAAGAAATTCTTAAGAAAGGGGCACAAGCAATTTAAAAATAAATTAAAATAAAGAACTCAAGCCCCAACCGGTTTGGCTCCGTGGATAGAGCATCAGCCTGCAGACTCAAGGGTCCCAGGTTCGATTCTGGTCAGGTGCATGTAATGTACCTTGGTTGTGGGCACATCCACAGTGGGTTATGTGCAGGAGGCAGTTGATCGATGTTTCTCTCTTTCTCTCTCATCAATGTTTCTGACTCTCTCTCCCTCTCCCTTCCTCTCTGTAAAAAAAAAAAAAAATAAAAAATAAAAAAATCAATAAAATATATATATTTTTAAAAGAACTCAAGAAAGTAGAAGATATTTGAAAGTATACATATAGATAAGTATAAAACAAATAGCAGTGAGCAATAAAAGTAACAAAACTACAGTGATCTAAATTATGTATGCTAAAGTTGTTGAAATCATGATACAAATATTCAGCAAGGAGGCTTAAAGCAAAATGCTAAAAAAAATTATATGAACAAACATTTTTGTTTCAACAAAATTTAGGCTATAAAAGGAAGGAAGAAAAGAATGTGGTGAAGCTTATATAGTTTAGGGGAGCTCTATAGCTACTGCTCCAATGATAAGTTCAAATAGTAAACGTACCCACAATTATAACAAAAATTAGACATATTTAGCTTCCAAATCACAAGGAAATTTAAATAAAATTTAAGACAAAACTCAGAAAAGGGTAAAAATAAGAAAGCATAATAATTAGAAAACCTAACATAAGATGCCATGGGTAAGACCAAATATTTAGTGAATACTAATGGGTAAAATATGCCTATTAAAACATAAACACACACACACACTGAGTTACTAAATAAGGAAATATGTGCAACAGTATCAGGCATAGAGTAGATGCTAAAAAAAAAAAAAGTGTATATAAAGAAAGAAATAACGTTGCAGGCACTATAGTGAACCAAATATTTTTCAGAAGAAGAAAGAAAGGAAACTTTACCAGTTTAAAACTCCAAAAATTGCCGAAACCGGTTTGGCTCAGTGGTAGAGCGTCGATCTGCGGACTGAAAGGTTCCGGGTTCGATTCCGGTCAAGGTCATGTACATTGGTTGCGGGCATATCCCTGGTAGGGGGTGTGCAAGAGGCAGCTGGTCGATGTTTCTCTCTCATGGACGTTTCTAACTCTATCCCTCTTCCTTCCTCTCTGTAAAATGTCAAAAAAATATATATTAAAAAATAAAAATAAAACTCCAAAATTTTTCATTAAAAAAAATGTTTTAAAATCTCACAATGAACTGGCAGGAAAATAAAGGAAATCCCACAGAGGTCAAAAACTAAAACAAGTGTATAATCTTTAATCCACAAATTCCGCTCATAGCAATTTAGTCTACATTCACATGTTTTAAAAGGAAGAAATCCCTTCCTGTTTCTCATTAAGGTGCAGGATTGCGGGGAAAAGGAGAACCCCATAAGGGAACTTCACACCCACAGGCTCTGCCTCAACATCTGTGTGGGGAAAAGTGGAAACAGACTGATCCGGGCAGCCAAGGTCCTGAAGCAGCTCACAGGCCCGACCCGCGTGTTCTCCAAAGCCGGATACACTCTCAGATCCTTTGGCATTAGGGGAAATGAAAATACTGCTGACCACTGCACAGTCCATGGCGCTGAGGCAAAAGAAATCTTGGAGAAAGTTCTGAAGGTGTGCGAGTAAAAATTACAAAAAAATTACTTCTCAGTTACTGGAAACTTTGGTTTTGGGATCCAGAACACCTGGATCTGGGGATCAAATAAGACCCAAGCACTGGTATCTACGTCCTGGACGTCTATATGGTACTGATAGGCCAAGTTTCAGCATCGCAGACAAGAAACGCAGGACGGGTTACATTAGGTCCAAACACAGAATCAGCAAAGAGAAGGGCATGTGCTGGTTCCAGCAGAGGTATGATGGGATCATCCTTCCTAGCAAATAAATTCCAGTTTCAATACAAAAAGCCAATAAAATATTTTCAGTGAAAAAAAAAAGGGGGGGGGGGAGAAATCATGCATGGGAGGAATTAATAAATTCAAGACAGTTTTCTCAGTTTGGGGTTGTTTGGGCTGCAAATAAAAAAAACCTAACTAAAGTGACGTAAACAAAAAGGATCTAATTTAAACAAAGGACAGAAGGCAGGCACTCCAGGTTGATTCAGCAGCTCAAATATCTATGTGGCTAAGGCTCCGTATTTCTGCCCATCACTTCCAGTGTGTGAGGGACATCATGTTAGGCGAAGCAGGATTTAAAAGACTGTATATATAAAATGATCTTTACTAAAATCAGAGGGGGGAGGGAAAAAAAAAAGAGTTCATGGAAATCTGTTCACAGTGGTTGCCGTAAGTTGGTGAGACAGTGAGTGGTTTTTTACCTCCTGTTTCATGTACTTTTTGGTGCTTTACCTATTTTTTATAAAAATTTAATATGTGTACAAACTGAGAAAAGAAAAAATATATACATATACCAAAAAATTAAAAGAGAAATGCTGCTAAAGAAAGAAGCTCAGTTATCCTTTGGCCATAATGACATAGGTAGTTTCTCCTTGTTTTCCAATCAGAATTCTTTCAAATGTATTAGTTACATGTCTGAGTTTTTTAGTTCTCCACCACATGCAGCACAGCAGGTCAGTGTAAAAAGCTCAGGATAGCCCTCGACACAAGGGTTTTGTTGTGTGTTTTTTTAATTAAAAAAAAAAGCTCAGGATATTAATGATTATGGTCTATGTAGGATGCAACACTTTATAGTACTTACTAAAGCCCTTATCACATGAACTTTATTTCATTACTCACTATACTAGTATAACCCATAAAAATAAATAGAAAAAAATAGGTAAATAGAGCATTTTGCAGTGAGGAAGTTGAAGCTTTAATAATTCAAGAGCCTTTCCCAAAATCACATTAATTGGGAAACTTAAATACAATTTATCTCAATAACATTCTCTTTTCATATACCATATTTCATTAAGATAATATTAAAATACACTTGTGGTTATATTGCATCGATTTCCAAGGGGCTCAAATTCTTTTAAACATTTAATTAATACCAATAACCATCAGTACTCCTAAATCTACTGTAGGCAAAAATGAATGTTTAAATAGAGACCAAAGCTGATCAGGAGAAACCTACACTATCCACTTTGTGTGCTCAGTGACTTCCTTCTGTTACCCTGCCTCACATCATGAGTAATCAGAGCAGCTCAAGGGGCTTCCCACTTATCTACTAATTTCAGAGGCATCTTCCAAGACTGTTATAGAGGGCCACCTGGGAAGGCACATGGGCATTCTTTAAATTGTCAGCTGAGTTGTAAGGTCCCAAGACCCCCGGTGAGTCCGACGGAGGGGGCGACCCTAAGTCAAACGCCGAGACCGAAACTTGATGCAAAAAGCAGGAGGTTTTATTAGTACAAGCGCAGCGCAGGGGCTTCTCAGGCAGACAGCTACAGTGCTGGCTGACTGGGAGCGCCAAGTAACTGCAGGACATGTTTATAAAGGCTAAAACCACACACAGGTGGTCTGTAAATCAGGGAACTATGTTAACAGATAATATTTGGCTCATAATAGTTGACAGTTGACTCATTTCCCGAGGAGGCCGGATGGTCTGTTTTAGCAGGCCGATTCCAGAAACAGATAAAGTACCTATAGCCCTGCGGTTAGGAGGCTGGATGGTCTCTTCCTGACAGGTGCATTCCGGGGTGGTCAGCTCAGTTCCCAGGGGGAGAATTCCACAGCGGTCAACCTCCCTCGGGACCTAGCCCTGCTTTAATATTTGTCATAAAATATTGCATTCTGGCTTTTTGCATTTCAGGGTAGGGAGTTTCTGGGGACTGATTTCATTCTTGCCTAATCTTCAACCATAAAGAACTGACTTCATTCCTGTTTAATCTTTAACCGTAAAGGTCACATCCTGGAACAAGCAGTGGGGAAGGTCACTTCCTCAATCTTGGGGTCCTACAGAGTCCCAGACGACTGGCAGAGCCTAGTATACACATTTCCCCAAGATGGAGGAGGGTGTAATCAGCTTGGCCTTCAAATCAGCCCAGGTGTCCACAGGGGTGGGTCTAGATATGTAAATCTAGTAAACCTCCAGGAATGCTCTGGCCTACTTAAGAATGCAAATAAGCTCCTTTGATCCCAAGTTTTGGTGTTGCTTCCTGGTATTTGGGGATATAAAATAAATGTGCTGGTGGGCTCAGGCATCATTGTCCTGCCTCTCCACAGAGGAAATGGCGTCCCACCCAGCTCCCAGCTTTTAAATCTAATTCTGCATCTTCTTTCTTTCTATTATTTCTCAATCCCTGGCCACCTCCACTTAGAACTGGTTCATTCATCTTTCTTTCCGTGCTGGATGCAGAAAAGGGAGATCCCCGCCATATCTGGGCCCCAAAACTGGTCTTCTCATTAGCTTAAAACTAAAATTTTGGAATTTAGAATTTCAATGTTAAACTGAAAGGACAACTGAGCAATAATCTAGTCAAATTTCTCATTTCATATAAAACAAAACTGTCAATGCAGTTTAAAAACATCAGAATGGATCAGTTATGAACACAATGCTCCACTGAGCACAGAAAGATATCTTTAAGATATATCTAAACCCTGCAAGAATTTATCATGCTGCTTAAGCTTTACTGATACTTATGATCCTATTTTTTAAATGCTGGTCAATCAATTTATAAGGCCCTTTTTAGATATTACAAATCCTCAAGTAAATAAATCCCACTCAGTTAAACATGACATGCAGAGTTAAAGCAGCTAAATGGCATCTATTTGTCTCCAGCCACAGGAAACGGAAATGAATCTCTGCCTTTTTGGTTATTTTGTTGCTGTCTTTAGTAATGTGACATAAGATAATACAGAAAAGAATTTGTAAACATTAAATCATAAACAAAAAATTCAATGAAACAGAATTTGTGTTAGGTTTATTACATTTTGTTTTAGGCCCTGCCACAATAATCACATAAAATTATGAAATGTAATATACTTCATTATAAAAAATTAAACTATAAACACCTATGATGTTAAATCATCAATTAAAATTAATGGTTTGAGCCAGTGATGGAAAAAGAGGGAGGAGATATTAAATGGCCTTGCACAACAGATGATGGTTCCTATAATTCTGCATGGCCTAGTATGATCCTTACAAAAATCTCAGGTTTGCAAAAAACCCAGTTGTACAGAAAAAGAAACTGAGGCTTAAAGGTAGTTACCTTATTCAAGCCTCTCCAATAATCTGAACCAGACCAGTTTCACTCAAAACTCTGTCTTTCCCCCTACTATGCAAATGCTGCTACAAATGTGTAAGAACAAGAAAAGATCGAGGGCCAAAACTGGTTCGGCTCAGTGGTAGAGCATCGGTCTGCGGACTCAAGGGTCCCGGGTTTGATTCCGGTCAAGGGCATGTACCTTGGTTGCGGGCACATCCCCAGTAGGGGGTGTGCAAGAGGCGGCTGATCGATGATTCTCTCTCATCAATGTTTCTGACTTTCTATCCCTCCCCCTTCCTCTCTGTAAGAAATCAATAATATATTTTTTTAAAAAAAAAAAGAAAGAAAGGAAAGATCGAGGGCTTATTGTTGAAGAACTTAGGTTCTCAAGACAAACTTGGGCTTCATGCCCTCACTTAGAAGTTCCAGATTTTACAGGAAATTCTAATATATTAATTCCTCTTCAGCATCCCCTTCGGTTCACCCCAGACCCTCACTGTTAGGCACTAGTGTGGCAGCCAGGGGCTCCGGGTCAGAGATCTATCAAGAAGAGTTCACTAAAAATTCTTAGCCAGCCTCATTCATAAACATACTAGAGGCTCGGTGCACAAAATTCATGCAGGGAGAGGGGGAGAGTGTGTGTCCCTCAGCCCAGCCTGCACCATCTTCAATTTGGGATCCCTAGAGGGATATCCGACTGCCCATCACCAGGATCGGGCCTAAACAGGCAGTCGGATATCCCTCTTACAATCCAGGATTGCTGGCTCCCAACTCCTCGCCTGCCTGCCTTCCTGATTGCCCCTAATCGCTTCTTCCTGCCAGCCTGATAACCCCATAACCACTCCCCTGCCAGCCTGATTAATGCCTAACTGCTCCCCTGGCCAGCCTGATTGCCCCTAACTGCCCTTCCCTGCAGCCTGGTCACCCCACCAACTGCTCTCGCATGCAGGCCTGGGTCCCTCCTAAATGCCCTTCCCTGCAGGCCCAGTTGTCCCAAACTTCCCTCCTCTGTCAGCCTGGTCACCCCTAACTGCCCTCCCCTGCAGGCTTGATCGCCCCCAACTGCCCTCCCTTGAAGGCCTGGTTCCACCCAATTGCCCTCCCTACTGGCCATCTTGTGTTCACTGGGAAGGATCTCTGACCACATGGGGGCAGCTATCTTGTATGTTGAAGTGATGGTCAATCTGCATATTACTCTTTTATTAGATAGAATAGAGGCCTGGTGCATGAGTGGGGGCCAACTAGTTTGCACTGAAGGGTGTTCTGGATTAGGAAGGGGGTTCCCTTGGAGTGTGGGGCGGCCTACGCGAGGGGCCTGTGGTGATTTGCAGGCTGGCCATGCCCTCCCGGAGACCCAAGTGGAGGTCCTGGTGTCTGGGATATATTTATCTTCTACAATTGAAACTTTATAGCCTGGAGCAGAGCCAAGCTTTCTGCTCCCTCTGTGGCAGCATCTACTTCTATTGGGGTTTATTCACCTTCTATAATTGAAACTTTGTAGCCTTAAATGGAGGTGTGGGCAGGCCAGGGTGTGTGGAAAGCTTGGCTTCCTCCATCGCCAGCGGATACCCTAGATTCCTACTCTCTCCAGCTCTGTGGCTGCTGCCATTTCTGTTGGGATTTATCTTCTATAATTGAAACTTTTAGCATGGAGTGGAGGCCTTAACCGGCTAGGGTATTTGAAAAGCTTGGCTTCCTCCATCACCAGGGAAACCCAAGCCTTCCTCCTGCACTCTCAGTGGCTGCAGCCATCTTGGTTGGGGTTAATTTGCATATTTGCTTCTGGTTGGCTGGTGGGCATGGCTGAGTGATGGTTATATTGCATATTACTCTTTTATTAGATAGTATGAACAACATATGACAATATTAAAACAATCAACAGAAATAACAGACTGGAGTGCCAATTATTAAATGCTACATCAGGTGAAAATTCCCTCCATCAAGATCAGTTTCCTCTTCTAAGTCCTGGCTACATCTTATCTCTGCCCTGTCAGCATCTGGCCCTCAACTAGGGCTAGTTGCATTCTGAGCTGGCTAATATGATTTTAGTTGGCCTTAGTAATATTTTTGCTTAGTTCTCAAGTCTAGAGGTACTTAAGTCTACAAATGGCTGCCATTTTTGTACTGAACTGATACCCTCCAAATTGAGGCATATTTTTATTAGCTCATTAATGATAAGTACCAAATTTTGGTAGTGGTTGGTGTGGTGAAGGGTGAAGCAATTTTGCTTTGTTCCACATATACTCTAGGCCCAGTGCACAAATTCGTGCACCTTGAAAAGAACTGTGGGCTATAAGGCTGCGGTGGGCACAGGGATGGATCTCGGCTCATCCTTTGCACTTTCTCCCAGCCCCTCCTGCCATGGTCCCCAGTCCCTTCACTGCCGACATCCCTGCTCCCACTTTTGGCCCTCCACTGCACTGATGGCATCAGCCCTATTTGCACCCACTGATGGCGGTGCACAGCGACTGGGGCTGGTACCAGCAGTGGGTATGAGCAGGACCGGTGCCATCAGTGGGTGCGAGCGGCAGCTGCTGCCCCGATTGCCCCTCAGGAGCAGGGGGAGGTGGAGAAGCCCTCAGGGGCAATCAGGGCCAGCTGCTGCTACTCACAGCCACTGATGATGCAGAGCCATCAGGACTGATGCCAGGCACTGGCAGTGGGTGCGAGCGGCGACTCCGGCACTGGCTGCAGGCACAAGTGTGACCAGCGCTGGCAGTGGGTGCAAGCAGAGGCTCCGGTGCTGGCAGCAGGTGCGAGCGCAGCCAGTGTCGGCAGCAGGTGCAAGAACAAAGAATTTTCAGTAACCACCAGAGGCTCACCCCAATGACAGCAACCGGCACTCCATCTTGGTCTGGCACCCCCACATACTTGCTCTACCATCCCACCCTGCCTGACGCCCGCCATGTTCTGTGCACACCCCCTGGTGGTCAGTGCATGTCATAGCGACCGGTTGTTTGGGTTGTTCTGCCATTTGGTCTATTAGCATATTAGCCTTTTATTTTATAGGATTTTTTTTGTTAATCCTTACCCAATGATATTTTTTCTGTTGATTTTTTTAGATAGAGTAAAAGAGAGAGGAGGAAGACAGAGAGAGAGAGAGATTGGTTGCTTCCCACACATATCAGGGCTGGGAATCCAACCTGCAGCCCCAGGTTCATGCCCTTGACTGGGAATTGAACACGAGATACTTCAGTGCTCTGGTTGACACTCGAATCATAAACTGGCCAGGGCTAAATACCTTTTTTTTTTTTTTTAAGAATTATTACCTTTAATGTGTAAAGATACACATTTTCACTTTTATTACACAACTGGGGCTAAAGGATAGCTACATTCTTTCCAGCATTAAAACAAGTATAACCCAAGAACCATGTGTTTTGCATCCCAAATGTTTACATGAACAAATGGTATACACATGCGTGCTTAATTAGGAGAAACCGTCATACCAATTCCAGAAATATATGTGGCTAAAGTGCTATTTAATCAGTATACTTGACCACTAACCACTAAGTTTGAATTATGAAATTATAGGTACCTGAGACAGGTACCCAACCACCTCTCACTACCATCATCATCCTGATCAAAGTCACCATCACCTCTCCTACTGCCATGACCTCCCAATGGGTCTTCCAGCTTCTGTCCTTACTCACTCCAACCCTCCACCTAGTTCCCTCACACAATCAGGCGACACAATTAAACAAGTTAAATCTCATCACTTCCTGCTCAACATTCTGCAGTGGCTTCTGTTTTACCAGAAGGAAAGCCACCATCTTCATAATGGTCTGTAACACAATCTTTCATCCTGTGATGTCCCCACTGACCTCGTCTCTTAGCACTGCCCTCCTAGCCACACTGCCTCCCTGCTTAACATCAGGAACATTCCTGCCATGGTACCTTTGCACTGGCTGTTTCATCTGCCAAGAAAATCCATGCCCAGACAGCTTCATGGCTAATCCTCTCACCCTTTCAATCTTGAATCAAATATTACCTTCTCAGTGAGAACTATCCTAGCCATTCCTTTTTAGAAAGTGGAAACTCCACCTCCGTCCATCCCGTATCTGTATTCCCAAGTCCTTTATCCTGCTCTGATTTTGTTCACAGTGCTCATCATCTTCTAACCCCTTCTTTACTTACCTTTTATGATTATTGTTTATTTCTCCCCAGAATATAAGCTCCACAGGAGTAAGGATCTTTGTTTTGTTTACTAATATTATCCCTTGCCTAGAATAATGTCTGATAGTCAAGAACTCAACTAACATTTGTTGAACACATGCTAAATTAACATAAAATGAGCAGAGTGAATACAGCCTAATGCAGTCACATAGAGATCCCAATACACAAGATTCTTGCCATTTTAAGTGATGAATGGAATCAAGGAAAGCAAATCAGGAGTCACAACCACGCAAGAGTGATGGCTCAAAACACTGTTCTTAGGACCAGTACTACAAATACTCAGTCAAGGCCCAAGAGAGAGCATCTGGGATGAAATCTGAATGCCTGCTCTTTACAAATTCTATCAGAATCCAGCAGTAATATGTCCACAGCTACTGCAAGTAAATGTGTGTCTGGAGTAGCCCTCTACTGAAATGAATCAATGTCACTACACACTGAGTGGCCAGATTATTATGATCTCTGAATGCCTAATAATCTGGCCACTCAGAGTATATCCTATATAATAAAAGGCTAATAGGCAAATTGTCCTCTCGATCAGGAGTTTGACCAGCAGGCAGGCTGGCCAACTGCCCATGTCCCCTCCCCCTCAGTGTATATTGGTTTCTCCCAACCAGATCTTTTCTCTAATCCTTCATCCTTTATCATGTTATCTCAAAACAAGGTTCAATCACCTCAAAATCTGCTCTTGAAAAGAATAGTAGGTGACAGTAGGAGAACAGTCATTTAATTATGTCTCTTTATTCTGCCCCTTTATTTTAAAAGCTGGGGGGTGGGGAGTAGTAAAGAAATTACTTCTATAAATTAAAAAAGGATCCATTCCTTTAAAAAGATTGCCTATAGTAAAGGACTTATTGTGAAAAGATGAAAACAACCACAAGATTGGAAGGATAGGCACCGGAGAATACCCAGAATTTCCAGAGGAAATGAGAAAGGGCTGAAAATAAGGTAACTTCCAAAACTTCACTAAGTGTGTATTTTGACATGTGGTGTCCCTGAGAGATGAGTGATTTTCACTGAGGAGGGTATAATGAGGTCTGAAAGATTAAGCCACAAACATCTGTTGAGAGGTTACTGAGTAAAAAATACATACAAAAATCTGAAGATCTACAATGAAGGAAAAACACAGGTGACTAACTAGTGAAAAATGAGTGAGGAGATTTAAAAAATACAACTCTTAGGCAGTATTCCAGGAGCATGAACTGACTCACTGAATTCTCCTAACTACCCACACGAAAGAAATGCCGTAATTGTTCCCATTTTAGAGATGAGGAAAGTAAGGCACTGTATCATTCTCCCTGCTCTGTCTCTGCTTCCTGGCACCCTTTCATCTTTCTAGTGCAGCTTGTCCATTCATCTCGTTTGCCCAGAACTGCCCTGCTTGATGTCTGTTGTCCTGGCCTAAGCATTAACAGCACCTACCTTCATCTTTTTTGTATATTGTAGGAAAAAAATATAACAAAATTTATCATCTTAAACCATTTTTGATTGTACCTTTACCTTTAGAATTGTCCCAGTTTAGCCTGGTTGGTATGGCCCAGTGGTTGAGCACAGACCTATGAACCAGGAGGTCACGGTTCAATTCACGGTCAGGACACATGCCTGAGTTGTGGGCTCGATCTCCAGTGTGGGGCATGCAAGAGACAGCTAATCAATGATTCTCTCTCATCACTGATGTATCTATTGATTGCTCCCTCTCCCTTCCTCTCTGATATCAAGAGAAATATATATTTTTTAAATATATATATTACAATCATCCTTCTCTACTACAACTTCTCTACTATAACAGTTTACTTTCCTACTTCCTTGACCAAACTGTGAGCTCTTGGAGAACAGAACTGTGTGACCTGTATTTCTAAGATCACAACCCAGCACAGTAATGGTCATATTGTTAGCAAATGTTTAATAAGTGCAAATGAATGAATGTTATCCCAAAATCCCAACTCATTAATTTTCATTTTAAGAGGGTGCCTGCCCTCTACCAGGTTCAGTATTTAAAATTTATAAACTGTTTCAGCTTACCTGAGACCAATTAGAGCGAGCCAGTGGTCTGCAGAACACTAGAAGCATGTGTAGCTGGATGAAGGATATGGCACAGACCCAGAGGGTAGGCATGCCTGACAGAGCCAAAGTAAAGTGGAGCCTGCCAGGAGCACCACCAGACATGACTGAGCATAACAGGAGTTCTCCCAGCAAGAGTTTTCAGCAGCAACTCCAAGCAGGGAGGTTATCCCTCAGCGAGCTCCAGTCTAGGCACCAGGTCAGAGCAGCTGCTCAGGACAGAGCCATAAAGAATCTGAAGCTCACCAGGTGGGCCTATCCACTCCTGTACCACTCCCCACCACTTCACCCAAATGCCATCTTAGTGAAGAACAGGGAGGGCGAGGAAATTTGAAAATCAAAAGTTTGTATATTTAAAAATTAATATACCTGCATCAGATTAATTACTCATTTTAGCCTCCCCCATCTACTCCAATCCGTTCATACCCAAATTGAGAAGGGACTTGTAAGGAAGACCAGCCCAGAACAGAAAATAAGAAAGGAATCATTCTCTCTGCCTCTGCGTTCCATAAGGAACCACTGTTTCTAACTCAAAATATGAGGTAGAGAGAGGAAAATAATCCCCAATCCTATTCCAACAACCTCAGCTCCATTATTTATTTTTTTAAATATATTTTATTGATTTTTTACAGAGAGGAAGAGAGAGGGATAGAGAGTTAGAAACATTGATGAGAGAGAATCATCGATCAGTTGCCTCTTGCAGACCCCCCACCGGGGATGTACCCGCAACCAAGGCACATGCCCTTGACCGGAATCGAACCCAGGACCTTCCAGTCCGCAGGCTGATGCTCTATCCACTGAGCCAAACTGGTTTCGGCTCAGTTCCATTATTTAATTTTGGAAGGGTTAGGAGGAGAATCTCCTCTATATTTGTCCACCTTTGGAGGTAGAATAAGTAGATATTGAGAGAACATAGTTGAGAAAGGAAAGGAGAGAAAGGAAAATCACAGAAAGTGAGGCACCATTTGCTTTTTCCTACTTTGAGCTCTGCAGCTCACCATTACAATAACAGCACTTTTTAAAAATAAATCTTCATTGTTGAAAGTATTACAAATGTCCCCCAGACCACCCCTGCTCCCCACCATAGGTCTTCAGTACCCTGTTGCCTGTGTCCATGGGTTATGCATATATGCATACAAGTTCTTTGGTTGAATACCTCTCACCCACCCATCTTCCCCCATCTTCCCTCGGAGATTCCACACTCTGTCCCATGCTTCCATGTCTCTGGATCCATTCTGTTCATCAGTTTATTTTGTTACTTAGATTCCACATATGAGTGCAATCATGTGATACTGATCTTTTTCTGTCTTAGTTCACTTAGCTTGATACTCTCCAGGTCCCTCCATACTGTCTCAAAGGGTAAGAGATTCTTCTTTTTTGCTGCTGTATGGTATACATGTACCACATATCCACTCATCTACTGATGGGCACTTGGGCTGTTTCCAGATCTTAGCTCTTGTAAATTGTGCTGCTATGAACATAGGGATGCATACATTCTTTCTGACTGGTGTTTGGGGACTCTTAGAATATATTCCTAAAAGTGGGGTCACTGGATCAAATGGCAGTTCCATATTTAATTTTTTTAGGACACTCCATACTATTTTCCACAGGGACTGCACCAGTCTACATTCCCACCAGCAGTGTTCTAGGATTCCCAGTTCTACACATCCTCACCCGCATTTGTCATTTGTTGATTTGTTGATAGTAGCCATTCTGACAGGTGTGAGGTGATACCTCATTGTCGTTTTAACTGGCATCTCTCTGATGATCAGTGACTTTGAGCATTTTTTCATGTCTCTTGGCCATCTTTGGAGTAGTGTCTATTTAGGTTCTTTGCCCATTTTTTATTGGATTGTTTATCTTCCTTTTGTAAAGTTGTATGAGTTCTTTATATATTTTGGATATTAACCCTTATCTAATGTATCATTCCCTAATATGTTCTCCCATACAGTTGGCTCCCTTTTCATTTAGTTGATGGTTTCTTTTGCTGTGCAGCTTTTTATTTTGATGTAGTCCCATTTGTTTATTTTTGCCTTAGTTTCTTTTGCCCTAAAAGATGTATCTGTAAACATATTGCTACGAAAGATGTCTCAGATTTTGTTGCCTATGGCTTCTTCTGGGATTGTTATGGTTTCATGACTTAACATTTAAGTCTTTTATCTATTTTGAGTTTATTCTTGTGTATGGTGTAAGTTGGTGGTCTAGTGTCATTTTTTAGCATGTATCTGTTCAGTAACAACATTTTTAGAGCAGCAGAAGGCATCACATATTTCATTCACTTTCCTAGCCTTCCCAAAGGTGGATAAGTGCCAGCAGTCTTGTGACTGCTGCTTGATGAAAGGCATGTGGCATTCTTCATTCCATTTGCAACACACCCTCTACCAGTATTCACAGTGGTGACAGGCAGGGAGGGGGCACTCTAAGCCTTTATTGTTTTGCTCTGGCAAGCCTCCCATCATCTAGAACTATGATGTTCTGTGTTCAGGGGCATTCCAGCAACATTCTGTGAGAATGCGGTATACTAACAGTGAGGGTGACAGGAAGAGGTACTTTTACTTTACACAAGGTAGACAGGCTGTACACATTCAGGACACCCTTCAAATACCCAATGATCATTTCAAGATCCATTAATTATCTGTTAATCATAGTTCTCCAGATTAGAGACCTGGTGGTACATCTGACTAAATCCTCTCATTCATCCATCCATTTACACAGGCATTCATTTAACTAGCTTTATTTATTGCTACACAATGTGGGAAACCACTGGGGATACACAGAAGAATAAGATATAGTCCTTGCCCTCAAGAAGATCAGAAGCTGGTAGCAGAGGTAGACTAGTAAAGCAACATACTGTCAATTCCTAGTTAGGATCAAAGATAGGCCATCTGTTAGCCTAGAGCAAAGTTTTAATGAAGTAACGTGCTGGCACATAGTCAGTGCTCAAAAAATGTTAATTGTTTTTCATATCCTCTCTTTACTGGTACTCATAAAAAGTGCTGCCAAAATGTAGCACTAAACCCAGGTGGCCCAAGACAAAATTCTGTTGAATTCATAAATGAGGATAATTATATAAACTCAGAGTATTGTTGAAGAGTCAATGATATAATTATATTAAAACCCTATATAAAACTTGACCCATAAGAATTACTCAACTATGTTAAGCTACTATTCCTTCTCTTCTGAAATAAATAAAAAAGCAAAAGATACTGTTTGATGACCTGCCCTATAAAAATTTATTAAAAGTGGTGATTCATAAGGTGGTTGCTCCCATTGATTTAATTATCTGAGAAGGACTTCAGTGGTACAATGATTTTTTATTATCTCTTTGATTGTATCAGGAGAGTCTGATACAACCAAAGTCTATCATTCATCTATTGCAGGAGAGACAGCATTCCACTAATTAATTATACACTGAGTGGCCAAATTATTATGATCTCTGAACGCATAATAATCTAGCCACTCGGTGTGTGTGTGTGTGTGTGTGTGTGTGTGTGTGTGTGTGTGTGTGTGTATTAGAAGCCCAGTGCATGAATTCTGCATGGGTCCGGTCAGCCTGGCCAGGGGGAGGGGACATGGGCAGTTGGCTGGCCTGTGTGCTGGTCGAACTCCTGGTCAACGAGACAATTTGCATATTAGTCTTTTGTTATATAGGCTAGATACTATGAATTCAGAGGTCATAATAATCTGGCCACTCAGGGTGTATGTCAAAGACATTGGTATTTATATGAAAATCACTGTGGCATTTGTACAAGTGGATGCAATGGAGAGTAGACCTGACATTCACTCTCTCTTACACAATTTCAGAAAAAGTGCTGAGAGCACTATCTCCACTCAGTCCACACATATGACTAAAAACTCATTAAGATATCAGGCTAAAAACCCTTCTATTTTTATTTTTTTTTAATTGAGGTATAATTGACATACAACATTGTGTTAATTTCAGATTACAAAATGATTCCATATTTGCATACATTGCTAAATGATCACCAAAATAAGTCTAGTTAATACCCATCGCCATACACAGTTACAGAATGTTTTTGTGTTGAGAAAAAAATATATTTTTGTCATTCACAGATTTAGTACAATGATGTAAACTCAACAAATGCCTGTTGATTCATCAATATGCAAATCATATCTTATATACATTTATATAAAATGTGTCTAGCTTTGTGTAAATTACTGTATTTATAAAAATGAAAACGCATAACTATGTGCTAGACACCATTCTAGAAGCTGGTCTCCAGTACTACCCCTTTTCAAGTGCTGTGTTCACAAATACTCTGAATTCTCTTCCTTCTGAATACATGGTAAGATAGCACTTCCCAGCCTCCTTCAATTCGGGCATGGCCCTGGGACTTGCTTTGACTAATGAAGTGGAACTAATATTTGTCAATTCTGGGAAGAAGTCTCTAAAAGCCAGGGCTGGATCTGCCAAGCCCCTTTCCCAAGTTGGTGAAGTCTGTTGGCTCACCAGCTATTAATAAAACCCACCAACACTCAATAGTTGGAGCCATTGAGATTTGAATGTTGTCTGTAACTAAAATATACTCTAGCCTATCCTGATTCATAGAAGATAGTATTTCCCCCCATTATTCTATCATTTAGATTATTTACTAATCCACCATTGGCTCTGCCACCACTCCCAGAAAGCAAGGCATAAAAAATCACCTTTTTAAGCATTTTTACAGAATAAAAAATGTATATATCCCTTTATTTTTTTTAATTCTGCTTTTCAAAAAGTCATTACTAGTCTTTCTAGTAATGACTTTTTAATGACACACAGAAACACCTAATTCGCCTTTGCAAAAAAATCAAATAATACCTCTACCTATATAAAAAGTGAAAAATCAGTCCTGGCAAGTTTCTCTCAAAGAAAATCAATGGAAAAATATCCTTGGGTGAGGCTTAAAAAAAAAAAGTGAAAAATCATCAGACTGCTTACCTCGATTATTTTATATGCATACATAAATGCTTTTTTTTACGTGGAAGAGGTATCACAAAAATAGTAACATATTACTTTGCAACTTTCTTGCATAATGGTCCATAGATAGCTTTCCAGTTAATTGCATTGTATGGCCACAACATAATTTATTTAAACATGGCCTTACTGATTTTGGCTTGTTCCACTTTTCTTTTCTTTTCTTTTTTTCTATTTTTTGAAAGAGTGGAAGGGAGGTGAAGAGACAGAGAGGAAGACATATTGATGTGAGAAAGACACATTGACTGGTTGCTCCCTCCACTACACACCCGCCCCCCGCCCCCGCCCCCCACACACACACACCAGTACCAGGGCGGGGGATAAAGCCTGCAACCAAGGTACCTGCCCCTAAACAGAACTGAACCCGGAACCCTTCAGTCTGAGAGCCAAGGCTCTATCCACTGAGCCAAACCAGCCAAGGCTTGTTCCACATTTTATTTTAATTGCAATGCTACAATAAACATCGTTATAAAGTCATGCAAATATTTCTATAATATTCACCCCAAAAAGTCAGTTTGCAGAGTCAAAGGTATGTACATTTCACATTTTGACAGATACTGTCTGTCAGATTGCTCTCCAAAATGATGCTATCAGTCTAACAGGACTACCAATAACAGATAATAGTGGCTTTTCTCCCTAGATCCTTACAAAACTGGATATTGTCAAATTTTCAAAATATTTATCAAGCTGGGAATTTAAAAAGTTTTATTTTAATTTACATTGCTTTAACTATTTTGTTTCAATAATTTTTACTATCAGTATTTTTTTCAGAAGCATCCACCTCTCCATATTTTCTGTTTTTTAATAGTTACTATGTTATCGCTTATGTTGTAGAGCCTTTGTATCGATTATAAATATTAAGATTTTTTTAAAATATTTTTTTATTTATTTCAGAGAGGGAGAGAGAGATGATGAGAAAGAATCATTGATTGGCTGCTTCCTGCATGCCCCACACTGGAAATCGAGCCAGCAACCCACGCATGTACCCTGACCAGGAATTGAACCATGACCTCCTGGTTGGTAGGTGGACGCTCAACCACTGAACCACACCGGCTGAGTGATATTAAGATGTTGCCCCACACTGGAAATCGAGCCAGCAACCCACGCATGTGCCCTGACCAGGAATTGAACCATGACCTCCTGGTTGGTAGGTGGACACTCAACCACTGAACTACACCGGCTGAGTGATATTAAGATGTTTTCACCTATTTTGCAAATATTTTCTCCAAGTCTTCATTAATGAATGCTGGTTTCAAAACAGATTTTTTAAAATTTAATATAACTAAATTTGCCAAAATTTTCCATTATAGTATCTAGTTTAAGATATAGTCCTTTAAATTAATTATAAGCTTAACAGATTGACTGTAAAAACATTTCCACAAGTAATACAATTAAACCTGCTTTTTTAGTTCTTTAAATCTATCTTGAACTTATTTTACTCTTTTATATAAATGTGTATATAACTTATCTGAGTACTATGGCTAATATAAAATAACTAGAGGCCCATTACACAAAAATATTTGTGCAATAGGCCTGCCTTCCTTCCCTTGGCTTCCAGCACCGGTTTTCCTCCAGCACCTGGGACCCAGGCCTTCGCTCCGGCCAGAGTCTGCCTTCTTCATCTTCGCTATTGACTCTGGCCAGTTCGTCTTCGCTGCTTCACTGCAGACTCCAGCCAGAGTTTGCCGTCTTCATCTTCACTGCAAACTTCAGAGTCTGCAGTCTTGTCTTCGCTGTGGCACTCCACTCCTATAGATCTCTTCGCCAACCCTCCCCACTCACCCCGCCCCCATCCCGCCCCATCCCTCTCATAGCATCCTGCCCCACCTGGCCATTCAGTGCCTGGAACATCTGGACAGCCTCCACCTTTGGCCTTTAATTTGCATACTCACTCTGATTGGTTGTGGGCATGCCGAGGTATGGTCAATGTACATGTTTGTCTATTATTAGGTAAGATGTCCCCAAAAGCAACCAGCACAGCATCCAATATGTAGGTTTTCATTAAATGTTCATTTATTTTATTCCTGCTGAGTCTCATTACTTTAGAGACAACAAACACATAATTCATTTCAAAGTATTTTCCATCAGAATCCCAATTGTGTTCAGGGTAACAAAACACCACAACAAAACAACTAACTACTGTTCCCAACCAGCCTCATGAACAGCTAGGGTATAGCAGTATGACTCAGTGCTAGTTAATGATGTGTAAGCAGAAATCACTGAACTGAGCTTCCAGTAAGCTTTTTGAAAAAGAGCAGACGCAGCAGCTGTTATCTGCTTTTCCCTCCATGGATCCTTCCCCTTCTACCTGCCTGGAAGCAGATGCAATGCTGGCTGGAGAGCAGCCATCTTGAGGCTTTGAGGTGAGATCACTAAAGGATGGCTGAATAGAAAGGCAGAAGCAATCTGGATCTTTGATGGCTTTAACTAGCCCTGAAATGCCTACCTCTGGACTCCTTATTAGAAGAGAAAAATAACCCCTTTACTTGTTTGAGACATTATTAATGAATCAAGTTTTCTGTTAACTGCAGAGGAATATAACATCTAAACTACATGGCTTACCTAGCATTTGCATATAGATTTTAAAACACTTTCCATTTCCATTACTTGACATGGTCTGAAGAAAAGTGATGCCTGTTTGAAGGGCAAGTTCTTCATTCACAAATATATTAATTTAAAAGAGAGAAATAAGGGGAGGAGGAAGATGGCGGCCTAGGCAGCCTTCTAGGCTGCCACCTCATCAACAATTTAGAAAAAAACAACAGCTAAAATCAAAAGGGATCGCACCAGACCCACAGGAGAGCTGGCAAAATGGGAAGGCTACAACTAGACACCAAGAGAGCACCGCTGCTGCCATGTGGAGTTTAAAACTACGGTGAAACTGGACCTACCAGAGCCGCTGCCACCGGGAATGAAGGAAGCCAGACCTCGCTCTGTCCTGGGGCCCAGGGATTGGGCCAGCCCGCCGGCCGCTGTGGGAACCAGGGAGCTGATACGGGGCCTCTGCTGCGCCTTCCGCGCCTGCCTGGACAAGAAGCCTCCCTGCCCGCAACCATCCCGGGTGCAGCTGTCCCAGCCTGCCCGCCATGCTGGTGAGGCATCTCCCAGCCCGCAGCCAGCTCGGCCCAGCCTCTGTGCGCCGTGCTGGTGGGAAGCTGGTGTGGTGCCTTCCATTGGCAGATCCAGCAAGTCCTTTCTCCGCCGCCGCCGCATGGCCGGACCAAAGCATCCGCCACTACCGCCATGTAGATTTTAAAACTACAGGGGAAATTGAGCCACAGGAGCTACCGTCGCTGCCACACCCGCCACTGCCACCGCGAAT
This sequence comes from Vespertilio murinus, assembly GCA_963924515.1. Lineage (NCBI taxonomy): Eukaryota > Metazoa > Chordata > Mammalia > Chiroptera > Vespertilionidae > Vespertilio > Vespertilio murinus. The sequence continues at coordinate 83,093,273 of OZ004707.1, read as the reverse complement.
GGGAATCCACCGAAATCAGAGATCACTACACCCTGGGCTCAGAGAGAGTGTGGCTTCAGAACTTAGCCTCTGCGTCCACACCAGCTCCGTATCCGCACCAAAGGAGACACCATTGAGGGCGGACTCTCCGCCCACAGCCATCTCAGCCGCTCACAACCTTCCCAGCACACCCACCATGCTGGTGAGGAGCTCGCACGGCACCTTCCGTTAGTGGCCCCAGCGAGTCCTTCCTCCGCTGTCGCATGGCCGAGCCAAAGCTCCCACCACTGCCGCCATGTGAACTTTAAAACTACAGTGGAAATTGAACCACAGGAGCGACCGTCGCTGCCGCACCCGCCACCGCCACCTGCCACCGCCGCCGCCTCGAATAAAGGAAATCCACCGAGAACAGAGCTCACTATGCCTCGGGCTCAGGGAGTGGGTGCCCTCAGAACTTAGCCTCCGAGTCCACAGCTGCTCCGCTTCTGCACCAAACAAGACACCTTTGAGGGCGGTCTCCCCGCCTACAGCCATCTCAGCCCGCCTGCAGCCGTCCCAGCCTGCCCGCCGTGCTAGTGAGGAGCTAGCGCGGCGCCTCCAATATGCAATCCCAGCACCCCAGAGGGGCCGTGTGCCCCGGGTGAGCCGTGTGTCCCAGGGGGCCGTGTGCCCAGGGTGAGCCATGTCCCCCAAAGGGGCCGAGTGTCCCGGGCGAGCCGTGTGTCCCAGGGGAAGCAGTGGGACCCAGGGGGAGGGGCGGTGAGAACCAGAGGAGGAGCGGACTCTATTCTTGTGGTCCTGAGATAGTCACCATAAAACAAGCAGACTGCCAAATGAGGAGCGGATTCTATTCATGTGATCCTGAGATAGTCACCATAAAACAAGCAGATTGTCAAATGACAGCAGGGAGGGGAAGGAGACCTGGGGGGAGATAAGAGAACAACTGAAGGACTGGTATGCATGAATATAAGTACAACCAAGGAACACAGAACTCTAGGAAGGGAAGGCATGAATAGGAGGTGGGGGGGGAGGGGCAATAGTAAGCTATGTACACATACAATACCTTAATAAAAAATAAAAAATAAATGTTTTGGGAGAAAAAGAGATAGAAATAAAATCATTAAGCACTTCAAACAGAAACCTAAAAGTGTCCTTAAAAAGTCAATAATCAGCAACATATGGTGTTACCTGTGGTAATGTTGGTGTTAAATTACCCTGGTCAATATACCACACAGCTCATTTTAGTTGTAAAATCAAATATTAGGGACAAAAGATTTTCAGTGAAAAAGAAAAATCACAGCATTGAAGGAACTCTTAATGATTATATAAAGTAAAAATTTTATTTTTTCATTCACCAATTCTCAAGAATTGTGATTCACTTGTAGTTGTAAATGAAAGTAAGAAAATATTCCAGAAGGTACCCACTGAAAGCTCCACTAGTGTCCAAAATCAAATTCTTCAAAGTATTTCACTAGATTGGAGAGGAAAACAACAAGCTGCAGGAACTACTGAACCAATCTGCTATCAGGAGGAATAGTCTCAAAATGCTGGCCCTAAACTGGAGCAAAGGTTGCACTGGACAAAGGCTGAAGCTTGGCCATCTAGCATTCCAAGCAAAATTGTTTCCTCTAAGCATTCCTTTTATTCTGTACAAGAAGCACAGTGCACAAAATTTTTGCATGGATAGGGTCCGTAGGCCTGGTCGGCGATCAGGGCCAATCTGTTAGTGGACTGGCAGGGTGATCTGGGCCCCCCCACTCGCACCCGCCTCGGCCTAGCACCACACACTCACAAGCCCCGCCCCTGCTGCCACCGCTGGTCAGGGCCTGCGGGCTGGGAGCAGCTCCTGCTTTGAGCATCTGTTCCCTAGTGGTCAGTGCGTGTCACAGCGACCAATCATTCACTTTTTGGTAGATTTGCATATTAGGGTTTTATGTAAATAGATTCCATCCTGGCTCTGCCTGAACTGGAGACAGTAGGTTCTCCTGTACCAGCTTCTGTGACATTGGCCTGCTCCCAGGCTAGTTTAAGGAGTCTTAGACCCTTTCTTTTCTGGGGACCCCTGCCCAGCACCTTCATACAGAGATGACTAAAATAAAGACAAAACAATATAGCATTCTAAGCAATCTGGCTTTCCCTCCATGCTATGTGCCTGTGATCCATCTTGACTGTCCCTTTGCCCTTTCATGCTCAACAGCTTTGCGGCTTCTGTCTATGCACCTGGACAGAGAACTAAAATCTCTACTGGAGGCTAGTTTTAAGGCTTATGTAAGAATCTTGTACAGCACTGCTCATGTAAATTTCTGTTTTTCCCTCTAGGATAAGCACTTCCCAAAATATGCAATGTTGGTTGGTGGGAACTGAAATTGTCCTGTAACTTCTATTCATTTCCTGGGGCGTATGGAAATTAATCTTTATGTACTTAAAGTTACAAAAAATAGAATAAAATTAATATCAAACTTGGGGGAAAAAATGCTGGTCCTATTTTAGGCTTCTCATTTCATCTAGCCAGCCCTCCTGAAGAAGGAACTAAACTGAAGGAACCAACCCTGAAGAAGGAACTAAAGGGCCGAGGGAAGAACAGATCTGGCCGCCACAGAGGTCCTTTCAAACATGGCAGTCACTTCAGTATGGAAAGAAACGGAAGGTAAGAGACAGAAGCTATACTTTCCAGGAGACTGGGGCCCATCTTTGTAGCTTCCTCTTACCAGCTACCACTGCTTCCACCAAGAATAAGTTTCTTAAAACAAAACAAAACAAACAAAAACCCTAACCCTCCTCTCCACCATCAAAGTGTCTTTCACACAGAATTTTAATTTATTCTTATTTTGGAGGGAGGGGTGTCAAATGATTTTTAATTGAACTATTTTGTTTTATAGTTCTTAACTAACTGGGCATTCTACTGCACCACTGTTAATTTCATCTATATCATGAGGGTGACAGCCATCAACATTGCAGCCCACAGACTGATTTTTATTTAAATTCATTAACTATGAATGTACTTCTTTATTCAGACTGAACACTGTCCTGATTTGCCTCTGCAATAAGAAGGAACATATCATATGCTACTGATCACAGTCTCTATATTCTCTACCTGTAAGGGGGGCGGGGGGGAGAGAGAAGATGAGAGAGAAGAATGGGGTGAAATGTAAAGAAGACAGTCAATAAAGAATAGCAGTGCAGCCGAAACCGGTTTGGCTCAGTGGTAGAGTCTCGGTCTGCAGACTGAAAGGTCCCAGGTTCGATTCCGGTCAAGGGCATGTACATTGGCTGCGGGCACATCCCCAGTAGGGGGTGTGCAAGAGGCGGCTGGTCGATGTTTCTCTCTCATTGACGTTTCTAGCTCTCTATCTCTCTCCCTTCCTCTCTGTAAAATATCAATAAAAAATATTTTTTTTTAAATAATAGCAGTGCAAAGAACATACTGTATATGGTCAATTATAAACTTTCTATATTAACAAATGTCGACACAGCTCCCCAAGTCAGACATAAAGTCCCTACTCCCATTCAATCCAACAGTTTGGTCAATTATTATTTTAATTCCTTTATAAATGAATCATATCACTTCTCAGAATTTAACACAACTTTTGAAATATACATCCACAAATTTAGGCAGAGTTTAACAAGCATTTTGAAATGCATAGTCACAAAACAGTTTTAAAATTTATAAAAGAACTTCTCTTCAAGTTAATTTGTAAATAAAGTTCTCATTTATGCAGCCTAGTTATTAAAAGTAGACAACAATATCAGTGAGAACTTCAAAGCAGTATTTGTCACAGGTAAACCACCAAATACATTTCAAAACACAAATACCTAAATTTGATAATCTAGTTCCTTCCCAAGCAAGGAGGCAAGGCTGTTTAAATATACACAGTAAAACAGGAAGACAGCTAGATGAGGAAATAGAATATGTGTTTTAATTCTCCTGGCATAACCAACGAAGTCATTGTCTTATGATGATTATTCCATTTAAAGCTCTATGAGATTCAGTTTCCTTGCTGGAAAAATGGCAATAATGATACCAATATTACCGTATTTGCCGGCGTATAAGACGATTTTTTGGCCCTGAAAAATACGTATTTGCCGGCGTATAAGACGACTGGGCGTATAAGAAGACCCCCTAACATTTCCACTAAAAATACAGAGTTTGTTATATACTCGCCGTATAAGACTACCCCCCACTTGGAGGCATATTTTTCAGGGCCAAAAAGTCGTCTTATACGCCGGCAAATACGGTAGGTAGGATGCTCTCAATTGAAATAAGAAAAATTTATTCTTTGGTAAGAAGTCGAACAGTAGAGCAGTTCCAGGATTGGTAAATTTGGTGGCTGGTTTTTTTCCACCTTTCTCCTCCTCTATATTTTGCTGTTAACTTATTTTCAGGCTACCTCTCCTTACAGTCACAAAACTACGATAGCAGCTCCAGATGGTCATATCCAATCATGACAACAGGCAACAGAAAAATATGGCTTGTTTCTTTCAAAAAGAGAGGAAACTTTTCCCAAATGGACCTCCCTCCCTTATCCCCAACAGCCTGGGTCACGTACCTATTCCTAAACCACCCTTGGCAGAATAAGAACTTACTGTAACAGGCTTAAACTAATCAAGATTTAATTCTAAGTCATATGGGGTAGGGACAAACAAAATTGGGGTTCAACCATCAAGAAGGAATGAAGTAGACAACTGTACAGAAAATCAAGTGTCGCCGAAACCGGTTTAGCTCAATGGATAGAGCGTTGGCCTGGGGACTGAAAAGGTCCCGGGTTCGATTCCGGTCAAGGGCATGTACCTTGGTTGTGGGCACATCCCCAGTAGGGGGTGTGCAAGAGGCAGCTTATCGATGATTCTCTCTCATCGATGTTTCTAACTCTCTATCCCTCTCTCTTCCTCTCTGTAAGAAATCAATAAAATATATTTAAAAAAAAAAAAAAAGAAAAGAAAATCAAGTGTCAGAAACCCCTTACTTCAACAGTACTGTAGTAAGAATCAAGTTTTAAAGCATGAAAAACTGTAAAGTAGAAAATGCTTTACAGATATAAGAGATTATTATTCATTCAAGAATGTTGTGTATTGAGGAAAAATAGTTCTCCAAAGTCTCAATGATGAAATAAATTCATTGAAAATAAAGGACACTGCCGAAACCGGTTTGGCTCAGTGGATAGAGCGTCGGCCTGCGGACTAAAAGGTCCCGGGTTCGATTCCGGTCAAGGGCATGTACCTTAGTTGCGGGCACATCCCTAGTGGGGGATGTGCAAGAGGCAGCTGGTCGATGTTTCTCTCTCATGGATGTTTCCAACTCTCTATCCCTCTCAATTCCTCTCTGTGTAAAATCAATAAAATATATTTAAAAAGAAAATAAAGGAAACTCACAAAACACCAAACTATAATGACCACCATCCAAATCATAATAACAAAAGGTGAAGTTCTGAACTATGATTGAATATATGCAGATTAACAATATAAAGCAATAGCAGTATGTTTTACTGCCCATCTATACTTCCCTTCTGTATTCAACTATATTTTCTGAACATGTACCAGGTACTATTCTAACCACTAAGGATATCAAAGTGAGTAAAGCAAAATCTCTGCCTTGTTGGATGTTTATTTAACTGTGTAACTACTTCTGAAGACAAGCATTCTTGATCATCAACATATGTTGAACTCAAATTAGCAGAACACATGTAATTTCACTTTGGTTTTTACTCCTCCCACTTTACAATTCCCCCCAAAATAAAAACATGAATCTAGAAAAAAATAATTTGGCAGGCATTCATCTGCCCCCCCCACTCCAATTCTAAATGAATGCCAAGAAACAGAATCGTATTTTAGCTATCATTTCTGAAAATGATACTTGCAAAGAGCAAAGCTGAAGGAGGATCAATATCTGTACAGTCATGCACTGCTTAACAATGGGGTTATGTCCTGAGAAACGTGTCTTCGGTGATTCTATCATAGTGCAAACATCATAAAATGTACTTACACAAATCCAGATGGCATAGCCTACTACACACCCAGGGTATATGAATGGTATAGCCTATTGCTCCTAGGCTGCAAACTTATATAGTATGTTACTCTACTAATACTGTGGGCAATTGCAACACAATTTTAATTAGTGTGTATCTAAACACAGAAAAGGCACAGAAAAAGTACAGTGTAAAAGATTTTTAAATGACATCTATATAGGGCACTTATGAATGGAGCTTGCAGGACTGGAAGCTGCTCTGTCTGAGTGAGTCAGTGCATGAGAGGTGAGTGAACCTGAAGGCTAGAATATTACTGCACACTACTGTGGGCTTCATAAACTCTGCCCCACAAGCCCTCGTATTGCTTCCTTCCAACAGGGTCAGAATAGAACACTGAAGCTGTCCATGCTACTCCCTGAAAAGGATTTGTGGGCTGGAATGGCTGGAAATACGGAGGAGAAATGGCTAGGTAAGGTGTAAATCACTATAACAGTGGCTATCAGGAGGGAGCAAAAGGTGGCCTGGGAATCCACAGGAATAAGAAAGAAGGAGAGATAAAGGAACACAGAGGGTTGTCATGGCAATGTGGTTTTGGCTATTGCATGTTGGAGCCATGGTTAGATTAAGAGCCTTTGTAGTATTTATTTAAAAAATAAAGATGGTATTTTAACATGGAGAGGGTATAAGACTGAGGACTCAATATTGTGACTTTGAAAATTTGTGTTTGGTTCCATTGACCCTATTTGGCACAACAGGCTTAAAACATCATTACAACCTGAAAATATTTCCAAAGTACAGGGACGGCTGGCTCCACACTGCTGCAGCAGGCATTTACTGAAGTGGCAGTGACACTTAATGCTTGTTAAGGTAGCTCCTGTGGACCTGTGTCCTTGTACAGGATCTTAGGTCCTCGACAAGGAATTTACAGCAGTGTATTCTGAGGACCATCAAGTTGTAGTACCCTCTGAATATTTAACTCTGGGGGCACAGCCCTGGGAGAAGGGGTCGGTTAACCCACTGGGATGTGATTGGTGCACTCAGAGTTGAAGTGCTGTGAGTGAGAGGGAATCTCTCAAGCCCCACAGGTACTGCTTCCATGAAAGAAAAAAGAAATTCCTCCTGAACCATATCTCCTCTCATTTCTTCCAGTCAGCTCCATTGTAATTCCATGGGACTACTGTCTTATGTACGGTCTGCTGTTGACAGAAACATCTTTAAGTGGTGCATGACCATAGTCCAAAAACAATCAAATACAGATGAAATACAGAGAACCCTAAGAACAAATCTACAATGTATGTTTTTCATGATTGTTGTCCATTAGCAGATTTGACATTATACTTTTTTCCCAGGAATCTCACAAGTAAATGTTACATTCACACCAATCCTTACCAAACATATAACATTACTGGATGCAAAGAGTGCTTGGTTGCCTTACTTTTCATATCTGCAAAGATAGAATTATATAATATCTAGGAATCACAAAAAATTTTAGAAATGAGAATGAAATATGTGTACTTAAGCAAGTACCCATCACCTGTTACTAATTAAAATAGTTTTTGCTAATAATTTCACACAATAAATACAAAATACTTAAGTACATTTGAGGAAAAGACTATTTCCTTTTAAAAAAGTGTTCAGCCATTGGTTTGGCTCAGTGGATAGAGCATTGGTCTGCGGACTGAGGGGGTCCCAGGTTTGATTCCGGTCGGGGCATGTGCATTGGTTGGGGGCACAACCCCGGTGGGGGGTATGCAGGAGGCAGCTGGTCAATGTTTCTCTCTCATTGACATTTCTGGCTCTCTATCCCTCTCCCTTCCTCTCTGTAAAAAATCAATAAAATATAAATATTTTTTAAAGTGTTCAGTTAGGCTTTTTAAAGGTTTACTTTACTTAGTTCCTTTTAAAATACTCAAGGCCATACCAAATCTTCTCTTTTTATTCAGAAAGATGCATTATTTCCTACATCTGTGTTTCAGTATAGAACAGTGTGAAAGCATTACTTTGTGCTAATAGAGCCATTCCCCATTCCTATTAGTGTGTGTGACACACTAAGTAACACCCACAGAACAAATTCTTAGTACTCTTCCCTTAAACTTACAATTTTAACTTTTCTCTTATTTCCCAAATCCTTGAAATTTTAGCCATAAAAATTATCAAGTGGAAAGAATTAAGATAGTTGGCTATCAGGCTAAAGAAAGCAACAAGATTGAGGGCAAAACAGCCAAGATGATATACTCTGAATCAGACTCAGAAGACATTCCCAGCAATCCACTCTTTCAGATGAGGGATGTTACCTTTCTATCTAGGCATACCCATTTCCATGCATTCACACACACACACACACACACACACACACACACACCACAAACAAGACTTTCTTACAGCAGGAACTTGTATTTGCCATTTTTAAGGCCATCATGTGGGCTTGGGTATAAGTCAGAAAAAAAACCCACAAGAATTATACGTACCTAAGATTAAATTCCAACTTTAATCAGCACATACCAGAAAGGACTCCTTTGGGGAGTTTACAAAACAGAATAAAGAACTAGACAGAATAAAGAACTAAACAGAATAAAGAACAGACAAATAACTAGAATTTCAAGGCTTGCTCTAAATCAAGTCCCCTAGGAACGTTCCTTAAAATCAATTCAGCTTTTAAAAACCAAGGTTGACTTGCCTAATGCGCCATATATATATTTGCGCCATGCATATATTTGACATCTCAGCACATTAAGGCAATCTCTCTGAATGAATTTTCAAGGTAACAGACAGTTGTCTTTTCAAATTCTTTTTTCCCCCCTTTAATCATCTTTATGGTGTTCTTTCTAAAATACTTTCCGGTTTTCTTAAAACATAAAATGACATTTTCTATGCCTTATATATAATGTCCCAGGCAGCAGATTAGTGATGTTTCTCTCTCATCGATGTTTCTATCTCTCTAACCCTCTCCATTCCTCTTTCTCTCTAAAAATCAATAAAAACATTTTTTTAAAAGGGAAACAACCTAAATGTTCCCTAAAAAAGGAAGAGTAAAATTAATCATGGTACTGAAATAAGTAGCTCACTTTATTTCAATATGAAAATATGTTTAAGAATATACTTAATAAGCAAATTGTGTAATATAATATGCATATCTACATAACCTTATTTGTACAACATGAGAATAAATGTTACTATTTCTGGGGGGGAAATGCAAGAGAAACTATTAACAGTGTTACCCTATAGTAAGTGGGAATAGTTGGTGAGGAAAAAAAAGGATTTTATGTTCTACCCTTTGAATTACTAGCTAATAAACATATGTTTCTTTAAAAGAAAAAATAAATAAATAAATATATTAGTTTCCATTTGCTGCCATAACAAATTATTATAAAAACACACAAGTGTATTCTCTTTGAATTCTGGAAGTCAGAAATCTAAAATGAGTCTTCATTAAGAGGCTAAAATCAAGGTGTCAGCATCCAGTTCCTCCTGCGGGCCTCAGGGAATAATTTATTCCTTGCCTCTTCCAGCTTCTAGAGGCTGCTGGCATTCCCTGACTTGTGGTCACATCATTCCAATCTCTGATTCCATATGTACATTGCATTATCCTAACTCTAATCTTCCTGCCTTCCTCTTTTAAAAATCTTTCTGATTGCCCTCGTCAGTTTTGCTCAGTGGATAGAGCATCGGCCTGCAGACTAAAGGGTCCCAGGTTTGATTCCAGTCAAGGGCACATGCCCGGTTGCAGGCTTGATCCCCATAGGGGGCATGCTGGAGGCAGCCGATTAATGATTCTCTCTCATCATTGATGTTTTATCTCTCTCTCCCTCTCCCTTCCTCTCTGAAATCAATTATATATATACAAAAGAAAAACAAAAACGTTCTTATCTCTCTGGGAACACCCCAATAATCAAAGACAATTTTCCCTTCTCAAGGCCCTTAACTTAATCACATCTGCAAGTCCCTTTTACCATGTAAGGTAACATATTCATAGGATCTGGGGATTAGGATGGGGGCATTTTTGAGGGGAGGAGGAGGTACCATTCAGCCAAAATGTTCTTGGAAAATGTCTCCAGAATCTGAGAGTGGGATAAGGGTGAGGGGAAGCACTTTCATTATTATTTTTAAACTAGAGGCCCAATGCACAATATTCGTGCACGATGTGTGTGTGTGTGTGTGTGTGTGTGTGTGTGTGTGTGTGTGTGTCCCTCAGCCCAGCCTGCACCCTCTCTAATCTGGGACATTCCTCTCACAATCCATGACTGCTGGCTCCCAACTGCTCGCCTGCCTGGCTGCCTGATTGCCCCTAACTGCTTCTGCCTGCCAGCCTGATCACCCCCTAACCACTCCCCTACCAGCCTGATGGATGCCTAACTGCTCCCCTGCCGGCCCAATTGCCCCTAACTACCTTCCCCTGCTGGCCTGGTCAACCCTAAGTACCCTCCTCTGCCAGCCTGATCACCCTAACTGCCCTCCCCTGCTGGCCTGGTCTCTCCCAACTGCTAGGACTGGTACCCCCTCCCACCAACTACCCTCTCCTGAGGCCTGGTCCCTCCCCACTGCCCTCCCCTGATGGCCTGATTGTCCACAACCTTCCCCAGCAGGCCTGGTCCCTCCCAACTGCCCTCCCCTGCTGGCCACCTTGTGGTGACCATCTTGTGTCCACATGGGGGCAGCCATCTTTGACTACATGGGGGCAGACATCTTGAGAGTTGGAGTGATGATCAATTTGCATATTACTCTTTTATTAGATAGGATTCTTACATTGGATACACAGTTTTCATTAAAAACCCAATATATATACCATATTTCATCAGCCTTACGACTCCATGGATCATATTTACTTTATTTATGACTGAGAAAGAAAAAAAAAATACTGACTAAACTATGATATTCATTGTTATATCATGATAAACTTGTTTGCAAAAATGCCCTCAGAAATCCCACTCCTTTGCAATGTGACTTGACTGCTCCTCTCATCAAGTGGCTGAGTCGATTACTCCACTCCTTGACTCTGGGTTTGGCCTTGTAACTTGTTTTCACTAATGGGACACTGACTCATACAGAAGCTGGAAAAAGTATGTGCACAGTGGGCTGGCCCTCTCTTCCTGCTGCTGCCTTTCTGCCCCGTGAACAAGCCCAGGCAGCTCTACCTGCTGCTCCACCCAACTCACTGAATCTTATGCAAAAAAGAATTGTTGCAACCCACTAATCCTGACATCAAAAAACATTAAATAACAGTGAAAAAATGTGGATCTTCAAATCAATGAAATATGGCTTTTCAGTGTAATAGCAGCACATAAGGAAGTATCCATAAAAAGTATGTATATGGGAAGAATAAATAAAGTGAGAAGAGTTCTTATGCCACATTTGGCTGCTAAAGATTAGTTTTGCTTACTTTCTGGTTTTCAGTTACTGTACTTTTCATATAGCTGAAATCACTGAATAAGTAAGTGATCACTGGCAGAGTTACTGCTTTCTGCCACAGATTATTAGAGCAAGATGAATTATCATGTCCATTCTATGGAAAAGAAACTAACAACTCTAGAATTAAATGGTAATATATATATATATATATATATATATATATATATATATATATATATATATATTACTTTTTCATTAAGGTAGCTACTGTGAATCACAAATTAAAAGTAAAAGCCCCGGCTTATGTGGCTCAGTTGGTTGAGTGGCATCCCATACACCAAGAGGTCTCCTGCTCAATTCCTGGTCAGGGCACATGCCCAGACTGCAGGCTTGATTCCCCCACTATGGGTATGCAGGAAGCACTGATCAATGTTTCCCTTCCCCTTTCCCTTCCTCTCCCCCTTCCCCTCCCCTCTTCTTTCCTTTCTCTTTTTTTCTTCCTTCCATCCTTTCCTTCCTCTCTCGCTCCCTCCTTCCTTCCCTCCCTTCCTTTCTCTCTCTCACTCTCTCTTTCTCTCCCTTTCTCTTCCTCTCTCTCTAAAATCAATAAAAATTATTTTTTTAAATGGAGTGACTGACAATGCTGGCAAAATATTTTTGAATTTAATAATATAAAGTACATAGCTTTATTACAAAACTGAAAATACAGTGTCACAGTGTGAGTTCTAGTATTATTACATTTGTAATTTTTTAAACAAAATGATTCTAGATACAAAAGAGGTTCTAGATCCCTCTCATTACAATATTACAATGCTGCATTTATAGTCTTGTTGTGACCTTCTTGTTCATACCTCACTGATATAAACCTATTACTCTTCCCATTTTGCACATAAGGAAACGAAGGTCCAGGTAATTGAGAACTTATGTGTTAAGAGCTAGTAACTGGTTCTGTTGAACCCAGGTCTTACTTCAGTGTCCACGCTCTCAATCCAATGTGCTTTCCTATGTGGACAATGCCCACTTCTAAAATTCAAAATCCAGAAACCTACCTTTGCCCCACTTGTATATTTTGTTAAAAGGTCAAATGACAGCTACATTGTGAAAGGTGAATTTCCTACTCTGTTACTTTAAAATCTAGTTTCTGGATTATCATAATAGCTATCATTTATAGAGTGTTCATTTCCCAAATAACTAGTCATAATAATACCTGATATGGATATATCATTGAAAGTAAATAAGCAAGAGAAATAGCTGCTTTACCCCTAAACAAAACTATATATATATATATATATATATATATATATATAAAGAATTATATAAATTCACAGATTATTAATTTAATGCACAGTATTGGATGCTTATAATATACTTGACACCGTGGTTGGGACTACAAATACAAAGTAGCCCCCAAAAACAAATCTCCTATACTTTTGACTATGAGATGTAAACTAAATTCATGTATTTTCTAATATGTAAAAGTTTTACCATGTGCCAGGAACTGTATACACAATTCCTTCTGTTCTTTAATCCTCACAAACATCATGGCACATTTTAAAAATGAATTTAACCTCTGTGAGAGAAGGCATACAGCTAGTAAGTGGAGGAGCTGGAATGTAATCCAAGTAGTCTACCAGGCTTTCTTTACCACCCAACACTGCCTTTTGCAGTCTCTGTCTTGTGCTTTTTTATTTAAAACTAGAGGCCCAGTGCACAAAATTTGTGCATAGGGGGGAATTCTTCAGCCCAGCCTGCACCCTCTCCAATCTGGGACCTCTCGAGGAATGTCCAACTGCCCGTTTAGGCCCACTAAACGGGCAGTCGGACATCCCTCTCACAATCAAGGACTGCTGGCTCCCAACTGCTCACCTGCCTGCCTTCCTGATTGCCCCTAACCGCTTCTGCCTGCCAGCCTGATCACCCCCTAACCAATTCCCTGCCAGCCTGGTTGATGCTTAATTGCTCCCCTGCCAGCCTGTTTGCCCCTAACTGCCCTCCCCTGCAGGCCTGGTCACCCCTAACTGCCTTCCCCTGCAAGCCTGGCCTGGTCCCCCACAACTGCTTTTCTCTGCAGGCCTGGGTCCCTCCCAACTGGCCTTCCCTGCAGGCTTGGTCGCCCTCAACTTCCCTCCTCTGCTGGCTTGGTCACCCCTAACTGTCCTCCCTTGGGTGCATAACTGTTTCTTAAATAGAAGTTATGACTTAATCTGATCCTAACTACTAAAAGAGCCTCTCTTCAAGAGTTTCTATTTAATAGAAGCAGGGTCATAATGAGATGCTCCTCTCAACATGTTCAGGGAAGAACCTTTCAGTGAAGAACATGAAGCAGAAACTTCTGAGGGAACAAAATGAAGGAGCCAACTCTAATATAAACACTTAAACTAAATGGAAACTTTGCCAATAAATGTTATAAATTGCCATGCATTATTTTCTAAAGAAAGTAATGTTTATAACACAAAGGATGAATTCCAGCCCATGTTGGTATTTTGCTTGGCTTGAAAAGTTTTTTAAAACAATTTTGCATTAAGTCTAAAAATTAAATGTCTTCAAATGAAAATCTGGATTTCTAGTAATTATTGAAAAATCCAACGAAGAGTTGAGAAGCAGCTGTTCTCTTCCAGAAGGCAAACACTATGGTTGCTACAATCCCCCTTATTCCCTCTTATACTACTGACACTGACACCCCACCTATTGTAAATTATTATTCTCAAAGCATGCTGCTTCCCTCTGGTGCCCATGGCCATGTGAGCCTGTGACCCCTGCTTTACAAATAATTTTCACAGGAAGACCAAGTGATAGTGATAAAAGTGTGATTTTAATGTGGGTCCTACAATTCCCTCTTATCTTTTTCTTTTTTTTCTCTTTTTTTAATAAATCTTTATTACTCAGATTATTACAATTGTTTCTCCTTTTTCTCCCCCAAAGCTCCCTACCACCCAGTTCCCTTCCCACCCTCTGCTCTTACCCCCTCTACCCCCAATTGTCTTCATCCATTGGTTATACGATTTCAATCCAGTCTCTCACTGCTTCCCCACCCCTTATCCTCCTGATAATTATCAGTCCACTCCCCTTCTTTGCCCCTGATTCTACTATATTCACCAGTTTATTCTGTTCCTCAGATTTTTTTTTCCTTCTCGTTTCCTTTTTTCCGTATATGAATTTCAAGTGGGACACTCTCTCTCATTTGTTTTTGTAGGGAAATACAACAGTGTTCTGTAGCTAATGGCTGCAGACTATCCAAATGTCTCAGGACCTCACGAATAGAATCCACTCCTCCTCCAGTTCACCCCGCCCCCTCCCACCGCCCCCCCTTGGGCACACAGCTCCCCTGGGGCACACGGCTCACCTCACCCAGCCCTTTTATCTTTTTCTACCAGAGGGCACTGCTTGACAATAGCCCATGAACAATTCTATGATTCTACTAATTTGGGGCAAGTTAGGTAATCACATTATAATGTAAAGAAAACATCCTTCAATATCTTACTTAAAATGCCACTGAGAAAATATGGCCAGATTTGATGATTTGGTTGTTTTACATACAACTTAAAAGCCATGAGTGTCCCTGGAGAAGTGCTTCCCAACCTTTTTACAGCACTAGTCAGGGGTTTTCCCAGCCAAAAGCACACAGCCCTGGGGCTCCAGCTGCTCTCAGCCTTACTGGGCAACCCTAAGGACTGAAAGCATCACTAGCTCACCACACCTCTAACTTAAAGGTGCTCCAGATATTCTGGAACAAAAATAGTAGAAACATAATGCAAGTTTAGAAAACATGGTGGTTGTGTATTTACAAATTCTTCTAGCAGTGCAATATCTGGCATCTAAACAAGAAAAGCAAATGAATGACTTCAGGTGATTCTAAAAGGCTGTCAAGAATTGACAAACTTTCTGATATTTCTATTTACCAGATTAATTGATTAACTTTAGAGTGGTCCATGGCCAAAACACTTAGATACATTAATCATAAAGTCTCAGGTCTATATTCATGAACTTAAGAAACCACAGATCCCGGATATCAGGATTTAGATTTAGATTACAGCATTCAGGCCAATCTGGGAATGTGTTCCAAGCAAAGGCAGTCAGTCCTGCAATACTAGCAGAGTGGCAGAATTGGGTGTAAGGGGAAGAGTTATAATTAGTTTGGTAAGAGTTATGACCAGATGTGAAGCTGAAAGCCAAAGCGCCATATTCAACCGTAAGGATGAAAGCCATGTGCTAGAGATGGCAGAATAGAAAGAGATAAAACCCACCTATCTCCAGATGTTTTGTTAGGTGAGAGAAAGAAGCCTGAACTTGGTTAAGCCTAACTGAAAAAATGCCCCCCTCAGCTTACAAGGCCTTCCTTATTCACAGACCCTGTTTTCCATCAATAAACGCACAGTCTTCCTGAGTCGTACTCAGTCATATCTACAATTCGGTAATACCAATACTTCGAGCAGGTAAAAAAAGAAAAAAGGGTCATCACAAAGGTGTCAAAATGGATGTCTCTACTCTTTCTACTTAATTAGTATTATCAGTTGTTGATTGGTTAGTTGAAAAGCTAGCTTTTCCTCTGAAAAATTAGGTTAGTCTGTTGTGATTTCCAAGAAGACTACATACTGGTCCTTCTATATCTTTTTAGAGTGAGAGATGGGTAGCACAGTGAGAATGAATAGAAGGGCTGTGGAGACAGATGAACCAGGGTGCACATGCATCTATCTGATCCCTCATCTTTTATTTTTATTTTTTTTTTAAATATATTTTATTGCTATTTTACAGAGAGGAAGAGAGAGAGATAGAGAGTTAGAAACGTCGGTGAGAGAGAAACATCGACCAGCTGCCTCTTGCACACCCCCCACCAGGGACGTGCCCACAGCCAATGTACATGCCCTTGACCGGAATCGAACCCAGGACCCTTCAGTCCACAGACCGACGCTCTACCACTGAGCCAAACCGGTTTCGGCTGATCCCTCATCTTTTAAATAAGAGTAAAACACTAGCTTCATAAAATCTTCTTGAGGATTAAATAAGAAAAGGCATATAAAGGACTTACCACAGGGCCTGGCGCATGGAATGCACTCAATAAATGTTAGCTATTATTATATACTGTTAACATCCTTGAATTTTTTCAGTCTCATCCCTGAAATAGGATGCATACTGTGTCCATGTGTACTTAAGAATCTAGTTTTATGTCATTTTTTTTTGGGGGGGGGGGGTGTTTTGTTTGTTTGTTTTTTAGTTTTATGTCATTTTTTAAAAGTTTGTTAAATGTATAATTAAATATTATATTTTTAAACAGAAAAAAAATCTCTTATTTCACCATGTGTTTTGATTTGGAGTTCAGAAAATATGGTTACCATATGGACTCTAATTATTAGTTTAGAAATTTGTCACATTACAAGCTTTCATAGTGAAATACCTACCCATTCCTCACTTTATATTTACTAAAGGAAAATAGAGGTCAACATGTCAAATCAGCAAATGAGGAGAAAATGGTTATCTGAAACATGTCAAGTGCTATATGAACAGATTTCAAAGAAAACAGGGCAATGAAAGTCATGAGAAAATCAAGAGTCAGTGCTCATTATTCTCCTGCTGCTAGAGCAATAACCAACATACCAAGCTACAAGGGCATCTGCTCATCTCATGCCCACACCGCCCCGTGGCCACATGCTGAATTGTTAACCTTCATCTGTTTGCTGAGACTTATCCTCCCTCCCCTCATCCACAGGCTTAATAGTGATTGCCATATGTCTGCAACATGACCACACTTCTGGCCACAATCTCAGAGTGGACAGCTGACCCTGGCTAGATCTGGGACTCAGATCCTGATGTTAATCTCTCCTTGCCTATCTAGATTGTAACAGGTAAAATTCAGAAGCAGCTGGCCGCCATGTTCTGCCATGTGGACTACTAAGTAAGAAACATAGGAGGTCAGTGTGAGCGAGAGAGAAGAATGAGCAGACAGAAAACCATGAGGAGAGGGGACTTCCTAGTTCTTCATATGCTCCAGTTTTTAGTTCTATTCCTAAGGCCCAAATGCATGTCTGTCCTTGTATTCTGCAAGATACTTGAGCTTCCTCCTAGGAAACGCCAAAGCTGGTTTCTGTTCACAGTATCAAGAAAACCTAAGAGACTCTACCATTACACATTATTAGAAGGTGCCTTGTTTGCAGTGACCCTCTCCCTCACTATGATCTAACATTCTATGATCTAAAATTCTATCGCTCCAGTTTTGCCTATTATGTTCCAAGTCCCAAGCTAGAGGCCTTGAGAAAAGGAATAAGGAGACCACAGCATAAGACAAATAAAAAATTCCAATGCATGTGAGGAAGTGTTTTTGATAAATACATGAAAAGTGTGCTGAGGGAGGAAGAAGCAGCCACACGCTAATCCCCATAGCAGTTCTACAAGTAAAAGTTTATAGCTGCTAAAGCAGAAGTGCCCACAGAGATCCATATCAGAGTACTGTCAGAACATGTGCCAGTCATATCAGTTTTCCTTTCACAAAATCTTGAAAACCACAAGTGGGAGGGAGTTTAACTCTTCTCAAGATAGCCTTCTGATTTTTACATAGGTATGTACTATCACCTTAAAAAGAAGTATAATTAATTTTTAAATGCAACTATAAGTATCTAACTACTTTACCTGAGATTTTGCGTTCAAATAGTCAAAACTTCAGCTGTGATATATGTATTAATTATTTCCTATGGGAAATAAACTACCAAGTAGCTAACTTTTTTCTTAACCTTAAAACCTTGTTTCACCCTGGCTGGTGTGGTTAGAGCATCGGTCTGGGCACTGAAGGGTCACAGGTTCGATTCCCAATCAAGGGCACATAGCTGGGATGCAGGTTTGATCCCTAACTCCGGTGGGGACTCATGTGGGAGGCAACCAAACTATGTGTCTCTCTCATACTGATGTTTTCTTTCTCTTCTTTCTCTCCTACTTCCCCTCTCCTTTCCATTCTCTCAGAAAAATCAACAGAAAAAATTTCCTCAGGCAAGGATTTAAAAACAAACAAACACGTATTTCTTTTGTATTATGGCTACTTAATTCTCAAATTGTGGCATTCTCCTAGCTAAAGTGCATATTAAATAACTGTTTCAAAATTTTGACCCATTTTCTCAACAAATCCATCCGGTATTTGCCACCAGCTTAAACTCACTTTTCCACATATATAAGAATGGACTTTCATGTGAAATCCAGAGTTTCAAACCATGGCCATTCATTCAAACTTCTAAAAGCATTGTATGTGGACAAAATCTGTTCCAGTGGGACTTTGGCCCATTAGTTGCTAGTTTACAAAGCCCAGGCTTCCAGTTGAGCGCAGCTTAGTTAGAATTTCATCCCTACCTCAACATATTCCCTATGGAAGACACAGTCCTGCCCTCTAGCAAACTAGTGAGGGCAAGACAAGGTGGCAAATGGAGAGAGATAAAAGCCTGCAAAGGAGAACAAACACCCACTGCTATACACCTCTCCTCACCACTGGCTCTCATAGGGTAAGTTTCAGAAGTGTCAGTAAAAATATAACAGAGTAACCCCACTCTTATATATCCAGAGAACTAAAGGGGCTCAGAACTATACAAAAGCAAACAAACAAAAATTCAACAGCCCCACTCCTTTATGTACCCAGGGTAGATTCTTAAAACAGTACTTAATGGAACCACAACAACAGGAAAAAAAAACTTGCCTACTTAGAGGCACAGTGATATCATAAACAAAATATAAAACTTCTACTGAACATATATGCTCCAAGAACAATGCCAGGTAATGCAGGAATATCATTTCATATAAACCTCCCAACAACCCTAGGAAGTAACCTGTAAATTCCCAATTTACAGGTGCAGAAACTGAGACTCTGAAATTCTAAAAAGTGTAGGAAAGAGCCAATCATCTGGAGTCAAGTGATTCCTCTCCCATTAACTCACTGTCCTGGCCAAGAGATCAGGCTATTATTGTAGACACAAGACGGCAAGCTGTCAAGAACAACTCATTAGCTAGAATAATTAAAAGTATGGAACTAGTATCTAAAAAAGCAAAGATCCTCAAAACATAACAGAACCCACAGAAGGCCCTGCTAATTATGAGAATTTAATGTTGAGATTAAGGTAATTTTACAAATAAATATGAAGCATAAGGGCCATTCAATAAATGATTTTGAAGTAATTCAACAGTGAATTTTTAAAAAATCAATAGAATCTTCAATTTATATCATCCAGTAAAATACAGTCCAAATAAATCAACAAGTGTTTTTACCAAATTACATAACTATGATGAAAGAAAAATAAACACACGGGGGTGGGGGAATATGTAGGGAGAGGTTTAGGATGGGAATGGGAGGATAAGGACAATTATGTGATACCAAGTCAATAAAAATAAATTTTAAAAAATAATGATGAAAATTTTTCAATTTAAAAAAAGTAGATGGTTAAATTAAAAGGTAAATGTTTTCTATAAAAACAAAAAAAGCGGGGGGTGGGAGGCAAACAATGAAGTATAAGACTTTACCTGGATTTTAATAGATGTAGTGTTAACATCCTTACTATATGTATGGAATGTATATACAAGAAATTGTTCAAAGAGCCAAGATGATTCAATGGAGAATGGCCAAAAGACAGGAAAAAACAATTCACAAAATGAAGAATAACAAGTAAACAAATAGGAAAATATTCACTAATCAAAAAGTACATATTAAATGCCAATGAAGTGCCACTATCAAGTAAATTCTAAAGAATTTTTAAATAATAATAACCATGGCTGGTCAGATGTGGCAAAACTCATATTCTCATATGTCACTATAAATATTGCTAGAGGCCTGGTGCACAAATGCATGGGGCAAGGGGTTGCAGGGTGGCAGCACATGTCCCTCAACCCAGCCTGACCCTCTCCAATTTGGGACCCCTTGGGGGATGTCTGACCGTCCATTTAGGCTCAATCCAACCCTAAACAGGCAGTCAGACATCCCTCTCACAATCCAGGACTGCTGGCTCCCAATTGCTCGCCTGCCTGCTTTCCTGATTGCCACTAACCGCTTCTGGCTGCCAGCCTGATCACACCCTAACCACTCCCCTGCCAGCCTGATTGATGCCTAACTGCTCCCCTGCCAGCCTATTTTCCCCTAACTGACTTCCCCTGCAGGCCAGGTTCCCCGAACTGCTCTCCCCTGCAGGCCTGGGTCTACCCTAACTGCCTTCCCCTGCAGGCCTGGTCACTCCCAACTTCCCTCCTCTGCTGGCCTGGTTACCCCCAACGGCCCTCCCTTGCAGGCCAGGTCCTTCCCAACTGCCCTCCCCTGCTGTCCTGATGGCCACAACTGCCCTCACTTAAGAGGCCTGGTCCCTCTCAACTTCCCTCCCCTGCTGGCCATCTTATGGTAGCCATCTTGTGTCCACATGGGAGCAGAATCTTTGACCACATGGGGGCAGCCATCTTGTGTGTTGGAGTGATGGTCAATTTGCATGTTACTCTTTTATTAGATATAATAGAGGCCTGGTGCATGGGTGGGGACCAGCTCGTTTGCCCTGAAGGGTGTCCTGGATCAAGGTGGGGTTCCCTTGGGTCATGGGATGGCCTGGGCAAGGGGCCTGTGGTGGTTTGAAGGCTAGCCATGACCCTGGTGACCCAAGTGGAGGCCCTGGTATCTGGGTTTTATTTATCTTCTACAATTGAAACTTTGTAGCCTGGAGCAAAGCCAAGCCTCCTGCTCACTCTGTGGCTGCCTCCATTTCTGTTGGAATTTATGTATCTTCTATAATTGAAGCTTTGTATCCTTGAGTGGAGGCCTGGGCCAGCCAGCTTCAGAAACTTGGCTTCCTCCATTGCCGAGGGCAACCTTAGCCTCCTGCTCTCTGCAGCTCCGTGGCTGCTGCCATTTCTCTTTGATTTTATCTTTTATCATTGAAGTTTTGTAGCCTTGAGTGGAGGCCTAGGCAGGCGGAAAGCTTGGCTTCCTCAGTTGCCTGGGAAACCCAAGCCTCCTTCCTGCTCTCTGAGCCTGTAGCCATCTTGGTTGGGATTTATTTGCATACTCGATCTGATTGGCTGATGGGTGTGGCTGGTGGGCATGGCTGACGGATATAGGGAAGTGATGGTTAATTGGCATATTACTCTTTTATTAAATAGGATATGTGCCACAAATCTTTTCAAAAGCAATACGGCAATCTTCTTACAATTTTTCCTGAAGAAATAATCTAAAATTCAGAGGAAAAAACATCTATTTGCACAACAATGTTCATTATAACATTTATAAAACTGAAAATAATGTAAGTAGCCAAAAATAAGTAACAGATAAATTACTATGTACCTACCACATTATCAGCACTTTGAGAGAGGGCTACCTTGTTCATGATGGAAAATCCAGGGCCAAGTTTATAATACCACAAACATTAGATAAATAAGTAAATACTGAGGAAAAGGAAAATACACCGCCTCTCAAAATGATGGTTAAAGGTTAGACAGTTGGCTCAATTTTAAGTGGGGGTAAGAATATAAAAGTACAATTAGCATTGTGCTAAGACAGTTGGCAAACTCATTAGTCAACAGAGCCAAATATCAACAGTACAACAATTAAAATTTCTTTTGAGAGCCACATTTTTTAAACTTAAACTTCTTCTAATGCTATTTCTTCAAAACAGACTCGCCCAGGCCGTGTGGAAGAGCCACACTCAAGGGGCCAAAGAGCCACATGTGGTTCGCAAGCCACAGTTTGCTGACCAAGGTGCTAAGCAATTATTCTTTATTATGGTTAAATTATCTTTATTTAAAATGTAAACATACCTGAGGATTACTGTTATGATTACTGAAGATATAAGCTGATCCTCAGACACTGAAATGCTAAAAAAAATTTAATAACTAGCCTGGCCAGTGTGGCTAAGTGATTGAGCATTACTGACCCATAAACCAATAGGTCACTTATTAGATTCCAGTTCCGGGCACAATGCTCAGATTTCAGGCACAATCCCCAGAAGGGGGCATGTAGGAGGCAGCCTTTCGATGTTTCTCTCATTTATATTTTTATCTATCCCTCTCCCTTCCTCTCTTTCTAAAAAGCAGCAAAAATACATCTTTAAAACCTTGAATAACTAATGGAAAATTATTAAAATCCCTAAACAGCTCTATATTATAAGTAAATCTGCCCAACTAAAAAATATAGTTATACAGAGAGGTTAACAACTGACATTTATAACTTACATGAGACATCATTTCTGAGTCTTAACTCAGTAATAAGTGAACACGGGAAGCCAAAACACATGCACTCCTGTTTTTTTCTTTTTTTTTTAAATATATTTTATTGATATTTTACAGAGAGGAAGGGAGAGAGATAGAGAGCTAGAAACGTCGATGAGAGAGAAACATCAACCAGCTGCCTCTTGCACACCCCACACCGGGGAATGTGCCTGCAACCAAGGTACATGCCCTTGACCGGAATCGAACCCGGGACCTTTCAGTCCTCAGACCGATGCTCTACCACTAAGCCAAACCGGTTTCGGCGCACTCCAGTTTTTTTTCTGAACTTTCTCTGACTCTGGGCTGAAAGAGCTTATCTTATTTTCTTCTAACTTGGAGTCTTCTAGTGAGACAAGGTCAATTTTATGATGATCCCAGTGGGAATACAGAAAGGTGAGGGATAAGTCAGGCTGGATGGAGTGAGGGTCCTTAAATTGAACTGCATTTCCATCTTTTAGAACACTAATATTACAAACAGAGAGAAAGAGAGTATAAAACTTCGACAGTTTTTCTAAGGCAGCAATTTTCAACCTGTTTCATTTCATGACACATATAAACTAATTACTAAAATTGTGGCACACCAAAAATACATTCTATTTTTTGCCGATCTGACAAAAAAAATACCTATAATTTTGATTTATTCCCATCAGATTGCTATTGTGCTGGCTGATATCATTTTTTTTACTTGGCAATCTAAGGAAAAAGAGGTCAGTGCCGCTGACTAAATAGTAGGTATTGCATGTTTTAAAAACTCTTGCAGAACACTGGTTGAAAATCGCTGCTCTAATGTACTGTATTTAAAACTATTGTTCTCAGCCCATTACATGCCATGAAATCCACTGAGTGAATTACAACCATGATTTCTAAAAGGCTACAATAGAACAGAAAATACCAGCAATGCAGCTCCTATTAAAAAGATGGCATTTTAGTGTCTCCAGTTGGTTAGTGTCATTAGATACACAGGAAGCTTTCAAGTTCGATTTTTGTTCAGGGCACATACCTAGGTTGTGGGTTTGATCCCTACTTGGGGGCATATGGGAGGCAAGAGATCAATGATCTATGTTTCTCTCTATCTATGTCTCTCTCTCTCTTTCTCTCTCTCTCTCTCTCTCTCTCTCTCTCTCTCTCAAATCAATTAAAAACATACCCTTGCCCTAGCTGGCTTGGCTCAGTGGATAGAGCATCAGCCTGCAGACTGAAGGGTCCCAGGTTTGATTCCGGCCAAGGGCACATGCCTAGGTTTCAGGCTAGATCCCCAGTAGGGAGTGTGCAGGAGGCAGCCATTCAATGATTCGCTCTCATCACTGATGTTTCTATCTCTCTCTCCTTTTCCCTTCCTCTCTGAAATCAATAAATATAATAAGTAAATAAATAAATAACATATCCTTGGGTAAGGATTTTTTTTAATATATTTTATTGATATTTTACAGAGAGGAAGGGAGAGAGATAGAGAGCCAGAAACGTCGATGAGAGAGAAACATCAACCAGCTGCCTCTTGCACACCCCCTACCAGGGATGTGCCCGCAACCAAGGTACATGCCCTTGGCCAGAATTAAACCCGGGACCTTTCAGTCCGCAGACCAACGCTCTACCACTGAGCCAAACCGACCTCGGCTAAGGATTTTTTTTTTTAAAAGAGACCATTTTATATAACATTTGTGTCAGTTATATATGTCTGTATGTGTCACAGTGTGTGTCTTAGATAGCAATGTTAAATACATTTCTCACTATGATTTGTGATCAAAAAAGTTTCAAAAACATTACTCAAGACAACCCAGGCCCTACTTGGGGGCCTGCAAACAACCCAGAACTAAACTACTCAGTATTTGAAATGAAAGGATTCATAAAGAATTAGAAATGTAGTGAATCCAGTTCAACCAGGTATCAGGTACCAATACAAAACAAACAGCTCTTCAATATTTGATCCAGGAATAAATAACTGCTGCCATCCCAAGGCTCAGAAATAGATCTTACAGTTGCCTCACAAAGTGCGTACCACTTTTGCCCTCTGTGCACTTTTCACCATTTGAGGTTTTAGGATGATGTGATGCAGAGAAATGATGCTTACATAGTCATTATGTGAACAAATCATAGTGACAGTCCCAGCTAAGAAATGCTATGCCCTCCTTTGTTAGAGGAAGAAACTGAGGCTTAGAGTGAGAGATGCCCTAGGAAATGTCAGACTCTCAGTACTGTTCCAAGAATCCTTAAATTAAAGGCACACAGCACACTGCAGCACTCCCTGCCATGAGACAAGTAAATGACTTTATTTTTTCCTTTTTGGTCCTATTTGTGAGTTTATTACACCACTGAGTTAATTTTTACTAATGACTAAATGAAATGTTTGAATGAAGATGCTCCCTGCCCGATAGAGAGAGAGAGAGAGAGAGAGAGAGAGAGAGAGAGAGAGAAAGAGAGAGAGAAACTACTTATTAAAGCTGCACAATGAAGTTTTTTTGTTTTTTATGTGTTTGTTTTTGTTTTGTTTTTTCTGGCATTAGGGAATTCCTAGGCTAATTGTGGCATTCTGCTTTGGAATCCCATTCCAAACAGATGATTAATCAGCCATTGTTTGATTTCATTCAATGGACATAGATTGTCTATCTCCTTTGAGCTAAGCACTGGGAATCAGATCACTTTATAGGAGGTAAAAACAAAAAACAAAAATTAAAAACCTCACTCCCTTTTACCTGCAGGTTCTGCCTGCCTTCCAGGCTTGCGGAATACAGCCATGTTGCATAAACTGGTCCGGAATAAAGTCAGAATATAAGGAGGTAATTCCCTAGAATCTCCTACCCTATAACCCACAGCCTCCTCAGGGCCTTTTATCCATAAAAGAATTCCAAATTATTGTACCCAGAGGTTTTGTGAATGTTCACTATTATAGTTATTCATCTGGAGACAATAATGTTCCAGATTCTTCAAAATGTGACACAGCTGGATTCTGAATTCAAGCATACTGGCTCCTGAGTATACTCTCAACCAGTCCATTCTAGTGCCTCCAATGAAAAGGAGTTTTCTCTTCCTCCCCTACTAGAATGCCCTTTCCTCTACTCTAGCTTTTTCACATGAATTCATCCTGCAAAACCCATCTGGAACAGAGCTCCTCTCTCTAACCACCACAAACAGAGGACAACCCCAGAGGACAATGTTTATAACTGTTTTCATTTAGCACATCTCCTTATCCTACCTAAGAAAAGAGTAATATGCAAATTAACCATCACTCTGCTACACCCACCAGCCATGCCCATGAGTCAATCAGAGCAAATATGCAAATAAACCCAACCAAGATGGCTACAGCCACAGAGAGCAGGAGGGAGGCTTGGGTTTCCCAGGCAATGGAAGAAGCCAAGCTTTCCACCTGCCCTTGTCAGCCTAAGCCTCCACTTAAGACTACAAAGTTTCAATTATAGAAGATACACAAACCTCAAAAGAATGGCTGCTGGCCACAGAGCAAGCAGGAGGCTTGACTCTGCTCCAGGCTACAAAGTTTCAATTGCAAAAGGTAAATAAATTCCAGATATCAGGGTCTCCACGTGGGTCACCAGAGGACATGGCTGGCCTGCAAACCACCACAGGCCCCTCGCTCAGGCTGCCCCACGCCCCAAGGGAACCCACACCCTGATCTGGGACACCCTTCAGGGCAAACGAGCTGGCCCCCACCCATGCGCCAGGCCTCTATCCTATCTAATAAAAGAGTAATATGCAGATTGATCATCACTCCAACACACAAGATGGCTGTCCCTATGTGGTCAGAGATCCTGCCCCCATATGGACACAAGATGGCCACCACAAGATGGCCAGCAGGGGAGGGCAGATGGGAGGCACCAGGCCTGCAATGGAGGACAGATGAGAGGGACCAGGCCTGCAAGGGAGGGCAGTTGGAGGCGATCAACCCTGTAGAGGAGGGCAATTAGGGGTGACCAGGCCGGCAGAGGAGGGAAGTTGGGGGCAAACAGGCTGGCAGGGGAGCAGTTAGACATCAATCAGGCTGGCATGAGAGTGGTTAGGGGGTGATCAGACTGACAGGCAGAAGTGGTTAGGGGCAATCAGGAAGGCAGGCAGGCAAGCAGTTGGGAGCCAGCAGTCCTGGGATCAGGCCTAAACAGGCAGTCGAATATTCCTCTAGAGGTCCCAGATTGGAGAGGGTGCAGGCTGGGCCGAGGGAAACCCTCGGGCATGAATTTCATGCACCAGGCCTCTAGTATTAAAATAAAAGCCCCCTTTTACCTATTGCATGGGTATAGACTCCTGGTAAAGAAACAATTTCCTATAATTGTCTAATACTAACTAGAGTTACTAAAAATTCTCTGTATGAATGCTAAGATTGTTGACTTGTATTAGGTTATGCTTATAAAGAATTTACAAAGATAAAGGTCTGGAGGGGCTGGATCCTACAGGAGAAGTCTCTCCTGTGTTCCACACTCGGAGAAGAAGCTGCCACTAGACAAGGAAGCCCGTGCTAAGCTGCACACGAAGCATCAGTCTTAAACAAATTTGAGCCAAGATGCCAGGGAGGAAGCTCCTACGCAAGAAATGTTAAAATGGCAAGTAATGTTAAAATGGTGTTGACTCAGAAAAGACAGTCCAGAAAGAAGCTGGAAAATGAGGAACCCAAAGTACCAAAGTTGGGCTTGTCCTCAGGAGATAGAACCCAATTAAAGCCAAAGCAGAGATACTCAGAAAAGGCCAATGGAATAAGCTATGTTCCATGACAGCAACAGAACAAGCCAGTGGAACAAGCTCTATTCTATGATAGCAACAGAAATTTATCACTTAAGTCAGATGGTTTTATGTATCTTATATTTCTTCCTTTGGTATCCAGTAAAGTTCCAGGCATTCTTTAACTGCGCTAAGGTGGATTCTGGGTACCGTTTTTTCCACTCTTGAGCCTGCCGATTAAAACATTATCAGTCTACTATGGAACCATTTTACCTTTTTTTAGAACCCTTTGCTGGGGTGGCTCAATTGGTTGAGCATCATCCTGGGCACTGAAAGGTCACCGGTTCAATTCCCAATCAGGGCACATGCCCAGGTTTCAGGTTTTGCCCCTGGTTAGGATGCATTCAGGAAGCAACCAACCAAAATTAAAGGAAAGTAAAATGTACAGAACAAGAACTATGGAATCCAACCACTCTTCCACATCTGAAAACTTTTTTTCAATAACTAATCTTAGAGGTTGTGGTTTTATTATCTTCTAAAATTTCCTGAAAGAACCTTGTCATTTTCACCAATGTAGTGTGCATATGTGCTTATAACACAATAGGAACCCACATGTTTGTTGACAGAATGAAAGAAGTAATACATGGACTTCCAAAGTTTTAAGACCGCCCACTCCAAACTTTTTCCCACAAGTGTATATATCTGTCCACACAGTGCTTTATAGGTGGTCATAAACTTCACTCAATAAATGTCAATCAAATGTCTACAATAACCCAGCTGGTGTGGCTCAGTGGTTGAGCGTTGACCTATGAACCAAGAGGTCCTGGTTCCATTCCCAGTCAAGGCACATGCCTGAGTTGTAGACTCCATCTCCAGTGTGGGGCATGGAGGAGGCAGCCAATCAATGATTCTCTCTCATCAGTAATGTTTCCATCTCTCTCTCCCTCTCCCTTCCTCTTTAAAATCAATATACATTTTAAAGTCTACAATAGTTAAGATGCTATCCTTTCAGGAGCAACATAAGTCTATCAGTCACTAACAGTGAATGTTTATTGAGGGCTTACTGTGTGCCAGACAGGATACTAGACCCCAAAGATAATACAATGAATAAGACACACATATTACCCCAATAAATTCAATTTTTTAAAAAGTGTTTGCCGAGAAATCAAGATGGGGGCGTAGGCTGCCTAACTGCAGCCTCTCACAACAATTTCAAAAAAAATACAACTAAAACACAAAATGGACATTATCCAGAACTACAGGAAAGTTGATTGACTGGAAATTCTACAACTACCGTGCTTCCCAAAAAATAAGACATCCTCCGAAAATAAGACCTACTTACAGGTTTCCTTCTGAGTGAAATATAAGATATCCCTCTGAAAATAAGGCCCCCGGATACACAGTTTGTCTGGTTTGTGTTCACAACTACCCTACCGTACTACCGTACCGTATACAGGTAATAAATTTCCTTTATTTTCATTTAACAATAAATGTGTTCCGTATTCTTCTTCATGGAAAAATAAGACATCCCCTGAAAATAAGACCTAGCGCATCTTTGGGAGCAAAAATTAATATAAGACACTGTCTTATTTTCGGGGAAACAGGGTAACACAGTTATTTTTTCATGTGTGAGTACAGAAATACATAATAAAAAGTAATAATAAAATATACATAAAGAACAATCCTGGATTTTATGAATGGATTTTATATTTAACCGTAATTCTATAATAAATTCTATTACTTACATTATAAATTAGGAAAGTAGTATATAGCTAAAAATCACATTGCTTTTGTCCTATAATCAAATGAAATTTATCTTTAAGTTGCTTTCATATATGACACTTCGGCTTCTCCAAATACTTTGAATGCATCCCACTAAAGCTGTTTCCTTCAAGATAAGCACACTGATATGGGAATCAGATTGACTTAGAAGCTAGGCTTAGCTCTACCACCAGCTACATGAATTTGGGCAGGTAAATTCTCTGGCCTAAATTTTCTCATGTAAAATAAGTTGTTAAGAGCAAATAACCTCTAAGATTCGTCTGAAGTTAAACATACACACATACACACACACACACACACACACACACACACACACACACACACCTCAAAGCCTACCCCTACTCCCAAACCATCAACCAAAACAAAAAATTCCAAAACTAATATTAAAGGAACTTAGGTTTAACTCCCTTTCTCCTTTTACTTGATTCAGCCAACTTACTTAAGAATTTCCTAACAGCAGTCAGGTTGACAGTTTCATCTCTAATAGTTTCAAACTGGAGAAAAGCGATGTCTATCCTATATTCCTTTAGAATCAATTCTGTAACAAAAAAATTTTCTAGGTCCAGAAGCAATCTCTTTAATAGAATTGTGTCTCTATTGAAAAATTAAACACTCATAGACTTCTTTGTGGATTTCAAAAGGTTTCTACATCAACGTATTCCATTTCAGCCATGAATTTCTTCTGTTTATTGCACACTGCTTGCAATTGACATGTTTACAATCTTTTCGATTGGATCTGCACAGAAAATAAATTCATGTGGCTATTTGTTTGCAGTATGATGTTGACAAGCACAACATATTCATCCCAGTTATATTGAAGAACCTGTGATATGGATATACCTAACAGGAAAATTTTTTGTGGCTACATTGTAAATAGAGTGCTGAAATGACTATAAAGACAGTAATGAACACTTTGTTGCTTTACCTCTGCCTACAATTTTAGGGTATTCTCTACCTCAAGCATAATTTGAACTTACATTAAGAAAACCTACTGTTTTAATGTTAAAGCCCCTTGTCATATACCTCTACAGTGTTAAACTTTTTAGAATGCTAGTTGATATCATCAAAACAACAATTCCGGAAAATACCCTAGCTACTAGATTCAAGCAGCATTCCTATGAACATTAGCTCCGTCAACATAATATCTGCATATTAACGGACATTAAATTAAATTTAAAAAAACCTTTTGTCTGACAAATAAGGGAGAATATTGAAGGCAGAACAAATGGCTCCACTTCTGCAAAATAAGCAAAATTAACCCAAAAAAAAAAAAAAGAAAGAAAGGAAGCAAGCAAAGGGAAGGAACTCAAGAGCTATTTGCAGCACTGGTCCCTTGCAAATTCTGAAAAGGAAGGCAAAGGAGAGAAGGCGCTTCTTTGGATAGGCACTTTTCCTTTGGCCAGAAGCCCAAAGTTACTCTTTTCACAACTTGCAATACCCATTGATTTCAGTTTAAAATGTCTAATAGATGTGGATGCCATGGGAATGTCTGGAAGAAGAGTGGCATTTGCTTTCCAGGCTTGAAGCCCTAAGAACGGTACCAGAGCACTCAAAAACCCTCCGTTATTTTCGCAGAGGCAGCTGGGGGCATCCTCCTCACGCACACACCTGCAGGGTCCGGCGGCTCCTTCCTCTCCCTCTCCCGGCCTCAGAGCTGGACCAAGGTCCAGCGGCCCGCATACCGTTAGTCCACGGGCCACCCCGGCGCCGGCCGGCCGGCGTCACCCGGCCCCCGGGAAGCCCGGAGATCACGCCCCTGTCCGAGCTCCGCCACCCCAGCCACGCAGCGGCGGCGCGCGGCGGACACCGGCCTCGCCGGGATGCGCATCATAATAAGAACTTGAGGGAGCGCGTCGACACTCATGCCGACTAGGAGGTACAGCCCCCACGCGGGTTAGGGGACCGCCGGCCCGTCCCGCCCCTCCTCGCGGCAGAAGGGCAGAGGTCCGTACCTGTCCTCCGAGACGCTGATGACGCCCTCCTCCTTGGGGACGATCACGGCCATATTCACCACCTCCTGGGACCCCTCGACCCGCTGCAGCAGGATCGGCTTGCGGGTCAGCGGCTTGGGCTGGATCTCCGCCGCCATCGGAGGAGGGGGCGCGCCGGGAGCGCCGCTGCCAAGCGCGCAGTGGGACGGGGCGGAGGAGACCGCTCGGCCAGAGGCGCACGCTGAAACAAGGGCTCTGGTTCGCCCGGGCGGGACGGCGGGGACCCGCGAGCATAGCCTGGCCGCCGCCTCAGGGACCGACTCTGCGCTGCCGGCTGGGAGCCCCGACCCCGCCAGCCAGCGCAGCAACCAGCGCCACCGCCGGCGGAGGGGGCGGGAGCCGGGGGCGGGGCCGGGGAAGGGCGGGGCCTGCCGCAGGGCGTGGCCGCCGGTCCGGCCCTGGGTGGACGGTGCACTTCCGGAGGGCGTGAAGGAGGACGCAGAGGGGGAGAAACCTTACCAGGGGCGGGGCGCTGGCGCCCAATGCGCGTGCGTCTGCCCGCTGGCCACTTCCGCCCGCCCGCCCGCCCCGCCCCTCGGCAATTCCCAAACCCTCGCCGCACATTTCCCCGGAACGCATGCGCCTTCGGTCCCTGAGGTTTCCTTCGAACCTCGCCACCGTCCACACCCAGTGTTTAGTCCCCTCCCTTTTTTAATCTCCCGGGAACGCGCACGCCCACACCCCTGGGGACGCACTGGCCAGAGGCCTGCCCTCCCTCGCCCCAAAATTCTTCTAAAGAGGGCGGAGGGTGGGGGAAAGGAAAAGCGCGCCTGGGCGAGGCCGGAGAAAGAAGCCAGCTGGAGGGAAAGCAGTAGTTGCGACGTGGTTAAGCTTGCGCACAGGTTACCTGTCCGGAGCGGCTTTCGTAAAGTACGGCAGCGGGAGTCGGCCGACCCCTCTCCACCCAGGCCACCGAGTGACACTCATGGGCTCCTGGGAGTTGTAGTTTCTTGGAGCCTTCTCGCCCTCGGCTTTAAGTGACCTATTGCCCAATTCCCTGCGCTCCTGGCCTGGGGAGCTCCGGAGCCTTCCTAGCCATTGGCCGAGTTGCGGCCAGGACTGACCTCTAAATGCAGGGAACTGACGGGCAGCTGGGGCTGAACAGGTTATCTATCCTATGCCCTTGGTTCAGGCTGCTGCCCCTAATAGTATAACTCTAGGGGTGAGAAAATAAGAGACTCTCTTATGTGTTTTTGAGGGAGTTTAGCGATCGTATGTAGTGTCAACGAACTATATAGGTGGTTACTAGGTTAAGATTACTTTAGCTCCCAAGTTAGGGCTATATCCCTTTTTCCTCCCTCTCCCCCCAAACTTGACCCCAGGCCCCACTGCTCCTGGTTTGACTCCTTTCCATTCCTTAGCAATCCAGCCTTTCTAGCTTGCTTCAGAGACAATGGAGTTATTGTGATTATGTTACCAGAAAGGGGACCTGGCCCTGACCAGGTTTGCCCAAGGCCAACTGGTAGTGTGTGGGTTCTTGACTTGGTGCAGAAAAAAATTTCACAACAGGAATCCAGGTGAATTTTAGAGGACATTTATTAAAGCTGGGGACTGAGAAATAAGACTGGGGAATTGAACCTAGGCTGGTCTACTTTGACTCACTAAGAAGTCAGAGAGATGGGGGCTCTGGGGACTGGTTCAGGGGGCTTGTCTGGGACAAACTACTGAGGACATGCTCCTGGAAGGAAGAGGGAGTGCTGGGACCTTCCTTTGGAGGGGTTTGAAAGGCTGGGCATTTAGAGGAGGACCTCAATAGAATGTTCATCAGCTTTATGCTAATGTATCAAAATTAGGTTTATTCTCTTAACTTGATCTACCCTTGGGTGTGGTTGGCAAATGGTGCTGTTTGGATTTCTGCTGTGTGTTTCCCTTAGTAGAGGGATTTAAGCTATTTGCCCTCTGGTCAGGGTGAGGTACAAATCATTTACTCTTAAGTGTCCTAGGTTTAGGGAAGATAAGATTTACTATATGGCTGTAAACTGCTGATTAACTGTCTGTTTCCCTATTCCTCTTGTCCAGGCTTACTGACCTGTCTCACACAGAACCTCTCTCAAAGCACAGTGCAACTCTTTACCACCTCCAGTCTTTGCAGAAATTCTCTAAGGCTTTGAATGGGTAATTGAGGTATTTTCCACTTTGGGAAATAAAAACATTTTATTTTTTAAATAAAAATTTATTTTATTTATAAAAGCAAAGCATCCCACTTCTCTAAGCCTCAGGTTTCCTATCTATTAAGTGGAGGATAATAACACCTCTCTTGGGTGGTTATTGTCAGGCTTACATATTTCAAGTACCTTCGTCCACAATAGGTCCTTTAAGGTTTAGGAATTAGAACATACTTGGGGGGGGGGGCATTTTTGAGCCTTTCACCTTGGTTTTAAATATCATCTATATGTTCCTGACTCCTATCAACCAATTGTCCTTGGCACTGTTGTGCCCAGATTTCGTGATCCCCAAGGACCACCAGGGAACCAAATCCGATGCAATTAGCAAGAGAGTCTCTTCCATGCTAGCATGGGCCCCATTCCACTCACGCCAACAGCATGGCAGAAAAGAGAGAGAATGTAACATCTCAATGGCTTTTATACATTGGGGGATATGACCCTGATTGGTTGGGTGAGGGCTAGGGTCTGGCCACAAAATGAAGGATAGCTCCGCCCTGTCCCACAAGGAGGCAGGGTTCTAGCTTCGCCCTTTCAGCACCAATTCAACACAAACAGGAATCCCTAATTTGACGTGTGAAGAAGGAAATTTTGTGATACGACATGGCTGTGAAAACAGCACACTGCAGAACAACTCAATTGTTAAACAACATAGATGGAAACAGCACAGCTGTAAGGTTGTCCCAGATAGACATCTCTGTTCTGCTCCTCAGTGGTCTGCCCTGCATGGGCCTGCCTCGCTCTGTTCTAGAAAGACATCTTTTGTGTTTTAGCTCAGCCGGGGAGAAACAGTCTTCCATTTTCAGTGGAAAAGTTCAAGGCCATAAGGGAACTGGCTAATATGGGCAGAAATCCCTGCCTATATTAGCCAGTCTCTGATTGGTCCATTCTTAGGCAAATGAGGACTCCTCACAGTTTGATTGGTCCAAAACTCACTGTCTTGATTCATCAAAATACATCCACTCTGGTTGGTCGAAACTATGAAGCTCCCATTGAATGGGGAAAACTTCAGTCCTATCGGTTGAAATAGCGTTCTAGGAACTCCTCTATAATGGTGACTCATATAGCAGAAACACAGTGCAGACTTCTCTGTGAAGTGTAATTTGCATGAGAAGCCCCTGTGCAGAAGTGGCTGCTAGGGTCTGTTTTTGTTTGTTTTAATTTGAGCCCAGTTAGCCACCAGGAGCCCTTCTTAGTAGATGTCTTTTTTCTCCCCTTCAAGGTTTACACTTCATACCCTTATCTCTACCACTGACTCATCCCTGAACTCCAGATTCATATATCTAATGCTACTCTACTTTGTTACTTAACTGTTTTATGTTTCAAATATCCCTAGACAGTATCTTTATAAATTTTTTTTTTAATTCTCACCCAAGGACATGCTTTTATTTATTTTAGAGTGAGACTGAAAGAGAAAGGAACATTGATGTGAAAGTGAAACATTGATCAGTTGCCTCCCACAATTGTTCAAAATTAATTTCCTAGGAGTTGTTCTTGATTGTGTCTTTTACCTCACAATTCATATCCAAATCATTAACAAGCCCTATCAACAGTATATCTTGAGTTTTCTCACTTATATCATCTCTACCCCAATCATAATCTATGGCCTCTATTGCCACAGTAGCTAATTCCTTCCCCTACTCCTTTTTGAGCCTGACCTTCCAAACTTACACAATCCATTTTTATCACAGTAGCTGGAGAATTTTGTTTTAAAATATAAACCAGATCAGTTACACCTCTGCCATAAAACTCATCAATGGCTTACCATTGCACTTGGGATAAAATACATCTCCAACTTCACCTCCTCTACTCAGTATTCTCCAGGCCCTGGCTTGGAAATTCCCAATGAACACCCAGCCTCCTTCCTGCTGATGGCCTTTGTACCAACTGTGTTCACCTCCTGGTTACTTTCTTCTCAACACTCAGGCTTCAGCTACAATGTTAGCTCATTAAAGAGTCTTATCCTTCCACCTCCGCAGTACTCCATTTGTTCATAACACTGTCATGTCACCCTGTTTTATCTCCCTCACAGTACTTCTGCCCAAAATAACCTTGCTTGTTTCTTATTTATTTCATAATATCTCTCTACTAGAAGAGAAATATCAAGAGAGAAAGGATGTTGTATGACTGTTCACTATTATATTTCTATCCCCTAGAATAGTACCTGGAATGTTAGGAGGCACATTGTATTTGTTGAATGAATGAATAGAAAGAAAAAGAGGTTCAAATTTGTTTAACTCTATTCCATTAGAGTATAGTGGAAAGACTGGAATCTATACCTTGCCCTAAATCTTGGGATGGGAAAACTCTTGGGAGAATACATACAACAGACAGATGATAGTAGCAAGGTGAGAGTAATATCCAAGAGAAAGGGCTAGCATGCAATTTCAGAAAGCATAAAACAATCAGAAGCCCAAGTTGAAAAAAACTCCTGCCTGCTCTAAGGAATTAAGACTGCTCAACCCCTAGCTGACACCGGTTTGGCTCAGTGGATAGAGGGTCAGCCTGTGGACTGAAAGGTCCTGGGTTCGATTCCAGTCAGGGGCATGTACCTTGGTTGCGGGCACATCTCCAGTAGGGGGTGTGCAAGAGGCAGCTGATGGATGGTTCTCTCTCATCGATGTTTCTAACTCTCTATCGCTCTCTCTTTCTCTCTGTAAAAAATCAATAAAATATACTTTAAAAAAAAAAAAAAAAGACTGCTCAACCCCACTTTCCCATCCACAAGAAAGGGCATTTTGGTGAGGATCAAGAACAGAAAGAAGTAGCTTGCTAGAAAAATTGATTATCATATTCCTTTGTTTATATAGCAAAGATTCTGGAGAATTTAAGTACAAATATTTTAAAGAATACCTGAGTTCTAGTGGCTTGTAAATATTAACATTTATTGTAAACTAGAGGCCCAACACACAAAATCTGTGCAGGTCTCTAGGCCTGGCTGGCGATCAGGGCTGATCTGTAGGGCAACCTATGGGAAGATGGAGGGGACCATTGGCATCCACCTTGGCAGCCTGGCACTGCCCACTCACTTGCTGGCAGGTGAGTGGGCATAGGGAAGCCTCCATAAAACCCCAGTAGTATAGGGTTTGGTGAGCTTCCAGGTGGGGGAGCATATCCATGTGCAGGGAGGGTGACACACCCCAAGTGCACAGGACAGAAACTCCTGTGGTCAGGATCCTTTCGGGCCTTGCTCTATGTGTCTCTTCATCTGGCTACTCATTTGTATCTTTTATCACATCTTTTCATTGTAAACTTAAGTGTTTCCCTGAGTTCTAGCAAATTATTCTAATTCAAGGAGCTGGTCATGGGAACTTCCAGCTGATAGCCAGACTGGACAGAAGTTTGGGTCCTGGGGATTTGCTACTTGCAATGACATCTAAAGTGAAGAGCAGTCTGTTATGGGATTGA
Organism: Vespertilio murinus; assembly: GCA_963924515.1. Lineage (NCBI taxonomy): Eukaryota > Metazoa > Chordata > Mammalia > Chiroptera > Vespertilionidae > Vespertilio > Vespertilio murinus. The sequence continues at coordinate 83,056,775 of OZ004707.1, read as the reverse complement.
TCCCCTAACCATCCGGATTTGATGCTTTCTCCGGGTAGACAGTAAGTTGAACTGTAGAACACCCAGCTGGTGTCAGAAGTGTTGTGCATGAGGTAGTGGTATCAGAGTAAAGGAGCCACACAGGAGGAGGACTGGATTTTTTTTTTTTTCCAGCAGGGAGCAGGGGATCCTGGCTTCATCAGATGAAATGTACACACAGTGAGAAGACTCTAGGTCACTAGTCTGAAACCCAGAGAAGCAGTCAGTCGGCTTCAGGGACATTTGGTAGCCGGTTAGGGTCCAGAGCAGGAGATTCACATCTGCAGCAACAACTTAGGAAAGCAATGCCAGCCCCCGGTCAGGACTGGTGTTCTGAGCAGGAGGCCTAGATAGGGTCTTACATGTCAGTGCTAGGGAACAAGGTCTGAGTATAACCACTTAACAGTGGCCTGTAGAAAATCATGTAAGCTATTGGAGTCCCCTTTCTTCATCAGTACCGTGAATAATTACAGCACCAATCTTATGGACTTGTAAAACATGAATGAGAACACTCATGAAGAAACAGACCAGTGCCTGGCAAATAGCTCCTTTAAGGGGAGAGGGACAAGACTAGGAGTTGAAAAGGAGTCATTGAGTGTACAGATAGAGAAAAGAAAAGAAGTGGAGATGGTTTAGGCTCAAAATAAAGGAGAAATATAATTATCAGAAGTGGGTCACAAGTCAAGGCCAGACCTTCTTGCAACAGAAGTTTTGACTTTTCAAATGACTAAAATCTGAGACTAGAGAATTAAAGATAACTTCCACTCTTTTTTGAAAGCAGAAATTTAAAATTCATTGTTTTGAACTTTAAATTTTCTTACTGACTCAAATATACATTAGTGGTTCCCAGGAATGCTTACAAAAATCCCTACAATAAAACTAATGGTTCTTTGATACAGAACTACCATTACAAGTGATACTTCTCTGGAAGAATATTTTTGAAGTTACCTCTAGGCACATTAGATAAGCAGTCCTTCTTTTGTCTTCCTTCTCCTTTCTTCGTCCCCTTGCCAGCAGTTGGTACATGGACCCTCTCAGCCTAGCTGCACATCAGAAAGCCTGTGAACTTTTTAAAAACACAGATCCCGCCGAAACCGGTTTGGCTCAGTGGATAGAGCTGGCCTGTGGACTGAAAGGTCCCAGGTTCGATTCCAGTCAAGGGCATGTACCTTGGTTGTGGGCACTTCCTCAGTAAGGGGTGTGTAAGAGGCAGCTGATCTATGATTCTCTCTCATTGAAGTTTCTAATTCTCTATCCCTCTCTCCTCCTCTCTGTAAAAAAATCAATAAAAATATATTTTAAAAAACAAAACAAAACAAAACAAAAAACACAGATCTCTGTCCCCTATCACCAAACAACTAATTTTGTTTATCTGGGAACTTAGCCAAAAGTGTTTCATACGATTCTAATCAAGTGGCCCTAGATATCTAGTCTAATCTTGGACCCACAGTCCTGGGAATCTGACGGGAGGGTGCAGAAAAGGTGATCAGCGGAATGGAGGGCTGGGCCTCCAGCCATGAGCTCATCTCTCATTTCCTTTTCTTTCCTGGCATGAGAGACTAGCCAAACTTCTTGTTCTTGCACAGGCAGCATCTAGTGTTTCTGATCAGACCAATGTCTTTTTTGTGTGCCCCACTGAGTAACAGAACACAGGCTGTAACTTTCCCTGTGCTCACCTGTACTGGAATGGAAGTAAGCATAAGGCGTTTGCAAGGCTTTTCTCTCTCTTTTTTTTTAAAAAATATATTTTATTGATATTTTACAGAGAGGAAGGGAGAGAGATAGAGAGCCAGAAATGTCGATGAGAGAGAAACATCGATCAGCTGCCTCCCGCACACTCCCTACCGGGGATGTGCCCGCAACCAATGTACATACCCCTGGCCGGAATCAAACCCGGGACCCTTCAGTCCGCAGACCGACACTCTTACCACTGAGCCAAGCCGACCTCGACATGCAAGGCTTTTCTCTTAATCTTCCTCTCCAGTCCTCTCTAGTTCTCTCTAGCCAAGACAAGCTTAGGCCAACAATGGGTTTTTATGTATACAAAGGGCTGGATTAAGATATAGATATTTCTATATCTATGTATTTGTTTAAAGAAACTTTTTTTTAGAGAAGTTCTAGGTTCACAGCAAAATTGAGTTGAAAGAACAGAGTGTTCCCATGTATCCCCTGCATCCACATATACACACTTCCCTTTTATAAACATTCCCCTCCCAGTGGTACATTTGTTGCATTAAATGGACGAATATTAATACATCATTATCATCCAAAGGTTCACTCATAGTGTTGGACATTCTGTGGGTTTAGACAAATGTGTAATAACATGTGTTCATCATAATAATATTACATAGAATAGCTTCACTGCCCTGAAAATCCTCGGTGTGCTGCCCATTCATACTCATACTCCCACCCCCTGACAACCACAATTTTCTGTCTTTATCTCCATACTTTTGCCTTTTCCAAAATGTCATATAGTTGGAATCATACAATAGGTAGCCTTCTCTGACTGGCTGCTTTCACTAACTAATATGCTTTTAAGGTTCCACCATGTCTTTTCATGGCTTAGTACCTCTTTTCTTTTTAGTGCTAAGTAATACTCTATTGTCTGCATGTACCATAGTTTATTTTTCCATTCATTTACAGAAGGACATCTTGGTTGTTTCCAAGTTTGGGCAAGTATGAATAAAGCCATTATCAACACCCACGTTCAAATTTTGTATGAACATAGTGTTAAATTCCTTTGAGCAAATCCAAGGAGCCCAATCACTGGGTCTAATGGTAAAAGTATATTTATTTTTGTAAGAAACTGCTAAACTGTTATCCAAAGTGGCAGTACCATTTTGTATTTCCACCAACAATAAACAAGAGTTAGGTCACCTATATTTCAGGAGAAAAACACTCCCCTAGAATTTTCTACAGAGGAACTAAGAGGGCAGGACAGGATGAAGTGAGAATAGAAACCAACTTTACAAAAAATATAACAATTAGGGTAAATAGTCAAAGAAAAGAGATAAGGAAAGGGTTATACATTTCTGTTTCTTTGTTTCTTCTTTACTAATAACTTCCATGCTATCATGGACCTGCCCATACACTAGCCCTGAATTGGATTGAAGTGAGAAGTGGGGACTGACTGATGACTTAGAGCAGAGGAACACCAAGTGCATTTAGTCAAGAGGAAGTGAATCTACTATTCCTAGAACATGGTGTTTCTCAAAAGCAGAAATTAAAACTTAAACTCATCAATTTACCATTCAAAGATCATAAATCTACTAGAATTTTTGGCGTAGCCCAAGAAAACTCAGACCACTTTACAAATCCGTGGACACTGACTTTGTTCATTCTTATTTCCAGCAAATATTTGTTCAGTGCCTGCTCCTGCTATGTGCAAGGGAGTGAGGTAGATGCTAGATATGATTAACTCTTGTGAAAACAAGGTCCACGCTTGATTCAGCTCATATCTTGATTTCATCATGAGAGAGCCACTGGCTCTAGGGTACAATGAGCAAGAAGAAAAGAGGACTTGGCCTGGTCAGTGTGGCTCAGTGGTTGAGCATTGAACTATGAACCAGGAGGACACTGTTCTATTCCCAGTCAGGGCACATGCCAGGCTGCAGGCTAGATCCCCAGAGGGACATGCAGGAGACAGCCAATCAATGATTCTATCTCAATGTTCATGTTTCTATATCTCTCTCTCCCTCTTCTTTCCTCTCTGAAATCGATACAAATATATTTTTTAAAAAGAAAAGAGGACTTGGTGTGACAAGCTTTAGGATTAAAAATAAAGGTCAGGACTATGCTCAGGTTCTGTTGCACAATTATGTGGTCAGTTCTGCTGTGAATCTGCTGTATCAACTAATGTTTAATAGAATGTATGAAGGAATTATATGGAATCCATGGGAAATGGATATTCCTCATATAAAATAGTTACATGGCTGTGTGTGTTGTGTGAAATATGTCATTTAGGCAAAATGATTTACTCTTTTGGAAGGAATTAGTCTCTAACTTTGATATATAATTACAGTTTCTTATTAAGGAATGGAAATTTTGTCTCTATGACAACTTTTGGAGATAATGCACTTTTCTACATGTGCCTGCTTTTGGTTCTATTTTACACCTATAATTATACACATGGGGAAGATAAATGATTCTGTTAACAAAGAATTAGATCATCTTTATCCTCAAGGACCTTGACTGAAGGTCAGTGGTTAATGAGCAAAACTCTAATGGTGTCACAGCAATCCTGGCAAAATGGTATATGAAACTCTTTGAAATATCTGATGACACATTTTCCCCCATTTTTTAATTGTTTAAAGTATTACAAATAGTAGTCCATGTGTATCCTTTTATTTTTCCCCCATTGACCTTCCCCCAGCATCCCCTAATCCCTGACACTCTGATGATACTTTTAAAAACTTTTTGCAAGCTTCAAGGATTAACACAGCACAGCCATCCTACAAATGAATCAACTGTTGTAGTATATGTGTAAACCTCACTGAACAGGGGTTTTATGAAAAGCACTTTCTATCCTCAGAATATGTGCTCTAAGCCTTTTATAAACAGAAACTCAGCCTTTCTCTCCTGTTGTACTGCCCCTAGCATTGAGCACAGTGCAAAGGGATGAAGGGGCTCAGTAATGACAGTGAGTACTAAAATTAATTGAATCTTAATATCTTTGCAGAACAGTTTCCATTAAAATGGAGCAGAGAAGAGTCACATAGTTATATTTTTCCTATCAATAGAATTTATTTGGCAGCTAATAATGGAGGCCAAAGAGGTCAGGGCAAATGTTATCAAAGATGCCTCCTCTTGAGTAAAATTGGTTAAGATCAGATTAATTTTCCTCAAGAGCAATACAAACCACAGGAAAAGAGCTTTTGTGCCAATTAACTCAATATTATACTTATCCTTTGACTTCCTTTCTGTCTCTAGGGGGTGGGGGTAGCAAAAACAAACAAATAAAAAACCAAAAATGCCTCAATGATGAAAAATACTGCATTGACAAATAAGTAGAAAAAGAAGAGAACAACAAAGAAGGGAGGGGGAGACCTCATAACATTGGGTGATACGAATCAGTGGTGATTTGGTCCATATGGGAGACTCAGACCACACCATCTCAGACAAAAAGCAATTGTTTTGTTACAACACCAGCCTGGGAAGCGCCTACTGCTCAGTGTCTATGGGAAGGATAATGCAGCAAAACTTGGGGCTAAGGATAAGTCTGACCAGTACACCAATCAGTGAATCTGAGGAACCCTTTATTCTCTGGAAGAATTTTGGCAGAGAGCAGGACAGGGGCTGGACAGTGTGGCCCAGGAAAGAAGACCCATCCTGCCCACCTTGAGCACAGAGGAGGAGGCCCTTTCCCCACCTGTGGAACAGCTGGCTCTGCCCCACTCTGCTGTGGCACAAAGCAAGGGGGACTGACTCTGGTCTGGAATTCTGTGTCCATGTGGCTGGGTCAGACAGTGCAAGGGACTTGGGCATTTGGATTGATGGGAGTCTGGGTGAAGGCCCACACAGTGGGGGCTGACTGCAATAAAAGACTGAAGTGCAAAGTGTGCCTGATTTTTAATTTTTATATTTTATATTCCCTGCCTGCTTGGTGTGGTGACATGGGGGTGCCAGCAAGCAAGGCAGAGCTGAGGCATTGGAAATATAGGAAATACTCACCCTACCTGCTACAAGCTATTTGGCATCACCATCAGTGCAAGTCTGTTTAAACCATCCTGGACAGGGCCCAGATACCCACGAATAGCCCAGTTTTGCGAGGAAAGGGAGAATAGCTCAAAACAGGGATATTAAAGGTGCAACACCTGAGGCAGGCCCTGCCTCTTAGCTATGGAGGCCCTACCTTCCAGACAACTTGGGGCTGCACCCTACTGTGTTTCAGTTGGCTGCCCAGGGCTAGGTAGTGACAGTGACTCACATTGGCTAACACTAGAGGACCTCCCAGGACCAACACACTAAGGGGCCAGATTCAATAACATTGAGGCAAAATCCAGCAAGCTCCACAAAGAGTAGGTCTAAAGTATTCTTTTTTTTAGTCTTTTGTTGTTACTTTTGGTTTGATCTTATTTTGTCTTGTTGTGTTCGGTTAGCACCTGTATAAAAGTTGGCATTATGTGGTTGGGTTGAGACTCATAGTTAGCAAGCCTGAGGGTTGAGCCCACCCACAAAAGGGACAATACAACAGGAGGGCCCACATAACTCACACAAGGGGCATTCTTAGAGCACCCAACTCATAAGATGAAGTAGACTACACAACTGGTTCCCACAATAAGGCCATCCCACCAAGACTAGGAGGCTTAGCATTCTTATCCATTACACAGAAACAAACACAAAAAAAACAGCAAAAATGGGGAAACAGGGAGAATCAACAGAAAAATAGATAAATTAATTGGAGACAAACAATTTATAAACTAATGTTTTTCATAATGCTCAACAGCATGGAGATGACATAGAAACTGAAAAACAACCAGTCAGAAATGAAAAATAGCATAGCTGAAATAAACAATACACTAGAAGGAATTAGAGGTAGGTTAGTAGAAACAAAGGATCGAATCTTCAAATTTAAATACAAGGTAGGAAAAATCAAGCGGAGCAGCAAAAAGAAAAAAAATACTTTAAAAGTTTGAATCCAGTTTGGGGGAACTTTGGGACAAGAGGAAACAGAACAACATACACATCATAGGAATTCCAGAAGGAGAAGAATGTGAGCAAGGGAGAGAGAACCAATTTGAAGAAATAATGACAAAAAACTTACCTAACCTGGTGAAGGAAAAAGTCACATAAGATCAGGAAGCACCGAGAGTTCCAAACAAGATGAACCTGAAGAAACCCACATTATAATTAAAATAACAAATACTAAAGACAAAGAGAGAATCTTAAGGGCAGCAAGAAAGAAACCTACAAGGGAGCTCCCAAAAGGCTGTCAGCTGATTTCTCAACAGAAACACTATAGGCCAGAAGGAAATGGCATGAAGTATTAAAAGTAGTAAAAAGCAAGGATCTGAAGCCAAGTCTGCTCTATCTAGCAAGACTATCATTCAAAATTAAAGGTAAAATAAAGATTTTTCCAGACCAAAAAAGAAAAAAAAAGGCTATAGGCTTATTACCACCAATCCAGCATTTCAGGAAATGTTAAAGGGGTTGCTGAAGAAGAAGAAAGAGCTTGGCCATAGTGGCTCAGTGGTTGAGCATCCATCTATGAACCTAGAAGTCACTGTTCGATTCCCAGTCAGGGCATATGCCTGGGTTGCAGGCTCAATTCCCAGTATGGAGCATGCAGGAGAAAGCTGATCAATGATTCTCTCTTATCACTGATGTTTCTATCTCTTCAACCTCCTCTCCCTTCCTCTCTGAAATCAATAAAATAAAATAAGAAGAGAGAAGAATATAGATATAAAGAATAAATAATGACAATAAATAAGTATCCTATATAATAAAGAGGTAATGTGCCAATTAAACGGAACAGCAGAATAACCATCTAAACAATCTTGTGGCTGACGCTGTGAAGGGCTGTGAGGGCCTACCAGAGCAGCAAGGGCCAGCTCAGGCAGCCAGGGCTGTGAGGGCCAAGCTCCATGAACAAATTTCATGCATCAGGTTTCTAATCTATCAATAATAACCTTAAATGTAAATGGATTAAATGCTCCAATCAAAAGGCATGGTAGCTGAATAGATAAGAAAACAAGAATCATATATATGCTGTCTGCAAGAGACATATATCAGGACAAAATACTAACACAGGATGAAAGTGAATGGACACAAAAAAAAATTTCCATACTAATGAAAATGGGAAAAGAAAGTGGGGATAGAAATATTATATAAGATAAAATAGACTTCAAAACAAAGGCCACAAAAGAGACAAAGTATATCACTACATAATACTGCAGGTATTGACTTAACAAGAGTTTATAACCCTTGTAGACATAAATGCATCAAATATAGGAGCACCTATGATAAAACATTTGAAGGACTTTAAGGGAGATATCGACAGCAACACAGTCATAGTAGCAGACTTTAACATGCCACTGACATCACTGGATAGATCTTCCAGACCAAAAATAAACAAGGAAACAGTGACATTAAATGACCAACTAGATCAGATGGATTTAATTAATATTTACAGAATATTTCATCCAAAAGATATAGGAAATACATTCTTCGCAAGTGCATGTGGAACCTTCTCAAAGATAGACCCCCATATTAAGACACAATATAAGTCTACACACTCAAGAAAATTTAAATGATATCAAGCATCTTCTTGGATCACAATGGCATGAAACTAGAAATAAACTACAATAAAATATTCAAACACCTGGAGGTTAAATAACATACTATTAAACAAAACAAAAAAGAAATAAGAAAATCCTTAAATAAATTATCTAAGCCAAAAAAACTATTAGAACTAGAATTAGAACAACAAGAAAAGCCCTGATTAAATATAAATAAGGAAATAATAAAGATTAGAGTAGCCCTAGCCAGTCTTGCTCAGTGGCGAGAGCATCAGACTATGGGTCCTGAGCTTGATTCTGGTCAAGGGTACATGCCCAGGTTGTGGGCTTGATCCCTAGTAGGGGCATGCATGCGGCAGGTAATCAATAATTCTCTGTCATCATTAATGTTTCAATCTCTCTTTCCCTCTCCCTTCCTCTCTGAAATTAATAACAATATATATTTTTTCAAAAGATCAGAGCAAAAATCAATGACACAGAGACTGAAAAAAATCAATTCAAAGGATCAATGAAATCAAGAGCTGGTTCTTTGAGAAGAGAAATGAGATTGATGCACCTTTAGCCAGACTAACCAAGAATCAAAGAGAGAAGACCCAAATAAATAAAATCAGAAATGAAAGAGGCGAAGTAACAACTGACATCACAGTAATACAAAGGATTATGAACAAATACTATAAACAATGATATGCCAACAAATTGGACAACCTGGGCAAAATGGACAAATTCCTAGAATCTTCCAAAACTGAATTAGGAACAATCAGAAAACCTGAGTAGACATATAATAACTAATGAATTTGAAGCAGTAATTAAAAAAAATTCTCACCAAACAAATGTCCTATGTGGGATGGCTTCACAGGTGAGTTTAGCCAGACATTAACAGAAGAATTAACGCCAATCCTCTTCAAACTATTCAAAAAATTCAAGAGGAATGAAGACTTCAAACCTCTTTTTAAAAGGCCAGCATTGCCGAAAACAGTTTGGCTCAGTGGATAGAGCGTCGGCCTGCGGACTGAAGGATTCCAGGTTTGATTCCAGTCAAGAGCATGTACATTGGTTGTGGGCACATCCCCAGTAAGGGATGTGCAGAAGGCAGTTGGTCGATGTTTCTCTCTCACCGACGTTTCTAGCTATCTATCCCTCTCCCTTCCTCTCTGTGAAAATCAATAAAAATATTTTTTTTAAAAAATAATAAAAGGCCAGCATTATCCTAATTTGAAAACTAGATGAAGACACCACAAAGAATGAAAATTACAGACCAATATCCTTAAAGGACATAAATGCAAAAATCCTCAACAAAATATTAGCAAGTTGGGCCCAGCAAAACATTAAAAAGATCTTACACCATAACCATTAATTCCCTAGGATGAATCCAGGGATGCAAGGTGGGTATAATATTCACAAATTAATAACTGTGATACATCACATAAACAAATGAAGGATAAAAATCACATGATTATATCAGTAGACACAGAAAAGGCATTCGACAAAATCCAGAATCCATTTTTCATAAAAACTCTCAGCAAAGTGGGAATAGCGGGATCATAACTCAGCATAATAAAGGCTATATATAACAAACCTAAAGTCAACATCATACTCAATGGGGGGAAAATAAAAGCATTTCCCTTAAGAACATAAACAAGAAAGGGATATCTGTTTTCACCATTCTTATTCAGCATAATACTGGAAGTCCTAGTCACAGGGATCAGATCAGAAGTAAAAAATAAGTAAAAGGCATCCAAATTGGAAAGGGGGAGGCAAAACTGTCATTATTCACAGATTACGTGAAATTACACATAGAAAACCCTAAAGATTCCACACAAAAACCTATTAGATTTAATAAATAAATTTGGCAAAGTAGCAGGATACAAAGTTATATCCAGAAATCAACAGCATTTTTATACACTAACTAGAGGCCTACTGCACTAAATTCTGCATGGGGGGTGGGGGATTTCCTCAGCCTGGCCTGCACCCTCTCCAATTGGAACCCCTTAGGGGATGTCCGACTGCCTCTCACAATCTGGGACCACTGGCTCCTAACCGCTTGCCTGCCTATCTGATCGCCCCTAACCCCTCTGCCTTGGCCTGCACCTGGCATCTGGGATTCCTTCTGTCTGACCAGCCCCAGGCACCCAGGACCTGGGCCAGCTTTGCCCAGGCCAACCATCACTGCAGGCTTGTCCCTCTCCTGGCTGGTCCCCATTTTTTTCTCAAGAGCTAATTTGTGCCTTGTTGGTCCCCAATCTTCTCTCCCCAGTGTTGAGTGTCTGAGCAGTTACTGTGTGATGGCATGAGGATGTGACAATGTGAGAGTGTGAAGATCATTTTCATATTAGTTCTTTAGTATATAGGAGGATGAATTTTAAGAAACAGAAACAAACAAAACTCCATTTATTATTGCTACAACAACAAAAAATAAGATACCTAGGAATAAACTTATCCAAGGAAGTAAAATAACTGTATTTGGAAAACTATAGGACATTGAAAAAAGAAAGAGAGGAAGATACAAATAAGTGGAAGCATATACAGTGTTCATGGATAGGAAGAATTAATATAATCAAAATGCCCATGCTACCCAAGGCAATCTATAGAGTCCATGTAATCCCTATTAAAATACCAATGCCATATTTCACAGATCTAGAACAAATATTCCAAAAACTTATATGGAACAAAAAAGATCCCAAATAGTTGCAGTAATCTTGAGGAAGAATAGCAAAGTTGGAGGGATCACAATACCAGATATAAAACTAAAGCCATTGTAATCAAAACAACCTGGTACTGGCACAAGAACAAGCATATCAATCCATGAAACTGAACAGAGACCCCAGAAATTAAACCATGACATTTCTGTCAATTGATATTTGATAAAAGAGGCAGGAGCATACAATGGAGTGAAGACTGCCTCTTCCATAAATGGTTTTGGGAAAATTGGACAGATACATGCAAAAAAATAAATAAATAAAAGAAACTAGATCACTAACACCATACACAAACATAAACTCAAAATAGATAAAATACTTAAATGTAAGTCATGAAACCATAAAAATTCTATCAGCCATCTCTCAATAGCAATATGTTTACAGATATGTCTTTTAGGGGGGAAAAACTAAGGAAAAATAAACAAGGGGACTACATAAAAAGCTCTGCATGGCAAAAGAAACCATCATCAAAATAAAAAGGGAACCCACTATATGGGAAAACATATTTGCCAAGGATACATTTGATAAGAGGTTAATTTCCAAAATATATAAAGAACTCATGCAGCTCAGCGAAAGGAAGACAAATTTAAAAATTGGCAGAGCACCCTAGCTGATTTGGCTCAATAGATAGAATGTGTGTGTGTGTGTGTGTGTGTGTGTGTGTGTGTGTGTGTGTATAATTATTATTATTATTATTATTATTATTATTATTTATTTTTTAATGAGCAAAGCACCTGGCCTGGGTGGCTCAGTTGGTGAGTGTCATTCTATACACTGAAAGGATGCCAATTCAAATCCCCATCAGGGTACATGCCCAGGTTGCAGGTTTGATTCCTGGTAGAGACATGTACAGAAAGCAACCAATCAATGTTACTCTTATGTTGGTGTTTTTTGTTTTTTTTTTTCCCTCTCTCCCTTCCTCTCTAAGCATGTTCTCAGGTGAGGATTTTTTAAAAAATGGGTAAAGGACCTGAATAGACATTTTTCCAAAGAGGATGTACAGATGGCCAATATACATGAAAAAAATGCTCAATATCACTAATTAGAGAGATGTAAATTTAGACTACAACAACATATCACTTCACATCTGCCAGAGTGGCTAGAATTAATAAATCAACAACAAGTGTTGGCGAGGTTGTGGAGAAAAGGAAACCCTCGTACACTGCTGGTGGGAATGTAGACTGGTACAGTCACTATAGAAAACAGTATGGAGTTTCCTCAGAAGATTAAAAATGGAACTGCCTTTTGACCCAGAGATCTCACTTCTGGGAATATATCCTAAGAATTCCAAAACACCAATCAGAAAGAATATATGCACCCCTATGTTCATAGCAGTGTTTTTTACAATAGCTAAGATCTAGAAGTAGCCCAAGTGCCCATCAGTAGGTGAGTGAATAAAAAAGCAGTGGTACATTTACACAATGGAATACTATGAGTCCATAAAAATGAAGAATCTCTTTGAGATAGTATGGATGGACCTGGGAATTATTTGCCAAGTGAAATAAGCTATTCAGGAAAAGAGAAATATCAGATTATCTCACTTATATGTAAAATCTATTGAACAAAATAAACTGACAAACAAAATAGGTGCTGAGGCATGGATGCATGAAACAGGCTGACAAATCTCGGAGTCGGGGGGAGGGGAGGTGGGGGAGAGGAGGGGAGGGACAGGAAAAGATTAATCAAAGAATTTATATGCACATATGCATAGCCCATTGGTGAAGGCCTGTATGGGATGGGGGCTGGGTGGAGGGGGGAAAAAGGGGATGAAAATAGGGGGCATCTATAATATTGTCAACAATAAAAAATATAGAGCCCTGTCCAGTGTTTTTCAGTTGTAGAGCTTCAGTCCACACATCAAAGGATCATAGGTTCGATTCCTGGTCAAGGTTACATATCTGAGTTGCAGGTTCAATCCCTGTCCGCCATTGGGGCTCATGCAGGAGGCAATCTATCGATGTGTCTCTCTCACATTGATGTCTTTCTCTCTCCCCCTTCCTTGCTTCCACTCTCTCTAAAAATCAATGGGAAAATATCCTTAGGTGAGGACTAACTAAGAAATTAAGAACAAAAGAAAAAGACTTTGGAGGAACTGTAGAACAAATAAGAAGTCCTAAAGACAAACAGAAGGAGGCGAAGATATTATTGATAGTCTAAATAACATAATTGAAATTTTGATCTCTTACATTAAATACTTGAAGAATTTTATGGGCCATTCTTATAGCCAGTACAGACTTAATTATTGCAGATGTGTTTACTCATCAGTTATTTATTTAATATATTTGTCTCCCCAGAGAGAAGATTAAGTCCTTGAATACAGAAACCCTATATTTTTTTTTTATTCTTAGTCTTGACACCTATAAAATGACCAGAGCATATAGGAGTATCCTTTAAATAAATTATGAGTTTTGTTCATTCTACTGGAAGCAATGACATCAAGTTGTGGTCACCTGTGTGTAGGTATGACCTCCATAAACTCAAAAAAGAGACAGATTCTCAAAAAAAAAAAAAAAAAAAAAAAAAGTAACCGGAGCACAGGCAGATAGGAAGTGAAAAGCCTGTGTCATGATGGTTCTTGGCCTCCTTGGTCTGGATTCAGAGGAATCTAGAAGTCTGTGAAGGTCCAGGGCAGCATTAGTTAGTGATGCCCTTTGCCATATATGAAGGCAATTCAAGAATCAGGCAAGAGGTTCTCCTATAGGAGTGTCAAAGTGCTAACCTGGCCAGCCAGATTGACCAATTGCATACTATGCTCCATGCTTATGTTACTTTTATTATTCTTTTTTAAATATATATATATATATATTATTGATTTCTTACAGAGAGGAAAAGAGAGTAAGAAACATCGATGAGAGAGAATCATCGATCAGCTGCCTCTTGCACACTCCTACTGGGGATGTGCCCACAACCAACGTACATGCCCTTGACCGGAATCAAACCTGGGACCTTTCAGTCCGCAGGCCAATGCTCTACCCACTGAGCCAAACCGGTTTCGGCTACTTTTATTATTCTTAATCAGAAAGGGAGCCTGCTCTAAATATTATTTCCTCTCACCTCATAGCTCTGAAAAGAATTATCATTTTTACCTTTGCTTAGTTTACAGTATCTGAGGATGGAATAAAGAAACATTTTCAAAAATGAAATAAAAATATTATCATTGTCAGCAATCGTTTGTGGGGTTTTTGTCAGAATTTTTAAAAAATATATTTTATTGATTTTTTCAGAGAGGAAGAGAGAGGGATAGAGAGTTAGAAACATCGATAAGAAAGAATCATTGATCAGCTGCCTCTTGCACACCCCCTACTGGGGATGTGCCCACAACCAAGGTACCTGCCCTTGACCGGAATCAAACCCAGAACCCTTCAGTCCGCAGGCCGATGCTCTATCCACTGAGCCAAACCGGTTTCGGCTGTCAGAAATTTTTTAACACATTGTTAGGGGGGCTTGGTATATGTGACAGGGAAACATATGAAGCAACTGGGAAATTTCACGGAAGCTAATAATGAATTAGCAAATGATAGTGCTCTGTATATAGTAGCATTGATGATAGTAGTACAATATCCTGGTGGGCCCTGGTGTTCAAAGATGAAAAGCCATGCACTGCGGAAGATGCTAGTATCTGTCATTAGAGTTGTAAAAGCAGCAGAGACCAGGCTCTTTGACCTCAGTGAAGTCACATTTAAATGTGACAGCTAAAGACTGTTAATAAGTATAAGATAGTATAGTGTAAATTAGACATCTGTTATGGTACTGTGGCAATATTGTCTGATTACCGAGGGAGTGAGCAGCGTGGAATGGTATTAGTCAGAAAAGGCTCTTGAAGCAGTGAGTCACAGGTTTTTTAACTAGAGGCTGATGTGGATGTACTCAAAAAATATTATCTTAGCAACTGTGTAGAGAATAAACTGAGATGGGGGAGCACAAGGCAGGGCAACCAGGTAGGAGGCACTAACACAGACGGGGGGATAGGAGCGGGACTGGTGTGTGGGCTGTGAAACAGAGCTGGGGCGGTTCAGAGAAAGCAATGCAGAGGATTGTATAACAGCGTGGGCTTTGCAGAAAAACTGACTTGGGCTGCAATCCTGGCTCCACCACTGACTAGCTTTGTTATTTGGGTAACTAATCTACCTGCTTTAAGTCTATTTCCTTGTCTACAAAATATGTTTGTCATGTTTGTTGTCTAGTAACTGAACATCTTCCCTAATTTGAGTGAATCCAAATGTAAGTGAAAGCCTCAAAGGGAAAGCTGCTCTACTGCCTGCCTCCGGCATCCAGGGCACAGGCCTGTGCTCTGAGCAGGGCCAGTTGATGCTCACACCTCTCTGTACTGGGGGACAGTGATACAAAGGCACTGGGGTCAGTCTGATAATCTTCAAGGACTCGCGGGGAGATTAGAACCCAGAGGTGTGGAGGGGAATGTCTTGAGAAATTGTGCTCTGATTCTTTTCTTGGCTCCCCACTGAACCCAGTCCTTCAACTCTCTGTGGATTCTGTGAGTTGCCTTGATACCTTTGCAGTTAATTCCTTTTCTGCTTAAGTTACCTGTTGTTTGCTACCAAGAACCCTGAATAAAACAGGACTATTTTGAGGATTGGATAAGATGGTGTATATAAAGCCCTTACCCCAGTACCTGAAACAGGTAAATACTAAGTTGTTCTAAGAAAAACAAAGGAAGTATTTGTAACAGAATAGTCACAAACTTTGATAACTATTAGATGTGGGAGAAAAGCAAAAAGGAAGAATGGGAGAGGTAACAGTTTAGAAATTTGCCTCCCACATCTTTATTCTGCCTCTAATCATATTACAAAAGCCAACAGAAGGATGGCCTGCTTCAAAGAGGGTTAGACAGTACCGGCAAAATACCGGCCTCTCAGTATGGTAACTGAGACCACAGTATGTCACTGACATGACCAAGTCTAAACTCGTTAGCCTAGCACATGAGGCACCTCCTAACCCTGTCTGAACCTGCCTTCCTGGCCTGATGCTTGCCACCGGCAGAAAAGCACCTGACACTGTAGTTATATCAAGCTGTTCGGAGTCCCACAAACACATCATGTTATTCTAAGCTTTGCTGTTGTTGCACATTGTATTCTCTTTGCCAGGAACATCCTTCTCATCCTCCCTCAACAACAACTTCTCATTTAAAACTTGGGTTACAGCCCAGCTGACATGGCTCAGTGGTTGAGCATCGACCTATGAAGCAGGAGGTCACGGTTTGATTCACGATCAGGGCACATGCCAAGGTTGTGGGCTTGACTTCATCATTAATCTCTCTTTCTCTCTCCCCTCTTCCTTCCTCTCTGAAATCAATAATATATTAAAAACAAATAAATAAAACTCGGGTTACATATTTTCTTTTCAAGGAAGCCCTTCCTAAGTCCTCTGGGCAGAGTTCTCATTCCTTCCTCTAGGCTCCCACAGAAATCTGCAGTGCCTCTCTGGTGGAACCACATTTTATTATTTTTCATATATATATTGATTTTTTACAGAAAGGAAGGGAGAAGGATAGAGAGTTAGAAACATTGATGAGAGAGAATTATTGATCAGCTGCCTTCTGCACACCTCTACCGGAGATGTGCCCACAACCAATGTACATTCCCTTGACAGGAATTGAACCTGGGACCTTTCAGTCCATAGACTGACGCTCTATCTACTGAGCCAACACATTTTATTCTAATGTTCTCCTTACATCTCACTTCTTTATTGCCCCTGTGGTCCCAGATACCATGGACTAGTGTTTTGTCATCCTGTATCACCATTTTGCCTGACATTATCTGGTAGGTAGATGCTACTTCACAGGCTCATTTTCAAATACCCAGAAGATGGTCTTTATATATTTGCTTAGAGATAAAGTGGTATGACTGTAAGATAAGAAATGTGATTTGACAATCCACACATACAAGTCAGTCATATTCATTATTTGTTCATGTACTAAGTACTAATTAGTGTCCTTTTAACTTCCTAGCCCTTAGAGGGCAGAGTTCTATTTTAACTCACTTTGTACCAACAGGGGTTTGCACTAACACATATAATAAAGGAATTGGAATCCTTTTTGAGGTGCTGTTTTGATGTAACCAAAGCAATGTTGTTGTTGGTATGCTGAAGAAGCATTGGTTGAAGACACTGCTTCAGGGTCCAAATCAGCGGCTTGTTGAGTTTTTGTTTGTTTGTTTGTTTGTTTGTTTAATAAATCTTTATTGCTTGGATTATTATAATTATTTCTCCTTTTCCCCCCCATAGCTCCCTTCCACCCGGTTCCCACTCCACCCTCAGCCCTTACCCCCACCTCCTGCCATTGTCCTCATCCATAGGTGTACGATTTTAATCCAGTCTCTTTCTGTACCCCCACACCCCTTTAACCTGATAATTATCAATCCACTCCCTTTCTTTGCCCCTGATTCTATTATATTCACCAGTTTATTCTGTTCCTCAGATTTTTAATTCACTTGATTTTTAGATTCACTTGTTGATAGATATGTATTTGTTAATCATAATTTTTATCTTTTTCTTCTTCTTCCTCTTCTTAAATAATACCTTTCAGCATTTCATATAATACTGGTTTGGTGGTGATGAACTCCTTTAGCTTTTTCTTATCTGTGAAGCTCTTTATCTGCCCTTCAATTCTGAATGATAAATTTGCTGGATACAGTAATCTTGGTTGTAGGTTCTTGCTATTCATCACTTTGAATATTTCTTGCCACTCCCTTCTGGCCTGCATAGCTTCTGTTGAGAAATCAGCTGATAGTCGTATGGGTGCTCCCTTATAGGTAACCAACTGCTTTTCTCTTGCTGCTTGTAAGATCCTCTTTTAGTCTTTTGCCCTTGGCATTTTAATTATGATGTGTCTTGGTATGGTCCTCTTTGGATTCCTCTTGTTTGGGGTTCTGTGTGCTTCCTGTACTTGTAAGTCTATTTCTTTCACCAGGAGGGGGAAGTTTTCTGATATTATTTCTTCAAATATGTTTTCAGTATCTTGCACTCTCTCTTTTTCTGGCACCCCCATAATTCTGATGTTGGTACCCTTGAAGTTGTCCCAGAAGCTCCTTACACTATCTTCAACTTTCTGGATTCTCGTTTCTTCTTGCTTCTCCAGAGGAGTGTCTTCTGGATCTTTGTATTCCAACTCTTTGACCTGATTCTTGTGTTCCTCCATTCTGCTGTTGGATCTCTGCATAATATTTTCCAATTTAGTCAGTTTATGTTTAATTTTTAGTTGGGTCTCATGAAATTTATCGGCCTTTTCTAGGAAATTCTTTCATAACCTTATAACTGTGGTTTTGTACTCTATATCCTCCATCTCTTTCGTTTGAGATCTATTTCCTTGTCTTGGCATTTTCCCTGCTTCCCAGAGTTGGTAGGATGGCTTTATGTGTTTGGTGTCCTATATGGCCCAGTGGGTAAGCCTCCTCAGTTACCTGAGGTAGACACTCTTGGTACTCCCCTTTGTGGACTGCCTTGTTGTAGCTAAGTCTTTATTGTTGTTGGTATCCCTGGGAGGAATTGACCTTCAGGCCAATTGGATGTGAGTATCGGTTGTGTCTACTCTGGGATACCTTCTGTATTGGAGACAGTCTTATAGGATCAGACTTGCAAAATTGCAGAAGCCTCTGTGCTCAGCTTGGATGGGGAAAAGTCTCAGGGCTGAGCTGACAGTCTTGGCTTCCCATCAGCTCTGCCCTTGTGCGCTCGCCTGAGTTTCTGCCTGACCTCTGCCTTCCAAGGCTCCCCTGAGTTTCCACCTGATCGTCCCAGATTCCCCATGCAAGAGCATGGTTGCCCCAGGGGCTCACCAGGAATTGGGTTGGGTCTCTGTAGTCTGAAGCTTCTGACTCCTTCCACTATCGAGAGGCTGTGGCAACCTCCACGGTCAGACCTGTTTGTGTACACTCACTCATGCGCAACTGTAAACCCTGCCCGATGCGGCTCCCGGGTCCCCCAGTCTCCCAGTCTCTGAGTCTCTGGGTGTCTTTCTCTACAGTCCAGATTCCACCTGTATTAGCCTGGGTCCATGTGGTTTCGGCCGTGGTTGGGGTTCAGTACAGTCAGAAAGGGTTCAGTGCAATCAGGAATTCCTTTCCCCTCCCGCCAGCCAGGCATTCAGCCACACTTCCTCTCTGTGTGCAAGCATTTCCCTACCTCAGCACTTTGTGGCTCCCAATCTGATCTGTGAGCCTCTCTCCTTCTTTCTAGTTGTTGATTTCCCACTCTGCCAGCTTTCCTGTGTTTTTGGATGAAGTCCGTTCTGATTTTAGTTGTTTTTGAAATTGTTGTGGGAGGCCACAGCTTAGGTGCTTACCTAGGCTGCCATCTTGGTTCTCCTCTTGTTAGGTTTTTTGTAGACATTCTTCAGCTCTGATCTATGTGATTCAAACAACTCATTTCCCAAATAGGAATTGCTAATGAAAATAAATGTTTTCCAAAGTTAAGCTTAAGTACAATGTTCCAGAGGAACATAGCCATGAAGTCAATATTTACTTTTATCTTCCATTGCCTTCAGAAATTACTCTTTTCCATTTTATTAAAAATACTTTAGAAATTTTATTTTTAACTTATTTTTGAATAAACAATGCATTCCTGTGATTCAAAATTCAAAACCATACAGAATAAAGTGTCCACCTTCCCTTACCTTATTGTGCTATAACCATTCATCTTCTCTCCCCATGGACAATCATTTTCTTGTGCTTTCTTCCAGAGATATTTTATGCATATTCTATATAATAAAGGCTTAATATGCTAAATGTCCAGGTGTCTGGTTGTCTGTTCAATCAATCAAAGCATAATATACTAAGGCTGCTCAACCACCTTCTATAATGTTCACTGACCTCTAGGGGGCAGATGCTCTGATCCATAAATTAGCTTGCTGCTGGGTTCCGGTCAATTGGGAGTGAGAGAGACAGGCTGGACATGCCCTGGAGCCCTCCCACAGTCCCTCTCCAGCTGGCCAACCTCTTCTGTCCCTCCCTGACCCTGATCATGCACCAGTGGGGTCCCTCGGCCTAGCCTGCACCCTCTCACAATCTGGGACCCCGCAGGGGATATTGGAGAGCCATTTCAGCCCCATACCACAGGCCAGGCCAAGAGACCCTACTGGTGCACAAATTCGTATACTGGGCCTCTAGTAAGAAAATACTTTTTATTTCCTACTGCCTTTTACTTTAAAAGTGAAACTAGTACACACAGTTCTGCAGCTTGCTTTGTTTTCATCAAATAATATATCTTGTGGAACTTTTCATATCAGTATATACCAGTACAAGTCTTTTTTTCCTGGGTGTGGTGTGTTTCATTGCATAGGTATACTGTAATCTATTAAACCAGTCCCTTATTAATGGAACTTTAGTTTTGTTTTTTTTCGATCCTTTCTACCTTATGAAAAATTTAGCAGCTTTTTAAAACCTTCCTACAAAGTTCCTACCCAGCCTCTGCTTCTTCATTGTAAAAAAAATAAAAATAAAAGTACTAGTAAATGCCCATCTCTCTTAACTCACAGAGCAAACAGAGACCATTACATAAAGATTCCATCAATTTTCTGCCTCCCTTCCACCTGTACTTCAAACTCCTTCAATACAGTGTTTACTTCTCAGGATGTGCATGTTGTCACTTGTCTCTATACTTTCCTATATGCCAGTCCTGCTCCCACCATCCTTGATTTACCTCGGAAACCCTTGTTAACCTTTCAAATCCAAGTTTGGATATCATGCCAGAGAGTTAATCATATTACCGCTATCCTGTAGTATGTCTGTACCTCGTTCCTCTCTCACAGTTTTTCTTATGCTGCTGCTTTGAAATTTGTTTCCAAGTCTATGTTGCCATTAGTCCATGAGCATTTTGAGAGCTAACTCATGTTAAGTGTGCCCAGCACTTAGCCGAGAGCCTGGTAATAGCAGCTACTCAATAAATATTTGTTGAATAAATGAATAAATAATGTGGAGGAGATGTAAGCACGCTCATACTCTGAAATGATAAGTATTTGCAAAACATTAAAATGAGCCTTCAACTTTGCATAGTGCAGTGGAAACAGCATTGGGTCAGAAAGGGAGAGATCCAGTGGGTCCACAGAAACTGGAAACGCCCCACATGTTCACTGCTGCATCCTCAGTGCCTAGAAGGGCTGGTGCTTGATTGGTGCTGAGAAGGAACAAGGTTTTGTGTTAGGTTTGTAACAAATCTGCTAACAACACCCTTCATTTCAAATAGTCTGCAAGGAGAAAGCTAGAACTAGAGGGTCTATAGTTTTTAGACTAACGAGAAAACATACCCAATACTCAGTCATGGGTAAAATATCAAACTACCAGTGAGTTTATTAATGGCTTAAATGAAACAAATTCAACCAATTGAGTTTTACAAATATATTTTATAGAGCAAATGACACGTTTCTCATAGCAACATGTTTTTCCAAGCTCAGTGGTAATCACATGTTCAATCTGGGAAATGAAACGAAAACCTTATAAATAATCTTGGGGAGGCAGAGCTCTTGTCTCCTCCTACGTAGACACTGAACAGACCAAACGTTTGACCCTCAGAGGCAGAGCCCCCATCAATTTAAATTAAAATAAGACCTTGACCCCACCTGGCCTGTCTCCTAACAGGGCTCTTTGTTCATTGTCTCCTTTGATAATCAGAATGCAAATATTCTCCTGCCCTCTCTTCCTTGTTTTACTGAACAGTAGTAGACACAGGCCATAATGTCAATTGTTCATCAATGTATCAAAATAAGATTCTTGTGCGATCTCCTTCCCAGGAGCCCACCTGTGCCTTCCTCCTCCACTCCTTCCCAGACAGACTTGCATCTCCTAAACTCTAAAGGACTCCAGGAGACGTGCAACCAGGACAGCAATGGGCAGCTCCAGCTCATCCCAGGCTTACCCCTGAGTCTGTCTCTAAAGCCCCCTTCTCTCGGCCTCCTCAGTGAGCTGACGGCAGCCCCGCCGAGGCTCTCCTGCTGCCTCTTCTGTCCTAAGCCCTTCCTTGTCCCCAGCTTTAATAAACATACTCTCAGAATAAAATTTAAAAAAGAAGAAAAGAAAAGACTCTTTCATCCCAATGATTTTTATTAAATATCATGGTGATGACCCACAGGTTGTTTTTAGGCTAAGTCTGAATCAGTTTTACATCTATCATTTTTATTACCGTAGTGTTCAATAGATATTTGTTGATTGTCTAAATGGATATTTTGCCATTAATTAGCTCTGTAACCTTGGAGAATTTTCATTTAACTTTCCTAGGCTTCATTATCCTCATGCATGCAATCAAGTTCAATTGTTAAATTTTTCAAATTATTTTTAATAGTTTAAACCCTTTTTTCAAATAAATAAGCCCCAATACATCAAGCAGAAAAAAGTGGACTACTCTAGATAAAATAGATAAAATTGCTTCACTTCCTCTTTCCAGCCTCATTTCTGCTTTGAGCCACTCTGCTGAGCCCCAGGACTCTGTGAAGCATCATCTAAAAACACCATTAGACTAGATGATTGTATACATAACATTGACTTCCAGACTTTCAAAGAAACATTGCTGATTGGGACCAGAGAGTCCAACCTGGAGCTTCTTAGTTAAACAAGGTAAAGCCAGCCAGGAAAATTAAATATGACATTTCTTTGCTTTTGATGGTCAATTCATCTAATGTCAATTAATTATTTAATGCTAACCAGAATGGGAAACTATGTATGTTTTTGATAAATTAACAATGAACATTAATATGTTAGCAATGAATATGGTAGCATAAATTGCTAACAATTGTTAGTAGACAAAATTTCTCAACATATTATGAAAATTAGGGTTATGTAATGAAAGGAATCCCTGTGGAGTGAAAAAGTTGAGAATAATGATGAGTTCCATTTTCTTCCTTTTCATAGAAATAAAATGAGGCAGGAAAAGGTTAAATGACCTGCTTACTTAGTGGCAGAGTCTACAGTGGGACACAGCACTCATAACTTCCAGAACAGTGAGTGCTCTTTCCCAACCATGCTGCATTTCCATAGAAAGTTACTCTTTTACCTTTATGTGTCTGGGATTCATAGACATATATATATAAAGATAGAACTTCCTTGTTATCTCAACATTCATTAAGCCCTTGAAAGTAAAAGTTATCATAACCTAGAAATATTTACTTATCAAATGACTGGTTATAAAACTCATTCAAATATCCATCTCTATTAAACATTAGTATAGGTGCTCCCCTTCTAAAATCAATTTCTTTGTCAGATCTCTGGCTGATAATCAGATTTTTATAAATATGTGACAATACAGTACATTACAATGCAAATAAATTGCAAACTGAAATTACTCAACCTGCAAATTTTTATGAGATTTATGAAAAAAGGCCAATGTGCTTAGTCCATGGTGAAAGAGAGGGAAAGCTGTGAGTGATATTGAAGAAGTAGACAAAAGCCAGATTAGGGAGAGCCTTGTGGGTCTCAGTGGTTTTTATTCTGATTGGGATGGGGACTTTTGTGAGGCTGTTAAGCAGGAGAAGTAATAATCAGATTCATCTCTACAATTTTCATTTTGAACTGGGAAATACACTCAAATATATGATCTGTCAAGTACACTGAGTGGTCAGATTATTATTATCTCTGAACACATAGTAATCTGGCCACTCAATGTGTGTGTATATATATATATATATATATATATATATATATATATATATATTTAGGCCCAATCATGAATTTGTGCATGGGTCATGAATTTGTGCATGGGTGGAGGCCAGCCAGCCAGCCTGGCCAGGGAGAGGGGACATGGGTGGTTGGCCGGCCTGCTTGCTGGTCAAATTCTTGGTCAAGGGGACAATTTGCATAATAGCCTTTTATTATATAGGATATACACTGAGTGGCCAGATTATTATGCGTTCAGGAATCATAATAATCTGGCCACTCAGTGTATATTTCTATGATTCTATCCCACAGATATATCTCCACATGTATGAGGTTATTTATTGTTGCATTATTTGTAAGAACAAAAAAATGGACTCAATTGTGATGTTCAGCAAAATGGGCCTGGTTCAATAAATGATGGCACAATATGCAACTGCAAAAGTGAACATAAAAGATCTCCACGTATTGATATGGGAAGAATTGTAGGACATATTGGAAAATGAAAAAGGGATGATGTAGAAAATAGTGTAGGACAGTGTATATAGTAGGCTACCTTGTGATTAGTAAGGTGGGAGATATATTGTATATACTTGCATTTGCCTTAAAAACTCTAGAAGGGAATGCTTATCATTAGAGGGCTAGGGGGAGCAATATAGGAGTGGGTGAAAGACTTCTCTGAGCATATAATTTTTATAGTATATTGACTTTTAAATCATGTAAATGTAATACCTAATAAAAATAATTACATTTGAAATTCACTCTGGCTGCTCTGTGGAGAGTGATTGTAGGGACATAAAGGCAGACGCCGTGAGACCATTTTGGAAGCTATTAAAGTAGTTCAGTTGGCAAGGCTGATGGTGGTTGGCACTGGACAGTAGCAGTGGAGCTCGTAAGGAGTCGGTTTGGGGGCATACAGCCAATTGGACTTGTTAATGATTTGGATGTAATGTGTGAGAGAAGAAGGAAAAAAGGAAGAAATCAAGGTTAATTCCTAATATTTGTCTTTAGCAAGTAGAGGAGACAAGATGGGGTAGAGGTGGGAGTGGGCAGAGAAAATCAGGAATCAAGGGTTCTGCTTTGAATACATTAAGAACATATCTAGAGAGGTTTTTGGAAAAATGAGTTCAACTTACCACGAGTTCAAATTAAAAAATTGAGATACCCTAGTAAAACTAATAAAACCCTTAAATAGAAGCCCATCTTCCATAAAAATAAAGGGAACATGTGTTTGTGCTACTATAAAATTAAAAAAAAAACTTGTCCAAAATTTGTAAACAATCATGTGACAGATAGAGTAAGCATGTAGTTGTCATTATATCCTACATTTTGTTAAATATAAGGTGAAATATAGTTTCATCATTTGCATTTCATTTTTAAGATAAAGTTTGAATCAAAGATTTTTTGCTATTTACTATGGGCTTTTCAGTTACCTAAACAAAGTGCGAAAGGACAGAACCCGGCAGTCAGAAACACAAGGAAACAAATATAAATATAATTCACACCTTTTCTCTTGGATACTGAATTCACATCTTTATTACTAGGATGTCCTACATATCCTGGATTGGTAACAGGGCAGGAGGTAGTAATCATTTTTCCTACCTTACTACTCTAGAAGTGAAATAAATATTTTTGGTATAAATGCAAAATTTCTCTCTTAAGAATTCAACTTTGCCCAGTTGGCATGGCTCAGTGGTGGAGCATGGACCAATGAATCAGAAAGCCACAGGAAGGATTCCCAGTCAGGGCACATGCCCAGGTTGCAGGCTTGATACCCAGTGTGAGACTTACAAGGAGGCAGCCAATCAAAGGTTCTCTGTCATCATTAATGTTTCTATCTCTCTCTTTCCTTCTCCCTTCCTCTCTGAAATCAATTTAAATTTTTTTTTAAAAAAAGAATTCTATCTTCAACTAATAATTTGTCTCTTGTGCATATACCCTGAGTAGGACAGACTTTGAAAATGTCGCAAAGTTAGTGTAAAGTCAGGCTGTTACTATTTTAGTATTTGTCTCAATGCCCAGCATCTTAGAAAGTTTGGACTGTCAAAACAAATGATCACAGATTGAAGGCTTAAACAGTAAATGCTTACTTCTCACAGTTCTGGAGGCTAAAGTCTGAGATTAGACATGGCCAGGTTCTCATGAGAGCCATCATCCTGCCCTTTCCTTAGTGCATGCATGCACACAGAGAGATCCCATGAGTCTCTTCATTTTCTTACAAGGACACTAATCCCATCATGGCCTCATGTAAACCTGACTACCTCTCAAATGTCTCCTATTCAAGTGCCATCACGAAAGGAATTAGGGTTTTGACACTTGGATTTGGGGTGACACAAACACTCAGTCTATAGTACTCAGCCCAGATCCCCCTTCAGGTTCAGGGCCCTCTCACCTTCAGGTACGTGGGGTGTTGGCTGCTGAGTTTACAACTGAGTCCTCCCAAGGACTTCCCTGAAGGAAGCAGCTCCTTCAAGTTTAGGACCCCTTGTTATATGGGCGAGGGATGGACACAAAAGGGGAGCAAGTACAAAGATCCACTCCCTTGTCTCAATATGAGACAACTTGGGTGAGTCATCTACCTCCTGAGCTCCCCTGGGGGTAGCTGAGCCCAGACTTCTACCTTATCCTGCTCCTCTGACTCCCTTACAGGTGTTGTTCACCAATAGACTTCTTGCACATGAATCTCTGTCTCATAATCTATTTCCTAGGGGACCCAATCTAAGACACCAGTAGACCTCATTAATAGCACATCCTCTGTAATAAAAGCTTAATATGCTAAGTGTCTGACTGTTTGACCAGTCACTATGACCACCAGGAGGCGAATGCTCTAACCAGTAAGTTAGCTTGCTGCTGGGGTCCAGCCGATAGGGACTGGGTGAGATGGGCCAGACATGCCCTGGAGCCAACCTCCCTTGGTACCTCCCTAGTCTTTAAAATATTTCATCTAATTAATTTCCTTTCAGTTTGCATGAATCTGTGCACTGGGACTCTAGATTAAATAATAAATAACCAAATCATGCAGATTTCTCTACATGTTGTGTAGAATGAGGCACAGTGTAAAAGGCAAATGTAATGGATAATGGCCAGAATATAGAATACACTATGGGCTATGTCAACGGCTCGCTTTATTCACTTTGCACATATACACACATTATGGGAGAGAAAACCCTCCCTTAGGCCTATGTGGAACCACAAGTTTTTATCTATCACAGGGAGTAGTTTCTTTGCTCATTATAATTGATCTTGGAATTCATTACAATAAGAAAGAACCAAGTTTTGATCCCATTATGCTAGAATGTATTTTTGTTTCTTAATGAAGTATAGTAACAGGAAGTCCAATTTTAGTCCAAGTATTCTTGGAAGAAATGAAGAGTAAATAATAAAATGAAATAGCCAGTTTAGCAGAACTCCATAAAAATTTCCCAGCAGTGAAATGTGGCTGCATCTAAAAATATAGGACTTTGATGCTAAGTTGACTTATCATACATCTAACAATTCCCAGATCATAGATTCTTTCTGTTACTTCATTTCCACCAGTGTAATTTATTTAGCTTTCATTTTTCAAGATCTTTTATGACCATTAGTAAGTTTTTAAAAAATAGCACCACACCCTAGCTGGTTTGGATCAGCGGATAATTACAGTGTTGGCCTGCAGTGTGATTATACTCAAGAGCATATACCTAGATTGCAGGCTTAATCCCAGGCCCTGGTTAGAACTCATGTAGGAGGCAACCAACTGGTGTGTTTCTCTCACATCTGTGCTTCTCTCTCTGTCTCTCCCCCTCCCTTCTAATCTCTCTAAAATTCAATAGAAAAATTTCCTCTGGTGAAGAGTAACAACAACAAAATAAGTTTAAAAATAGAATCATGGCCGAAACCGGTTTGGCTCAGTGGTAAGAGCGTCGGTCTGTGGACTGAAAGGTCCCGGGTTCGATTCCAGTCAAGGGCATGTACCTTGGTTGTGGGCACATCCCCGTTAGGGGGTGTGCAAGAGGCAGCTGGTCAATGTTTCTCTCTCATTGACGTTTCTATCTCTCTATCTCTCTCTTCCTCTCTGTAAAATATCAATAAAAAATATATTTTAAAAATAGAATCATGCCAAAACCGGTTTGGCTCAGTGGTAGAGTGCTGGTCTGCAGACTGAAAGGTCCCAGGTTCGATTCCGGTCAAGGGCATGTACCTTGGTTGCGGGCACATCCCCGGTGGGGAGTGTGCAAGAGGCAGCTGGTCGATGTATCTCTTTCATCAATGTTTCTAGCTCTCTATCTCTCTCCCTTCCTCTCTGTAAAATATCAATAAAATATATATTTTTAAAAATAGAATCATGCAGACAGCTTTTGTTGTCCCCAGATATCGCCAAAGACCAGCAGGGAGCCAAATCCGATGCAATTAACAAGAGAGCCTCTTCCATGTTAACATGGGCTCTGCCCCACTCTCACCAACCACTTGGCTAACGAGATCGAACTTCCACAAGCCCCGGTTTTACTCCAGCGGTGATGTCATTGCTTTGGCTGACCCTGATTGGTTGGGTGAGGGCCAGGGTCCAGCTACACAAAATGGAGGATAGCTCCGCCCTGCCCCACAAGGAGGCAGGGTTCTAGTCAGGAGTTAGCCTTGCCCTCTCACTTTCATAAGGCATGTCGAGGCCCTCTTCTTCCCCTATGGTCGGTCACTTGGTAGGTCTAATTCACCATTTAGCAAAGCCTAAAGGATTTTTTCATCACCAATGTAACCTAACTTATATTCAGAGATTTAGTCTCTTATTTTTTTATTTTTTTATTTTTTTTACAGAATTCTAGAATTATACTACTCCACAGAATTCTATAAGTCCTTTCTTTATCATTTGTAGAAGTACCCTATTCTACAGATTCTAGAAATCCTCTTTCACAGAATTCTACAAGTAATCTCTTCCACAGAATTCTAGAAATCTCCTACTCCACAGAATTCTAGAAATCCTCTTGTCCACAGAATTCTAGAGTCCTCTCTTTTTCCAAATTCTAGAAATCCCCTCTTCTACAGCATTCTAGAACTCTTGTACTCCACAAAAATCTTGAAATCCTCTATTGTGCAGCGTTCTACGAATCCTCTATTACACCGAATTCTGTAAGTCTACTCACCCTGTGAATTCTTGAAATCCCCTATTCCACAGAATTCTAAAAGTCCTCCCTTCTTCTGAATTCTGAAAATCCCCTATTCTACAGAATTCTAGAAATCTATTCCCCACAATTCTAAAAATCTATTATTTCCCAACATTTTTGAAATCACCTCTTCCACAGAATTCTAGAAGTCCTCCTTTTCTCCCAGTTCTAGAAATCCCCTATTCTATAGAATTCTAGATGTCCTCATATCTCAGAATCCTTGAAATTTCCTATTCCACAGAATTCTAGAATTACACTATTTCACAGAATTCTATAAGTCCTTTCTTTCTCATTTCTAGAAGTACCCTATTCTACACAATTCTAGAAATCTGCTTTCACAGAATTCTACAAGTAATCTCTTCCACAGAATTCTAGAAATCTCCTACTCCACAAAATTCTAGAAATCCTCTTGTCCACTGAATTCTAGAGTCCTCTCTTTCTCCGAATTCTAGAAATCCCCTCTTCTACAGCATTCCTGAAGTCTTCTACTCCACAGAAATCTTGAAATCCTCTATTGCACAGCGTTCTAGAAATCCTCTATTACGCAGAATTCTGAAAGTCTCCTCTCCCTCTAAATTCTACAAATCCCCTCTTCCACAGAATTCTAAAAATCACCTATTCTACGGAGTTGTAGAAATCTATTCCCCACAATTCTAAAAATCTATTATTTCACAAAATTCTAGAAATCACCTCTTCCACAGAATTCTAGAAGACCTCCTTTCCTCCCAATTCTAGAAATCCCCTATTCTTTTTTTTAATTTTTATTTATTTATTTATTTTTCATCTTTAATTTTTTATTAAATTATTATCTGTGTACATATATTACCATTTCCCACCCCCCCCCAAAAAAAACATCCCCTCCCTCCCCAGAGTTTTGTGTCCATTGGTTATACTTATATGCATGTGTATAAGTCCTTCAGTTGATCTCTTATTTCCCCCATATTTCCCTCCCCTTCCCGCTGTAATTAGACAGTCTGCTTGCTGCTTTACTGTCGCTATATTTAACTTATGGTTCATCAGTTTATAATGTTCTTTATTATTCATAAATGAGTGAAGTCATGTGGTGTTTCTCTTTCATTGACTGGCTTATTTCACTCAGCATGATATTCTCCAATTCCATCCAGGTTGCTGCAAATGATGAGAATTCCTTCTTTTTTATGGCAGCATAGTATTCCATTGTGTAGATGTACCATAGTCTTTTGATCCATTCATCTGCTGATGAACACCTAGGCTGTTTCCAAATCCTAGCTATTGTAAATTGTGCTGCTATGAACATAGGGGTGCATATATCCTTTCTGATTGGTGCTCCTATTTTCTTGGTATATATTCCTAGGAGTGGGATTACTGGATCAAATGGGAGTTCCATTTTCAGTTTTTTGAGGAAACTCCATACTGTTCTCCACAGTGGTTGTACCAGTCTGCATTCCCAGCAGCAGTGCACGAGGGTTCCTTTTTCTCCACAACCTTGCCAACACTTATCCTTTGTTGATTTATTAATGTTGGCCATTCTGACAGGTGTGAGATGGTATCGCATTGTTGTTTTGATTTGCATCTCTCTGATAAGTAGTGACTTTGAGCAGTTTTTCATGTGCCTCTTGGCTTTCCTTCTGTCTTCTTTTGAGAAGATTCTATTTAGTTCCATTGCCCATTTTTTAATTGGCTCATTTATTTTCCTTTTACTGAGTTGAATAAGCTGTAGATGTTGGAGATTAAACCTTTATCAGTGATATCATTTGCAAATATGTTCTCCCATACAGTGGGCTTTCTTGTTGTTTTGTTGATGGTTTCTTTTGCTGTGAAAAAACTTTTTATTTTGATGTAGTCCCATTTGTTTATTTTCTCTTTAGCTTCCATTGCCCTAGGGGCAGTATCAGTGAAGAAGTTCTTTTAGCATAGTCTCTTATTTTTTTAAAGTTATATCTCTCTATTCCCTTTTAAATTTTTGAATATTGTCATTCTTTGTTAAAAATCATTTTATTACTATTTACTTTTAACATGTAAATAGGGAATACTATGCAGCAGTAAAAAAGAAGGATCTCTTACCCTTTGAAGACACATGAAGAGACCTGGAGAGTGTTATGCTAAGCCCGTGGTCAGCAAACTGTGGCTTTTTGGTTCCTTGAGTGTGGCTCTTCCACAAAATCCACGGCCTGGGCAAGTCTGTTTTGAAGAAGTAGTGTTAGAAGAAGTTTAAGTTTAAAAAATTTGGCTCTCAAAAGAAATTTCAATCATTGTATTGTTGATATTTGTCTCTGTTGACTAATGAGTTTGCCAACCACTGTGCTAAGTGAAATAAGCTAGTCAGAGAAGACAAGTATCACATGATCTCACTCATGTGGAATCTAATGAACAAAATAAACTAATTAACAAAATAGATCAGAGACATAGAAGCATGGTACAGATTTCAGAATTTCAGAGGGAAAGTGGGGGAAGGTAGGTGGGAAGAGATCAACCAAAGAACTTGTATGCATATATGCACAACCCATGGATACAGACAATAGGGTGGTGATGGCCTGGGGTGGGGGTGGGCTGGAAGAGGTCAATGGGGGGGGGATGATAAGGGACATATGTAATACTTTAAACAATTAAGATTTTTAAAATATGGAAATAGGATAGGCCTGGCTGGCATGGTTCAGTGGTTATAAATTCAATCCTGGTCCAACAAAGGGTTGTAAATTCAATCCTGTTCAAAGGCACAAACCTCAGTTGCAGGTTCAATCTCTGGCCCTGGTTGGGGAGTGTGTGGGTGGCAAGCAATTTATGTATCTCTATCACATTGATCTCTCTCTCTCTCCCCCACCTCATTCTCCCCCCCACACTCTCTCTAAAAAGGCAATGGGGGGGGATATTATTGAGTGAGGATTAACAAGAACAACAAGAAAATACGATAAATGAAGAAGAAAAAAAAATATCCATAATCCTGCCACCAGAATCAACCTTGATGATTTATTTATTTCCAGATTTTTGCCATAATAGTGTATAGTGTTTATAATTTTTACAAAATATATTCATGCCATTTTATAATTTAACTCACCAACATGCAATAAAATTGACCATGTCCATAAATACATTTTATTTAAATGTTATTTAATAGATGCATAATATTTTATAATATGGTATATCATAATTTTTAAGTATAATTATTTATTTATTTATTTCTATTGCTTTCAGAGAGAAAGGGAGAGAGAGATAGAAACATCAATGATGACAGAGAATTATTGATCAGCTGCCTCCTCTGGACTTGCAACCCGAGCATATGTCCTTGATCAGAATCAAACCTGGGACCCTTCAGTCTGCAGGCTGATACTCTCTATCTACTGAGCCAAACTAGCTAGGACCATTCATAATTTTTAAATCAATACTCTATTAACATTTATATTATTTTCTTTTTTACTCTTATGAATAGTAAATAAAGTTTTGTATAAATGACTGGTTATGTCCCTAGGACAAATTTTAAAAGTGGGATGTCTAGATTAAAAAAAAAAAAAAAAAAAAAAGGTACATATTTGAGATTGTTTAAAAATCTTTTCAACAAACCAACTTTTGGGCTTTTTTTTTTTTATTGATTAAGGTATTACTTATGTGGCCTTACCCCCAGTCCCATACCCTCCTCACCACCACCCCCACTCATGCCATCACCCTCCCCCCTGGTGTCTGTGTCCATCGGTTAGGCTTATATGCATGCATACAAGTCCTTTGGTTGATATCTCACCCTTACCCCCACCCTTCTTTACCTTCCCTCTGAGGTTTAATGGTCTGATCAATGTTTCTCTGTCTCTGGATCTGTTTTTGTTCACCAGTTTATGTTGTTCATTATATCCCACAAATGAGTGAGATCATGTGATATCTTTCTCTGACTGACTTATTTTGCTTAGCATAATGCTGTTCAATTCCATCCATGTTGTTGCAAGTAGTAAGAATTCCTTCTTTTTTATCACAGCATAGTATTCCATTGTGTAGATGTACCACTGTTCTTTAATCCATTCATCTGCTGATGGGCACTTAGGCTGTTTCCAAATCTTAGCTATTGTAAATTGTGCTGCTATGAACATAGGGGTGCATATATCCTTTCTGATTGTTGTTTCTAGTATCTTGGGATATATTCCTAGAAGTGGGATCACTGGGTCAAATGGCAGTTCCATTTTCAGTTTTGAGGAAACTCCGTACTGTTCTCCACAATGGCTGCACAGGCTGCATTCCTACCTGCAGTTCTTTTTTCTCCACATCCTCACCAGCACTTGTCATTTGTTGATTTGTTGATGATAGCCATTCTGACAAGTGTAGATGATACCGATTTGTTGTTTTGATTTGCATCTCTTGGATGATTAGTGACTATATTTAAGATTTTAAAAAACACTTATCTCTAAACTGTTTCAACTTACATTCCCACCAACAATGTTTGATTATGTTCTTTCCCCACACCCTTGTCACACTGAGTATATCATGCTTTTTCATCTTTGCTAAGTTAATAAATAAAAAGTAGGATCTTGTATTTAGTTGCATTTCTTTGATTTTTAGTGAACCTGATTTTTTTAAAAATATATTTTATTGATTTTTTACAGAGAGGAAGGGAGAGAGATAGTTAGAAACATCGATGAGAGAGAAACATCAGTCAGCTGCCTCCTACACACCTCCTCCTGGGGATGTGCCCGCAACCAAAGAACATGCCCTTGACCGGAATCAAAGCTGGGACCTTTCAGTCTGCAGGCCAACGCTCTATCCACTGAGCCAAACTGGTTACGCCTGAACTGATTTTTTAAAAATGTTTATTGACCATGTATTTTGCTTCTTTTGTGAACAGTTTGTTCATGTCCTCTGAGATAAAATATTGAGTTTTAGTATTTCTCCTATTGAATTTTAAGAGCCCTGTTTACATGTTTATAGATATACTAGAGGCCTGGTGCATAAAATTCGTCCATGTAAGGTGTGTCCCTCATCCCAGCCTGCACCCTCTTTAATCTGGGATCCTTCTCACAGTCCAGGACAACTGGTTCCCAACTGCTCGCCTGCCTGCCTTCCTGATTGCCCCTAACCGCTTCTGCCTGCCAGCCTGATCACCCCCTAACCACTCCCCTGCTAACCTGATTGATGTCCAACTGCTCCCCTGCCAGCCTGTTTGCCCCTAACTGCCCTCCCTTACAGGCCTGGTCATCCCCTAACTGCCCTCCGTTGCAGGCCTGGTAGCCTCCCAACTGCCATCCCCTGCTGGTCATCTTGTGGTGGCCATCTTGTGTCCACATGGGAGCAGCCATCTTGTGTTGGAGTGATGGTCAATTTGCAAATTACTCTTTTATTAGATAGGATAGATGCTTGGTGCACAGGTGGGGGCCAGTTGGTTTACCCTGAAGGGTGTCCCGGATCAGGGTGGGGGTTCCCTTGGGGTTTGGGGTGGCCTGGGCAAGGGGCCTGTGGTGGTTTTCAGCTGGCCACACCCCCTCGCCCCCCAGCAACCCAAGTGGATGCCTTGGTATCTGGGATTTCTTTATCTTCTATAATTGAAACTTTGTAGCTTGAGTGGATGTCTGAGCTGGTCAGAGCAGGTAGAAAGCTTGGATTCCTCCATTGCTTGATATTATCCAGGTAATCCAAGCCTCTTGCTTGCTCCGTGGCTGCAGCCATTTTGGTTGAGTTAATTTGCATACTCACTCCTGATTGGCTGTTAGGTGTGGCTTATGGGTGCATGGAGTGATTGTTAAATTTGCATATTACTCTTTTATTAGATAGGATGTGTATTCTACATAGAAAATTATATGTATTCTATCTAGTTTTTCTTCAAATTTCTTACTTTTAAATTTAATTTTGTGGGCATAAAGATTTTTTTAAGTATTCAAGTTTATCAATTTTCTTTATAATCCTGCCTATTTTACAATGCTAAATAGAAAGACATTTGGTATTCAAGACTATATAAATAATCTAAGAGAAACTATATTTTCTTCCAATAATTAATGAACTCGTTAGAAAAAAAATGTTCTTTTATATATAAATATTTAACCTATCATCATTTATCCCCTCATCATTGACATTTCTGACTCCCTCTCTTTTCCTCTCTCTGAAATCAATAAAAATATATCTTTAAAAAGAAGGAATGAGGAGAGAAAAGAAGGAACAAAGGAGGAAAGAAAGGTAGAGAGGGAGAGATGAAGGAAGGCAGTTTTCATATATTTTTATACTACTTTTGGCACATTTTCTCTTCCCTCACCCAAATCCTTAGGGATACCATTAAATTTATATGTGAATTTAGGAAGAATTGATTTTTACAATATTAAGATATCCATAAACAGTTTATTCTTCCACTTAACTTAGGTCTTTGATTATGACTTGTGGTTAGAGCTTGAAATTCTTCACAATAGGCCCAGTATATTTCATGTTAAATTAATTTGTTATACTGTTATTATTAAATGGGATTTTTTTCATTATACTCTCTTTTACCTAGCCTATTGATTTATTTTTAAATGGCAGATTTATTGATATTTAATTCCCATAGTATAAAATTCATTCTTTCGAACTGTGCATTTCAATGTGGTTGTTTTTTTTTTAATCACAAGGTTATGGATTATCTACTTGAGAAGATTTTTATCACCCCAAAAAGAAGTTCCATGCCATTAGTGATCATTCCCCATATCTTCTTCCCCACAGCTCTGTGACTCTTCATTTGTTGCTTCTTTACTGTATTCTCTCTCTCTCTCTCTCTCTCTCTCTCTCTCTCTCTCTCTCTTTTAAAATGTTTTTATAGAATTTTTTTGAGAGACAGAGAAAGGAAGGGAGAGGGAGAGAAACATCAATATGAGAAACAGTCATCAGCTGCCTCCTGCATGCCCCCTACGGGGAGTCCAACTCACAACCCAGGCATGTGCCCTGACCTGGAATCACAGGCAACCTCTCGATGCATGGGATGATGCTCAACTAGCCAAGTCACACTGGCCAGGGCTTCTTACCTGTGTTCTTTATAGTTAAACTGCAATAATAAGTATAGCTTTCTTGAGTTCCATAAATCATTCCAGTGAGTTATTGTACTGAAGTGGGTAAGGAAACCCCTTAACTTACAGCCCGGTGGTCAAAAGCACTGAAGTCTGAAGCGAGGGCCGTCTTGTGAGGGGTGTGCTCTTCACTGTGCAGGATCTAAGCTGACTCTGGGTTGTTGGTGCCAAGACTGAATTGTAGTACATCCAGTTGGAATTGAAACGCAATAAACTTATTTCATGTGCTTTTTTACTATTTGTATATCTTCTTTGGGGAAAAAAAGTATTCAAGTCCTTTGTCCATTTTTAATTGAGTTATTTATCTTTTATTATTGATTTTTAAGAGTTCTCTGTGTATTCTGAATATCGGATAAAATCAGAAATATAACTTGCAAATATTTTCTTCTATTTGTGTATTGTCTTTTCATGTTCTTGAATGTATCTTTTGAAGCACAAAAGTTTCTAACCTTGTGAAATCTCGTTTAACTATTATTTATTTTTGTCATTGTTGCTTTTGTATCATATCTGATAAGCCATTGTTTACCTCAAGGTCACAAAGATATACTACTGCATTTTTTCCCCTTACCTCTCATTTTTAGTCTATGATCCATTTGCAGTTTATTTTTGTGTCTGGTATGAGGTAGGGTTTCCATTTCATTCTTTTGCATGGGGTTATCCTGTTCTCCCACTACTTAAGTCTAGTGATTTTTTGTTGTTGTTAATCCTCACCCAAGGATATATTTTCCATTGATTTTTAGAGAGAGTGGAAGAAGGGAGGGGGACACACACAGAGAGTAACCTTAATGTATTAGAGACACATTGATTGATTAACTCCCGTACATATCCTGACAGGAGCAAGGAATGAATCTGCAACCCGGATACCTGACCTTGACTGGGAATTAAACCTGCAACCCTTCAGTGTTCAGGACAATGCTCTACTACTGAGCCACACCAGCCATGGCATAGTCTACTAACTTTTAAATGTTTTGTAACTACCCACCTAACATTAATTCTAATAGATTTAATGGATTTCTCTATTATTCCCAAGTAGATAATATCATGTACAAATGATAATTTTGTTATCTTTTTGACAATATTTGTACTTATTATTTTGTCTTCTCTGATATTAAAAAAAATACTGGTGGTCACATCATCTCTGTATTTCTCTTTATTTTTAAGGCAATTTTTTACTTTGCCACTACAAGTATGACACTTTTCCCTATTTAGTAATAAATGCCTTTCAGTATCTACTACTGTATCCATATTCTGTTGCTATTGGTATAAGCTGAGAAAGCACGATATTATAGTAAAACATCTTTAAAATTATGTCTTAAGAATATATTATTGTAATATATACTTGAATATGAAATATTATTAGAGGAAGCCTTCTTTAAAAATCTTTTTTAATGTAATCTTTAATTAAAATAATTATGCAAGTTTTTGGTTTGTAGTTATCATTTATTAAGAATCTACTATGTATTAGGAACTGTGCTATGGGTTTATACACAAGATCTCATTTACTCTTTATAGCTACCTTGTGAAGTAGAGAGTATCAGATCTTCAAATTGCAGAAGAAAGCTTTTGTAATATGCCCAAAAACACACTCAGTAGATATGTAGCAGAACTAAGATTTCTATCTGGTTGTCTGCTGTCTGACCATGAAGCATTTTCTTTTTTAAATTAAGATACAAATGCCAGAGGAGACCAAAACAAGATGGCAGCCTAGGTAGTCTCCTAAGCTGCCACCTCATCAACAATTTGGAAAAAAAACAACAGCTAAAATCGAAAGGGATCGCACCAGACCCACAGGAAAGCTGGCAGAATGGGAAGGCTACAACTAGACATAAAGCAAGGCTCCGCTGCTGCCATGAGGAGTTTAAAACTACGGCAGAACCAGACCTGCCGGAGCTGCTGCCACCGGGAATGAGGGAAGCCAGACCTCGCTCCGACCCAGGCCCAGGGCCATCCCGGCCGGCCCGCCGTGGGAGCTAGGGAGCTGATGCCAGGCCTCTGCTGCGCCTTTGGCTCCTGCCCCGACGAGAAGCCTTTGAGAATGGTCTCCCCACCCACAACCATCCCAGCCTGCAGCCATCCCAGCCCACCCGCCATACTGGTGAGGAGCTGGTGCGGCGTCTCCCCGCCCACAGCAATCTCAGCCCGGCCACAACCTTCCCAGCACACCCTCCATGCTGGTGTGGAGATGGCGCGTGCTGGTGAGGAGCTGGCACGAGCCTTTCGTTCACTGCCCCGGCGAGTACTTCCTCCACTGCCGCATGGCCGGGCTGAAGCTTCCGCCACTGCCGCCATGTGGATTTTAAAACTACAGTGGAAATTGGAACACAGGAGCGACCATTGCTGCCGCCCCCGCCACCACAGCGGCGGCTGCCGCTGCTGCGAATAAGGGAAATCCACTGAGAACAGAGCTCACTTCGCCCCAGGCTCAGGGAGTGTGCAGCCTCAGAACTTAGCCTCCGCGTCCGCAGCTGCTCCGCTTCCGCCCCAAACGAGACACCTTTGAGTGTGGTCTCCCCGCCCACAGCCATCTCAGCCTGCCTGCAGCCATCCCAGCCCACCCACCATGCTGGTGAGGAGATGGCGCGGCACCTTCCGTTCGCGGCCCTGGGGAGCCCTTCGCCCTTCAGGCCTACCGCCGCAGAGCTGAGCTGGAGCCTCTGCCGGGACCCCAAGGAGGGGCGCCGCTGCCGCCATGTGGATTTTATAAATACAGTGGAAATTGAACCACAAAAGCCACCGCCTCCGCCACAGCTGCCACTGCTGCCGCGAGTGAGGGAAGCCCACCGAGAACAGAGCTCACACCACCCCGGGCCCAGGGAGTGGGTGGCTTCGGAGTTTGGCCTCTGCGTCCGCAGCCGTTCTGCTGAGACTCCTTGGAGCGCAGTCTCCCCGTCCACAACCGTCCCAGCCTGCCTGCTGTGCTAGCGAGGAGCTAGCTCGGCGCCTCCAGTTCACGACCCCAGCTCCCCAGAGGGGCCGTGTGCTCCTGGTGAGCCCTGTGTCCCAGGGGGCCATGTGCCCCGAGAGAGCCGTGTGTCTCAGGGGGCTGTGTGTTCCGGGAGAACCGGGTGCCCCGGGGGAGACATGTGCCCCGGGAGAGCCATGTGCCCCGGGGAAGCAGTGGGATCCAGGGGGAGGGGCGGTGTGAACCAGAGGAGGAGCGGACTCTATTCATGTGATCCTGAGATAGTCACCATGAAACAAGCAGATTGTCAAATGACAGCGGGAAGGGGAAGGAGACCTGGGGGGAGATAAGAGAACAACCGAAGGACTGGTATGCATGAATATAAGTACAACCAATGAACACAGAACTCTGGGGAGAGAGGGCAT
This sequence comes from Vespertilio murinus, assembly GCA_963924515.1. Taxonomy (NCBI): domain Eukaryota; kingdom Metazoa; phylum Chordata; class Mammalia; order Chiroptera; family Vespertilionidae; genus Vespertilio; species Vespertilio murinus. Next base: position 83,017,792 of record OZ004707.1, on the reverse strand, counting down.
GAATGGGAGGTGGGAGGGGGGGCAATGGTAAGCTATGTACACATATAATACCTTAATAAATTAAAAAAATAAATAAATAAAATTAATTTTTTTAAAAAAAAGATACAAATGCCATATAACATTATATTAGTTTCTGGTAAACAATTTTAATAATTTAAAATATGTATAATTGCAAAATCATCACAACAATGAGTCCAGTTAACACCCATCATCATACATATTTACAATTTTTGTCTTGTGATAAGAACTTTGAAGATCTACCAGTAGTCCCTTAGCAACTTTCAATTAAGCAATACAGTGTCATTAATTATAATCATCAATACATTGTTATTAATTATAGTCACCATGGTATACATTACATCCCCAGGGCTTATATATTTTATAACTATAAGTTTGTATCTCTCAACTACTTTCATTTATTTCACATTCCCATGCCCCACCTCACCAATGGCAACTACCAATCTATTCTCTGTATTTATGAATTAAAAAAATATTTTTTAGATTCCACCTATATGACATGTAAGAGTATATAATATTTGTCTAATAATAATTTTTGAGGGGATTTTTCTAAAACAATATTTATCCAGAGCAGTTTATTATTCTAATTTTTAAAAATAATTTTTTCTTCACAACCAATATGGTGCTTTTAACCCTACATAAGGAGAGAATTTATATTAATATTAAATGAATTTATTTTAAAATTTAATTAATTAATTAATTTGAATAGATAATTCACAAATAGTATATAGATTTCTAAAGGTAAAAAATAGTATATACAGTGGGATAAAATATTTTCACCTGTTTCCTAGTCAGATTCTTCTCCCAATAAGCAACTACTATATTCTATTAAAGAGCAGAATTTTAAAAAGTAAAATATATAACTATACAACACACACATACATCTATATAAAAATATGCAATATATACAAAATATGTCAAATGTTTAAATTAGAAGGAGTCAGATGAAAGGTAAAGGCCTAAAGAATCTGTTCACACAAAAAAGAGAGAAGAAGCAGAGAAAACTATCTGGTATTTTTCCAATATTATAAATTACCAGTTTATCTAAACTCCAAATTTGTTTTTTTGACCAAGATACAGCAAAAGATAAATCTAGAATCCATGCACATTAGCTGGATTAAATACAAATGTCCATCACCTCAGCATCCCCTACCTCAGATGGCAGATAAGAGGATCTGTGCATTTCTGAGAGGCAACAGATCAAGAATGCAAAATGACAAATCAAATTTTTTACCAAAACATAATAAGCTTCTTACCAATTAGATGGGATAAGTCTAACTAAATCAAAATCATGATATAAAAATAACTCAAAAAGCCTTTCCCCAAATAAATCTGTTGTAAACAACTCCAAATAGTCACTTGGAACTGTGGTGTGTAAAGGGTGAGCTGGCTGTTTGATGCTGGCAGGCACCTTTAGTAGAATTGTTTTAGCACCTTTAGTAGTCTAGGCCCAGGCTTGACAAGGATCTGGGCAGTGGGGGGAGGGGGGGGAGGGGGGGGAGGGCGGAAGGGTTAGTACAGGTAGGAGGTGAGGGGATGGGAAGCAGAGAGGAGGAGGAGGTACTGATCCAGGCAAGCCAAACTTGCGAAAGGTCAAAACAGAATATTAATAAACAGAAATACCATTTGGTCATTAACCAGATAGATACAATAAAATCAGTGGACATAGTTACTTTACAACATGGCAAAGTTTCCCTGAGGTCCTCCCTCTTGCTCAGTCGTTTAGCGTGGGCATATCAGTGGATTGCTGGGAGATAATAGTGATATAATGTGGTGGTCACTGCACAGGTTCTGAGCCCCACAGCCTTAGTTCCACTCCAGGCCGGATCATTTGCCAGTTGTGTAACATCAAGTGGCTAACTTCTCTTTTCTTATGAAAATGGAAATGATAACAATATCTACGTCAGGAAGTCATTGTGAAGGCTAAATGAGCTAGCTCATGTTGAACACTTAGCACTGTGCCTAATATAGTATGTAAAAACAACTACCAAACAACACAAGTAGCCTTAATAAGTACAAATAGCTAACTAATATGTTAGCTAACACATTAGTTAGCTATTTGTTAGCTACCTGTATGAATTAAGGCTTCTTGTGTTGTTTGGTAGTTGCTTCTACTCACAGAGAATAAACTATATTTAACTCTGCCTAAATTAAGGAAAAGAAGAGAAGTTAAATGAGAAACCAGTTTGATTTGCTGGTGTAAAGTCTGAAATGTATTCAATGTTTCAAAGAAATGCAATTGTATTGCTTCCAAATTTGAATATGTTGTAACCCCAAATAACATGGATAATCCTATATAATAAAAGGCTAATATGCAAATTAACCAAATGGCAAAACAACCAGTCACTATGACGCACACTGACTACCAGGGGACAGATGCTCAACCCAGGAGGTGCCTCCTGGTCATCAATGCACTCCCACAGAGGGAGCGCTGCTCAGCCAGAAGCCGGGCTCATGGCGGTGAGCGCAGCGGTGGTGGTGGGAGCCTGCCCTGCCTCCGTGGCAGTGCTAAGGATGTCCGACTGCCCACTCCTTATTCAATAGAAATGACACATAGGGCATCCCTCAAAAATGTATACACACACTTTGAATAATTATAAAGGCAGTATTTATTAAAATACACTTCATTTTCAAAATTGAGCTACCAGCTATTAAAGTGCGAATACATTTTGGGGAACACCCTTTAAATTATTTATGAATTAAGAGAAATTACGAATTTGTATCTAAATTTAAGTTGGCCTTTTCTAATTTTAGCATTAATTTTCCAAACCTTAAAAACTATGTTTAAATTAGTCCAAGTGGTGCATGATAGAAGTGTGGCCTGAATGTCCCTGCTTCTGCTTTGTTGGCGATAAGGACTGCTTACCGGGTTTCTGGTTTCCATTCCAGCCAATGACATGGAAGGAAGGCTAGTAAGAACAAATGTTTGGTTCTAGGCTGCAGCCTGATTTAACAGTGTACTGGAAAAAAGAAAAGTTGATGATTCATTCCAAAACCCCTGGGGAGGGAGGGGTGATTGTAAACAATTTGGAATGGGACAAGAAAGCCTAACATGAAAGCATTGTAGCAACCATGAAAGTCTTGTCTAAACTTGATTAAATGTTGGCTGTTTTCCTGAATGATTTTAGCTGAAGAATGATTGTTAGATTCAAAACCCTTTTCCCTCTGCTCTGATCTGGGAAGTGGGATGTGGTTACTTTTTTATAATTTCAGATAATATGAAGTATTTGGATGGAAGATTACCCCAAGGATTTCATAATTGTGTTTTTTCTCAAAGTATTACATGTGATTGTATTTTTAAGGGGTCAGAACCATAGGCAAATTTTTTATGGAAGAAGAGACTTAAAAAAAAGAAAAGAAACTAAATTTTTTAAAAAAGAAACTAAGACTGAAGACACAACAGCCACCTAAGTAGGTAGAGTATACAGCTGCGATGGGCAAGACCCCACAGCCTCTCTTACCTGTTACTTGTTGAAGCCTGAAATTTTGAAAATGGAATTTGTTATCTTGGGTTAAGATTGCATCTACTGAAATACCAACAGCCTTTCTCAGGGTCACACATTAAGTTCTCTGGGACATTTTTACCCTAACAGAAATGGCCTCACTGTCTCCACATTTAACAGGCTTTCCCAAATAGGTGGAGATAAAGCAGGCGAAGACGAGATGTGGGTGACACTCTTGGAGGAGCTCATCAAAGGCCATCAGAAGAAGATGGGGAAAATGGCAAAGACTAGATGGACGGGTTCTGAGCCTTGTCCTGAGCAGAAAGAGAGAGCAGCTGAGGGTCGCACTGGGAGTGTTTATTAGCAAGCTAAGAGACAGGCGAACTCCAGGAGAAAGTGGGGGTCTGCTGATCAGGGTGCCCCTGACAGGGAAGCACCCACAGCAGGGCTGGGTCCCATCCTGGAGCAAATTACGAACTTGGACAGAGAAATCTCACCATCTTTAAAGGAAGAGTGGATCTTGTCAGAGGCCTGAATACCCACAGCCGCAGTGACCACAGAGCAACTGTGAGCCCCAGAACGCTGGTCCCAGGTGGTGCGAACACTTGGATTCAAAGGAGTGCTCCACCACACAACAAAAAGGTCAGATTTCACAGAGACAGGGTGAGTCCTTGCGGTGGAAGACAGAAGCCCACGTGCGCTGGGAATGTGGAAACTGAAGGGCTGGGGTGGTGTTTACAAGAAGCCCCAGGCTGTTGGGCTGGTGTCACCCGTGACTGTGGATGGGGCTCCTAATAGGGGAGGTATCTAAAGAGCAACACGTTTTGATCTGACTAGGAGGCATATCCGGAGAATTAGAGGGGAGTGCAGTCGGCTCAGACTTGCGCCGCCCCCCCCCCCCCCTTTTACAGATCAATGTCACAGAGATGGGAGAAAAAAAAAAAAAGCTAGAGAGGCTTTAGAGCCCTAGAAGTCAACCCAGAAACACTGCCACCCAGAGGCTAAATCACAAATTGATTGTAGTGTAATAAAAAATCAAAGCAAGGCCTGCCTAAAAATCAGGACTGGATTACAACACTGAGGAGCAGTGAAACACAGGGAACTGCAATACAGTCCAGACTGGGAAACAGGCGTGCCAAACAGAAGGATAGAGGAAGTGAATGACTTTCACTACTAGAAATTTTATTTAATTTTTTAATACTTATTTTTAAATTTTTGTTTTTTATTTTTATTATTTGCAATATTTACTCAAGAAACTATTTTTTCATTTTTCCTCACTTGATTTTACCTTTTAAATGAATACATTTTTATTTGTAATCAGCATTATTACTACTACTATTTTACCTTTTTAAAAATATATATATATATTTTATTGATTTTTTTACAGAGAGGAAGAGAGAGGGATAGAGAGTTAGAAACATCGATGAGAGAGAATCATCGATCAGCTGCCTCTTGCATACCCCCTACTGGGGATGTGCCCGCAACCAAGGTATATGCCCTTGACCGGAATCGAACCCAGGACCTTTCAATCCACAGGCCAATGCTCTATCCATTGAGCCAAACCAGTTTTGGCTATTTTACCTTTTTTATCTTGTTTACTTTTGTTTTTTTCTATTATTTTTTAAGTGTCATATTATTTGCTCTTTATTTTACTTCAGGATTAGTGTACTACAGTCTATTTTTACCTTTCCTTCACCAACACTTTATTCTATCTCAACCCTACTTATATGCCATCACTCTTCCTAAACTTTCCTTCTTTGGTGTCCTATTTATCTTAACCCTTTCCTGCTCTAGATTTTCCCTATTCTTTCTGTTTACCATCTTCTAAAATTTCACCCTACTTTTGTATATCTAATTTCCAACCCCCAGCTCCAAGCCCATACACACATTCCTTTCCGCTGTCCTAAAAAAACACACACAAACAACAACAACAAAAAAAATAAACAGTCTTTTTCTCCATCCCTGTGAAGTTGTATGTTGAATGTTATCTATATCGAAGTTTTATGCTTTATTGTGAGATTGTTTTGCTTATTCTTTTTGTTTGATTGTATGTTTTTTGTTAGCTGTATTTTTTAAAAATAAATCTTTATTGTTCAGATTATTACAAATGTGTTCCTCTTCCCCCCCACAATTGCTCCCCTCCACCAGGTTCCCACCCCACACTGTCCTTTTTCCATCCCCCGATGTCCTCATCCATTGGTGCACAGTTTTTGTTCAATCTCTTCCCTGACTCCACTTTTCCCCGTCAGTCCACTCCCCCTTCCATACCTCTGATTCAATTATATTGTCCAGTTAATATTGTTCATCAGATTTTTTAAATTCCCTTGGTTTTTAGTTTCACTTGTTGATAGTTATGTATTTGTTGTTCATAATTTTTATCTTTATTTTCTTCCTCTTCCTAAAGAACCCCCTTCAGCAATTCATATAATTCTGATTTGGCGGTGATGAACTCCTTTAGCTTTTTTTAATTTGTGAAGCTCTTTATCTGGCCTTCGATTCTGAGTGATAGCTTTGCTGGGTAGAGTATTTTTGGCTGTAGGTTCTTGCTATTCATCACCTTAAATATTTCTTGCCATTCCCGTCTGGCCTGCTTGGTTTCTGTTGAGAAATCAGCTGACAATCATATGTGTGCTCCTTTATAGGTAACTACCCTGTTTCCCCGAAAATAAGACAGTGTCTTATATTAATTTTTGCTCCCAAAGATACGCTAGGTCTTATTTTCAGGGGTGTATTATGTTTCCATGAAGTAGGATGTCTTATTTTCGGGGAAACACGGTACCTGGTTTTGACTTGCTGCTTTTAATAATCTCTCTTTGTCTTTTGCTCTTGGGATTTTAATTATGATGTGTCTTGGTGTGGTCCTCTTTGTAATCCTTTTGTTTGGGGTTCTGCGGACTTCCTGGACTTGTAAGACTATTTCTTTCCCCAGGTGGGGGAAGTTTTCTGTCACTATTCCAGTATTATTTCAGTATCTTGCTCTCTCTCTTCTTCTGGGACCCCATAATTCTGATGTTGGTACGCTTGAAGTTGTCCCAGAGGTTTCTTACACTATTTTCAACTTTCTGGATTCTCTTATCTTCTTGCTTCTGTAGAGGAGTGTCCTCTGGCTATTTGTATTATAAATCTTTGTCTTGATTGGTGGGATCTTCCAGTCTGTTTTTAGGACTCTGTGTAATATTTTTTATTTCAGACAATGTTTTCTTTATTTCTAGTTGATCCATTTTTATTTCTAGTTGATCCCTTTTCATATCCTCATAGGTCTCATTTATTTTATTGGCCTTTTTAAGGATATTCTTGAAAAGCCTTATAAATGTAGTTTTGAACTCAATGTCCATTCTTTTCTTTTCCTCCATCTCCTTCCTTTGTGTCCTTTCTTTTCTCTGCATTTCAGTTGTTTTCCTGATTTGATGGAATAGTCTTGTGTGCTAGGTGTTCTGGTAGAGCCCAGTAGCAGCGCCTTCCCAGTTACCTGAGATGGATAGTCTTGGTGTAGCCCTTTGTGGGCTGTGTGTGTAGTCTTGTTGTTAAGTCTTGCTTATTGTTGGTATCATTGGGAAGCATTGATCTCCAAGCCAGTTGACTGTGTGGATCAGCAGTGTCTCAGCTATGAGGGCTTCTCTACTCTGCTTGGATGGGCAGAGTCTGGGGGTGGCACAGACGATCTTTGGTTCCCTGTCAGTCTCGCCTTAGAAAATCCTGTCCCTGGTGAGTCTCACAAGATTGGTTGCAGGCGCACACACCTCTTTGGTAAAGGCGCAGACAAACTTTGGATTCCAGCCAGTCCCTCCTTAGAGAAAGCCAGCCTCTGAGAGAGCTTCTGTGTTCAGCTTGGTTGGGGCGGAGTCTCAGGTTGGTACAGGCAAGCTTTGTTTTCCTGTTGGCTTCTCCTCAAATCCTTCAGTAATGGCCTCTGGCTTCACACACCTCTGAGAGATCTCTGCCTCCTGCCTGACATTCTGGCCTCTCCCTGACTGGGGCCGTCTATCAGAGCAATAGGGTGATTCTGTTTCCTCTTGAACAAGAAAGCCAGCCGTGGGTTAGCTGTCTGCCCTCTCTGTGTGCTGAGGGTAAGCCAGCAGCAAATTCAGCAAACTCAGCATGGACTGTCCTCTTCGTACACTGGGAGTCTGCCAGCAGCAATCTCGGCCCGGCCCTCCCTCTCCGCACACCAGGATTAAGCCAGCGCCTTTTTGCGCACACAATTCTCCATACCTTCACAGTTTCTGAGGGCCAGTGCACCTTCTCTCTCCTTCCCAGATGGCAGAGCCTCCTCTCAGCTAACCATCCGGTGCTTCAGGGCAATGCCTCCCCTGTTTTCCAGTTCTAAATTCAAATTTGTTGTGGTAGGCTGCATTCGGGTGTCTACCCTATGCCGCCATCTTGGTTTCTCCTGTTAGCTGTATTTTAGTTAGTTATTACTTCTACTTTCCCTTTCCGAGCTTGATATTAGTTGGTGTTGTAAGCTGTATTAATCTCCAGATACTTGTTTCTGGCATTCTCTATGATTAAAGGTTGTTTTATTGGGGTTTCCTTCCCATATATATATAGTTAGTCCCTCCTTTCTCTCTTAGTATCATTCTAGTTTCTCTCTTCTTTTTCTTCTCTTTCTCCCAATTTCATTTTGCCACTCCTTTTTTAAATTTTTTAATTTTTCCTTTTTCTCTTCTATCTCTCCTACCCCCTAATTTGCATTTCTCTAATGGTCACCTTTATTGGAGGTTGTTAATATCACAAACACATGTCTGTTCAGTGCCTTGTGTGTTGTACTGGTTGTGCTGTATTTTGTGCCCTTGAATCAATGCAGGAGAGAGAGAGAGAGAGAGAACTACATAACCAGATATCCTGAAAAGAAAGATCATTGGGAGACAAAGAAACAACCTGCATATGAAAGAAAAGCAGGCATCACCAGAAAAGGAAGTAAACGAGTTAGAGGCAAGCAACCTACCAGAGCAACAATTCAGAGTAATAATCATAACATGGCTAAAAAGAATGGATGACAAATTTGACAATATGAGTAAAAACAAAGAGGAAATGAAGAACTAAGAAGAAAAGAAAAATGACATCACTACTGTAAGGAACTCAATAGACAGCATCAAGAGTAGATTAGAAGAAGCAGAAGACAGCATCAGTGTGCTAGAAGACAAGATGGGAAAAAATATCCAATTAGAATGGCTTCTGGAAAAAAAAATTAAAGAGCATAAGGAGAGACTAGGGGAGCTGGGGACAATACAAAACAAAACAATATTAGAATAGGGGTTCCAGAATGAAAGGAAACTGAGGAAGACATAGAAAAAATATTCGAAGAAATAATGACAGAAAACTTTCCTGACATAGAAAAGAAAAAACCCACACAAATCCAAGAAGCTCTCAGAGTCCCAAGCAAAATGAATCCCAAAAGACCAACACCAAGGCACATTATAACTAAATTGGCAAGCACCAATAACAAAGCAAGAATCTTAAAAGCAGCCAGAGAGAGACAGAAAGTTACATATAAAGGAAACCCCATCAGACTAGCAACTGATTTCTCAACAGAAACTCATCAGGCCAGAAGAAAATGGGATGAAATATACAAAGTCATGCAAAGGAAGCGTCTGAATCCAAGAATACTGTACCCAGCAAGGCTATCAATCAAAATTGAAGGTGAAATCAGGAGCTTCACAGACAAAAAAAAAAAAAAGACTAAAGGAATTTATCACCACCAAACCAGAAATGCAAGAAATGCTAAAGGGTCTACTATAAAAATAAAGAAATAGGAAGTGAAGAAGGAACACAGGGGTATAGAACAAAAATGGTATCAAATTAGAACCTATCAATAATAACTTTAAATGTAAATGGATTAAATGCTCCAATCAAAAGACATAGAGTAAATGGTTAGATAAGAAAACAAGACCCATATATTTGATGTCTACAAGAAACCCACTTCAGAAAAAAAGGCTGAGGGTGAAGGGATGGAAAAAGGTTTTCCAGGCGAATGGAAATGGAAAAAAAAGCTGGAGTAGCAATACTTATATCTGAAAAATTAGACCTCAAAGTGAAGGACATAACAAGAAATAATGAAGGCCACTTCATAATACTAAAGGGAGCAATGCAACAAGAAGAAATAACCCTGGTAAACATATATGCACCCAATACAGGAGCACCCAAATACATTTTTTTAAACTGCTGGAGGACATTAAGGGAGAGATTAATAGCAATGCAATCATAGTAGGAGATTTTTAATACCCCACTGTCACCTTTGGGCAAATCATCTAAACAAAAATCAGCAAAGAAATATCAATCCTAAATAACACACTAGACCAGATGGAATTAACCAACATCTTCAGAACATTCCACCCCAAAGCCACAGAATATACATTCTTCTCAAGTGCACAAGGGTCATTTTCAAAGATAGACTACCTGTTGGGACATAGGCAAAGTCTCTTCAAATTCAAGAAGATAGAAATCATATCAAGCATCTTCTCAGATCATAGTGGCATAAAACTGGAAATCAACTACAATAAAAATAATCCAAAGAAATCAAACACATGGAGACTAAACAGCATGCTATTAAACAAGGACTGGGTTTCAGAAAAACCAAGGAAGAAATTAAAAATATCATGGCAACAAATGACAATGAAAACACAACAATCCAAAATCTATGGGACACAGCAAAAGCAGTTTTGAGAGGGAAGTTCATATCTCTACAAGCCTATTGCAAAAAAGAAAAAAGAAAAAACAAGAAAAAAGGGTAACAAATTATCTAACTCCACTACTCAAAGAGTTAGAAAAAGAGCAACAAGAAAAGCCCAGTGTAAGCAGAAGGAAGGAAATAATAAAAATCAGAGCGGAAATAAACAACATAGAAACCAAAGAAACATTACATGAGATCAACAAAACCAAGAGCTAGTTCTTTGAAAGGATAAAGAAGATTGATGAATTTCTAGCCAGGATAACCAAGAAACAGAGAGAGGACTCAAATAAACAAAATCAGAAATGAAAGAGGTGAAATAACAACAGACCCCGCTGAAATACAAATGATTGTTACAAAATAATACGAACAACTCTATTCCAACAAACTGGACAACCTGGAGGAAATGGACATATTCCTAGAAAAATACAACCTTCTAAAACTCAATCAGGAAGAATCTAAAAATCTCAATAGACCAGTGACTTTGGAAGAGATTAAAGCAGTCATCAAAAAGCTTCCAGAAAACAAAAGCCCAGGGCCAGATGGCTTCACAGGAGAGTTTTACCAAACATTAAGGGAAGAACTAAGACTATCCTCGTAAGACTACTCCAAAAAATTCAAGAGGAAGGAACATTTCCAAATTCATTCTATGAAGCCAGCATCATCCTAATGATGCTGGCTTCATAGAAACCAGATAAAGACAACACAGTGAAAGAGAATTACAGGCCAATATCCCTCATGAACATCAATGCCAAAATCCTCAACAAAATTCTAGCAAATTGGCTCCAGCAGAATATCAGAAAGATCATACACCATGACCAAGTAGGATTTATTCTAGGAATGCAAGGATGGTACAATATCTGCAAATCAGTAAACGTGATACATCACATAAACAAATTGAAAGATGAAAATCATATAGTCATATCAATTGATGCAGAAAAAGCATTTGATAAAATCCAACACCCTTTCCTGATAAAAACTCTCAACAAGGTGGGAGTACAAGGATCATACCTCAACATAATAAAAGCTATATATGGTAAACCCACAGCCAACATCATACTCAATGGGCAAAAACTAAAACCATTTCCTCTAAGAACAGGAACAAGACAGGGATGCCCACTCTCACCACTCCTGTTTGACACAATACTGGAAGTACTAGCCATTGCAATTAGACAAGAAGAAGAAATAAAAGGCATCCAAATTGGAAAAGAAGAAGTAAAGTTATCCTTATTTGCAGATGACATGATATTATACATAAAAACCCCAAAAGACTCCATCAAAAAACTAATAGACTTAATAAATGAATTTGGCAATGTAGCAGGATACAAAATTAATGCCAAGAAATCTATGGCATTTCTATACACCAGTAGTAAACTTACAGAAACAGAGACTAAAAAACAATCCCATTTACCATCGCCCCCCAAAAGTTAAGATACCTAGGAATAAACTTAACTAAGGAAGTAAAAGACCTATACGCAGAAAATTACATGACACTGAAAAAAGAGATAGAGAAAGATGTAAACAGATGGGAGAACATACCATGTTCATGGATTGGTAGAATCAATATCATCAAAATGTCCATACTTTTCAAAGCAATTTATAAGTTCAATGCACTCCCCATTAAAATACCAATGGCATACTTCACAGACGTAGAAAGAACTCTCCAAAAATTCATTGGGAACAAAAAAGACCCCGAATAACCACAGCAATCCTGAGAAAGAAGAGTTAAGTTGGAGGGATCTCAATACCAGATTTCAAGCTGTATTACAAAACAACTGTTCTCAAAACAGCCTGGTACTGGCACAAGAACAGATATATAGATCAATGGAATAGAATAGAGAATCTAGATATCAACCCAAATCACTATGCTCAATTAATATTTGGCAAAAGAGGAATGAATATACAATGGAGTCAAGACAGTCTTGAATTAATGGTGCTGGGAAAATTGGACAGATACATTCAAAGAATGAAACTAGATCACCAACTTACCATACACAAAATAAACTCAAAATGGATACAGGAATTAAACATAAGATAGGATACCATAAACATACTAGAGATATCCACAGGCAGCAAAATCTCAGACTTATGCCAAAGAACTTCTTCACTGATACTGCCCCTAGGGCAATGGAAGCTAAAGAGAAAATAAACAAATGGGACTACATCAAAATAAAAAGATTTATTTATAGCAAAGAAACCATCAACAAAACAACAAGAAATCCCAAGGTATGGGAGAACATATTTGCAAATGATATCTCTGATAAAGGTTTAATCTCCAATATCTACAAACAGCTTATACAACTTAATAAAAGGAAGGTAAATGAGCCAATTATTAAATGGGCAATGGACCTAAGTAGAATCTTCTCAAAAGCAGACAAAAGGAAGGCCAAGAAGCACATGAAAACATGCTTAAATCACCAATTATCCAGAGATGGAAATCAAAACAACATTGTGCTACCATCTCACACCTGTGAGAATGGCCAACATCAACAAATCAACAAATGACAAGTGTTGGCAAGGTTGCGGGGGGGAAAAAAAACCCTCGTGCACTTCCGGTGGGAACGCAGACTGGTGCAACCACTGTGGAGAACAGTATGGAGCTTTTTCAAAAAACTGAAAATGGAACTCCCATTTGACCCAGTAATCCTACTCCTAGGAATATATACCAAGAAACTAGAAACACCAACCTGAAAGGATATATGCACCCCTATGTTCATAGCAGCACAATTTACAATAGCTAGGATTTGGACACAGTCTAGGTGTCTGTCAGCAGATGATTGTATAAAAAAACTATGGTACATCTACACAATGGAATACTATGCTGCCAATTGGAGAACATAATGCTGAGTGAAATAAGCCGGTCAATGAAAGAGAAACACCACATGACCTCACTCACTTATGGATAATAAAGAACATTATAAACTGATGAACCAAAAGATAGGTATAATACAGTAAAGCAACAAGCAGACTGTCAAATGACAGTGGGGAGGGGAGGGAGATCTGGGGGAGATAAGCGATCAACTGAAGGACCTGTATACATGCATATAAGTACAACCAATGGACCGAAAACTCTGGGGAGGCATTGGAGGGGGCAATAGTAAGATATGTACACAGATAATAATTTAATTTTAAAAAGATTAAAAAAAAAAAAGACCATCAGAAGGTGAGGAAGCACAGGGATTGAAACCTTTTCCCACTTTAGGAACAATTTTACACATTCTTACTAAAGTCTTCCTCAGTTGCACACTGGAGGAACATAAGATTTATATGATAATGTTGTCTAAAGAATGCGCATACACTTGAGTCCCAAGTAACCCTGAACCACAGTCAGAATTATCATAGCAATTAATCCCTCAACATTAACCAAACTGCTTGCTTATTTTGTTTCTCTGCAACAACCAGAAATATTATAATGTCTTTATCACATTAAAAGCTATTCTACAAAATACTTCTGACATGGGGGGGGGATTCATCTTTCTCCCACAGTTTTATAAAGGAGTGAAATTTATGCTGGTGTGTAAAAATGACACCAGCCCTACAGTTGCCCATCAGGGTTTTCGGACTAGGTTACTGGTTCCATGGTTACCTCAGTGAGACAACAGTGATATATTATTTTAATTTCTCACCATTTAACCTAGTTGTTTATTTGTTTGGGTTTTTTTTTTTTTGGTAACTTTCAAAGCAATTTAGTACCTAGGAAGGGTAAAAGGAGATTTCATAAAGTTTGGGTTATTTTGCCATTTTAAAATGATGGTTTGCAGTATGGTAGATGTCTTTGCTTTTTAAAGCTATGGCATAATTATACAAAATCCTCTTGTAAAGATTACTAGGTCTTGTCATCATTGTTAATTTCCTTACCATATATTGTGCACATATTATGTAGCAGAGACTAGGCTGGGCACTAAGGCAGCAGAGCTGAGATCCACGGTCCTGACCTCAGGTTACTCAGTCTAGTCAGTGCTCAGAGACAGACACATTACTATCTGCTAAGAACATGACAGGTTTGAACAGGAGCTGCCAAAGGTTCCTTAGCCATTTCGGGGCACTGGGAAGCTTTTCTTTGTGATGTAGTGTCTGAGCTGAGAGTTTTAAGAATGTGAACAATGGTGGAAATCAACCAGAGAAGAAGTGGCAACTAGTGTCTCAGGTAGATGTGTGCACAGAGACAGTGGAGAGAGAGTAATTACCTGTTTGTTTTCACCTCTCTAGGACAGGGTCGAGTTCTTACTCATCACTGGGATCTCTAGGATCTATCAGGTATGCCACAGAATTCATAAGTATTCATTTAACTAAAATGAACTGAACTGAAAATATTTGTGGCTGTTTTCTATATGTTGGTGATAGGATAGTTGCCAAAATGAAAATTCCGATTTTATAGTGTTGCTTATGTTCTAAAAATCGTTAGTGTAAGCCAACATTTACTAAGCACTTCCTACCTGCCAAGCATTGTCCAAGAGCTTTTTGTATTCACTCATTTGTTTTTTGCGACAAGACTGTAAGTAGGTATTATACTATTACCCCAATGTTTGGTACACATCTATAAGAACAATGAACATTTTGGAAAGCCAAAATAGGGTTTTAAATTACAGATGATATGGTCTTTAAAAGAGGTAAAGAGGAAATAATGATCATATCAGATATCAAAATGTATTATAAAACTATACTTATTAAAGTATAGACATGGTGGCTATAGTTAGTAATACTATATTGTATATGTGAAAATTGCTGAGAGTAGATCTTAAAAACTCTTATCACAAGAAAAAAAATGTAATGATGTGTGGTGATGTCAACTGGAATTAGTGTGGTGATCATTTCATGATATATATACATTAAATCATTATGTTGCACATCATAATGTTATATGTCAATTATATCTCAATAAAAAAGAAGGAAGAAAAAATATAAAGAGAGAGAGTATAACAATGTGTTCAGGTCCATCTGCTGCCACTTTCCTCCTCCCCACTGATTGAAGAATTGAGAGCAACAATGAGAAAAAATTCCCATTTCGATACAGAGAATTATAAACAAATATATATAACATCTGTAGCTGCTCCCTTCATGCAGCATTTCCCAGGCGTTCCAATAATAAAACCAGCTGCCCTCACATCAGATCCAGGAGCAGTGAGAAGAAATTGGATACTGTCTTAAGAAAAGTATTGACAAACCAATTACTATATTTTCAGTTCATAAATAACTTTAAAGTTTTGTAGATTGTGTGGTTGGAGAGGCAGAGACAGCTCACTGCCAGCCATTGCCACTGTTTGCCATGCCCTAGCCTAGTGACGCCCTGAGACACCACCCCACACAATCTACAAACACACCCAAGCTCCAAGCAGTGGCTTCTGCACATGAATGGCCTTCTCTAGTGCAGTTTAATCTAGCAAACTTGCAACCCAGTGCAGACAGCTCCAAAACCTCCAAGCTCCAAGCAGGGAGGAGAGGACTGTGGTTCTCACTGTAGCTCCTGCAGAGTGGCCTCAGACAGTAGCTGAACTGCACCCCATTGGAGATCCAGAAGCCAGTGTACCTAGTGGTCAGTGTGAGACACCAGATTTCAACTCCTCACATCCATAAGTGACACATTCGGGAAGCAAACTCAGTGAGCACCAAAGCCCCACTGAAACAAGGCCTGCACCATAAGTGTGTCTCCAGCACAACAGTTCTTCCATCATAGACACAGCGGGTCCTCACAGCCAATTAGCCCCGAGGTCAATTCCTCCCAGCGTACCAACAGCAATCAAGGCTTAACTACACCAAGACTTTGCACTCAGCCCACAAAGGGCTGTACTAAGAGCAATCACTTCGGGTGATTGGGGAAGCTGAGCTACTGGCCTCTATAGGTCACCTATCACACAAAGCCACTCCATCAACATGGGGAGGCAGCCAAAATGATGAGACACAGAAGCATGTCACAAATGGGAGAGATGGAGGAAAGTAAACTACTGGACGACACAGAGTTCAGAACCAAATTTATAAGGTTACTCAAGAATCTTCTAAAAACTGCTGAGAAACTTGATGAGACCTTCAAGGACCTTAATGAGAATGCCAAAAAAAAGGACCAGTCAGAAATTAAGCATACACTGTCTGAAATAAAAAATATACAGAAACTCAACTGTAGATCAATGTTCCCCAAGAATCAAACCAAAGATCTAGAATATGAGGAAGCAAAAAACACCCAACCAGAGAGGCAGAAAGAAAGAAAGAAAGAAGAATCCAAAAGTGTGAGGATAGTATAAGGAGCCCCTGGGATGGCTTTAAGCATACCAACATCAGTATTTTTGGGATGCCAGAAGAAGAGAGAGAGCAGGATATTAAAGGCCTATTGGAAGAAATAATGAAAAAACTTTCCCTACCTGGTGAAAGAAATAGACTTACAAGTTCAGGAAGCACACAGAACCCCAAACAAAAGGAATCCAAAGAGGACCATACCAAGACACATCATAATTAAAATGCCAAGGGCAAAAGACAAAGAGGGAATCTTGAAAGCAGCAAGAGAAAAACAGCTGTTACCTACAAGGGAGTACCCATATGACTGTCAGCTGATTTCTCAACAGAAACTATGCAGGCCAGAAGGGAGTGGCAAGAAATATTCAAAGTGATGAACAGCAAGAACCTACAACCAAGATTACTCTACCCAGCAAAGATATCATTTAGAATTGAAGGTCAGATAAAGAGCTTCACAGATAAGAACAAGCTAAAGGAGTTCATCACCACCAAACCAGGAATATATGAAATGCTGAAGGGTATTTTTTAAGAAGAGGAAGAAGAAGAAAAAGGTAAAGGTAAAAATGATGAACAACAAAAAGATATCAAATACATACCTATCAACAAGTGAATCTAAAAATCAAGTGAATAAAAAATATGAACAGAATGGACTGGTGAATATAATAGAATCAGGGACATAGAAAGGGAGTAGACTGACAGTTCTCAGGGGTAAATGGGTCTGAAGGGTGTGGAAAGAGATTGGACAAAAATCTTACACTATGGATGAAGACAGTGGCAGGGGCAAGGGCATGGGATAGGGTGGGGTATCAGGTGGAGGGGTGCTATTGGGGGGAAAAAGAGGAACACCTATAATAATCTGAACAATAAAGATTTATTATTTAAATTAAAAAAAATGAAATGGAAAAGAAAAAAACACACAGGAGGACAGCTTAAGGAAGCTGTGGGGAAATGTGTAATATAACAATATTAAAATAGTATGTGTGCCAGACGAGGCAGAAAGGGAGAAAAGAATAGAGAACGTGTTTATGAAGTAATTGCAGAAAATTTTCCTAAACTTGTAAAGGAAAAAGTCACACAAGTTCAGGAGGCACAGAGAACCCCAAGCAAGAAGATCCCAAACAGGCCCACACCCAGACACATTATAATTAAAATGCCAAAAATTAAAGACAAAGAGAGAATTTTAAAGGCAGCAAGAGAAAACTGTTACCTATAAAAGAGATCCCATAAAGCTGGCATCTGATTTCTCATCAGAAACTCTACACGCCAGAAGGAAATGGCATGAAGTACTCAAGGTAATAGAAGGCAAGGATCTGAAACCAAGATTACTATGTCCAGCAGGTCTATCATTCAAAATAGACAGTCAAATAAAGAGATTCCCAGACAAAAAAAAAAAAGCTAAAGGACTACATCACCACCAAGCCAGCATCACAAGAAATGCTAAAGGGACTGCTATAATGATCATAAGAAACAGAGAAACCTAGCCATACAGAATTAAAATGGTAATAAATGAGTACCTACCAATAATAATCCTAAATGTAAATACTCCAATCAGAAGGCATAGGGTAGCTGAGTAGATATATCAGAATATAGGTGGAAGTTGAAGTTATGTGTTTTGGAATCATCAAGGGAAAGTGTAAATTAAACTAAGTGCTCTAGAAAATATTAGAATTTAAAAGATTAGGAAAGAAGACAGAAAAAAATCATCAGAGGTTGTCATGGAAGCAGCAGAGAGTGATGTCACAGGTGCCAAAAGAGAGAGAGAGAGAGAGAGAGAGAGAGAGAGAGAGAGAGAGAGAGAAGACTGAAAAGGTGTGGTCAGTGATCGATGACACAGAAACCAAAGTCTAAGAATTCTATGCTGGATTGCATGATATGGATGTCTGCTCTGCCTTTTGCTGAGATTGCTTTACTATTCGAATGCAGATGGAAGCCAAAGTGAAGTGTGTTAAGGAGTGAATGGGAAGGTAGTAAAGAAGATAGGGTTTTTATAGACTAATTTTTGAGGAAGGTTGTTTGTGAATGGAAAAAAAGAATGTGTAGAAGATAGAATACCATTTTTCTCCTTAAAGATGAAAGGATTGAGCATGTTCATAATCTAAGGGAAGAAAGCAGTAGAGTGGGAGAAATTTAGAATAAAGCATAGCATGGATGATGGAAAAGACTAAAGCATCAAAGGAGATAAGAAAGTTCCTACCAAGAGTAGCTTTAACAAAGTGGAGAAACACCCTCTCAAATGAGGTATAAGGAGGAAAAGAAATGTGTAAATGAAGATAAATTTATAGTTGGGTAGAGGAAAGTCAAGAGTTTGAGGGAGTTCCCATCTGATGATGATTTGTGGGAAGGGGCTATAAGGAGAGTAATAAAGGTTTGGCAGCACCATTTAGAAATTTAGGGTGGAGGTGGCTGTTTAAAAACATGTAGGTGGATTTGCAACAAAATGGCAGCAGAGGTAAACACCTAACTGCAGCCTCACTCAACAATTTCAAAAAATGCAACTAGTGGACATTATCCAGAACTACAGGAAAGCTGACTGACTGGAAATTCTACAACTAGAAGGAAAGAGAAAACCAGAAGGAAAACCAGAGGAGCTGTAAAAGCCTAAGGTACGGAGACACAGTGCGTGAGTGGGGAGAGGACTGAGCCGGAGAGAGAGGAGGGGGCAGCTGAGTGCCTGGCTGGCGTTCCCTAGCAGGAAGGAGATAAAAGCTCCGGACTGTGCTGAACCCCAACTCCGACTGCACTGAACCCCAGTTCTGGGTGAGACCCTGGGGTCCCAGGCTCATACAGAGGGAATCTGGGCTGTAAGGCGGAAACTCAGGGAAGCGGCGAAAGGCAGAGCCCCGGAGTCTCACAAATTGTGCGCAGAGGACGGACTGTTCACTAAGCTGCTGAATTGCCCCAGCGGGAAGTACTCAAAAGCTCAGGACTGTACTGAGCCCCAGTTCTGACTGCACTGAACCCCAGTCCTGGGCAAGACCCTCAGGCTCCAGCCTCATTCCGAGGGAATCTGGGCTGTAAGACAGAAGCTCAGGGGAGCAGCGAAAAGCAGAGCCCCTGAGTCTCGCACATTGCACTCACAGAGGACAGACTGTTGATTGGGCCGCGAGATTACCCTAGTGGGAAGGAGACATAAGCTCCGGACTGTTCTTAACCCCACTTCCAACTGCACTGAACCCCAGTTGTGGGCTTGTTGGGGGAGAGATGACACTGTCTGGTAGCAGGCGAAACTCTAGGGTGCCTTTCTCTCAGAGGTGCTTGCAGCGAATGCCAAAGGACACTGAGGTACACTGAGACTCAGGAACCTCAGAGGGCGGGGCTAACCCGAAGCCAAGGCTGTAGGCTCCACCCTGAGACTCTGCCCATCCAAGCTGAACACAGAGGCTGTTGCAGGTTTCCAAGTCTAGGGGAATAAGGTTGTCTCCTGGCATAGACACAGCTGATCCTCCCAACCTACCAACTCAGGGAAGCAGCAAAAATGCCGAGACAAGGAAACAGATCACAAAGAAATGGAGGACAAAAAGCGACTGGATATAGAGTTCAAAACCACGCTTATAAGGTTGTTCAACAATCTCTTAGAAAAGGCCAATAAAATAAATGAGACCTATGAAGATATGAAAAGGGATCAACAAGATATAATAAAGGTTCAACAAGAAATAATAAAGGGTCAACTAGAAATAAAGAATACATTCTCTGAAATAAAAAATATTATACAGAGTCCTAAAAACAGATTGGAAGATTGCAAGAATCAAGTCCAAGATTTGGAACACAAAGAGCAAGAGGACACTCCTCCGCAGAAGCAAGAAGACAAGAGAATCCAGAAAGTTGAAGATGGTGTAAGAAACCTCTGGGACAACTTCAAGGAATCCAAAGAGGACCACACCAATACACATTATAATTAAAATTCCAAGAGCTAAAGACAAAGAGAGAATATTAAAAGCAGCAAGAGAAAAGCAGGTAGTTACCTATAAAGGGGCACCCATACGACTGTCAGCTGATTTCTCAACAGAAACCATGCAGGCCAGACGGGAATGGCAAGAAATATTCAAGGTGATGAATAACAAGAACCTACAGCCAAAAATACTCTACCCAGCAAAGCTATCACTCAGAATCGAAGGCCAGATAAAGAGCTTCACAAATAAATTTAAGCTAAAGGAGTTCATCACTGCCAAGCCAGAATTATATGAATTGCTAAAAGGGGTTCTTTAGGAAGAGGAAGAAAATAAAGATAAAAATTATGAACAAACACGTAACTATCAACAAGTGAGTCTAAAAACCAAGGGAAGTAAAAATCATGATGAACAATATTAACTGGTGAATATAATAGAATCAGAGGTATGGAAGGGGAGTGGACTGACGATTCTTGGGGAAATGGGGAGTGGGGCGGGGCGGGAAGAGACTGAACATAAACTGCACCTATGGATGAGGACAATGGGGGATGGGGAAAGGGCAGAGAATTGAATGAAAAATTGGTGGAGGGAGCAATGGAGGGGGGAAATGAGGAACATTTGTAATAATATGAACAATAAAAATTTATTTTTAAAAAATGTAGGATAACTACACAGCTTTGGTTGGAAGTCATAAATGTGTTGATGTAAGAAACATCCAAACCTGTAGAGAATTTTTGTAAGAGTTTGTTTGAGCTGAAACCGGTTTGGCTCAGTGGATAGAGCGTTGGCCTGCGGACTTAAGGGTCCCGGGTTTGATTCTGGTCAAGGGCATGTACCTTGGTTGCGGGCACATCCCCAGTAGAGGGTGTGCAAGAGGCAGCTGATTGATGTTTCTCATCAATGTTTCTGATTTTCTATCCCTCTCCTCTCTGTAAAAAAAAAAAAAAAAAATCAATAAAATATTTTTTTTAAAAAGAGTTTGTTTGAGCCAGACTGAAGACATGTCAGAAAGCAAGATCTCAACTGAAACCGGTTTGGCTCAGTGGTAGAGCGTTGGTCTGAGGACTGAAAGGTCCTGGGTTCGATTCCGGTCAAGGGCGTGTACCTTGGTTGCAGGCACACCCCTGGTAGGCAGTGTGCAGGAGGCAGCTGGTCGATGTTTCTCTCTCATCGACGTTTCTAGCTCTCTATTTCTCTCCCTTTCTCTCTGTAAAATATCAATAAAATATATATTTTTTTAAAAAGCAAGATCTCAAATACTCCAGAGAATGAAAGTTTTGCAATTTTTAGTATATATTTGGAATTAAGGAGGAAAGAGGAAGAGTACATAAAAGGTGGAAGAAATCAAGGTACCTAGATTATGTGCTTCCTTAAGGGTGGTTGCCTCCAATGGGTCTGGAAAAGAGAATTACTCTGGCATTTCAAAGGTATGTTAACCTAGATGCACAAGAAGGATGGACAGGACTTGCTTAAGGCAAAAATAAACCTTTTCTAAAGTTATATACCTGAGGCATGACTACTTCCTATTATGACCTGTCAGGTTAGGAATTTATGATCAGATCACCTTGTGAGATTACTTTTGGTCACTGGACTTGGCAGATTTGTTAGACAATTTTCATCCACAATTACCCCTTTTGGTCATAAATCAATTATAAGAATGCATTGAAGATTAAACTTCTGTTCAAATAGTGTGGTCTCAACTCTAGGAAGGCTCGTTCCTAGGAAGGCTCAGTATGGGCATGGTCTTGTTGAAATGGTGGACCATTGGGAATGGGGCAATACCTTAATTATAAATAAGAGTTGACGCTGAATTTTCCCCAAAGGGGAGGTGAGGCAAATGGAAGGCAGTCAGGTTTTATGGCCTTCATTGTGAAAAACACTCTGGATTATTTCTATCTTGTGAATGATCATGTTTTACCATCTGTTATACTTTTATATCTTTTGAATTTACATTACATTTACATAAGCCAAAAAAAGAGTATTAAAAGTTATATATTTTCAGTAATCATAAATAGTTGGACTATATAGGAAAATCCAAAAAATAAATATAACTATTATTATAACTAATATTATTAACAGACAGGTAAAGACAAACAATTGGTCTCTGAGTTCAGTATCAATCCATAGGTATACAGGCCTTGTTGATATCTTAGGATAGCTGTGTACATCTGATATCGCAACTTCTCCTCAAGGAGGTTTTAGTGTTTTTTGTAGGCAAAAGCAAGTGTCAGAGACAGTGATAAATGCCATTTGTGGTTAGGTGCTCAGTAAATTCCCTTCCAATGAGGCCAGACAGTGAATTTGATGTCTTTTTATTATTATTTTTTTTATTGGCAGTCAATGATCTTTCAAGTCTTCTTTTGCTATGAAAAGAAGTAATGAACTATTTGGCATTTTCTTGAAGTGACTTTATCAAATCTTGGTAATAGTGTAAGATACCTCCTTTTAATGAAATGTCTCTTTTGTAACAAGAGAGAATACCTCTTTTGAGGTATTCCAAGGCCCATCTGGAACATGACAAAGTTATTTCTATCACTTTTTAAAAATTTTAATTAATCTTTATTATTCAGATTATTATAATTTTTCACCTTTTTTTCCCCCCATAACTCCCCTCCACCCGGTCCCCACCCCACCCTCTGACCTCACCTCCTCCCACTATCCTCATCCATAGATATATGATTCTTTTCCAGTCTCTTCCTGTAACCCCCACACAGACACCCTTTACCCCCTGAGAACTGTCAGCCCCCTCCCATATGCCCCTGGTTCTATTATATTCACCAGTTTATTCTGTTCCTCAGATTTTAAATTTATTTGACCTTTAGATTCACTTGTTGGTAAATATGTATTTGTTGTTCATAATTTTTATCTTTACTTTTTTCTTCTTTTCCCTCTTTTTAAAGAAAACCTTTTAGCATTTAATACAATACTGGTTTGGTGGTGATGAACTCCTTTAGCTTTTTCTGCCCTTCAATTCTGAATGATAACTTTGTTGGGTAGAGTAATCTTCGTTGTAGGTTCTTGCTATTCATCACTTTGAATATTTCTCCCCACTCCCATTTGGCCTGCATAGTCTCTGTTGAGAAATCAGCTGACAGTCGTATGGGTACTCCCTTGTACCCTGTTTCCCCGAAAATAAGACAGTGTCTTATATTAATTTTTGCTCCCAAAGATGGGCTAGGTCTTATTTTCAGGGGATGTCTTATTTTTCCATGAAGAAGAATACGGTACACATTTATTGTTAAGTGAAAATAAAGGAAATTTATTACCTGTATACGGTACGGTAGTGCGGTAGTTGTCAACACAAACCAGACAAACTGTGAATCCTACAGTATCAAGAATTTACTCATTTATTCAATGACAATCATGTCATCATCTTCTGGAACATCATCATAACAATCCAATTCCTGAATTTCCTGGTGAATTTCTTGTGACTCCATTTTTTTCCAAATCAGTGGACCAAACCTCTCATGTTTAGCAATAGCACTGTCTTTAAATGAGTACTTCTTGTCAAGGTAGCCTGCTCGCAGTGCATTTGCAATGCAACTGTCAGTGATTTTCTCCCATGAATTCTTCACCCAACTCACAACTTCTTGCAGTTTAGGTTTCACAAAGTTTCCACGCTGATTTCTCTCCATTCTATTTTCAATGTACTCATTAATTTCCATGTGCAAATTATCTTTGAATGGCTTCTTTATTGCAATATCAAGAGTCTGGAGATAAGCCGTCATTCCTGTGGGAATCATTATCTGATCTATTTTTCTTTCGTGAAGAAATGTCTTCATGTCTTTAGCGTGGTGAGTGCTGGCTGCATCCCAGACTAGCAGACCTCTTTGGCTCCCTCTCATAACAAGCGGCAGCATTAAATCGACCCACTTTCTTATAACTGCTTGTGTGGCCCAGGCTTTTTCAGTTTCAAGAATAAAAATGCCCAAAACACATTCAATCTTTTCCTTCTTGCCCTTAGAAATGATTAAAGGTGGGATTTTAGTGCCATCCAAATGAATTGCCAAAATACAGAAAACACATGCACTTTTGTATGCAGTGGAGGGAATGTACACTAAGGAGGCACCCCACTGTTCAATTGTTGTTTGAGATGATTGGCCCATAAACACTGCAGTTTCATCCATAGCAATCATGTTGGAAAGATTGTATTTAGAGAAGTCAGCATCATCAATAAAGGACTTGAATGCAAGTGCTCGCTTAATAACTTGAGTATCTTCCAACCTAAACAATGTTGTAGATCTTCTTAAAGACAGTTATTTCGCTGAAGGAAATTACCCAGCCAGTGTTGTGATGCTTTGAAGATCTGGGCTGGAGCAGGATCTATTACTGACTGAGAACCTTCAGTCATCATGAAGGTGTCCGGGAGCATCAGGTAGTGTCACCAGAGACAGACCAGCAGTCACCACCTTCGCCGAGTCCCCTCAGCTCTAATCCTCCTGTTCTTCTACATGCATCCTCGAAAGTTTCCTCCTCTCTCCCGCCCTGCACTCACCGCTCCACCTCCACACAGCAGTGATGTTGACTCCGAGTAATGTCAGGACTCCGTGTAATGTCACTGGTTGCTAGACGCCAGTCTGGGCGGCCCTAGCGATCAGTTTACAGTAAATTAATTTTCATTCTGAGACAGAGCCTGGGGCCCTTATTTTCTGGAGGATGCCTTGTATTTCACTCAGAAGGAAACCTGTAAGTAGGCCTTATTTTCAGAGAATGTTTTATTTTGGGGGAAACACGGTATATAAAAGCCCAGCGACCCTTATGGTAGAATCACTAGAATGACCAGTTGCCATGATGCACACTGACCATCAGGGGGCAGACGCTCAGTGCAGGAGCTGCCACCTGGTGGTCAATGTGCTCTTGAAGCAGGAGCGCCACTCAGCCAGGAGCTGGGCTCATGGCTGGTGAGTGCAGCGGCGGTGGCAGGATCCTCTCCCGCCTCCACAGCAGTGCTAAGGAGCAACAAGCCAAGCAGTAGGAGTGAACAGGCAGGCAGTAAGGAGCAATGAGCCAAGCAGTAAGAAGAGATCAGGCAGGTGGTTAGGAGCAAGGGGTCCTGGATTGCGAGAGGAATGTCCGACTGTCAGTTTAGGCCCTATCAGGTCTAAACTGACAGTTGGACATCTCCCAGAGAGTCCTGGATTATGAGAGGGCACAGGCTGGGCTGAGGGACCCCCCTGCACAAATTTCATGCATTGGGGCTCTAGTGTTAAGTTAAAAGAACAAGAGAGTAAGCCTGAAGATACAAGTTTCATGAAAGTCTTCCCTGTTGTCCTAACTAATTGCACAGGTGCCTAAGAGGGAAAAAACCTACTAACTTGTGTGTGTGTGTGTGTGTGTGTGTGTGTGTGTAAACCCTACTAACATCTAAGTTAGCTTGAAAACCTTTTTTATTTGTGTCACTAAGGGATACAAAGTGAATAAATCAACATCCCTACAGCATACACTTAAAAATGCTGAACTATTTATCTTCCTAATAGTTTATTTTTTCATTAAGAAATAGGTTAGAGCCCTCGCCAGGCTCAGTGGATAAAAGGTTCACCCAGGGTTCCATTCCAGTCAAGGGCACGTTCCTCAGTTGCAGGTTCCATTCTGGTTGGGGTGCATAGGTGGCAACCAATTGATGTGTCTCTCTCACATTGATGTTTCTCTCTGTCTTTCCTCCTTCCTTCCACTCATTTTGAAAATCAATGTCAAAATAGCCTCTCTCCTCCTTCCTTCCACTCATTCTCAAAATCAATGTCAAAATAGCCTCCAGTGAGGATTAACAAAAACAAACAAACAAACAAACAAAAGAAATAGGATGGGGCTCTTGCCCGTTAGCTCAGTTGGTTAGAGCTTTGTCTCCATATGCCAAGGCTGTGGGTTTGATCCCTGGTCAGGACACATACAAGAAGCAACCAATGAATTCATGGAATAACAAACATCCCCCCTGTCTCTCTCTCTCTGTCTCTCTCTCTCCCTTTCTCTCTAAAGTCAATCAATACATTTTTAAAAAATGAAATAGGATGAAATAAAATTTTCACATTAAAGTAGGATGAAGACTTGAAGTCAGAAGAATAAAACACGAAAAATGGAATCATGTCTGCTTGTGTTGAGTAACTCAGGTGCTCTCTCCACATCTCAAAGATCATTTGACCAAAGCTGTGTTTAGTATACTTATATACTGTCTGTGTGCACAAAATAACTGTGACCTAAAGAAAAGATATCCCCAAGTTTTAACTGGTGCTCCAAACAAGAAGCAGCCCTCAAGGAAAACAATAAAAAAAAGAAGAATCCAAACATCACAAATAGCATTGAGAACTGTAATGAAAGGCTTTGTGTCACTAAAGCATCCCTTTGGAAGGCCCAGCTACAGCTGTTAAAGTCTGGGGAGCATAAAGGGCAGATGTGGCAGTGCCCCCTTTGCAGGAGGCAGGCTCTCATGTCTCTCACTTCCAGGCCTGAAAGAGCAGCCACAGAAGCCCACACCCTCAGCTGCTCAGGGTTAGTGATGTGAAGCAAGAGGCTGTGTAGAGAGCCACCTGAGCCTGAGGGCACTGGCAGAATCCTGTTATCGGTGCTTGGAATGAGGAACAAAAAGGACCTTGACCCACCCAGGTCTTTATTTATTTATTTATTTATTTATTTATTTAAAATATATTTTATTGATATTTCACAGAGAGGAAGGGAGAGAGATAGAGAGCTAGAAACATTGATGAGAGAGAAACATTGACTAGCTGCCTCTTGCACACCCCCCACCAAGGATGTGCCCGCAACCAATGTACATGCCCTTAACCGGAATCGAACCTGGGACCCTTCAGTCTGCAGACCGATGCTCTACCACTGAGCCAAACCGGTTTCGGCCCAGGTCTTAATATGCTAAATCTTGTACCAAAAAATAAGGAGCTTACCCAGATCCTGATGAATAGGATTTGGGCACACCCGAAAATCCTTTTGATCATAAAATCCCTTTTAGAAACCAATAAATATGCTCTATTGTCTGAGGTGAGTGTGACTGTCTCTCCATCAGAGAGATGGCACCCACCTAGCCCAACTTGAATCTATTTCTGTCTCTTGTCTCTTTCTTTCTCTAATTTCTTAATCCCCAGCTCCTCCCCTCAGGAACCTGTTGTTTTCCGTGCGGGACGCGGAAAACAGAGAAAATGTTCACCACAAGGCTGTCTCTTCTATTTGAATTATGACTTCTCAAAATCCCAAATAATCAACCAGTTGGAGTTTTAGCTTGCTTTTAATTTTTAAGAACAACAAAAACTTATTTTGATACACTGCTAAAGCTTAAGGTAATTACCATAAATTTTATAAATTCTTTAGTGAATCGTTTGATAGACAATTCCTGATGCAAAGAAAAGGACGTGCCTGGTCTCCCACAGTCATTCCTGAACAGTATCACGGAGTTGAGGAGCACACATGTCCTGGAGGGACCTTTGCTAGCATCCCAGAAGCAGTGGAATTCTAGCGGCTGGAGAGCATGGCTAGTGTGCAGTCTAGCGACTCTGAAACAAGGCAAGTACCCGCACCCCATTCCCAAACTACCACACTACCCTGTAATGAAGTCACACTCCTGTTTCCCTTTTCTTGAATGAGTTATTAATGTATTCATTGACTTGTCTTCCTTCTATTACCCCACATCTTTATCAGGAGTATGTCCACATAAAAACCGAACTAATCATGATTTGTTATTTCACAGTCAAAGAGACCAAGTGATTATCTTGTTTACACATTATTATGGTGTTATGTAGATGGATAGGAGCATGTTCAGATCCTCCCATTCTGTAAAGGAAACAATAACCACAAACCTTTAAAAATAAATAAGATGCTTAGCTGCTTTGGCTCAGTGCATAGAGGGTTGGCCTGTGGACTGAAGGGTCCTGGACTTGATTCCAATAAAGGACACATGCCTGGGTTGTGCGCTGATCCCCAGTAGGGGGCTTGCAGGAAGCAGCCAATCAATGATTCTTTCATCATCAATGTTTCTATCTCTCTCTTTCTTCCTCTCCCTTTCTCTCTGAAATAAATTTTTTTTAAAAAAGAGAGAGTATAGCTTTGAAACCAGAACTTGAGTCCCAGCTCTACTATTTAAAAAATAAATAAATAAAGTAAAATAAAATAAACAAGAAATATTTTATGAAATAATTTAGTTAGGGGACTGTTTACTTAGCTTTGACTAATCTGGAAACCCAGATCGTGACTCAAACATATTGCCCACCGTGGCAAGGTATGTATTTAAAATTCCAAGGGTGTTTACTAATTTGGAACTTTATAAAGACCACAGAAAGATATGTTGCTGATGACATTACTCTTCAGAATTAGAGGTATATTGTACAGAATCATATAGCTTGCTTTGTACTGTTTTTTTCCTGAAAAAAAAAAAGTAAAAATTTCTGACATCATTCACCAGATCTTTCTAATGAGATCTCTTAGGATGATTTTTAAAAAAATGTGGTGGAGACATGGCTTTTGTTTGAGGGGAGGGTTTTAATCAGCAGCATCTTAAGTAGCTCTCAACTTGTGTCTGGACCAGTCTAGACCCTAGGTCTCTGTAACAGGCTCCTTTCTCTGCATACCACAATCTCAGGGAATGTTCCTGGTTTGCACTTCCATTGTGATCTGGTTTTCGCTCTCTGCTCACACCTTTGAGTCTGGTACTCAGTCTGTCCCTTTCTCCCCATGTTCACCATTGCCTGAGTCGGAAATGTTGTCTCCCTTTTTTAGGTTCCCCATAATCCCACATCCAGTTCTGAATCTCTGTCCACTAACCCAGGTCATACTGGATTCTCCACTTACAAAAATGGTATTCCCTTAGGCCAGTGTTTCCCAAAGTGTGGTACGCGTACTCCCGAGGGAAGAGTTTGGTGGGGGTACGTGTGGCACCGGAGTTTGGTGGGGATATGCACTGCACCATGCTTAGCTGCACCTAATTCTATGTTCTCATGAGTCAAGTCAAGACAGTCTTGTGAGTTGTGAGATGGTCCGGTGTGCAAATAAATGTTATTTATAATATAACTTATTTATATTTTATTATGAATAATTTTATTATTATTTTGTGTATGTACAAAAAAGAAAAAATAAATATATTTTGATTGTTATTAAAATAAATCCTTTTTTTGACGAGGGGTACTCAGCATTATGAAAATTATAGAAGGGGTACACATATGTCAAAAGTTTGGGAAACACTGTCTTAGGCTATAGGTTAATGACCAGCATTTTGCATGACTTTTGATAGTGGTAAGCAATGATTCACATGTCATGGTGCTCTGGTCTGGGCAGTTTTTAACTACTGCCTATAGCAATGAATTCTGGCTAATACTAAGAAATGGGTTTTCAAAAATTCTGTGTAAGAGTGTCTGAACTCACCGCAGCTGTCTGTTTCATGCTATGACACCAAAATAGCCCCGAAGAGGGTAGTCAGAGAAGCTCTCACCACACATGGCCTTGCCAGGAACCATCTCGATGATGGCAGCTTCACCAGATTTCAAAAACTTTGGGCCCTCCTCCAGCTGTTTTCCACAACGACGATCAATCTTCTTCAGCTCAGAAAATTTGCAAGCAATGTGAGCCATGTGACAATCCAGCACAGGAGTCTATCCAGCATTGATTTGGCCTGGATGCTTCAGGATAATCACTGGAGCTGGGAAGCCAGCTGTTTCCATTGGTGCAAAGCAGTGGACAAGAAAGCAGCTGGAGCTGGCAGTTACCAAGTCTGCCCAGAAAGCTCAGAAGGCTAAGTGAATATTTTTCCCAGTACCTGCCAGTCTTAATTGGTGGTAGACAAATGGTCTCAGAACTGTTTGTCCCAATTGGCCGTTTAAGTCTAAAAGACTGGTTCATGATTACAATGCATCATAAAAACTTCAGAAGAAAAGGAGAATGTTTTTGTGGGCCATTTGGGATTTGTGTGTGTGTGTGGCAGTTTTTAAGTTATTAGTTTTAAAAATCAGTACTTTTTAATGGAAACAACTCTTACCAAAAAAATCTGTCACGATTTAATGAGAAGAAAAAAAAAGCGTATGAGGAACTGTATCCCATCTAGCCAAAAGACTTCCATATGGTGCTGAATAACATGTCACAAGTTTAAGAGTAGAAGCTGCTTTTTTTCTATTCAGAGACAAAGATTTTCTAGTGTGTCCCAAGAGACAGAACTTTCTCACACTTTTGCCCTTATAGTCCTTATAGTTGAACTAGAGGCCCAGTGCACAAAATTCATGCATAAGAGGGGGTCCCCTCGGCCCAGCCTGCACCCTCTCCAATCCAGGACCTCAGGGATTGGGCCTAAACTTGCAGTCGGACATCTCTCTTACAATCCTGGACTGCTGGCTCCTAACTGCTCACCTGCCTGCCTGATCACCTCTAACTTCCCCCCATGCCAGCCTGATCACCTCTAATCACCTCTACCTGCTGGCCTGATTGCCCCTAACTGCCCCCCCCCCTGCTGGCCTGGTATTCCCAACTTCCTCCCCTACTGGCCTAGTCATCCCCAACTGCCCCCCCCTCACTGGCTACTGTTTAGTCACCCCACACAGCCTGCTGTTTAGTCATTTGGTCATCCCTCACTAACCCCGTGCCAGCCTGGTCACCCCAACACAGTGATGGCATCCTGGACAATTTGCATATTCCTCTGTTATTAGTATAGATTTTTCAAGAAGCAGTGAGTGGCCCTAGCAGTGGTTTGGCTTGGTGGATAGAGTGGTTTGAGTGGTGGATAGAGTGGATTGGCTTGGCTGGTTAAGGGCACATACCTCTGTACAGGCTCCTCCCGTGTGGACCCAGGTTGGGGCATGTGCAGGAGGCAACCAATTGATGTGTTTCTCCCACATTGATAATTCTCTCTATCTTTCCCTTTCTTTCCCACTGTCTCTGAAAAAAAAAATACCAATGGAAAAATATCTTTGGGTAAGGATTAAAATAAATAAATAAATAAATAAATAAATAAATAAATAAAATCCTAGCCATATTTTTTAAAAAGAGGGAGGGAGTGCATTGTATTTACAAAGACCCCGGTGTGCACATCTGACAAAATGCTAATTTATCCTAATTCAATCCATCTATATATCTGATATTGCATTTTATTTGTTTCTCTATTGGTTTGGGAGACACTGTTTAAACTTATACAAGTCCACATTTACCCATCTACTATTCACTTTCCACGGACTTTACCACACATTTGAAGAGCATTTACATTCCTTTACTTCTGTCTGGTAAATCTACCTTTCCACCACAAAATTCACATACAATTCCATGTGTACCCTTGTTTTATCAAAGCTGGGGCTTCTCTTCCTGCCACCTTTTTACATCCTTAGCACTGAGCCCCTGCCTATAAACTAGCACAAGAAATTTGCTCCATTATTCTGCACACTGATGCTCATACTATCTGTCTTGTCTTATAATGAAGATCCTTTGCTCTGTGCCCAGTTGTCTACCAATGCCTTGAAACTCTTTTATAATATTTTTAAAATATACATTTTTATTGATTTCAGAGAGGAAGGAGAGAAAGATAGAAACATCAATGGTAAAAGAGAATCATTAATTGGCTGCCTCCTGCTTGCTCCCTACTGGGGATCAAGCAGCAACCTGGGTGTGTGCCCTTGACTAGAATCTAACCTGGGACCCTTTAGTCCACAGGCCAATGCTCTGTCTCCTGAGACAAACCAGCTAGGGCTCAATGTCTTGGAACCTGATCGTCAAACTGCTTCTTACTTCTTGCATTTGAAGTCACCCAGGATATGGCTCCAAAGAAAAACCTATCTTGACACATTTTATACTCTACTTCAACTGAACTACTTATTCCCTTTGCACGTGCTATTTCCTTCCCTCAGAATACCCTTCTTTGTCATTGTTTTCCTGGAGAATATGAGCCTAAGCAAAGTTTCCCTAATTCCCTCCCTCTCAATTATAATAATCACTAGAGGCTCGGTGCATGAAAACTCATGCATTGGAGGGGAAGGTTCCTCAGCCCAGTCTCCCCCCTCTCACAGTCTGGGAGCCCTCAGGGGAAGGTGACCTATCACACCTCTGCTGCTGCCACTGCCATCAGCGCAAGCCTCTGCTGGCCCAGGGTGGCTGGGCAACCACCACCCACAGCTTGCCTGCACCTCGGCCAGCCCTGGGCGACTGGGGGGTTGAGGGGATTGTGCACTGCCGTCTTATGGCTGTGGGTGCCACCATCTTTGCAATGGCATGAGGGTCAATTAGCATATACCATCTTTATTAAGTAGGATTACCCACTCTGGGATATCTCTATACCTTTAAATTATTTCTATTGATTATCATACTATATAGAAATTATTTATGTGTGTGCTTCTCCATTATACTTGTATATCTCGACATCAGGGCTTTTGTAATTTTTGATCCTCAATTTCTTGCATAGTACTTAGAACATAATAAGCCCTTATTCACTTATTCATTCTTTAGGCAAATATTAATTGAGGCCTATTGTGTTTTTACTCTCATGAAGCATAGAGGAAAATGGAGGCAGCAAGGCTGGGTGTTTTAAAAATCAAATTGCATTGCAACTTGATTCAATTGCCTTTCTTTTCATTTTCTGATCCATTACCACTCTTCAAAACAGCTTTGTTGGGGTCTTAACTTGAGTTCTGTGGTTCTTGATTCCTATGTTTTCTTTGACTCTTTAAAAAACAAACCACAAAAAATATCTTCAGATGGTCAGTGACAGGCATGTCACTGTGTACCTGAGCATGGTGATGTCTTATTTTATCTCAGTTGATCTTTTTCAGTTAGGAAAAGCCTTTCAAGTCAGAATACTTCAGGAGGTTTTTGTTACTTTTTAAAATTTAATTTAAAGAACATTTAAGACAGGCATATAGTCATTTTTCCTGTGAATTTTGTTTTCAAGCTTTTTAAAAAGTTATTCTTGGCAGAGGTGTGGTGTGGTCTGGGGGCAAAGGGGCTTCTGGGTTCAATGTGCCAGCCACAGCCTCCTCCATGCCTCCCCCGCCTGCAGTTCCACCATCACGATTACCAAAAAGATGGGCCCTGTGAAAATGTCTGGTTCCTTTGATAGGAAGGAAACTGGCCAAGTTTAGACTATGATGGCAATACCCAAAGTTACTTTATCATAGTTGCTAATCAGCAAGCAAACAAGGTTGGGCTGGGGAAATGTGGGGAAGGTTAATTGTATGTGGGCATAAGGGACCTTATTAGAGTGATGGAAATATAATAACAAACTGACCTATGGTTATGGTTGCACAACTTGCTAATTTACTAAAAAAAAATCATTGAATTACATGATATGTAAAAATGTACATCAATAAAGATATAGTAAAGAGCAAGGTGTACAGCAGAGTATTTAAATTGCTATCATTTACTTTTTTCTTCTTTTTAAAAAGAATATGTTTTATTGGGTTTGAGAGAGAGAGAGACAGAGAGAGACATCTATCAGTTGCTTGCTGCATTCATCCTGACTAGGGATTGAACCCCCAAACTGGGCATGTGCCCTGACCCGGAATCAAACCAGTGACCCTTTGGTGCATGGACGACTCAACCAACTGAACCACACCAGCCAGGGCAATCTGCTACCATTGAAATTAAAAAGCAGTTAACCAAAAAGTAAGACAAAAAAGGCTGACCTTTCATGAAAACGTTAAATAAATAAAAATTTTTAGTGAGAGTGGAGCGCTTTCTTTACATGTGGGCTTACTGTGTGCTTCAGTCTAGCCTCAGTATTGAAATACCAAAAATATGGGCTTGGAGCAAGGGGTTGTCTATGGAGAGAAGAGGCAAAGATGTCTGTATTCCTGTTCACTGCAGGGCACCTAGAGGCTTTGGTGAGGTGACTCTCTCCCAACATGTCTTGAATGGTGTATAGAGCTGTGTTGCAGGCAATTTGATTTTATGTGTGATCCAGCTAAAGCTCTGTATGCCACATTAAATGGGAAGGAGGCGGGAATATGTGTAGGTAGTCGGGGTCGGCATCAGTTGTTAACCTCAGTTCAGCAACCTCAGTTCCTGAGTTCTGGCTAAGAGAAGAATTCAGAGCCAAGACTCAAATGATAATGAAAAGTTTATTTAGCAGGCCACAGAGGTAGAAGCAGTGAGCCGTAGAATAAATGGGCTCAAAAAACAAGTTACAGCAAAAGAAGGGCTTTTGGAGCCTGGGGAAGGGCAGGAGAGACCGAGCTGCCCTGGGGAAAGAAAGGGTGGGGAAGGGCGAGGTGTACTCCATCCAAAGAGCTGCACTGGTTCCTCCATCCTGAGGCCTGTTATCTGAGGTCTCAGAGCAGGATCTCAAGAGAATATTTATCAGCTTTCCTGGTGTGTCTCCTCAGGTCCTGATCTCCACTGACTGTTCAGCCCCAGGGAGGGGGTCATTAGCCACTGCTGCTGGTCCTGATGTCACTGAAACACAGCGGGGGGCTAAGTGTCATTTTCAGGGGTTAATGATTAAGGGAGTAGTTGTGTGAAGGCTAGTAGTTTTGCCCATTGCTCTGCACCTGGCCTGCGGTTCCTGCTCTGCTCATGCCTGTCTAACTCCCTATCGTAGGCAGCATGTGGGTGCAAAGGCTGGAGGTGAGGCCTTTGGTAAGGCCAGGTCCTGGGGCGGGCGGTGCGGGGGTGAATTGTGCATGTGTGGGGAGAGGGTATGGAAAGGAGGAACAGCTAGATCAAAAGAGTAGGAAAGGTGCATTGAAAGGGCAACACACTAAAGAGTGTGTGTGTGTGTGTGTGTGTGTGTGTGTGAGAGAGAGAGAGAGAGAGAGAGAGAGAGAGAGAGAGAATTCCTGTGATCACATCTCGTGGTTACAGAGCAGCTTCATGTGCTCAGTATTTTCTCCAGCCATGTTCTGTGACTTTATCCTGGATTGGACACAGTCATGTAAAAACGTGTTAAGGCAATGCCACAGGAGCTTGGCTGGCGGCAGCAAACCGGGCAGGTAAAGGAGGCAGGGCATCATGCTGTCCTTGCTGACCTTCTTTCCTGGGATTTATTACTGAACTTCAGTCAAACAGGCACAGAAATCACCGTGGAGAGAAATGCCCAGTGGGTGAGTCTGGGAAAGAGATGTGGTGGTTTAAGGATATGTTTGATTTTATTATTTTCAGAGGGTGAATTCATTCCACATTTTTGTTTCGTGGAGCACAAACATGTTCTCTTTTAAAAAGTCACCAGGAAAGAATTGGCAGCCCTTGCCCGGCTTTACATTGGAGGTTCCCAGCGCAGACCCGCCAGACCACCCGGCCAGGGACAGCCATTCACTCCCAGAGCCAGGACTCAGACCACCATTCCCGACAGTACTTGTGGAAAGGTCTTTTTGTTT
The DNA here is from genome assembly GCA_963924515.1 of Vespertilio murinus. Classification (NCBI taxonomy): domain Eukaryota; kingdom Metazoa; phylum Chordata; class Mammalia; order Chiroptera; family Vespertilionidae; genus Vespertilio; species Vespertilio murinus. The sequence goes on along the minus strand of OZ004707.1, from coordinate 82,982,280 downwards.
TCTCTTTAGACATAAGTTTTCATAAAAGTTTCCTGTTACTTTGGGAAGAACAGATTAGTCCCTCAGACTTGTACTTTGTTTGGCCTTGTTAGGTGTGAGATCCTCCCTCCCCCCAACTGGTGGGCAGAGTTATGACATTACTGGCATCTGCCACAAAGTCATCCCCAAGACATTGAACCACCAATCAACGTGTGCTGAAGTGCCCTGGAGCCCACCCTTCCTGTTTCGCCCTAGGTCCAACCCTTTCCTGTTCCTCCCCTCAAAAGGCTCCCCCAGCCCTAAACGTGCTGCTCGCTCCATCTCCGTCTGTGGAGGCAACTGGACTGGGTCCTTTCTCCTCTCCCCACTTTATTTTTTATTTTTTATTTTTTTTAACTAAATCTTTATTGTTCATATTATTACAAATGTTCCTCATTCCCCCTACCCAATTGCTTCCCTACACCAAGTTTTCTCTGCCCTTTCCCCATCCCCCATTGTCCTCATCCATAGGTGCAGTTTATGTTCAGTCTCTTCCCGCCCCGCCCCACTCCCCATTTCCCCGAGAATCATCAGTCCACTCCCCTTCCATACCTCTGGTTCTATTATATTCACCAGTTAATATTGTTCATCATGATTTTTACTTCCCTTGGTTTTTAGACTCACTTGTTGATAGTTATGTGTTTGTTCATAATTTTTATCTTTATTTTCTTTCTCTTCCTAAAGAATCCCTTTTAGCAATTTATATAATTCTGGCTTGGCAGTGATGAACTCCTTTAGCTTAAATTTATTTGTGAAGCTCTTTATCTGGCCTTCGATTCTGAGTGATAGCTTTGCTGGGTAGAGTATTTTTGGCTGTAGGTTCTTGTTATTCATCACCTTGAATATTTCTTGCCATTCCCGTCTGGCCTGCATGGTTTCTGTTGAGAAATCAGCTGACAGTCGTATGGGTGTCCCTTTATAGGTAAATACCTGCTTTTGTCTTGCTGCTTTTAATATTCTCTCTTTGTCTTTAGCTCTTGGAATTTTAATTATGATGTGTCTTGGTGGGGTTCTCTTTGGATTCCTTTTGTTTGGGGTTCTGTGTGCTTCCTGGAAATGTAAGTCTATTTCTTTCACCAGGTGGGGGAAGTTTTCTGTCACTATTTCTTTCAATATGTTTTCGGTATCTTGCTCTCTGTGTCATCTTCTGGGATGCCCATAATTCTGATGTTGGTTCTCTTGAAGTTGTCCCAGAGGTTTCTCACACCATTTTCAACTTTCTGGATTCTCTTGTCTTCTTGCTTCTATAGAGGAGTGTCCTCTGGCTCTTTGTGTTTCAAATATTGGACTTGATTCTTGCAATCTTCCAATCTGTTTTTAGGACTCTGTATAATATTTTTTATTTCAGAGAATGTATTCTTTATTTCTAGTTGGTCCTTTATCATTTCTTGTTGATCCTTTATCATTTCTTGTTGATCCTTTATTATTTTTAATTGATCCCTTTTCATATCTTCATAGGTCTCATTTATTTTATCGGCCTTTTCTAGGAGATTCTTGAACAACCTTATAAGCGTAGCTTTGAACTCTATATCCAGTCGCTTTTTGTCCTCCATTTCTTTCATTTGTGATCTGTTTCCTCATTTCGGCATTTTCGCTGCTTCCCTGAGTTGGTAGGTTGGGAGGATCAGCTGTGTCTATGCCAGGAGACAACCTTATTCCACTAGACTTGGAAACCTGCAAAAGCCTCTCTGAGTTCAGCTTGGATGGGGCAGAGTTTCAGGGTGGAGCCTACAGCCTTGGCTTCTGGTTAGCCCCGCCCTCTGAGGTTCCTAAGTCTCAGTGTACCTGTGTCCTTTGGTACTCGCTGCAAGTACCTCTGAGAGAAAGGCGCCCTAGAGCTTCGCCCGCTACCAGACAGTGTAGTCTCTCCCCCAACAAGCCCACAACTGGGGTTCAGAGCAGTTGGAAGTGGGGTTAAGCACAGTCCGGAGCTTATGTCTCCTCCCCGCTAGGGCGATCTCGCAGCCCAAACAGTCTGTCCTCTGTGCGCATAATGTGCGCGACTCAGGGGCTCTGCTTTTTGCCCAGATTCCCCCTTTATGAGGCTGGAGCCCGAGGGTTTTGCCCAGGACTGGGGTTCAGTGTAGTCAGAACTGGGGCTCAGCACAGTCCTGAGCTTTTGAGTCCTTCCCGCTGGGGCAATTCAGCAGCTCAGCGAACAGTCCCTCCTCTGCACGCAATGTGCACGACTCCGGGGCTCTGCCTTTCGCCACCGCTCCGCTGAGCTTCCGCCTTACAGCCCAGTTTCCCTCTGTATGAGCCTGGACCCCAGGGTCTCACCCAGAACTGGGGTTCAGTGCAGTCGGAGTTGGGGTTCAGCACGGTCCAGAGCTTTTATCTCCTTCCCGCTAGGGAACGCCAGCCAGGCACTCAGCCGCCCCTCCTCTCCGGCTCAGTCCTCTCCCCGCGCACGCACCGCGCCTCCATACCTTAAGCTTTTACAGCTCCTCTGGTTTTCCCTTTCCTTCTAGTTGTAGAATTCCCAGTCAGTCAACTTTCCTGTAGTTCTGGATAGTGTCCACTCTATATTTTAGTTGTATTTTTTGAAATTGTTGAGTGAGGCTGCAGTTAGGCTTTTACCTCTGCCACTATCTTGTTGTAGCCTTCCCCCCTCCTTTAATTCTGATTTCTCTACCTCCGTAATGAGTCCCACTCATTACTGGAGAATAAACTTTCCTTTAATATATCTAGGTGGTCAGTTTCCCGTGCCTCAAACCTTACATTAGGTTCATGTTTTTTGGTTAACGCCGTCTTGCTGAGGGTTCAACCCTCATTTCACATGGTGTTTTCTTTCCCATAAACTGCATAACCTGATTTTAGTATTTATTTTAAAAAACACAAACTATGGGAGAGTCGTGTGCCCCAGGGGATCGGTGGGACCCGGGGGAGCCATGTGCCCTCCCTGGGGGGGGGGGGGGACCCAGGAGAGCCGAGTGCCCTGGGGGAGCGGTGGAATCTGGGGGAGCTGGGGGACCCGGGGGAGCCGTGTGTCCCGGAGGGGCGGTGTGAACTAGAGGAGGAGCAGATTCTATTCTTGTGGTCCTGAGACATTTGGACAGTCTGCAGCCATTTGCTACAGAACACTTTGTTGTATTTCCCTACAAAAACAAATGGGAGAGTGTGTCCCACTTGAAATTCATATACGGAAAAAAAGGGAAAAGAGAAGAAAAAAAACTGTACTGTGCTGCCTTCCACTGGTTAAGACCTCCAAGAGCAAAGGCCTACCGAGGTAAGGATGCTCCTACTGTCACCTGTAGAGGGACAGCACTGAGCTGGCCAATATTTGTGGTGCTGCTTGTCCTGGCTCAGGGGAAGCGTTCCACTAAGTCTGAAAGACTAAGACATCGCGGGGACTCTCCGCCACTGCCCACGACCGGCTCTGCCCAGCCTTTGCGCCACACCCACGGATCCCGCGGCCTCCACCGCTGCCACCGCCCGCAGCCTGCTCTGCCAGGCCTTCTCGTGCGCTGTGCTGGCGCTGCGCCTTCCGTTGGCAGACCCGGAGAATCCTCTCTCCGGTGCCGCATGGCCAGGCCAAAGCACAGACACTGCCATGCGGATTTTAAAACTACAGGGGAAATTGAGCCACAGGAGCTCCCATCGCTGCTGCATCCACCGCCGCCCCCAAGAATGGGAATCCACCGAAATCAGAGCTCACTATGCCCTGTGCTCACAGAGAGTGTGGCTTCAGAAATTAGCCTCTGCATCCACAGCAGCTCCACATCCACACCAAAGAGGACACCATTGAGGGCGGACTCTCCCCATGCAGCCATCACAGCCTGCCCACAATCTTCCCAGCACACCCACCATGCTGGGAGGGAGATGGAGCGCGCTGGTGAGGAAATGGCATGGCGCCTTCCATTAGCCACCCAGGCGAGCCCTTCCTCCGATGCCGCATGGCCGAGCCGAAGCTCTCGCCACCACCGCCATGTGAACTTTAAAACTACAGTGGTAATTGAACCACAGGAGCGACCGTCACTGCTGCACCTGGCACCGCCACCCGCCACTGCCGCCGAGAATAAAGGAAATCCACCGAGAACAGAGCTCACCACGCCTTGGGCTCAGGGAGTGGGCAACCTCAGAACTTAGCCTCCATGTCTGCAGCTGCTCCACTCCCACACTGAAAGAGACACCTTTGAAGGTGGTCCCCCCGTCTGAAACCATCTCAGCCCAACTGCAGCTGTCCCAGCCTGCCCACCATGCTAGCAAGGAGCTAGCGCGGCGCCTCCAATACTCAACCCCAACACCCTAGAAGGGCCATGTGCCCCGGGTGAGCCGAGTGTCCCAGGGGGCCGTGCGCCCCGGGTGAGCCATGTGTCCCATGGGGCCGAGTGCCCCGGTGAGCCGTGTGTCCCAGGGGGCTGTGTGCCCCGGGTGAGCCGAGTGTCCCAGGGGGCCATGTGCCCCGGGTGAGCCGTATCCCCCAAAGGGGACGGGTGTCCCGGGTGAGCCGTGTGTCCCAGGGGGCTGTGTGCCCCGGGTGAGCCGAGTGTCCCATGGTTCAGTGTGCCCCGGGCGAGCCGTGTGTCCCAGGGGAAGCAGTGGGACCCAGGGGAAGGGGCGGTGAAAACCAGAGGAGGAGCGGACTCTATTCATATGGTCCTGAGATAGTCACCATAAAACAAGCAGACTGCCAAATGAGGAGCGGATTCTATTCATGGGTTCCTGAGATGGTCACCATAAAACAAGCAGATTGTCAAATGACAGCGGGGAGGGGAAGGAGACCTGGGGGGAGATAGGAGAACAACCGAGGGACTGGTATGCATAAACATAAGTACAACCAACGAACACATAACTCTGGGGAGGGAGGGTATAAATGGGAGGGGGGGGCAATGGTAAGCTATGTACACAGATAATACCTTAATAAAATAAAAATAAAATAAAATAAAATAAAAAAAGAAAGAAAGAAAAAAATCTGAGGAACAGAATAAACTGGTGAATATAGGAGAATCAGGGGCAAAGAAAGGGAGTGGACTGATAATTATCAGAGGGATAAGGGGGTGGGGGAGCAGTGATAGACTGGATTGAAATCATATAACCAATGGATGAAGACAATGGGGGGGAGGTGGGTAAGGGCAGAGGGTGGGATGGCAACTGGGTGGTAGGGAGCTTTGGGGGAGGAAAAGGAGAAACAATTGTAATAATCTGAGTAATAAAGATTTATAAAAAATTAAAAAAAAACTAGTTTGTGTGTGTGTGTGCGCGAGTGTGTTTTCAGATTATACATCTAAATGCAGCATTTTAATGATAGGTAAATGGTGTCAATATAGCATCTCCCCCAAATTCATGTCCATCAGAGCCTGTCAATGTGACCTTATTTGGAAACTAGAGGCCCGGTGCACAAAATTCGTGCACTGGGAGAATACCTCAGCCCAGCCTGCACCCTCTCCAATCTGGGACCCCTCAAAGGATGTCCCACTGCCCATTTAGGGCAGTTAGACATTCCTCTCACAATCCAGGACTGCTGGCTCTCAATTGCTCACCTGCCTGCATTCCTGATTGCCCCTAACTGCTTCTGCCTGCCAGCCTGATTACTTCCTAACCACTCCCTTGCCAGCCTTATTGATGTCTAACTACTCCCCTGCCAGTCTGTTTGCCCCCAACTTTACTCCTCTGCTGACCTGGTCACCCCTAACTGCCCTCCCCTGCAGGCTTGATCACCCCCAACTGCCCTCCCTTGCAGGCCTGGTCCCTCCAAAATGCCCTCCCCTGCTGGCCATCTTGTGTCCACATGGGGGCAGTTATCTTGATCTTGTATGTTGGACTGATGGTCAATCTGCATATTACTCTTTTATTAGCTAGGATAGAGGCCTGGTGCATGGGTAGGGCCAGCTGGTTTGCCCTGAAGGGTATCCTGGATCAGGATGGGGGTTCCCTTGGGGTGTGGGGCGGCCAGGGAGAGGGGCCTGTGGTGGTTTGCAGGCCAGCCACGCTCCCCCCCCGCCCCCCCAGCAACCCAAGTGGAGGCCCTGGTATCTGGAATTTATTTACCTTCTACAATTGAAACTTGTAGCCTAGAGTGGAGCCAAGTTCCCTGCTCACTCTGGCTGCCACCATTTGTTTGGTTTTATGTATCTTCTATAATTGCAAGTTTGTAGCCTGGAGTGAAGGCCTAGGTCAGCCAGGGCAGGTTGAAAGCTTGGCTTCCTCAGTTGCCGGGGACAATGCTAGCCTGTTCTCTCTAGCTTCGTGGCTGCCGCCATTTTCCTTGGGATTTATCTTCTATAATTGAAACTTTGTATCCTTGAGTGGAGGCCTGGGCCAGCCAGGGTGTGTGGAAAGCTTGGCTTCCTCCATTGCTGGGGAAACCCAAGCCTCCCTCCTGCTCTCTGTGGTGGCAGCCATCTTGGTTGGGATTACTTTGCATACTCACACTGATTGGCTGGTGGGTGTGGCTGGTGGATGTGGCTTGTGGGTATGGTAGAGTGATGGTTAATTTATATATTACTATTTTATTAGGTAGGATAGGGTCTCTGCCCGTGTAATTAATAAGATGAGGTCATGCAGGATTAGGGTGGGTTCTGAAAACAATGATTGGTGTCTTTATAAGAGAAAGCAGAAGGAGATTCAGGGATAGAGACACCAAATCACAATTGCAAAAAGGGCCATAAGAAGACAAAGCAGATTGGAATGATGCAGCCATAGAGCAAGGATTGACGCAAGCAGCTGAAGCCAGGAGAGAGACCTGGCGCAGATTCTCCCTCAGGACCTCAGAGGAAACTCGCTGCTGACACCTTCATTTCAGAGTTCTAGCCTCCAGAAACAAGAAAACATAAATGTTTGCTGTTTTAAGTCACCAGTTTGTGGTCACTGCTTACGGAAGCTCTAGGAAACTAATGCAGTGTGTATTCCACAGTTTTTGCTCCATAGCAGCCCAAGAGATTTTGTTGAAATATAAAGCAGATTGTGCTGCTCTGCTCAATGGAATGGTCTGCAGGCTCCATGTAATCTATACCAGCTCCATCGCTCTCCGCTTATTTCATCTCTTCTTTGCCACACTGCCCTTCTTGGTGCTTTCCTAACATACCTCAGGCCCTTTGCCTTTGTGTCATTCTGGAATGTTCTTTTGCATATATTCACACAGCTCCTTCCCCCACCTCTTTCACATCTTTACACCATCAGCACCTTCTTTGTGAGACTTCATCTGGCCTCTCAATTTAGAAAATCACCACCGATTCCCCAACCCTCTTGTGCCTTATTTTATATGTTTGTACTTATCACTGTCTGGTATATCATATATTTTGCTTGCTTATTTCATTTGTCCTCTGTCTTCCCAAAGGATTAGCTCTCAAAGGACAAGGAGTTTTGCCCATTTTGTTTTTCTTTTGTTTGTTAATCCTCATCCAAGGATATTTTTAGAGAGAGTTGAAGTGAAGGAAGGAGGGGAGAGAGAGAGAGAAACATCAGTGTGAGAGACACATCAATTGGTTGCCACATGTATATGCCCTGACCCAGGCTGGGGATTAGAACTGCCATTCAGGACATGCCCTTGACTGGAATCAAACCCGCGACTCTTTAATCTGTGGGTTGACACTATTTGACACCAGTCATGGTGCTCATTCTGTTTTTTACTATGTCCCCAACACCCATGTGCCTGACACATAGTTGGTACTCAGTGAATATCTGCTGGATGAGTGGGTGCATACACTGGTGTGCAGCTGTGCTATCACGTGTATATATGAAAGCACCTCATTACTGACCACCTTGCATGCGAGTAGCTGCCCAAGCTGGCATCAGAACTTAGGTTACTATTACCAATTCTGGGCCTACCCCCAAAACTGGCTATTTGGCAGCCAGAGCAGGGAGCACCTGGTGTTCCTGGTGCCCATGCTATGAAGCTGAATGCCATGCCCACAGAATCCATGTGGTTCTTAGAGGTTAGTGTCTGAGTCTGCTCAGGCTGCCATAGCAAAATAAAATAGATTAGGTGGCATATACAGCAGACATTTACTTTGTCACAGATCTGAAGACTGAAAAGCTCAAGATGAGGCTGCCAGCATGGTCAGGTTCTGATGAGAACCCCCTTTCTGGCTTTCAGAAGGTTGCCTTCTCCCTGTGTCCTCCCATGACAGGGAGAGAGCTCCGGTATCTCCTCCTCTTCTTATCTACCAGTTCTATGAGATCAGGGCTCTGCTCTCAAAACCTCGTTTGACCTTTATCACCTCTTCAAATCCTTATCTCCAATACAGTCACATGGGTGTTAGGACTTCAACATTAGAAAGCTGGAGTGGGGAGCATAATTCAGTCCCTGGCATCAGTGCCACATCCAACAATATGGGGCTAAGAAGACTTTTGTGCAGTAGCATTCTGTAATCTATTCTCTGACAAAAATGGATACAGAATTCCAGATACTAAGTTCTTTCAAGTAACATAGACTATATCTCATATATACTGCCTGAATGTAGAAATGCAGATGATTGGTAACATACAGACAGAGCCCTGTGCTACTCTGAGTAATTTAACTCCTACTTGGCACTTTTGTTGAGTGGTTAGACATGCAATCTAGGGTTGGTTCAGGTTAAGAATGAATCTTACTTTGTTTCTTCTCTAAGACCACCTGTTCTTAGGTGTGCTGTTAACAAAGCCAAGGTCAAAAGTTCTTTCTCTCCTGAGATTCCCTCCCAGCATGACCCAGTCTGAATGCTTTAAATACACCACAGCAGACTCTCAGATATGCGTTACCTGTGACTAGGCATGGGAATCATTACAGTTCATCCACACTGTCAGAACTTGCAGCACATGCCCTACAGATTGTGATTTAATCATATGGAGAGTTAACTTTAAAGCAGGAAAGCAGCTTTAATTATGTGATCGTGGGCAAATCATTTATCCTCTTTGGCTTTAGTTTAACAATAAAAAAATATAAGAATTGGGGCAAATTCCTTCTAACTCTAATATTCTGGGACAATGCCCATTTATAAAACAATCTAACAATCAAAGAGAAAAGGGAAGGACCACTAGCCAACAAGAGAATGATTATAAGGTGCTAATTTTGACAAAAGTAGCAGATGGAGAGGCCTCACCCTCAGGTCAGTCCTGAGAGGACAATTTGTGGGCTCTTCCTCTTGCTGCACAGGTTCAGACGAGCAACTGAAAAGACAGTTGACAAAAATGGATACAGAATTGAGATGATGACAGCCATGGAAGGAGTAGATTTAGAGAGGAAGATCAGGAATTTAGTTATTGACATGTTGAGTTTGAGAAGCTAATTCACATTTAGAGGAGAGATGTCAGATTGTCAATTGGATATTTGTGTCTGGATTTTGGGAGAGACATCTGCTGGAGATAAAAATTTTGGAGTCGTCAACATGCAATTGATATTTAAAGCCTGACACTGAATGAGATCATGAAGGGAGTGGTTGTTCAAAGAAAATACAAGAGGGTCAAGCCTCAGCCCCAGAGTACTCCAAAGTTAAGTGGGTAAGCATACTGGTCTGTTATAGCTCAATCAAATTTTATTGTCATTGCTATGCTTGTATTATTATCCTTATACAGTAAAAGCTTGATATAATGGACTAATTTGGGCTTGGGGGGTGTCCATTAAAACTGAAAATCCATTATATAATAAAGTAGGTTTTCCAATGTGTATGCTAAAAATTTGACAAATTAATTCATTTACCTGATTCTACTTATGTAGCCACACTTGTGTAATTAAAATTAAGTATGTATGAAAACTTTAATTTCACAGAAAAATTTTCTATATGTATTTCTGTAATTTCAAATTTATACTGAGCCCAGCCTGTGTGGCTCAGTGATTGAGCATTGACTCATACACCAGGAGATCAGTTTAATTTCTTGTCAGAGTACATGCCCTGGTTGCAGGCTCAACTCACCGGTGTGCAGGAGGCAGCTGATCAATGATTCTTTGTCATCATTGACTTTTCTATCCCTTTCTCCTTCTCCCTTTCTCTCTCTGAAATCAATAATAAAAGTGCATATTAAATTTATACTAAACAGGTCTAGTAAATGTGTTCACTCACCAATCACCGCAAGTAAACAAAGGCACACAGCAGGGGGTCGGGGGTGGCTTTATGTATGTCAGATGGTCTGCTGGCAGAATTTAAAACTGCTACAGAAAGTTAGGCCACAAGACAACAGAACCAATTACCACTGGAGATGTGGTGTAAACGTGTGAGAATCATTCCCCAAACATTGTTTATAAGCAATGGACTCTTGGATTTAAATATATAGACTATAGTTGTATATGTAATATTTATTTATATGTCGGTGAAATTTCTATAGTGATTTTTCCAACATATGGCATAATCACTAAAATTTGTTAAAAATAACAGTGAATGAATAAAAATAACCAAGTAAACAAATATTGGTTAAAAGCATTTTTAAATAACTGGCTGTTAATTTTCACATATGAGGGGAAACACATACAAACTGGAAATTTTGTCTGATAAATCTAAAGTGTTTGAAATTGCCGAAACCGGTTTGGCTCAGTGGTAGAGCATCGGTCTGCGGACTGAAAGGTTCCGGGTTCGATTCCGGTCAAGGGCATGTACATTGGTTGCGGGCACAGCCCCAGTAGTGGGTGTGCAATAGGCAGCTGGCCGATGTTTCTCTCTCATTGACGTTTCTAGCTCTCTATCTCTCTCCCTTCCTCTCTGTAAAATATCAATAAAATATATATTTTTTAAAAAATAAAGTGTGTTAAATTGAGGTCTGCAAAATTGAGGTTTTACTATTCTGTGATCTCCATTTTGGAAAGGACTAGATCTCACTCATTTTTTAATTTAATTTAATTTTTTAAAAAGCAAACAAAGATTTATTCAAATATCTGGCCAGGGCAGCCGCAAGAGCAATACACGCAGGTGGGCTGCATACGACTGCGTCGTTATAGGTGTAGTTAACCCTTTTTAAAAAAATTAAGGTATTATATGTGTACATAGCTTACCATTGCCCCCCCCCCCACCTCCCATTCATGCCCTCCCTCCCCAGAGTTCTGTGTTCGTTGGTTGTACTTATATTCATGCATACCAGTCCTTCGGTTGTTCTCTTATCTCCCCACAGGTCTCCTTCCCCTCCCCACTGTCATTTGACAATCTGCTTGTTTTATGGTGACTATCTCAGAATCACATGAATAGAATCCGCTCCTTATTTGGCAGTCTGCTTGTTTTATGGTGACTATCTCAGGACCACACGAATAGAGTCCCCTCCTCCTCTGGTTTACACCACCCCTACCCCCCGGGTCCCACTGCTTCCCCTGGGACACATGGCTCACCCGGGGCACATGGCCCCTCTGGGGCGCTGGGGTCGCGAATTGGAGGCGCCACGCTAGCTCCTCGCCAGCATGGCGGGCAGGCTGGGACAGCTGCAGGCGGGGAGACCGCCCTCAAAGGTGTCTTGTTGGGTGTGGAAGTGGAGCAGCTGTGGACACAGAGGCTAAGTTCTGAGGCCGGCCACTCCCTAAACCCGGGGCGTAGTGAGCTCTGTTCTCAGTGGATTTCCTTTATTCGCGGCGGAGGTGGCTGGTGCAGCAGCGACGGTCACTCCTGTGGTTCAATTTCCACTGTAGTTTTAAAGTTCACCTGGCGGCAGTGACAGAAGCTTCGGCCTGGCCATGCAGCGGCGGAGGAAGGACTCGCCTGGGCCGGGAACGGAAGGCACAACGCCATCTCCACACCAGCATGGAGGGTGTGCTGGGTAGGTTGTGGGTGGGCTGAGATGGCTACAGGCGGAGAGACCATCCTCAATGGTGTCTCTTTTGGTGTGGAAGCGGAGCTGCTGTGGACGCCGAGGCTAAGTTCTGAAGCCGCTCTCTCCCTGAGCCCGGGGCAGAGTGAGCTCTGTTTTCGGTGGATTCCTATTAATCATGGCGGGTGTGGCCGAGCTGGCTGAGGGCTGGGAGACGCTGCACCATCTCCTCACCAGCACGGCGGGTGGGCTAGGACAGCTGTGGGCCAGGGTGGTTGCGGGCAGGGAGGCCGTGCTCACAGGCTTCTCGTCCGGGCAGGTGCCAAAAGCTTGGTGGAGGTCCCGTGTCAGCTCCCTGGCTCCCACAGCGGCTGGCAGGGCTGGCCTACTCCCTGGGCCCCAGGGCAGAGCGAGGCCTGGCTTCCTTCATTCCCGGAGGCAGTGGCTCCAGCAGTTCCAGTTTCGCCGTAGTTTTAAACTCCACATGGCAGCAGCGGCGTCCTGCTTTGTGTCTAGTTGTAGCCTTCCCATTTCGCCAGCTTTCCTGTGGGTCTGGTGCGATCCCTTTTGATTTTAGCTATTGTTTTTGTCCAAATTGTTGATGAGGTGGCAGCCTAGGAGACTACCTAGGCCGCCATCGTTTTTCGGTCCCACCCCAGTCTGTTAGGGCATTTAAAAAAAATCTTTTCTTTTATTGCTACTTCAGTTAGTTATAATCAGTCTATTTAGATTTTGATTGTTCTTGATTCAGTTTTGGAAGATTGTATGTTTCTAGGAATTTATCCATTTAGTTAAGAATGTAGAAAAAAACCACAAAAAAGAATTGTCCAATTTGTTAGCATATAGTTTTTCATAATATTTTCTTACAATTCTTTCTGTGGATTCTATTGTAGGTTCTCTTTAATTTCTTTTTAAAAATATTTTAATTGATTTTCTTATAGAGAGAAAGGCAGAAGGATAGAGAGTTAGAAACATTGATGAGAGAGAAACATTGATCAGCTGCCTGCTGCACACCTCCTACTGGGGATGTGCCCACAACCAAGGTGCATGTCCTTGACTGGAATCAAACCTGGGACCTTTCAGTCCACAGACCGACGCTCTATCCACTGAGCCAAACCAGCCAGGGCTCCTCTTTAATTTCAGATTTTATTTTTTGGCTTCTATCTTTTTCTTGATAAGTCTGATCGGATGTTTTTCCATCTTTTTTATCTTTTCAAAAAACAAGCTCTTGGTTTCATTGATCTTTTATATTATTTTTAAATTTAGACTTTCATTTTTTTCTGTTCTGATCTCTATTATTTCATTTCTTCTGCTCACTTTAGGATTTACCGTATTTGCCGGTGTATAAGACGATTTTTTGGCCCTGAAAAATACGTATTTGCCGGCGTATAAGAGACTGGGCGTATAAGACGACCCCCTAACATTTCCACTGAAAAATACAGAGTTTGTTATATACTCGCCGTATAAGACTACCCCCCACTTGGAGGCATTTTTTCAGGGCCAAAAAGTCATCTTATACACCGGCAAATACGGTATTTGTTACTCTTTTTCTAATAGTGTGAGTTTTTCTTGTTTCTGGAAATAGGCCTGAAATGTTATTATTTTGTCTCTTGTAACTGTTTTCACTACAGCCAATGGAGTTTGGGTTATTGAGTTCTCACTTTCATTTGTTTCAAAGCATATTTTTATTTTTCCCTTGATCTCATGTTTAACCCATTAATTATGTAGTAATATGACACTTAGCTTCCATGTCTTTGCATGTTTTTCAGTGTTGTTTTTTTTCTTTTCTTGTAAATGATTTCCAGGTTCATAACATTATGGTCAGAGATGATGCTTTTTAAAAATCTATTTTCAAAATAAATCTTTATTGTTTAGATTATTATACTTGTCCCTACCCCCCTCCATAGCTCCCCTCCAGCTGGTTCCGACCCCACACTTTGCCCTTACCCTCCCCGTCCTTATCCATAGGTATATGATTTTGTCCAGTCTCTTCCCGCACCCCCACACCCCCACACCCATTTCCCCTGAGAATTGTCAGTCCACACCCTAACTATGCCCCTGATTCTATTATATTCACCAGTTTATTCTGTTCATCAGATTTTTTTATTCACTCGATTTTTAGATTCACTTGTTGATATATATGTATTTGTTCATAATTTTCTTTTTTTTAATTTTATATATTTTTTAAATAAATATTTATTGCTCAGATTATTACAGATGTTCCTCTTTTTTCCCCCATAGCTCCCATCCACCTGGTTCCCACACCCCTCATGCCCTTACCCCCCATCACTCATCACTGTCTTCATCCATAGCTGTAAAATTTTTGTCCAGTCTCTTCTCAAAACCCTCACACCCCCTTCCCCCCAAAATTGTCAGTCCACTCCCTTTCTATGCCCCTGATTCTATTGTACTAATCAGTTTATTCTGTTCCTCAGATTTTTTATTCCCTTGATTTTTTCAGATTCACTTGTTGATAGGCATGTATTTGTTGTCATTTTGTTGTTCATAATTTTCACCTTTACCACCTTCTTCTTCCTCTTCCTCTTCTCTTCTTCTTCTTCTTCCTCTTCCTCTTCTCTTCTTCTTCTTCTTCCTCTTCATCTTCTTAAATAATATCTTTCAGCATTTCATATAATACTGGTTTGGTGATGATGAACTCCTTTAGCTTTTTCTTATCTGTGAAGCTCTATATCTGACATTCAATTCTGAATGATAGCTTTTCTTAGTAATCTTGGTTGTAGGTTCTTGCTATCCATCACTTTGAATATTTCTTGCCACTCCCATCTGGCCTCCATAGTTTCTGTTGAGAAATCAGCTGACAATCATATGGGTGCTCCCTTGCAGGTAACTGTTTTTCTCTTGCTGCTTTTAATAGTCTCTCTTTGTCTTTTGCTCCTAGCATTTTAATTATGATGTGTCTTGGTGTGGTCCTCTTTGGATTCCTTTTGTTTGGGGTTCTCTGCCCTTTCTGGACTTGTAAGTCTTTTACTTTCACCAGGTGGGGGAAGCTTTCAGTTGTTATTTCCTCAAATAGGTTTTCAGTATCTTGCTCTCTCTTATCTTCTGGCACCCCCATATTCTTACGTTGGTATGCTTGAAGTTATCCCAGAGGCTCCTTACATTATCTTCATATTTTTGGATTCTTTTCTTCTTTTTTGGTTGGGTGTTTTTTGCTTCTTTGTATTTAAATATTTGATTTGATTCTTGTGATCCTCTAGTGTTCTGTTGGATCTCTATATATTATTTTTTATTTCAGTCAAGGTATGCTTAATTTCTCATTGGCTTTTTGTCATATCCTCAAGGATCTCGCTAAATTTATCATCCTTTTCTACAAAATTCTTGAAAAATTTTCCGTGGTTTTGAACTCTATATACAGTCATTTGCTTTCCTCCATTTCTTTCATTTGTGGCCTATTTCTTTGTGTCTGCATTTTGGCTGCTTCCCTGTGTTGATAGAATGGCTTTGTGTGCTAGGTGTCCTATTGGTTCCAAGTGGCTCAGCCTCCCCAGTTACCTGAGGTGGACAATCTTGGTGCAACCCTTTGTGGGGTGTGTGCAGTCTTGTTGTAGTTAAGCCTTGATTGTTGTTGGTATCACTGGGAGGAACTGACCTCCAGACCAATTGGCTGTGAGGATCATCTATGTCTATGCTGGGAGCACTTCTGTGCTGGAGACACCTTTATGAGACAAGACTTGCAAAAACTTCTGTGTTAAGCTTAGATGAATGGAGTCTCAGGGCTGAGCAGACAGTAATGGCTTCCCATCAGCCCTTCCCTAAGAGGCCACCCCAAGTCTCAGTGTCCCCCGGTAATCTTTGTAAGCACTTCTGAGAGAAATCTGCCCTCGAGTTTCACCCACTGCTAGACAGTCCAGTTTCTCCCCAAATGAGTCTTGATTCCTAGATTCTCACCCAGAACTTGAGTTCAGATCAGTCGGGAGTTTTTGTCTCCCTCCAGGTTGAGAAAGCCAGTCCCATACCCAGTTGCCAGCCCTCTCCATGTGCGCCCATCTCTGTACCTCTGCCTCCTGCTGCTCCTCTGAGTCTCAGTGTACTTGTCTTTTTCCTTCTGTAGAATTTCCACTCAGCCAGCCTTCCTGTGGTTCTGGATGGTGCCATTTTTTTCTTTTAGTTGTAGTTTTAAAATTGTTGTGCGAGGCAGCAGTTTAGGTTTTACCTATGCCACAATCTTGATTTCTCCGCCTGGCAGTCTCCAGAGAAGATGCTTAATATAATTTTAATCTTCTTAAGTTATTGAGATTTGTTTTCTGTCCTAACATGTGGTCTATTCCATGTGCACTTGAAAAAATGTATATTCTGCTGCTTTGGGGTAAAATTTTCTGAAGATATAAATGAAATCTATCTGATCTAATGTATCATTTAAAGCTGCTGTTTCCATGTTGATTTTCTGTCTAGAAGATCTATACATTGAAGTCAATTGGATATTAAAACCCCTTATTGTGACTATATTGCTGTCAATCTCTTCATATGTTCATCAAGATTTACTTTATATATTTAGGTGCTCCTAGGTTAGGTGCATAAATGTTTACAATGGTTAAATTATCCTCTGAGTTGATTGATTCCTTCATCATTACATAGTGTCCTTATTTGTCTCTTGTTAAAGCCTTTGTTTTAAAATCTATTTTATCTGATATAATTATTGCTACCCTAACATTTTTTTCCATTTCTATTTATATGAAATATCTTTTTCCTTCCTCTTACTTTTAGTCTGTGTGTATCTTTTGTTCTGAGGTGGTCTCTTGTAGACAGCATATGTATGGGTATTGTTTTCTTATCAATTCAGCTACCCCATGTCTTTTTATAGGAACATTTAAGCCATGTACATTTCAAGTTATTATTGATAGGTATATGTTTATTATCATTTTATCCTTTATGACTATGTTTCTATGTTTTTAAATTTTTCTCTTCTTCTTCTTACAGTAAGCCTTTAACATTTATATTAGTGGTTTAGTGGTAATGGACTTCTTTAGCTTTTTCTTCTCTGGGAAGCTCTACTTTTCCTTCAATTTTAAATGATAGCAATCTTTGGTAAAGGAGCATTGGTGTAGATCCTTGCTTTTCATCACTTTGAATATTTTATGACAATCACTTCTGGATTGAAATGCATCTGTTGAGAAATCAGCTAAAGTCTTATGGGAGCTCCCTTAAGATTCCCTTAAAGACAGTCTGTAAGCTGTCTTTCTCTTGCTGTTTTAAAATTCTCTGTCTTTAATCTTCGCCATTTCAATTATAATGTGTATTGCTATGGGAGCTTTTTGGGTTCATCTTGTTTTGGACTCTCTGTCTGTGCTTTCTGGACTTTTTGTGTCTTTTTTTTTTCTTCACCAGGTTAAGGAAGTTTTCAGTCATTATTTCTTCAAATAGGTTCTTGGTCTCTTGCTCTTTTATTTTTCTAGTATCCTTATGATACAGATGTTGTTATGCTTCATGTTGCTCCAAAGGCCCCTTCAACTATACTAATTTTTAAATTTTTTCTTTTTGCTGCTCTAATTGAGTGTTTTCTGCTTCCTTGACTTTTAAATCGCTGATTTGATATTCTGTTTCATCCAAATTACTGTTTATTCCTTCTTATAATAAACAGTACGTCTTCATTTAAGATATTGTATTCTTAATGTCTGGCAGAATCTTTTTATGGTATCTGCCATTGAAGTTCTAAGTTCTTTGAAGTTCCAAGTTACTTGAGAATCCTTATAACCACTTTTTGAAGTTTACATCTGGTAAATTGTTTATCTGAATTTCACTTAGCTCTTTTTTTTTGAGATTTTTGTTCATTTGGAGCATGTGTTTTGGTCTCCCCATTTTGGTTGCCTCTTTGTGTTGTATGTATTAGGTAGATCTGCCATGTCTACTACCAGTCTTTGTAGTGTGGTTTTATGTAGTATGTGTCCTTTGGGACCCAGTGACACAGTCTATTTGATCATCTGAATTGGGTGCTCCATGAATGACCATTGGATGGGTTATATGAGCCCTTCTGTTGTAATTGAGACTTGATTGCAATTGGCCCATTTATATGTTGGATTGACCCTCAGGCTGGTTGGCTATGGGGACTCTCTGTCTGTGCTTTCTGGACTTTTTGTGTCTTTTACTTATACACTGACCACAGTGTATAAGCTGCTAACATCATGAAGTAGAATTAGCCTCAGCAGGGTCTGGTGTCTGCTGAGATCTCCCTTGAGATATGCTGCTTGTGAAGCTAATTGGATCCTGTTCTGATGCTGTCTGAAACTGGCCACTGGGTGTGTTGGTTCCGGGGCCTCTTGAAAGGGCCTCTGGTGCAGATCAGTGTCAGACACTACCATTGACAGGCCCTGAACAACCTATTTAGAACTACATAGTGATCCACAGTTTGTGGCTGCCTTTGGTGGACCTAGGTATGCAAATTGGTGGGAAGGACTAATTTTGTACCAACTCTAGCTTCCACGAGCAGTGAGCTCAGTGGTAGGTCAGCAAAAGGCCCAAGTCCCCCAAGATCCACCTCTATCTGCCTCTATCTGCTGTCTATCTATTAAGCTCAGCTACTGAAGGAGCCTCTGGTGGTACTCAAGTTGTATCAAGTAGGTTCTCAGTGAATCACCAGGAAGGGCTAGTGGTATTTACCAGATTGATTTTTGTTAAAACTCAGTACCAGTGCTGAGTCTGAGGCCACTCAGCAAAAGTCCCTGGCACCTGTTGGGCATCTGCAGATCTTTGTGGTTGGGTGGGGTCTCAGGGAGTCATTCAACTGAAGCCAGCAGACTTCATCAGGCCCAAGCAGACCAAGGTTTGGCCATGTGAAAGCAGATCTCTGCACTGGTCAGACATATGAAGAAAAAATAACCCTTGTTTCAGAGCCACACAACTCTGTCTGTCCCAGATTCTGCCAGGACTCCACTTCTGCAGGGCATGGCCACTGAGTGCTGCTAGGGTGGGGTGAGTAGATCTGTGAGTAGGAGGCACTGGTCATGCTTTGGGGAAAGTGGTGGGATAACTCCCACCCAGAAGCACACAATTTAGTAATTTCTGGATTCTGCCCAGTCCTCCTGGGAAGCCCATTTGGCAGTGCAAGGCTGGGCCACCAGGAGTTGAGAACATGGGGCTAGGACAGGCATGGGCAAACTACTGCCCATGGGCCGGATGGCTGTTCTAAACTATTGAAATAAAAAATAAAAAAAGACCGTACCCTTTTATGTAATGATGCTTACTTTGAAATTATATTAGACACTCCATCCATGCTTTTGTTCCGGCCCTCCAGTCCAGTTTAAGAACCCATTGTGGCCCTCGAGTCAAAAAGTTTGCCTACCCCTGGGCTAGGATCTCATGTGAAGGGGAGGTGCCAATCAGGTTCATGGGAAAGTTGGGAGGGGGGGTATGGCTCCCACCCTCAAAGCCACACAACTCTGTCTCTCACACCTTCTGAGGGGCCCAGGCCTCTACACTCTGGCCAAGACACCTGACTCCTAAGCAGGGCATGACCTCCACATGTTGGAGCAACAGGAAGTCCAGAGGGTGGGGTACTGCATTCCCCCAGGCTGGTGTCTTGAGGGGAATGCTCCATCCAAGAAAGATGGTGTCTGTGGTGTAGAAGAGGAATTCAGCACAGGGTTTCTGGTGGCTCTTTCTTCAGCTCTCTCCCCAGAGCTATAAACACCAGTCTCTCCTCACAGGACTTTAGTCGGCTCTCCCGTACCTTTGCTAGAGCCCAGGGTGAATAGCTGCATATGAGATTTTGTGTGCTGACCAGTTGAGAGGGCACTTGTGCATCTAGTAGACTCCTGACTGCCTAGCAGACAGAATTCCTCTTGATTTTCAATACCTGTATTATGTGGGTGCCTCTCCTAAACTATGATGCTTTAGGCTGGGAAGCCTGGGGTAAGGCTAAAACCCTCACACTTCTCAGGGGTGGCCTTTGCATCTGAGGTGTTCCTCTAGAATCCCAGTTGCTGCTTATGGGAGTGGGGCCAGTCTTTTCTCATCTCCACCCTTTGTACCAGTCTCGATATGGCTTCTGTAAATCCTTGCTTATAAGACTTCTGTCCAGCCAGACTTCAGTTGGTTAATCAGGTTGATTGGTCTATATTTTAGTTCTAATTGCAGTTTGGTTTTGGGAGGAGGTGAGTGTATCTTCCACCTGCTTTGCTGCCATCTTCCCCACCTGATTGTTACCCTGCACCCTCCTATTTCCAAGACCTATCATACCTCTCCAATGTTTTTAGTTTTTCTCCACTCTTTCTTTACCTAAAAACATGTTTAGGTTTTTCCTTGACTTTAAAACAAAGGTCCTCCTTGGTCCTTTAAGTTACTGTCCAAACTCTATTTTAGTGCAAAAGGAATGTTTATAGCCTCTCCCTTCAGTCGTTCCCTAAAAACCCTGATCTAATTAATGTTTCTTTTATCTCTATATTCCACTAACAAGACCTTTGTAAAATTCAACCACAGCTTTCTCAAATCTAATGTCTTTTGTTCAGTCTTCACTTTGATGTTTTAGTAATTAAAAAAAAATTCTTTCTGAAATTCCTCTTTCTCTTAGCTTTGGCAAGTCGAGTTCCTGGTTGCCCACCTTCTTCTTTTCTAGTTATTTTATTGTCTTGTTCTCTTAGATAAATGTTCCTTATAGCATTTTTAACTTCTTTTTTTGGGATTTATCAAATGCCACTCCATGTTTTAGTTATTTCTATACAATAAGTTTAAAAGGGAAACATCTAGTCCTACCACTTCTTATTCCTCTTCTCTGCTTTAGTTTTGTCCAGAGCTCTTATCACTATTTGACATAATATACACTGAGTGGCCAGATTATTATTATTTCTGAACGCATAATAATCTGACCACTTAGTGTATATCCTATATAATAAAAGGTTAATATGCAAATTGTCCCCTCAAACAGGAGTTTGACCAGCAGGCAGGCCATCCACCCATGTCCCCGCCCCTGGACCTCACCCATGCACGAATTCATGCACCAGGCCTCTAAATACACACACACACACACACACACACACACACACACACACACACACACATACACACACACTGAGTGGCCAGATTATTATGTGTTCAGAGATCATAATAATCTGGCCACTCAGTGTATATTTATATTATCTTTTTATCCTCCACATGAGGGCAAGGGATTTGAGATTTTTTTGTTTACTAATGTATCTCCAACTATCAGAGTTATAACTAGTGTTCAAACAACAGTTTTTGAATTAATACAAAGATTTATGTATAGCACTGTTCAATGCACTATTATCTATAAAGTAAAACATCTGGAACTAAACAAGATATCTAGTAATAAGAGAGTTAATGATTATACATCCATAGGATGGAATATTATCCATTTATTAAAAGTCATTTAAAACATTTAATGAAAAATGTTAACATATTAAGTGGAAAAGAGGCAGGATTGAAAAGAATATATTAAGAGACTTCAATTTCATTTAAAATATGTCATCAGTGGCTATAAGTAAAGAGTTTAAAAGAGATTCTTGTTTTTTTTTTTAAATAAATCTTTATTACTCAGATTATTACAATTGTTTCTCCTTTTTCTCCCCCAAAGCTCCCTACCACCCAGTTCCCTTCCCGCCCTCTGCCCTTACCCTCTCTCCCCCCAATTGTCTTCATCCATTGGTTATATGATTTCAATCCAATCTCTCACTGCTTCCCCACCCCCTTATCCTCCTGATAATTATCAGTCTACTCCCCTTCTTTGCCCCTGATTCTACTATATTCACTTTATTCTGTTCCTCAGATTTTTTTTTTCCCTTCTCTTTTCCTTTTTTCCGTATATGAATTTCAAGTGGGACACTCTCACTCATTTGTTTTTGTAGGGAGATACACAGAGTGTTCTGTAGCTAATGGCTGCAGACTGTCCAAATGTCTTAGGACCAAACGAATAGAATCCGCTCCTTCTCCGGTTCACAGCGCCCCCTCCCTCCGGGTCCCACCGTCCCCCTTGGGCACATGTCCCCCCTGGGGCACACGGCTCTCCCGGGACACACGGCCCCCTGGGGCACATGGCTCTTCCGGGGCACAAGGCCCCCTGGGGCACTCGGCCCACTGGGGAACACGGCCCCCTGGGGCACATGACTCACCTGGGGCACCTGGCCCCCTGGGGCACATGGCTCACCTGGGGCACATGGCTCCCCTGGGGCACACGGTTCACCCGGGGCACATGGCCCCCCTAGGACACACGGCTCACCAGGGGCACATGGGTCCCCCAGGACCCACTGCTCACGGCGGGCAGGCTGGGACGGCGAGACTGCGCTCCAAGGCGTCCGGGTGGGATCCGAAAGGTGCAGCTGAGGCCCGTCATCGGTTCCCTCACTTCCAAGGCAGGCTGGCTGGGACGGCTGCAGACGTAGAGGCCAGGCTCTGAAGCAGGGCCTGGGGCGGAGCGAGCTCTGCTCTCGGTGGGCTTCCCTCATTCGAGGCAACAGCGGCGGGTGCGGTGACAGCGGTGGCTCTGGCGGCTCGATTTCCACTGTAGTTTTAAAATCCACATGGCGGCAGCAGTGCCCCTCCTCAGGGGCTCAGTAGACACTCAGGCCCGGCCAGGTGGCAGCAGGACTGATGGACGAAGGGCTCGCCGGGGCTGTGAACGGAAGGTGCCACGCCAGCTCCTCAGTAGCACGTCGGTTGGGCTGAGATGGCTGTGGGCAGGGAGACCACGCTCCAGGGAGTCTCGTTCCTGGTGGAGGCGGAAGGTGTGGCTGAGGTTCGGCATCAGTTCCCTCGCTCCCATGGCGGGCAGGCCAGGACGGTTGTGGTTGTGGACGTGGAGGCCATGCTCCGAAGCAGCCCACTCCCTGGGCCCGGGGTGGAGTGAGCTCTGCTCTTGGTGGGCTTCCCTCACTCTCCGTGGTGGTGGCAGCAGCGGCGGGTCCGGTTCTACCGTAATTTTAAACTCCACATGGTGGCAGCGGCGGTTGTTTTTTGTCTCTAGTTGTAGCCATCCCATTCCGCCAGCTTTCCTGTGGGTCTGATGTGGTTCCTTTCAATGTTAGCTGTTGTTTTTTTCCATATTGTTTTTAAAAAAATATATATTTTATTGATATTTTACAGAGAGGAAGAGAGAGAGAGAGAGACCTAGAAACATCGATGAGAGAGAAGCATCGACCAGCTGCCTCCTGCACACCCCCTATTGGGGATGTGCTCGCAACCAATGTACATGCCCTTGACCGGAATCGAACCCGGGACCTTCTAGTCCGCAGACCAACGCTCTACCACTGAGCCAAACCAGTTTCGGCTTTTTTCCATATTGTTGATGAGGCAGCAGCTTAGGAGATTACCTAGGCCACCATCTTGTTTCCATCTCAGATTCTTGTTTTTTCCTGTTATTTTTGTATTCTTGAAATTTTTGACAAATCTCTTAAATAAATTAGGAAATTAAAGCTTTGAAGAAAAAAATGCTTCTTCACTTAATTGCTTTATTCTCTTCTCTAGAATGAATTTATCACTTTAGTTAGAGATACTATTTGCACTTATCTTTTGCTGCCTAGTATTATGTATCTGTATTTTCTCTACTAGGCCCTATGCTTTCTGAACTCAGAAAGCATGTCTTATTTATAATTTTCAGAGCTTTCACTACTTGTCTCTATAATAATAAAAGCATAATATGCTAATTAGACTGGATGTCCTTCCAGACAACCTTCCGGACAAAGTGGGGTGGGGTGGGGGCTGCGAGGGAAGCCTGGTCCCAGGTGCCAGAGGGAAGCAGTGCCGGCAGCCAGGGGAAGGAAGGCCTATTCTTGCATTAATTCTATGCTTTGGGCCTCTAGTAGTTAATAATTATTTAAAAGAAAAAAAAGTTTGTGTTTTTTAAATATATTTTTTATTTCAGAGAGAAAGGGGAAGAGAGATAGAAACATCAATGAGAGAGAATAATTGATTGGCTGCTTCCCCACTGTGGTTTGAACTCACAGCCCAGGCATGTACCTTGACTGGAACACCCTTCAGTCTGAAGGCCGATACTCTATCCACTGAGCAAAACCAGCTAAGGCAAGTTGGTTTTAAATCCTGTATTTTATTTGGCAATGCTTTGAGGTTAGGTATTAGGGTTATCTCATTTAAAACGAATCCCCAGAATATAAAACAGTACCTACTGATGACCAGATAAATCCCTCAATAATATTTAATGAATAATTGGTGCTCTGCCTATCAGGGAGAACTTGTATCAGCAAAGAATACTTATTAATTAGAATAATACTGCCATTAACAAGAATATGTATTAAGTATTGTAATAAGTATGTAATAAGTATGTATACTTATTAATATTTGTTAAGATTAAGATTACTAAGTATCGGTAAAAAATATGATCAATAGATAGGACTTTAATATGAACCAGCCTTTCAAACCACAAATGTTTTATTAAACATCATAAATGTATAAAATCTGAATCTCCCTAGGTATCTGCACATCTCTCTCTCTTCTTTGATTTCTACTCAAAAGCCTTTTTTTTCCCCAGTGATGCCTTACCTGTTCTCTGTATCTAAAACTATAACTCTTAGCCTTCTGCAACACTTACCTTCTTTCCCAACTTTATTTTTCCTTCTTAGCACTTAAATATACTATATAATATACTTACCACTTTGTCCAGGTCTTTTGCTATAAGTAAACTTCATAAGGGCAGGCATTTTCCTTCCTGTTTAACTCACTGCTAAATTCCTGGCTCTTGCACATACTAGGTTCAATAAATATTTGAACAAGAGACTGAATAAACACCACTGGTTATTATCATTTGTAATTACCAGTAGTTTTTTTGTTTGCTTACTTTTTTGTTAATCCTCACTGGAGGATATTTTCCATTGATTTTTAGAGAGCATGGGAAGGAACGCAAGACACAGAAATACAGAAACATCGCTGTGAGACATATTGATTGGTTGCCTTCTGCACATACCCCGACCAGGCCCAAGAATTGAGCCTGCAACCAAGGTACATACTCTTGACTGGAATTGAACCTGGGACCCTTCAGTCTGTGGGCCAGCATTCTGTCCACCAGGCCAAACAATCTAGGATAGTAGTTTGATGATACTCACTTTACATGACACAATCTGGATTCCATCTAAAAAATGATTCTGCCTGCATCTACTCAGTTCACCAAGATTTGTCAATTCTATCACCTTGATATTCTTTATAATCCTTTCTTTACCTTCTAATTGCCATTCCACATTTGTCTTTACAAAATGATTCACTGCTAAGTTCCTTGGGTTAATGCAGAAATTGCCTAATTGGTGTCTTCCTCTTCTAATTAAACTTCTCAATTGTTATGAAAACTATCTTTCTGAAGTGAGAATCTGATCATATCACTATCTTGCCCCAAAACCTTGTCTCCCACCCTAGCCAGTGTGGCTCAGTTGTTTGGGTGTTCGTCAGTGCACTGGGGAGCTGCTGGCTTGATTCCTAGTTGGGGCACATACCTGGATTGTGGGATTGATCCCCAGTAGAGTCATGCAGGAGGCAGCAGACAGATGTTGCACTCTCACATTGATGTTTCTCTCTCTCTCTCACTCACTCCCTGCCTTCCTCTCTAAAAAAAAAAAAAAAAAAAAAAAAAAATCAAAACACACAAAGTATTTTACTTGGGCAAGTGAAACCCTTTATGATGTGGACTAGCCTTAACTCCTATCACTCTTTCACATTTCTTCCAACCCCATATGATTCAGTCTGCTGAAATATTACTTATTTTGTAAGATTAGTTGGCCTATCCTCAGTACTGATAGAGATCTTTGACCTTGTGTTAACAGCTACCAGCACTAAGTGGTGTTTTACTGATTTTAAGTGTACATTTCTATTTTAACGCTTCTAAACTTGGAATTTACATTTAGAATTTTTAAACTTAATTGAAATAATGGTATCTTCATTGCTGTGACCAGAAGGCAGTTGTGATAAGCCTTGAGAGTTTATACATGTGCAAACTTTGTGGCCATTCCTGGTGGCTCAACTAGACAACTTCAAACCCTAGATATTTCAGTCAACCATTGAAAGAAAGAATATCAATCCTGGTTGTAGTCTAAAACCTCTCATTGATACCTTTAGTTTGATCAAGAAAGCAGCAGCATCAAAACTCAGAATGGAAGCCAGTGATTTGGAAGAAACTACTGAAGACAATAGTGAAGTATTCTTTTAAAACTTTTTGCATCATCAATGCTCCTGGCTGGGATTTAATACAGTAAGGATAAATTATAATTGATAAGAAGGCATTGTGTTACAGTTTAATTATCATTCTTCTTTCTTTCTGTGATACAAAAATAATGGCATTTTTAGAACCTATAATATCTCAGCATTGATGAAACATGGTATGTTGTCCTAGCAGGTTTGGCTCAGTAGACAGAGCATCGGCCTGCGAAATGAAGGGTCCAGGGGTTCAATTCCGGTCAAGGGCACATGCCCGGGTTGCAGACTCCATCCCTAGTTGGGGGCATGAAGGAGGCAGCTGGTCAATGATTCTTTCTCATCACTGATGTTTCTCTCTCTCTCTCTCTCCCTCTCCCCTCCTCTCATAAATTAATAAAATATATTAAAAGAAAAAGAAATATGCTATGTTATCTTGTATTTTGAAAACAATCCTCTGACACAAGACTTTATTATAACATTAGAGCCCCGGTGCATAAAATTCATGCACGGGTGATGGGGGGAAGGGTGTCCCTCAGCCCTGCCTGCACCCTCTCCAATCTGGGACACACCAGGATTGGGCCTAAACGGGCACTCGGACATCCCTCTCCTGATCCAGGACTGCTGGCTTCCAATTGCTTGCCTGCCTTCCTGATTGCCCCTAACCTCTTCTGCTTGCCAGCCTGATCACCCCCTAACCACTCCCCTGCCAGTCTGATTGATGACTAACTGCTCCCCTGAAAGCCTGTTTGCCCCTAACTGCCCTCCCCTGCAGGCCTGGTCTTCCCCAACTGCTCTCCCCTGCAGGCCTGGTCGCCGCAAACTTCCCTCCTCTGCTGGCTTGGTCACCCCTAAATTCCCTCCCCTGCAGGCTTGATCACTCCCACCTGCCCTCCCTTGCAGGCCTGGTCGCTCCCAACTGCCCTTCCCTGCTAGCCATCTTGTGTCCACATGGGGGCAGGATCTTTGACCACATGGGGGATAGCCATGTTGTGTGTTGGAGTGACAGTAAATTTGCATGTTACTATTTTATTAGATAGGATAGAGGTCTGGTGCATGGGTGAGGCCAGCTGGTTTGCCCTGAAGGGTGTCCTGGATCAGGGAGGGGGTTCCCTTGGGGTGTGGGATGGTCTGGGCGAGGGGTCTGTGGTGGTTTGCAGGCCAGCCATGCCCCCTGGCGACCCAAGTAGAGACCCTGGTATCTGGGGTTTATCTTCTACAATTGAAACTTTGTAGCCTGGAGCGGAGACAAGTCTTCTGCTTGCTCTGTGGCAGCAGCCATTTCTGTTGGGATTTATGTATCTTCTATAATTGAAACTTTGTAGCCTTGAATGGAGGCTTAGGCTGGCAAAGGCAGGTGGAAAGCTTGGCTTCCTCCTTTGCCGGGGAAACCCAAGTCCCTCTCCTGCTCTCTGTGGCTAAAGCCATCTTGGTTGGGTTTATTTGCAATATGCTTCTTACTGGCTGGTGGGCAAGGCTTGTGGGTGTAGCGGAGTGGTGGCTAATTTGCATATCACTCTTTTATTAGATAGGGTCTGCTGACTTGCCATAATATTCTCATTATATTTATCTGCCTTGTCTTTCCATAGATTATAAACTCTCTTTGACCAACCACGGTGCCTATTATATAGTAGTTATGCAATTAATATTAATTTTAAAATTACTGCAATTTTCATGCTCTAATTTTGTTAGAGAAACTGTTCCACTGTGATTCTAATTCTCAATTTGGATATGCCCATTTTCAGGACTGATCTTGAATCATCTCAGAGTTCAATTATTACTTTGAAATACTGCTCTTTTGAAATGTCTAATTTCTTTCTAATAGTATTTCCTACTAGCATATTCCCCACCCTGAGAATTGATATATTAGGATGACCAAAATAAATATTTTATACTTGTATTATCTGAATACCTTCTGTTGCATAGTTTCACATCTATTCTCAACCTCTAAATATCATTGACTATTGCAATCTTAAAGAAGAAAGCATAGAGCTAAGGAAATGGTAAGACAGCCACAAGAATATTTGTTAGGCTACATATGAGGAACATTAGCTTTATCTGATTTTTTTTGTTGAGATGGCACATTTAGATACCATAAGCCAAATTATTGCACACATTTATTTAAAAACTGTGTTACCTGCTTAATTGGTTTAAAATAATTTAAAAGGGTTCTGCTTAGCTTCTACAAATGAATCTAGTTCATCTGCTTTTAATTTGGTTAGAATAGCTCCATTTCAAAAATTTAGTCACCATTCTTTCAGGTTTCATAGAACTCATTCCCTTTAAAACTGGAGCATTTAGATAGCACTCCTTTAACAATAGCAGCAAAGAGCAAGTTTTCTCCCACTTACCTCTTTTGACCAATGCCCTCCCAGAAAAATCTTCCCCAATCCCCTTGACTGCAACAGCACAAGGTTTAGCACACACTACTCCAACTAGTTCTCCCTAGCACTGAAAGAGTTAAGTCTCATGAAATACTGGGCTTGCGTTTAGAGGCCATCTTTTACACAAAGAAGCCAGCACATAACCAGAATCTTTCTAGAATCACAGATATTGAGTGAAAAAGAGATTTATGTCTCCCTTTCCATGCTTTAAGGCATAAGTTCACCAAGGGGAACAGTGGGATATCTAGCACTAGTTTTTTCTTTTTTGTCAAACGTGTAGTTGAATTCAAGTAATTTACATAAGTACTAGTATGTGATGCAAATCCATTGTTAGCTATGTTGATGTCACATTTATAGTTTTTTCCCCTTTAATTTGAAGCTTTTAGGAGTTTAAGAAATGTAATAACTCTAAGGGTAATATTAGATGCTAGAGAAATACACTATTTTTACACTTTAAATATATATAGTTCTTAATCACCTGAAGAGCTTTTTTAAAAAATGAGATGGCCAGGGCCCAACCAATTCTACTGAATTATTTTTCTTTGGGCATGGAGATTTAGTACATTTATTATTTTTTTTAAGGTTCTATAGGTAATGCTGATGAGTACCTCCTGGCCCAGTACCAAGACTTCAAGCCACCATTGACCAATAGTTTGTCAACCAGAATCAACTTGGCCTATTTCATAATTTTGCCTAGGGATAACTCAATGCTTCCTGGTTCCTGATTTTCTCTTGATTTGCTGCCTATGTATATCCTGACTTCTTTCCTGTTCTGTCTCAGGGCCTTGCCTTCCAGCACTCCTGGGATTCTGAACTGGAAACCTGGCCTGACCTCTGGTGCCATCATAGGTTCTGGTTGTATGCTCCAGGCTGGCTCATTGGACTTGGCTCTCCTGATCTTTGTATCTAATTCATACAAACTTCCAGTTATGAGGGAAGGGCCATGATGACTCCAAAATGATTTCAAATAACTGAAATAGGTAAGGTCATTAGTAATGCATGCTCATCTGCTGCAGTAGTCTAGTTTGATTCTCTTCAAACACTGCTTTGTAAAAAGCACCACAACTAAAAATTCTTATATGGAAAAAGTCCTTAGCCTGGAATAAAGGCCCTTTACTCTCTAGATATGACCTACCTTTCTGGATCTTATGCTATAAGATGTGTGGCTGGTACTTCAGCCTAGCTGAACTTCACTGTCCCCCAGAAAGCCAATGGCATTAATGGTGTGCTAACTTCCTTTTCTCACATTTCGAATGTCTCAGGCTTTTTCACCAGGAGCTTCCTATTCCTTTACCCACCATTGGTAGGATTTGGATATACCCACCATATCCAATCCTACCAGACCTTAAAGGAGCATTTCCCAAACCTGAGTAATATAAAATAAATTACTATGATTCTATAGAATACATTTTGGACAGGCAGTTTGAAAAGGACAGATGTGGAAAACTGAAGATCAATTTCATTAAAATGTTTCAGTTGCAAAGTATCACTTTGAAAGAATAATTCTTTCAAACTAGGAAAATAATTTGTATGTTTAAACAAAAAGAAAATTTTTTTTTAAAGCATTAAAGAAAGCTTGTTCTGTCTGGTCTGTCTCAATGGTTAAACCATTGGCCTGTGGACTGAAGGGACGGACTGGTTTGGATTCCTGGTCAAGGGCACCTACCTATGTTGCACTTTCTCCAGCCTGGTTGGGGCAACCAATCGATGTGTCTTTCTTACATCAATGTTTCTCTCTAGTCACCCACCCCATTCTATCAACAAATCAATGGAAAACATGTACTCTGGTGAGTATTAAAAATAACAACTCTCATTCTTAGCTCCAGGTCTAGGATCCTAGTTTTAGAAACACTGCTTTAAGGCACAGCTTAAATGTATTGATTCTTAAAAATGTTTTTTTCATCACTGCAGGGTAATACATTTTTCTCAGAATTTTCTGAGTATAGTATCTAATCACTTTCTACCTTGTAGTAGCTAATAATATGTATGTAATATTGTCCTAGAAAAACCTTAAGCTCTTCAAAGGCAGGTACCATATTTTATTCATTTTTTTAATCTCTACCAGTCCTCAGCAAATACTGTAAGACCTATATTTCACCTTATTTTGTAGCCTAAATCTCTAAAAAATATCACTCTTCTATGGTACATATAACATATTACTGAAATAGCCCTATTACTGCAAAACGTTCAGAGATATGACTTAATTAGAAAAAGTCCAAGTTGTGAAACTCAAGATTTAAAGTTTAGCAAGCATGTCTCTTCTGTGTTAATGTCAATAGGAGCAATTCTTTAAAAATGATCAGTAGGTAAATAATACATTTTAGGGTGAAGAGTAAAAAAAATAAAAATACAAGGCAATACGTTATAAGGGTTGTATTTCAGGCAGTCTTCAGTATTTTAACGAGTGTATCTGAGGAAACTGTTTTCCCTGGGTACTCAGGAGAGGTTTCATTATTTCCGGCCTCAGGACAGGTGCTTGTTTTCACCTAGAACTTGTTCCTCCTCCAGTCCGGGGACAATTCTGAGACGGCGTCCAGCAGGGGTACAGGGAACGGATTCCCTGCGTCACTCGAGCAAGGCGAAGTCAGTCTTTTCACTTAAGAGAAATGGGTAACGGTTTGCCAAGGTCCCTTTTAGCTCTGAACCTGATAGTGTGTTAAGTAAACATGGTTTGAGAGGTATTTCTTTGGGCAGTCCTGGTTTTCCTCCCCGAGACTAACAAGGGCAACCGTCAAGCCTTCCGCCACGACCTTGTCGAGCTGAGTGAGAAACAAGTGGTTCGTTCCCGGTTAGCGGGGTCCTCCCACGAGGGGCTCGGGGCCAGTTCGGGGTTCACCCCTCGCCCCTCGTCGCTCCCCAAGGCCCAGGGAGACCGCCGCGGGGAGAGCGGCTCCCCGTCCTCACTCCCCGGCGGGAGCGGAGGGACTCCCGCAGCTCGGTCCCGGGTCATAAACAACCTCTCCCTTCCCTTCCCCCGCCCGGGCCCGCCCGCGCCGGGCCGGCCCCGGAGAGCAGGCAACGCCTCCGCGGCCGCCTACCCCTAAGCGGGTGCGTGAGCCTTATCTCCGCCTCACTCGGCCCGCGGGAAGCGACTCGCTACGGAGACCGCGGAAGCGGCGTGCAGGCCGGCGTCCGCTTCCCTCCTCCCCACCCTATCACCTCCACCAGCCAAGGAGAGAGCGGCGGCGCGGCCGCGCAGACTCACGGCCGCAGCCGCCCTGCGCGCGCGCCGCCGCGGCCCCCGCCCCCACCCAGCGATCCCTCCGCGGCCCGTCTCCGCCCTTTCCGGGAGCCCGCCTCCGCGCCGGCCGCCCGCCCGCCCGCCGGCCCACCCCGCGCGCTCGCCCGCGCGCGCGCCCGACGCCCCGCCTTCACGCGTGCTCAATAACAGTTCCCGAGGCCGGCCCACAGGCTTCTCCTGCCCCTGAGCTGTTTGAATATGCTAATGAGGGGCCAGGCCCCGGCCAATGGGATAGCGGAGCGGTGCGTCACGTGGCGCGAAGACGTGTCAGGGGGCGGCGGCTCTGCAGCCCCAGCCCGAGTTAAAACCGGAGTGTGAGAGAGAAAAGCGCTTCAGTAGCGAGAGGGGCTGAGAAAGTGGTGACACCGCCGGGGTGCGGAGGGAGTCCCTGAAACTTCTCCCAACAGCCCCAGGGCCAATCTCCTTCCAGCCCACTCCCCTCCTCGCCAGCTCCCGCGCCCCCACTCCCTGCATCGGGGGTGGGGTGGGAGCCGGGCTCGTCTCCCGCTGGGACACACACGGGGGCCGGGACCGGGGACGGGACCCCCGAGGCGGGGGGACGGACCGACAGACAGACAGACGGCCGGCTCCCGCCCCAGCGGGCAGGCAGGCAGGCGGCGGCGGCGGAGACGGGGGTACGACGGGGAGGACCGGGTCTGGGAGTTTCCTCTCAACTACCGGGGAGAAACTCCCCGCCGCCGCCGGAGGGAAGACCCAGACGGTGTTTTCCTCCCGGGGGCCGCGCTCCCCCGCCCCGCGTAGCGGCGGTCGCCGCCGCCACCGGCGCCTCCTCCGCCTGCTCCTCTTTCTCCACCACCGCGGGCCCCGGTGTCCCCGGCCAGCACTATGCCCATCTTACTGTTCCTGATAGACACGTCTGCCTCTATGAACCAGCGCAGCCATCTGGGCACCACCTACCTGGACACGGCCAAAGGCGCGGTAGAGACCTTCATGAAGGTACCGACTGACCGAGCCCGGGCGGCGACCCGGCCGGGGGCCCGCGGGCGGGCGGCGGGGCGGCGGGGAGCGCGGCCGGGCGGCGAGGCGGGGGCGGCGGGGACCCGGCTGCGGGAGCCGCCGGGCTCGGGAGCCCCCTCCCCCACCGCGCGGGCGGGCGGGCGGGCGGGCGCTGCGAGCCGGGCTCGGCCCGGCCCGGCCCGGGCTCCGGCCCCGGCCCCGGGCGGCGTGGAGGGCGATCTGTGTGTGCGGGCGGCGCGGAGGGGCCCGGCGTGTGCGGTACTGGGGGGGGGGGGGCGGCGGGCCGCTGGGCCCCTCCGCCGCCGCCGCCGCGGAACCTGGCCTCGGTGCTTCCCTCTCACTCGCCCGTCCTCCCTCCGCCCCCGCCCGCTCTCCTGCAGCTCCGGGCCCGGGATCCTGCCAGCCGAGGGGACAGGTATATGCTGGTCACTTTCGAAGAGCCGCCCTATGCTATCAAGGTAACCGCGCCTGCCCTCCCCCTTCCCTTTCCTGTTCCCTCCTCGCTCACCGCCCCCCCATTCACCCTTCAGCCCGCTCCCCTCCCCCACCGCGGCGCTCCGGGCGGGCGCCGAGGTCCTCTCCCCGCGGGCGCCCCCTCCCCCGCCCGGGAGCCGCGGCGGCGCCGAGTCCGGGCCACCGCCGTCCCCTCCCCAGCCCGGCCCGGCCCGGCCCGGTGGCGGCCGCGGCGGCCGCGCTGCGATCAACATGGCCGACATTTCCCCTCCGCGGCGTGAGCGGCAGCAATGAACTGTGGGGGATATTTATTCAACTTAGCCCGAGTGACAGCCGGCCCGGCGCTGGGCGCCCGGGTTTGCATTAAAGGGGAATCGGCCCGGGGCCTGGCCGCTCTCCGCGGGCCAGCGAGCCTGGTGGGGGGCCGCGGGGCTCGATCTTAGTCTTCCCCGGAGGCCGCGGGTCAGCGGGGCAGCTGTAGGCTGACTTCATTAGTCCTGCCCGCGTCTGCTGCTGCTTTCCGCTGGCACTTTGCATCCCTGGGTTTTGGGTGTTAGGTTGGGGAGCGCCTTTCCCAGGGAAGTTAGGAAGTAGTTTGGCTGTCCAAAGCTGTAGTGTGGGCAGGTTCATTCTTGGCCACCTTTAGAGGAGAGTTTCTTCAAACCTTAGTGTAAAGCAAAGAAGCTATTTGGTAAACTACAGATTGTAATGGTGTTTTCTGTATACATGGCTTTAAATAGTGAAAACAACACAAAACGCTTTCTTACATATTTCTTTTTAGGCCGGATGGAAAGAAAACCATGCAACGTTTATGAATGAACTGAAAAACCTTCAGGCTGAAGGACTTACGACTCTTGGCCAATCCCTAAGGACAGCTTTTGATTTATTAAATTTAAATAGATTAGTAACTGGCATAGACAACTATGGGCAGGTAGGTTGAATATTAAGGTGGAAAACAGTTGATTTTTCTTTTTGTGGAAAACAGTCCAGTCCAAAACTATATAATATGAAATACAGTACAAAAGATTTTAGATTAAAATACAACAACACAAAAATGAAACATACTACTATATATGTTTTTTAGTTCTCTTTTTCATCTTAAAATGTATTTGTTACCCTGCACTCACATAATAGATAAATATCCTGCTTCACCATACGCAGTTTCTCTGATTCTCTACCTACAGGCTATTAGTCTGCGGTAACTTACAGACACTAGTTGATTAGTGGTCTTCATTTCTATGCTGGAAAAAAATGTTACAAGAAATTATTCTGTTTATTATATCAGGGTTTAATTTAGCCATATTGTATAACTATTCTGAAAGGTAAGATTTTCATTGGAGTGCAGTCATTAGCTGAATACATTTAAGATTTCTCAGCTTTTGAAGCTTATACCATAAGCATTTATTCAGGAAGAATTCTTAATTCATTACTGAATTAAGTGGCAGGACCAGAGGTGGTTTTTTTAAAATTTATTTTTATGTTCTAAAACCTTGGGAAAGAGGCTGTTTGAAAGTATGAAAGAACCTTTCCTTACTCCCTTATCCCATTCCCTACACTCTTCCACCTACTGCACTTGCTTGTATCTATTTGAAGATGAGAAAGAACTTTAAATCACATGATGGTTCACTATGGAATAATGTAAGGCAGTCTGTTATAACTTTTTGAGATGTGAGGCCTGGAAAATAAAAATGTGTTATGTTACACATAAAAATATTATATCCAAGGAGTTTAATTTTTATGCTGAAGTGCAAAGCACTATTACCACAATGATATATTTAGGTATACATCTTGTTCTTTTCTCAAGGTTCATGAGCCACAGTTTTCATGAATTTCACAAATTTCAGGGGCAAATAACCTTACTACAATTTGTCGTTGCTTTTATATAGAAAGAAACAATTGTTCTCTTAGTTTAGAAATGTTGGCACTTTATTTCTTAGGAACTTAGCCATCTAGCATTTAGTGTGCTTTGGAATTCGGAGTCACTTTGTTTCTTTTTTTTATCTAAAAGGATTCCCCTGTTTAATTAAGCAAATGTGTATTTTCCTATCACATTAATTTTTTGTTTCCCCTTCTCTGTGTTGTTTTATTTTGCAACTCAGTATTTTAGGCACATTTACCAGAACTATTTTAGATTGTTTTTGTAAAAAATGGATTTAATTTCCTTCCATATTTATTTGTTATATGTAGTACTTACAGTTTTTCATTGCTTAAGGTTTTGATCTAAATTTCTTTTAGATAAAAAAAAAATTGAAACTTGCCATTGGTTATCCATTTTTGGTCATCAGGTTTTCAGTATGTAGCAGAACTATTGATTTCCTGTTTTTTTTAGCATTACATTTTCTAAGTAGGAAAGACAACTAGACACATTTACTGTCTATAAACTAATTAAAAATATTTCTTAGGGTGCTTCCTTAGAAAAACTGATTATCATGGAGAGAGACTGAGGACATTTGTAATGTAAACCTGTATTTTCTTTCTCCCAGTTGCCATTTTCCACTGGAGATCACTTAAATTCTTGTCCCTAAAGATCACAGAAAGCTTGAGGCTGAAGGTGGTCCAGCTGTGCTGTTACCAGTTTGACCGAGAGAAAAAGCCTGGAGATTAGGATGTTTTTGCACGTTAAAACTCATTCAACAAAGGGAAAGAATAATATTTCTCAGTTATTTTGATGAATAAATGAGGAGAAATATTAATACTTAAGTCCTGAGCTGGCACGTAAAATGACACTAGCATTAAACTAACTTAGGAAGCCACAATTTCAAAATGGAAATGAAAATGCTGGAGTAAAGTGTTTAGTGAGAAGAAAAAATCTTCCCAGGTGATATTTTTCATCTTAAGACTTTTTTGCTAATTTAGATAGTGTACATTTACAATTCAATAAAAGGGTAAATTGTGAAGAATTTTGGATGTCTCAACACAAAATACAGTTCATGCATTTTCTTTGTAAAAGCACGTTGTATCTGCCTGTTTTCTGTGGAATACCCCTTACCCTGTTTTTACATAAGTAACTTTCCTCATGCTCTGTGCTAGCATCTGTGGAGCCCACAAAACTAAATATTTGTATATAATCACAATAATTGAAGGAAATGAGAAAATCAGATGTCTGATTTTATAGAGCATTTGAAGACCTTTTACTTTTCTAGGTTTTCTTAAATATCTAAATTTTATTCTTCACCGTGTGTGTATGTATGTGTATGTATGGCTTAGATAATGCAAACTTGCTCCCCCCACATACATGCACATATGTGATTTTTCTATAACCAAAAGTATTCTTAATATCTATATTGCATCTGTTAATTTAGTTAGCATACCTATAAGTAAAACATGTTTGAGATATTAGGATACTAACGAATCTGCAGGGACTCTCTAGAGTAGCTGAGAACAAAGAATGATTCTTGGTGAATGTTTTCCTCAAGCACTTTCGATATCCCACTAAAAATATTCCTTGCATTTAGAAGTCCTTTAAATATTTAATTTTGATAATCAGTACCATGTCTACAGTCATGGAACAATGTGTAGCTTCTAGTCAAATCTTTTTCTTAATTATAGCAGCTCATTAAATTGCTTATCATTGCAGCTAAATTCAATATATGTATTTTTCACATGTTCACCAGAGTTTCAAAAATAATGCTGATCTTTTGAGAGCCACTGAACATTTGAACCAGCCTTAATTTCTAAGTTAGGGCACATCTGAAGTTATTATAGAAGTCTGATTGAAGTTTTATATGTAGATTGGTTTATTTTTCATACTGTTCCAAATTACTCTGTTTTCTTTAAATGTTTTCAATATCCCCCACCCTTTTTTAAAAGTTCAGTTCCAGCTATATTCAGATGTTGAATATTATTCTAGCCTGTAATTCATTGTCACTAGACTGATTCCATACTCCTATAAATCAGTATACTAGTACTGGTTAGGTTATTTCAGGATTTAGAATGAATTTACCTGACCTGCTACTACTCTGTGTCCCCTCTGTGAAGATAATCCTTAATCAATACCCTAAAATGAGATGTGTTTTTAAATTTTTTAAGGATTTTCAATACTAAGTGTAAACTTCATTGGAAAATGGTGGTTTTCAGATAAGATTAAATGGAATGAATCTTAGGGAGAATCATTTTAACTAATTTTATACTTCAGCATAAAGAACTTCTTGTGAACTTTGCAGGAAAATGCAAGTAGAATTTTTCCTCCTTTACCCAAGCAGTATACATTTAATACTCAGATAGTACAAAATAATGGCTTCTTTTAATGTAGGTAGGTAAAGTAATGAAAACTTGATTCCCATTTTTTTTTTAAATAGTTTATTGATATTTAACAGAGAGGAAGGAAGAGTGATAGAGAGCTAGAAACATCGATGAGAGAGAAACATCGACCAGTTACTTCCTGCACACCCCCAACCGGGGATGTGCCCGCAACCAATGTACATACCCCTGACCGGAATCGAACCCGGGACCTTTTAGTCCGCAGACCGAGGCTCTACCACTGAGCCAAACCGGTTTCGGCGCCCCATTTGGGTTTTTGGTTTCCCATAAGCTATCAAATCTATTCACAGTAGTTTGGTATTTATTAATGTATAGACATCTTCGCAATAGAAAAGTAGATGATTATACTTGAATCTACTATTGTGCTGAATATGAACTGGTGGTGGAAACACAATGGTGAATTGTATTTGGTAAATTTTTCCAGTGCCTGAATATTTTTCCTAAATTTTAAATTGTGACAACATATAACAAAATTTACAATCTTCACCATTTTCACATGTACTAGTATAGTTTGGTCACATTGTTGTTCCAACCTAACTTTTCATTTTGCAAAACTGAAACTCTGTACCCATTAAACAGTAACTCCTCATTTTCCCTCTTCTCAGCTGTTAGCAACTTCCTTCGTACTTCCTGTCTCTATGAATTTGCACTAAAGATACCTTGTATAAGTGGAATCATACAGTACAGTTGACCCTTGAACAATGCTGGTGTTAGGGACACTTACCCATGCTTTTGACTTCCCCCCACGACCTAAATATTAATAGCCTACTGTTAATTATAAGTGTTACTGATAACAGCCAATTAACACATATTTTCTATGTTATGTATATTATATCTTGTATGCTTATAATAAAGTAAGCTAGAAGAAAAGTTAAAACAATAAGACATTTACAGTGCTGTACTTATTAAAAACCAATAAAAACCAAGTATAATTGGACCTGTGCAGCTCAATTCTATGTTCAAGGGTCAACTGTATTTGTCTTCTTTCAACTGACTTATTTTGCTTAGCGTAATATTCTCAAGGTTCATACATGTCAAGATTTTATTAGATTAAATGCTTAATAGTATTTCATTCTATGTATATACTACATGTTTTTCTATTCATCTGTCAATGGACACTCCGGTTGCTTCCACCTCTTGGCTTTTGTGAATAATGCTGCTATTAACATGTTATGCAAATGTGAAAGGTTTTGTGTTCAGTTCTTTTGGATATATACCATGAAGTGCAGTTGGAGTGAATGGTAAACTTCTTTTTAAATTTTTGAGGAACCGCCATATTGCTTCCCATACCAGTTTACACTATTTTATATTTCCACTAACAAGGCACAGGAATTAGTTTCTCTACATCCTTTCAACACTTAGTATTTTCTATTTTTCTCATATTAGTCATCTTAATGGGTGTCAGGTGATATATCATTGTTTTGTGTTTTTTGAAAATATATTTTTATTTCAGAGAGGAAGGGAGAGGGAGAGAGAGATAGAAACATCAATGATAGAGAACCTTGGCCTGCTAACTCCTGCATGTCCCCACTGGGGGATGAGCCTGCAACTTGGGCATGTGCCCTTGTTTGGAATCGAACCTGGGACCCTTCAGTTCACAGGCCGATGCTCTATCCACTGAGCCAAACTGACTAAAGCTCTCATTGGATTTTTAGCACTACCTGATTGATTGTTATTCATGTAGAGCATCTCTTCATATGCTGGTTGGACATTTGTATATTGGCTTTGGAGAAATGTCTATTCAAGACCTTTGCTCTTTTTCTTTTTTCTTTCTTTTTTCTTTCTTTCTTTCTTTGGCTTTGGAGAAATGTCTATTCAAGACCTTTGCTCTTTTTCTTTTTTCTTTCTTTCTTTCTTTCTTTCTTTCTTTCTTTCTTTCTTTTCTTTTCTTTTCTTTTCTTTTCTTTTCTTTTCTTTTCTTCCCCCCCCTCTCTCTCTCTCTTTTTTTTTTTTAGCTGTAGAAGTTCCCTTATCAGATAATGTGACTTGCAAATATTTTCTCAGATTCCAGTGGTTGCCCTTTCACTCTATTGATTGTGTCCTTTGGTGCACAGAAGTTTTTAAAAAAATATATATTTTATTTAAATATATTTTATTGACTTTTTACAGAGAGGAAGGGGAAGGGATAGAGAGTTAGAAACCTCAATGAGAGAGAAACATCAATCAGCTGCCTCCTGCACACCCTCTATTGGGGATGTGCCTGCAACCAAGGTACATGCCCTTGACTGGAATCGAACCTGGGACCCTTCAGTCCACAGGCTGACGCTCTATCCACTGAGTCAAACCGGTTAGGTCGTGAGAAGTTTTAATTTTTGATGCAGTCTAATTTATCAATGTTTTTATTGTTGTCTGTGGTTTTGGAGTCATATCTAAGCAATCATTGGCAAATCCAATGTCTTTGAAACTTTTCCCTATATTTTGTCATAAGAATTTTAGTTGTAGGTCTTACATTTAACTTTTCAATCTATTTTGAGTAAATTTTTGTATATGTTGTAGGGTAAGGTTCCAACGTCTTTCTTTTGCATGTAGGCATCTAGTATTCCCAACACCGTTTGTTAAGATTGTCCTTTCCCCAAGTGGCAAGTCCTTGAACTTTTTAGCCTCCTAAAATTATTTTCAACAATTGTTACCTGATAGGGGACTCTACAGTAAAACTTGCTTAAATGTTTTTTTCTCCATCTTTTTTTGTGTTAGAAGAGGAATGACCAGTAATATGAAAATTTGAGTCCCTGTTCTGACATCAGCATTTGCATTACTTTGTAACATTGGACATTTACTTTACTACCCTATCTCTCTGCTGCTTCATATTCTAATGAAGCCAGTGAACTGTTGTTAGACTCAATGAGAGGTCTGACGAGAGGGTTATATGGGATGGTATAGTAAAATGTATTTTTAAAAATTATGAAGTGCTCAGTAAGGCACAAAGCATACTTTTTTTTCATCAATAGATTAGTTTATTAACCTCTAATTTTCTATTATTTTCATTTTAAAATTTGAGATTACGATTATAAAAATCTAGTGATATGTTAAGCTGGTTTTTATTACATGGCTTAAAATCTATTAGTGGTATATTAAGTGCATATTTTTCTTTGGCTTTATATTCTTTTTTTGGGAAACAGTGTAGTAAATATTATAACTTGGTAAAGTTGTCATAATTGCAATTGATAAACAGGGCTAGTATTTAAAAAATTTGTTAAGCAAAAGTTGGACATGTTCAGCAGGTAAATCATTGTTTTGCAGGAATTAAAGTTAGAAAAGGAATGCTCATGCTTTAGGATTCTTTCAAAGAGGGAGCTCCCCCTAGTGCATTTAGGATGAGATTTAAATAAGGAAGCTTTGAGGAGCACGTCTGTTGGATAAATCAAGGGATATTTCAATAAGGTTTGACTGAGCTCAGAGCAACAGAAGGGTATGGTTTATTTCCAATAGAGTGTTAATTTTAAAGGTGGTAATTTAAAAAAAAAATTGAAGGTTTATTTTCTTTGAACACACTTGCTATAATTTTTCTTCATAATTTTACACTTTACATTTTTTTTTCTGAAGGGTCAAAAACTTCCTTTTTTTGACTTTCCAAAAGAAAATGAAAAACAATAGATATCATTGCATTCTTATCTAGAAATTATTAAAAAGGAATGAGTACAAAAAGCAAAAGTAATAGGTTCTGCTTCTTCAAAGAGAATTTTATTTTTCCTTCTTTCAAGAGGTTGTCAATAATTATGTATTAAACTATGTACAACCGAAAATTAAAAGGCCAGCAATAAATCTAATATTTGAATGAAATAATTCACTTATTCAAGTATTTTGAATTGATTTAAGATATTTGTGTTCAGAATTAGCTAAAAAGATAGTTTATCCATGTTCATATCATGGGTTTCTTCAAAGAGATTGTGTAATATTTTGTAACTTGAGATTTTCTTAAATATTTAAAATTATTTTTAGCCATCATAATCCTTCACCCAAATCTATAATCTTGCTGGGCTTTTTTTTTTTTTTTAATCTATTTTATTGATTTTTTTACAGAGAGGAAGGAAGAGAGATAGAGAGCTAGAAACATTGATGAGAGAGAAACATCGACCAGCTGCCTCCTGCACACCCCCTACTGGGGATGTGCCCGCAACATGCCCTTGTCCGGAATCGAACCCGAGACCTTTCAGTCCGCAGACCGACGCTCTACCGCTGAGCCAAACCGGTTTCGGCTATTTAGACTTTTTGTTACTGGAAATCCCAAATGCAAGTTCAACTATATAGAAATAATATTTGTTATTTACCTAGCAAAGTATTTGCTTGGTACATAGTAGAAATTCAGATGATGAGGTAATTATCATCATCCTGAATTGTAAGGTAAACATTTAATAGGATAAAGCTTTCCAACTTGAAAACTTTGAGAGAAGAAAAACAGTAAAAGGTGTTTCATAATTTATGGGGACCAAGAGTTAGCAATTCAGTAGGTCCAGCTAAAGTAAAATATCTTGTCACAGAGATGCAATGGTTTTTGGTTTTGAATTGAAGCTCTATGGATTGCTTCAGCAATACTTTCCTGTGGGTGTTAAAAAAATATTTTCCCTCAAATCTGTTTTTTGTTCAAAAATAGTTAATCAAAGTAAGCACTTTTATTAAAAAGGGTTTTTGATTTTCAAAGCAAGAAAGGATTTCTTTTTGAGAAATTTAGATTCAATTTCTAGGGCTTTGAAATAGTACTAGGGGCCCAGTACATATCAGCCTAGTAAAGTCTTATATCAGCCTACTAATGTCTTACCACTAGTTTGTACAGACTCTTGCCTTTCTTATCTGTTCCTTAAAAGGGTATGGCATTGTAATATATGTATAATTTTATTCATAGTTTTGTCCAGAAAAGCGCTCTAGCTTCACTCAAGGTGAAGGTTCTTGGAAGGATTAAAGCATCTAAAAAAATTTATAGTAGAAATATGAACAGTTCTGACTATTTGAAAAAAAGTAATTGTAGCATTAGCTGTTATGTAATATAATTTGTAACTAGTAAATGACAGGATTGATACTGGCATGTTAAATGAATACTTTACCTTTGTCTGAAACCTGGTAAACATAATTAGATATTAGAAAGCACCAACAAAGTCTTCCAGCTATTAATGGAGTTTAAACACTGAAAGCATCCAAACAATTATTCTGGAAGGGTTAAAAACAATAGGTCATTATTACTTTAAAAAAAATAATTTGGCAGGTCATTATTACTTTTGACAATAGATTATATATTTTTTGACAGTTTTATTTATTTATTTAGTGTCAACCATAATTTATTTATTTATTTATTTAAATTAAATTATTATCTGTGTACATATATTACCATTGGGCCCCCCCCCCCCCAAACATTCCCTCCCTCCCCAGAGTTTTGTGTCCATTGGTTATACTTATGTGCATGTGTACAAGTCCTTTGGTTGATCTCTTATTTCCCCCATATTTCCCTCCCCTCCCCGCTGTAATTAGACAGTCTGCTTGTTGTGACAATAGATTATTTTTAATCACTGGGATTGAAGATGTTTGAGTATGCAGTGTTCTATGAAAAGTTGGCTGTGAAAAATCACAGAACCACTACTTTCACATGGAAACATATTTATTTAAAAAAATTAAATCTCTATTGTAAAGTATTACAATAATTGAAAGTATTATACATGTCCTTATTTCCCCTCCCATTGACCCCTTCTAGCCCATCCCTACTCCCCACACCAGGCCTTCACCAACCAATTTTCTGTGTCTTTGGGTTATGTATATATGCATACAAGTTCTTTGATTGATCTCCTTACCTGTCTCCCTCCTCCGCTTTCCCTCGGATTCCACAATCTGTTCTATGCTTCTGTGTCTCTGGATCTATCTTGTACATGTTGAATTTAATTCTGCTAATAGCAAAAGTAAACTTTTAGTCCCTCTACTGGCTGCCTTTGTTGTAGCAGAGCTTGCTTATTTATTTATTTATTTATTTATTTATTTATTTATTTATTTATTTAGAGATCTTGTAACAAAACAAGTCTGTTTATAACTTTATGACCAATATGAATTTTGAGGCAAATTCTAAATATGGACTGTTTTCCAATGATAGTCTTAATGTTTATGAAGTCGAAAAATAGAATTGACAGGTAAAATAGCATAGCAACAGGAAACCAAGCAAAGGAATAGTCCTACAGTAGTTAATTTAATTGCAGATGGAATATAGTAAATAAAATCAAACTTATTTAATACCATTCGTCATTGAGTGAATACAGCATAATCCAGATTGGTTGTAGAATTGTTAGCTGCTACCAACAGGACTTTCAGGTGTTGCAAAAGACCTTATGATTTGGAGTTGAATTAAGGTTCTGGCTTTGCCAGTTACCATCTAGATGGTTTTGGGTTATATCATTTAATCTCTCTGAACATTTACTTGCCTCACCAAGTTTTTAGGGTCATATGAGGTAAATTATTATTAGAGGTCTGGCGCATGAAATTCGTGCACAGGTAGGATCCCTAGGCCTGGCCTGCCATCAGGGTCAGTCTTCCTTGGCTGCCAGCAGCCGGACATTCTCTCCTCCACTCCCCCACTTGGGCCACCACCACTGGCCGCCATCTCCCAGTTATCAGAGCCTGTTGGCCGGGGGAGGTATCAAGAGGTTGGCCCAGGGCCCCGGCGTCACCTGTGTCCACTACCACCCACCCTTAGATCCCCATTCCTCATTGGGTGATAGGGGCCTGTGGGCTGGGGGCAGTTCCTGCGTTGAGCGTCCGCCCCCTGGTGGTCTGTGCATGTCATAGCCAACCAGCCATTCCGCCATCTGGTCTATTTGCATATTTTGCTTTTATATATAGAGATTATTATTAAGGACATGGTTATTACAGTAATTTCAGGAATAGCCTCTGGAAGGGGGAGACTACAGTGTATATAAAATATAGTAAAATTTCAATTTAAAGCTTCATTTTGTTAAGGAAAAAGTAACTTTGAATTTACTTTAAATTTTAATAACAGACTTTTTGCTGAATTAATGAATTTTTAAGAATAGGTTTTTTCTAAAAAAAAAATTGATTTCAGAGATAGGAAAGGAGAGGAAGAGATAGAAACATTAATGAGAATAACGAATCTGCTGCCACTGCATTCCCCTTCCTGTGATTGAGCCTGGGCTTGTGCCCTGACCAGGAATTGAACACTGACATCCTGATTTATAGGTCAATGCTCAACCACTGAGCCACATTGGCCAGACTTGAATGCATTTTAATTTGATCTTTAGATATTATGGTTCTTAAGAAAGTATGTTAGTTTTGGATTGACATAATCATCTATAGACTTCTTAATACACCATAGATTATTGTTATTTTACTATAGATATGACCAGTTCTCTTTGCTGTGTATATAATTCTCAATGTGCTTATATAGGAACTAGAGGCCTGGTGTAAGAGATTCGTGCACGGGTGCAGTCCTAAGACTGGTCAGAAAATAAGACTGACTTAAGTTAAAATACAGATGAAACAGAGACACTACAGCAAGTCTTTTGTCCATGCTGTGGTGGCTTTAAGATATTTGCTGGTTTGTTTTTATTTATTTTTTTTATTTATTTATTTTTTTTTTATTAAGGTATTATCTGTATACATAGCTTATCATTGCCCCCCCCCCCCCCCAATATATGCCCTCCCTCCCCAGAGTTTTGTGTCCATTGGCTATTCTTATATGCAAGCATACCAGTCCTTTGGTTGATCTCTTATCTCCCCCAGATCTCCCTACCCCCCCCCCCCCGCTGTCATTTGACAGACTGCCTGTTGTTTTACTGTCACTAT
Organism: Vespertilio murinus; assembly: GCA_963924515.1. Classification (NCBI taxonomy): domain Eukaryota; kingdom Metazoa; phylum Chordata; class Mammalia; order Chiroptera; family Vespertilionidae; genus Vespertilio; species Vespertilio murinus. The sequence continues at coordinate 82,937,433 of OZ004707.1, read as the reverse complement.
ATCAATCTTTCTGTTCATTCGTTTATAATGATCTTTAATATCCATAAATGAGTGAGGTCATGTAGTGTTTCTCTTGCATTGACTGGCTTATTTCACTCAGCATGATGCTCTCCAATTCCATCCAAGTTACTGCAAATGATGAGAATTCCTTCCTTTTTATGGCAGCATAGTATTCCATGGTGTAGATGTACCATAGTTTTCTGATCCATTCATCTGCTGACGGGCACCTAGGCTGTTTCCAAGTCCTAGCTATTGTAAATTGTGCTGCTATGAACATAGGGGTGCATATATCCTTTCTGATTGGTCTTTCTAGTTTCTTGGGGTATATTCCTAGTAGTGGGATTACTGGGTCAAATGGGAGTTCCATTTTCAGTTTTTTGAGGAAGCTCCATACTGTTTTCCACAGTGGTTGCACCAACCTACAATCCCACCAGCAGTGCACGAGGGTTCCTTTTTCTCCACAACCTCGCCAACATTTGTTGTTTGTTGTTTTGTTGATGTTGGCCATTCTGACAGGTGTGAGATGGTACCGCATTGTTGTTTTGATTTGCATCTCTCGGATAATTAGTGACTTGGAGCATGTTTTCATGTGCCTCTTGGCCTTCCTTCTGTCTTCTTTTGAGAGGATTCTATTTAGGTCCATTGCCCATTTTTTAATTGGCTCATTCATTTTCCTTTCATTGAGTTGTATAAGCTGTCTGTAGATGTTGGAGATTAAACCTTTATCAGTGATATCGTTTGCAAATATGTTCTCCCATACAGTGGGTTTTCTTGTTGTTTTGTTGATGGTTTCTTTTGACGTAAAAAAGCTTTTTATTTTGATGTAGTCCCATTTGTTTATTTTCTCTTTAGCTTCCATTGCCCTAGGGTTAGTATCAGTGAAGAAGTTCTTTAGGCATATGTCTGAGATTTTGCTGCCTGTGGATGCCTCTAGTATTTTTATGGTTTCCCGTCTTATGTTTAAGTCCTGTATCCATTTTGAGTTTATTTTTGTGTATGGTGTAAGTTGGTGATCTAGTTTCATTCTTTTGCATGTATGTGTCCAATTTTCCCAACACCATTTATTAAAAAGACTGTCTTGACTCCATTGTATGTTCGTGCCTCCTTTGTCAAATATTAATTGAGCATATTGATTTGGGTTGATGTCTGGATTCTCTAATCTATTCCATTGATCAATATGTCTGTTCTTGTGCCAGTACCAGGCTGTTTTGAGAACAGTTGCTTTGTAATACAGCTTGAAATCTGGTATTGAGATTCCTCCTACTTTACTCTTATTTCTTAAGATTGCTGAGGCTATTCGGGGTCTTTTATTGTTCCAAATGAATTTTTGGAGAGTTCTTTCTAGGTCTGTGAAGTATGTCCATGGTATTTTCATGGGGAGTGCATTGAACTTATATATTGCTTTGGGAAGTATGGACATTTTGATGATGTTGATTCTACCAATCCATGAACATGGTATGTTCTTCCATCTGTTTACATCTTTCTCTATTTCTTTTTTCAGTGTCCTGTAGTTTTCTGCATATAGGTCTTTTACCTCCTTGGTTAAGTTTATTCCTAGGTACCTTAATTTTTTTGGTGCGATGGTAAACGGGATTGCTTTTTTAGTCTCTGTTTCTGTAAGTTCACTATTGGTGTAGAGAAATGCCATTGATTTCTTGGCATTTATTTTGTATCCTGCTACATTGCCAAATTCGTTTATTAAGTCTATTAGCTTTTTGATGGAGTCTCTTGGGTTTTTTATGTACAATATCATGTCATCTGCAAATAGTGACAGCTTTACTTCTTCTTTTCCGATTTTGATGCCTTTTATTTCCTCTTCTTGTCTAATTGCGATGGCGAGTACTTCCAGTACTATGTCAAAGAGGAGTGGTGAGAGTGGGCATCCCTGTCTTGTTCCTGTTCATAGAGGGAATGGTTTTAGTTTTTGCCCATTGAGCATGATGTTGGCTGTGGGTTTATCATATATAGCTTTTATTATGTTGAGGTATGATCCTTGTACTCCCACCTTGATGAGAGTTTTTATCAGGAAAGGGTGTTGGATTTTATCAAATGCCTTTTCTGCATCGATAGATATGACCATATGATTTTTATCTCTCAATTTGTTTATGTGATGTATCACGTTTATTGATTTGCGAATATTGTACCATCCTTGCATTCCTGGTATAAAACCTACTTGGTCATGGTGTATGATCTTCCTGATGTACTGCTGGAGCCGATTTGCTAGAATTTTGTTGAGGATTTTGGCATCTATGTTCATGAGGGATATTGGCCTGTAATTCTCTTTCATTGAGTTGTCTTTATCTGGTTTTGGTATTAGGGTGATGCTGGCTTCATAAAAGGAGTTTGGCAGTGTTCCTTCCTCTTGAATTTTTTGGAAAAGTCTGAGGAGGATAGGTTTTAGTTCTTCCTTGAATGTTTGGTAAAACTCTCCTGTGAAGCCATGTGGCCCTGGGCTTTTGTTTGCTGGAAGCTTTTTGATGACTGCTTCAATTTCTTCCCAAGTTACTGGTCTATTGAGATTTTTAGATTCTTCCTGATTGAGTTTTGGAAGGTTGTATTTTTCTAGGAATATGTCCATTTCCTCCAGGTTGTCCTGTTTGTTGGAATATAGTTGTTCATAGTATTTTGTAACAATCCTTTGTATTTCGGCGGGGTCTGTTGTTATTTCACCTCTTTCATTTCTAATTTTGTTTATTTGGGTCCTCTCTCTTTGTTTCTTGGTTAGCCTGGCTAGAGGCTCATCAATCTTGTTAATCCTTTCAAAGAACCAGCTCTTGGTTTTGTTGATCTTATGTATTGTGTCTTTGGTCTCTATGTCGTTAATCTCCGCTCTGATTTTTATTATTTCCTTCCTTCTGCTTACAGTGGGCCTTTCTTGCTGTTCTTTTTCTAACTGTTTGAGTTGTAGGGTAAGATAATTTGTTACCATTCTTTCTTGTTTTTTGCAATAGGCTTGTAGGGATATGAACTTCCCTCTCAAAACAGCTTTTACTGTGTCCCATAGATTTTGGATTGTTGTGTTTTCATTGTCATTAGTTGCCATGATGTTTTTGATTTCTTCCTTGATTTCTCTGGTAACCCAGTCTTTGTTCAATAGCATGCTATTTAGTCTCCATGTGTTTAATTTCTTTGGCTTATTATTATTGTAGTTGATTTCCAATTTTATGGCACTGTGATCTGAGAAAATGCTTGATAAGATTTCTATCTTCTTGAATTTGAAGAGACTTTGCCTATGTCCCAATATGTGGTCTATCTTTGAGAATGACCCGTGTGCACTTGAGAAGAATGTATATTCTGTGGCTTTGGGATGAAATGTTCTGAAGATGTCAATTAATTCCATCTGGTCTAATACGTCATTTAGAATTGACGTTTCTTTACTGATTTTTTGTTTAGATGATTTGTCCAGAGGTGACAATGGAGTATTAAAATCTCCTACTATGATAGCATTGCTATTAATCTGTCCCTTAATGTCCTCCAGCAGTTTCTTTATGTATTTGGGTGCTCCCAAATTGGGTGCATATATGTTTACCAGGGTTATTTCTTCTTGTTGGATTACACCCTTTAGTATTATGAAGTGGCCTTCCTTATCTCTTGTTATGTCCTTCACTTTGAGATCTAGTTTGTCAGATATAAGTATTGCTACCCCAGCTTTTTTTTCGTTTCCGTTTGCCTGGAAAATCTTTTTCCATCCTTTCACCTTCAGTCTGTGGGCGTCTGTTTTTCTGAGGTGGGTTTCTTGTAGACAGCAGATGAATGGGTTTTGCTTTCTTATCCATTCTGTTACCCTATGTCTTTTAATTGGAGCATTTAAACCATTTACATTTAAAGTAATTATTGAAAGGTAGGTATTTGATGCCATTTTTATTCTATCCCCCTGTGTTCCTTCTTCACTTCCTATTTCTTTATTATTACAGTAGACCCTTTAGCATTTCTTGCATTGCTGGTTTGTTGGAGATAAATTCCTTTAGTCTGTTTTTGTCGGTGAAGCTCCTGATTACACCTTCAATTTTGATTGACAGCCTTGCGGGGTACAGTATTCTTGGGTTCAGACCCTTCCTTTGCATGACTTTGTATATGTCATCCCATTCCCTTCTGGCCTGATGAGTTTCTGTTGAGAAATCAGTTGCTAGTCTGATGGGGTTTCCTTTATATGTAACTTTCTGTCTCTCTCTGGCTGCTTTTAAGATTCTGGTTTTGTCGATGTTTTTTGCCAGTTTAATTATAATGTGTCTGGGTGTTGATCTTTGGGGGTTCATTTTGTTGGGGACTCTTCGAGCATCTTGGATTTGTGTTGGTTTTTTCTTCTCTATCTCAGGAAAGTTTTCTGTCATTATTTCTTGAAATACTTTTTCCATATCTTGCTCAGTTTCCTTTCCTTCTGGAACCCCTATTATTCTAATATTGTTTTGTTTTGTATTGTCCCAAAGCTCCCTTAGGCTCTCCTCCTGTTTTTTAATTTTTTTTTCTAGCAACTGCTGTAATTGGGTATTTTTTTCCATTTTGTCTTCTAGCTCACTGATGCGGTCTTCTGCTTCATCTAGTCTACTCTTGATGCTTTCTATTGAGTTCTTCATAGTAGCGATGTCATTTTTCATTTCTTCTTGGGTCACCTTCATTTCCTCTTGGGTCACCTTCATTTCCTCTTGGGTCTTCTTCATTTCCTCTTGGGTCTTATTCATATTGTCAAATTTGTCTTCCATTCTTTTTAGCCAACTTATGATCATTACTCTGAATTCTTGCTCTGGTAGGTTGCTTGCCTCTAACTCGTTTACTTCATTTTCTGGTGATGGTTGATTTTCTTTCACAGGCGGGTTGTTTCTTAGTCTCCCCATGATCTCTCTTTATAGGGTGCCTGGTAACGTAGTTCTCTCCCTCCTGCTTTGATTTAAAGGCACAAAATACAACACAACCAGGTACAACACGCAAGGCACTGGACAGAAATGTGTTTGCAATATTAATATCCTCCAATAAAGGTGTCTAGAACCCAGATAACAAGAACATACAATCCAATAAAAAGAATAAGCAAACCAATCTTACACACACACAAAAAAGCATAAACCTTTGATATAGTTAGCATTCAACATACAACAACAAAGGGGTAGAGAGAAGGCTTTTTTTTTTTTTTTTTGGTGGGGGGGCAGTGGCAAGGTAGGTGTGAATGGGATTGGAGCAGGGGGTTGGGAATTATATATACACAGGACAGGTGAAAATTTTGGAGAGGGTAAACAGAAAGAGTAAGGAAAATCTATAGCAGTAAAGGGTTAAGATAAGCAGGACACCAAAGGTAAAGGGTTAGGAATAGAGAGATGTCATAAAGGTAGGTTTGAGATAGAATAGAGCGTTGGAGAAGGCAAGGTATGAATAGTTTTTAGAATAGTAATCCCGAAGGAGGAAATAGAGAAAAAAGGAAATAGAGGAAAAAGGAAAAAAAAAATAGAAAGCAAAAAAAAAGGAATATAATATGACACTTAAAAAGTAGTAATAAAAATAAACAAAAGAAAATAAGATAAAAAAGATAAAAAAGGTAAAATAGTAGTAGTAATAATGTTGATTACCTATAAAAATGAATTAATTAAAAAGGTAAAATCTAGTGCTGGCAGATGAAAGAAATTTCTTGAGTAAACTTTGCAATTAAAGTAGGTAAAAAACAAAAATTCAACAGTTAAAAAAATAAAAATTGAAAATTAAAAATTAAACAAAATTTGCAGTAATGAAGGTCATTCACTTTCTGTGTTGCTATGTCTCGCACGCCTGGTTTGTTTTTAAAAGGTAGCAAGTCAACCAAAGTAGTTTTAACTTAAAGATGGAATCAAGATACAGCAGTTTTGAAGATATTAGGATATCTTGTTGTTCTTTAGTTCCCTTTGCCAATGTTTTAGCTACAGTGGTATTTGTAGAGAACAGTAAAGGAGAGATACTGTTATATGTACAAAGATATGTACATTTAAAATGAGAGTAGAGCTTATGTATTATGCACCTAACACAATGGCTAATGTATAGTAGCCACTCAGTAAGTGTTTGAATGACAAACGGGAATGTGAATGGATAGTGATAGCCAGGCAGATACAGGAGGGAGTGTACCTATGTAGCCTAGCAAGTTCATGAGTTATGTGTTAAGTTTGGGAAGCACTCATTTATATGGAAGTGAAGGTAGCATTTTTTAACCTTATTGAAGTTTGAATAATTTTAAATGGGTTAAAAACTTTGACAGGTTTATACTAGGCTATATAATTAGTGAATAATGAATATTTAAGTGCCCATTATTTAAATATTTTGTGTTCACGCTCAAGGAGGAAATATAACATAATCCTTGTCTTTAATGTATTGAAACACATAAAACAATAGCAAGTATTACAAGATAGAGTATTTTTTAAAAATTGTGGTAGAAACAACAAAATTTACCATCTTAACTTTTTTATTTAATATTTTTAATTAAATTATTATCTGTATACATATATTACCATTGGCCCCCCCCCCCCCCCCATACATGCCCTCCTTCCCCAGAGTTTTGGGTCCATTGGTTGTACTTATATGCATGTATACAGGTCCTTCAGTTGATCGCTTATCTCCCCCAGATCTCCCAACCCTCCCCGCTGTAATTTGACAGTCTGCTTGTTGCTTTACTGTCTCTATATCTATCTTTTGGTTCATCAGTTTATAATATTCTTTACTATCCATAAATGAGTGAGGTCATGTGGTGTTTCTCTTTCATTGACTGGCTTATTTCACTCAGCATGATGTTCTCCAATTCTATCCAGGTTACTGCAAATGCTGAGAATTCCTTCTTTTTTATGGCAACATAGTATTCCATTGTGTAGATGTACCATAGTTTTTTGTTCCAATCATCTGCTGATGGGCACCTAGGCTGTTTCCAAATCTTAGCTATTGTAAATTGTGCTGCTATGGACATAGAGGTGCATATATCCTTTCTGATTGGTGTTTCTAGTTTCTTGGGATATATTCCTAGTGGGATTACTGGGTCAAATGGGAGTTTCATTTTCAGTTTTTTGAGGAAACTCCATACTGTTCTCCACAGTGGTTGCACCAGTCTGCATTCCCACCAGCAGTGCACGAGGGTTCATTTTTCTCTGCAACCTCGCCAACACTTGTCCTTTGTTGATGTTGGCCATTCTGACAGGTGTGAGATGGTACCGCATTGTAGTTTTGATTTGCATCTCTCGAATAATTAGTGACTTTGAGCATGTTTTCATGTGTCTCTTGGCCTTCCTTCTGTCTTCTTTTGAGAAGATTCTATTTAGTTCCATTGCCCATTTTTTATTTTTTTATTTTTAAATACATTTTATTAATTTTTACAGAGAGGAAGAGAGAGGGATAGAGAGTTAGAAACATTGATGAGAGAGAAACATCGATCAGCCGCCTCTTGCACACCCCCCACTGGGGATGTGCCCGCAACCAGCGTACATGCCCTTGACCGGAATCAAACCCGGGACTTTCAGTCGGCAAGCTGATGCTCTATCCATTGAGCCAAACCAGTTTCGGCCATTGCCCATTTTTTAATTGCATCATTTATCTTCCTTTTATTAAGTTGTATAAGCTGTCTGTAGATGTTTGAGATTAAACCTTTATCAGTGATAACATTTGTAAATATGTTCTCCCATACAGTGGGCTTTCTTGTTGTTTTGTTAATGGTTTCTTTTGCTGTAAAAAATCTTTTTATTTTGATGTAGTCCCATTTGTTTATTTTCTCTTTAGCTTCCATTGCCCTAGGGGCAGTATCAGTGAAGTTGTTCTTTTGCATATATCTGAGATTTTGCTGCCTGTGGATGCCTCTAGTATTTTTATGGTTTCCCGTCTTATGTTTAAGTCCTGTATCCATTTTGAGTTTATTTTTGTGTATACCATCTTAACTTTTTAAGTGTAGAGTTCAGTAGTGTTAAACATTCACATTTCTGTACAGGGTGTTACATATTTAAATTTAAAAGAATTTGTTAAGGAGAGAGAATAAATGCTGTAGGTAAGTGATACTCAAAATGTACACCATGAAACCACTCCAAATCCAATTTTATTTGAAGAAAAGGTTTATTTATGTTAAATTTGTAAATATATTTACTTGACTTAGGTTTGAAAACTATTATTATTAGAATTTGGAGAAGGAGAGGGGTGTACTTATTTAAGGCTAGAGTAATCAGGGAAGGTTTCATGGAAGAAGAGAATCAAGAAATTTAATCTGTAGACCCCTACCCTCAGCACTTTATGATAAACTACTAGAGGCACGTTGCACAATATTTGTGCAAGAATAGGCCTTCCTTCCCCTGGCTTTGCTCCCGGCTGCCTGGGAGCTGGCAAGTCCTCACTCCCGGCTGGAGCACTGCTCTTGTAGCTCCTTCCGCCCACCTCCCTCATAGCAGGCACCCCACCCCAGTTAGCGGCTCCATGCCTGCATATGCAAATTAACCTACCATCTTTGTCCGGTTAATTTACATACTCACTCCTGATTGGCTGTGGGTGTAGCGGAGGTATGGTCAATTTACATGTTTGTCTATTATTATGTAAGACATCTTAAGGAATGATTAGGAGTTGGGAGGGTTGTGGGCAGGGAAAGGAAAAAGCCTTTTACTTGAGGAAACTAGTCAAAGCTCAACGATGGAATGAGCATTGTCTGTTTCTAGACCCATGAGAAGAACTACATTATCCGAATTTATAATTTATGTTGGGGGTGAATGGTATTAGAAACAATACAGTATAATGTAATAGTTCAAAAAATGTGTCCTATTTACCATGAATGTAGAGGAGGAAGAGAAGGTAAATTCATATGTTATTCCTGCAAAGCTTCTATAACATTTGAATGCTAGTGTGCATTTGAAATCCTCTAGAGCTTATATCCAACATGCTTTATTTGATCAGAGGAAGCTTTTGCCACCTGGACACCAGTTTTAAAAAATGTATATGCCACATACAAGTTGTGTAACTTGATCAAGAAATGTAATCCACCAGACCTCCACCCACAGCATTTTATGATGATTAGATTATAATCACTATTACTGTATGTGAAAATGTGTTTGTAAATTCAATAAATATTGACTATGTACTGTAATATGCCAATGATTGAGAGTTATATAAATGTGTAAGAGAAAGGTTATAGAGCCATAGATGAGTATATGCATGCAAAAATCCTTCTACATAGTTGCTATTCTAAGTATGGTCTGTGCTCATTAGCATCTCCTAGCTTGCAATCTTTTTAGATATGCATAATACTAGTTTCCATTCCATACCTACATTAGACTACATTTTATTAAGATCTCCATGTTCATATACACATTGAAATTTGTCATGCTTTTTAACATCATATCCAATAAACTTCATTCTGGCCTTCAATGTTGTTAGTAACTGAGAATTTGATACCTTTGATTTCAAACACTAGGCTCACCCTCTAGAAACTTCAACCTTTCATTATAGTTTACCGTATTTGCCGGCATATAAGACGATTTTTTTGGCCCTGAAAAATATGTATTTGCCGGCGTATAAGACGACTGGGCGTATAAGGCGACCCCTTAACATTTCCACTAAAAATACAGAGTTTGTTATATACTCGCCGTATAAGACTACCCCCCACTTGGAGGCATATTTTTCAGGGCCAAAGGGTCGTCTTATACGCCGGCAAATACGGTATATAGAATGTGCTTAGTGTCTCAGATGAGAATCACTTATATGTAAAAGATAAGTTTTTGTTTATCTGAGCTCCTATGTCACTTAGAATCCATTATTGTATTTATAGAATGATTTGACCACAGATTTAAATGGAAGTTAATATAGTTATTGCATCTTACCTATAGAGTATTTGAGAGCTTTTTCTCTGTTCCATTGCCACTGCTACTGTTTTTGTACTCTTCACCAAGTAATTTCTTTAAGTAGCCATCCTATGTACTTATAATTTTTTGCATTGGACTATTAATTTTGCTAAGCTCAGGGTAGCCCTAGTTTTTCCATGGAACTAGCTCTTGGATTAAATTACATTGTAATGTTCACCTATCATTTTGCCTTCCTTTTAAAGAAGTTTCTCAGAAAATACTATTTTTCTATTTTATTTATTTATTTATTTATTTAAATATACTTTATTGATTTTTTACAGAGAGGAAGAGAGAGGAATAGAGAGTTAGAAAAATCGATGAGAATCATTGATCAGCTGCCTCTTGCACACCCCCTACTGGGGATGTGCCCGCAACCAAGGTACCTTGACCGAAATCGAACCTGGGACCTTTCAGTCCGCAGGTTGACACTCTCTCCACTGAGCCAAACTGGTTTCGGCTATCTTTCTATTTTAATTTGTAATGTCTGAATGTGCTCAGTTATTTGAATTTAATTATGGAGTCTCTTTTAAGAAATTGAATACTTTAGTCACATAAATATAAATGCTCACTATAAAAATTAAAACAATGTATTGGGAAGTGAAAAACCCACCTTTTCTCTACTTAATCCTACTTCTTTAAAATTTTCTTCTGTTTAGTTTGTTTCCTTCTAATTTTTTTTAAATGTACAAGAGCCTGTATACTATATTTAAAATTTAACAACAAAAAAGGGGGATTTATGTGGTGTTCTAAGAATTGACTTTTTACTCAGGAAAATTAAACTAATGTGTAGATCTTAATATGATTAATGTGTTTTTTGACTTTAGGGAAGAAACCCCTTTTTCTTGGAGCCAGCAATAATTATTACAATTACTGATGGGAGCAAGTTGACTACTACCAGTGGAGTCCAGGATGAGGTAAGTTATGTTTATATCAACATGGGTTATGTAAATACAGTTGAAGATCTTTATTTTTATATGCAACTGCAGGCTATTGACTCCCTTAAATAGATTCTTTTATTATTTGATGCAGTTTAGAGTCATCTGTTTCCTAGTACTCGTACCTTCTCCGTTGTTTGTAGCAACTAGTTTCTAAATTTTCTTGAATAGGAATCCCTTGTATGAAACTATTTTGAGCATACCCCACACCAATTATATGTGTATTTTTGAGTTTATGTGAGAGTGACAATATCAATTCATACAGTAAATTTAGTAAAATTAATTCTTATTTTCAGGTTAAAAAAATGAAGACATCATTCTAGTAGTTTCTTTCCATATTTCAGTGGATTTGTTATGTGCACTTCACTGTGGACACTCCTAGACTAGAATATAGCAAAGCCAAAAGGAGGCTAAGATTAGGAGGTTTTAGGACATTTAAAAAAATATATATTTTATTGATTTTTTACAGAGAGGAAGAGAGAGGGATAGAGAGTTAGAAACATCAATGAGAGAGAAATATCGATCAGCTGACTCTTGCACACCCACCACTGGGGATGTGCCCACAACCAGGGTACATGCCCTTGACCGGAATTGAACCTGGGACCTTACAGTCCACAGGCCGACGTTTTGTCCTCTGAGCCAAACTGGTTTTGGCTAGGACATTTTTATTTGAAGTCAAATATAGTATAATAATAACCTCACCTATTGTCTATAAGCATGCATTATGGAGAGTTGGTTGTGTGTTATGTGATAGGATGAATACAGTAGAACTATTTGTAACTTTAATCTGTTTTTATTGTAGTATTTGAATTGCTCTTGAACATTATATTAGGTTTTTAAGGTAGATTATAGGAAGGAGTTGGTGTAGACCAGCCGTGGGCAAACTACAGCCCGTGGGCCCGATACGGCCCATTCGGCTGTTCTAAACTATTGAAATAAAAAATTTAAAAAAAGACTGTACCCTTTTATATAATGATGTTTACTTTGAATTTATATTAGTTCACACAAACACTCCATCCATGCTTTTGTTCCGGCCCTCCGGTCCAGTTTAAGAACCCATTGTGGGCCCTCGAGTCAAAAAGTTTGCCCACCCCTGGTTTAGACCTTTTTTTTTTCTGCCGAGGGCCATTTGGACATTTATATCGTCATTTGAGGGTCATACAAAATTATCAACTTAAAAATTAGCCTGCTATGTTTGGTCAAACATTTAATTAATTCACCCCTAACGCCATGGTAGGACCAGACCAAATGATTTCACCGGCCTTATATGGCTTGTGGGCCAGATGTTCCCACCCTGGTGTAGACTATTCTCTTAGTTTGTTTGCATTTTCTTTAGAACCTTTAATTCTCATTGTATCAACAGAGGGTTTGATTAAGTAAGAAAAGTGTAGTTTTTAGTCAAAACAGGTTTAGCTCAGTGGATAGAGCGTCAGCCTGCGGACTGAGGGGTCCCAGGTTCGATTCTGGTCAAGGGCATGTACCTTGGTTGCGGGCTCATCCCCACTAGGGGGTGTGCAGGAGGCAGCTGATCGATGATTCTCTCTCATCCATGTTTCTAACTCTCTATCCCTCTCTCTTCCTCTCTGTAAAAAATCAATAAAATATATTTTAAAAAAACTAAAAGAAAAGTGTAGTTTTTAAATTCAGTAATTTTTAGCAATACTTTTTATTTGTGTGACATTGTGGAATGCAATTGGACAGGGAATAAAGTCATGTGGATCTAGTCTTCCTTCCAACTTCTTTCTAGCAGTGAACTAGCTATCTAAACATCTTTCAATTTCTGTTTTGGCAATGAAATGAAGATGATAATTCTTGCTCTGCCTCCTATGATTGTTGGAAGACTAAATTAAATAATTAATGTGTGTGAAAGTGCTTGGTAGGCTTTAAAGAAAAGAACATGTCCTATCATGAAGCATTGGAACCAGTAAAGATTGTGATTGTCTCATCTTGATTAGTGGGGAAGAGAGCCAGAATTGTTTTGTGTGAATAGTTGATGTCAAAGTGAATTTAGGCTATAATTCTTGGAGATAGAGCTGAAAAGTTTAGGTAGATGAAAATTCATAATTAAGTACTTGGCTGGTCTATATATAATTAGTAGACTTGGAATATTCCATAATTGACTTTAATGAGCTTGGGGCCTTTTTTTCTTTCTTTCTTTAACTTAATGGACATATGTTATATCCTGCCATTATCAGGATCAGATAGACATTGAATATATACATGAACATGCAATAGAAATGTTGTTTAATTTTAAATTTGAAACTCTCAGTTGATTTTTCCCACTTTACCTTCCTTTTGATAAACTTCAGAAAGATTGATGTATTGATAGTCAGGTCAGAAGTACTATTAGAACCCAAAGCAATGAACTTTTTTGTAAAATTTATAGAAGTCTTTTGATGGTTTGTTTCATTTTCTTTTTATTCTTAATGATTTTTTTTTTAAACCTTGCCCAAGGATATTTTTTCCATTGCTTTTTAGAGAGAGTAGGAGAGAGAGAAGGGACAGAAATATTGATGTGAAAGAAACAAATCGATTGGTTGCCTCCTCATGAGCCCCCTCCAGGGACCGAGCTGGGAAGGAGCCTACAACTAAAGAATCAAACCCAGGACCCTTCATTTTGCAGGCCCACACACTATCCATTTAGCTAAACTGGCTAGGGCTATTCTTAATGATTTTGATTTGTAGTTTTGATGACTGGAAATGTATTTCTATTTTCTATTGTGAGATTATCCACTCAAGGTGCTCTGTCTTACTACCCTTGTGAACATGCCCTTTGGGATACAGTATATTTTGTTTTCATACATCTGGATATTTTTAAATATATAGATATATAGATTTCAGAGAGGAAGGGGGAGAGATAGAAACATCCATGATGAGATAGAATCATTGATTGGCTGCCTCCTGCATGCCTGCTACTGGGGATTGAGTCTGCAGTCTGGGCATGTGCCTTGACTAGGATAGAACCATGACCTCCTGGTTCGTAGGTCAATGCTCAACCACTGATCCATTCCTGCAGGGCAAGAATATTTTTTATTTTTGTTTTGTAGGACCTCTTGTACCTTTAAAAAATATCTTGAAATATACATGGATATTGGAATTGCTTATTTTTCTTCCTAGGTTTTTGGGAAGGATGTTGGAGAAATGAGACTGTGTGTTTGCAATAACCTAAAACTAACTTGCTAGTAGGTTGGGGAAATTTCCTGTGGGCAAGGATCTTTTACTTCTATGTTCTACAGTATTTAGCATAATACTAAGAACAGAGCTTACATTAAACTTCTTATCTGAGGTGGATGATTCATTTGTTTTAAGGTAAAGTTTTATTTTGGCTATGTAGTTGCATTATAAGATTTATGAGTTATTTCAGTTTTCAAGTTTAGGAATGAATATATTTAATCCTATGCACGTTTCCCAATAAGTCTCATCTTGTGGGGCAGAAAGACAGTATATCCCAGATGTGCATCTTTTTAAAAAAATATATATATTTTATTGATCTTTTACAGAGAGGAAGAGAGAGGGATAGGGAGTTAGAAACATCAATGAGTGAGAATCATCAATCAGCTGCCTCTTGCACACCCCCTACTGGGGATGTGCCCACAACTAAGGTACATACCCTTGACCGGAATCGAACCCGGGACCCTTCAGTCCGCAGGCCGAGGCTCTATCCACTGAGCCAAACCGGTTTCGGCACCAGATGTGCATCTTGTTGAAATTTAATTTTTGCTAAAATGTTGTGAAATACTGGTTTGTTCTAGCCCAAATAATTAAATTATGTGATTCATTTTAAGGAGCCTTTAAATTTATAAAAAGCATAAAAATGCTTCTTGTTTTTTTCTTGTGGGGTATGTGTGTATGTGTGTGTATGTGCTACATATGATTTGTATTGTTATAATTCTACTTGCCTTTATGCCTCTTTTCTTCAGATCTCTTAACCTTTGCTTTGGGCAGAACTTGATTCCTTTTCAGATTTATTGATGAGTGAAAATGTCAGTAATTTTCACATTAGGTATGTGTGCATATAATTCTTGCCTGCTTGTGGCTGGTATTGATGTGACCTGTAACTATTTATGGGATTGTGCACCCCACCATACAATATCTTTGCTCCAGAGTTATATTATCTCTCATGGTATATTAGATCTATTGTGTCAGTGCTATTTTTCAGGAATTAGTGTTTCTGCTGCTTTAAAATCATTTTTATGTCATATAAGTAAACTTAGAGCTTATTTAATCATACTATCTATACTAATAAAAGGGTACTATGCTAACTAGAGCAGATGTCTTCCGGACATCTATCCAGACAAAGCCACAGTGGCTGCGAGGGCAAAAGGCAGGCAGCCATGGCAGCAGCTGTGAGGCCTGGGACTCAGGCCTCGCAGCCACAGTGGCTGGCAGTGGCAGCAGCAGTGGGGTGATTGGGGCTGTGCCCTCTGATTGGTCTGGTCACCTCCCACAGAGGGAGGCCAGGGGCAGCAGCAGTGAGGGGGTCATGGGGGCAGTGTCTTCCTTGATCTGCCCATCATCTCCTGCAGAGGGAGGCTAGACTGTGGTTTAGGCCGCTCCCCATGCGCTCTCAGTAGTACATCCTCTGAGGGCTCTCAGATTGTAAGAGGAGGGAGGCCGGACTGAGGAACCATCTCCCACCCAGTGCACAAATTTTTATGCACCAGGTCTCTATTTTTAAATGGGGAAATTGAAATATAGGAAGCAAAGTGATTCACTAAAGTTTGTAACATTTATTATTGTCAAAATCTGGGTTAGAGCTGAAACTGGTTTGGCTCAATGAATAGAGCTTCGGCCTACAGACTGAGAGGTTTGATTCCCGTCAAGGGCATGTACCTTGGTTGCAGGCACATCCCCAGTAGGAGGTGTGCAAGAGGCAGCTGATCGATGATTCTCTCTCATCGATGTTTCTAACTCTCTATCCCTCTTCCTTCCTCTCTGTAAAAAAAATCAATAAAATATATTTAAAATATTAAAAAATATTTTTGGATTAGTTTATCTAAATTCCAAAGACATTCCAGCCCCTCCAGACCAGTGTACCACTCTGCTCCCCAACCCAATATGTCTGTTACCACTAAGATTCTGTTTTTGTGTGTTCTTAAAATTACCTTCTGTTTACTTGATTTTCTCTTTATCTCCTTCAGCTTTTTATGCATTTCTAACAAAGGTATTATGTTCTTAATCACACAGTATATCTTGAATGACTGTTATGGCCAGGGCATTTCTTGGCAGTGAGGATAACCAAGATAAATAGGGTGAATTGCCAGTTTTCAAGTTCACAGTCTTATTGGGGTGATCACCTATTGAATGGCTTTAAGAATAATAAAGTAAAGATACATACTAAGTGAATGGGAACATTGGAGAGGGAGGGTGGGGTTAATATTAGCTATTTTGTGTATATGTCAAAACCTGTGTAATGTGAATTTTTATAGCCATTTAATTTTTATTCAAGGATCTTGCAGATGATTTGGTAGAGGATGTGGCTTATAGTTTGTGAAGTTATAAAGAAGCCTAATATAAAGTTGTTTTAAGCCTACAAAACAGTTAATGGAGAAACTTGGTCCAATAATTGTCTCTTTATACAGGCCAGAATAATCTAATATCTTATAACTTGTTTGTCAAATAATTATAGGGCTACTATTTCTTTTGTGACAGTTCATTTCTTAAAATGCTAGGATTTAGAAGAGTCGAAGCTTTGGATTGCAGACAAAAATCTTGAGGTGTATATGATCATTTTACCTTAATTCATGACTTTATCTTTTTGTCCTCCTTTAATGAAAAGTCCAGGTAATTGTCTGAAGTGTCATAAGTGTGTTTATAGTGTAGCATTTGTGATAACTTTCTAAGACTCTTGATAAGTGTTTGTGTTGGAAAAGTACGTGTGTATTTTTAAACTATATTTTTCTTTTTAAATACAGCTATTGGATATAGTTGGATGTTTGCAATATTTTCACTTACGAGGAGTAAATTAGATGGGACTTTGAATTCTGATACACAAGAAAATTATATTGTTTACCTCCATAGTAATAATCTTTGATGATGATAAATACACTTGTGGCCAAATAATCATAGTACTATTTAGCGTGTTATATTATTGATGTGCCAGATGTTTTGGTTGAATCACCAAATTATAAATTAGAGTTGTTGAAAAACATTTTTTTTCTGAACTTGTTTCCTGCAATAATTCTCTTTAAGAACTATCTATTCTGTACTATGATTCCAAGAACAGGTGGTTAACTATATTGCTCAATAAAGTAGCCAGAAGAAATCCTGCCAGTACCTTCTTGGTGACTAATGACATTCCAGGAAGTATAGCAGTTATTTTTCTCTTTCTTGAAAGTGCTAATAGTAGTATTATTTTTCAAATATTGAGATTTCTATATGCTGCATTTCTATCAATGTTATAATTGCTCTGGAAGCAACATTTTAGAGATGATATTAGCAGGAAAAAAAGAACAATCCTATTGGTTTTTTGCATTAAAAGTTTTGCCTTTAATGAGCTTTCCCAGCTTTTTAAGATGAACTAGGGCAACTATTTTGGCAGATGTTCAGGAAGGACATGCGTTTGCAGGAAAAAAGTGTCTGAGTAATCTGTTATGTTTTAAGTTCTCTGTTTTCAAAAGTTGATGCAGTTGTCCCATGAGTCTTTAAGTTGTTGATTGGCATTAGTGATTTTTCTGTACCATTGCTGGGCAATGTAAATGGTTTACCTTTGGCAAGGATAATCTATGATTTGAATCTATAATTAACAGTTTGTATTTAACTCTTCATGATCTGTTACTGATTAATAGGATAGTCCAGAATTTATTGAAATCTGTTTCTATTGTCTGAAATAATTCAGATATCACATCTCTCTTCCCCTCATAAAATGTTTTTATTTCACTAAACTTATTAAAAATATATGCCAAGCCGAAACCGGTTTGGCTCAGTGGTAGAGCATCGGTCTACGGACTGAAAGGTCCTAGGTTCGATTCCGGTCAAGGGCATATACATTGGTTGCGGGCACATCCCCAGTAGGGGGTGTGCAACAGGCAGCTGGTCGATGTTTCTCTCTCATCGACGTTTCTAGCTCTCTATCTATCCCTTCCTCTCTGTAAAAAAAAATATCAATAAAATATCAATAATATATATATATATATATATATATATATCAATAATATATATATATATATATATATATATATATATATATATATGCCAAATGCTGTCAAAATGGTTTAAATTGTGTCAGGAAAGACTTTAAACATATATTTAAAATAGTTATTTTTCTCCTAGTATTCTTAGAATTTGGGGGTACTTTTTCTTTCTTTTTTAAAAAGACCCCTTAGGAATATTGAAGGATGCCATTGTAGTATGATAGAATGTATCAAACAGATCTGTGTGTAAATGTGTTTCTGCATTTTCATTATTTCCTTCTTAGTAGTGGTGCCTTTTCACATTGATAGTAGTAGGGGCCCAGTAGCAATTTTAACATTAGCTCCTATTTTACTGATCTGTGATTCAAATGTTCAAACATATGTACAGTATTGCTGTATATGTTAGTCTCTATCAACACAACTTTTCAGGAACATTTAATAAGAATTTGTTAGATGCAGTTTATTATTAGTTTTTTACCCATATTTTTGGCCCTGTTCTCTCAACTCTTCATTTATTTTGGTGTGCTATAAAAAATGATATATCTGCAATTATGAGTATATTAAAAATCTTATATAATAAAATCCTAATATGCAAATTGACCGAATGGCAGAACAACCAGTTGCTGTGATGCACACTGATCACCAGGGGGCAGATTCCTGACACAGGAGCTGCCCCCTGGTGGTCATTGCAGAAGCTGGGCTCACGGGTAGGCGGGCAGTAAGGAGTAAGGGGTCCCGGACTGTGAGAGGCACAGGTCAGGCTGAGTGGTCCCTTCCCTCTCCTCTCCCAGTGCATGAATTTTGAACACTGGGCCTCTAATATGTATAAAAAAATGCATAATTAAAAGAAGTTGATTAAATATTTCAATTTAATACCTATAGTGAATTTTCAGCAATTCACATTTTCAATACTCTATTTTTTTCAAGGTTTTGGGCAAAGGGAAGTTCTTAAGGATTGACTCTAGACAAACACTATAATAGAATAGTTAAAAAGAAATGCTGGCTGATTACTCTTTAATGAAGCTATATGGCTAAAATAACTAGTCTATTATCTAGAAACTTGTAAGATATCACAACATTGTTTTCATTCAGAGGATGAAGCAACTTCACCTTGTATCAGAGCCAGTAAGCAATAAGGACACTGTACATGTAAGGAAATTTGTTACTCCTCTGATTCTAGTTCTTCCATATATACTAGTAAACTACTATGATATTTAGAATAGTAGTTTTCAAGTTGCTGCATAAAAATCACCTAGGATGTTTTAGAAAATATACCACCAATTCTAGAAATTTTGGTCCAGTTGATCTGGGCATGGACCTTGGGATCTGTATTTTTTTTTTTAAATATATTTTTTTTATTGATATTTTACAGAGAGGAAGGGAGAGAGAGAGAGAGCCAGAAACGTCGATGAGAGAGAAACATCGACCAGCTGCCTCTTGCACACCCCCTACCGGGGATGTGCCCGCAACCAATGTACATGCCCTTGGCCGGAATCGAACCCGGGACCTTTCAGTCCGCAGACCGACGCTCTACCACTGAGCCAAACTGACCTCGGCGGGATCTGTATTTTTTGAAGTTTCCCAGTTGATTTTGATGCACAGATTTAGAAACTAGTTTCAGAGCACAGTATAACTACAAATAAATATTTTTAAAACTGCTAAAAATACATGTGAAAGTGAATAATTTTAGTGAGTTAAAACTGTTTTGACATGCAAGACTATCAAAATATTTTTAGAAAATTAATTCTTAACCTTTAGAATGGTTAATCTTGTAAAGAAGTTTCCAAGGGATATGGAATAGGCCTTCTGTGAATATTTTATATTGTGCTTGGTCTGGTTTAAAATCAGTTATTGGGCCGAAACCGGTTTGGCTCAGTGGTAGAGCATCAGTGCAGACTGAAGGGTCCCTGGTTCGATTCCGGTCAAGGGCATGTACCTCGGTTGCGGGCACATCCCCAGTAGGGGGTGTGCAAGAGGCAGCTGGTTGATGTTTCTCTCTCATCGACGTTTCTAGCTCTCTATCTCTCTCCCTTCCTCTCTGTAAAATATCAATAAAATATATTTAAAAAGAAAAAAAATGTTAAAATCAGTTATTGGGTAGCCTTGAAATATTAACTTATGTGCTGACTGTAATCTGTAGTTACTGCTTCTGGCTTGCTGTATTAAGGAAGACTCTTAGCTCCTGAGTTAGAGATGGGGTAGAGGAGGAGAAGGTAAGAAAAGGGGGGGGGGGGGGAAAGGAGTCATATGTTCTACTACTTGTAATACTTTAAACAATAAAAAAAAAGGGGGGGAGTAATTAATTTATATTCTGTCATGTGCTTGCTATCCCTAGCTTAGGAGTTTTTATCCAAAGGACTAGATAGTATTCTGTTATCCCTATTATGCTTTAATTCCTGGTTTGGATGTTCATAATTAGTATTATTTTACACACACAAACACACACACACACACACACACACACACACACTCTTACTTGACTCAGGTGGGCACAGTTTGTAAAGAATTGGTGACAGTTACACATAATTTTTGCTTTCTAGTGAGTTGCTACTAAAATACTCTTTTGTAACAATTTGTTCTGATTTTGAATACTTAAAAAAAATTAACTTTATTGTACCCCTTTCCCCCCCCCCCATTGATCTCCTCCACCCTGAACCCATCTTCCCACCCCCAGTTGATTTTGAATTCTTAAAAGTATATTTAGATTAATTCAGTAATAATTTTTATTGTGGTGCTTACTAACTGGTTATGTACTTGGCACACCATTTATACTTAGAATTACTGTGTTCTAGATACTGGGAACAAAAAGATAGAATTGCCCTTGGAAGACTCTTGCATATTGCCTGGAGATATACAAGTAAACAAGCATACAAGCATTTGTAATAATACATTGAGATAAATCTCATGGCATAAATAAACAAGGTTCTAAGAGAACATGAAGAGATGAACTTAACTTTGAGGCTTGGGTAAGGAATTGAGCTGAAATTTCAGGAAGAAGGACAATGCCAAAAAAACCAAAAATAAAAAGTATGAAGTTATGAAAACAGTGTATTGGGCAATTATGAAAAATATGAGTGAAGTATAGAAATTTTAGGTAGGAGGCATGGATGCTTGAAATGTAGGCAGAGGCCAGATGATACCACCCTAAGGAGACAATATAAATATGTTTAACATTTACAAAGGAGGTATTGAAGATGTTAAGCAGGTGAGTAAAACGTTCAGATTTGCATTTTAACAAGCTTTTGCTATTAGCAAGGTGAAAGAAGATAGATTAAAGAGCGGTAATCTGGGAAGAATTGGCAAACTACGTGCAGCAATTCAGGAAAAAACATGGGGTATGCTACAACTAACCTAATGCTGAGTTTAATTTTACAGAGAAATTTTTGAGAGACTCAGTAGATACTTTAGTCACATCTTGAAAGATGGTAATAGGAGATTAAAGCAGTATTTGACAGGAGTTTTGAACCCCAGGACTTGGGCTTCAGAGGGTTCTGTGAATTCCCTGAAATCTTATTTCCAGACATTGTCCATCTGTTTGTATGCACATTTTTCTCAGGATAGAGGTTAATAAGTTTAATCATATTCTCAAACAAGTGAAAAACAACAACAAAGCCACAACAGTCTAGTAGTATTTTGAGGTTTCCAACTTGGGAATCTATGTGGGTGTTGGTCATGTTCACTGAATGGGGGATATTGGATAAGTAGTAGGAAGGAGTATAAAACAACTAGAGGCATGGGTGGGGTCCCTTGGGCTGGCCGGGCAGGGGGTGAGGGAGAGTGGGACCATGGGTGGTTGGCCAGCTGAGGGAGTTTGGTTGTAGGAGCGCACTGACCATCAGGGAGTAGCTCCTGCATTGAGCGCCTATCCCCTGGTGGTGAGTGCATGTCATAGTGACTGGTCGTAATGGTTGCTTAGGTTTTTATATATATATATATAGGTTGTTCAATAAACTCACTGTCTTTGGGTACAAATGTTTTAAAGGAGTTGTGAGACAACTTTTAAAACAATAACTTCAAGCAAATTTTCTTGCATTTTAACATTTTGTCTTAGGAAAATATTTTGTTAAAAACAAATAAGTAGAATTTTCTCTGATTTCCAGTAATTTAAAATTTTTATTTTGAAGCTGATTGAATAAGTCTTAAGTTATCTTTATTATTTATTAGATATTTTGAGTTTTTAAATTTAAGGCCATTGTGATGTCAATGTTTAAAGTTTAAAACAAGCATGAACATTGAAATTAAGAATGCTAGGACAAGAGCATTGTATCTGGGGGTTATTAATGCCTTGTGCTAGTGTCAAGTCAGTTAAAGAGGATATAAGGATATAAGATAAAATCCTTTTCTATTTATTAGAATGTAATTTAAGAGTAGTAATAGCCGAAACCCGTTTGGCTCAGTGGATAGAGCACCGGCCTGTGGACTGAAAGGTCCCAGGTTTGATTCCGGTCAAGGGCATGTACCTTGGTTGCAGGCACATCCCCAGTATAGGGGGTGTGCAAGAGGCAACTGATCAATGATTCTCTCTTATCGATGTTTCTAACTCTCTATTCCTCGCTCTTCCTCTCTGTTTAAAAAAAAAAAAAGAGTAATAATAGATTGGCTTTAACTGTATTGGCAGTTTTCTGCCACTTAGCCTGTGAGGTGTATTTCATTCCTCTTTAAATCAGATTACAATTTGGGCATGAAAATATTCAGTACTTGGTCTCCTGATGAGGTAAATTCATATCTGTCTTAGGCTGCTAGTCATTTATAAATATAATAAAACCTCAATATAATGGGCTAATTTTGGAAAAGGGGTGTCTGTTAAAGCCAAAAATCCGTTATATAATAAAGTAAGTTTTCCAAAGCATATGTTAAAAATTTGACAAATTAGTTTCCCTGTTTTTACTTATGTAGACACATTTGTGTAATTAAATATGTATGAAAAGTTTAATTCTACAGAGAAATTTTCTATATCTGTTACTGTAATTTTAAATTTATACTGAATAAATCTGTAAATGTGTACATTCACCAGTCACCTCAAGTAAACAAAGGCACACAGCTGAGGCGTGGCTTAGCCCACGTGGGAACATCAGCCAGCACACATTAAAACTACTGCAGAAAGTCACACCCCAAGACAACAACCAATTACCACATATGTGGTGTGATCACGTGCTAATCATTCCCGAAACATTGTTTCGGAGCAGTGAATCTCGGATTTAAATATGTAGACTATAGTTGTAGATATGTATTATACATTTATGTCAACCATTTTACTACAGCATTTTTCCCAACATATGGCCTCTTTGCTAAAATTTGTTAAAAATAACAATGAATTGATAACAAAATAAATAACCTGTTAATTATAAGCAAATCTTGGTTAAAAGCATTTTAAAATTAACAGTGTTAATTTTCAGATATGACATGGATTGAAAAATTTGTTATATCCGAAGTCCATTAAATCAAGGGCTTACTATACCTTCATTATACTTTCTTAGCTCTATTCCATAAATACTTATTTTAATTCCCACTTTCAGTTGTTCTTTTCAGGTGTAATTCAATAGATATAAAATTTTTTAAATTTCTGTATTAGGAAAAAACTAGTGATTGGAAGATATTAAAACCATGATTTTTATATCAAGGCAAGGCTACATTTTGATCTAGACAAGGCTATTTTGTTATATTTTTCCCCACGCTCTGTCTTTTCAGATTGAATTACTGATTGCCCCTGCCCCCCTTTGTTTTGTTTGTTTTGGTTTTGATATTTTTTTTCCTTTCAGCTAAAGGAGCAGCCCAGTGGTTTTCAAGAAGTGCCAAAGTGCACTGACTGTCTCATGATGACTGGTGCCTCAGGGAGGGTCATGATTCCTGGATACAGGATCGACCTGATCCTGGATGTCACTTCAAGCAGTCAGATCGTGGGGAAAAGCCTTGTCTAATGGCTAGCCTTCCTCAAAAGTCTGATGCTAGTCATCTCGGAAGGCCTCAGAAAAAGCCTTAAAGGTGAGCAGAGTAGAGTGTAGTTCTCTCTGGGGGCTGTGACTATTTGTTGGAGAATATGATTCAACATAGAATGTCATCTCTAACCTGACAAATCCAGGCTCAATTGATAAATTAACTTTAGTTTATAAATTTGTTGAGGATCAGACCCCAACTTTTTTTAGTTATTAGAAACTCCCCTCCTAACCTTAAGATCTATAAAGGAAGGGATTCGGTATTTCTTGAGTCCTTCAGAACCTGAGGTTAAAACAGCTGTTTGTAGCAATTTGAATTTATGTGGCTCATATTTTATTGCATTCAATTTGAAGTATATTAAAACTGCCTGGCATAATTAAAATAACATTTTTAGTTCTATGAAAAATTCTTTAGAAGTGTTTGGAGCAAGTTTAAGTCCAAGCTTCTTCTCTTTCTGTATTTTATCCACTTACATATAATAAACTTGTTCATATAATAAGCTTTTTTGCTAAATTTTCAAACTCTAAAGCCTGTCCTAAGACCTTTTAGTTTTTTTTTTTTTTAATGAGTCACTGATATTAGGAAAAACAATAACATGGGTGCATTTTTACATTTAGAAATTATATATATCTCTGCTGTATTAATATTTTAAAAACATACAAAAATGTTAAAAAAAAAAAAGGACAATGTAAAGAAAACTTACCAAAAGTTCTAATATTTTCTTTCATACCTTTTGTCATGATGTATGCTGGGGTTGGCAAACCTTTTTTAAAGGGCCAGAGAGTAAATATTTTAGACTTTCAGCACATATGGTCTCTATTAGAACTACTGGATTCCATTGTAAGGCAAAAGTAGCTATAGACAAAAATTTAAACTAATGAATGTGGTTGTCTTTAATAAAATTTTATTTGCCAAAACAAGCTGTGGGCTGGATTTGGCTGGTGTGCCAAAGTTTGCTGACCCCTGGAGTATATCCTATTTTGTAGGACACCTGCCTAGACCTTGAAATTGTATTATAATGCTTTTGTTAGTTCTTTTTCACAAGCAGTTTTAGAGTGCATTTGACCTTTCTTAAACTGACTGAGCAGAAGAATTCTAGTAGTCATAATGCACTCAGTTTAATTGAACAAATACTTATGGGAACACCAGTGATTTAGGCACAAGGTATTTGTGCTGGTATCAGGAATTTGAAAGATAGGTAAACAGGGCTTGGTATAAAAAGTAAAATGATGACAGCACAAGCTGTTGAGAAAGTGAGGCTGGCACTGGGAAATGTTTCCTATTGGACTTTGAAATATTAATTCAAGTTTGTGATGTGGATGGGTGCAAAGGCCATAAGGGTGATAAAAGGGAATGTGGGGGAACCGTATATACATCAGTTTTGATAGTTGGCAGAGTGAGAAAATAGCAGCAGGAAATGAAAGTGAACAGATTGGCATGGTCTGTATCGTGTATGCTCTTCCAAAGAACTTGGACTTTGCCTTACAGGTTGATGGTAATCATTGAAGAGATAATAGTACCGGAGAAAGTGATCAGATTTAGATTTTAGAATGATAGTGGCAGTAGTGGGGAGTATACAAGAAGTAGATGTTTTTGACAACTCTTTATTTTTTTTTTTTACCTCCTTCTAAAAAGGGACATAATTGCTTATAGGTTGTTTTGCATTAAATGTAACATAAACTTGTAATACTATTCAGCAATAAAAAGAATAAACTATTCATATGCTACAATATGGGTAAACCTCTAAAAATTATAGTAGATACAAAAGACCACATATCATAGGATGTATATTCAATGTTGCCATTTTTATGGAATGTCCATAAAGTAATTAGTGGTTTCCAGGAGGTGGACTGGGGACTGACTGCAAATGGGCAGGAGGAATCTTTTGGAATGTTGAAATGTTATAAAACTGGATAGTGGTGAAGGTTATACAACTCTTAAGTTTACTAAAAATAATTGGATAATTTTTAAATGGGTAAATTTTATGGTAGGTAATTACTAGCATACCTCAAAGATGTTAAAACAATTAGAAATACCTTACCTTTGAAATTTGTTGGAGTAAAACTTTGTTAGAAATTATTTCCATATTACTATTGCCAAGTAATTGCTTTTTCCTTTGAACAAATATGAGCATACTAGAACCAAAAAAAAGTGTGCGTTTTTTACTTTAAAGGCCATACATTGTAAAAGAAACTGTAGGAAGTAAAGTTTAGAGAAATCACTATGACTTTTATAATTTCTTAATTTTCCTTTTCTTTTTGAGAAAAATGTTTCTTTTCATGTTAATAGCATATATGGAGAATCTTAAGTGCTTATATTAGATAATATTACAAAGCTAGAAATAAGCTAAGGGAAATTTACTTGATTTCTTTTTTCCAAGGAAATAATTGCTAAAGAAAGAACCTGAAGTGTGATGATTTTAAATTTGTAAATTGTTTCTGCATAACCTTAACATTTATAGAAAGTGAATATAAAGAACACAAAAACAATTGGAAAATGGTTGTTTTTACTCAATAAATATTATTGAGGGCCTACTATGTGCTTGGCACTGCTTCTTAGAAACAGATATAGTGATAGATTTTTACTATGATACTTTCTTTTATTTCTGGGTGCCAAAATTATTTATGAGGTTCAACATAATCATTAAGAAAATATGTATAAAACTGAATTGTGTTCCTTATTATTGTTTACAAGGTAATTTCACAACTCAATATCCAATTTTGTGACAGTGAGGAAAATGAATCTTAGTATATAGCTATTTCCCAAGTAAGAGGCAGAGGTTCTTGGCTCAGTGGTAGAGCGTTGGTCTGCGGACTGAAAGGTCCCGGGTTCGATTCTGGTCAAGGGCATGTACATCGGTTGCGGGCACATCCCCGGTAGGGAGTGTGCAAGAGGCAGCTGGTTGATGATTCTCTCTCATCGACGTTTCTAGCTCTCTATCTCTCTCCCTTCCTCTCTGTAAAATATTAATAAAATATTTTTTTTTTTTTTAAAAAGAGGCAGAGGTTGACCATTTTTCTCTCCTATTTTTTTCAAGCTCTTTATTTTCTAGTATGGGATTTTTAAAAGTACAGTACTGCATAAGAATAGATGTGTAGATCAGTGGATAAAGTTGAAAGTTCGTAAAGAAACCCATACATTTATGGTCAATTGATTTTCAACAAGGGAGTCAAGATAGTTTGGTGGGGAAAGGATAATCTTTTCAATAAATGGTACTGGGCAAGTGAATATTCACATGCAAGAGAGTGAAGTTGTACCTGTACCTGACACCATACATAAAATGAACTAAACATGGGTGAGCAAACTAAGTGTGAGAGTTAAAACTCTTGGGAGAAAACAGATGTAAATCTTCATGACCTTGGATTAGGCAGGAGTTTCTTAGGCATGACACTCAAAGAACAGTTAAAGAAAAATTAGGGGGGCCCTAGCTGGTTTGGCCCAGTGGCTAGAGCGTTGGCCTGCAGACTGAAGGGTCCCGGTTTGATTCCGGTTAAGGGCACATGCCTGGGTTGCAGACTCAATCCGCAGTAGGGGGCATGCAGGAGGCAGCCAATAAGTGATTCTCATCATTAATTTTTCTATCTCTCTCTTCCTCTCCCTTCCTCTCTGAAATCAATAAAAATATATATATTTGCCGAAACCGGTTTGGCTCAGTTGAACGTCGTCGGTCTGTGGACTGAAAGGTCCCAGGTTCGGTTCCGGTAAAGGGCATGTACCTTGGTTGCAGGCACATCCCCGGTAGGGGGTGTGCAAGAGGCAGCTGGTCGATGTTTCTCTCTCATCGACGTTTCTAGCTCTCTATCCCTTTCCCTTCCTCTCTGTAAAATATCAATAAAATATTTTTTTTTTAAAAAAAGAAAAAGAAAAATGAGGTAAAAAGTATTTGTATACTGTCAAGAAAAGACAACAGAATTGGAGAAAATGTGTGCAAGTCATATATTTGATAAGGTCCCAGAATACAGAATATACAAAGAACTATTACAAAAATAAAAAAACAGTACAAAAATAAAAAGAGCCCTGGCTGGTGTAGTCTAGTGGATAGAGCTTTGGCCCATACACTGAAGGGTCATGGGTTTGATTCCTAGTCAAGCACACGTTACCTGGGTTGTGAATGTGGGAGGCAACCAGTCAATGTGTATCTCTCTTTCTCTTTCTCTTTCTCTTTCTCACCCTCTTCTCTCTTTCTCTTTCTCTTTTCTCTTTCTCTTTCTCTTTCTCTTTCTCTTTCTCTTTCTCTTTCTCTTTCTCTTTCTCTTTCTCTTTCTCTTTCTCTTTCCACCTCTCCCTCCTCCTTCTCTCTCTTCCACTCTAAAAATCAATGGAAAAAATATCCTCGGATAAAGATTAACAAAAAATAAAAAGATAACCCAATTAAAAAATGAGTAAAGGACTGAAAAAGGTATTTCTCCAAAGAAGACAAATAAATGGCCAATAAGTACATGAAAAGATGTTCACCATCATTAGTCATTAAGGGAATGCAAATCAACAAGATAGTGCTCATCATGGCTATAATGAAAAAAGATGGATAATAATAAATGTTCAGAATGTAGAGAAACTGATCTCTCAGATTGCTTATGGAAATGTGAAGTACTGTAGTTGCTGTGAAAAGTAGTTTGACAGTTCTTCGAGATGTGAAACAGTTAACTTATGACCATAAAAATTCACTCCTTGGTATGTACCTAAAGAAAATGAAAGCATGTCCACATAAAATGTCAGATCAGCATTATTTATAATAACCAAAAAGTAGAAACAACCCAATGTTCATCAATTGTTGGGAAAAATAAAATGTGGTATATTCATCAATGGATTATTATTCAGCTTTAATCAGGAATGGAATTCTGACATACACTACAACCTGGAAGACATGCTAAGTGAAAGAAGCTAGAGACAAAAGGCCTCTTACTGGATGATTCTATTTATATGACATGTTCAGAATAGGCAGTTCCATAGAAAAAGAAATAGTGGTTTCTAGGAGTTGTAGGGCTAAGTGGTGATGCTAATGTGCATGAGGCTTGTGTGTGTGTGTGTGTTGGGGGGCCCAGTGGTTAAAATGTTCTAAAATTAGGTATTAGTGATAGTTGTGTATCTCTGCTTCTCTGGTTCACCCATTCTAAATAAATGAAATAAAACAAATGGAAAAACTCATATCTTTACCCTACATACCCTATTTCCCTCTCTAGTGATTTTAATTTTCTTTCACAGCAAATTTGGAAATCATTTCTGATATATCTTTCATTTCTGATATCTCTTTGACTTTCCTACCTCCTTTTCTCTCCCACCTCCCCTTCCTCTTCCTTTCCCCTTCCTCTTTCTCTTTTTCTCTTTCTTCCCTCCCTCCTTCCCTCCCTGACCCCAGTATATTTTCCATTGCTTTTCAGAGAGAGGGAAAGACCCAGAGAAATAATCAATGGGAGAGAAACACTGATTGGTTGCCTCCTGCACATTCCCAGCCAGGGTCTGGGCCAGGGAGGAGCTGCAACCGAAGTACATGCCCTTGACTGAAATTGAACCCAGGACCCTTCCCTCCCCAGGCTGACGCTTTATCCACTGAGCCAAACCAGCTAGGGCTCTTACTTTTTTTTTTTTTAATAAAAAAATTATGTTTTTATTGATTTCAGAGAGAGAAAGGGAGTGGGAGAAAGATAGAAATATCATTGCTGAGAATCACTGATTGGCTGTCTCATGCATGCCCCCTACTAGGGATCAGAATCCAACCATGACCCCTGGTTTATAGGTCCATGTTCAAGTCACTGAGCCACACCAGCTGGGCTTCCCTACCTCATTTTTAACCCTTAATTACAAACTGGCTTCTGATAGTAGCATTTTTAACTTAACAAGGTCATTCTTAATAAGGTCACTAAGACTCTTGTATTCCAAATCCAATAATTGGCTTAAAATTTTTCTCTGTCATGATGCTTTGCCAGCACTATTGACCACTTTTTTTTTCAATGCTGTTATGTGTGTGTGTGTGTGTGTGTGTGTGTGTGTGAGAGAGAGAGAGAGAGAGAGAGAGAGAGAGAGAGAGAGAGAGAGAGAGAGAAGGTGGGGTGGGGAGGGAAAGGGAAAGAGAGCTGCCTCCCATGCTCACCCTAACAGGGGATCGAACTTATAACCCTTAGGTATATGGGATAATGATCCAACCAACTGAGCCACCTGGCCAGGACATGAATACTCTTTAAATATCTTGTGACTTTTGGGTTTACATTCTCCTCCTGGTTTATCTTTGGCTTTTTGTTTCGTTTTAATTCTTGATCTTAGTTTATTTGCCCATTACTTAATGTAGGCATGCTAACCCTGACCGACTACCCTCCACCATCTGTGCAGTAAAAACTCATATCCTTTAAGTTTTAGAAATGTTATTATTTTTTTGATAATTTTTCTCCATTCTATGTCTCTGTTTTTTCTTTCTGGATAGGAGAATCTGAATTGATCCACCATAATCATTTATCTTTTGTCTCCTACTTTATCTTTGTTCTTGGATTTTTCCTTAATGGTTGGTAAAGGACTTTGCATTTGTTAAGGTTTGTATATATATATTTTTTGAAGTGAAATTCACATCACATAATCATTTTAAAGTGAACAATTTCTTGTCATTCAGTACATGCCTTTTAAAAAAATTATAATGCTTTTATACTAAACAGAAATATAAAGGTGCTATGTAAGAAAGTGCATTGGTTTTTCTCTAATCCCAAGCAGCAGATTCTGGGATAGGCACATTTCTTGCATATCTTTGGATTTTAAACTGTGGTGTTTTGTTTTTAAATAACCAGAAAAATGGCTGAGGATTATGCTATTGAAAACCTTAGGGAGATGCAGGAAGTTGAAGGACTAAATCTTGAGTCTTAGAACTATTCTTAAATCTATTGAGAAGGAGGAAACTGAAATGCACCTATAAGGGCCCAATGTGTATTCCAGAACCTTTTCTTTCTTCCCCCATTTTCTTTATTTGCCATTTGCATTAGTTTGTATTTGCTTTGTTTTTATTCTTTCATTTATTTAGCTATAATAAGATACAGCAATTTTAAGTATTAAAGTTGATGAGTTTTGACAAATACAAGCAACATGGTATTAACAGCACAATCTCTATATAAAGAGGTAATATGCAAACTAGGCCAGGACTCAGTGACAGGTCATGACCAAACAGGAGGAGGTTGTGCGCGCAGGTGAGGCCCAGAGCAGAGATGGAGACAGAGCCAGATTGTGGCTTAGACCCGCTCCCTTTGGGGAGCGGGCCTAAGCTGTCAGTAGGACATCCCTGATTGCTCCAGGACTGTGAAAGGGAGCAGGCCAGGATGAGGAGCCCCCCTCCAGTGCAGGAATTTTTATACACTCGTCCTCTAGTAATGATACCAAATACTAGAGGCCTGGATTTTTGCACTGTGGGGTCCCTCGGCCTGGCCTGCGGGATTGGGCTAAAACTGGCTCTCTGACATCCCCCAAGGGGTCCTGGATTGTGAGAGGGTGCAGGCCAGGCTGAAGGATCCCCACTGGTGCATGATCGGGCCCAGGGAGGGATGTGGGAGGTTGGCCAGTGGGATGGGGCTGTGGGAGGGCTCCAGGGCATGTCCAACCTGTCTCGCTCAATCCTGATCTGCCGGATCCCAGCAGCAAGCTAATCTACAGGTCAGAGCATCTGTCTCCTGGTGGTCAGTGCATGTCATAGCGAGTGGTTGAACTGCCTTAGCATATCATTAGCATATTATGGTTTGATTGGTTGAATGGATGACCGGACACTTAGCATATTAAGCTTTTATTATATAAGATATGTCGTTGTAAAAAGTTCTCTTTTGACCCTTTGGTATATCACTGTACCCTGGAACCACTTGATTTGTGATATTCTCTCTCTCTCTCTCTCTCTCTCTCTCTCTCTCTCTCTCTCTCTGTGTGTGTGTCTGTGTGTGTGTATGTGTGTGTGTGTGTGTGTGTGTGTGTGTGTGTGTAGTTTTCACTTTTCTAGAATTTCATGTAAATGGGAATTATATAGTATGTTAGTCTTTTGTGTCTGGCTTCTTTCACTTAGCATATGGATGTTTTTGAGATTCATCCATATTGTTTCATATATCAGTAGTTCCTTTTTATTGTTGAATAATATTCCATTTATGGCTATACTACAATTTGCTTATCCATTCACCAGATAGAACATTTTGTCGTCCCCCCCCCCCACATACATACACTTTTTTGATCATTATGAATAAAGCCACTATGTACATTGGTATATAAGTCCTTTTGTGGAAATAAGCTTTCATTTCTTTTTAGTATTTATCTAGGGGCACAGTTGATGACTCATAGAATAAGTGTATATCTAACTTTATATGAAACTGCCACACTATTTACTAAAGTGGCTGTACTATTTTATTTTACATTCTCACCAGAAATATATTGAGTTCTAGTTGCTCTACACTTGAATTATTTTCAGACTTTAAAAATTATGCCTGTACTTGTGCCAGTATCAGGCTGTTTTGAGGACAGCAGCTTTGTAGTATGACTGAATATACTGATATTGTGATCCCTCCAACTTTGTTCTTCTTTCTCAAGATTGCTGTGGCTATTTGGGGTTTTTTTTGGTTCCATATAAATTTTTGGAGTATTTGTTCTAGATCTGTGAAATCTGCCATTGATATTTCAATAAGGATTGCATTGACTTTGTAGATTGCTTTGGGTGGTATGGACATTTTAATAATGTTAATTCTACCAATCCATGAAGACAATATATTTCTTCCTCTGTCTCAATGTCATGTAGTTTTCTGAGTGTATGTCTTTTACCTCCTTGGTTAAGTTTATTCCTAAGTATCTTTATTTTTTGTTGCAATGGTAAATGGGATTGTTTGTTTAATTTCTCTTTCTGTGAGTTCATTATTTGTGTATAAAAATGCCAATGATTTCTGGGTGTTAATTTTGTATCCTGCTCCATTGTTGAACTCATTTATTAACTTTAGTGGTTTTTTGGTGGAGTTGTTAGGGTTTTCATGTCATCTGTATATAAAATCATGTCATCCTGACTTTACTTCCTCCTTTCCAATTTGAATGCCTTTTATTCTTATCTGATCACTGTGGCTAGGACTTCCAGTACTATGTTGAATAAGAGTGGTGAAAGCAAACCTCCCTGTCTTATTCCTGTTTTAGGAAAATGGTTTTAGTTTTTGCCCATTAAGTATGATATTGGCTATAGATTTGTCAGATATGGCCTTTACTAGGGGCCTGGTGTATGAAGTACAAAATTCGTGAGGTGGGGGCTAGGGGGGAGTCCCTCAGCCAAGCCTGCACCCTCTCCAATCTGGGACCCCTCAGGGGATATCTGACTACCAATTTAGGCCTGACTCCACTGCTTGCTCCTAACCACTCTGCCTGCCAGCCTGATAGCCCCATAAATGCTCCCCAGACGGCCTAACTGCTCCCCTGCCAGTACGATCATTTCCAACTGCCTTCCTCTGCCGGCCCGATCACTTCCATGCCCTCCCCTGCGGGGCCGAGGGGACTGGGCACTGCCATCTTGTGACTGTGGGCGCCGCCATCTTGTGAGGGCATGGCAGTATTTAGCATATTCCTGCTTTATTGGCTTTGGGCACTGCCATCTTGTGAGGGCATGATGGCCAATTAGCATATTCCCTCTTTATTAGATAGGATGATGTTGAGATATGCTCCCTATATTCCCACTTTGCTCAGAGTTTTTATCAAAAAGGGTGTTGGATTTTGTCAAGTGCTTTTTCTGCATCTATTGATACAATCATGTGATATTTATCCTTCATTTTGTTTATGTGATGTATCACATTTATTGATTTGCAAATATTGTACCAGCCTAGAATCCCTGGAACAAATCTCACTGGGTCACAGTGTATATTTTTAATATATTGCTGGATGTGATTGGCTAATATTTTGTTGAGGATTTTATCATCTGTGTTCATCAGGATATCGGCCTATAATTTTCTTTGGAGTATCTTTATCTAGTTTTGGAATTAGGATAATACTGGCCTCATAAAAAGAGGTTGGAAGTGTTTCTTTCTCTGAGATTTTTTGCAATGGTTTGAGGAGACTAGGTATTAGTTGCTAGTTGAAGGTTTAGTAAAACTGTCCTATGAAGCCTTCAGGGCCAGGGCTTTTGTGTGCTGGGAATGTTTTGATTACTGTTTCTATTTCATCAGTAGTTATTGACCTATTCAAGTTTTCTCATTCTCCTTGATTTAGTTTTGGGAGATCGTATTTTTTTTTTTTTAGGAATTTATCTATTTCATCTGCATTATCCTGCCTGTTGGCATATAGTTGTTCATAGTATTTTCTTTTTTTTTTAAATATTCTCATTCCATATTACCTTTTTTAAAAAAAATACATTTTATTGGTTTCTTACAGAGAGAAAGAGAGAGGGATAGAGAGTTAGAAACATTGATGAGAGAGAATCATCGATCAGCTGCCTCTTGCACAACTCTTACTCTGGATGTGCCCACAACCAAGGTACATGTCCTTGACCTGAATGGAACCTGGGACCTTTCAGTCCGCAGGCTGACGCTCTATCCACTGAGCCAAACCGGTTTCGGCAATAGTATTTTCTTCTAATCTTTTGCATTTCTGTGGTGTCAGTTGTTATTTCTCTGCTTTTGTTTCTGATTTTAATTATTTGGATTCTCTCTTTGTTTCTTGATGAGTCTGGCTAATGGTTTATCAATCTTTTTTTACCTTTTTAAAGAACCAGCTCTTGGTTTCACTTGTTTTTGTATACCGTATTTGCTGGCGTATAAGACGACTTTTTGGCCCTGAAAAATATGTCTCCAAGTGGGGGGTAGTCTTATACGGCGAGTATATAACAAACTCTGTATTTTTAGTGGAAATGTTAGGGGGTCGTCTTATACGCCCAGTCTCTTATACGCCGGCAAATACGTATTTTTCAGGGCCAAAAAATAGTCTTATACGCCGGCAAATACGGTATATTTTTTAGCCTCTATTTTTTTTATTTCTGCTTTAACCTTTATTATTCTGTTCCTTCTACTTTCTCAGGGATTTTCTTGTTGACCTCTTTCTAATCATTTAAGTTGTAAGGTTAAATAATTTATTATTAAATTTTCTTTTTTTAAATATATTTTTATTGATTTCAGAGAGGAAGGGAGAGGGACAATCTCTACTCGTTTTTATGATATTAATAATGACCTAACTACTTTGGTTACCTATTTCTATTTAACAAATCATCCTAAATTTTAGTGGTTTAAAACAAGTTTATTATTTCTCAAGATTCTGTGGGTTGGCTTTATTCAGCTGGGGCTGAACACCCAAAATAACCTTATTTATTTGGCCATTGCTGCTCACTGTTGTGTGGGTACCTTGCTTCTTGTCCCTGTGGCTTCTGTCTCTCCATGTGATCTGTCATCAGACAGTAGTCTAGTTCAAGCTTCTTTACATGGCAGCTGGCTCCTAAGAGGTGACAACAAAGCTGTGAGGCCTGTGTTAAGACTTAGGCCTAGAATACTTTTACCACACTCATCTACCACAATGACCAAAAAAAGATAATTGATGATTAAGAGTGCGAGTTATTTTAATAGAGTGGAAAGATTAGAAAATAACTAGCAGATGAAGAAAAATTCATTGTCATTCCTCTATATTTTCTCTAAACTTCACCTAAAGAAGGCTACTATTTTCTGAATGTTTCCAGTTTCTTTCCTTGAATGATCCCTTTCCCTGAATGTTACTCCTTTATTTCCCCATATTAAAATTTTACACATTTTTAGAGGCTCTCCTAAAACATTCAGTTTCTCTTCTTCTTTGTACTTAACCCTTCAGCAGTCCTGAATTTTCATTTATGTTTTTATCTCATTGTTTATTTTTTTATTGTTTCTTACTTCTCGTTTTTTTTATCATGATCTTCACTCTGTATATTCCCTATAATCTGTAATAGTTTATAGATTCTTAGTAAATTTTTCATTCTTTAAACTTACTCAGATGCTGTTTTCTCTGTGAGTCTTCCCTAATTTATCCCCATGTTACAATGATTTGTTTACATGTTCTTGAAGGTAGGAAATTAGTGTCTCATGTGTCACCTTTCATTAAATAATTTCTGTTATAGCTTGATTTGTGATTTCCATTCTTATTTTATAAAAGGCCTCTAATGATAACAATTAAAAATTGAATATTAATAATGACCTAATTACTTCCTTGGTGCTATACCAAGTTCATTGGTATTAGCCAGTGCATTAAACTATAAAGAAAAATGGTTTGGTGTGTGAGGTAAAACAATTTTGCAATAAATATATGGTCATGTTCTTTGGATAAGAGAAGAATTTATGAGTTTATATTTTTGGGGTCTAAGAGGAAGTATGCCCTTATGCAAATTATCATTATGAGTACTGTATACTGACCTAGATGGAATTGTTGTTATGGGTTCAACATATGGAATGGTTGTTTTTCCAGTCCTGTTGTTCTAGATGTCAAGCAGTTTTGCAGCTCATGTTTGTGTCCTCTAAGTGAGGGCACATACAAGGGCCATAATTAGCTACTACTTAGATACATAGGGACAGAACATTGCTTCCAGCTCTTGGAAATAGGACTAATTAGTTGTGTGATGTTCTGGTAATGTTTTGCATGCATGGCCTTGGAATCCCTGTTTGTGTGTCTAATCCACATCAATATGTGTCGTGGATGGGGAGGGACACAGAGAAGTGCTTGTGCTCTGATTATAGCCATAACTCTGTTCCTCTTGCTCTTGTACTTTCCTTATGCTATGGGAATGGGGGCCCCTCATACTTTTATTTTACAGATACTATGAGGGGTGGGGAGATGGACATAGAAAACAATCAGATACCTTTCCTTACCCTCTTTTAAAATGGTGGGATAGGCAGCCGGTAAATAGGTCATTAAAAAATGTGGGAAGTATACTTAATTTGAATTACTTCATAAATAGAACCAGTTGGCAGAATATCCAAGTGCAAGAAGACATCTCTGAAGTGTTGGAATAAATCAGTCAATCCTGACATTTATGAAAAGCTCTAATATGATCACTATTCAGGAGCCCATTAAGTTGTATGCCAGGAGAAATATGTTGGCTTCCTGATTTAAAGACAATTTAAATATAAATTTTAAAAGATTCTTTTGCTGTTGACTTCTATTTAGTTTTTTTACATTTTCTAAGTTTAAAAAGTAAATGATGTGTAAGATCCTCATTAGCAGAGGTTTTATAATAGTTTCTCTTAAAGTGGGCTTGTTAAAACCTTATCTCTAATCTTTGTTTATTTGGCTTGGTGTAATCCTTATTAAATCCTGAAATAATGCCCTGTTTATGGTAGGTGCTTAGTAAATCAATCTATCTATCTATATCTATCTATCTATCTATCTATCTATCTATATAAAAGCCTAAGCAACCATCTGACAGAGAGTTATGATATGCAATGACCACCAGGGGGCAGACACTCTGGCCAGTAGCTATGATGTGCACTGAATACAAGGGGGCAGAAGCTCAATGCAGGTGCTACCAAGATATGGTGACTTGGCATTTAAGATTCTCAGGTGACACACCCTGAACCATAGAGGAGGGAGCCAGATTCCGAGGTGCATCACCCGAGAACAATCCAGGACCCCTCAGGGGAATGTCAGAGAGCCAGTTTCAGCCCAATCCCTACAGGCCAGGCTGTGGGACCTCACTTGTGCACGAATCCGTGCACTCGACCTCTAGTAACTAAATAATTAAAATCTAAGTTGAGCCTTAGTTCAATCTTAGGAGAGTCATGAATAATTAGTTTCTGAACCAGCCTACCTAATAAACGAATAATATGCAAATTAACCATCACTCCACTACATTCACAGCCACGCCCACCAGCCATGCCCACCAGCCAATCAGGGTGAGTATGCAAAGTAACCCCAACCAAGATGGCTGTGGCCACAGAGAGCAGGAGGGAGGCATGGGTTGCCGCTGGCGATAGAGGAAGCCAAGCTTCTGCAGCTCTGGCTGGCCTAGGCTTCCACTCCAGGCTTCAAAGTTTCAATTATAGAAGATACATAAATTCCAGCAGAAATGGCTTCTGCCACAGAGCGAGCAGGATGCTTGGCTCCGCTACAGGCTACAAAGTTTCAATTGTAGAAGGTAAATAAATTCCAGATATCAGGGCCTCTGCTTGGGTGGCCAGGGGGCATGACTGGCCTGCAAATTACCACAGACCCCTTTGTTCAGGCCACCCCTCGCCCCAAGGGAATCCCCACCCTGATCCAGGACACCCTTCAGCTGGCCCCACCCATGTACCAGACCTCTATCCTGTCTAATAAAAGAGTAATATGCAGATTGACCACCACTCCAACACATAAGATGGCTGCCTCCATGTGGGCACAAGATGGCCAGCAGGGGACGGCAGTTGAGAGGGACCAGGCCTTCAAGGGAGGGCAGTTGGGGGCGATCAACCCTGCAGGAGAGGGGAGTTAGGGGTGACCAGGCCTGCAGAGGAGGGAAGTTGGGGGCAAACAGGTGGCATGGGAGTGGTTAGGGGGTGATCAGGCTGGCAGACAGAAGCGGTTAGGGGCAGGCAGGCGAGCAATTGGGAGCCAGCAATCCTGGATCCCAGATAGGAGAGGGTGCAGGCTGGGCTGAGGGACAACCCCTGCCCCTGCCCCCATGCACAAATTTTGTGCATCGGGCCTCTAAAAGACAATAATTTTCTTCCCTTATTATTCTATTTAGATTGAAGCTTTGCCAAATATAATCTTATGAGAGCCCCAATGAAGACCAATATCATAGTTATGGGAAAATTATTGTACTACTAAATTACACATTATTTATCCAATTCTTAAAATTCTCAGTTTTCCTTAATTTCTCTAAACTTGAATCATGTATTTTCCAAACAGATTTCTCCTGACATACAATCTTATATTACAACTTGCTTCTAAAATGGGGATAATAATAATAGTACCTACCTCATTTATTTGTTATAAATATATGAAAAGATCATAGAATGGTGCTTGGCACATAGTGAGCCATCAATATGTTAAGTACTGTTTAATTTTATTGTTACTACCCATGTACTAGAGAATGGGAAGAGACCAGTAAAAGGAAGAAGAGTGAATTGCTGCCTCTTTCCATTGGATAAAAGAGTAACTGGCGGGAAAGCATACGATTGTGCTTTATAAAAATAGACAAGCAATCTAAAATGTTAATAATATTAATTAGTGGCTTAAATTAATAGATTGATTCAGAAGTTCGTGATCTGATTTTTCTTCCCTTATAGTGGACGCTTTTATAATTAAAGCTTCTTTTCATTAAATAGAATTAGTAGTTTTTTTTAAAAAAATCATTTGTAAGTAGGAATTATAATACTATCTGTCAAATAAATGAACTATGTATATAGAGGTTTAGAACACTGTCATATACATGCAGTCCTTGGGTTACATCAGACTAGATGTATGTCGTTTCGTGGTTATGTTGCAATCTCCCATTTATTTATATTAAAAAAAAGTTCCGTCATTTCAATGTATGTCTATATGTGCTTTATGTTTTTTATTATTTATTTGCCACAAGTAAAGGTTAGGAATTGTTATCTTTAATTCTTTTTTTTTTTTTTTTTTTTTTTTTTTTTTACTGTTTCGCTTTATTACTGCTGTTTATGTGCTCCATGTGAGTGATGCAAATGCTTATGTAGGTGGGTTCTGACTTACGGTGAAAATCATGTTATATCGTGCAGTAGGAACGGATCTCTGACATAACCCGAGGACCTATTGTAATAGTAAGCTTGTGGTTTTAATTAATGACAGATTCTTTTAGCATTATTAGTTTATTTTTTCTGGTTTTATTACAATTTTAAAAAAAATAAATCTTTATTGTTCAGATTATTACAAATGTGTTCCTCTTCCCCCACCTCCCTTAATTGCTCCCCTCCACCAGGTTTCCACCCCAACTTCTGCCCTTTCCCCACCCCCCATTGTCCTCATCCATAGGTGCACAGTTTTTGTTCAGTCTCTTCCTCAACTCCACTTTCCCCCGAGAATCGTCAGTCCACTCCCCTTCCATACCTCTGATTCAATTATATTCACCAGTTAATATTGTTCATCAGATTTTTTTAATTCCCTTGGTTTTTAATTTCACTTGTTGATAGTTACATATGTGTTGTTCATAATTTTTATCTTTATTTTCTTCTTCTTCCTAAAGAACCCCCTTCAGCAATTCATATAATTCTGGTTTGGCGGTGATGAACTCCTTTAGCTTTTTTTTATTTGTGAAGCTCTTTATCTGGCCTTCGATTCTGAGTGATAGCTTTGCTGGCTAGAGTATTTTTGGCTGTAGGTTCTTGCTATTCATCACCTTGAATATTTCTTGCCATTCCCGTCTGGCCTGCATGGTTTCTATTGAGAAATTAGCTGACAATCATATGGGTGCTCCTTTATAGGTAACTAACTACCTTCTTTTCTCTTGCTGCTTTTAATATTCTCTGTCTTTTGCTCTTGGAATTTTAATTATGATGTGTCTTGGTGTGGTCCTCTTTGGATTCCTTTTGTTTGGGGTTCTGTGCACTTCCTATACTTGTAAGTCTTATTTCTTTCACCAGGTGGGGGGAGTTTTCAGTCACTGTTCCTTCAAATACGCTTTTGATATCTCGCTCTCTCTCTTCTTCTGGGATCCCCATAATTCTGATGTTGGTTCGCTTGAAGTTGTCCCAGAGGTTTCTTACACTATCTTCAACTTTCTGGATTCTCTTCTTGCTTCTGCGGAGGAGTGTCCTCTGGCTCTTTGTGTTCTAAATCTTTGTCTTGATTCTTGTGATCTTCCAGTCTGTTTTTAGGACTCAGTGTATTATTTTTTTATTTCAGACAATGTTTTCTTTATTCCTAGTTGATTCCTTTTTATTTCTAATTGATCCCTTTTCATATCCTCATAGGTCTCATTTTATTGGCCTTTTTTTT
The DNA here is from genome assembly GCA_963924515.1 of Vespertilio murinus. Taxonomy (NCBI): domain Eukaryota; kingdom Metazoa; phylum Chordata; class Mammalia; order Chiroptera; family Vespertilionidae; genus Vespertilio; species Vespertilio murinus. Next base: position 82,896,765 of record OZ004707.1, on the reverse strand, counting down.
TTTTTTAGGAAATTCTTGAAAAACCTTATAACTGTAGTTTTGAACTCATTGTCCATTCTTTTCCTCCATCTCCTTCCTTTGTGTCCTGCCTCTTCTCTGCATTTTAGTTGTTTTTCCTGATTTTATGGCATAGTTTTGTGTGCTAGGTGTTCTGGTAGAGTCCAATAGCACAGCCTTCCCAGTGGACAGTCTTGGTGTAGCCCCTTTGTGGGCTGTGTGTACAGTCTTGTTGTTAAGCCTTGCTTTATTGTTGGTATCACTGGGAAGCGTTGATCTCCAAGCCAATTGACTGTGAGGATCAGCAGTGTCTCAGCTAGGAGGGCTTCTGTACTCTGCTTGGATGGGGTGGAGTCTCGGGATGGCACAGACAAGCTTTGGTTCCCTGTCAGTCTTGCCTTAGGAAAGTCCTATTCGTGGTGAGTCCCGCAAGATTGGTTGCAGGCTCACCTCTTTGGTAAAGGCGCAGACAAGCTTTGGATTCTGGCCAATCCCTCCTTAGAGAAAGCCAGCTTCTAGGAGAGCTTCTGTGCTCTGGTTGGATGGGGTGGAGTCTCGGGGTGGTGCAGACAAGCTTTGGCTTCCCGTCGGCCCCTCCCTGAGTTCCGCAGTAATGGCCTCTGGTTTCACACACCTTCGAGAGATCTCTCGGGCCTCTCCCTGACTGGGGCTGTCTATCAGAGCAATAGGGAGATTCTGCTTTCCTCCTGAACAAGAAAGCCAGCCGCGCATTAGCTGTTTGCCCTCTCTGTGTGCCTGGAGTAAGCCAGCAGCAAACTCGGCCACCCTCTCCCCGGGATGGGATTAAGCCAGTAGCGAACTCGGCCTGCCCTCTCCGCGCACTGGGAGTAGGCCAACAGTAAACTCTGCTGTTCTCTCTGCGCACTGCGAGAAAGCTAGCAGAGAACTCTGGGGCTGCCTTTTCGTGTTCACAGTTCTCCGCACCTTCACAGTTCCTGAGGCTCAGCGTGCCTTCTCTCTCCTTCCCAGATGGTCGAGCCTCCTCTCAGCCAGCTGTCCGGTGCTTCAGGGCAATATTTCCCCTGTTTTCCAGTTCTAAATTCAAAATTGTTGTGGTAGGCTGCATTCAGGTGTCTAGCCTATGCCACCATCTTGGTTTCTCACCAGCATTATTAGTTTAGACACTTAAATTTCATACTAAAGTTTCCCGCAATTAAGACTCAGAAAATAGATATTATAAAACTATTTTCCTACCAATTGTTCAGAAATAAAAAATCCCAATATCTTGATAGCCAGAACTGTGATTTTCTTTGTTTTATTTTTTAATAAAAATATTTTTTTATTAATTTTAGAGAGAAAGGAAGGGGAGGGGAGAGAGAGAAAAAAACATTGAATGGTTGCTTCTCATATGCACTTGGACCAGTTCTGAATGCACAACTGGGCATGTGTTCCTGACCAGGAATTAAAAGGTAACTTTTTGGTTCACAGGATGGTGTTCAAAGAACTGAGCCACATCAGCCAGGGTGCCATACTATGGTGATTTTTTTCTTCTTTTTTTTTTTCTGATTGTTATATTATCCTTAAACACATCTCTAAACAGATTCCTTTAGGAACATAAAACCTTTCATCAGAACTCTTTAAGTAGTGAGACCATAGACACTCCACATGGAAGCAACAATATAAAAACCACCACCAGGTGGTTCCCCACAAGCAATGCAAATGTCAGTGGAATGGATCCAGATCTTGGGTCCACAATGGTGTCCCGCTGCCCAACTGGAGGACCTATTGCACTCCCCCTGCCCCTTGGAACCCCTCCTGTACACGAATTCATGCACCTGGTCTCTAGTATATTAATAATCCTTCAAATCAATAAGAAAATGGTAACTCAATTTTTTATCATTTCTTTTTTTAAATAATAACATGTTATTGATATTTTACAGAGAGGAAGGGAGAGATATAGAGAGCTAGAAACGTCGATGAGAGAGAAACATTGACCATCTGCCTCTTGCAACCCCTACTGGGGATGTGCTCACAACCAATGTACATGCCCTTGACCGGAATTGAACCCGGGACCTTTCAGTCCGCAGACCGACGCTCTACCACTGAGCCAAACCGGTTTCGGCGGTAACTCAATTTTTTTAAAAAGCAGGCAGAAGTTAGGCACTTCATGAAAGAGCATAGCAAAATGGCCAAGAAATGAATGAAAGGTGTTCAGCTTCTATAGATTTCAGGGAAATTCAAATCCCACTACACACACACCAAAGTGGCTAAAATGAAAAAGACAGCCAAACTAAATGTTGGTGAAGGAGATATGGAACAACTGGTATTCTTGGTCACTGTTTGTTGGAGTATAAATTGGTACAACCATGTTGGAAAACTGGCAGTATGTAATAAAAGTAAGTATATTCATATACTATTAACCCAATAATAATGCTTTCAGGTTCATATCCAGCAGAAATGCATACATATGTTTTCTATAAAGACATGTACTATAATTTCATGGTTTTGTTATTCATAAATACCCAAAATAGAAACAGCCCAAATGCTTATCAACATAAAACATAGGTAAGTTAAAGTGTATTCCCCTCCCTCCTGCCCCACATGTGCTGTATGGCAATAGGAATGAAGAACCTACACTTATATACAACAGTATGGATGAATCTCATCCTGTAGTATTGAATGAAAGAAGTAATAAGCCAAAAAAAGCAAATTCTATTTATGTTATATTATCCAAAAAATACTGTTTTGAGATCTGTGTTGAATTTTAGAAATCTGGTTTATGAATAGATCACAGTTTATTGACTAAAGACCTGGTGCACGATTGGGGCCAGGGAGGGACACAGGAAGTTGGCCAGCTGGGAAGGGGCCGCAGGAGGGCTTCAGGGTGTGTCTGGCCCATCTTGCTCAATCCTGATCAGCCAGACCCCAGCAGCAAGCTAACCTACCAGTTGGAGCATCGGCCTTTTTATGGTCAGTACATGTCATAAAGACTGGTCCACCTGTTGACTCTCTGCCACCTGGTGGTTTGAGTTTCCATTGCTATGTATGCCTATCCTTTTACTTGGTATTTTCATACTTTTAAATTTTGCTAATGTAATAGGTGTGAAATTATATCTTTGATATTTTAATTTGTATTATCTGCTGTTAGTGTATTTGAGCATCTTTCCACATATTTATAGGTCATATGGATTTCCTTGAATATTTTTTGTGTATGTCCATTTTTCACTTTGGGGAATTATCTATTCATATTTAATGCATATTTTTCTGAAGGTTAATTTTATGTTTTTCTTATTGATTTACATGCAATTTGCTTTGATTCTCAAAGTCCATGTATTCAGAGAGACTTCTCTGTTATTTTAAGATATTGCTGAAATTTCAAATGTAGACTTTAGATTTAGAGTAATTCAACCTTTCTAAGAATATTTTCTTCCAGGCTTTTTATATTTTTCTTGTCCCTGTTTGCTACCACTCCTTTCTATTTAAACTAGCACATTTTAGCTATAGGGGATTTTCCTCTCTCTTCTCCAGTAATGACAGAGGGTAGTGATATGGGAATCTACACTAATAAAAGAGAAAGATGCAAATTGACTGTACCTCTGTTACACCCACCAGCCAATCAGGAGCAAGTATGAAAATTAACCCAACAAAGATGGCAGTGGCCATGGAGCTGGAGCAAGCAGGAGGCTTGGGTTGACCTTTCCTCCCCCAACCCCCTTACCCTTGCCCTGGTCTGCCCTGGCCTCTCCTCAAGGCTACAAAGTTTCAATTATATAAGATAAATAAATTCCAGATACCTGCTTCCAGCCTGCTCTGGCCTCCGCTCAGGGAGCCACTGAAAAAAAACAACAATCCCCTTACCCAAGATGGCCACATCCCCATGAAATAAGAGTGACCACTGGGGGTGTAGCTAGCCCGCAAATAGCCATTAGCCCCTCACCCAGGCTGGCCAGGCACTCGGCAGGACCCCTCACCCTGAAGGGGCTATGGGAAGCCTGCTAACATCCATCAGCCCTTCACCCAGGCTGGCCAGGCACTCCATTGGGGACCCCCTCCCTTAAGGGGGTGTGGCCATCTTAAAAACAGCCCTCAGCCTCACTGTGGCTGGCCATGCCCCCCTAACAGGGATCCTTACTACATGGGGGCATGGCTGGCTTGCAAATGACCACAGGCCCCTGGCTCAGGCCTCCCCATGCCCCAAGGGAACCTCCACCCTGATCTAGGACACCCTTCAGAGCAAACCAGCTGGTCCCCACCCATGCACCTGGCCTGTATACTATCTAATAAAAGAGTAATATGCAAATTAACCATCACTCCAACACATAAGATAGCTGCCCCCATGTGGTCACAGATGACTGTACTCATGACACCAGATGGCCTCCACAAGATAGCCAGCAGGGGAGGGCAATTGGGAGGGACCAGGCCTGCAAGGGAGGGCAATTGGGAGTGATCAAGCCTGCAGGGTAGGGCATTTAGGGGCAACCAGGCCAGCAGAGGAAGGAAGTTGGGACAACCAGACCTGCAAGGAAGGGCAGTTGGGGAGACCCAAGCCAGCAGGGGAGGGCAGTTAGGGGTGACCAGGCCTGCAGGGAAGGGCAATTAGGGACAAACAGGCTGACAGGGGAGCAGTTAGGCATCAATCAGGATGGCAGGGGAGTGTTTAGTGTGTGATCAGGCTGGCAGGCAGAAGTGATTAGAGGCAATCAGAAAAACAGGCAGGCGAGCAGTTGGGAGCCATCAGTCCTAGATTGTGAGAGGGATGTCCAACTGCTCGTTTAGGCCTGATCCTACCTGCAGGCTGGGCTGATGGACACCACTTCCCCCATTCCCTTCCCCCATGCACAAATTTTGTGCACTGGGCCTCTGGTCTATACTAATAAAAGGGTAATATGCTAATTAGACTGGGAGACCTTCCAGGAGACCTTCCAGACATTCTTCTGGACAAAGCCATGTTGACGGGACCAAGGTAGAGGTGGTTAGAGGCCAAGAGGGGATGGCAGTTGTGGCTGATCAGGCTGGTGGTGGGCGGGGCCTTTAAGGGTAAGCAGACCAGCAAGGGGGCCAGTTGGGGGCTAGCAGGCCATCAGTGGGGGTCATTTGGAGGTGATCAGGACAGCAGGATGGGTGCAGTTTGGAGTGAGCAGGCCAGCAGGGGGGCAGTTGGGGGCAAGCAAACAGGCCAGCAGAGGGGGCAGTTAAGGGTGAGCAGGTCGGCATGGGAGGCAGTTGGGGTCGAGCAGGTCAACGGTGGGGGGCAGTTTGGGGCCAGCAGGCCAGTAGGCAGAGTGGTTAGGGTCAATCAGGCAGGCAGGCAGGCAGCTGAGTGGTTTGGAGCCAGCAGGGTAGTGTAGTTAGGGGTGACCAGGCCAACAGAGGAAGGACGTTGGGGCAACTGGGCCTGCAGGGAAGGGAAGTCTTTATTAAAAAAAAAATAGTATAAACTTGGGCAATTAATTTGGAAGTGTTCACTTTAGTGTGTTCTGTAGTTTGAAGAAAACTCCAATATTGTATAAATAAGTTCCTCAGTATGCTGATTCTGGTCTTTATTTTTATTTTTAGAAATTTTATAAGTGATAAAGACTTGTTTTCCTAAGCACTGTGTCATCATCACACTTACTGTTTATAATTCCAATAACATATTTCAAAATTTCCCAATTTTTACAAAAATCTTTCCTTTTGATTTCCTTTGTTTTTTATTCTATAACAATTCCACCGATCTTCCTCACTTTCCATTCTCCATTTTCATGCCATTAATTTATTGGAAGAACCAGGTCATCTGTCCTGTGAATGTCTTGCATTCTGAATTAGACTGATTGTTGTCGTGTGGTGGTGTTAAACTTGATCCTCCTATAATCCACAGTATTCCTGTAAACTGGCAGTTAGGACTTGATTAGATGTAGGTTCAATCTTCCCTTCTCCTTTCTCTTCTCCCTTTCTCTTCCCCTTCCCCTTTTTCTTTATTTTAATGTTTTACATCTATTGTATTATACCCTGTCTGGTTGTCCCCATTTAGTTTTGCTAAGATTGATGTGTGGATTATTTTGTTACTCTGTTGTTACAGAGGTGCCCATTAGAATCACTTTAAAGCTTTTCAAGATTCTTAAGGATTTTAGATTATGATTTAACAGGTCTATTGGCGAAGAGGAGAACCATTAAAAAAACAAACAAAAGGGGGTTTGGGAGTTAAATGGTGATGGGGAAAAAACAGATGCAAACAACCCCCAAATCCTCTCTTTTTTTTTTTACTGAAATGTGATAAGAATCATTACCTTTAATAACATTTAATATGCAATTGGAGTGACAAAATTTACTTTCCTGCAAATGCTTTGGAAATGTATGTTTTGTATAAAATGAAGCATTAAGTTATTAACTGTGGAGATGTTTAGGACTGCTGCAGTGTAATAGAGAAAGTACAGACTCATATCCAGGAGGCCAAAATCATTTCTTTTCTCTGAGATCCATTTTTTAAAAAAATCTAGAAAATAGGAATAAAATGGATGGTTTTGATAATGAAATGATTATTTGAAAACAGTCCAGCACTTGGTGGATAGTTGAATTAAAATTTGAAAAAATTACAGTTCTAGATTTCTTTCTATTGAGATCTTCTGAGAAGAGCTTAAGAAAATTGAAGTGACTATCACATGTGCTATTTTAGTTATATCTGCAAATGCTTTGGGTTTTTTTGTTTGTTTGTTTGTTTTTTGTCATAGGACACTCATGATGTAGTTTTAATACAAGTGTAATTAATGTGGCCTTGGGAAAAGTAGCATGTGGAAATCTTATTGTTTTTTCCCCCCTTACTTTCAGCTCCATTTACCTCTTAATTCTCCTTTGCCTGGAAGTGAATTGACCAAGGAACCTTTTCGTTGGGATCAGAGACTCTTTGCATTAGTGTTGCGGTTGCCTGGCACCATGTCAGTAGAATCAGAACAGTTGACAGGTGTGCCTTTAGATGACTCTGCAATCACACCAATGTGTGAAGTGACAGGCGGTAAGTTTTTTGCTGGCAGTAATTTAGTGACGTAAAGCAGAGTTTACCTGAATGTTTTAAAATGTGCATTTCAAAAACACCATGTTTGTTTTTGTCTAACAACTTACAATATTAGTAATTAGTAGTCACATGTGGTTTTAAAACTATATTGATGAAGGTCTGTGCATTGATTTGAATAGGATATGAATACTTTTGGATCTAATAATGAATGGTAATTTTTTTCTGCCCATATAGAAAGTGCTGGTATTTGAAGTTGTTAAACTTATTTTCTTATCTAAAAGATTGCCAATGATTTACAAATATCATGGAATTACTTTTTTTGAAAAATGTTTGAGAATCATATCAATATCCATTATGCATGTAATGATTAAAGCCTGGTTAAATGCAGTTTTCCCCAGAGGCAAAGAGGAAGCTAGATGTGTTAGAGGAAACACAGGTAGTAAGGTCTTACCCAGCTAGTCCAAGTAGTCAATATGCTAAGTTAACATTAATAAAATTCTTGAAACAGAACATGTAATAGACTCAGGACTACTTTATTGTGGAATTAGCTAACAGGTGGATTAATTCATATAAGTATGTATTGAGTACCTAGTGTGTGAATATGACAGACATAGTAGTTTTGCTTTCATGAAGCATTTTAGTTCTTATTGAAGGAATTTAACAGTAAAATGTCCAAGTCTGTCATACCACTATTTCATCTATGTCAGGGACCTGTGGCATAGTCTCTAGACACAGTTGGTAGTACTTTTTGGAGATTCCTTGATAGCCAGCTATATAAGTTAAAGACAAATATAAGGTCTAATTGATACTTTAGATGTCTTCTAAAATTTCATGGGTGTTGGACATCTGCAGAATTCACAGACAAAAAGGGTATGTGAAATAGGAAGTTATTCTATTATTAAATGTTCTCATTTAATAGAAGTACTTTTTCATGAACGTGTATAATACCTTCACAATTTAATTTACAAAAGCAAAAAAGACGTGTGTACACAATTTAAAGGGAAACCTATCTGTCATCTAAATTTGAAGAGTCACTGCTAACAATTCTCTGTGCATGGGTATTATTTTTCAGTAACAGCCCTAATTGTTTCTGTGGGTGGATGCACATTTGTATTCAGGAAATATTAGTTTTCAGCCTTGTTAAAATCATGATTTTTTTTTTTAACTCTAGGTTTTTTTACTTAACAGATTGAAAAAGGCCATTGAGGCTGTAATTAAAACATTCTCACTTTGGAAATTCCTTACTGTAAATTACTTAGTTTAACTTAGAATTATGATAAAGTTATGGGACTACATGTACTACTAGCGTAGCTGTGAGCAAACTACGGCGCTTGGGCCGGATCCAGCCCATTCTGCTGTTCTATCCATCCCTCGGAGCCAAAAGAGTGGAGGGTTCTCTTGCTCTTCCCTCCGCTTCTTCTCCAGCAGCCCAAGATGAGAGTGCCAGCATGGTCAGGTTGCTTTTGTTCTGGCCCTCCGGTCCAGTTTAAGAACCCATTGTGGCCCTCGAGTCAAAAAGTTTGCCCACCCCTGTTAGTATCAAGAATATTCAGAGTGTGAAATGAAGTGAGTGGTATTATCAGAAAGGGTCTGAAAAGAACCTAAGACCTCATGTAATAATTAACATCCTTGCCTTTGGGCAGTAATATACTAAAGTTATGTTGTTTATTCTTTGAAAGGAACATCTCTAGAGGAGAAGATTGCAAAGTCACCCTTGGTAATATCTCTTAATGACCCAGAAACCTTAGTTAGTTAAGAAATTAGGAAGCTTTTCCCAAATATACATCCTGAAGTACTAGTTTATTTCCCTCTTTCCATGCTTTTGCTAGCAATAATGGGAAGTGGCTCAAATGCTTTTCATATCTATGTATATAAAACCCTAAGTGACCATTCAACCGGTCACTATAACATTCACTGATCACCAGGAGGCAGACGCTCGTTGACAGCAGGCTCAGCAGGGGCCAGGATGAGCAGGAGTGACACGACACCTAACTCGGGCTCCTCCCTGGCTACCTGCCACTTTGCGCACTACTACATCTCAGGGGATGTTGGACTGCCGGTTTCACCCCAGCCCCCCAAATTGGGCCAAAACTGGCAGTCCGACATCCCCCAAGGAGTCTCAGATTGTGAGAGGGTGCAGGACAGGTCCCATGGTGCACGAATCTGTGCACTGGGCCTCTAGTATCTCTATAATAAGTTTTCTTATTTATTTTTCACTAAAGAAAGTTTTGAGGATTAAAATATCATAAAGGTAGAAAGAACAAAATGCTAATATCCATTGGTATTGCACTATGTAATATGTAATCACTACTAATACTTGTGCACTTTTAAAGACTTGATATGAGTATCGTGTATACAATTATTTTTCTCATTGTAGAATCATTTATGTTCAATGTGGAAAAAATTGGAAAGAAATTTGTCTGTGTTGCCAAAATAATTATTAATATTTTGTTATATTTTTATGTATGCTTTTAAAAAAATTGTAATTGTCATAAGCATTTTTCTTTAACTACCATGTAATTAATGAGCACCCATTCTAGGCCAAATAACTATTCTTTTTAAAAAAAATTATGTTTATTGATTTTAGACAGAGGGAGAGAGAGATTTTGATTTGTTCCAATGCACTTATTGATTGATTTTTTAAATATATATTTATTGATTTCAGTGAGGAAAGGCGAGGAGAGATAGAAATATCAATGATGAGAGAAAATCATTGATTGGCTCCTGCATGCCTCCTACTGGGGATTGAGCCAGCAACCTAGGCATGTGTCCTTGACTGGAATCAAACCTGGGACCTTTCAGTCTGCAGACCAATGCTCTATCCACTGAGCCAAACCAGCTAGGGCCAAATAACTATACTTGATGCTAGGAATGAAGCAGGTACAATAGTCAGAAAGCTTACATTTTGGGACAGTCTAACATGAAAGCATGTAAAATGAATAAATATTATTGTAGGGAATGCTTCTTACTGTGAAGAAAAAAATAGGGTAAGGGTTTAGAAAGTAAGTTGAGAAAGATAGTGAATATTCTTAGGAAGTCTTCTGAGGAGGTGCCCCCATTTTTTTTAAACCATATACCTAAGGAATATGCTTACTCCTATTTAAATCACTTTGAAATATTACTTCTCCTTGGAGATTGTTATCATGTGTAAAGAAGTAAACAAAACAACAGTTTTAAAAATAAATTACGTTTGCATATCTCTAACCTTGAAGTTAATGTCACTTGTTTGAATAGAAATTGAATCTGCCCTGGTGTGGCTTAAAAATATTAAACTGGCTAAAACTATTGTTACAGCTTGTTCACCCACCATCAATTTTTCAATTAAGGTGTAATTGACATATAACATTATGTTATTTCAGTTGTACAACATAAGTGAGTTAATATTTGTATATGGTGAGAAATGATCACAAGTGTAACATACGGGTAGAGATCTGAATAATGAAGTAAAGAAAGATCTAGGCATAATAAGGGAAGGAGCATGCTCTGTATTTTCAAAGCAACAGGAAGAATGATGTTACTAGAGCTTACATGGGAAGAAGTAGAGTAACAGGTGTAGAGACGTAGGCAAGGACCAAATACTGAATATCCTTTTGGGTCATAATAAATATTTTCTATTTTCCTACTGCAACAAGAAGCCATTACAGGTCTTTTTATAGGAGGTGACATCTGATTTCTATTTCTGAAAGATCACTTTAGTTCCTAGAGGAAAATATACTGTAAAGTGGCAAGAATTGAAACAGGGACTAGTAAGAGATTACTGTACTTTGACTTAAAGTGCTAGGTTTGGAGGTGGTAAGGAGATCTGATGCAAAGGAGAACAGGATAAGGACAATGAGGGAAGAAGGAATCAAGGATGATTCCTAAATTATCCAGTTGGCCTGAACAAGGGGAAGTGAATGGACTTGTATGAGTACACTGGGGAGAAGCAGGTGTTGGGGAGGCAGGGGGATGATATGAAATTAAAAAAAAAAAAATGCCTAAGATATCAGTGGAAGTATCGAGGATGAAAAGCATTTCATAAAAATTGTAAAACAATTTCTAGAGTAAATCAGTTTAACTTAGACTCTGTTAAGGACTGTTGCCTAACTTAGAAATGTTTCTTTTGTTTCTCTCTTATACTAAAATGCTAATTCTAGTAGACTTCGGTGGGAAAGTTATATATATTTTTTCACTTCCTGCCTCCAGGCTCCTATATTTAGATTTTTATTTTAATTTTGGTGGATTCTTTTATATATATATATACATACATACACATACATTATATATAAAATTGATTTATTTACAGAGAGGAAGAGAGAGGGATAGAGAGTTAGAAACATCGATGAGAGAGAATCATCAATCAGCTGCCTCTTGCACACCCCCTACTGGGGATGTGCCTGCAACCAAGGTACATGCCCTTCACCGGAATCGAACCTGGGACTTTTCCATCCGCAGGCCGATGCTCTATCCACTGAGCCAAACCGGTTTTGGCAAATTTTGGAGAATTCTACATAATCACAAATGATCCAGCTTTTTTGGCTTGAAGTTGTGTGTTTTCTGCACAAATATAATTAGTGATCCTAGAAACTTTATGCTTCAAAGTATCACCATTCCAAGGGGGTAAGATTTTACTTAGAGAATAAGAGAAACATTCTGTAGGATATAGGCTTACTTTGTAAAGATGGCAAAATTTGCTATTTCTCTTTACCTTTCAAAAGAACTAATGGATTTTCGTTATTTGCCAAGTGACTCAAGTTTATTTACTTTTTCTCTAATTTTTGTTAATCATCTTTGTTAGTAATTTTATTTCATACTAAGATCATAACTCATTTACTTACATTTTCCTAATCAGTTAATTGATGACACAGGTTAGGGGGCAGAGAGAATTCCCACAATTTCACACTTAAAAACTTTTGTTTTTTAATGGCATCTTAGGAATATGCTTAAGTTTCATGAAATACGATATTCAACCTTTATACTATAGTCTTCTACATACTTTGTGTATTAAGATGGTCAGCCTTTTAATGTATTTTTTTTGTACATTTTTAAGTTGCCTGAGAAAAAAATAATTTAATTCTTTCCATTAAGTGTGACTCCATATAGACATTCTTTTTTAAATATTGATTTCAAATTAAAATCATGATTTCTGTCGAACAAAGTATATCCAGACTTAAGTTTCTAATACTCTTAAGGATTTGAATCTTAGCTATACTAGTGTACTAACTTGGATAAATTAGTTAGCCTCTGTGTGCTTTAGTTTTCTTATTTCTTATTGGGAGAAAGTAGCCCAACCATTGTTGCTAGGATTAAATAAATTAATATGATGATTAGAATGGTGCCAGGCACATAGACACTCTGTAATTGATAGGTATTTTTATGATTCTAACTATCATTATTGTACAATGATAAGTTATTTGTTATATGATACTTGTTTTCTAAGTAAAACTGACTCTGAGGATTTGAATCACACTGCTGCCTAATGTTCTCCTTTCTGAATAGCCTTTAGCAAATTCCATGTTAAATATAAATTGATATGGATAATTTGTTATGTCAGATACAATAATATAGTCATGTTTGGTTGAATTGTTGAATTAGTAAAATTTCATATTAAACTCATTCTAAGATGTTTAAAGATTGTTTTTGTTATTAACCTTTTCAGTATTGGACTGTATTAACACATATAATAGAAATATGGTACAAGTTAAATATGTAATTATATATTTTATAGTAGTCACACTGAAGAAAAACAGGTGAAATTAATTTCAATAAATTTTTATTCAATATATATATAAAATATTATTTCCACGTGAAATCTATATTTAAAATTGTTGAGACATTTTATGTAATTTTCATATTAAAACTACAAAATCAGGTGTATATTTTATACTTAATATACATCTCAATTTGGATTAGTTATATTTTTAGTTTTCAATAGCCATGTGTGGCCAGTGACCACATATGGGATAGCACTGGTATATATATATATATATATATTGAAAATTTCTGTTTAAGAGATTCTTTTATTAGTGTTTTTTTCCCTTAATTACTAGCATTTTAATGCTTCTGAATTAAAAATCCTATAGATTTAAAATATTCAAAAGGGAAATTCATTTAAGATAGGTGATTTTCAAGCATCTAAGCCAAATGAAATTTAGAAAAGCACATTCTACCACTTATATATTAAAGAGATGTAACTCCCAAGTATGTGAGCCAAGTGAAATTCAGAAAAGCAAAGGCTACTATCTGTATATTAAAATGCAAATATTTAAAATAAGCAATAACTGTCAGCAGATCAATTAAGTAAGTGATCTATGTGCTTGGCATTAATTTTATTGATAATACTTGTTAAGCAGGAGTAAGGTTTTGGGGGAGTTAGATCCTAGATGCTGTGTATGTACTAATATAGTAAAGATAAATTAATTGTATTGGGTAACAGATAGTTTTTTATGTCCATATTTTTGAAATCACACTTTATATAATATCTAAGTAAAGTATGACATTATTGTGGTTTGTTTAGAACGAGATTTCTATTTTCCTTCCATATTGGAAGGAAAAAATTTATAGACTCTCACAACATGGAATTGTTGGTTTATTGAAAATTACAATTTTGTTTATTCTTGCATAACATAATGAAATAAGTCAAGCTTTACCAGTGAACTTTTGTTAATCAATATACTGTCAGAAAACCCATTATTATTCTTTCTTACTAAAGGTAGGAATTACTACAACTGACTAGTTCACTTTATTTTATATTTTTTTAATCTCAGGTCGCTCTTACTCTGTATGTTCTCCAAGAATGCTTAATCAGTGTCTGGAGTCCTTGGTGCAGAAAGTGCAAAGTGGAGTGGTAATAAACTTTGAAAAAGCAGGACCAGATCCTTCCCCCGTAGAAGGTATTATCACACTTTTCTTATAGACATTCTAAATTTGCTATGTCAGTTATTCAACTAGAATTGAAAAATAAGAGCATTTATAGATGAGCAACCTCATAATTCCTTTTTAGTATTATAGCATTGTCTCTCTTCTGTATATATGCTTCTCCTATGTCCCTTAATTCACAGGAGCGAACTCTAGGTGTTTATTTAATTCATTAGCACTATTTTTTCTAAGGATCAAACTGGTCAGAACCAAATGATTTATGTGGTTCCAAACATGAGGAACCAGCCTTTACCATTAAGCTGGATTATTTAACTCCAGCTAGCTTTATTCCAATATTCTGTGATCATGAACTATTTATATTAGAAGGTATAAGGAGTTACCCTAGAACCGATGGACAACTATTACATCTGGGCCCTCTGCATTATACAGTGGAGCTTATAACAAGAATTAGAAAGTTGTTAGTGACACTTGGGAGAAGAGAAAGGTCATAGAGATGAAAACCTGGGTATCCTCAGAGGGGGATTATAGGAAAGGAGCAGAAGACAGTTAAGATTATATAAATTATATCATTATTTCTGATTTTTAAATTTTTAATTGAATTGTTAGGCATGGAATGTATTTATATTATTTTAGTACTTGGCTTAAAGTTAGGCACTAAACAAATATTTAGTTGAAGAGAGTTGCTATTTTGGTAGAATTATTTCAGATTAAAGGTAGGTATTTCAAATCTGGATTTGCATATTAAGTTTTTCTTTAGTTATTAGGCTTTAGTTAAAATGATTACTTTTTTAGCAATACTTATCTAGTATTTCCTAAGCTAACCACAATGATGAAAATATTGAGTATTTACCTTTATCATCTGGTGGGGGAAACTTATATCATTCATTAAATACTGTTTACTATGAAGTATGTTTTATATATTCTGATTGGGCAAGCAAATGATACTGTGAGCCCTCCTTTCAACAGCTGAACTCATAGTTGGCATTTACAGACTTTACTCTCTAGTGAATTTTAATCTCATGTAAATGTTAAGCCATTGTGATAGAATTGTACCATTTAAGAAAACTAGGCAAATTCAGAATTGAACAAGTATTGGGACATTTTTATTAAGTAATAATAGATATAATTGAACTTTTGATATTTTCCCCCCTTAACGATACATGTTTTTTTTATGTCAATTTCTTTGCTATAGATGGGCAGCCAGATATATCAAGGCCTTTTGGATCTCAGCCTTGGCATAGCTGTCACAAACTCATATATGTCAGGCCAAATCCCAAAACTGGGGTTCCTATAGGTCATTGGCCTGTTCCAGAGTCTTTTTGGCCAGATCAGAATTCTCCAACATTAGTAAGTACCAGAGAAACCGTGACTTTGTAATAGTAGCCATGTAGTTGTTTTTCTTACTAATTTTATTATTATCAGTTAAATATGTGGCTAGTTTATAGGAATTAGACACATGTTCAAAGTGCTATGATAAGTATTAGTTGCTTTAGTATACTGTATTGTTTGTTATGTATAATGGAAAAAAAAGACATCTGTTTTCTTAAGAATCTAATACTATGTTTATGTTTTTATTATTAGCATCTGCACACAGAATCAAATATAAGGAGTTTCTCTTTGGATTCTAAACATAATGTAACATAAAGATTTGTCTTGGAGACATAATTTGGAACTTAAGTGAAGGATTCCACAATAATTTTGATAGTTTGCTTTCAATCTTTTAAGAGTTCATGTTGACTTGCATGGTTTTAGTTATATTCAGTGTTGTCAGTCTAGAGATTTAAGGTAGAAAAGATTTTCTGGTCTTGTTTATATGAATTATTATTATTTAAAATATATTTTTATTGATTCAAAGAGGAAGGGAGATGAGAGAGAAAGGAACATCAATGATGAGAGAGAATTATTAATTGGCTGCCTTCTGCACTGGGGATTGAAGTGTGACCTCCTGGTTCATAGGTTAACACTTGACCACTGAACCACACCAGCAGGGCTACATGAATTATGTTTTAGAAACAGTAAGACTTGCCATAGGTTAATTGGCTATGTGGATAGATTGTCAGCCTGCAGACTGAAGAGTCTAGGGTTAGATTCCGGTCAAGGGCACACACCTCTGTTGCAGGCTTCTCCCTGCCTAGGCAGCTAATAAATGTGTTTCTCTTACATCGATATTTCTCTCTGTCTTTCCCTCTCTCTTCCATTCTCTCTAAAAAACAAAGGAAAAATATCCTCGGGTGAGGATTAAAAAAAAGAAACGGTGGGGCTTATTGAATGATTTATATGAATTACCAGTGTTCACTGTATGGTTTTTCTAATAATAAATTTATACAAATTTAAGGGTAAATTTATACAAAATAATCTAATCTTGTTAATATATTTTCTTTCACATTAGTATATTTTTCTAGTATTTGAGGGCATCATGAATATTTTGTGGAAGAGCATGACATATTACCCTTAGAAGATCAGAATTATATTTTTTATTACTTTGAAGATACTTATATTTCAGATATTATTACCGTATTTGCTGGCGTATAAGACGATTTTTTGGCCCTGAAAATACCGTATTTGCTGGCGTATAAGAGACTGGGCGTATAAGACGACCCCCTAACATTTCCACTCAAAATACAGAGTTTGTTATATACTCACCGTATAAGACTACCCTCCACTTGGAGGCATATTTTTCAGGGCCAAAAAATCGTCTTATACGCCGGCAAATACGGTAAGCAGTCTTAAATGTTTCATATAGCTATCATTTATGAATTAAACTGAATCCTATTTGATACCTTTTATACTTTAAACCTATATCAACTTTATAGGATAATATTTACTTTTAACCTACACAAGATACATAAAGTGGTATTTCCTTTATTCACTTGGGATTTAATGAAATTAAGGTTTTATAAATTGCAGTGAGGTATCTTCTTTATTCCTTTTTTTTTTTCTTTTTTTTTCTGATTGAACCATCATAGTCTTTCCAGTCTGGCCTTATAGAGAAATTCTCAATTTCTTTGTTCATTTTACTTCTGGAGCTCTTTCAACTCTTTTAGAACAGATAACATACTTATATGAAGTATTGCCTGGTTGATTATTGAGTCTATAGTCTTTATTTAATACCTACAGTAGTACTTATGGCACTTTGTCAAGTCTTAATAGAAAGTCAAAATCAGGATCACAAGCAATATCTATTAATATTACTCTAGTTGTCTATTGCAAATTATTACAAACCATAGAGGAATTTGAAGTGTGGATAGGATTTCAGTAGGGGGAGGAAATAGTATGAGAAAAAAGTATGGAAGTAAAAAAAGAACAAGGTATATTTAGAGGAAAACAAGAGTATTCCTGAGTAACGTGGGTCATAACACATATTGAGAGTACTATTAAATGAGCCAAATTGTTCATTACTTTAAGTGCAGGGTTAAGGAATTTAAGCCTTTTTCAGTGGGAGTGAAAGAATAACTGACGATATTTTTTACAGACTGCTGCTCTAGGAAAATTGATCTAGTGGTTATTTGCAGCAAAAGTAGATATGTTGGGAGGTAATCAGGTTTCCTATTGGGCTATTGCTATAGTTCACATAAGAGATATTAAGAGTTTGGAATAAGGTGATAGAAGAAAGAATCATAAGATGATAATGGGAAGAATTGGCAAAATTTAGTGACTAAAGGATGTTAGAGGGAAATAAATTTTTATTTCAGATAAGAAGTATTGAAAATAAGTGTGATTTATTAGAGACTGATTCTGTGTTTGAATCATGGCTTTACCAGTTATTAGCTAACCCTTAATTTCCTATATGTTAAATAATTATAGTAGCTCCTATCTTATAGGCTTCGTTGGGGGATTAACTGAAATAATGCAAAATTTGTTTGACCTCAATATTTTCATCCAAAAAACAAGTTTCATGGACTGAATCAATAAGCAATGTGTTACGTACAACTTAGGCACAGGAGCACAAGATGAATAAAACACAGTGCTCACCCTGTTGAACCTAACCATTTTATAGGAATGTCAGACATATAAACATAGTAGAGTATGGTGTGTTAACTGTAATAGAGGGGCAGAGCAGAACCCAGAGGAGGTGTTGCCTAATTGCTTGGTATGTGTTTGGGATACAGTGAAGGAGTATAAGGAAATAAGTCTCTTAGTGGTTGATACTTGCCAGTTCAGACTTTAAAACTTTATTTGCAAAATGCAAGGGAGAAAATAACAAAGCCGTCAAGATAACTTGTGAAACACAGGGGCATGAAAGATGATGATCTATTTGAGCAGTTGCAAGTAGTTTGGCATGTCTAGAGCTCAGAGCGTACACAGTGTGGTGGTTGAAAGGCAGATGGGGACCAGATCATTAAAGATCTTCGTGTATAATAAAAGAGTCTGGACCCTATTTTTAGGTGATTGGCTATTACTTTTAGCAAATACTTTCAGGTAAAGTCATTACATGATTATATACATTTCATGGCCATAGGATTAGAGGGTGCTGACTAATTAGGGAAACTAATTAAAAATAAGCAGTTATAGCCGAAACCGGTTTGGCTCAGTGGATAGAGCGTTGGCCTGTGGACTGAAAGGTCCCAGGTTCGATTCTGGTCAAGGGCATGTACATTGGTTGCAAGCACATCCCCAGTAGGAGTGTGCAAGAGGCAGCTGATTGATGATTCTCTCTCATCGATGTTTCTAACTCTCTATCCCTCTCTCTTCCTCTCTATAAAAATTCAATAAAATGTATTTTTTTTTTTTTACAAAATAAGCAGTTATACAACTCTAGTCTGAGAAATGAAGACATAAATTAGAGTGATAAGAAATAGAAGATAAATTTCTAGAGAGATGGGAATTTAGTATTGACCAAGGGTAGTAACTAAATATTGAGCACTTGTCATGTTTGTATTCTGCTAAGTGGCTTGGAATTTATGGACTCTTTAGGTCTTTGTGACAGTTAAATATGGAGGATAAATAGAAGATATTTAGTATAATATCTAGGTCTTTAGAATAGGTTTGTAGTTTGGAGAAGAAATAAATTGGATAATAATGAATGTGTCTGAGAGACCTATAGGAGATTTAGTTTATGTCTAGCGGGCAGTTTGATAAATAAGAGAACTGAAAGGGATCTGGTTCCAACACAGATTTGGGAGCCACCAATGTACAAATAGTAATTGAGGCTAAGAGTCCTTTATAGCTATTAAATTTTAAATTATATCTTCATAGCTCATATTTTCTTCAACAATCTTTAATTGGTGAGATTTTATTTTCCATTTTCCAACAATTATTATTAGTTAAGTCGTAATTCAAGATCCCAGGATCAGGATCACTATGTACCCAGGGCTTGCTTCATCACCCTGGCAGAAGGATGAAGGACAGAGGAGGGGTGTGTGGAGGCAGTTCAGATTTTTTTCAGGAACCATGACTTCTGCCTGGTGGTTGTGGCCTAGGCTGACACCCAGGATATGGGACAGGGGTACTTGTACATATACCAGTAACATTCATATACGGAGACATCTCCCCCAGATGGCCAGCAGCTCCCTGTCCAGTTTTGGCTGAGGAAGTAGCTGTCAGAGGGGCAGTCTGTAGATCTTGATTTTGGCTTTGATATCTTCTGCAATGTTGCTTACTTCGAAAGATGCCCCTGAAGCTGGTTGGAGCTCAGTAACCCTCAATAAAGACCAATAAGATTTTTAGGAAGGAAACTATTAAGGGGAAAATAGAGTAACATGCTCCCACCCTTTTTTTCCTTTGAAGTATTATATTTTTTTGTATTTCTAGAAGTAGGGTGCATAAGCCATAGGGATAATCAAAACACTCTATCATAATAGGGAAGGAATACATTAAAACTTTTATTATGTACCTATACATTAATACATACTTAAAAATTTATAAATTATATCTAGATCTAGATAGATAGATAGATAGATAGATAAAGATAATATGCAAATTAGCTGGGACACCGTAACAGTCACAACCAGTTCAAGAAGAGGTTGCGTGCAGATGGGCAGGAGGGGTCTGCTTGCACTGTGAAGCAAGCCATGGATAGCACAGCCCCAGAGCGAAGAGGCAGGGGGGCGTGCCCAAGCCACCACCGCTGCCCGGCCCCAGCAGGCCCAGGAGCAGGTGCAGAGAGGAAGGGGGCATGCCCAGGCTGCCACCTCTGGGAGACAGTGTCCCAGCACTCCCGCCTCTACATGTGAGCTACAGAGGAAACATCTTTTCTGCAGCTCACTGGCTAAGCTCTCTGTATTCCACTCTCAGCATTTTTGATAACTTGGGTAATAAGAATCCAAGAAGGTGCTCTAGGGTTTTTCCACCTCACTCCTGGAGGAAAAAACGAAGTCCACAGACCGATGCTCAACCACTGAGCCAAACCGGTTTCGGCAACAAGTGAAGGCTTAAAATGGAAGGTTTCTATATGTTCCTTGTTTCTTGGATATAAAACACAATGAGTACCTATTCCAAAATTTTACATGGTAAACCTAAAAAGATTTCCATTTTATGTAGATTTTGAAGTGTTTTGTGTTTTTCTTCTGAATGTTATGTAATTTAAGTTTTGCATTTTTAAGTATTTTCTTTAATGGTACTTTCTATAGTAATTTAAACTCTGACTAGTAAAACTTAGGAGCTAAGTAATTTTGGTAGTGAGTGATACTGAAAATGAGTTTGTTTCTGGTATTTTGTGTAAATAGTAATAAGATTTTCCCCTCTAGCCACCTCGTACATCTCATCCTGTAGTGAAGTTTTCCTGTACAGATTGTGAACCAATGGTTATTGACAAATTGCCTTTTGACAAATATGAGTTGGAACCTTCACCACTGACTCAATTTATCCTAGAAAGGAAATCTCCTCAAACATGTTGGCAGGTGAGCTGAACAATTTAAGTTAAATGTTTCTTAAAAAGTTAGATATAATTAATAGTTTATATATAAACATTATGTAAAGGTTTTAACCTTCATAAAAATATGAAGTTTTGCCTTGGCCAGTGTAGCTCATTTAGTTGTAACAATCATCACCAAAAAGTTGTGAGTTCGATTCCTGGTCAGGGCACATACACAGGTTTCAGGTTCAATCCCAATTGGGTTGGGGCACATCTGGAAGGCAATCAATCTCTCTCCCTCTCCCTCTCCCTCTCCCTCTCCCTCTCCCTCTCCCTCTCCCTCTCCCTCTCCCTCCTTTCTCCCTATACCTCCCCCTTTTTCTCAAATTCAGTAAAAATTCACTTCAGGTGAGGATTAAAAAATAATGTTTTAACCACTCCTTTTTAACAGGTATATGTGAGCAATAGTGCAAAATATAGTGAACTTGGTCATCCCTTTGGTTACTTGAAAGCCAGTACAGCACTGAACTGTGTCAACTTATTTGTGATGCCTTACAATTACCCAGTCCTCCTTCCCCTTTTAGGTAAGTCATTCTTGTCACATTCTCTGTGGCTTAGCATACATAGGAATGTTCCCTGAGTTTTTTATCTGCTAAAAATTAATGAAAATGTCTTTAAAATTTTAAATCTGTCAAAGATGTTTTTATTACATGTTTGTGGTAAATTGAAAGACAGTATCAAATCACCTTTGAGTCAACAACTTATGTGAAAGTATTATATTTTAAAATTTTAAGTTAAATATTCTAGCCCTGGCCAGGTGGCTCAGTTGGTTGTAGCCTTGTTCTGTAGACCAAAAGGTTGTGTGTTTGATTCCCAGTCAGGACACATACCCAGGTTCTAGGGTTCAATGCCTGGTTGAGCTCATATTGGAGGCAACTGATCAATGTTTCTCTCTCTTGCTGTCTCTAAAATCAATAAACATGTCCTTGGGTGAAGATTTAAAAAAATTAAATATTCTAATTCTTTAAGTTAGATTAAATATGAATTTAAGTTAGATTGCTTACATAGTTAGAATTAGTAATATAGGCTTTATATTTGGTAAATAAGACATTTTGTGAAGCATAGTCATAAAATATGAGTGTATTTTCTTGTAAGAATTTATCTTAATTTTCACTTGGCAGATATTTTTATTTTTAAAAAAGAATTTAACTTGCTCCAAAATCCTAATATATAAAAAGTCAGGAGTCATTATGACTGAAACAACCGGATGGATGACCGAATGTGGGGTGACCAAGCCAGCAGGGAGGACAGGGAGGGACAACCAAACCACTGAACAGCAGGCTGCATAGGGCGGCAGTGAGGGGAGACCAGGCTGGTGGGGCGGGGGCAGTTAGAGGCGACCAGGCCAGTGGGAAGGGGGGCAGTTTGGAGTGACCAGACCTCCGGGGGTGGGGGGGAGTTAGGGGTGACCAGGCTGGCAGCCAGGTGAGCAGTTAGGAGCCAGTAGTCCAGGATTGAGATCGGGCCTAAACCTGCAGTTGGACATCCTTGAGGGGTCTCAGATTGGAGAGGGTGCAGACTCGGCCGAGGGGACTCCCTCTCCCCCTCCCCCTTCCCATGCACAAATTTTGTGCACTGAGCCTTTAGTAATATGATAAAAGCCTAAAGTTAGTTTATGGGGATCATCTGTCTATAATTTTTGAAGTGTACTCTTGGAGAAGACTAATTTTCCTTTATGAAATTATTCAGATTTTGTAGTTAAAATATTAGTAGGTATATTTTATAGAAAACACTTTGCGTACTTCTTTCTTTTCTCAAATCTGTTTCATGTCTAGTTTTATATAGGGTAGAGTTTTTCCTTGTGTGTTTCCTGATTCCTCCTTGATGTAATTCTATACCATAATTGGCATTTTTAATTTATTTTTAAAATGTTATCATTTATTGAAAATTCCAGGACCAAAAATTTTGCCACTTTTATTAAAAGCTTATATCTCACATTACTCTTTCTCTTATAAATAAGAAAACAGACTAAACTGACCTGATTTTCGTCTAGTAATGATAGTTTATTTACATTATACATTTATAGATGACTTGTTTAAAGTACATAAAGCAAAACCAACATTGAAATGGAGACAGTCATTCGAAAGTTATTTGAAGACAATGCCTCCTTACTATCTTGGGGTAAGAATATTATTGTTAAAGATAGAACTTATTATAAAGTTTTATATTATGCTTATACATTATTGCATTACAAACTTCTATTTAATGTTGTTATAGATTAAATGTCATAAAAATTGTGTTTACAAATGACCAATATAAATATAGTGGAAAAGAAATATTTCATGACTTGCAAGATGATAATGATGATGATCATGAATATATACAATGCTTACACTGTGCCTGGTACTATCCTAAGCACTTTATAGGTATTAATCTTATTTAATTTATATAGTAATCCTCTGAAGAAGGAATGATCATTGTTCCAGTTTCACAGGTGAGGAAAATTAAGGCACTAAAATATTAAGTTGTCTAAGGCTACGTTGCAAATATATGGGGCACTAGAATTCAATCCCAGGCAGTCTGGCTTTAGAATTTATGTTTTTAATCTCAGTTGTTGTACTATGTTTTCTAATTGCCATTTCAGAATTATTTCTCTCTAAGGGTACAAAATTATTTTTGTTTCATTAGTTTCTAAATCTTCAAAAATATGTTTTTAGGTTAAGATAAGTATATATTTTCATAGAACCATATATTTTTAGAACCATAAATTTTGTAATTACTTAAAACTTAGTATTAATGTATATATTATTAAGTATATTTTATTTTATGAAAAGTAACATTTTAGACATTACTTCTGCTTTTAATTCAGGAGTATTATAGCATTTGACTATAACTGATCTTTGTAAAATGTTTCTCATAAGAACATTAATTTCTTGAACTTTAAAAATAATATTTTATAGTTTTAAGTGATAAGTTTATGAGTGTCTAGCACATAATGCCTGCCTAATAAGAGAGTAAAAAGAAGAAACACTTTGAATATCAAATGTTATATATGTTGACTCATTTACATTTCATGACAACCCAAGGATTTAGCCAAAACTACATGGATATTAAACATCAGAGCTGGGATTTGATTCTAGTTGTACACAAAGGCTTTTATACACTTTCTAATATGTCAGTGAATTATCCTTTTTCTGTCTGTATTTCATTCAAATATACTAGACACTCCTGCTAGTGATATTTTTCATTGTACAAAGTGGTTTCAATTGGTCTTCCGTTACAATTAAATATTATTTCATTATATCACATCCATAGTAAATATTACACTTTTTTTTCCTCCTCATTTTCCCTTCAGAGCTTCTTTCTGTGTTTTGTTGTGTTTTTTTTTTCCTTTTCTTTTTTTCAGCCTAGCTAATGCAAGTTCTACCAAATCTACTTCTACAGTGTCTCCTGCCATTTCTTTCAAATTTACTATCTCCAGGGATACTAAGAAGTTCAGGACTTCACCTTTTCTCACCCTGGGTGTTATTGTTACAGTCTCTAATCCCTTTTTACTACTATCAAACTGCCTTTCATACCACTGACAAACATTTTACTGAAATACAAATATGTTGTTAACTCTCTTATTGATGAAAAGGAGAAATTTGGGGGGCAGAAATTTTCAAAACTGACATAACGCATCTACCCTTAAATTTCTGACAAGTGATGGTTGTTTTTTTGCCTATAGCCTCTGAGGAAAGCTGTTAGAATGATGGGAGCACCTAACCTCATAGCAGACAGTATGGAATATGGACTAAGTTACAGTGTCATTTCATACCTCAAAAAATTGAGTCAACAGGTAATGTTAAGAAATAGAACCATTACATATTTTGAATGGTTTTTAAGATGATTAGCAGACCAGATATTAGTTCTTTATAGTTCTAAAAGAATTTCATTATATTACTATATATATTTTTAAAATCACATATATCATATATACATAATTCTGTCTCAAGTACATGGTATGCTATGATTTGAAGTGTTAATTTCAAATAATTCCTAGTTTATGAAATGGCTTCCTAGACTTTCTCTATGTGAATAGTCTTTGTTTTGAGAAATTTATGTTAAAAAGTTGTTTTTCTTGGATAAAATATCAGTTTCTTTTGTTTTGTGCTTTAAAACCTATTGTGTTTCTTTTTATTTTTTTCTTCAAAATGGTAGTTTATTTTGAAATGTTTGTAAGAGATATTGAATTTTGTTATTTGGGGCATAAATCACATTAACAGATTGTAGTTCAGCAATAGAATTTAACTGACTGCCAAGTTATTACTGTCATATAAAATACAACATTTTCCCAGTACTTCTGCCATCTCTCCTTTAACTGCTACCAGTAATTGAAATGCAGGTTGTAAAGAGTCAAAATAATGGTATTTGCTTTCCAGGGAAAGCAAATTTGCTATATGTATGAACATTAGTTATATGCTAATGTCTTTAAGTAAATTTTGATGCAATGATTTTTTTTTCTTCTAATTTTAAATCACCTCTGAATTAGAAATATATATTTTCACTTTGGGTTGCTTTATATTTCATGGTTTAAGTATAGTAGGTATTAATAAATAAAATTAATTCAGCTAGTGTGGCTCCATAGATTAAGCATAGTCCTGTGCACCTTGAGTTCACCATTTCGATTCCCAGTCAGGACACATATACTGGTTGTGGGCTTTGTCCTTGGTAGGGGGCAGGCAGGAGGCAGCTGATGGGTGTTTCTCTCTCATCCTCTCTCTTAAAAAAATCAATAAAAACATTTTTTAAAAATTAGTTAAGTAAATACAATTAAAGTTGTGTTTGTTCATCCTGCTCCATAAGGTTGTAATAATGATTTAAAATCATAAGACAGTGTTTAAACTATGTTTAATTTAACAAGTACTTGACATAAAGTATGTCACTTGAGATTTCAATTTCTTATATACTTTTTAAATATGTAAATGTTTAGTTTATAGAAGATTAAAACTGTAGTATTTAATTTACCAATTTATATTATATCAAGATAATTCTTGTTTGTTTTTTACTGTAGGCCAAAATAGAATCTGATCGAGTCATTGGATCTGTAGGCAAAAAAGTAGTACAGGAAACTGGAATTAAAGTTCGAAGCCGATCACATGGTTTATCAATGGCCTATAGGAAAGATTTTCAACAACTCCTCCAGGGAATTTCAGAGGATGTTCCTCATAGACTGCTGGACCTGAACATGAAAGAATACACTGGGTTCCAAGTTGCTTTGCTCAATAAGGTAATAATTACATGAATTTAGTACTGCCCTAGTTATATTCTGCTACATTATTAAATATAGATAAAATTTTCTATTAACTGAAACTGTCCAAATTTTCAGAAGTACTTTTTATGCTTCTGCAGAATAATGATCATTATACTTTGATTGAATAATTGAATTTTAGAATTAAAACAAATAGCCCTGGCTGGTCTCAATTGGTTGGGCATCTTCCTGTGCACCGAAAGATTGCCAGTTTGATTCCTGGTTAGGCACATGTAGAGAGCATGCAGGAGGCAGTCAATTGATGTTGCACTCTCACGTTGGTTTTTCTCTCTCTCTCCCTTCTCCCTTACTCTCTCTAAAAAATCAATAATTATTCTTTTTAAAAATATATTTTTTATTGATTTTTTTACAGAGATGAAAGGAGAGGGATAGAGAGTTAGAAACATCGATGAGAGAGAAACATCGATCAGCTGCCTCCTGCACATCCCCTACTGGGGATATGCCTGCAACCAAGGTACATGCCCTTGACCAGAATTGAACCCGGGACCCCTCAGTCTATAGGACAATGCTCTATGCACTGAGCCAAACCAGCCAGGGCAATAATTATTCTTTAAAAAAAAAAAAATACTGTCCATAGTAAGTGAATGAATATATTGACAAAAAGTAAACCAACCCATTTATTTTATAAGTTAGTAGACAGAGGCTTAGAAATTGCTTAAAGTTATATAGCTAATGGTAGAGTCACTGTAATTTGTTACTTAGGACCTTGGGTGCACAGTGTGATCCTAAAATGCTTTATGAATACTTGTTTTTAAAAAGGTCTAATTCTAGCAGCTTTTTAAAAAAAACAAAACAAAAACAAGCTGATTCTAAAATTCATATGGAAGTATAAAGGTACTAGAATAGCTAAAACAATTTTGGAAACAAATAAAGTTGGGCAACTTGCACTATCTAATTTTAAAAATTACTGTGAAGCTACAGCGATTAGTTTGTGTTGTTGGCATAAGGACAAACATAGATAAATGGAACAGAATATAGTCTAGAAGTTGTAGACCCTCACACAAATAGTCAATTTTTAATACGGTGCCAAATAATTCAGTAAGTGAGAATACAATCCTTTCAACAAGTAGCATTAGAAAAATTGGATATCCATTTATAATAATAAAAGCGGAATATGCTAATTAAACCACGATGTTCTTCTGGACGACCTTCCAGATGGCATATCCATATAATGAAATACTACTTTACTTTGATAAAAAGGAATAGACTACTGATACATGAACAACATGGATGAATCTCAAAAGATCATTCATCCATGTTGTTCAAGTGAAAGAAGCCAGATAGAAAATTTTAGATATTGCAAAATTCTATTTATAAAATGGAATGTACGGAGACAGAAAGCAGATAAGTTGTTGCCTCGGGCTAATAATAGGGATTGACTACAAATGGGCACAAGGAACTTTCTGAAATAATGGAAGTATTCTAAAATTAGGTTGTGATGATTATTTCACAACTATAAATTTACTAATACTCATTGAACTATATACTTAAATAGGTAGTTTTATAGTATGTACATTATACATCAAAGCATAAGAAAATCTTAGAAGTCTTTAAAATTTGGATGTTTACTTCTTTTAATCAGAAAATAAAATAAAATCTTGAGTTGGATATAAATTTGAGATGATTTGGTTGAGCTCACTTCCAAAATTTTATCTTTTGGTTCCCAAAACAATACTTTTAAGATTGCATCACAACTCTATTCTGTTTTTTAAGGTAATTAGTTAACTTATATATATTATTTTCAAACCTATATGCAAGGAAGAGATTTTAGTCTCTTAATTCTATATTTATAAATAACTTTTGTCTTTGAATATTTTCAATAGGATTTAAAGCCACAGACATTTAGAAATGCATATGACATACCTAGACGGAATCTTTTGGATCACTTAACAAGAATGAGATTTAATCTTATGAAGAGCACCCGGAGATTTCTTAAAGGACAGGATGAAGGTCAGATCATTATTTTAATATTAGTATTTTTCTCTTAATATTAAAACACAATAGGGTAATATTGTAATTCTTAAAGAATTCTTGCACAATTTTCATTGTAAATTCAAACAAATTAAGTAAAAAGTCATCCCTGATTCTTTACATTTCTTTCTGTTTTCACTATAGAATTTGCCCCAAATTCTATTCCCCAGATATAACCACCTTTGTTAATAGCTTAGTTTCCTTTCTTGATTTTTTGTCCATTCACACATGCAGACACATATACAAACTGAGTTTTTTTATTATGATACTAGTAGCCCTGTGCATGAATTCGTGTGCCAGTAGCTTGCCTGTAGCTCGCTGGTGCCCTTCAGTAGCTCTCTCCCATCCCCTCATAGTTTGCTGCCCTGCCCCCTCCTGTAGCTCTCCATAGGCCTCTTGTAGCCAGTAGCTCACTGCTGCCCTTCTGTAACTCTCTGCTCACTGCCCCGCCCTCTTGTAGCTCCCTCTGCCCTCCCTGCCTCCCCTCCACACTCCTCCTATAGCTTGCTGGCCTGCCCCTTCCTATAGCTCACTGCCCCACCACTTGCATATTACATCTTTATTATGTAGGATACCAATATCTGATGACTTAACTCTGGGTGGCTAATAATTGTCAAATTCTAATATTTCCTTCAACCATATGCATGACACTTGCATATCAAAGTCAGATGAAAATTTAATCTTTTGCTATCTCTGATGTAATCATTCTACTATAGATATAAAATAAAAAGGTTATCTATGTGATTTTTCTGTAAATTCTGCTATAATTAAATTGTGTATATTTGGAATAGAGTAGAAAAGACATTTTTTCTCATGGTAAGAATTGCTGATTCTATGCACTGAAATTAGCTGCAATATTTTTGTTTTGTTTAGAAGATAAAATCAATGATTTTAAACTTTATTTTAAAAATTTCAGAGTTTTATGTCACAATATTTATAATGGCAACACATTAATTTAGAGTATGTGGTAAGAGAAGACTGCCTAAAATAACAAACACTAGGTAACATCTATAATAATAAAAGCGTAATATGCTAATTAGACCAGATGCCCTTCAGACGAAGCTGGGGCTACAAGGCAATTCCAGGTCCCAGGTGCCTACCGGCGACCAGAGGGAAGTCTAGGTCCTCGGTGCCAGAGGGAAGCCGGTGCGGACAGCCAAGGAGGAAGAAAGAAGAAGGCCTACTCTTGTATGAATTTTGTACATCAGTTCATATATAAGAGGATACGTGATAACTGAAACAGTATTAGTAATGTTAACTTTTGTTGTTGCTTTATTTTGTTCAAAAAGATCAAGTACACAGTGTTCCTATAGCACAAATGGGGAATTATCAGGAATATCTCAAGCAAGTACCTTCTCCACTAAGAGAACTTGATCCTGATCAGCCTCGAAGGTTACATACATTTGGCAATCCTTTTAAGCTGGATAAAAAGGTAAATTTGAAATATTCCATTATATAATTCATTTATGCTAGGTACTGTGAATTTAAAGTAATCTAAAGCTATTTTCCTCTGGTAGAGTACCTAATAAATATAAACATAATTAAATAGAGTTGTTTTTATGGAAATTGGAATTAGTTGTGCCATTTAAAAACTGAATATAAATCCAAGGAAATTATTTTATTATAGGGAATGATGATTGATGAAGCAGATGAATTTGTGGCTGGACCTCAAAATAAACATAAACGACCTGGAGAACCAAATATGCAAGGGATTCCTAAAAGACGTCGTTGTATGTCTCCACTGCTAAGAGGCAGACAACAGAATCCAGTTGTGAACAATCATATTGGAGGAAAAGGACCACCTATACCTATGACTCAAGCACAGCCAGATCTTATTAAACCCCTTCCTCTTCATAAAAGTAAGAGCTTAAAACAACATCAGTAACAAAAACATTATTTGCTACTTTTTGGTTCTTCAAAGAAATTTTTAAATAGGTATATATAAAACTGATAAAGTCTAAAAGCTTCTAGAGAAGTTAATGTTTATTCTAAATTGGCATGTAATTAATTTTGTGGTTCTTTTTAAATTAATGAACATTTTATATTTTCATTATGCTTTATTAGTACTTAAAATCTAAAACATTGGTTGCCAACTGGTGGTCTGTGAGTTCTGAAAGATTGGTGACCACTAATCTAAAATATTGATTGCAAATTTTAAGTATTTTAAAAATAATAGTTTTAAAGGGGTATTATCAATATCCATAGAGAGATGGTTTTTCGATTTCAGTTTAATGCAGGCAGTTATTAAATACCTTTGCTATTTAGGTAATAGCAGTGATCAAAATAGTGACTTCTGTTTTCACTTATAATGAATGAGGAAAGAAAGTCATTGGACATTTCATTAGAAGTGTGGTGAAAAGGAAGTCAAATATGTTGTGGACATATTTGGCCTGGGAACTTAATTTGGTGTATAGGGTTAAGGCTCTTTACTAGGGAGTTGTTTAAACCAACACTTGAAGGGTGAATGGAATTAGTTAACTAAAGCTGTGCATTTGCCTGTGCTAGAGGAGTAGTCTAAGAAGAATATTCAGTAACCCTAATAGATTTGGCTCAGTGGATAGGGTATTGACTGAAGGGTCCTGCTTTTGATTCTAGTCAGGGCATGTGCCTTGGTTGCAAGCCACATCCCCAGTAGGGGATGTGCAGGAAGCAGCTGATCAATGTTCTTTTTGGTAACGCAATCATTGTTTAATGGCATGTAATTCAGCTTGAATTTTTTAAAATTGTTTTTATTGTAAAATTGCGTGGCCCCACACACCTGCGCACCTTGCTGTGCTGGCAGCTCTGCCCACCCACGCCAGTCTTTGGGCGTTAGGGCCATGGGCTTTTTATATATATAGATTATTCCACTGTGGTCTGAGAAGATGCTTGATATGATTTCAATCTTCTTGAATTTGGAGACCCCTTCTTTTGTAACCCAATATGTGGTCTTTGTAAATGTCCCATGTGCACTTGAGAAGAACGTATATTCTGTGGCTTTGGTGTGAAATGTTCTGAAGATGTCAGTTAAGTCCATCTGATCTAATGAGTCATTTAGGATTGATGGTTCTTTGCTAATTTTTTTTGTTTGTTTAGATGGTGCCCCAGAACTGTCCTCCCCTGCAGGCCTGGTCACCCAAACTGCCCACCCCTAACTGCCCTCTTTTGCAGCCCTGGTCGCCCCCAACTATCATCCCCTGCTGGCCATCTTGTATCCACATGGGGGCAGCCAACTTTGATCACATGGGGGCAGCCATCTTGTGTGTTGGATGCCAGTGGGGTTTTAGAGTACCCTACTATGATTGTATTGTTGTTAATCTCTCCCATGATATCTTCCAAAAAAAAAAAAATTTTTTTTTTTTAACATATATGGGTGCTCCTGCATTGGATGCATATATGTTTACCGGGATTATATCCTTTTGTTGTTTTGGTCCTGCTAGTATTATGAAATGGCCTTCCTTATCTCTTCTTAAGGCCTTCACTTTGAGGTCTATTTTGTCAGATACAAGTATTGCTACCCCAGCTTTCTTTTCATTTCAATTTGCCTGGAATATATATTTCCATACCTTCACTTTCAGTTTGTGTGAGTCCCTTGTTCTGAGTTGGGTCTCTTGTAAACAGTACATATATGGGTCATGTTTTCTTATCCATTCAGCCACTTGATATCTTTTGATTTGGAACATTTAGTCCATTTACGTTTAAAGATACTATTAACTAGCCGAGACCGGTTTGGCTCAGTGGATAGAGCATCGGCCTGTGGACTGAAGGGTCCCAGGTTCGATTCTGGTCAGGGGCATGTACCTTAGTTGCAGGCACATCCCTGGTGGTGGTTGTGCAGAAGGCAGCTGATCGATGATTCTGTCTCATCGATGTTTCTAGCTCTCTGTCCCTCTCTCTTCCTCTCTGTAAGAAAAATCAATAAAATATGTTTTAAAAAAATAAAAATAAAATAAAGATACTATTGACTAGAGGCCCGGTGCATGATATTTGTGCACGGAGGTGTGTGTCCCTCAGCCCAGCCTGCACCCTCTCCAATCTGGGATCCCTCTCACAATCCAGGACTGCCAGCCCCCAACTGCTCATCTGCCTGCCTGCCTGCCTGCCTGCCTGATTGCTCCTAACCACTTCTGCCAGCCAGCCTGGTCAAAGCCTAACTGCTCCCCTGTCGGCCCAACTATCCCTAACTGCACTCCCCTGCTAGCCTGGTCACCCCTAACTGCCCTCTCTTGAGGCCTTGGTCGTCCCCTGCTGGCCATCTTGTATCCACATGGGGACAGCCAACTTTGATAAAATGGGGGCAGCCATCTTGTGTGTTGGAGTGACAGTCAATTTGCATATTACTCATTTATTAGATAGGATAGGTATTTGTTTATAGTTTTCTGTGCCTGAGTTCCTCCTTCCCTTTTTAATTCTTTTTATACCAATCCCTTTAGAATTTCTTGCATTGCTGGATTGGTGTTGATAAACTCCCTTAGCCCCCCCCCCCCCTTTTTTTTAAAAATATATTTTATTGATTTCTTACAGAGAGGAAGAGAGAGGGATAGAGAGTTAGAAACATCGATGAGAGCAAATCATCGATCAGCTGCCCCCTGCACACCCCCTACTGGGGATGTGCCCGCAACCAAGGCACATGCCCTTGACCAGAATCGAACCTAGGACCTTCCAGTCCCCAGGCCGACGCTCTATCCATTGAGCCAAACCGGTCTCGGCGCCCCCCCCCCCCCCTTTTAATTAAATCTATGAACCTTCTTATTTCCCTTTAAATTTTGAATGATAGCCTTGCAGGGTATAGTAATCTTGGATCCTGTCCCTCGCTTTGCATCACTTTGTAAACTCCCTTCTTTTCTTTCTAGCCTGATGTGTTTCTGTTGAGAAATCATTTTATAATCTAATGGGAGATCCCTTGTATGGAACTTTTGCTATCTTTCTTGCAGCCTTTAAGATTCTTTGTGCTGATCGTTTGCCATCGTAACTAGGATGTGTCTTGGTGTGGGTCTTTTTGGGTTCATCTTATTTTGGACTGTGCTTTTGTGACTTTTTTCTTCCCCAAATCAGGGAAGTTTTTTGACATTATTTCTTCAAATAAATTTTCTAATATTTGTTCCTCTTCCTGTTGTTCTGGCCCCCCTATTATTTGTATCTTGCTTCATTTCATGTTATCCCAAAGCTCCCTTGGGCTCTCCTCCTGTCGCTTAATTTTTTTCTCCAGTTGTAGTTCAGTTTATCTGTCCAGTTTATGAACTGTATGACCCTTATTCTGAATTTTCTGACATATTGCATGCCTCCCTTTCACTTAGCAGCTTTTCTGGTGATTCCTCCTTTTCTTTCCTTTGGGGATTTCTTTGTCTCCCCATTTCTATTCTCACCAAAGGATCTAGGTGTCGAGTTGTGCACAGGCTGCTTCTTAGGTGGTTGCGGTAGTTGCTGTTTCTCAGTTGGCAGCAGCTCCTCTGATAAGTGTTGTTCGCATGGCTGCTTGCAGCTGTGGTGGCTCCTCTAAATGGGGGCGGGTTGCTTGCATGGCTGGCTATTCATGGGGCTGCTGCTCCTCAGACAGGGGGGAGCTGATCAGTGGTCATGGTGCCCTGGGCTTAAACATTGGGCTGGCCAGAGGGGAGCACTCTTTGAAACTCACAGGAGCCCATGCCCGGGGTGGCTGGAGTCTCGGTGACTGTGCGACCTCAGCTGAGGCAGCAGGTACCTCATGGTGTGTCTGTAGAGTCCTGAGTGGTGTGAGGCACCCTGGTTGGAGGTGAGGCTGGGCTCCCCATCACAGCAGTTCTCTTCAAGAAGGTTCAGCCTCTGCAGTACAGCCGTCTGCTCCGGGACTGTTTGCAACAATAGCAGAGGCTGCCTGTTTAGGTGAGCCCGGTCTGCATACCCCAAAGGTCCTGCTGGATCAAACTGTATCCCCCCTCCCCCCCCCACGCACACACACCAGACATCCACACACTCCTCTTTCGCTCCATCACTTTCACTCTCTCATTCACTGCCACCATCTTCCTGCCTCTGTAGTTGGATCTGAGGTTTATTGACTCGTTTGTGGATAGAGTCTCCTCTCTGGATGTCTGGTCATGTGGCTCGCTCTCTACCACATTGACCAAACAGGACAAAATGCCATTTGACAAGACATGACACAAAGGGAACGAATGTACTCATGACACTGATAACCTCAATATAAGTGACCACCAGAGAATTAGAGGAGTGGAAAGTGTGCAAATGATATCAAAGAGAGAAAAAAATGGTAAGAGACCACCAAACAAACAGATAAACCAAAAATACAAATACCAAACGCCCAGAAAAGAGGGTGGGGGCAGAATCTGTAGAGGCCAAGCTTATATACAGAAAGTAAGTTTAAGGAATTGGATCAATATGGGGAGTACCTAAATTTGGCAGAGAGGAAGAGTATATAAGAAGAAAGAGAAAGAAAAAGGGAAATTAATTTGAAAAATAGGATTAAGAAATTAAAAATAGAATGATGAAAAAAATAATGTGAAAAGAAATAAAAAATAAGCAGACAAAAGAAAAGGAAAATAAAGAAAAAAAGATAACAAAATAATAATAAGAATGAAAAAGCAAGTGTGTTTCATTTCCATCAAGTTTTAATGCCCCATTGGGACTGGTTTAAGATGCCACTCTTCTGTACAGTTTGCCACTTCTCAGTTTCCTGTTAGGTTGTTGAAGTTCCAGGTGGTCCACTGGTCCTCTGTTTGTGTCTGTCTCCATAGCCTTGACTGCCAGCAGGCGGAACCAATCTTTCCACTTAGCCTATGTGCCCACTGTCAATCTTAATCTCTCAAGCAGCTATTTCTGACAGGGCTATAGTTGGGGAGGTTGCTGGGACTAAAAGGTTGCTGAATAGTGCTAATGATTCTTGACTACAGACCACACTTTGGGTAATAAGGAACTAGAATGATGTCCTGAGGGACATATAGGAGTGGGAGGAAGTTGTAAACTAGGTACTGGAGACATCATGACCACTGAGGTGTGCCTAGAGATCAATAAAGATAATGATGAGGAAAGAGAGGATGAGTAAAGTGACAAGTTTAGCCTCAAAAGAGCAAGAGTTTTAACAAGAGTACATGGAAAAAGGATCTTGAGGTGATACTGAGAGTTGAAAGAATCAGTCCACACTCATGGAGAGTGTTTAAGATAAAGCAGTTTCTATTTCAGGTCTGAAAAGGAGAGCAGTTTCTTTGCAGGAGAGCTGGTTTCAACTAGAAATTAGTTGTATAAGACATTCAGTACAGTTTGCATATTCTGGAATAGGATTTAGGAGGGAGTCAGAAGTTCAAGGGATTTTTGTGGGGATGAGTACACTTTGGACAGTAAATGAGGGAAGTGATGAATTCAGCTGTTGTCTCAGAGATTTAGTGAGCAATCAAAGAACTTAGAATTCAACTTTTCTGTGGGGAGTAAGTGTAATAATCTAATGTAAATGGCAAGATGGCAAGTTTTTAAATCTAGTTGTCTAATGAGCTGAAGGGCGCACTGGATTGTTCTGCATTACTCCAGTAGTGAAGACCAGATGGATGAGTATAAGAAAAGGGTGTACTGTAAAATGACCTGTTTGGTGGTGTGTTCCCTGAAGACCATTGAACATGTTAAACTCACTGTTGTTTACTTTTGTCTCTAAGTGACAACAGATGTATAAGACAACTGTAGGTTGGAATGAGCTAGAAAAGATAAGCATGACAATCTTGATCATGTATATTTCCCTAAAACATTAAATCATACTTGTTCAATAACATTGCCATAGAAAAACAGAGAAGTAAAAGTTGAAGTTGCTTTTATTTTTCTCCCCCCTAAGGGCAAAAATTGTACAGATTTTATAAATATTATGAATGTTCCACATTGAATCCACCATATCTTTATCAAAGCTAAGCATCATATCACATTATTTGTTAGTTTGCATCTGTGAAAATGATCAGTTGTAATTTGTTGCAATGATATTTCTTTAGAGTTTTCTTTACTGTGTGCTTTGAAATTATTTCTCATAATTTCCCCCCCTTATCTTTGTTTTTTAGTTTCAGAAGCCAGTAATGATTCAACAATAGATGATGTGGTTGAAAACCATGTTGCTGACCAACTTTCATCAGATATTACACCAAATGCTATGGATACTGAATTTTCAGCATCATCTTCTCCAGCCAATTTACTGGAACGATCAACAAATCATACAGAGACTCTTGGTCATGATCATTTAGGAACTAATGACCTCACTGTTGGTGGATTTTTAGAAAATCATGAGGAGCCAAGAGATAAAGTACAATGCCCTGAAGAAAATATACCAGCATCTTCCCTCAACAAAGGAAAGAAATTGATGCATTGCAGAAGCCACGAAAAAGTCAACACTGAACTAAAAGCACAAATAATGAAAGAGATTAGAAAGCCAGGAAGAAGTATGTATATTTAGACACAAATCTCAGATTTTTGGTGTGTGCTCAAAAAGAATTTTTTTTTTTAATTAAAAGCTTATATGTGATTCTAGATCAATCTTGAATAGTATATATGCTACTAGAGGCCTAGTATATGGATTCATGCACTGTTAGAGTCCCTCAGCCTGGCCTGTACCCTCTTGCAATCCGGGACCCCTGAAGGGATGTTGGACTGTCAGTTCAGCTCTATCCCAACAAGCCAGGCCAGGTGACCCCACCAAAGATCTTATATGCATACTAGAGGCCTGGTGCACAAATTCTGTGCAGCAGGCCTCTAGAATGCATATAAGACCTTTGGTTAATATCTTCCTGCCCTTCCCACCTCCCCCTTCCTTCTGAGATTTATCATTCATCAGTCTGTTCCATGTTTCCAGACCTTTATGTTGAGTTTGCCCACTGGTGGTCAGTGTGCATCATAGCTACCAATCGAACTTCTGCTTAGGTTTATATATGTATATAGATATGTGGGATTTGACTCTTTGTTCAGCTGACAAAAACTGACAAATATCTGCTTGCTATATCCAAAGTACTATGATAAGCAGAAGGGAATGAAAACATAGGAAAAGAACACGGATAAATTACATATAGTTCCTACCATGACAGAAACCCATAGTCTTAATATTCTCCTAGCTAGCAACTGAAATTTTAATGTAGCAGCAAACCCAAAAAGATGTCAGGAATATTAAATGACTTCATATCTCTAAAGTTCTTGGCATAGTGTCTGCCACTGTATTTTAAAATTTAAATTATTTTGGTGACCAGGGATGTGTTTAGGTAAAAAACAAAAACAAAACTAAAGTTATGAAAACAAAATAACTTTGTGGGATAAAGTGTCAGTATCAACTGGCATTCTTTCAGAAGTTATGATGGTCCAGAAATGGGTGAGACTCAGTCCTTGCCATTTAGGATCTTATAGTCCTTAGCAGAGTTTTGTGTAAAAACTTGAAACTGAAATAGCCACTCTTAATCTGTTTTATTGTTTTCCCTCTTTATATCCCCAGGACCCCTTTTTCCCATCGTGGCTATAGTTTAGAATTTTCATTATAAGGATGGATTTTTGTTAAGCCACTTGCGTCTTACTTTTCAGTGGCAATACCAATAAGCTATTAATTCATCCTTCTAAGCTTTGGTACTTTAATGAGAACTTTTACTAAAAAAGCAGTGTTTGGCAAGTTAAAGTCTTCAATGAGCAGTGAAAATTTTATGTAGAATATCTTTTGTTTTGTCTTAGAATATCTTATAAACTGCAATTGAAAAATATTATATATGAGTGCAAGTGAAAGCTTATTTTTTCTCTTTGCTTCTCTTTTAAGAATATGAAAGAATCTTCACTTTACTGAAGCATGTACAAGGCAGTTTACAAACAAGACTAATATTTTTACAAAATGTCATTAAAGAAGCATCAAGGTAAATAATCTACAGAACATTATAAGAAGTATTTTAACAGTATCTATTGTGCTATGCATGTATGTGACACACACACACGTACACACATATGCACTTCTCTCTTTTATAATTTATTGAAAGAAGTTCACTTGAAAAACAGCCACACAAAAAATTCTTTAGAACTTGAATCTTTTCTTCTTACAAAGTACAGATACTTGCATAATTCTTTTTTCCTACCCTGTGGCTTTTGGTGTCTGTATATTTAATAGCCTCTAATTTTTCTCCTTTGTATATTTAACTACTATTAATATTAATCAGTGATTAGTAATAACCTCGAAAGGTAATATTTTAATGTAGCTTATTTGTATGTGGGAAAACTTGTAAGGGGGACCAGAGTAGGACAAATGGGCCTTATTCTGATTGCTTCAGTAGTCCAGGATTATTATGTACTTTAGTACAAGGAATGTGAATCAAGATTTTAAATGCCAACTCCATAGTAGTTAACTGTGAAGCATAGTTTTATAAGTTTAGTGAATATAAAAATTTGTTTTATTTTTCCTTTAAGACTTTTAGTATTTTAAGAAAACAGAGTTTATCTTATCTGACCTTCCCAATATACCCATTTTTTAATTAGTCCCTCAGTTTCTTCCATGCTACACTCAAAGTTGGTTTTAGATTGGGCAGTTAATTCTGTGTGTGCGTGTGTTTGTGTGTGTGAGAAAGAGAGAGGCTACAGCATATGCTACTTTGAAGGTGCAAGATGAGGCGATAACTTCTCACATTATTTGTTTTGAGTATTTAACCTATTCTGCTCTTCACATAGTATTCTGTCATGTTGGACGTCATCATGGATTTAGCTATATTCCTGGTGCCTGCACTTTTTTTTACTTCTGCCACCTTTTAGAGCATCAATTTTCAACCAGTGTGCCTCAAGAAGTTAAAAACTATTTCAATACCTGACTAGTCAGGGGCATTGACCTCTTTTCCCTTACATTGTCAAATTAAAAAATGACAACCACCATCACAACAATAATCAATGTAAATGAATCAAAATTATATCTATGTTTTGGTCAGATTGGCAAAAATGTATTATTTGGTGTGCTTCAGATTAATTGTTTAGTTTATGTTCCAGGAGATGAAAAGGTTGAAAATCGCTGTTTTGGAGAGTTGTGTAATTTTATAGTGGTTACAAGTAGACAAGAAGTGGGTGTAGATTAGGTAGTGTTTTGGGATATTATAAAAAGCATCAGCAGTATTAGTGCTTATGTAGACAAATGCAATTTCAGTGTACTGAAAAAAATTTTTTAATTGAGTTTGAACTTTAACTGTTCGTTATATTCTAAAGATGTCTAATTATCCCTGATTTGCTAGCTTTCAAATTGTGACAGTAGAACACTGTGGCTTTTAAGTGCTACTACCCAGCTTTCATTTCATCTAACATTTTGTGAAGGATTATATTCATACTTTGTTTACATTCCTTTTAACATTCAGCTTTCAAAGAACATAAGAAGAAGCTATTGGAATCATTACTTTGGGAGTCCTAATTTTGCTGCAATATTAGTGATCCTGTATATATTAGGTTTTACCTTTTTCTTTTCTTTTTTTATATATGTTTTATTGATATTTTACAGAGAGAAAAGGAGAGAGATAGAGAGCTAGAAACATCGATGAGAGAGAAACATCGACCAGCTGCCTCTTGCACACCCCCCACCGGGGATGTGCCCACAACCAATGTACATGCCCTTGACCGGAATCGAACCCGGGACCCCCCAGTCCGCAGACCGATGCTCTACCACTGAGCCAAACCGGTTTCGGCTACCTTTTTCTTTTTTATTGTAGAAGGAATAACCTCTTTCCCGTTGTACTTAGGCCTGGATTGTTTGTTTTTAGGAACAAATTATAATACAGTACTGATAAAAATAATTTTCTAGTCTTCCAGGAGATTTTATATATCATAAAGTTGTTGATTTTCAATTTTATTTCACTTTGAAAAATCTACTCAAGGCAGTTTCTCTGTTTTAAGAAAAACTTAATACTGATATATAACTTACCTGTTAAAAAGGAATTGAGAGTGCTGTTATTTTTTTTATATATATACAGGTTTAAAAAACGAATGCTAATAGAACAACTGGAGAACTTCTTGGATGAAATTCATCGAAGAGCCAATCAGATCAACCATATTAATAGCAATTAAAAGAAAACAGAATGTGGCCACTTATTTCACTATATCTTCTCCAAATACAAAGTAAATACAAGACTGTTGTGATTTTGCATTCATTTTTTTGACATGCATCGTTGGCTATTTGAAATACTAAGAGCAAGTCTACAGAATCTTTCTCATCATTTTACAGTGACCTTTTCATTTTGGTTTATTTTTGTAATGTGAAAAGTATCACTCTAAAAAACATTTTTATTTAACTAAAAATATTCCTTCAAATCTCTTGCTTGTCATTGACTCTTGCGTGTCAATTTCCCTCAGGTTCTATTTTCTTAAACCAACCTTTAAAATTGTCACCTCTGTTAAGGTTGAACTTTGCCAAAAAAATAAATAAAAAAGTTACTTTGTAATTTTTGGGGAAAAAAGCACATACATTAAAACTAGGTAATGTTTTGTATATACAGTTATTTTGGATATATTATTGTAAGTTGTACAAATGTATTTTGAAGAATATTTAAGAAAAGCACTTTTGTTATTCCATCAATAAATGCTCTATTTTACTCTTGTGTGGTTTAGGAAATAATCACATTTAAAGAAATCATTTAAAACTCTTAAGATAATGGAATTTAAAAGCTTTGCTCTTTAGCATTGAAAAAATACACCACTTGAAGTTCATATTTGTTAAACGTAACTGTAATTACTTGGTACATAATCTTCATTGTCTTTTCTATATGTTCTTAGCTGTTTTTGATCATGCCAAAGTACTCCCATTTCTGCCCAGAGAATGGAATCAACAATATCTGTAGCAGATAGGCAGATACTTTAAAAGCTGTTTAAAAAGCAGACACCTTTGGACATTATTGGTTTCCTTAGTTCCCTGCAACACCTTTTCCTTTCTCACTAGAATTGTGGATGGCTCAGAGTTGAAACTGTTAGGGAGTTGTAAGTTTCGGGCACATCACATACTCTGAAATATCTAGCTGTTAGCAGCTTGATTCCATGCTTACAAAAGTCCCATAACATATTGGGAGTTCAAGGGGGATCTCTTTGTTCTTCTCTGCTATTCTCAACACATAAACTCATTTTTTTTTAAAGCTAAATGAAAAGGAAACACATTATGATGACTTGGCTCATTTTGCATTGCTCCTATTTACCTGGGACAAGGAAAAACAAACACTATTCATTGTCAACCTTCAGTAAAGTGGCCTCGTATCCTTACTGAGGACACAACCCTATGACCTGACTCAACATTCATATATCACTGCTGTGCCTTGTAGTGCTTTGGGTAGTTAGTAGAAAAAGAAGGTTAAAATGCATTTAGAGTAAGTGGGTGAAATAAATTTATAAAAATTATAGTAAAACTGAAGTATTTTTAGGTCCATAACATTTGAAAATAACGTTCCCTTTTTACACTTTAGTAGAACAGTTTTTACATTTCGAGGGTATAGGGTAATGAAATTGTAACTTTTTATGAAGAAAAGCATAGATGAAAGTGGAGGACATGTTTGAGATCTGTTAATTTTTTTAGTCTAGGGATTTGAAACTCTCCCAATACTGAAGATAAACCCTGTCAAGAAAAAGAAGCATGTATAATGTTACATAGTATTTTCATATGCAATTCTTTAAATCTTTTTTACCTCTACTAACTAAGTAAAGCACGATGTCATTTAATAGATGGAATTGTTAGGTAATTATCTATGGTCATACTGCTAAATTCAGCAAGAGTTACAAAATCCAGAATATATTGTCTGGTCTTAAATTATATATATGTTTATATTCTGAGATTAATGGAAGGGATTACACACAAGTCATTCAGATAAAAGTTCATGCTTAAGAATATTTAAGAAAGGGATTCAGTTTATTCCAATGTTTAGTGTCCTTAAAAAACTTGATTTTCATTTCAAAGGTTGCTTATGAACTAATCCTTTAGACTCTTGACCTTTATTGTTGGGGGGATGAATCCTAGAAAGGGTTGTAAAGAAGTTTGTTCAATCTCTTTCTATCAATCTCTGCCACAATATTCTATATGCTTATCCTAAAGCCTAATCACAAGGTTTGAAACCCATTGAAATTCAAATTTAATATCCCACCTCTATCAGGTTTTCTGCATTTTATGAAATGGCTTATATTTTAATTAGTGGAATACTGTAGAATTTTTATAAGCAAAGAGGATGACTAGGCTGGACAAAATATATTTCAATAGTTGAATCTTGAGATTAAGAGGTTTTCTTAATGGTCTCATGTGTCCCATTTGTCAATTGATGAGTGATTATTTGCCCTTATTAGTAAGATTGATCAATTTGGTATACTGAAGGCTAGAGTCATTTTTATCTCTTCAGTACCCCTGTCACCAGAAGAGTGTCCATCCACTTGTGTGATGTGGGTAAGTATCTCCGAGAAAGAGAGGTAAATTAATTCACAGGCACTATAGAAGTGTGGCAGATTATGTCACTGGTTTTGGATTAGCCTTATGTTTTCATTTTCTGTTTACTAAGGCAATTCTATAAACTATCACCAAAATGGTGGTGTGTCCTTTACTACAAAGATTTCATAGTCATTTTTATGCAGTTAAATTCCAAGAAAGAACTGTCATTAACTTTTATTGGCTATCGGCTTTTGACATTGACTTTTCTGTTCCAATTTAATTTCCTGTCTATCTTTATTGAGGGAGTAGAAGCTGTCATCTTTCATTTTTGACATGTATCCTTTCTAAGAGAGGGCTCTCTGTTGCCTGTTCTGAGTGGTAACGTGACATTTTCATCTAATATGTATGGGGCTGGGATGATTACTAGCAAGACATATGTGTTGATGGACCATTTCTCCCCAAATAATCCCAAAATCATTTTCATTTTGTCACAAAATTGTTCCTTTGATTTCTAGCACAAGTTGCAGCAGTACACAAATGATTCTCAGATAAAATGATGTTGACAATATTTCCTTAATTGTGTAAAGCTTATGCCTAATTTTCGTGATTCTAACTTTTGACTTTTTTCTTTCCATAAATAAAAATAATGCCTGATGTTTAGTTAAAGTAGATCCACTTTTGCTTGATTTTATTAGTCTTGCTCCATACTATTTATTTTTAACACATTTACACTTGCCAACAACTCTTTACTGAGAATCTCTTTTCCTTCCTAGGCTGATAAATAATTGCCATAAGAGGAGGGGGAACATTAAGAGGAATAATTTGAATACTTAGTTTAGTGTTGTTGACACTTAAGAACTCCTGGGCTTGTTTTTATGTGCTGTACTATAATTTGCCTGTACTCTACCATTTAAAAAAAAAGAAGATATAGTGGGGGTTAAAATTACAAAGGCAAACATTTGATTTTTTCAGCAAACTTAAGAATAACAGACTAGAAATCTAGTACAAGCATTTACTAAACCATTAGGGTTGCTGAGAGTCAGAGGACTTCTTGGATACTCTAGTGGTCTGAAGGAACTGTCTTTTACCCTGCAATGGCAATGAAGTGGGCAACAACTGGAAAAAGTCAAGACTTATAGTTTATTTTACTTTCATGATTTTTCTACATCTCCCCAGAAGTAGAAACCTGAATTTTAAAAAGGCACATCAACTACAAATGAGCTTGAGAGAGAACGGTGAAAAGCTACAGAGGTTATTAGTTTCCTATTTAGTTATGAAATGTTCTCATTTCTTGGGATGAACAGCACAACAACGGGAAGCTCCTGAAGCACCATGGAAACTAGCCAGAGGGAATGCTTGTTAGAACTACTGTGGATAAATGAGCCCTTGTTGCTAGAAAGAGGCTAAGTAATTTATCTGAATTCTAACAACACTAATACTGTGTTGTGCTCTCTCAGGAAAAAGATGTATGGCCGATCCTTAAAAATAGGAATCTGAGACCTTTTTAGTAACAATAGCAATACAGGAAAGATAATAGAAGAATCCCATTAAAAGTAGACATCTATAATACTTTCAATAATAAAGATAAAAACAGAAGAACCCCGTTGCATTTTCTATTCATTTGAAGAAAGTTACTATTAAATTGGATATGAAGTCCCTTGCTTTTGAAGAAGTAAAAGCATCCTAATTTTT
Organism: Vespertilio murinus; assembly: GCA_963924515.1. NCBI lineage: Eukaryota > Metazoa > Chordata > Mammalia > Chiroptera > Vespertilionidae > Vespertilio > Vespertilio murinus. The sequence goes on along the minus strand of OZ004707.1, from coordinate 82,852,868 downwards.
CATTTTTATTAGCATGGGGGGGGGGGTTGGGGAAATTGAAAAGATACCTATTTTTTTCAGAATGACTATTCCTTGTGGGGATGGTGGTACAAATCTTTAAGATGGGTATCTCTTTTCTGTTTTTTTTTTCCCCCCCAAAACTGTTCTCTGTTAACATGTTTTTCAACTGCTGTACCATGTCTGCACTTGGGGTTTTCAGTAGGAAACATAAGAAGTGTGAAGGTTGAACTGGCTAAGTCTAGATACAGGCAGCAGTGGGGCTATGTCGACCGCTCAGTTCCCCTTACGAACACCTGTGGCTGCAGACACCTTGGTGCCTTCCTCTGAAACCTCAGTTTTGGCTTTGTGGATCACTTCAAAAACATGAAAGACATCTTGGACTAACCATAGGAGATAAAGATGTAAATTGCTTATTGTATTTTTTATGCGTTTGTTTTAGAGATTTGAGTACATTTTTAAAGTGTGCACTGTACTTAACAGTCTTTTGTTGCTTACTGTATAGCTAGGGAAAGCTTGTCAGAAAATTCTTAAGGTGCAATATTTTATGCAACTTTCAAACATCAAAGTTAATAAATCATATAAAACCCCCAAATTAATATTCAGAATTGTGCCCCATTTTTTCTTTTTTTCAGCCCGTAATAACTTATTTTTTAAATAAATCTTTATTGCTCAGATTATTACAATTGTTTCTCCTTTTTCTCCCCCATAGCTCCCTTCCACCCGATTCCAACCCCGCCCTCTGCCCTTACCCCCTCCCCCCACCATTGTCCTCATCCATAGGTTATACAATTTTAATCTAGTCTCTTTCTGTACCCCCACACCCCTTTCATCCTGATAATTATCAATCCATTCCCTTTCCCCCTGATTCTATTATATTCAGCAGTTTATTCTATTCCTCAGATTTTTAATTCACTTGATCTTCCTCTTAAGTAATACCTTTCAGCATTTTATATAATACTGGTTTGGTGGTGATGAACTCCTTTAACTTTTTCTTATCTGTGAAGCTCTTTATCTGCCCTTCAATTCTGAATGATAATTTTCCTGGATATAGTAATCTTGGTTGTAGGTTCTCGCTATTCATCACTTTGAATATTTCTTGCCACTCCCTTCTGGCCTGCATGGTTTCTGTTGAGAAATCAGCTGATAGTTGTATGGATGCTCCCTTATAGGTAACCAACTGCTTTTCTCTTGCTGCTTGTAAGATCTTCTTTTTGTCTTTTACCCTTGGCATATTGAGGATGATGTGTCTCGAAGTATTTTTCTTTGGATTCCTCTTGTTTGGGGTTCTGTAGGCTTCCTGTACTTGTAAGTCTATTTCTTTCAACAGGTGAGGGAAGTTTTCTGATATTATTTCTTTAAACATGTTTTCAGTATTTTGCACTCCCTCTTCTGGCACCCCCATAATTCTGATGTTGGTGTGCTCGCAGTTGTCCCAGAGGCTCCTTACACTATCTTCAACTTTCTGGATTCTCTTTTCTTCTTGCTTCCCCAGAGGAGTGTCTTTTGGCTCTTTGACCTGATTCTTGTGTTCTTCCATTCTGCTGTTGGATCTCTGCATAATATTTTTCAATTTAGTCAGTTTATGTATACTTTTTAGTTGGGTCTCATGAAGTTTATTGACCTTTTCTAGGATATTCTTGCATAACATTAGAACTGTGTTTCTGAACTCTATATCCTCCATCTCTTTCGTTTGAGATCTATTTCTTTATCTCGGCATTTTCGCTATTTTTCAGAGTTGGTAGGATGGCTTTGTGTGTTTGGTGTCCTATATGGCCCAGTGGGTCAGCCTCCTCAGTTACCTGAGATAGACACTCTTGGTGCTCCCCTTTGTGGATTGCATGCACAGCCTTGTAGCTAAGTCTTTATTGTTGTGAATTGACCTTCAGGCCAATTGGATGTGGGTATCAGCTGTGTCTACTCTGGGATAACTTATATTGGAGATAGTCTTATAGGATCAGACTTGGAAAACTGCAGAAGCCTCTGCTCAGCTTGGATGGGGCGGAGTCTCAGGGATGAACTGACAGTCTTGGCTTCCACCTTGCTCTTGTGCATTTGCCTGAGTTTCTGCCTGACCTCTGCCTTCCAAGGCTTCCCTGAGTTTCCACCTGACCATCCCAGGTTCCCTGTGCAAGAGCGTGGGTGCCCCAGGGGCTCGCCCGGACTTAGGATGGTCTCTGTAGTCTGGAGCTTCTGACTCCTTCTGCTACGGAGAGGCGGCGGCAGCCTCCGTGATCAGACCTCAGCTTGTACTCACTGGTGCGCCACTGTAGACCCTGCCGGCCGCAGCTCCCGGGTCCCCGATCTCCCAGTCTCTGAGTCTCTGGGTGCCTTTCTCTACAGTCCAGACTCCACCCATATGAGCCTGGGACCATGGAATTTCAGCCGGGGTTGGGGTTCAGTACAGTCGGAAAGGGTTCCGTGCAATCGGGAATTCCTTCCCTCCCGCTGCCAGGCAGGCATTCGGCAGCCGCACTTCCTCTCCATGCCCGAGCATCTCCCTACCTCAGCGCTTTGCGGCTCCCAGTCCAATCTGTGAGCCTCTCTCTTTCTTTCTAGTTGTAGCTATTCCACTCCACCAGCTTTCCTGAGGTTTTGGTGAAGTCCTTTTTGATTTTAGTTGTTTTTTTAATTAAATTGTCGATGAGGCGGCTGCTTAGGAGACTACCTAGGCTGCCATCTTGGTTCCGGAACCCCCATTTTTTCTAGTTATTTTTAAAAATAGTGTCTAGTTTATATTTACATCTCTGTCAGCCAATATTTCTAAAACTTTGGTGATATAAGGATTACTAGAATATGTATTGAAGTGCAGATTCTGGAGTCCAGAAATCTACATTTTTGTCAAGCTTCTGAGATGATTTCCCTTGAATGCCTTCTTGGATGGACTGCATTTTAAGAGACATTTTTAAATGGCAGATTTTACTATAGGTTTTAAAAGGCATAATTCAGTGAATTGAAAATGTGTCTGAAACTACAGGAGCGCATTCTGTATACTGAGCTATATATCAGCTATGCAATTAACTTGCCTCATGGGCTGGAATCTGCAAAGAAAATGAGAGGTTAGACTATCATAGTTGTGTGCTAATAGTTTCAAAGATAAGCCTAGCAAATAGGAATATGATTGGTTAGGGGAATTAACGGATTTTTGTAATTTGACCAATAATTGTTTAAAAATAACCACAACGAAATATTTATGACACAATAAAGAAATAAAGTTAATCTTTAAGACTAGAAAACACTGGAAATTATTCAGTCCAACCCTTTAGTTTTAGGTGAGGTATTGTCATCTGAGATTACAGTCTTGATCAGTAGAGTTGGGCATATGCAGGCTTTCTGACTGCAGTGCCCATTTTCCACCCACCCTTTCACACAAACAGATCATCTTTCAAAAAGTATCTCATCAACTCTAGCATGCTGATGGAAAGGCGTCTGTGGTAAAAGTCTTGATCACTAACGTACATGTATTTTGAGACAGTTTCTTTGTTTCATTTTAGACAATACTTAAGAGTGTTTTGTATTTTATGCACATACCAGGAGATGGCAAATGACTGTCATGAGAGAACAGAACCAGCCCATAGTATAGTGTCTACAGCATTTCATCAATCTCGTAAATTGAGTACACAGAGGAAATTGTGAGTTGGCTGAGTTCTCTGTAAGGAACATTTATTTCCCAGAATCACTGAAGGGGACCTGACATGGCCAGGGAAAGGGAGAAAGCAATAAAAACATTCACCTGGCATCTCTTGTCCTAAAGCCAGTGACAAATCTGATTTAACCAATTGATCTTTTTCTGTAGAAACATTTAGAAAATAAATTTTCTATAATAATTATGGATAAAAAGTGGTTCTTTGTTGGTCATGAGAAGGTTTTACAAATCTGGCCTTATTGCTATCTAGTATGCTATCTGAACATTTTAAATGAATGTTAATGAAATGAGCAGAGGTTTACTATGAAATCCTATATGAGCTAAAATATTATAAGTGTGTTTGTGTTAGAGTCCAGGCACCTTGGCACAATGTGAGAAATGGGACCAATCGGTACAGATGAGTCTTTGGTTAGATGGCCTTACTGGTAGCTATTTCAGCTTCTTGAGACTGCAACTGAAGAGTTTCATTTTCATAGTTTTTCTCTATCACACTACAAGAATGGTTCAATAATTGACATTTACATGTTTGCACAGCCATAAGTCAGGACTTATAGCCCATCAGGCCCCAGCATTGGCGCCTCTCAAGTTTTATCTCTGATAAGAGTTAACATTTCAGAAAAACAACATTTATGATCAAAAGAAATCAGGAGTTATCTGTGGGTTTGTGTTTTTCTTCTTGCTTGATCTTATATTATAGATACCTGTATGCTTTCTTTTGTTAAGTTACTACTGAAACATTATGCAACTAATGAAACCAACTTAAAAGAGGCCAAGCACAAAATGCTTCTGGCATTGGGCTCGTCCTCTCTCCTGCAGTGTTAGCGGCTACTTAAGTGCCATTGAGGTTGTACAACTTGTTTTCCCAAAATTTGTTCCCAAGATTGTTTATAGGTGCTACGCTAGAAAAGGTTCTCTGGTTTATTAAAATGGGAAATGCATGTTGAATAGTGCACCCCTGGCAGGGTGGTGCCACTTATTGGATGCCATGATTGGGTTACTATGGATTGGACTTCACAATTGCTCCTGTTGAAGTGGGGTCTCATGGCTGTGCTTCCCAAATGGGGGGTGCTGCAGGCCGGGCTCAATGTTTGGGTGGGACTATAGACTGTGCCCTAAAGTTGGGTGGAACTGCAGGCTGGGCTCCACTGCTGAATGGGGTTGTAGGGTGGCTCTGTGGCTGAATGCTGCTGTAAGCTGGTCCTGTGGCTTCCCAGGATTATTGTTCAGGCTTCTTGGTTATACAGGGCCAAGGCTATGCTTAACAGTTGGGCAGGGCTGCTGGCTTGGCTCTCTGCCCAAGTGGGATTGTAGGATGAGTTTCTTGGCTATCTGGGTTTTCTGGCAAGGCTTCACAACTGGGCAGCATAGACTCAGTTGTTTGTTGTGGCTTTGAATTTGCTTCCCTACCTCAGTAGGGTATTAGTGTGACTCATTGACTGGGGACCCTAATCAGACAGAACTGCCAACCAAGCTCTGGCCAGACAGGGCTACTGGCTCTACTCTGTAGATCAGCATTGCTGCTGGCTGGAGTCTTGGCTGAGGTGCCCTGCAAGCAGGATCATGATATGCCAATGTTTGAGGGCTGCTTGCTGTAAGACTTGCTGACCCTCTTCTCCATCTCTATCTGATCCCCGGTGGTCCCTGTGAGGCAAGACCTAAATGGGCTTATCAGAAAGCATCCTGCCAACTTTGAGTGAGCTGGATGATCATCTTGGGCTCTCTTTTCCCATTGGAGAAACTGTAGGCCCTGGGAGGCGGGGGGTGGGGGCTATGGGTACAGTATTGTGTCAGTCTGGAGGAGGGCTGATGCAGTCAGAATGTAGCCATTTCTCTTATCCTCTTTTTTTTTTTTTTTTTTTTTTTTTTTTTTTTTTTTTTTTTAGACAGCAGATGTATGGGTCTTGCTTTCTTATCCAATCTGTTACCCTATGTCTTTTGATTGGAGCATTTAATCCATTTACATATAAAGTAATTATTGATAGGTAGGTATTTGATGCCATTTTTATTCTATCCCCCTGTGTTCCTTCTTTGCTTCCACATTTAATTATAATGTGCCTAGGTGTTGGTCTTTGGGGATTATTTTGTTTGGGATTCTGCGAGCATCTTGGATTTGTGTGGGCTTTTTCTTCTCTATCTCAGGAAAGTTTTTTGTCATTATTCCTTGAAATACCTTTTCCATATCTTGCTTAGTTTCCTTTCCTTCTGGGACCCATATTATTCTAATATTGTTTTGTTTTGTATTGTCCCAAAGCTCCCATAGGCTCTCCTCCTATTTTTTGATTTTTTTTTTCTAGCAGCTGCTCTAATTGGATATTTTTTCCCATCTTGTCTTCTAGCTCACTGATGTGGTCCTCCGCTTCTTCTAGTCTACTCTTGATGCTTTCTATTGAGTTCTTCATAGTAGCGGTATCATTTTTCATTTCTTCTTGGGTCACCTTCATTTTCTCTTGGTTCTTCTTCAGATCCTCTTGGTTCTTCTTCATTTCCTCTTGGGTCTTACTCATATTTTCAAATTTGTCTTCCATTCTTTTTAGCCATCTCATGATCATTACTCTGAATTCTCTCTCTGGTAGGTTGCTTGCCTCTAACTCATTTACTTCCTTTTCTGGTGATGCCTGATTTTATTTCATGGGCAGGTTGTTTCTTAGCCTCCCCATGATCTCTGTTTTTAGGATGTCTGGTAATGTAGTTCTCTCTTTCTCCTGCTTAGATTTAAAGGTACAAAATACAGCACAACCAGGTACAACACACAAGGCACTGAACAGAAATGTGTTTGCAATATTAATATCCTCAATAGAGGTGACTAGAACCCAGCTAACAAAATCATACAATCAAATAAAAAGAATAAGCAAACCAATCTTACAAAAAGGCATAAAACTTTGTTATAGTTAGCATTCAACATACAACTACAAAGGGGTAGAGAGAAGGATTTTTTTTTAGGACAGCAACAAGGTAGGTGTGAATGGGCTTGGAGTAGAGGGTTGGGAGTTAGATATACACAGGTAGGATGAAATTTTAGGAGGGGGTAAATAGAAAAAATAGGGAAAATCTAGAGCAGTAAAGGGTTAAGATAAGCAGGACACCAAAGGGAAAGGGTTAGAAAGAGAGTGAAGGCATAAAGGTAGGGTTGAGTTAGACTAGAGCATTGGAGAAGGAAAGGTATAAATAGTCTGTAGACTAGTAATCCCGAAAGGGGGAAAAAGAGAAAAAAAATTCAAAAAGAAGGTATATAATATGGCACTTAAAAGATAATAATAAAAATAAACAAAAGAAAATAAGATAAAAAAGGTAAAATAGTAGTAGTAATAATATTGATTACATATAAAAACGAATTAATTAAAAAGGTAAAATCAAGTGAGGGAAGATGAAAAAAATAACTTCTTGAGTAACTTTGCAACTGATGTAAATAAAACAACAACAAAAAATTAAACAATTAGAAAATCAAAATCAAAAATTAAATAAAATTTGCAGTAATGAAGGTCATTCACTTCCTCTGTTGCTCTGTCTAGCTCACCAGTTCCCAGTCTGGGCGGTATTTGCAGTTCTCTGTGTTTCTTCGGTGTTGTAATCAGGTCCTGATTTTTAAGCACTTCTACAGTCCATATGTACTTTAACCTCTGGGTGGCAGTGTTTCTGGGTTGACCTCCAGTGTTCTGAAGCCTTTCTAGCTCCTCCCCCCCTCTGTGTCCCTGATCTATGGAGGGGTGTGGGTGGGGCAGGATGAGCCAACCGCACTACCCTGTAACTCTCTTGGGGTCAGATCCAAACGTGCTGTTCCTTAGATATCCCCCCACTTAGGAGCCCTGTCCACAGTCAGGGGCACCTCCAGCCCCAAACCCTGGGGTTTCTTGTAAACCCAGGACCAGTCCTGCAGCCTCCATGTGCCTGGCGTGCACGGGCTGCCGCGCGGGTTGCCGCGCCACGGGGGACTCACCGAATCTCCACGAAATCTGACCTTTTCGCCTTGGGGTGGAGTGCTCCTTTGAGTCCAAGTGTTCGCGCTGATTGTGTTCAGCGTTTTGGGGCTCACAGATGCTTGGTGGTCTTTGCGGCTGTGGATATTCAGGCCTCTGACACAAACCTCTTCCCGTCAAGATGGCGAGATTTCCCCGTCTGCCGGTAGGTAGGTCCGGGAAGGGACCCAGCTGTGGGTGCTTAACTGTCAGGGGCACCCTGATCAGCTGACCCCCAGTTTCCCTGGGTATTCGCCTTTCTCTTGGCTTGCTGACAAGCACTCCCAGCGTGACCCTCGGCTGCTCTCTCTTTCCTCTTTGGGAACAGGCTCAGACCCTGCCTATCTGTTCTTCCACCATTTTCTCCTCCCCAGGTGTTCTAATCCTTTTTTATAAAATATATATTTTATTGTTATTTTACAGAGAGGAAGGGATAGAGATAGAGAGCTAGAAATGTCGATGACAGAGAAACATCGACCAGCTGCCTCTTGCACACCCCCTACTGGGGATGTGCCCACAACCAATGTACATGCCCTTGACCGGAATCGAACCCGGGACCTTTCAGTCAGCAGACCGACGCTCTACCACTAAGCCAAACCTGTTTCGGCTCTCTTATCCTTCTAATGTACTCCCAGTCTCCATGTTTCAGAGAGATGCTTCAACCTCACCCTTGGGTGCTGGGATTTTCATAGTTTCTCATTGATTTTCTTAATATGGGAAATGAAGTTCAAAAGGACCTATGTCACCATCCTGATGACATACTGCAGTTCTGAGCAGTGATCAGGTGTGACATAAGTTAACTTCAGTGGGCAAACAACTGTAAGAGGTTTGTTCATTTGCCATACTAACAGGGAGCTTGTACTTCTTATTGAGCAGAGATAGGAAACTAATTACACCCTTATAAAAGTCAAGGAATAAAATAGTTCTTTTTACAGTTTCAAGTTTATACACAAGGAGTATTACTTGGCATAGGAAGCATGGGTTTGTATCAAGCCTGTTGATCCTATGCAAGTAGAATTGCTCAAGAAATGTATCTCTAGCTGGTACTTTAGTGTAAATAAAACTGGAATTAGTCTTAAAAGCTTCATGACATGCAGTGTCAAGGATGTTTGGGGAGAAAGATTACATTCTGGTGTCAGTTGGACATTGAAATGATATTGAGCAAGTTGTTCAGACAGCAAAAAAGGATTTAATGACATGAAGGAAGAGATGAGAACTTGAGTTAAATATTCTGGGCTATGGAACCAAATGGAATGAAAAACACAAATTCCCCTGTAGCTGCTAAGCTTCCATCAATAGTACAAAACTGCATATAGGAAGGGAGGCCAGTATTTTCTGATCATTTATTCTTTGGCTAGCTCTCTATTGATGTTTTTCTATATGTTATAGAATTTCATTTCCACAGGTAAGTGGTGAGGTGGGTGGTGGCTACACCATTTTAGGAACGATGGAACTATTTGTTAGATTCAGTGGCCATGTCTCCAGAATTAGGTCAATAGCCTTCTAGGGCACAGAAGTGACTAGTCTCTCAAGTATGGTTAAAGATGGGCCATTAGAAAACAATACTTAAAACTTTAGTTGCCAAATTTAATTATCTACAAAATACCAGATATTAAGTACGTATTTTAGCTATTGCAAGCCATATGGTATATGCTACAACTGCTCAATTCTGTCCTTGTAGCAGGAAAGCCGATATACATATATATCTAACTTGTAAATAAATGGGAGTGGCTGTATTTCAGTAAAACTTTATTCATAAGAACAAGTGTTGTGGCCATCATTTGGTGACCCCTACTTTAGAGGAATAAAACTTTATGAGAGATTGTGTTTTATCAGCAGGAAACATGACTGCAAACTTCACACTTGGCACATGGTAACTGCTCAATATTTATTTAACAAGCCAAATCCATGAGCCTCTATTTCTGCTGATTTAAAAATAGACTTTAACTGCATTATAATAAAAAGGTTAGGTATCTTTAAAGGTTCTTTTTAAACTAGGTTGGTTATTAGAGCTTGTCAGAGGAGCTTAAAGGCTTTGGAAGTTCTTATCGATAGGTGAGCTGCATGATGTTAGTTAACCTCATTCTTATTTGAGGACACAGAATTGATGGCATTTCAGGATGACACTGAGTGAGTGAAAGTGCGAAAGGGGTGTGTGGGGGGCATGTGTGTATGTATGAGTGAGGGACAGTTATTTCTCAGGACTGCTGGGGGTTGGCAGACCAGGCTCCCCTAGCTGGGCAGCCTCTACTACCACTGAAGTCTCTCCCGAGGTGGCTGGCTCTGCCACATAGATCATGCCATCTTGAGGGGGAGAATGGCTGTGATTGGGAGCCCAGCCTCACTTTCACCAGGGGAAATTTTGGACACCATCCAGGATCCTAGAGCCACATCAGCCAGGGACCAGCTGCTTTGACTGTGAACCCACAAACACTGAGACTCCAGCCTCCCTGACCACAGGCTCCCAAGAAGTTTGTCCAGGGTGAGACAAAATGGTAGCTGAATAGGCAGATGGGTTTGGCGCATTCTCATGTAGCAGATAGAAGAAAAGGCTGAATCAAATAACATCCACCAGGAATTTGGGATGTTTTAAGATGTGCTTCTAGGACATAAAAGCAGAGAGATGTTTAAGAACTATTAAGGGAGCTATCCAAGATGTTCATGAGGGATATTGGCCTATAATTCTCTTTCATTGTGTTGTCTTTATCTGGTTTTGGTATTAGGGTGATGTTGGCTTCATTAGATTTGCATCTCTATGAAAAGGAGCTTGGAAGTGTTCCTTCCTCTTGAATTTTTTGGAATAGTCTGAGGAGGATAGGTTTTAGTTTTCTTTGAATGGCAACAAATGACAATGAAAACACAACAATCCAAAATCTATGGGACACAGTGAAAGCAGTGTTGAGAGGGAAGTTCATAGCTTGATAGGCCTACATAAAAAAACAAGAAACAATGGCAATAACTTATCTAATCCTACAACTCAAAGAGTTAGAAAGAGAGCAATAAGAAAAGCCCAGAGTAAGCAGAAGGAAGGAAATAATGAAGATCAGAGTAGAAATAAATGACATAGAGACAAAAAAAACAAAACAAAACAAAACAAAAAAACAAACAAACAAAAAAAACCCAAACAATAATACAAAACATCAATAAAACCAAGAGCTGGTTCTTTGAAAAGATAAACAAGATTGACTAACCTCTAGCCAGGCTCACCAAGAAGCAAAGAGAGAGGACCCAGAATAACAAAATCAGAAATGAAAGAGTTGAAGTAACAACTGACCCCACAGAATTACAAAGGATTATGAAAAAAATACTACGAACAACTCTTTTCCAACAAACTGGACAACCTAGGCGAAATGGACATATTCTTAGAAAAATACAAGCTTCCAAAACTCAATCAGGAAATGAAAAAAATCTTAACAGGCTGTTAACTACTGAAGAAATTGAAGCAACAATACAAAATCTTCCAGCAAACAAAAGCCCTCATCTGGATAACTTTACAGGAAAGTTCTACCAAGCATTCAAAGAAGAACTAAAAGCTATTTCCCTCAGACTATTCAAAAAAAATTCAAGAGGAAGGCATATTTCCAAGTACTTTGTATGAAGTCAGCATTACCCTAACTCCAAAACCAGATAATGACATCACAAAGAAAGAGAACTACAGGCCAATATCCTAGATCAGTGGTTGGCAAACTCATTAGTCAACAAAGCCATATATCAATAGTACAACCATTGAAATTTATTTTGAGAGCCAAATTTTTTAAACTTAAACTTCTTCTAATGCCACTTCTTCAAAATAGACTTGTCCAAGCCGTGGTATTTTGTGGAAGAGTCACACACTCAAGCCACAGTTTGCAGACCACTGTCCTAGATGAACATAGATGCTAAAATTCTCAACAAAATTCTAGGAAATCAAATCCATAATTACATTAGAAAGATCATACACCATGACCAAGTGGGATTTATTCTGGGATGGTATAATATCCACAAATCAATAAATGTGATACATCACATGCTAGTAAACAAATTGAGAGACAAAAATCACATAATCATTCATTTGAAACATAAAAAGCATTTGACAAAATCTAACACCCTTTCTTGATAAAAACTCTCAGCAAAGTGGGAATAGAGGAATCATACCTTAACATAATAAAAGCCATGTAACAAACCTACAGCCAACATCATACTAAATGGGCAAAAAATAAATTCATTTTCCCTAAGAACAGGAACAAGACAGGTATGCCCACTTTCACCACTCCTGTTTAATATAGAACTGGAAGTGCTAGCCTTAGCGATCAGACAAGAAGAAGAAATAAAAGGCATCCAAATTGGAGAAGAAGAGGTAAAACTGTCATTATTCAAAAATGACATGCTACTGTACATAGAAAACCCCAAAGACTGCATAAAAAAACTTAATAAATGAATTTGGCAATGTAGCAGGATACAAAATTAACACACAGAAATCTATGGGTTTTTTTTATACATCAACAATGAACTCACAGAAAGAGAAACTAAAAAAAATCCCATTTCTATTGCACCAAAAAAAATTAAGATACCTAGGAATAAACTCAACTAAGGAGGTAAAAGACCTATACTCATAAAACTAACAGACATTGAAAAAAGAGATAGACGAAGACATAAATAAATAGAAGAACATACTGTGTTCATGGATTGGTAGAATCAACATCATTAAAATGTCCATACTACCCAAAGCAATTTATAGGTTTAATGCAATCCACATAAATTACTAGTGGTATATTTCACAGACCTAGAACAAACTCTCCAAAAATTCATCTGGAAAAAACACTACCCTGTATAGCCACAGCAATCCTGAGAAAGAAGACCAGAGTTGGAGGGATCACAATACCAGATATCAAGCTAAAGCCCCGGTTCTCAAAACTGCCTGGTACTGGCACAAGAATAACATAAAAATCAATGGGACAGAACACAGAATCGAGAAATATTCCCAAGCCATTGTGTTCAATTAATATTTGACAAAGGAGGCAAGAGGATACAATGGAGTCAAGACAGTTTCTTTAATAAATGGTGCTGGGAAATTTGGTCAAATACATGCAAGAAAATGAAACTAGATCACCAACTTACACCATACACAAAGACAAACTCAAAATGGTTAAAGGTCTTACATGTAAGATGGAAAACCACAGACATCTTAGAAGACTCCATAAGCAGCAAAATATCAGACATTGTAGCAATATTTGTACTGTTACAGCTCCTAGGGCATTGGAAACTAAGGAGAAAATAAATAAATGGGACTAAATCAAAATAAAAAGCTTCTGCGCAGTAAAAGAAACCATCCACAAAACAACAAGAAAGCCCACTGCATGGGAGAACATATTTTCCAGTGCTATTTCATATAAAGGTTTAATCTTCAATGTTTAAGGGAACTTATACAACTTAACAAAAGGAAGATAAACAATCTAATCAAAATCGGGCAAAGGACCTAAATAGATACTTTTCAAAATAACACATACAGAAGGCCGAGAGACATGCTCAAAGTCACTAATTATCTCAGAAATGCAAATCAAAACAACAATGAGGTACCATCTCACACCTCTCAGAATGGCTATCAACAACAAACCAACAAATGACAAGTGCTGGCAAGGATATGGAGAAAAAGGAACCCTCGTGCACTGCTGGTGGGAATGCAGACTGGTACAGCCACTGTGGAAGACAGTATGGAATTTCCCAAAGCAGTTAAAAATGAAACTCCCATTTGACTCAGTACCCTGTTTCCCCGAAAATAAGACAGTGTCTTATATTAATTTTTGCTCCCAAAGATAGGCTAGGTCTTATTTTCAGAGAATGTCTTATTTTTCCATGAAGAAGAATACGGTACACATTTATTGTTAAGTGAAAATAAAGGAAATTTATTACATATATACGGTACGGTAGTACAGTAGTTGTCAACACAAACCAGACAAACTGTGAATCCTACAGTATCAAGAATTTACTCATTTATTCAATGACAATCATGTCATCATCTTCTGGAACATCATCATAACAATCCATTTTCTGAATTTCCTGGTGAATTTCTTGTGACTCCATTTCTTTCAGAATCAGTGGACCAAACCTCTCATGTTTAGCAATAGCACTGTCTTTAAATGAGTACTTCTTGTCAAGGGAGCCTGCTCGCAGTGCATTTGCAATGCAACTGTCAGTGATTTTCTCCCATGAATTCTTCACCCAAGTCACAACTTCTTGCAGTTTAGGTTTCACAAAGTTTCCACGCTGATTTCTCTCCATTCTATTTTCAATGTAGCCATTAATTTCCATGTGCAAATTGCCTTTGAATGGCTTGTTTATTGCAATATCAAGAGTCTGGAGATAGGCCGTCATTCCTGCGGGAATCATTATCTGATCTATTTTTCTTTCGTGAAGAAATGTCTTCATGTCTTAAGCACAGTGAGCGCTGGCTGCATTCCAGATAGCAGACCTCTTTGGCTCCCTCACATAACAAGTGGCAGCATTAAATAGACCCACTTTCTTATAACTGCTTGTGTGGCCCAGGCCTTTTCAGTTTCAAGAATAAAAATGCCCCAAACACGTTCAATCTTTTCCTTCTTGCCTTTAGAAATGATTAAAGGTGAGATTTTAGTGCCATTCAGACGAATTTCCAAAATACAGGAAACACGTGCACTTTTGTAAGCAGTGGAGGGAATGTACACTAAGGAGGCACCCCACTGTTCAATTGTTGTTTGAGATGATTGGCCCATAAACACTGCAGTTTCATCCATAGCAATCATGTTGGAAAGATTGTATTTAGAGAAGTCAGCATCATCAATAAAGGACTTGAATGCAAGTGCTTGCTTAATAACTTGAGTATCTTTCAACCTAAACAATGTTGTAGATCTTCTTAAAGACAGTTATTTCACTGAAGGAAATTATCCAGCCAGTGTTGTGATGCTTTGAAGTCTTTGGGGGCTATGTCAAACTGTGGTGCCACTGCAAGGGCAAATTCTTGAATCTGAGCCCCATTCACAACCAAAGCCTTTGCTCTCCTGTCAAACCCATTCACAGATCAGGCCTTACAGCTCAGAAAATAATGGTTGCTGACCTAATCCACACTTGTGTTTTTTAGCATTTCCCTTGTCCACTTGTTCAATGAGGTTACCATACTCTGCTCGCTATATTTGGACCAATCGGATACTCAACATCTTCTCTTCGTAGAAAGCAGTAAGATTTTGGCCCCAAGAGTCTTCCACGATTCCTTTCTTGTACTCCATGGAGTAGCTTTTTCTTTTTGTGCTCATTTCTAGGGGTAAAAATAAGGGATTGTGGTATCAAGGTGGGGGCAGGGGGATCACTTAAAATGACACAGGGAGGATTAGAGGGGGAATCAAAATGGAACAGGAGAATCAGAGGGGGGATTACCATTTTAGTAACCCCTTTTGATCCTCCTGTGTCATTTTGATTGCCCCCTCTGATCCTCCTGTGTCATTTTGATTGCCCCCATTGATCCTCCTGTGTCATTTTGATTGTCCCCTCTGATCCTTCTGTGTCATTTTAAGTGAACCCCCTCCCCCTACCCCTGTGCCACTGAACACCTTCACCAGACATCCCCCCTACTCCTTTATCAGACATTTACCCCCTGGGGCCTGCCTGGGGACTGTCACTGGGCTTGCTGGGGTCTGGATCTGGGCTGGAGCAGGGTCTGCCACTGACTGAGAACCTTCAGTCTTCATGAAGGCAGCTGCGAGCATCAGGTAGTGTCACCAGAGACAGACTAACACTCACCACCTTCACCGCGTCCCCTCCGCTCTTATCCTCCTGTTTTTCTGCATGCATCTGCAAAAGTCTCTTTCTGTCTCCTGCCCCGTGCTCACCGTTCACTCCAACCTCTGCTCCGCCTCCATACAGCAGTGACGTCAGGACTCTGTGTAATGTCACTGGTTGCTAGATGCCAGTCGGGGCCACCCTAGCAACCAGTTTACGGTAAATTAATTTTCATTCTGAGACCAAGCTTGGGGGGGGTAACTTATATTTCAATCAGAAGGAAACCTGCAAGTATGTCTTATTTTCGGAGGATGTTTTATTTTCGGGGAAACACGATAGTCCCACTTTTAGGAATATATCCCAAGAAACCAGAAACACCAACCAGAAAGGATACAGGCACCCCTATATTCATAGCAGCACAATTGACAATAGCTAAGATTCCGAAATAACCTAAGTGCCCATCAGCAGGTGAGTGGATTAAAAAGTGTGGCACATCTACCTAATGGAATACTATGCTGCTCTAAAAAAGAAGGAACTTGCACCATTTGCAACAGGATGGATGGAACTGGAGAGCATTATGCTAAGTGAAATAAGCCAGTAGGGGACATATAAATATCACATGATCTCACTCAAATGTGAGATATAATGATCAACATATATTGATGAATAAAAATAGATCCAGAGTAAAATGGACAATGAGTAGACTGTCCAACCTTGGGGAGA
Organism: Vespertilio murinus; assembly: GCA_963924515.1. Taxonomy (NCBI): domain Eukaryota; kingdom Metazoa; phylum Chordata; class Mammalia; order Chiroptera; family Vespertilionidae; genus Vespertilio; species Vespertilio murinus. The sequence goes on along the minus strand of OZ004707.1, from coordinate 82,836,821 downwards.
AGGTAGGGAAGGGGGCTGGTTAGAAATCAACCAAAGGACTTGTATGCATTGCATATTAGCATAACCAATGGACACAGACACTGGGGTGGTGGGGGCTTGCCCTTGGGGGTCATAGTAGCCATCGAGGGGGATTAATCGGGAAAAAATGAGACATGTAACACTTTAAATAATAATAAAAAATATGAGAGATGCAAATCAAAACAACAATGTGGTACCATATCACACCTGTCAGAATGGCCAATATCAACAAATCAATAAACGACAAATGTTGGCGAGGTTGCGGAGAAAAAGGAACCCTCATGCACTGCTGGTGGGAATGCAGACTGGTGCAACCACTGTGGAGAACAGTATGGAGCTTCCTCAAAAAACTGAAAATGGAACTCCCATTTGACCCAGTAATCCCACTACTAGGAATATACCCCAATAAACTAGAAACACCAATCAGAAAGGATATATGCACCCCTATGTTCATAGCAGCACAATTTACAATAGCTAGGATTTGGAAACAGCCTAGGTGCCCATCAGCAGATGAATGGATCAGAAAACTATGGTACATCTATACAATGGAATACTATGCTGCCATAAAAAAGAAGGAATTCTCATCATTTGCAGTAACCTAGATGAAATTGGAGAACATCATGCTGAGTGAAATAAGCCAGTCAATGAAAGAGAAACACCACATGACCTCACTCATTTATATAATAAAGAACATTATAAACTAATGAACAGAAAGATAGATATAGTGACAGTAAAACAACAAGCAGACTGTCAATGACAGCGGGGAGGGTAGGGAGATCTGGGGGAGATAAGAGATCAACAGAAGGACTGGTATGCATGCATAAATACAACCAATGGACACAGAACTCTGGGGAGGGAGGGCATGTATGGGAGGGGGGGGAACAATGGTAAGCTATGTACACATATAATACCTTAATAAATTAAAAAAATAAAATAAAATAAAAATAATAAAAAAGAACTATTAAGGAACAATCAGGAAGTCATAGTGATTAATTGCATGTAGTGGCGTGGAAGAAAGGATCAAGAGTAGCTCCAAAAATTTGAACTATAATAATTTAAAGAAAAATAGTACTGCTATCAAAAACAGGGATGTCATGCTGAGCTTCACAGTTATAAGAAGACACATTGACTGGACTTTGCACCATAGAGTGCACCACAAATAGAGTGCACTCAAATTCTTCATCCCTTCCTCTTTCCTTGACCTCTAGTTTTCTGTAGAGTGTCAGATTATACCTGTGTCACCAGGGAAAATTTCTGGTTTGATCATTCAACTAAATCAATATCTACTGTATCCATACTGGTACACTGGACTATTGCTTTGCTTCATCTCTTTGCATGTTTAGGTAACAAATACAGAGTTAGTGGATCTTAAAAACTCTGGAATAGATTCTTCTTACTGTGTTATATTTGGTAAGTAACTCTGCCAGTTAGTCAGTCTGGACACATCTACAGCCCAAGAATTCTCTTGTAGACCAAACTCCCATATTTCCTGTGATTGCTTCAGAGGAAGATTCTGAACAAAGAATTAGAAAATTTCTATGTACTATAAGGTTCTAGCATTCAAAATACAGACTCTCAAGCTTATCAGGCAAGAAAATGTCAAGGCCAATGAAAATGCCTGCTATAGTGTCATCTTTGTACAGATAATTTACTGCTATCTAGAGCAGAAATGAACATGGGCCTTTGGAGTTGTCAACAGTAGCTAATAGTCTCCCAAGAGGATTCTGGGACATAAGGCTCTGGTATTCCACTCTCTTTAATATTTTATGTAAGTCCTCTGTCAGGTCATAAGCAAACACAGCTCCTCTTGGTTGTAGTAGCATGTCTACTATGGGCAAAGAAATTTAATATGAACTCTGAGAAGGAGATAATTTTAGGGCAAGGTAACAGGTGTATACATTCTTTGAAGAAAGGAAGTTGGATGGATGAGGGAAAGTTTTAGGTAAGTTCATAAGAAGAGGACAGAATAGGTACAAGAAGGGAGGGAGAAACAAAAGGTGATTGTGAAGCTGGCATGACAGCGGGAGTTCAGGATGAAGAGCTATGTTGTTGCACCAGTGTCTCTGGCATCTCCTAGTCATGATGGTCAGAGGAAGGGTGAGTTGTACTGTGTCCTGTGGTTATTGATCTCACTCAGAAGGTGACAACAATACCTAGAGGTTCAAGGTATTGTTCAAGAAACACTTCTCCATAAATTCTAACCCAAATTTGACTGTTATAAGAAGCAACCCAATCTTATGTAATGTAAAGCACTTTCTTTTAAATAACATTAACTCTTGCTGAAACCGGTTTGGCTCAGTGGTAGAGCGTCGGTCTGCGGACTGAAAGGTCCTGGGTTCAATTCCGGTCAAGGGCATGTACCTTGGTTGCGGGCACATCCCCGGTGGGGGGTGTGCAAGAGGCAGCTGGTCAATGTTTCTCTCTCATCGACATTTCTAGCTCTCTATCTCTCTCCCTTCCTCTCTGTAAAATATCAATAAAATATATATTTTAAATAACATTAACTCTGGTTGATTACCACTAAAGGCTCTGTATTAATAATTAGAATCCCTTAATCAAAATATGATAAACTTTCTACAAACACAATGTCAAAAATGTTTTTTAAAATATGTATTTTATTGATTTTCCACAGAGAAGAATGAAGAGGGATAGAGAGCTAGAAACTCAATAAGAGAGAAACATCAACCAGCCACCTCCTGCACACCCCCTACCTGGGATGTGCCCACAATCAAGGTTCATGCCCTTGACCGGAATTGAACCTGGGACCTTTCAGTCTACAGGCTGACACTCTATCCACTGAGCCAAACCAGTTTTGGCACAATGTCAAAAATCTTGAAAGAACTGTTGTTACCTGAAATTCCTTTCAAATTAGCTTTGAGTGGATCAAAAAAATCAGTGACTTCCCAAAAAATTAAAATATTTTTAAGTTGACAAGATTTCAGATTCTAAATCTAAAAAAACAAAAACAAATCATCAACTTTTATTTAAAATTCTCATTCGATATACGTTTATATGCACCATATAGCCTCCAAACCCCCAACTTGGAGGTCAGGGTTCTCCAGGTTCATTTCTGGCTGTATCCTTTATTGCTCCTTCCCATAACCCTACTCACTGAATAACCCAGTCACACAGGACTCTCTCCCACCTCTGTGCATTTGCGTCTTTCCAGATGCCCTTTATCTTCCTTGACAGCCTTTGAAATGACCATACTCTCCTCTAAGCCCAATTCAACTGTTATCCCAACTCTCCAGCTGTTTGGTGACCTTTGCTTACTAAAACCTCATTTACACTTTGTTCTACTTTTAAAAAATTTTTTAAAATTGGTTTTTAACAGAGAGGAAGGGAAAGAAATAGAGAGCTAGAAACATCGATGAGAGAGAAACATCAATCAGCTGCCTTCTGCACACCCCCCACTGGGGATGTGCCCGCAACCACGGTACATGCCCTTGACCGGAATCTAACCTGGGACCTTTCAGTCGGCAGGCCGATGCTCTATCCACTGAGCCAAACCGGTTTCGGCTGTTCTAATCTTTTGATGTATAGAACATTTTGCTTCCTCTTACTCTTATTTATGACATCATAAGCTACTTCAGAAGAGAGGCTATCTCTCTGAATTTTTTATTTTCTAGTAATAATTACTGATTGTTTACCATGTGTTAGGTACCAAGAAAGGTAATTTATGTAGATTATTTAATTTTATGTTCACATAACTATGTTATTATTATCCTCACTTTACAGATGAGAAGACTGAGGCTTAAGAGTTAAAGAAACATGCCTAAGATGACAATGAATACATGGTGGAGCTCAACTCAAATCGAGGCTCTCTGAGGGCAGTTTTCCATCTACATTTTGCTACCTCCCATCCCATATGGCATCTCACACACAGTAGATGCAGAAAAGTTGTTGACTGAGAATTGATAGTGTCTCATTTAATATGTTTATGATTTATAGGACATGTTTTTATGTTTGCTGTGTGCAGTGTGTGCCTTCAGTGCACAGCAGGGAAGGAATGCAAAGTTAAATCTTTGGTTTCCTAGTAAGTCCTGAGAGCAGGGAGAATCAGCACACCAACTTTGCAGTATTTCTGAAAAGGCAAGGTATTTAAAATCTTACTGTTGAGGTATCTTTACAAGGAGTGCTGACATTTACCTTGAAAATAAAAATGTTTAAAATGGAATTTAGATGGTCTTTTTCTATAAAACATGCAGGACTTGTAAGACTATTTAATATCAAAAGTCTTCATTGCTATATGAGACAATATGATCAATATTTTGAATAAAAGTATCAGATTTTCTCATAAATGGATGTTTTGGATCATCATGCTTTCTCTAAGTCAACCTGACATTTCTAAGCATAACTTTGATCACCTCTCTTGAAATTTCTTAAATATTTAAAATACTTCATTTGAAGACTCTTGATGCTAAAATATAGTGGTTAAGAGCATGAACTCTGAAATCCAGTGCAGAGACTTGATTCCTGGCTCAGCCAGTGATAAGCTGAGGGACTTGGGAAATGTTAGTTTACCTTTTTTTTGATCTCAGTTTCCTCATTTGTGAAACGAGCATAACAGTAGTTCTTCTTCTTAGCTTTGGGAAGATTAAGTGAAATAATGGTTGTAAAGTGCTTAGAACAATGCCCAGCATTGCTCATGCACTTTATTGTTACTGTTGTGGTTTTATTGTTTCTAATGGTATCAAGAAATTGCTAAGGAATGTTTGAAATCAAGTATGGTGATTATGATAGAAAATAAAACTGTAATATCATTTTTAGTGACTAAACATAATAGTAAAAGTGAAATGCAATTATAAAAGAGGAGTGATTTTTTTTTTTTTTTGCATGGCTATGAAGGCCGGTCCAGAAGAAATACTACCAAAATATCTTGAGTTAAAAAACACAGAAACACCTTTTACCAAAAAAAAAAAACCAGATAAGAATATCACAAGAAAACTGTAAACCATTAGCAAATTGAATCCAGTATCATATAAATCATACCATGACCAAGTGGGATTTTATCCCAGGGAAACAAGGTGGGTTCAACATGTGAAAAATGGCATATCAACAGAGGAAAAGACAAGGCCACTTGAAACTGGAAGTAGAGTTTCACCAAATAACTCTGGATGGCAGCATAGATGTTGTCTCCAGGCAGCGGTGGCAACCTGGGATGTACCAACAGTGTTCAATGCTATCGATAATCCCGTGAATGCCAAGGAAGCGGACTCAAAGCGAGCTGAGCAGCACAGAGTGGATCAAGGTGCACCTCACAGGGGCTGGTCCGGCCTGTGGCACTGGCTTCCCTGGAGAGAGGCCACACCCGCCTCTCCTCACAGCTTAAATGAGATGCCAACACTTCTTTGGGGGAAACTAAATACATTTTAATAGAAAACAAAATAACTCTCTTCAACTGCTCCCCCCCCCCCAAAAAAAAAAAAAAAAAAGAAAAGAAAAAGATTTAATCCCTTCTCCACAAATCAGACCTCGCCCCATCCTGGGGGTTTCAGATGGGTGCATTTGTACTTACAGTTTGTCTCACAAAGTGTTCCTCAAGCTGCTACTGCGATGCAGGAGGCAGGGGCAGTGACCTTAAGAAGCCAAAGGCCGAAAACACCACACCTCTGGCGAAATGCTCGCGGGGGGAGCCACCGCTTCCCAAAGCTGCCTCTGCACTGATCACATGATTTTCATTTCTTTCCGACATTTCGGGGGCGGGGGCGGGGTGGGGAGGCTTGTTCACAGGAGTGGGCCACGAGGTCTTGCTTCCCACCATCACTGCACGAGCCGGAGGCTTTCTCCACTGGGTGCACCCACTTCTAGGAACACCTCCGGGGAAGGAGGGGGAGGAGGTGACCCACCTGTCGCCCAGAAATTCTCCCTTTCCCACAAGACACTGCGCTGCCAGAGCCCCTGAATTCCCTGAACCGCAGAACGCCAGGCATCATGGCCAGTGCCAGGAGCCAGACCAGAAGGTGGAGAGCGGAGAGGCGCCTCTGCCAGCGCTAGGTTCCCCCTTCTCCATAATAATAATTATCACTACAGTTATAATAACAATAATAAAAACCCTGCTCTGCCGGGTCTCGGGAAAGGAGAGGCCTTCCCCAGGATGATCCTCACCCTCTTCCTGGTTCCTCATCTCCACCCCTGCATTCCGGCCAGCAGCTGTGGCCTGCGACCCTCCTGGGACCAAAGTGGCCCCCCAGACCGTCAGCAGCATCGTGGTTCCCCAAACAGGGGGAGAATGAGACCGGCAGGGGGTGCTCGCAGGAGCACACAGGGGCATCTTTGGAAGAGTGTGCCCCTCACCTCCAGAACATCTCAATTCTTGATCTCGAGTCCGCTTATCATCACCACCTGTCCGTACCCAACACCCCCCTCCACTCCCTGTCCTCGACATTGGGGGGCTGATGAAGGGGTGACATGCTCAGATGCCCCCACAGGACACAGGGAGAGGCGGGGAGTCTTTCACAGTCAGTCAGTGATTTGACCATAAGATGCAGCCCAGAGCCCTCGCTCCACGGCTGCCCAGTCCATCACAACGAGGGTAAAACAAAATGTGGAAGCCAACTCCAGCTTGTCAGCGGGCTGAATCATCTGGGCTGGCTAAAAAGCATCTTCTCCAAACCTGAACAGGACATTTCCCCAAAGCTAAAGATTTGTCGATGTTATTGCTTGCTGCTAGACAGCTCAGGACTGGGCAGTGGTCTTCATCTGCATGCTATTGCCTCTTGTTGGCCAAACACCTGAACAGCTGTAAGCTATTCCCCCATCTGACAATGCTTCTGTAAAGCTTACCTTCTGAAGTGTATGTCTCCACCTTGCCTTAGGACTAATTGCGTTAATAAAAGCAGGGTCCTGAGTCAAGGGGTAGTCTTTAGCTCCTTTAGCCGAAGCTTCTCTGACTCCCAATGCCTTTCAAAATTATCTTTTGTCTTTGGACTCCTACTTAATCTACGAGCATCTCCCTTCTCCAGATTGCAACACCCTTTGTAATGCTGGGACAAGAACCCCTGCACAAAACAGAACAAACGTGTTCCTGATTTCCCTGCGTGGTTCCCGTCACCAGGAGGAGGTTGCAGGCCCTGAACTGCACACCCAGGACTTTGCTCATCTGCCCCATGTACCTGCCCACGAGCTCACCAAGGAGCCTTCGGTGCCCCCTGCAGAAGCTGTTCCATGTCCCGACGTGCACCGAGCTGTCCATGGACGCTGAGGCCGCCAGGCCACTGTTGGGCTGAAGATGAGGCTGGTGATGTGCGTGTGGCCGTGCAGCTCCTTGTAGAGGGTCGCGGAGGCCAAGTCCTTCAGCTGCTGGTCCTCACCTGCCGCCACCAAGCACTTACCGTTGGGGGAAAAGGAGAGAGGGAGCACCGGCCAAGGTGGCCGTGAACGGCCCCACCGAGTTCCCCTGCTGGGCGCTCCACAGCCGGAGGGTCTTGTGGGTGGAGCCGTGGCTAGTGGTTGGAATTGAGGTGGAATGTGACACAGTCCACGTGCCCAGGTGGCCTGCCTGTATCCTCAGCGGGTCCGTCTGATGGAAGAGCCACAGCCACGCGGTGCGGTCCTGGGACCTGCTGGTGAAGTCCAGGCTGTAGGGCTGATATCCAGGTCCCACATGGGATAGACTGTACCTTCGGTGTTGGTGACGGTCTACAGCCCCAGTACCAGATGGACATGTCCTCGGGCAGGAGAGCAGCCTGAGTTGTGGGTGAGGAAGCACGTGCTGTACTCGGGCCACAGTGTCCCCACAGGGTCTTTATCTCGGTGCCTGAGACCACCTCCTCCTCCTCCTCCTCCTCCTCCTCCTCCTTTTCCCCTTCTTCCTCTTCCACAATATTGCAAGCCAGACAGATGCGGGACACGTCCACCTGATGGGGCTTGAATTTCAACTTCTTGGATCCTAGACTCCGGAGTTTGATGCAGGAGTGGTCAAACCCGGCGTGCGCGGCTTGCTGCCGGGGGAGATCTCGGTGGTGTTCAGCAGCTGCTCATGATGTAGAACAAATGGCGGCGAGGGACGGCGCCCTCTTTGACGTGCCGAATGCTCTCCTCCAGGACCTCCAGGGCGGCCTCGTTCTGCAGGGTCGGCCGGCATGCCGCTGGGCTCTCGGCCACTGCCCTGGCTCTGCGGGAGCTGCGTGGCACAGAGCTGGTGGCCTGTCCTCTTGGCGTGCTGCCGTCCAGGTGGGTGCAGGGTGAGGCCCCTGCACGGGGCGGTGCTGTCGCTTTGGAGGTAGCGGATCAGGTAGCGGGAGCTGTCTTCTTGGAGGTGGACCACGTACTTGCTGTCCAGGAAGGCACGGAGCTTGAGGTTGGACAGGATGTCCTGGACGGTGTGTGTGGCCTGCAGCTGCTCCACGACGTCCCTTTGGCTGGCGTTCTGCGGGAACATGGAAGCTCTCCGCTGTGCTCTGGGGGCTGCTCTGGACCTGGGGAAGGTGGAGGTAGACAGAGAGAGGGTGCAGGAGAGGCATCACTTCGTGGCTATGCTGGGACTCTGAATCGGTGAGGAAATTCCGCGGCCACCTAAACTCACTCCATACTGCTGAGCTCTGCCTGGCACGGGGCTGCAGACACGGTGTTGGCACAGCCAGACTCCGATTGGACTGAGGTTGGCTGCCGTCTCCTTGGGGTCTGGGACAGGCGCAGGCCTGGCTTCAGGGAACCGTCGGTGTTCTCACACTGCCGGCATGTGAGGTAGCAGACACCCCCATCTGAATCTGCTCGGTGCACACCCGTTTCATGACCTATGTGTTTCATTTCTGGATTACCAAAGAGAGTCTAAAAGTTTGTTTAAAAGTGGGGGCACTGAGTCTGATCTGGCTGCGACTCAGTGATGCAATAAAATATATTCATCAACTTCCCAAAAGTGACCCATCTTTTCACGATGCATTTGCCCCACTTCGTTATTAGAAGTCTTCCACCGTACTGACAACTTAGATAATTCTCTGAGCATCCCAGGCGGCTCCGGCTACCCCACGCCTCCGCCAGGCACCGCTGCCTCGAGGATCAGGCCGCTCCTGCCTCTGTCATCCCTTGCTGGGAATAGTGATAGCCAGCACACTGTTTGCTACAGGGCTCTCCCCCTCCCCCATAATCATAGGACTGCTGTGACTCATCACAGATGCTATAACTTGTCTGGTGGAAATCTGAGTTTAAGCTATCAAAGCCTGACATTGCAAATGATCAAACGCAAAGGTGGTGCCTGATAACCCCTGAACTCCCTCCACGAAGAACTTTTAAAAAATGTAGTATAATATATACAACATAAAATTTACCATTGTAAGTGTATAATTCAGTGGCATTAAGTGCATTCACATTGTTGTCTAACCATCACCACTAGTCACTTGAGAACTTTTTATCATGCCAAACTCAAACTCTACCATTTAATATGAAGAGGGAATTTAAAAAAAAGGATGGACAATAACAAGTGTTAGCATTGGTATGGAAAAACTGGGACCTCATATTCGCTGGTGACTGTAAAATAGTGCAGCTCCTTAATGAACTTGTCTGGTAGTTCCTCAAAATGGAAAATGTAGAGTTAACCCTTCATCCTGTAATTCCATTCATAGGTATATACCCAAGATAATTGAAAATATGCACTGAGTGGCCAGATTATTATGATCTTTGAATGCCTAATAATCTGGCCACTCAATGTATATCCTATATAATAAAAGGCTAATATGCAAATTGTCCCCTTGACCAGGAGTTTGAGGCCAACCACCCATGGTTTTCCCCCTAACCAGGCTGGCTGGACTCCACTCATGCACGAATTCATGCACAGGAATAATCTGAGTGGCCAGATTATTATGCATTTATAGATCATAATAATCTGGCTAATCAGTGTATGTCCACAAAAAAATGTGCACATAGAAGCCAAAAAGTAGAAACAACCCAAAAGTGTCTTGGCACCTAAATGTTTATAAACTTATGGAAGGCAAAACAAAATGTAGTATATCCATATAATGGAATATTATCTCTATATAAAAGCCTAAGCAACCATTATAATCAGTTGACCAGTCTCTATGGTATACACTTGAGAAGTGCATATTTTCAATTATCATGGGTATATACCTATGAATGGAATTACAGGATGAAGGGTTAACTCTACATTTTCCATTTTGAGGAACTATCAGACAAATTCACTAAGGAGATGCACTATTTTACAGTCTCCAGTGAATATGAGGTCCCAGTTTTTCCACACCAATGTTAACACTTTTTACCTATTCTTGTAAAAACTACTGTTTGAAATTCTCTGCTATTAGATGATCACTTACTCTGTAAGTCAACCCTATTATTTTTAGACGGTCCCTTACTCTGTACATTAACTTTGCTTTCCAGCTGCTTGAATAATAAATAGGGAAGATAAACTTGGCTGTCTGACCTTGTAGACTAGACATCTGATGTAAGGTCAGGAAAAACCCTTATTTGGGAGTCAAAGGGGGGGTGGAAAAATATAAATAGGGAAAGTTTCCTCCATGTTTTTGCTCGGAATTTGAAAGACTTTTTTTTTTCCCCCCTCAGAGCCCGCTGGTGTAATAATAATAAACTGGAACTCCATCTCTCTAAGCATTGCTTGTGTTTGCTCCAAACTTCTGTAACACACTGACCACCAGGGAGCAGACATTCAACTCAGGAGCTGCCCCCTGTTGGTCAGTGCACTCCCACAGCCAACCTCTCACGGCCAGCCAACCTTCTGTGTCCTTTCCCACCAGCCGCCAGTCCAGATTGGCCCCAATCACCGGCCTGGTCAAGGACCCCACCCATGCATGAATTCATGCACTGAGCCTCTAATTCAGTCATAAAAAGAATGAAGTTCTGATAAACCTTGAAAAACCTGATCATTGTGGCTAGGATTTCCAGGACTTTTTCCTGGATGAGAAATCATTGGTCCCACAAGCCAGAGGGTCTGAGCCTGCCAATGAGGGGAAAGGGGGTGTGTGGGGCAGGGTGGTGTGGTCCCTTTCTCCTTTGCCTCCTAGGGCCTCACAAAAGTGTCCACACCACACACCAGTGTGCCAGGATGGGGGCTGCCCAGCCCTTGCTGACAGCATGGCCATCAGGCAGGGTGGGCAGGCCGAATGGTGGTATTTCAGGACCCTGGCTTTCAGTGTGGGCATGCTCTTGAGAGCCTTTATACATGACCCTCAATCTTCCACCCTTTCTCTGCACCAAGCGGTGAAGCAGTATTCATTTTAAGGGAATACCTTCCAGGGGGAGGGGTTTGATTCAGACACTTTCTGGTTCATACTAACTCACCTGTTTACAAATTGCAGAGGGAAATGTCAAACACGAAATGGGTTCCTGTTCCCCATCTGCTTCTTCACTGTCCTCGCTGAGTCTCCGGGCACCCTGATCTTTCCTCACTCCACACACCGCACAGCAGAGGGAACCTCAGAGGAACTCAGCCTCCCCCTTCCCCGCACCCCCTTTCAGAGCAGACACCTGGCCTCCTCTCCAGGCTGCATTGCTCCCAGGTTCCTCTCTCTGTAGACACCTGGCTGGCCGGGAAGGAACTCACTGTAGTCAACAGCATCATGGGGACCTGGAGGACGCGGACCTGGACACAGGTGAAAGGCAGGAGCTGAATGTCTGTGGAGGGCGATCTCTGCCACCAAGCACTTTGGAAAGATGTGCTTACAGGCGCCAGCAGAGCAAATGCTGCACTGCTTTGGCCTCATGTGAGCCCCTGGGGCCCTCACCTGCAAGCATGAGAGCGAGCGCCTGTGTGGCTGACACCAGTGAACATGCTGGAGGGTGCTGAGGCATCGCTGAGGTTGGGTTTGTAGCATGCATATTAGTGCCTATTAGCTGTACAATTGTGTTTATAACTGGCTACAGCTGGAGACCAATATTTAATTCCTGTCTGAACAGGTTGGGGTGCTCCAACTGGAAGTGTTTGGCATGCACTGCTCAGGAAGCCCCCCTGGGAGGGACTGAGTGCTGTGCTAAGAGAAGTGGCTCAGTGTTACCCCAACCCAGCCCACCCCCATCTCTTGAAAAGCTGGGCCTCAGCCTGACAGAGCTTTTGCTTAGACAACTTCCAGGAAACGATCCTCAAATTTAAACCTCTCTAGAAAGGAGCAGGCTGATCAACCATCAGGGGATAATTTTTCCAGCCTTTTATCCTATATAATAAAATCCTAATATGCTAAGTGTCCAACCCTTTGTTCAACCGTTGGACCAGTCCCTATGATGCGCACTGACCACTAGGGGGCAGATGCTCCAACTGATAGATTAGCTTGCTGCTGGGGTTCAGCCCATTGGAACTGGGCTAGACAGGCCGGACACACTCTAGAGCCCTCCTGTGATCCCTCCTCAGCCGACCAATCTCCTGCAGTCCCTCTCCAGCTGGCTGGCCACGATTGCCCCAATCAGGATTGGGCAAGATGCGCCAGACAGGCCCTGGAGCCCTTGTACAGTCCCTCCCTGGCCCCAAGCATGAACTGGTGGGGTCCCTCAGCCTGGCCTGTGCCCTCTTGCAAGGCACAGGGGATGTTGGATTGCCAGTTTTGACCTGATCCCGGCAGGCCAGGCCGAGGGACCCCATGGGTGCACAAATTCGTGCACCGGGCCTCTAGTTTATTTAATAAATGCATACTTTATGCTAGGCTCTATTCTAAATGCTTTAACTAACCGTAGCAACTTCTCCACCAATTCTACTGCTATTCCCAATTTTACAAATGGAGGCACCAAGGCTTGGAGAGGTTGTCCAAAGCCATGTATCATCCACCCAGATGCTCAAGATAGAAACCTTGGATTTGAACCCCAGAAGCTTGGCCCCAGACTCCAGGCTCTTCATGGCTGCACCAACTGCTTAGAGAACATTTGTCCATGGGTTGAGAGAAGCTAACCGTGACCTTCGCCCCATGGCAACATGAGCTGAGATAGGAATTTTAGTCAGGGTAAGGTCTCTGAAGAGGAAAAACTTTTGCTACAATTGAAGGCAGCCCAAGTACCCATCCACATGGCTTCTGACAAGTAATGGGTGGTGTTCTGTTTTTACAGCCACTTGATATTAGCCTCATTGAGGTGGACAGTTTTCTCTTACCTGACCTCTGTCTGAGGCCCATTCTTTGGCCTGGATGGTGCTACTATCAGGCTCAATGCGGTTGGCTGGCTCCAGGCTGCAGCTGGCCCTCCAGGAGACCTGCCCCACAAAGCAGGGACAGAGTGGCATCTCTGCTTGCACAAATAGGATGCAGGCCAGCTTCTTCTTGGTGCCCTGGCTGGAGTTGGGTAGTGTGGCATAAACAGTGTGCAAGAACTCTCTCACTGTTTGGTCTGTGAGAAAGCTGTTTGGAAAAATTGACAATGGTGTGAGTAGAGAGTTAGCACAACTCACATTGCATTGAGCTGTGGCCCCAGCAACTTTACTCTTGCTTCATAAGGTTCATTTACCATAATGAGCCAGTTTGGTAAAGTCACAGCTAAACTGCACAGGAATTAGCTTGGATCTACAGATCCACAGAAGTTGGGGAAAGAAACCATGCCAGATCTGAAAGAAAACAGGCTGTGATTAGGTTGACTAGAACAACTACAGACATTCCATAGGCTATTTTTCCTTAACTTCTTGGTTCAGAAATGTTGATCAGTGCTAGAGTAGAGAGGACCGGGAAAGCTGCAGAGCTGGTGTGCAGGGTGATGAGGCTTTAAATATTTATAAAGTCAACCGGTTCATAGGGAAAGTCACAAGTAACAATGGTAAATGGGGGCTAGGGTGTCAAATGGTCAATATACCTGGTACAGGGCCTAAATTCCATTTCCACAACTGCACGCCACAAGCCTGAGTGACATTTGGATGCTTTAGAACTATGCTTTCAATTGGAGAAACACCGAGGAAATGTAAGAATGCCTCCCATCCCCCACTCCTAAAAACCAGCCGACAGCTTGTGTTATTAATGTCAGCGAGAGCCTGCAAAAAGGTTGAGGAAATAATAAGCATTCGAGAGAGTTGATCGTTTCCACCTTCTTGGATGACAGCTGGACTTGTATCTATTTACTGCTTATTCAGATTGCTTTCTTATCTCCCTCCATAATCAATAGCGATTTCTTTTTCACTCTATAATCCAATGCAGTGGTTTCTCTTCTCCCTTAGGCATTTGTAGCTGGATGGAGGCCTGGCCTGCTGCTGACTCAGAACCCAGCTGAGTATCCCACACACCCTGCTCTTGACATATGTGAGCTGGGCTTTTCCAGCAGACAGGTGCCCTTCCTGGACCACTGGCTCTGGGACATAGCCCTTTCTGTGTCCCCCTCACCACTCCTTCCTCTTAGGCACAGTTCTGCGGCTGTCCACAAATCTCCCCTGAGAGAGACATGATTTGTATCATCTTTCTGCACTGTTCTGCCCCTGCCGGTCTCTCAGAACACTGGTTGGAATGTATCTCTGACTTGCCTCAGGATGCCTCCACTCCGAAACCCTTCATATCACAAAGGCCAGGCCAGGAGGCAGCAGCAGACTCCCCACTTGCTTGGCCAAAGTTCTCTGGAGGGGCACAGGCACCCAGAATTCATCCCTGCAGGGCGCCAGCCTCCAGGCACAGAACACAGCTGAGGACAGATTTCATTCGTCCATAAAACTTTTACTACCCAAGCTGCTTTTTAGAGTCTACAACTGTAAAAAATGAACTAAAAATGGGTTAAGGATATATATATGATGAATTATAGCCTAACTCCAACGCTTGCCTTTTATTTTAGTGAGAAAAGAAATGAATGAACAAAACACTCTTCAAATTGTCCTTTACTGAGGGGATCATGTGCACGCACAGAATCACGCTCCGGTGCAATGTTGGCTGTCTGTGAGGGGGAATGGAGTGGTCCGAACAGTAGTGTGACCGAGGGCTGGATCAAGAGGCCAGCCATCCTTTGAACGCGACACATTAGAGTAGCAGACTGAATTGCCTTGAGAGATTTTTTTCTCCACCTGAGCCTAGTCCAGTGGTTAGCAAACCATGACTCGCGATCCCCATGTGGCTCTTCGGCCCCTTGAGTGTTCTAACGTCACTGTCGCTCCTTCAAAATAGACTCCTCCAGGCCGAAAACCGACTCCTGCACATGGGCCATGAAGTTTCAATCGCACTGTACGTGCACACCTGCATGTGGTATTTTGTGGAAGAGCCAAACTCAAGGGGCCAAAGAGCTGCATGTGGCTCGCGAGCCGAGGTTTGCCGACCACCAGCCTAGTCTATTCCTGCCCATCCACACCCAGGAGGAGCTTTCCTGGATGCGGCTGGCATGTACCTGGCCAGATTAAAAGGAGTGGAGGCTGATGGTGTTCCCAAACACTCTACGTTCATTATCACACTTAATCCTTTCAACAACCCTGGGAAGTAAGTGCTGTCATGATCCCCACTTATAGCTGAGGGAGCTGTGCTCTGACAAATGAATAAACAAGACATCCGCTGCTCAGTGTCACTGAATGTAAGAGGCGGCGCGGCGCTGCCCTCCTGGCCCAGGTGAAGGACAGGGCGCCGGGAGGCCGCTGCTCGCTGCTCCCGGCCCCGGAGAGCCTTTTCCTCGCGAAGTGAACGTGGGCACAAAGCGCCACAGACCACACAGCCCCCAATTGTGCCTCATCGCCGGGCATCCTCTAGGTCCTTGTCGGTGATGGGACAACAGGGCCTGATGTACGTGCTCCTCTCCCCCACCACCCTTGAAGAAAACCCTGTCACTGCTGGCTTCATTCCTCCAGGCCTCCCGCTCCCAGAAAGCGGCCTTTCATGCGGGACAGCGGTGAGGTGGTTCTATGGGAATGCTGCCTGGGAGGGCGGCAGAGGGGAACCGTGGGGGCTGCTGTAGGTCAGGAATGTCCTGACGAAGGGGCAGAGCTTGAGGAGAGGGGCCCTGCATTGGGCGCAGAGTGAGAAGAAAGTGATAGAAGAAATGGCACTTTCCTGGGTCTTGCTGCAGACCAGCCTTTTAACTCATTTTCGGGCCAGCGTGGAGAGGGCCTTCCTTTTTAGGAAATTTGCTGACTGGAACTTTTTAAATGTAACACTGCATCTGATAGGTCCTGACTTTGTAAAGTTAATATACATAAAATTCTCAAACTACAAAACCATCTTTGTGATATTGAAGGTTTAACTGCCTGCACATTAAATGAGGGTTAAGTTTATGATGACATCCGAAGGGTTTGGTGGGTCTGAGAGAGTAATAGGTTACTACCGTGTTTCCCCGAAAATAAGACATCCTCCGAAAATAAGACCTACTTACAGGTTTCCTTCTGAGTGAAATATAAGGCATCCCCCGCCCCCGAAAATAAGGCCCCCAGGCTCTGTCTCAAAATGAAAATTAATTTACCGTAAACTGGTCACTAGGGCCACCCCAACTGGCCTCTAGCAACCAGTGACGTTACGTGAAGTCCTGACATCACTGCTGTGTGAATAGAAAGAGATCAGTGTGGAAACTTTGTGAAACCTAAACTGAAAGAAGTTGTGACTTGGGTGAAGAATTCATGGGAGAAAATCACTGACACTTGCATTGCAAATGCACTGCGAGCAGGCTACCTTGACAAGAAGTACTCATTTAAAGACAGTGCTATTGCTAAACATGAGAGATTTGGTCCACTGATTCTGAAAGAAATGGAGTCACAAGAAATTCACCAGGAATTTCAGGAATTGGATTGTTATGATGATGTTCCAGAAGATGATGACATGATTGTTATTGAATAAATGAGTAAATTCTTGATACTGTAGGATTCACAGTTTGTCTGGTTTGTGTTGACAACTACCGTACTACTGTACCGTATACAGGTAATAAATTTCCTTTATTTTTATTTAACAATAAATGTGTACCGTATTCTTCTTCATGGAAAAATAAGACATCCCCTGAAAATAAGACCTAGCCCATCTTTGGGAGCAAAAATTAATATAAGACACTGTCTTATTTTCGGGGAAACAGGGTAGTATCTCTGAGAAGGCATAGTGTATATGTATTTATGGAACTACTCAGTGGCTTAGAGAGGGGCTGAGGAAATGTGTAAAGAACATAGGATTTGGGGTCAGAGAATCTGAAACTTGAATGCTGGCTCCTCCACTTGCCCGTTAGGGGTGCTGAGTCTTGCCAAATCAGTAACCGCTTGTCTCATTTGTCAGTGGGGATTATAAATGGAGGCCTAGCGATTGTATGTGGTTTCTACGAGAATCACGTGGCAGAATAATTGTAAAAGTGAATCCACACACACCATCAGACAGAATTCTCTCCCAGGGCTCAGGCCACCTCAGCTGTGAGGCCTCTGTTTCTAGCAGTGTTTTCATGCTCTTTATTAATTTGCCTGAAAACAATGGAAATCCCTAGAAATCAGAGCATTGGGAAATCGTGCATTTCATGTGGTGAAAACAAAGATACTGTTTGGCGACATCACTGACGTCTGTTCTGAGTCTCAGGCTGTGCCTGTCTGGCCTGCAGGTGGGAATCCTGGCGAAGTTCCGGCTGCCCCTCATTGGCTGGGCACACAGAGCAAAGGCAGTGCTTGGACAGGTCGTTCTGCTGACTAAACAGAACAATGCCCAGCACCCTGACATGCTTTAGTGCTGCCATTTTGTCATGTTTTATTGGTCTCTATTGACTTTGAAAAGGAAGACTGGGCTAGGGCAGGTGGGTTGTTTTAAGTAGCATCCACATGATTCCCTGAGATATCTTGGGGCAAACCAAACTGCAGGGGTATTCTATTGACTAGAACTCTGTAAGCAGCACATTCCCATTCATAATAACCAAGACTCCATAAGGGTAATAAAGCAATTTGTGAGCAAGAGAAAAAAATGTGGGATTATGTTTCACAGCCTTTGATTAGTAAGCATTCTGGACATTGGTAATTCTTGAATGAACTCTATGGAAACCCTGCTAATTATCATATTTGGTTAACCAGGAATCATGATTGTCCTTGGAACAGAGAATGGACTACTGTCAGTCCCCTTGCTCTGCAGGATAGTAACCCTTGCATTTCTCACTTTTCTCTGAATCCTGATCTCTCAGACCTCTATGTGACTGTTCGACCACTTGACTGTTGGACCAGTCTCTATGACACACACTTACCACCAGGGGGCAGACGCTCCAACTGGCAGGTTAGGTTGCTGCTGGGGTCCCGCCGAATCAGAACTGGGAGAGACAGCCTGGATACTCCCTGAAGCCCTCCTGTGGTCCCTCCCCGGCCCCCAAAGTGCACCGGTGGGGTCCCTCTGCTTGGCCTGTGCCCTCTCGCAATCAGGGACCCCTCTGGGGATGTCTGCAGGCCCGGCTGAGGGAACCTACCAGTGTACAAATCCATGCACCAGGCCTCTAGTTATTAATAAAGTGAATGTGTTTTTTTATATGAGTACTGTTAACAATCTGGTTCTTCTAAAATATAATAGTTAATAAGTTTAATGACTTAATTTGAGAAAGAGACCACATGCTATTAATGAGTAAATGTACATTTGGGAAACTATAAAGAGATTCTGTTCAAAGTTTGTCCTTGTGATATTCTGGAATAAAATTTCTATTAAGGTCTTAGACATATTAAGTTCAAAATACATGATAGGTTATATATTGTTAAAGATTAAAGAAAAAAGACAGCATTGGAAATGAATATAATTCTTAGTAATTATCTCTCATATACTTGTTAGTGTTAATATTTGAGAATGAATGAGACTGTTTTTCATCTGACTGCTACTCATACTCCTGTAATCAGTGGGTAATTCACTTTAAGACAGAGTTTCACTGCTGACATTCAAGCCTAGGATAGTTTATAGGTCTTAGGACAGTTATAGTTCTATAATTATCTTATATAAAATCTCCCCAAATCTTCAACTTAGATATGAAGTGCATTATTGCATGCCTTCAACTCAGGATGATTGGGTAATATATGTATAACTTATTCTATAGCATCCAAAGAAGACACCTCATCCACCTATCCACTCATCCATCCATCCATCCATCCTCCAACAAATATCTCTTGCTGTCTCTTAGGTTCCAGGACACTGTAGATGTGGCAATGAATCAGCAATGTGGGCTTAGTTCTCTTGGGACATAGAGTCTTGTCCACCAAGCGCAGACTTTTGATGTTGATGCTGATGGTTTTAAGGAGAAAGAGCTGACTATGAGGAGGGCTGCAGTAACTTTCAAGAGCCATCTTCCATAGCCACAAACTCCCTGTAGCTGCAATTACTGGAGCAGAACTTGATTCACTGTTTACCAAGGGCAGGGCTGGGAGATGCTTGTAAGAAGGATTTCCCAAATTGGAAAAGGTTCGGCTGTGTGACTTCTGTGAACATTCCTTTCTAACTCTAAGAACATACTATTCTAAACTGCTTTTAAAAAACATTCTCAAGGAAAAAAATGCTAAGCAAACTTAACATTCAAAAATATTTCCTACTTATGTTAAACACTTCAGCATTTGAATGAGTTAGAGATGAACTACAACTGATTCTTCTGTGTGCTCAGCTAAGACCTGCTTACTTAAACAGAGGTTATCAAGCTTGTTCTACTTTGCTGGGATTTTGGTTACATTCCCAAGGGAGACTCCATTCTTGGAGATATTTATTCATAATTCTAATCACAAAAATAGTGAACATAATCATGTGCTTACTGTGTTCCAGTTACTCTGTTATATACTTTCCATTCACAATTGCAGTGCATCCTCACAACAATCATATGGGAAATGTGTTATTATCCCAATTTTTCAGATTATGAAACTAAGGCTAAAAGAGCTCAAGATACTTGCTCAAGGTCCCACACTAGAGGTCCAGCTGGGATTTGAACCTAGGGCCATTTTGACCCCAAGAATCATACTGTTGACCATTGTCTTGTTGTTATCTCTTAGCAGCCAAGGGGCTCTTAAAATCCTTCGTGGCTGTGGGATTCTAATGCATTTGGAGGCCAGCCCCAACTCTATTGGCTCATATTGTGTGTCCACTCTGCTCACATTCACCAGGGATGCTATGGTGAATCACCTGTAGATAGACTGCTATGAGACACACTGCCTTTTTAATTATGATTTTTAATTTTTCACAACCTCATTTTCAGGCAGACACAAATCACTTTCAAACCAAGAGGTCCATCAAATTAATCTAATGGACATAACATTGCATTAAATTCAGTTGGGACATAATTAATACACAGACATCTCTTTGTTGTGTGGGCTGCTTGGGTTGTATGGCAAGAGTGCCCGTTGTCTCTGCCCTTGAGGAGTGTGCCATGGAAAGAGAGCACACAGAAGCCAAAGAAAAGTCCAAGGCATTGGTAGAGTCAGCCAGAGCTCAACACAAGGAACTCAGCACATAGTGTCTCAGAATTGGACAAAACTGCCAAGTCCTTCAGGGAAAACCAGGCAGGTGGTTCCCCCAAACCCTCCTCTCCGCACCTCCACACACACTTCTACCCTGCATTGCCCAGGAAGGAAAAGATGGAGAGGCCGCCTCTGGGCTTCCTGCTGTCATGGTGGCTGCAACTTGGCCCTCAAGTTCTTCATAGGTACCCAGTGCCTACACTCAAAGTAAGCAGCTAGGCCTTTCTGCCTTCCGACAGCTTTCAGTATGGTATAGTGGACAGCTTACTGCTTCTTACTGTAGACCTTGGGCAAGTCACTGAACTGCCCCGAGATTTAATTACCTCCTCAGCAAAATGAGCATCATACTATGTACCTCCTGCTGTGAAGACTGCATGACATAGCGTCCTAAAGCACCTGGCATGATACCTGATAAGTAGGAAAGGCTAAGAACATCGGGTTCTTTGGGTTATGCCCCCACCTCATTTCATCTTAAGAAGGGACCACTGAGGTACTGCCATGTCACATGGGAAGGGGCTCTGAGAATCACCATGTAATTGGCCAGGAAGTGGATCTGTGCTCTTTTATACCAAGTATCTTTTTTGTTGTCATGAAAGAAAAAGGTTGGAGACTTTAACAAGGAACAAAGGTCTTGAATTTAGAGGTTTTTCTTTAAAAAAAAAATCTAACTTGTAAAAAGCCAGTCATTCAATGTTAAACTGTTGTGAGCTCAGGTGCAGAGGATTGAGCTAATCCTTCTCAGTCATCATACTAGTCCATGGAATACCCCTTTTAGTTCTTTTCTTTCCTTTTAAGAAATGCTCTTGCCGAAACCGGTTTGGCTCAGTGGTAGAGCGTCGGTCTGTGGACTGAAAGGTCCCGGGTTCAATTCTGGTCAAGGGCATGTACATTGGTTGCGGGCACATCCCCAGTAGGGGGTGTGCAAGAGGCAGCTGATGGATGATTCTCTCTCATCCATGTTTCTAGCTCTCTATTTTTCTTCCTTCCTCTCTGTAAAATATCAATAAAATATATTTTTTAAAAAAGAAATGCTCTTGAAAATGTGTTATTTTCTGTACATGAATTTCATATTTATACACATGGTTTTATGTTATATATTTCATGTTCCCTAATGTTTTTTTCAGTAAGTACTGCATTTTTAAGATCCATCCACATGCTATGGATACAACTGCTGGGCCATGGGAGCATACTGCCCCATGGGCACAACTACCACAACTGTTCTTAAATCCATTTCCCAGTGATGAACATCCAGGTTGTCTTCATCCCCTCGCCAGCGTCAACAGCCGCTGGACAACCTTGTGGACTGTGTGGGAATTTTCTGGGTAAACATCCTTTTGAGAAAGAGAATTTCAGGGCCACAGGAAGTGCATATCTTTGGCTATATTGCTCCAGACTAAGCTCTGGAAGAGCAGCACCCATCTATACCTACCAACACCCCACTTTCCTGCCAATACTTGGTATTTCCCAGCTTTCTTACTTTTCCAGTATAATAGGTACAAAATTGTATCGCTTTGTGTTAATTTACACTTGGATGATCACCAATGACTTTGAGTATCTTATTTAAGCTAGTCATTTTTCTCTTCTGAAATAATCTATTCATAACTTTTACCCATTTGTCTTTTCCAGAATAGCATAAAATTGGAATCATGAAGTAGTCTTTTCAGACCGACTTCTTTCACTTAGTGATATACATTTAAGATTCTTCCATGTATTTTTGTAGCTTGATAGATAATTTATTTTTATTGCTGAATATTTAATTGTATGGATATACCACAATTTATTTATCCATTCACCTATGGGTGGGCATGTTGGTTGTTTCCAAGTTTTAGCAATTATGAATAAAGTTGCTACAAACATTCTTGTACAGGTTTTTGTGTAGACATAAGTTTTCAGCCCAATTGAGTAAATACTTAGGAATGTGATTGCTAAATCATAGAGTAAGAGTATGTTGAATTTTGTAAGAAAATACCAAACTCTTTTCCAAAGTGGCTGTACCATTTTGAGTTCCCACCAGTAATGAATAAGAGTTTCTGTGCTCCATATCCTGGCCAGAATTTGGCATTGCCAGTGTCTGTGTATTTGCTTATACTTGAATTTTAAGAGTTTGTTTGTTTGTTTTTTTGGTGGCAGGGGCGGGGGAGCACAACTATTTGGTCAAATATGTGTTTTTCAAATATTTTCTTCCCAGTTTGTGGCTTATCAACTCTTAATCAATTTTTTCCTACATAAAATTTTCTAGAATGTAAAATGATAAATGTTTGCAAGTGTCAAAAGGAAGTAGGTGATGTGATCAGCACATGTGTTACACAGTCTTGAAGGTTCCAAGGGAGGGTGGTATCACTGAATTACAGGCCACGCTAGGCTGATGTTAGAGAGATTCATGGTGATTCTCCACACACACCTCATCATTTTGATTCTGATTGGGAAGAATTATATTTGTGGTTAAGACAAGTTGAACGTGAAGATATGGAGACAGAAGCTATGTGCTGTGAACTAGAAGTAAGAGACTAAGTGATAAAGCAAAGAGTGGAGAGGTTTGGAGACAATTTGAATGCTGGTGCCATCTGCTTGGAGCCTGTTGTAGGTTAGTGACCAGCTCTAAAGCTCACCTCAGCTGCTCTGCAGTCTAATTTGGCACCAGAACCTATATGCACAGCAATTCTGCCTCAAAGCCGGCTCCAAATAAGACCTTGGGATAAGCTAAAGTCAATTATTACTCAGCATGGAGAATAGTCCCCAAAACAGAGCAAATTAAGCAGAAAGAATCTAAGATTGTAAATAGAAAAGAGGCACCAAATTGTGTTTGGCTGTTATGGTTCTTTATACCTTGCTTACAGTGATGCTATTCATATGTTTCTTTATGCTTGGCATTTTGGCAATTTTTATATAGTTGGATTAAAAAATAAAAAAAGAGTGGGGTTTATTTCATGTTTTCTTCTCCAGTACTTAGGTTTGTCTGAGTAGACAGGGGAGGCTGTTCCTCACTAAGCCTAACCCAGTGCCACACTTCAGGAACTGGCAGGTGTAGCGAGTAGGAAAAGTCCATCTAGAGCAGTGGTTCTCAACCTTTCTAATGCTGAGACCCTTTAATACATTTCCTCATGTTGTGGTGATCCCCAACCATAAAATTATTTTCGTTGCTACTTCATAACTGTAATTTTGCTACTGTTATGAATTGGAATGTAAATATCTGTGTCTTCTGATGGTCTTAGGCGACACTGCTAGTGGTTCACAACCCACAGGTTGAGAATCACTGCTGTTTCAGACACTTATGTAAAACACTCTTACAGAAAACTATAGTACATTGCTAAAAGACATAGAGGAAGATACAAACAATTGGAAGAATATACCACATTCACGAATTGGTAGAATCAACATCACTAAAATGTACATATTACCAAAAGCAATCTACAGATTCAATGCAATCCCTACTAAAATACCAATGGCATATTTTACAGACCTAGAACTAGCACTCCAAAAATTTATATGGAACCAAGAAAAACCCCAAATAGCCACAGCAATCTTGAGAAAGAAGAATAAAGTTGGAGGAATCACAATTCCAGATATCAAGTTATACTACAAAGCCACTGTGCTCAAAACAGCCTGGTACTGGCACAAGAACAAGCATATAGGGCAATGGAATAAAACAGAGAACTCAGAAACTGACCCAAGCCACTATCCTCAATTAATATTTGACAAAGGAGGCAAGAGCATACATTGGAGCAGAGACAGTCTCTTCAATAAATGTTGCTAGAAAAATTGGATGAGTACATGCAAAAAATGAAACTAGACCACCAACTTACACAATACACAGAGATAAACTCAAAATGGATAAAAGACTTAAATGTAAGACGTGGAAATGTAAGGCAGCAAAATCTCAGACATCTCTTATAGCAATATGTTTACTGATACACTTCCAAGGACACAGGAAACTAAGGAGGAAATAAAAAAAATGGAATTACATCAAAATAAAAAACTTCTACATGGGAGAACATATTTGCCAATGATAGATCTGATAAGGGGTCTGTCTCCAAAATACATGGGAACTCATACAACATAACTAAAGGAAGACAAGCAATCTAATCTAAAAAATGGGCAAATAACCTAAATAGACCCTTCTTCAAAGTGAACATACAGAAAAACAAGAAACATATGAAAAAAAAGTGCTCAAAGTCACTAATCATCTGAGAGATGAAAATCAAAATGACATAAGAATCATCCCACACACGTCAGGATAGCTATTATCAGCAAATTAAGAAGCGGAAGTGTTGGAAAGGTTGTGGAGAAAAGGGAACCCTAATATACTGCTGGTGGGAATGCAGACTGGAGCAGCCATTATAGAAAACAGTGTGGAGTTTTCTCAAAAAATAAAAAATGAAACTGCCATTTTGACCCAGGGATCACACTTCTAGGTCTATATCCTAAGAAACCCAAAACATTCATTAGAAAGATTATGTGCACCTTTATGTTCATAGCAGCATAATTTATAAAAGCTAAGATTGGAAACAGCATAAGTGCCTATCAGTAGATGAGTGGATAAAAAAATTAGTGGTATGTTTACATAATGGAATACTATGTGGCAATAAAAATGAAAGAACTCTTACCATTTGTAACAGCATGGATGGACCCAGAGGGTATTATGCTAAGTGAAATAAGCCAATCAGAGAACAAGTATCATATGATCTCACTCATATGTGGAATATAATGAACCAAATAAACTGATGATCAAAAATAGACCCAGAGACACAGAATCTCAGAAGGAAGGAATGAGAGGATGGGTAGACAGAGATCAATCAATGAACTTGTATGAATATATGTATGACCCATAGACACAGATAATGGGATGGTAAGGGACTGGGGCAGGGGAGAAGGGGAGTGGGCTAGAAGTGGTAAATGGGAGGGAGGGGGGAAGAGGAGGACCTATGTAATACTTTAAACAATAAAGACTAAAACAACAAACAAACAAATAAATAAATGATAGCTTTGCTGGGTAAAGTAATCTTGGTTGTAGGTCTTTGCTTTTCATCACTTAAAATAATTTGTGTCAATCCCTTTGACCTGAAAAGTTTCTGTTGAGAAATCATCTGACAGTCTTATGGGAGCTCCCTTGTAAATAACTAACTGCTTTTATCTTGTTGATTTTAAAATTCTCTCTCTGCACTTTAATTCTGATGTGTTTTGAGTGTGGGGCTCTTAGGATTCATTGTGTTTTGAGTCTCTGTGCTTCCTGGACTTGTATATCTACCATGTTTCCCCCAAAATAAAACATCCTCCGAAGATAAGACTTACTTATAGGTTTCCTTCTGAGTGAAATATAAGACATCCCCTAAAAATAAGGCCCCAAGGCTCTGTCTCAGAATGAAAATTAATTTACCATAAACTGGTCGCTAGGGTGGCCCCGACTGGCATCTAGCAGTGACATTACACGGAGTCCTGACGTCACTGCTGTGTGGAGGTGGAGAGGAGGTCGGAGTGAGCAGTGAGAGTGGGGCAGGAGAGAGGAGGAGACTTTCGCAGATGCGTGCAGAAGAACAGGAGGATTAGAGCAGACGGCACTCGTTGAAGGTGGTGAGTGCTGGTCTGCCTCTGGTGACACTACCTGATGCTTGCGGCCGCCTTCATGATGACTGAAGGTTCTCAGTCAGTGGCAGACCCTGCTCCTGCCCAGATCCAGGACCCAGCAAGCCCAGTGATAGTCCCCAGGCAGGCCCCAGGGGGTAAATGTCTGATAAAGGGGTAGGGGGGGATGTCTGGTGAAGGTGTTCAGTGGCACAAGGGTGGGGGTAGGGGGATTACTTAAAATGACACAGGAGGACCAGAGGGGACAATCAAAATGACACAGGAGGATTAAAAGGAGTTACTAAAATGGTAATCCTGCTGAAACCTGTTTGGCTCAGTGGTAGAGCGTTGGTCTGCAGACTGAAGGGTCCTGGGTTCCATTCCGGTCAAGGGCATGTACAATGGTTACGGGCACATCCCCAGTAGGGGGTGTGCAAGAGGCAGCTGGTCGATGTTTCTCTCTCATCGACGTTTCTAGCTCTCTATTTCTCTCCCTTTCTCTCTGTAAAATATCAATAAAATATATTTTTCAAAAACCAAATAAACAAAAAATAAAATAAAATAAAATGGTAATCCCCCCTCTGATCCCCCCTGTGTCATTTTAAGTGATCCCCTGCCCCCCACCTTGATACTCCACCTTGATACTTTCTTTTTTTTACCCCTAGAAATGAGCACAAAAAGAAAAAGCTACTCCGTGGAGTATAAGAAAGGAATCGTGGAAGACTCTTGGGGCCAAAATCTTACTGCTTTCTGCAAAGAGAAGATGTTGAGTATCCGACTGGTTCAAAAATGGCAAGCAGAGTATGGTAACCTCATTGAACAAGTGAACAAGGGAAATGCTAAAAAGCACAAGTGTGGATTAGGTCAGCAACCATTATTTTCTGAGCTGTAAGGCCTGATCTGTGAATGGATTGTTGACAGGAGAGCAAAGGCTTTGGTTGTGAATAGGGCTCAGATTCAAGAATTTGCCCTTGCAATGGCACCACAGTTTGACATAGTCCCTGAAGACTTCAAGCATCACAACACTGCCTGGATAATTTCCTTCAGCGAAGTGAACTGTCTTTAAGAAGATCTACAACATTGTTTAGGTTGGAAGATACTCAAGTTATTAAGCGAGCACTTGCATTCAAGTCCTTTATTGATGATGCTGACTTCTCTAAATACAATCTTTCCAACATGATTGCTATGGATGAAACTGCAGTGTTTATGGGCCAATCATCTCAAACAATAATTGAACAGCGGGGTGCCTCCTTAGTGTACATTCCCTCCACTGCTTACGAAAGTGCAGGTGTTTCCTGTATTTTGGCAATTCGTCTGGATGGCACTAAAATCTCACCTTTAATCATTTCTAAGGGCAAGAAGGAAAAGATTGAACGTGTTTTAGGTGTTTTTATTCTTTTTTAAAATATATTTTTATTGATTTTTTGCAGAGAGGAAGAGCGAGGGATAAAGAGTTAGAAACATCGATGAGAGAGAAACATCGATTAGCTGCCTCTTGCACACCCCCCACTGGGGATGTGCCCGCAACCAAGGTACATGCCCTTGACCAGAATCGAACCCGGGACCCTTCAGTCCGCAGGCTGACGCTCTATCCACTGAGCCAAACCGGTTTTGGCCATTTTTATTCTTGAAACTGCAAAAAGCCTGGGACACAGGAAGTGGGTCAATTTAATGCTGCCACTTGTTATGCCAGGAGCCAAAGAGGTCTACTAGTCTGGGATGCAGCCAGCACTCACCGTGCTAAAGACATGAAGACATTTCTTCACGAAAGAAAAATAGATCAGATAATGATTCCCGCAGGAATGAGGGCCTATCTCCAGACTCTTAATATTGCAATAAAGAAGCCATTCAAAGACAATTTGCACATGGAAATTAATGACTACATTGAAAATAGAATGGAGAGAAATCAGTATGGAAACTTTGTGAAACCTAAACTGCAAGAAGTTGTGACTTGGGTGAAGAATTCATGGGAGAAAATCACTGACAGTTGCATTGCAAATGCACTGCGAGCAGGCTACCTTGACAAGAAGTACTCATTTAAAGATAGTGCTATTGTTAAACAATATTATAAATAACATTTATTTGCACACCGGACCATCTCATGCCTCACAAGACTGTCTTGACTTGACTCATGAGAACATAGAATTAGGCACAGCTAAGCACAGTGCAGTGCATATCCCCACCAAACTCCGGTGCAACACGTACCCCCACCAAACTCTTCCTGTACCCCTGGGGGTACATGTACCACACTTTAGGAAACACTGGTCTATAGTTACCATCTGATGGGATTTTTGTTGTTAGCTTTGAAGATTGAAACTCCTCCATGTAGATTCAGGCTTGGTCTGAACATGGGCCAAGCCTTTGGCATCGGAGTGGAGGGCATGTCAATGAGAGAAGGCCCACTGGCAGATTTCCTATCTGCGAGGGGCTGGGTGAATGGAGGATATGTGACCACTGCAGATAATAGTCTTTGTTCCGTTCGACCCATAACCCGAGGCTCATGAAAATGGTATGTCATTGTAAATACCATTGAAATCTGTAAAGAATTTTTGTGAGTTTATTTGAGCCAAACTGTTGACATATACCAGGAAGCAGAACCTCAACGAATTGAGATAATGCTCCGGAGAATGAGGAGTTCACAAGTTGTTTTTATAAATTACCATCAAAAGGAAAATACGTAAGTGGGTTACATGAAATTCTTGGTGATAGATTAAGGAGGTGAGATAAAGCAAAGCGGTAAACCTCTGAGATAGGGTAACAAGTGAAATGATGGGACATGTGCTTCTTTCACAGAGGTGGATATAGGATAGTTGAACATAACTAACAGTTGACTATTAACTTGATAACAATAAAAGGAGGGAATGTCCTGGTGCCATTTGTTGTGCCCTGAAGGGTCTGGAAAAAAAGAAAGGGAGGTTACAAGTTACCTAGACATTTCACAGACATGTTATCTTTGATGCAAAAAGACAAATGGGTTCATTAAAGATCTAAGTTGATCTTTGTCAGGGAAAATACTGGCCTAGGACATGACTACCCACTATAACCTGTTTGTAGTTAAAGTTTAATTTCAGACCGTCCTTTGTGGTTACTGTAGGGCTCTGAGTTTGCAAGGCTGTCACGCAGGCCGCCCCTGAGCTTGTCAGGTCAGCATGGGGCCCCTCTTGTCCACAGGACGTGAACTGCATCTTGACTCCAAACCTAGGATTTCTCTAGAGAGCTAAGCAGAGCTGGCAGTTCTGAAAAGACAGGGTACCAGCAGTCATTTTGCCAATTAGAATTCACTTAACTGCTTTAAAATCTGGGAAGAATTGTGCTTACTTTTATGAATTAGATGAGTAAAGCATTTTAAAACATCTAACAATACTGATACTTAGATGTCCTGTAAATCTTATTTTCTCCTTTCTTTGAAAAAAACAAAAGTAGCATTAATTTTCCCCCCTTTTACTCTCATGATTGAATGTTGTTCCAGGATAGTATATTAGTCTGAGTCCTTGAGAAGTAGATGCTAAGATGAGATTGGATGCACAGAAGATTCATTGGAGGAAGTATCTGGAGAATAAAGGGGAGGAGGAGCAGTGGGTGGGGGAGCCTTCAGCCTCTGATATTGGTTTGACACCTGGGAGGGGAGAGAGGGAAGGAGAAACAGTTGGGTAGGTAGAGCTAAAAAGTTTGGTGCAGCTCTGAGGAAGTCTGGGCTAGTCCACCAGGAGCCCGAGAGCCAAGGTTGTGCAGTAGAGGATCCCGCGTGGGAGGAGGGCTCTGTCACACACACAGGCTGTGTCCGGAAGCAGCCCACGGGAGCATTGCCTTCTGTGACCTGCTTTGCAGCCTAAAAGTCCAGCAGCTGACAGACAACTACCTGGCCTGCAGCAGCTGCTCCATGGAAGGGAGAATTGAATGGTGCATTCTCATAGTTGCTGGGTATACAGGGGACATTCCCTCCCCACTTTCCCCTCTCCCCTCCCCGTACAAATGCCCAGAAAAACACACAGGGAAAAAAAGTCTGTTAATGGTTTCTCATAGATTTCAGGTTATAGCTAAATCCAAACCTTTAATAGCTGAACAGAACACAGTCCTTCTAGGAGGGATTAGATTTTGGATGATAGCCAATAAGTAGGAAAGTCTCCATGCAATAAAATTCAAAGCAGCACAGTAGCCCGGGAATGCAGGGGGCTGGGCACAAGGGGTGTTAATGCTAAGACCTAGAGAAGAGACTGCAAAGTGTGTCACTATGTGAAGATTCTGTAACTGAGAGAATTAAGTCTTATAATGAATTCTCTGCTTTTAAGATGTGAGATGAGAAGGGCACTGAAGCTTCCGGCATGTGGGGAGAGGATACCCGACTGAGAGGAAGAAGGTTTTGGTGGAAAACCCATTTTTGTTTTCCATGCCCTGAGAGACAAAGGGTAGAAAGAGAGGTGGTGGGGAGTTAGAGACCTGGGCTTTGTGTCCAGTGTCTTCACTGGTTCAGCTTCCTGCCTATTATGGATGTCAGAGTCTTTAGTACAAAAACAGGAATGACTCTGTGCCAGTTCTGATCTTCCCAGAGAGATCGGCAAATTCAAATTTTAAATTGGTCACACATCCCAGGTATGCATCTAAGTTTTCTGGAGTCTGAAGTTTACAGAATTTGGGGGAAATTTCTTTTGAAAAAGAGTTTTACATAATCTGTTTAAAAAATTGGCTAATTTTAAGGAAATCTGATATCCGATCTCAAGATCTACTTTTATATACTTGTGGATAGTCTTCAGTGTCTTCTGATATCCATTTTGCTTTCTCCCTTTCAGTAACAGAGCTATGTGAGTTTTAAACTATTGAGGATACACTGTCAGTGAAAGCTCTGCATGTGAAGACAGGGGTTACAATGTACCTGGGCTCCAGTCTTGTTCTCTCCTTTTTCTGACCCATTCTCCAAAATGGCTGTTACAGAAAAGCCACTCTGCTGCTCAAATTTTAAAATCTTCTTCTGGCTTCCCAGGTACCTAAAATCCCAAACCTTTAGCATATAAAGATTTGCTGACTAAAAATAATGTAAAGATTATTTTATTATATTACTAGAGGCCCAGGGCATGAATTTGTGCATAGGTGAGGTCCTCTGGCACACCTCAATGGGGGCCCATTAGGTGGAGCCAGTGGGTGGGAGGAGCTGCGGGCAGTTGGCAGGCTGGCCCTGCCCCTGATTGAGGTGTTGGGGGTCGATCGGAGGCAGTGCCAACCTGGGGAGGGGCCACTAGTGGTTGGCCAGTGAGGGAGAGGGGCAATTGGCAGTTGGCTAGCCATCCTTGTCCCTGATCAAGTTGTTGGGGGTCCATCAGGGTCTGGCTGGATGGGGTGAAGGGCTGTGGAAAGTTGGTAGCCAGATCCACCCTTGATCAGGGTGAGGGGGGCAGATCAGGGCCCAGATCAGGCTGGTTGGCTGCCACAGTGCACATCATAGCCACTGGTCATTCTGGTCATTCCGCCATTCTGGTTGCTGGGCTTTTATATATATAGACTAGAGGCTCGGTACATGAAATTTGTGCATGGTGTCGGGGAGGTATCCCTCAGCCCAGCCTGTACCCTCTCCAATCTGGGACATCCCTCTTACAATCCAGGACTGCTGGCTCCTAACTGCTCACCTGCCTGCCTGCCTGCCTGATTGTCCCTAACTACTTCTGCCTACTGGCCTGATCACCCCTTAACCACTCCCCTGCCAGTCAGATTGACACCTAACTGCTCCTCTGCTAGCCTGATTGCCCCTAACTGCCCTCCCCTGCCAGCCTGGTTGCCCCCAAGTTCCCTCCCCTACAGGCCTAGTTGCCCCTAACTGTCCTCCCCTACAGGCCTAGTTGCCCCTAACTGTCCTCCTCTGCTTGCCTGATCACCCACAACTACCCTCCCCTGCCGGCCTTCTTGTGTCCACATGGGGGTGGCCATCTTGTGTGTTGGAGTGATGGTTAATTTGCATATTACCTCTTTATTATATAGGATTATATTGCTTGAAATGAATGAGCTACTACTTTTTTTTGCTATTGGAGATTATTATTATAATTGTTTTTGTGGTAAAGACTGTCTATAGCAATACTTTGAACCTACACTACTTCTTCATCTAAATATCTCTGTCACTTCTGAGACAGTCTGGTGACAATGTGCTTTATATGATGTATTACAAGTTTTCTAGACTTTTTCCTTCTCTTTTCTTTTACTTCACAGCTTTGGTGGTGGTGGACGGGGTCCTTAAGCTATACATGGGAAGAAATAATAATAGTATGTTGTCACACTTGATTATCTTGGATTGTTCTATTTGCCTGTGATCCTGAGGAGCCTACACGAAGATCTCTATCACAATAGGAAATTTGAAGGGAGGTTTTTCCAGGGTTGATTTAGCTTAGCATCTCAGTGAGGTCAGGACTCTGACTTGCCTTGGCATCAGTTCTCTTGGTTTTCCCCTCATAGTTATCAGATGGCTGCAGTGGCTCCAGGCTTCACACCCTCTTACCCATCCAAATGCAGGAAGGGAAACTCTTTCTTCTTCTTCTTTTTTTTTAATAAGAGAGAAAAATCTTTCCCAGAAACTCCTGGAAGACTTCCCTCAGGTCACTTTGATCAGACCAAATCACACATTATGCCTTAGCTGCAAGTGGGCGGGGAAAGTTAGTCTACTGTAGAAGGGCTACTTATGGTCCACAAGGGGAGCAGGCAGGCAGTCACACGTGTGCTCCAAGAGCCTTGTATGCTTCCCTAGAGCAAAACAATGTATGACTATAAACAAAAATAGAAAAAAAATTTCCTGTGACCATAAGGCCCATCACAAATTTTTATTTTGAATTGTTATTGTTATGATTTATTGGTCAGAACACAACTGACCAAAACAATATATAATTCAAATTCTGATAAATTATGAAGTAAAACAAGGTTGATTTTATTGGCAATATATTAGTTAATGGTATTAAAATACATATAGTGAAAGAATATTATTTATTGTTGGAATAGAATAAGGCTTAATTTTTATGTTTATAAATTTAGGTATTGAGTAATTAGCTCACAAAAATAAGTTGATGGAAATGGAAAACATTCTATTAATGCAAGTTTGATCAGTTCTTTGGACCAATCTGAATTATGTGCTAAAATACATGTGGGGATCTACACTAAAAATTAATGAAGTTCCACTTGGGCGAGAGGCACACATTCTCTTTTAAAAGCAGGAGAAGGCATAGGGGGTCCTCATCACACCTTGTCAAAGGGCATATGCATGCTCAGCAGGTCAACTGTAGGAAAAGGAGGACAGCAGAAAGTGGGGAGCTGAACACTGGTTCTCTCCACACTTCGTGTTTTTGTTAGAAAGGCTGGAAACCCCGTCCCCTGCAGTGATTTTATATATATATATATATATATATATATATATATATATATATATAATCAGTTCAAAGACCGCAGGCAGATTAAATGAGATAACATACACAAACACATTTTGTTTGCTATAAAGAATGTTACAAATGTAATCCCTATTGCATGCTTTGTTTTTTCAAAGTTGTGACTATAGCCCCCCCCCCCCCAAAAAAAAAAAGGTCTCTAAGTACTTAATGTTCTAAATCCTGAAAGCCTTGGCCTGTGTTCAGTGGGTGGAGCATTGGCCCATAGACTGAAGAGTTGCAGGTTTGGTTCCTGGTCAAGGTTGGATACCTGGATTACAGGTTCAGTGTGGCGAGTTCAGGAGGCAACCAACTGATGTCTCTCTCTATCCCTCTCTCCTCCCCCATTTCCTTCCACTCTCTCTAAAAAAATCAATGGGAAAAATATCCTCAGGTGAAAATTAACAACAAAAAAAATAAAATAAAATTGAAGAAGGTTGAAGGAAGGGAGCAAGAGTTCACCTTTCCTGGGGTGTTTGGAGTGGGGTTGGAGAAGGTGGGGAGGTTTGGCAGGTGCCTGGGAGAGGGTGTCTGTGTTACCATGGCATTTGCTGGCCAGGCCTGGTCTATGTAAGAGTGGGAAGGCCCTGGTGGGAGCTACTAGCACCTCCTTCAGGCTCCATTCCAGCTCATATAGAAGCTGGAACTGCCCACTGCTCAGGCCCAAGAGGCTGAACAGAGGGAGCTGTAGGGTGGCCACGCTGCAGAGTGGAGCAAAGGGGCATCCAGGCTGTGGGAAGACAGGAAAGCTGCCTGCGGATGTGTTCTGTGCCCGCGGATGTGTTCTCTGCCCACAGAGATGGGACATACGTTAGATGGTGATGTTGACCAGTGTTGCTACCATGTAATTGCTAAGGTTGTAAATGTCCTTTGGCCCTCTCGCCTCCTCCCTGAGCCAACACCTCCCAGTAAAGGAGATGGGAATGCTGGCTAGGGGCCCCCTACTCAGCGCTGCTCTGCTATTATTCAGTGACATCACCTTAGTAGCTTGAAATATCCCTGGTGGGACGTTTTATATTACAAGCATCAGCATAAGTTACAGAACAATGCTTTCCCCTCCCTTCTAAGTTGAGATGGTCACTAGGGTGTCTGACGTATGCCAGCATCGATGCCAAGTCCCTGGGACCAGGAGCCTGGCATGTGGTGGAGGGGAAGAATGTGAGTCAAATAGGGGACTGAGATGAAAAGAATGGACGCTAAGGCCGAGTAACCAAAATGAGACTGTGAGCAATGGAAAGGGGTTGAAAAGCTGTTAAATGGCAGCAAAACACTAGTATCTTTAAGGGAGTCTACCACTCAGCAGAGCAGTAGGATTTGGCAAAGCAAAATGGTATAGTAATAGAAAAATAATCTGTCTTATCTATATTTCACAAATTGAAACGCCTCACTCAAACTGCATACCTCAACCCAACCACAGGCATTGAACAGGCCCGTTTCAACCAAGAGGTGCTGAACACGGTTCAGTGTTGAGGTCTTACAGCTGTTCTTGACATGACCTAGTTGGCCTCAAGGCTTTTCCTTCCCTTGGGTCGCCTGCTGTGGCCTCTGTCCACCGAGCAGTGCTGATGGGGTTGGAGGATTTATTTTGTCTCCAGCAAGAGCCCTCCTCCCTGTCTGGACGGGAGAGCGGGCTCAGTCCTCTGGTGCGGGGTGGGGCAGACGGGGCAAGGTGGACTCTGCCTTGGCCAAGCTGGTCCTGCTTGCAGAGGCAGATTCTGCAGAAGTGACAGGATCACCCTCCCTCCAGTACGCAGGCCATTTCTAAGGATGAGCAGCTGTGCAGAGATTTAGCTCTTTTGCAAAACAGAATCCTTCAATGAGACTAATTGTCTTTATAATAGGTCTTTCACAGGAAAGGGGACAAAAAAACCTTTCATAAAAGCAAATGGATTCTGTACTCAGAACACACATCTTCTGTCCAGAAGGTACCAAATTGTAGATGGTGTTTTTACATTCCCAACTGGTTATTTGATGAGAAAGGAGAAAGGTCTAGATCCCCTCCCCTCCCCTCTTCTCTCCTCCCTCTCCTTCCCTTCCCTCCCCCTCCCTCCTTTACTCATCCCTTTCCCTTCCCTCCCCTCCCCTTTACTCCTTCTCTTCCCTCTTCTCCCCATGAAAACTGGCAATGCACTTCTCTGTTCTCTGAGATTGACTGGTGGTGGTGGTGGAGGGGGTGGGGTGGTGGTGAGGGGAATCTATTTTAAACAAAGTAAAAATTTCAAGATTTATTTAGATGGAATTTAAATCAAGGAAAAACACTACGCTGTTTCCAGGTTAACAGTATTTTGAGAATCAAGCCTTGTCCATATGCTGCCAATTCCATGTGATTTTGGGAACATGGAGTAGGCTCCTGCACAGGCTGGGGCTGAGCTGGGCTGAAACAGTAGCACAACCAAAAGGGACCTCCTTGCTCAGTTACCCAGAGGCTG
This sequence comes from Vespertilio murinus, assembly GCA_963924515.1. NCBI lineage: Eukaryota > Metazoa > Chordata > Mammalia > Chiroptera > Vespertilionidae > Vespertilio > Vespertilio murinus. The sequence goes on along the minus strand of OZ004707.1, from coordinate 82,801,167 downwards.
GGTCAGTCCAGGCTGGTGTAGCTGCTCCACAAAGCTGCTGTGGACCCGGGTCCCTGTGGCTTCCAGCTCCTTCCTTTGCATGGGGTGCTTCTGCTTGGACTTGGAGGACGGCTGCTCTTCCTCCAGGCAGTGCCCCTTGCTGCAGGCAGGAAGAAGGGCAACAGGCAAAGCAGAAAAGTGATGGGTCACAATCCAGATTCCTGCATCTTGCTATTTGTTCAAATGAATTAAAAATATATGTCCACACAAAACCTGAACAGATTTTTATGGTAGCTTTGTTCATAATTGCCAATTGGAAACAAACAATTTATGTATCCATTCACCTTCAGTAGGTGAGTGGATACATAAACTGTGGTACATCCAGACAGTGGAATACTATTCAGTGCTTAAAAGAAGTGAGTTCTTAAAGCCATGAAAAGACAAGGAGGAACCTTAACTGTATATTGCTAAGAGAAAGAAGCCAATCTGAACTGTGTGATTCCAATTCTATGACATTCTGGAAAAGGCAAAACTATGGAGACAGTTAAAAGATCAGTGAAACCAGGGGACTGAAGGAAGGGAGGGATAAATAAGTGAAGCACAGAGGATTTTTAGGGTAGTGAAATCCTATCTAATAAAAGGGTAATATGCAAATTGACCCTAATGGTGAAACAACGGGTCGCTATGACGAACACTGACCACTAACTGCATAGGCCCTCTCCCCGTGGGGAGCGGGCTCCTGGGCTGCAGAGGGCTGTCTGACTTCCAGCTTAGGCCTGATCCCCCAGGAAGCAGGCCTTAGCCAGCTGGTGGATATCACTCAAGGAGTCCCAGACTGTGAGAAGGCACACGCCGAGTTGAGGGACCCTCCTGAGTGCATAAATTTTCGTGTACCGAAAATTATTATAACTGGAGGCCCAGTGCACAAAATTCATGGACGGGTAGGGTCCCTAGGCTTGGCTGGTGATCAGGGCCCATCTGTGGGGTGACCAGCAGGGTGATCGGGGGGCCCCCCTCGTACCCACCTTGGCTGGCCTGGTACTGCCCATTCACTGCCCTCCCTCCCCCCTGCTGCTAGTCACCTCCTTCTGTGGAGCAACCAGCAGGGCAATTGGGGACTCCCACTGGCATCTGCCTTGGCTGGCAGCCTGGTGCTGCCCGCTCACTGGCCTCATCCCCCCACTGTGGCTGCTGGTAGCCTCCCTCCATGGGGCGACCAGCGGGTGATTGGGGGCCCTCCCGCTGTCACCACCTTGGCTGGCCCAGTGCCATCTGCTCACCAGCCCCATCCCAAACACCGCTGGTCAGAGCCTGCAGGCTGGGGATAGCTTCTGCGTTGAGCGTCTGCCTCCTGGTGGTCAGTTGCATTATAGCAACCTGTTGTTTGGTCAATTTGCATATTAGCCTTTTATTATACAGGATGGTGGATACATTTGTAAAAATCCATGGTGGATGCACCACCAAGAGTGAAACCTAATGTAAACTGCTTGTAAGTCTTGAGTCTATCACCATGTTTTGCACTTAGTGGCCCTTAGTAAACACTTATTTAATATTTTTAGTACCCATAAATCTTTTGTTCACCCTCTTCTTATTTCATATCGTGAGTCTCACTTTCCCAAGGAAAACACCTCCAAAATACATCTCCCAGACTTCCTTCCCAACTAGGTGCAGCCATGTGATTTTAAGTCACCTAATCAGCTGCATTTTTATACACTAATAATGAACTATCAGAAAGGGAACTATGAAAACAATCCCATTCATAATTGCTTTAAAATGAATGAAATACCTAGGAATAAATTTAACCAAGGAGGTAAAAGACCTGTACTCAGAAAATAATCAGACACAGAAGAAGAAACTGAAGATACTAATAAGTAGAAGCATATATCATATTCATAAATAGGAAGAATTAACATCATTAAAATATCTATACTACCCAAAGCAATCTACAGATTCAATGCAATCTTTATTAAACTACCAATGGCATATCTCACAGATCTAGAACAAATATTCCAAACATTTTATGGGACTACAAAAGACACCAAAAAGCTTCAGCAATTTTAAAAAAACAAAACAAAATTGGAGATATCATACTTACTGATATCAAACTATACTACAAGCCCATAATAATCAAAACAGCATGATACTAGCATAGAAACAGACTTATATTCAATGGAACAGAATACAGGGCCCAGAAATAAGCCCATGCCTTTATAGTCAATAAATATTTGGCAAAGGAGGCAAAAACACATAGTGGGGTAAAGACAATCTGTTCAATTAATGGTGTTGGGAAAATTGGACAGATACATACCAAAAAAATGAAACTAGTCCACCTTCTTATGCCATACACGAATGAACTCAAAATGGATTAAAGACTTAATTTTAGGGGTGCTCTCTCTCCCAGGAGCACACCCCAATCTTTCCCCTCTCCTTCTCTAACAAGACTTAAATGTTAGATTCAAAATCATGAAAATCTTAGAAGAAAATATAGACAGCAAAATCTTGGACATTTCTCCTAGCAACATGTTTTCCCTGATATATTGCTCCAGGCAAGGGAAACAAAAGAAAAAACAAACAAATGGGACTATATAAAACTAAAAATATTTTGCGCAGCAAAGGAAACCATCAACAAAATGAAAAGACAACCCACTGAATGGGAAAATAATAATCTGATAAGGGGTTATTATCCAAAATTTATAAAGTACTTAAAAACACCAAACAATCCAATTAAAAAAGGACCTGAATAGACACTTCTGCAAAGAGGACATACAGATATCTAATAGATATGAAAAAATGGTAAACATTATTAATCATCAGAAAGCTGCACTTAAAACCACAATGAAATATCACTTCCCACCTGTCCTCAATAAATTAACAAATAACAAGTGTTGGCCAGGATGTGGAGAAAAGGGAACCCTCATGTATTATTGGTGGAAATGCAGACTCGTGCAGCCTGTGGAAAGAAGTATGAAGTTACCTCAAAGAATTGAAAATGGAACTGGCTTATCACCCAGTGATTCCACTTCTGGGACTATATCTGAAGAAATCGGAAACACTAATTCAAAAGAATATATATACCCCTATGTTCATTGCAGCATTATTTACAATAGCCAAGATTTGGAAGCAGCCTAAGTGTCCATCCTACATAATAAAAGAGTAATATGCAAATTAACCACCACTCTGCTACACCCACAAGCCACAGCCTTCAACCATGCCCACCAGCCAATCAGAGGGAGTTATGCAAATAAATCCAATCAAGATGGCTACAGCTACAGAGAGCAGGAGAGAGGCTTGGGTTTCCCAGGCAATGGAGGAAGCCAAGCTTTCTGCCTGCCCTTGCCAGCCTAGGCCTCCACTCAAGGCTACAAAGTTTCAATTATAGAAGGTAAACAAATCCAAACAGAAATGGTGGCAGCCATGGAGTTGGAAAGAGCGGGAGGCTAGGGTTGCCCCTGGCAATGGAAGAAACAAAGCTTTCCACACACCCTGGCCAGCCCAGGCCTTTACTCCAGGCTACAAAGCTTAATTATAGAAGATACATAACTCCCAGCAGAAATGGATGCTGCCATGGAGCGAGCAGGAGGCTTGAGTCTGATCCAGGCTACAAAGTTTCAATTTTAGAAGGTAAATAAATTCAAGATACCAGGGCCTCTGCTTGGGTCACCAGGGTGTGGCTGGCCTGCAAACCACCACAGGCCCCTCACCCAGGCCACCCCATGCCCCAAGGGAACCCCCACCCTGATCCAGAACACCCTTCAGGGCAAACCAACTGGCCCCCATCCATGCATCAAGCCTCTATCCTATCTAATAAAAGAGTAATATGCAGATTGACCATCACTCCAACACACAAGATGGCTGCCCTCATGTGGTCAAAAATCCTGCCCCCATGTGGACACAAGATGGCCAGCAGAGGAGGGCAGTTGGGAGGCACCAGGCCTGCAAGGGATGGCAGTTGGAGGCGATTAACCCTGCAGGGGAGGAAAGTTAGGGGTGACCAGTCTGGCAGGGGAGAGAAGATGGGGACAAACAGGCTGGCAGGGGAGCAGTTAGGCATCAATTGGGCTGGCAGGGGAGTGGTTAGGGTGCGATCAGACTGGCAGGCAGAAGTTATGAGGGGCAATCAGGAAGGCAGGCAGGCGAGCAGTTGTGAGCCAGCAGTCCTGGATTGTGAGAGGGATGTCTGACTGTTGGACATCCCTCAAGGGTTCCCAGATTGGAGAGGGTGAAGGCGGGGCTGAAGGACAACACCCCCCCCCACCTCCGCCCCCATGCACGAATTTCGTGCACCAGGCCTCTAGTCAGTAGATAAGTGGATTAAAAAAAGAAGCAGCAGCAGAAGCAGCTGTGGTATATTTACACAATGGAATACTACTCAGCTGTGAAAAAGGAAATCTTACCCTTGCCACAGCTTGCATGGACCTGAAGAGAGCATTATGCTCAGTGAAATAAGCCAGTCAGAGAAGACCAGTGCCATATGACTTCACTCATATTAGAATCTAATGAAATAAACTAACAAACAAGAGACTCAGACTCACAGACAGCAGGCTGACAGCTATCAGAGGGGAAGGGGATGGAAGGGCTGGGTGAAAAAGGTGAAGGGGTTAAGCAAAACAAACAAACAAACAGTAAAAAAAACAAACAAAAAAACCTCTTAGTTTGCATCTAAGAGGTTGGGAATGGCTGGAGGTAAATCTCCTCCTAGAGAGGGGATTTTCCCACCTGTCCTCTACTGGAGACTTTGGGAATCCTCTGGAAGCCCCCGGGGGTCAAGCACTGTCTCCCCAGAGTGAGAAGGTCTTTCTGCACTGGGCGTGGACTTTGTCATTGGCTCTAAGTGGTTAATGCTACAGTGAACCTGGAGACAGCGATTTGGATGGAACAGGGGTGGAAGGATAAAAAAAATAGTATCAGACATGATTTCAGTGAGACTTTTTGCAAAGATATCACTTTATTTCATGTAATAATGCAAACAGCCTCTGCTTAATCCATCTCTTTGTTCTTTCATCATACATTTTTCCTTAGTGTTTCCATTTTTTTATGCTGGCCTCCCACTCCATTTGGTCCAAATATCCTCTTGGTTATTTCTGGCTCGGCTGTTTAGAACTTGCTGATATATGGTGCCTCTGCAGCGATCTGAGGTAGGGGAGCGAGCTGCCAAATGCAGTGGGAAACATTTGCAATCAGCAGAATGGTCTTAACTATGGTGCCATCTTTCTGCTGTCTGAAGGTGATACGATGCAGGAAGGAATCTCAGACTCTGTAATGAAATGAAAGGAAAATCCAGACTGGCAGGATGATTGTTTTGAAAAACCTATGCTGGTTATAGAAAAAATAATACATTCAAAAATTGATTGTACTTAACTGGGGAAAAACTAAAACCAATTCAGATGACTTGAGGGAACTCTGACAAGCTTTGGCTGTGCAAAGTGCCTCACTTAAGAGTGAAATCACGTGTGGGGTCAGAGGCCTTGTTTGTCTGCATGCTCTACATGCCTCATTCTTATTGCCTCATTTGTTCTAACGACTCCTGGGTTCAACCTCATCCTTCCAGACCTCCCTAATTCCAGAGGTAATGTATCTTCCCAAATAGAGCAAATTAATATTAATTTTGTTTTAAAATTTCATAACATTGTTGTGTTTGAAAATGTCATAGATCTAACTTTATAAACTGCCTGATCTGTGACGAGTTTTAAAACACCTGTGCTTTGTGAACCTCCGTAGGGTACTGTGGACATGTAACTCCTTTATCCCCACTTTAAAGCAAAGGGTGCAGAGTGCTTTAAGGGTGTTGATGGCACAGGAGTGAGTCAAGGCCTCTCAGGAGGTTTGGGGTCCCTACCAAGGCATCACCCCGCTCTCTGAGGCCACGGCAACGAGAAGCTCCGGGGAGCTTTCAATTTCTTCCATCCTTCTTGACATTCTTCTTATCCTCTAGTTACTTCCCTCTCTTCTCTCCGTCTGCTCCAAATATCAAAGTGGTGGGAAGAGTTCAGCTCTTGATTGGGGGTGGAGAGAAGGCAGAGATGCATTCTTGTTCCTTCTTTCTCTAACCCCAAACCAGGAAGGCAAGGAGCCCTGCAGCCCCCTGGCCCAGGGCCCCTGGTTGCAGAGGGAAAAGCTGGTCTACTTGTCAAATCACAAGTATGACAACGATATTTCAAATATCATTGAAATATCGATATTTTTGGTCAGGGTGCTGATTGGCCATGCCGGGGCCTGAACGTTTGTGGAAGTGACCCTCGTAGAACCAGGCCTCTCATTTGTTATCACAGAAGACAGTCGTGCTCCTAAACAGACACACTCCTGCTTCCCCCAGACCAGCAGGACTTTCCTATTTAAAAGGAGACTGTGGAGCGAGTCTTCTTAATGACCATAATTAAGTCACAGGAATAGAATTTTCATAGAATCTGCTTACAACTTCTGAAATCTGAATTTAGTTCCAAACAATTATATGCTACTCTCATCAGGTTTTTCCACTGGATTCATTCAGGTATTGTGTTAGAGACAAACAGTACTATGAATTATGCTGACAATGGAATATGTGAATAAGTAAATCAAATGCATTAATATTTTACTAAGAAAACAATGACGATGAAATATTAACAACACAGGCTACAGTGGATATTGCTGGCTTAATAATTCCTGTTTGGGGGGAGCTTAGTTTAAAAATGTTTCTGCTGGGAAGAACTGTCACATTTGTTCTTAAAATTTTACCCCTCTTTAAACCCAGCTCAGTTGTTACTTCCGCAGGAGTGACTGTGCTTCTCTTCGAGAAAAGAGTTCTCCTGTCACATGTCACACCATGCTCTTCTTCCTAGACATCTGTGTGTGGTTTCACTTTACCTGCTGTCTCATAAACTCCTTACATACAGCTTTACCTGTTCTGTTGCAAGTTAACAGTACTCAGTGTATTTATTTTAAAAAAGAAAGAAAGAATGAGGACACTCTATTATTTGCTAGTTGTGTGATATTAGGCAGCATCTTATAATCTTTGTGCTTGTTTCCCCATGTATAAAATGGTGACAACTTCGACCTTACACATTTAAGATGACATGAGATCATGTGTGTCAGTGCTTAGCCCAAGGCCTGGCACATTGAGTTCTCGGTAGATGTCGGCTGTTGATTTTTTTTTTTGTGTTTTTTTTTTTGTTTTTTTTTTTTAAATATTTTTATTAAGGTATTATCTGTGTACATAGCTTATCATTGCCCCCCCCCCCATAGGTGCCCTCCCTCCCCAGAGTTTTGTGTCCATTGGTTGTTCTTATATGCAAGCATACCAGTCCTTCGGTTGATCTCTTATCTCCCCCAGATCTCCCTACCCTTCCCCCCCCCGCCCCGCTGTCATTTGGCAGTCTGCCTGTTGTTTTACTGTCACTATATCTATCTTTCTGTTCATTCGTTTATAATGTTCTTTAATATCCATAAATGAGTGAGGTCATGTAGTGTTTCTCTTTCATTGACTGGCTTATTTCACTCAGCATGATGCTCTCCAATTCCTTCTAGGTTACTGCAAATGATGAGAATTCCTTCCTTTTTATGGCAGCATAGTATTCCATGGTGTAGATGTACCATAGTTTTCTGATCCATTCATCTGCTGACGGGCACCTAGGCTGTTTCCAAGTCCTAGCTATTGTAAATTGTGCTGCTATGAACATAGGGGTGCATATATCCTTTCTGATTGGTCTTTCTAGTTTCTTGGGGTATATTCCTAGTAGTGGGATTACTGGGTCAAATGGGAGTTCCATTTTCAGTTTTTTGAGGAAGCTCCATACTGTTCTCCACAGTGGTTGCACCACCCTGCAATCCCACCAGCAGTGCAGGAGGGTTCCTTTTTCTCCACAACCTCGCCAACATTTGTTGTTTGTTGTTTTGTTGATGTTGGCCATTCTGACAGGTGTGAGATGGTACCGCATTGTTGTTTTGACCTGCATCTCTCGGATAATTAGTGACTTGGAGCATGTTTTCATGTGCCTCTTGGCCTTCCTTCTGTCTTCTTTTGGGAGGATTCTATTTAGGTCCATTGCCCATTTTTTAATTGGCTCATTCATTTTCCTTTTATTGAGTTGTATAAGCTGTCTGTAGATGTTGGAGATTAAACCTTTATCAGTGATATCGTTTGCAAATATGTTCTCCCATACAGTGGGTTTTCTTGTTGTTCTGTTGATGGTTTCTTTTGATGTAAAAAAGCTTTTTATTTTGATGTAGTCCCATTTGTTTATTTTCTCCTTAGCTTCCATTGCCCTAGGGTTAGTATCAGTGAAGAAGTTCTTTAGGCATATGTCTGAGATTTTGCTGCCTGTGGATGCCTCTAGTATTTTTATGGTTTCCCGTCTTATGTTTAAGTCCTGTATCCATTTTGAGTTTATTTTTGTGTATGGTGTAAGTTGGTGATCTAGTTTCATTCTTTTGCATGTCTCTGTCCAATTTTCCCAACACCATTTATTGAAAAGACTGTCTTGGCTCCATTGTATGTTCGTGCCTCCTTTGTCAAATATTAATTGAGCATATTGATTTGGGTTGATGTCTGGATTCTCTAATCTATTCCATTGATCAATATGTCTGTTCTTGTGCCAGTACCAGGCTGTTTTGAGAACAGTTGCTTTGTAATACAGCTTGAAATCTGGTATTGAGATTCCTCCTACTTTACTCTTATTTCTCAAGATTGCTGAGGCTATTCGGGGTCTTTTATTGTTCCAAATGAATTTTTGGAGAGTTCTTTCTAGGTCTGTGAAGTATGTCCATGGTATTTTCATGGGGAGTGCATTGAACTTGTATATTGCTTTGGGAAGTATGGACATTTTGATGATGTTGATTCTACCAATCCATGAACATGGTATGTTCTTCCATCTGTTTACATCTTTCTCTATTTCTTTTTTCAGTGTCATGTACTTTGCTGCATATAGGTCTTTTACCTCCTTGGTTAAGTTTATTCCTAGGTATCTTAATTTTTTTGGTGCGATGGTAAACGGGATTGCTTTTTTAGTCTCTGTTTCTGTAAGTTCACTATTGGTGTAGAGAAATGCCATTGATTTCTTGGCATTGATTTTGTATCCTGCTACATTGCCAAATTCGTTTATTAAGTCTATTAGTTTTTTGATGGAGTCTTTTGGGTTTTTTATGTACAATATCATGTTATCTGCAAATAGTGACAGCTTTACTTCTTCTTTTCCAATTTTGATGCCTTTTATTTCCTCTTCTTGTCTAATTGCAATGGCGAGTACTTCCAGTACTATGTCAAAGAGGAGTGGTGAGAGTGGGCATCCCTGTCTTGTTCCTGTTCTTAGAGGGAATGGTTTTAGTTTTTGCCCATTGAGCATGATGTTGGCTGTGGGTTTATCATATATAGCTTTTATTATGTTGAGGTATGATCCTTGTACTCCCACCTTGTTGAGAGTTTTTATCAGGAAAGGGTGTTGGATTTTATCAAATGCCTTTTCTGCATCGATAGATATGACTATATGATTTTTATCTCTCAATTTGTTTATGTGATGTATCACGTTTATTGATTTGCGAATATTGTACCATCCTTGCATTCCTGGAATAAAACCTACTTGGTCATGGTGTATGATCTTCCTGATGTACTGCTGGAGCCGATTTGCTAGAATTTTGTTGAGGATTTTGGCATCTATGTTCATGAGGGATATTGGCCTGTAATTCTCTTTCATTGAGTTGTCTTTATCTGGTTTTGGTATTAGGGTGATGCTGGCTTCATAAAAGGAGTTTGGCAGTGTTCCTTCCTCTTGAATTTTTTGGAAAAGTCTGAGGAGGATAGGTTTTAGTTCTTCCTTGAATGTTTGGTAAAACTCTCCTGTGAAGCCATCTGGCCCTGGGCTTTTGTTTGCTGGAAGCTTTTTGATGACTGCTTCAATTTCTTCCCAATAGACCAGTAGGTCTATTGAGATTTTTAGATTCTTCCTGATTGAGTTTTGGAAGGTTGTATTTTTCTAGGAATATGTCCATTTCCTCCAGGTTGTCCAGTTTGTTGGAATAGAGTTGTTCATAGTATTTTGTAACAATCCTTTGTATTTCGGCTGGGTCTGTTGTTATTTCACCTCTTTCATTTCTGATTTTGTTTATTTGGGTCCTCTCTCTTTGTTTCTTGGTTAGCCTGGCTAGAGGCTCATCAATCTTGTTTATCCGTTCGAAGAACCAGCTCTTGGTTTTGTTGATCTTATGTATTGTGTCTTTGGTCTCTATGTCATTAATCTCCGCTCTGATTTTTATTATTTCCTTCCTTCTGCTTACACTGGGCCTTTCTTGCTGTTCTTTTTCTAACTGTTTGAGTTGTAGGGTTAGATAATTTGTTACCATTCTTTCTTGTTTTTTGCAATAGGCTTGTAGGGATATGAACTTCCCTCTCAAAACAGCTTTTGTTGTATCCCATAGATTTTGGATTGTTGTGTTTTCATTGTCATTAGTTGCCATGATGTTTTTGATTTCTTCCTTGATTTCTCTGGTAACCCAGTCTTTGTTCAGTAGCATGCTATTTAGTCTCCATGTGTTTAATTTCTTTGGCTTATTATTATTGTAGTTGATTTCCAATTTTATGGCACTATGATCTGAGAAAATGCTTGATAAGATTTCTATCTTCTTGAATTTGAAGAGACTTTGCCTATGTCCCAACATGTGGTCTATCTTTGAGAATGACCCGTGTGCACTTGAGAAGAATGTATATTCTGTGGCTTTGGGATGAAATGTTCTGAAGATGTCGATTAATTCCATCTGGTCTAGTACGTCATTTAGGATTGACGTTTCTTTACTGATTTTTTGTTTAGATGATTTGTCCAGAGGTGACAGTGGAGTATTAAAGTCTCCTACTATGATTGCATTGCTATTAATCTCTTCCTTAATGTCCTCCAGCAGTTTCTTTATGTATTTGGGTGCTCCCGTATTGGGTGCATATATGTTTACCAGGGTTATTTCTTCTTGTTGGATTGCTCCCTTTAGTTTAATGAAGTGGCCTTCAGTATCTCTTTTTATGTCCTTCACTTTGAGATCTAATTTGTCAGATATAAGTATTGCTACCCCAGCCTTTTTTTCATTTCCGTTCGCCTGGAAAATCTTTTTCCATCCCTTCACCCTCAGCCTGTGTGCATCTTTTTTCCTGAAGTGTGTTTCTTGTAGACAGCAGATATATGGGTCTTGCTTTCTTATCCATTCTGTTACCCTATGTCTTTTGATTGGAGCATTTAAACCATTTACATTTAAAGTTATTATTGATAAGTAGGTATTTGATGCCATTTTTATTCTATACTCCTGTGTTCCTTCTTTGCTTCCTATTTCTTCATTTTTACAGTAAACCCTTTAGCATTTCTTGCATTGCTGGTTTGGTGGAGATAAATTCCTTTAGTCTTTTTTTGTCTGTGAAGCTCTTGATTTCATTTTCAATCTTGATTGATAGCCTTGCTGGGTACAGTATTCTTGGATTCAGACCCTTCCTTTGCATGACTTTGTATATTTCATCCCATTCCCTTCTGGCCTGATGAGTTTCTGTGGAGAAATCAGTTGCTAGTCTGATGGGGGTTCCTTTATATGTGACCTTCTGTCTCTCTCTAGCTGCTTTTAAGATTCTTGCTTTGTCGTTGTTATTTTGCACTTTAATTATAATGTGCCTAGCTGTTGGTCTTTGGGGATTCATTTTGCTTGGGACTCTACGAGCTTCTTGTATTTGTATGGTTTTTTTCTTCTCTATCTCAGGAAAGTTTTCTGTCATTATATCTTGAAACAGTTTTTCTATGCCTTCCTCTGTTTCCTTTCCTTCTGGAACCCCTATTATTCTAATATTGTTTTTCTTTGTAATGTCCCAAAGTTCCCGTAGGCTCTCTTCCTGCTTTTTAATTTTTTTTTCTAAAAGCTGCTCTAATTGGTTATTTTTTTCCATCTTGTCTTCAAGCTCACTGATCCGGTCCTCTGCTTCATCTAGCCTACTTTTGATGCTTTCTATTGAGTTCTTTACAGTAGCTATGTCATTTTTCATTTCTTCTTGGGTCACCTTCATTTCCTCTTGGGTCTTCTTCATTTCCTCTTGGGTCTTACTCATATTGTCAAATTTGTCTTCCATTCTTTTTAGCCATCCCATGATCATTACTCTGAATTCTTGCTCTGGTAGGTTGCTTGCCTCTAAATCGTTTACTTCATTTTCTGGTGATGGCTGATTTTCTTTCATAGGCGGGTTGTTTCTTAGCCTCCCCATGATCTATCTTTTTAGGACGCCTGTTTATGTAGTTCTCTCTCTCCTGTTTAGATTTAAAGGTACAAAATACAACACAACCAGGTACAACACACAAGGCACTGAACAGAAAAGTGTTTGCAATATTAATATCCTCCAATAAAGGTGACTAGAACCCAGCTAACAAAATCATACAATCAAATAAACAGAATAAGCAAACCAATCTTACAAAAAAGCATAAAACTTTGATATAGTTAGCATTTAGCATACAACTACAAAGGGTAGAGAGAAGGATTTTTTTTTTTTTTTTTTTTTAAGGACAGTGACAAGGTAGGTGCGAATGGACTTGGAGTAGGGGGTTGGGGGTTAGATATACACTGGAAGGGTGAAATTTAGGAGGGGATAAATAGAAAAAAATAGGGAAAATCTAGAGCAGTAAAGAGTTAAGATAAGCAGGGCACCAAAGGGAAAGGGTTAGGAAGAGAGTGATGGCATAAAGGTAGGGTTGAGTTAGAATAGAGCGTTGGAGAAGGAAAGGTATAAATAGTCTTTTGAATAGTAATCCCAAAGGGGAAAAAAAGAGAAAAGAAAGAAAAAGAAGAAAAAGAGAAAGAAAAAAAAAAGAAATTAAAAAAAGGATTATAATATGTCACTTAAAAAGTAGTAATAAAAATAAACAAAAGAAAATAAGATAAAAAACATAAAAAAGGTAAAATAGTAGTAGTAATAATGTTGATTACCTATAAAAAATGAATTAATTAAAAAGGTAAAATCAAGTGAGTGCAGATGACAAAATTTCTTGAGTAAACTTTGCAATTAAAGTAGGTAAAAAACAAAAATTAAACAGTTAAAAAGTAAAAATTGAAAATTAAACAAAATTTGCTGTAATGAAGGTCATTCAGTTTCTGTGTTGTTCTGTCTGGCACGCCTGTTCCCCGCCTTGGCGGTAGTTGCAGATCCCTGTGTTTCACTGTTCCTTCGTGTTGATTACAAGTCCTGATTTATAGGCCGATCTAGAGACCATATGTGCTTTAGCCTCTGGGTGGCAGTGTTTCTGGATGACTTCCAGGACTCTAAAGCCTTTCTATCTTTTTCCCCCCTCTCTCTGTGTCTCTGGTCTATGGAGGGCTGGGGGTGGGGCGGTCCCGAGCTGGCTGCACTCCCCTGTATCTCTGTGGACACTTCTTGGATTCAGATCCAGATGTGCTGCTCCTCAGATATCCCCCCTCCTAGGAGCCCAGTCCACAGACAGGCTCGCCTCCAACCGAAAACCCTGGGGCTTCCTGCAAATCCAGGCCAAGTCCTTCAGCCTCGGTGTGCCTGGCGCTGCGCGCGAGCTGGTGCGCGAGAACTGGTGGGCGGGGGTTGCTGCGCCGAGTGGAACTCAGTCAGAACTACCGGGCCGAGGGGAACTCACCCACCGGATAGCTGCGAAATCTGAGCTCCTCTGAGATCAAGGGTTCGCGCCCACTATGTTCAGTTGGTGTTCCTTGGGGCTGTGGATAATCAGGCCTCCGACTCGAACTTCCTCCCTTCCAAGATGGCGAGATCTCCCCGTGTGCGCCGGCAAGTATCTCCGGTAAGGGACCCAGCCGCGGGTGGTCAACTGTGGGGGGCTCCCTGATCAGCAGACCCCAAATTTCCTCTGGTGTTTGCCCGTCTCCTGGCTTGTTGACCAGCACTCCTAGCGCGATCCTCCGCTGCTCTCTCTCTCTTCCTCGGGACAAGACTCAGAAACCGCCCATCTGCTCTTCCGCCATTTTCTCTCTCCCTCGGCTGTTGATTTTAATGTTAGTAACAGGGACTATATTTTTCAGTAGGTTCTTTGAGGTAGGGTGGTTTCTTTGCTGATCAGGGACATAGTGTTAAATGAAGGATGGAGATAATCAGCAGTGCCTCATAAAAGCAAAGTAACAGCAATAAAGCTAAAATAACTTCAACTGCAAAAATAACGCGGCAAGCCGAAACCGGTTTGGCTCAGTGGATGGAGCGTCGGCCTGTGGACTGGGGGGGTCCCGGGTTTGATTCTGGTCGGGGGCATGTACCTCGGTTGCGGGCACATCCCCAAGTGGGGGGTGTGCAAGAGGCAGCTGATCGATGATTCTCTCTCATGGATGTTTCTAACTCTCTGTCCCTCTCTCTTTCTCTCTGTAGAAAATCAACAAAATATGTATTTAAAAAAAAATAATGCTGCAAGTTCTATGTACAATAACGGGCAGGATTCCAAAAGGGCCCAATGTACTCTCAAACATACATTTAGCACATAAAAATGCAACTCAACGTCATTAAAAATTTAATCAACAAGATAATCGTGTGTCTTATCAAGTGCATATATTTTGTGCTGGTGGTCCTGTGGTAGCATGCCTCTCATAGGGGTACTCTGGATAGTGATAGACGGCCCAGGAAGGCCTTTTAGAGTAGACGGCACTTAAACTGAGACCAAAGGGTAAGAGGGAGATATGGCAGCAAAAAGTAGGGAGAAGAGTGTCCCAGGCCGAACCGCAGGCGCAAAGATTGTGCGGAGTATTCGACTGCATGCAGGGAGCCTGTGGGATTGGAGCAGAGTGAGTGAGGAGGGGCGAGGGGTAAAGACAGAGGGGCCAGATCATACAGGGCTCTGAGGCCTGGGGGACAGGCCATTGTATTTCAGTTCAAATGCAATGGGAAGCCACTGTAGGACTCTAAGGGGGCAGTGACAGGATGCAATGCACAGATTTCATCACCTTCTATGGGGCTGTGAATGTACCAGCAGCTCCTGCAGCGTTTGTCTTGTAGGAGGGAGGCTCCTCGCCGCACGCTTTCAGAGGCCTCAGAGCGGCAGGTGTGCTGCGAGGGAAGCCCAGAGCTTTGAGCAGAGGCAGCAGGCGCCCCCTGAACCCCCTCTGTCACCCTGTGGTCACACTGCTGTGTCTGCACCACACCTCCCAGTTGCCTGGTGCTAGAGAGTCTGCTAGTTTTCCTTTTGATTTAAAAATTGCACAGTCAGTCCATAGATATGGTGAAAATACAAAGCAAATGACAGAGTTAGGGACCTGCAGTTCTAGGCAATGGCTGCACCTATGAGAGACGTTTTCAAGGCACAGCCCAATCCAGGAGGACTGTTTGCTGGTTCACGCTGTACATGTGGTTCTGGAGGGACAGAAGGTCAGCCACCGAGGGAATTTTTAAAAATAATGTATTTTATTGATTTTTCACAGAGAGGAAGAGAGAGGGATAGAGAGCTAGAAACATCAAGGAGAGAGAACCATCGATCAGCTGCCTTCCTGCACACCCCCTACTGGGGATGTGCCCGCAACCAAGGTACATGTCCTTGGCCGGAATCGAACCTGGGACCTTTCAGCCCGCAGGCCGACGCTCTATCCACTGAGCCAAACCGGTTGGCCGAGGGAAATTTTAAAAGCTGACAGTGGGAAGGATTTTCAGTCTTAGGCAAAGAAACGGGTCAAACACCTGCACTCCCAGCCCAGCGCTGGAAGACTACAATTCTAGCCTGGCAAACATGAAAGAAATCAAGTAAGTGTATTCACGTCATTTCAACATTTCTTTTCAAACACGTGGCTTTAAGCCAGTTGTGTTTGAAATCCATTCAGTTTGTATTTTTGCCAAGAGTTTTGTGGGTATAAAGTTTAAAAGTAGCTGTGAATACATAGGATATCTATAGGGAAATGTGGATAAACTCTAGGCTGGCAAAAGGTTTTGTGAGCAAGTGCCCCAAGGTTTAGCCGTAGATGTTTGTAAAGAAAACACAAACCGTTCAGGAAAATACGGACTCGCTCAGCAAGGGCCTGGAGGTTTCTTCCCTCCACACAACTCCTCCCTCTCACCGGCCGGGACGACGGGATGGAATAATTGTGCCGCAGGCAGCCACATCCCTCCCGCACTCACTCCTTTAAATCCTAAATGTCAAGGTGCTGCTTTGGACTAAGGGCCGGTTTATAATCTGCCTGGATAGATAAGCCTTGTCCCTACACAACTCCAAGACTGAGTAGCCCGTGACCTGTCCTGAGTCAGGGACAGCCTAGTGCTCGCCCATTGCCGTGGGGAAGGGGAGCCGGGCAGGCTCCTGAGGGAGGCGGTGTGCATTGGGCAGTGGGGTTTTGATGGGCGGAGAGTTGGAGAAATACCTGAGCTTTGGCACATGGGTGGGAAGGTAGGTATGTTTAGTGGAGAATTAAGAGCCCGTTTGGCTGGAGTGTAGAATAATAAGAGAATGTGAATGATGAGAGAGAATACACCATTAACAGAACTGAGAAGCCTAGAGGAGAAGGAGCTGGTCCTCTCTCTCTCTCTCTCTCTCTCTCTCTCTCTCTCTCTCTCTCGTGTGTGTGTGTGTGTGTGTGTGTGTGTGTGTGTGTGTGGTTTGTTGTGGGTCATGATTTGGGGGCACGGGGAAGCCAGGCCTTTGCAGTGTGGGGGGCTGAAAATTCAGGCCTTGCCTGCAGGAAGGAGGGAAAGGAAGGCCAGCACACACCCATCTTGAAAGCTCCAATGTTTACCAAACTGGATAGCAAAGGCTGGGATGGACCCAGAACAAAAATGTGGTCAGGCAGAGTTCCCGGGATGGTCACATGTGGTTGGGTCACGATGCCGAGCCTGCTGCCAGGTGTCCACAGGTGCAGCCAGTTCACTGCGCCAGCAAGGACAGAGCTGGCGGGGAGCACTCCCGGGGAGCCCAGGCCAGAGCTGGGGCTCTGACACTGAGGAGGAGCACAGGGGTCACTCCGGGTCTGCAGGGCCAGCTCAGGCGGGAGCACAGGCCCAGACTGCCACTGAGCTTATGGCCCAGAATTCGGAGCCCGGGGCTTGGGGTGAGTTGCTTGTACTGGGCATAGGAGGCTCACTTTGCAGAAGTGGAACATAATTCTTAGAGTGGAAATAGGGCGAGGAGTCTCCCTGCCTCACAAATCAGTGTCCTCTGTTGTGCCAGGGGCATGTTCAGTTGTCAGGCCATTTCCAAGGGCAGAGGACTTGGCAGTAAATCCATTCTACTCACTAGCCTCTTGTTTCTTAGCTCATTGGAGTCAGACACATCTTATGTGGTCAGGAGGGAGCCTGAAGGATCGGGGACAGTCTGGCCCCGGTTGAACAGGGGGCAAGACCAGCTGCTGGGAGTAGTGCAAACCAAGGTTTAGGGGGCATTGGCGAAGTTGGAACCGGTTTGGACAGGTGAAGCTTTTTTTTTTTTTAATATATTTTATTGATATTTTACAGAGAGGAAGGAAGAGAGATAGAAAGCTAGAAATGTCGATGAGAGAGAAACATCGACCAGCCGCCTCTTGCACACCCCCTACCGGGGATGTGCTCGCAACCAATGCGCATGCTCTTGACCGGAATCGAACCCAGGACCTTTCAGTCCGCAGACCAACGCTCTACCACTGAGCCAAACCGGTTTTGGCAGGACAGGTGAAGCTTTTAAGAGTGGATGAAAATTGCCCAAACTGCCGTGGGTTGGTGGAGCGAATGGGAGTGACTCAGCACAGGATGCCTAACACGATGGTGGAAACTGGGCTGCTGCCCCAGAGGCCTCGGTGCTGGTGAGGAGGCAACAGAAGCCGGAGGGAAAGAGGTGCAGAGGCGACAGAGGCCGGTGAGATGGCCAGCACCTAGCCCACTGCCGGCGCTCCGGTGGGGCAGGCACGTCTAGAAGCCAGAGGAGGGAGTGGGGAGCAGGGGACCGGGGATGGCTGAGAGAAGGTGGAGCGGGTCTCCTGGTGGAGGGGTCAGTGGGGAAGGGCAGCTCAGCGTTGGAGAGCTGGGAGGAGCAGCACTGGGTGGCAACAAGCCCTCGGGTCTGGCTTTGCTGGCAGAGGCTTGAAATGGAGGGAAGAAAACACCCAGGGAGGCTGAGGGTGTGATGTTGGGTGGAGTTCTGTCCAGGGTGGAGTTCTGTCCAGACAGACGGTGAGAGGTGGAGGTAGAAGAGCTAGCTGTAAAGAGCACGATGAGGCCAAACCCGCTGCCACCTGCACAGAGAGCCTGCTGGCAGAGCACGTGCCGTCCCGCAGCCCGAGGGAAGAAAGACATCAACCTTTATTAAACACCTGCCATGTTGCAGGCATAGGAAGTTTTGCACAAGTGATATAATTTAATTTTTGTAATGACCCTTGAATGTTGCCATATTTTACACATGATAAAACAGAGGCTCACTGGGAGGGGTGGGGCGAGGTGGAGGAGATTAATGGGGGGATCAGAGGGACACCTGTAATACTTTCAACGATAAAGATGAAAAAAAAAAGCAAAAACAAAAAACAGAGACTAAGAGACATGAAATAACTTACCCCAGGTTCACACAGTGAGTGGAGTCAGAATTGGAAGCCAGATCTATTTGATGCCAAAACTCTGAGGCTCCACGTGGGTGTAGCAGAGGTTCATCCCAGCAGGTCCACCAGGAGGGTTATAAAGTCTACAGGTGAGTGGCAATCACAATGATGATTATAGGAGGGCAGTTCCATGAGGGAGGGATTCTCTCTCCCCTTCAATCCTAGGTTCTCAGCACCCAGCCCACTGCCTCACACATAGTGGGACTCCATATGCTTGCTGAATGAATGATAATAAGCAAATATACTCAGGGCAATGAAGAGAGAGGTGCAGGGACCCAAATTCCTAAAGTTTCAAGAATGTCAGTGAGAGGCAGAAGGAGGGGATTTGGCAGAGCTTCCAAGTCCCTGAAGCCTCTGACCTGGGGAGGTTGGGGACTGGAGCTGACAGCAGGCAGGGAGCGAGCGGATGCGGATGCGGATGCGGATGCGGATGCGGATGCGGATGCGGATGCGGATGCGGATGCGGATGCGGATGCGGATGCGGATGCAGACGGGGCGCCGTCCATGTGGACTCTCCAGAGGAGCTCTAGCTTCCCGCTAGGCTGTCAGCCTTACCGCCGTTTCCCACTCGCCAGAGCGTTCAGAGTTGGCCTCAAACGATCAGAAGAAGCCAGCCTTCTGACGAGGGCGAAATTTCCCTCCACCAGTGGTGCTGCCGGAGATGTCCAGGGAGGTTTGTCCAGAGTGCACGGCTGTGTCCACTCCTCCAGGTCTTTTAAATTCATCTTCCAATCTAGAAAGCTACCCGCTTGGACTCTATTAAGAGGAAATCCCCTTCTCAGAAAGTGATTTTAGAACTCTGTGCTAAGAAAAACTTGGTTGCCGAAACCGGTTTGGCTCAGTGGTAGAGCATCTGTCTGCGGACTAAGGGGTCCCGGGTTCGATTCCGGCCAAGGGCATGTACATTGGTTGCGGGCACATCCCCGGTGGGGGGTGTGCAGGAGGCAGCTGGTCGATGTTTCTCTCTCATTGACGTTTCTAGCTCTCTATCTCTCTCCCTTCCTCTCTGTAAAATATCAATAAAATACATTTTTTTTTTTAAAAGAAAAACTTGGTTTCCGTTGAGAAAGGGCATTGAGGCAACTTCAATTGCAATGAAGTAAGATGCTGTTAAATTCTCCAATCACAGATGAGCTGCTCGCGTTTCCCTTTTTGCTTTGGCTTCTAGGAAATTCATCTACAGCAGTTACATTTTTCTTTATGGCTGGCTTAGTTATGAACGTTTTTCTTAGCTCTGATTTTTTCTATCGTCTCATGCCATTGCAGTATCAGCTGCCTCAATGCCATTGCAGACACAGCTCCAAGCAGAATAATGAACAGAAGTGCCTCCAGGTAGAGTCTTCCACGAAAAGGGAGGGCAGGTGCTGACCCTCCCGGGCAGGGTGGCCAGCAGGTGGCACCAAAGCTTTCCCACAGCCATCTTCAGCGAGGCGATTTGGCCTGAAAGTGTTTCTATTCTGTTTCTTGAGCTGTGTGCCACATGCATTCCCAGTGGCTCCTGACCAAAATGCACTGGGGACTGAGCAGAGCTGACCTGTCTAGCTGGTTTCTTTCAGTCGGTCAGCTTATAAGATCAATGTTTCAAACGGGGCAGGGCGGCTCCCAGCCAGATTGGGCCGGTGGGGGCTATGCCACTTCTCGAAGCAGCTGTTTTTCTATACTATTTGAGGCAACTGGAAGTGGGACCTCATCACAAACGGAGAGTTTAGGGAGGATGTCATAGGGTCATAGGGGATGGGGAGGGGAAGAGGCCTTTTCAGCTTCACCAAATGTTCTGGTGACTTCTGTCTGAAATGAATATATTGTTCCTAATAGTGGCCACATCACTGGACAATGGTTAGCACCCTTTTAAAATAGAAACTGATAAAAAGACCCAGCTGTGCTGACATTACCATCCATTTTTGCCTCCATCATTCACTCGGTTAAATTATTCATTTAAAGTCATTTGTATATAGGCCTCTGTGCCCAAGATGAGATAAAAACCTTCCGTAGAAGTTGGAAGATTATAATTATATGAAAATCTTTAAACTCTGCTTCTTGACCCCTCATGAACTGACTTGTTATAATTGTGACAAAAGGTATTTCCTTTGAGAATCCATGTTTATTCCTATTGGTTTCTCTTGTTATTTTCTCAAGCCTCTCCAGGACCTCATGAATTGTATTCCAGAGGACTGAAGAGCAATGGAACCCTACTAGTCAGAAGGAGGAATTTGGTCCAAATCAGGCTCAGGGAGCAATGTGGCCTTGGGCAGAGAGATGGAAGGTGACTATTCAGCCATTCCCACTGCTCTTCTGAAATTCAGTCCTGGGGTCACTGGCCAGAACTGGTCACCGATACTGCTCGTTTGGGAGGGAGAAACTCTCCAGTTAATTTGCCTTTAAGAGTCTCTTCCAGGAATTCTGAGTCTACTCAGGCACCTCTTACCTGATGGATTGGAGATTGGTTCATCTACAGAAAGCCCGGTGGGGGGATAAGAAGATACCTACATTTCTTCCGATTTCCTTGGAGCCAAAGACATTAACTGTGCACTCAGATGTCTTCCTGCTGAAGGTAAACGTTCATTCTCACCTGGAATGCACTGGATAGCCCCACAGACTCCCATATGATTATTCCTCTGCTGTTGGGTCCCTCAGCTCAAGAAGCATCAGCACTACAGTCCAATTAGTGTAGCCACACATCAGCCCTCCCACCAGCACAAAAGCCTCTTTGGTGGCTCCCCACCCACTTGCATGGTGACGTCACCATGAGTTCTGTAGGGCCCAGCAGGTCAGTCAGGGACTCCCCTGGAGACGTTTGATCATTAATGCAGGTACTAGGTGGGGTTTAGGGTAGGCCATAGTGGGATCGTGAGCAGTAATTGTGGGGGAATCTTATTAGGAAAAGAGGCAAATAAGGGGTGGGCTGTGCACCAGACAAGGGCGCTTACTAACACTGCCCTCCGGGGCAAGCTGGGGAAGTGCAAGGCCAACAAGAAGAAACTGGGTTCCATTCAATGACCAAAAATTAGGAATCAGGTCTAGATCTCCTGTATCACAGAACTTAATTCAGAAGAGAAATAATTTATGAGGCAACTTCAATGTTATTAAATTGAAAAAATTTATTGAGCACCTACAATATGCCAGTGTCTATCACAACAATAATCCAAGAGTCGGATCCACCAGTGGGTGTCAGGAACTGCTTTGGCGAGGAAAGGTTAGTGTAAGACCAGAAATGGAAGCTAGGGCTCTGTCAGTAGATTCTCTGTGTCTCCTTCTCCACACAGTGACTGCCATTTCTGACCATAGCACTGGATGGGAGGCGGGAGGGAGGGCCTGAATGTGGTCTGTGGTGGGCTTCCCCTTCCTTCTCTCTGCTATGAGGGCACCTTGCATTTTCTGCTCTTGAACGGTGCTGCTAACATCCCTTGGGGTCAGTTTGGGTGAATGGACTGTGCTGAGGGTAGGCCACTGAAGAAGGATGGGACCGGAGAGCACCAGAGTTGGGCTCTCAGGCAATTCTAGGGATGCGTGCCAGGACACTACACTAAGGTACCAATTCAGGATGAAGACAGGAGGAGCCAGCACTTGGCAGTTGGCCTCATTGATTTTTGCTGCTCCTGAGCTGGCCCACTGTTCCTTGTAGGCCGAGTCAACACCTGCACGTTATTTCTCTCCTCCTCCCTAAGGCTAGCCTGCTGCTCTTCACACTCAGCTATTGATTGCGGGTCGCATTTATTTCTGGGCAGGAGCGGGACAGCTAGTGGCTGACTAGGAATCAGCTCTGCAGAAAGAAGCCCCTCCCACTCGGCGGGCGCCCTGTGGTTCTGCGGCCATCCGCGTGGCCCGAGGAGCCGGCTTTCTTGGCCTCACGCACCACAGCAGCAGCAGACTGCTGTTGACTTTGGCTGGGGTCTTTCTTAAACCAACCTCAGTCTAGCACAAGGACTGGCAAACTATAACTTTTGAGCCAAATCTGACCCTCCACCTGTTCTTGGAAATAAAAGTTTTATTGGAACTCAGCTACTCCCACTCATTTACATTCGTGCTATCATGGCAGAGTTGAGTAGTTATAATAGAGAGCATTTGGCTAGCAAAGCTTACTATATTTATTATCTAGCCCTTTCCAGAAAAACTTTGGTGTCACTCCTGGTCTAGAATTATAAGAGACCAGATTTTTATTTACACAAGCCGGAGCAGAGTGTTATATATCAGAGTCCTGGGGTACGCAGGATGTTTGAGGGAAGATCTAAGGCAAAGATGGAGGCTTCAGTGCAGGTCTGATGACCGGCCACAGCTGCCTGGAAGGCTGTGTGGAGAAGGATCCCAGGGCTCTGGTGTCTGGACTGGTGTGGGCGCTTCCAGAGAGGTGAGACTGGGCGGTGCTAATGCAGCCAAGGAGCAGCGGGCTGAGAAACAAACAAGGGAAATACACGCTCTTCTTCTCCAAAGGGAAACGGCAACCAGCGACAGCTCGGCATTGCTGAGGTGGAAACTGTAAAGGTGCCCTATCGGAGTGGGAGAGAGGTGAGGTTTAAATGCCATTCACACGGTGACAGAAGCAGACAGCAGTCCGAAGGCCAAAGTCAGGGGAAAGCTCCGGCTTCAGTTATGACGCCTGGCACGCCTGCAAAGCTTCCTAGTGTGCAACCCAAATGCTGGTTAAAATGTTACAAATTTTTAAAAATGAAAAAGACAAGGTGACAGTGCATATTTGCTAGGAAAAGTGGTATACAACGTGGGTCCTGTCATTTATATAGATACATACATAGATAGCCCTTAGATTGTAAGTTTTAAAATCGAAAAATCCCAAGACTACCTGTCCAGTGAATATCCTATTATTCTGTAATTCCAATGAACGATTCATCCTCAGCGATCCAAATAAATCCAGGTGGGGGAGTGGCCTTCTAGCCCTCACTTGTTACAGTGAATGTATTAGTATTGTTGAAAGGGGAATACAAATCTAGCTTTTGGAACGGAAATCAGCTTTTAAATGCACCAAGAGTCTGCTACTCATGCTAAATCCTTATAAAGCATATTAGCCACTTCAGTGTAAATCCAGATTCTTGGATGTTGTAAGACATTTAAGTGTGGTATGACTGTAGTCTGATTGATGTTTACAGCTGTCTTATCAAGCTGACTTTTTCATTCTAACCACTACTTGGAAATTATTAGGGTCACTGCTTCCTGGTTATAAATCTACCTGGGAAGTCCCGGGTTGCACATTGTTATTGTGAACTAATTTCTCACACAAGTCACTTAGTATCTTTCCTACAGTCAACATTTTGGCTTTAATTGTTCATTCTCCACAGCATGAAAAATGGCCAAAACCTGGCTGACTAGGTTTTCTTTTCATTTCAAGTACAGGAAGTCCTCGGGTTACTTCCGACTCAACATATATCATTTCATAGTTACATCACCATCTCTTTTATTTATTAAAAAAAGTTCCATCATTTCAAAGTATGTACATATGTGCTTTATTTTTTTATTATTTATTTATCACAAGTAAAGATCAGGAATTGTTATCTTTCTTTTAAATTTTCTTATTGTTTCACTTCATTACTGCTGTGTATGTGCTCCATGTGGGTGATGTAGGTGCTTACGTAGGTGGGTTCTAACGCAAAAATCGCGTTACCTTGTGCCATAGAAACAGATCTCCAATGTAACCCGAGGACCTACTGTAATTGTATGAAGCATTTAATGTGTGTAAATGCACTAAACCATATCTCAAATGGAACTGAGTAATTAAAAAAATATATTTTACGACTTAAGTTATTGGCATAAAAATGGGAGTATTTTCCCACCTAGTCCCCAGAATGGGTGGCATTGCAAACGGGAGCGGGGACAGATTACTAGGTTCCAGACAGACCTGGGGAAGCTGAGCGTGTGTCTGAGAAAACAGAGCGGAGGGTGTTCAGATATAGAATTCCTCTGTGTCACTGTCCCCGGGCCCAGCCAATGCTGCGGCTGGTGTGACGTGTCTGCCCGTTTGCTCTGCGTAGGGAGCATCACCAGGGAGCTTGGGGGATGACTCTGTGAGGGTGGTGGCACCAGAAGCTGGGGGAGCAGCAACCGCTGTTGCCAAGGAGCCGGAAGGCCCTTCCGTGAAGAGAGGGGGGGAAGCCCAGGATGTCCCCGTGGTCGCCCCACTCCCAGTGGGTAGCGGTTCTTCCCTGGAACCCTTGTGCGTGGAGCAGTGGCTGCCACCTCTTTCGGAGGGGAAGGGTGCTTCCACGGCGCTAAAGAATCTACTGGGCGCAGAATACGCAGAGACCACGGACAGGTCCGAGAAGGACAGCCGCAGGCCTGTGTCCACATCTGTCTCCTGGGACCCCTCTAAGTCATCAACGGAGGGGAGGTGGCCGTGTCTCCGCTCCGATGGCCGGTGCCCTGGGGCACCTGTGTTTGAAAAACACTGTGGTACAGCCGAGGAGGAGGCTGGGACGGGGTCTTCTGTGGGCAAACAAAACAAGGACTTGCTTCTCTGGAAAGACCAGGGAATGCTGGGAGTGCTGCTGGCTCGTGTGGCAAATTCCCGCTGGTGCCCAGCTAGCAGGCTCGCCTGGCTGGGCCCCAGGCGTGGACTGTCCAGTCGGGGCTGCTGGCCGCTGCCAGGAGTGCGGCCCGGTGCGGTGCGGCTCGGGGAAGGCGCGGAGGGCGGTTTCTGCTCCGAGGAGTGGTGAGCTCTGTTGGGTTTCGGAAGCTTCCTGTGTACCCGTGGTGCCTGCAGGGGGAGAGGGCATATCCCACTAGTCACCTGGGAAGTGGATTCATTGTTAAATACATCCTGAAACACGCTTCCTCATAATTGGAAACTTCTAGCGACGTCGTAGCAATCCATTTCATTCTCCAAACTCTAAAGCAAAGACAAGGGTAGCAGGGCTTGGGGTGGTACCAATCAGGGCCTAGGAGGAGACACAGCCCCTTGTCACAAGAATGGGTAACACTTCAGGTACAATGAAGGGCTCAACAGACTAGCCACAAAACGAGGGCCTGGCTGAGAGGAGATAAGAATTACCATTAGCCGAAACCGGCTTGCCTCAGTGGATAGAGCGTCGGTCTGCGGACTGAAAGGTCCCGGGTTCGATACCGGTCAAGGGCATGTACCTTGGTTGCGGGCACATCCCCGGTGGTGGGGGGGTATGCAAGAGGCAGCTGGTTGATGTTCCTCTCTCATCGACGTTTCTATCTCTCTATCTCTCTCCCTTCCTCTCTGTAAAATATCAATAATATATATATATATATTTTTAAAAAAGAATTACCATTAAATGCACAAAGGATGGTTGAAGGTTCCTTCCCTCTGACCACAGCCCTGCTTAGCAGTGTTACTGCTGAGGGAGGAAGCATCCAGGATGGGATAAGCACAGACAATCTCAGATCAGATGGACATGGGATTTGACTCCAGGTCCCGTGTGATCACAGGACACACCCTAGGGCTGGCATGTCAGGGTGGTCCTGTCCTCCTCTTCTGTGATGAGGGGCTATCAGGAGATTAGCATTTATTTACCTGCCATTAGGAATCACTGTATATTTTGCCTTTCAGAGACTGCACAGGGAAGGGAGCTGTGACTACTGACGAGTCCCTTAGGATGCCCCGTAGGGTGTAGACAAGCAGCTTCACCCTCAATGCCTCACCCCTGTCCTCCTGTTCTCCCACCCTCCATGCAGCTCAGCAGGAACACATTCTGTTGCACAAATGTGGGGACCTCCATTCCACCTGGTCTGCTTCTCCCAGACTCTTCCTCTGGGCTGGCTCAAGGCCCAAGCCTATAGGGCAACCTTACAGTGCAATGCTTCAATTTAAGGGATTTAGGGATAGTGGATCTGGTCCTAATCAGTATAGGATCTGATTTATGAATCCCTGATATAAGAAAAGGGTTCTGACTGCAGACTAAAAGGGACATTTCCTGGCACCCAGCAGGCTAACATACTAGCCCCTCACTAGACACCAAACACCCCTGCCTCCCTGATCAGCAGGATCCTGGTCTCCCACAGCCACTTGGGAAATTTGGTTCAATGTAATACACTTTGGATGAAAAGGAGCCACAAACTAGACCTGACAAGCTCAGGGGAGGGCTGCGTGGCAGCCTTACAAACTCAGAGACCTAAAAGAACCACAAAGGATGGTCTGAAATTAAACCTTTAAAAAACAAAAAACAAAAAAACTAAAGGCAGTTTACAGTGGGTAGTCATGTTCTAGGTCAATCTTAATCCTATAAACATACTGATTGACTCATTCGTTCGACAAACATTAACTGTAGGTCTTGTACACAGAACTTCTCAATTGGTGTGTTTAAGCTTTGAATGGATTATTAAAAGTGTGCTAAAATATTAATCTTTTAAACTAGCAGCCTCTTAACCACAGAAATATTATCATTATCATTGTGATGTGCTCTTTGATGTGAAAAGGGTGCAGAGGGCCAGGCACAGATGATTTTGAATGAGACGTGGTCTTAGCCCCCAACAATGGACAGTACAGTGCTGAAGTGTGGTAAAGTGAGCCATGATGATAAAGTGAGTAGCAGTATGTGAGGCATGCTGGGGCACAAAGAAGGAAGTGGTTGATTTCATAGAGGAGTGAGGCAGCATGGGGAAAGGTAGGAAAAGTCTGCACTGAAAGGTCATGCTTGGATAAAACCGCGGACCTGGCGGAGGTGTTTGCCACCGGAGGGCAGTGGGCACAGCAGGAAGGGCAGCCGGGCACAGAAGCAGCCTGAGCAGAGGCTGCCGGCATGGCCAGGAGGAAGGCCCGAGAAGTGAGAGGAGTCATGTCAATGGAGGCCCCGAGTCCCAGGCAAATAGAAGCACCTGCACTTTTGACCTGGAAAGTTTTGAAAGTAAGATGGTGGCATGGTTAGAGTTGTGGCAGTGGATTGAAGGAGAAAGGATTCAGTGAGCTAAACAAAAGAGAAAAAGATGCCATGCGGCTCTTAGAGAAGGATGTTCAAGAGGGACAATGTCTGGTAGTTAAATGTCTTATCTTATTTCCCCCTGGGCCTGGGTGCTCAAAGTCGTTTTCTGACTTGTTAGGTATGTCAGCCTGTGACTTCAGAGTCTTAGCGGAGGGGCTGCCCTCGAAGAGCAGCCTGCAGTCTCAATCTGCCTGAAAAAGGAACCTCTGTGGGTATCGCCTCATGAGAAGCAAAAAGCCAAGCTTCCCATGCAAGGAACTGCTAAGGGGCGTCTGAGTGTTCCCAGTGCCAGGGCAGAGCGGTGTGACTAAACCAGGAACTGAGGATGAGTAGTTGGTGGTTTTGCAGATTTTTATCACTGTGCTTGGTTAACAGCAAGCCGCCTCTGCTCTGTCTTATTTTGATCACATCAGGAGTCCAAATAAACCCTAAATTCTGCTGCTTTGAAGAGAGGTGGCACCTGGCGTTTTTTCAACATAGAGGTGCCCATGTGTACCATGGAGGTAGCTGCTGGGCAGGAGGGATTCCAGCTGGCACTGAGATGGCTGGTGATGATGGCCAGAGCCGGGGCAGGGAGTTGGAGGAGGTGGCTGAAGAGACTCCACACCCCCATCCCGATCTGGCCCAGGGCTGCTGTGGGAGGCTTCCGGCAGTATTCTCCAGTTTTGCCCTGAGGCAGACAGATAACTTGCACATACAAAGGGCGGGGTTTCTGTGCCCTACCCCTGGCGGTGGCTGTCCCCAGCCTCCCTTGTCTGCTTGTCTGACTTGACGGGGAACACAACTAGATGCTGAGGAAGACTGGTGGGTGTTCCGGGAAACTCTTCCCCAGGGGGCCTTTCCAGAGTGAAACAACACCCTGTGCCCTCCTCCCATGGAAGCCTGTTTGGAAGGATTCCTGGTGGCTGTTTGGCTCAAATTTATAAACAGAGTCTCTTAGTTACTGCTAAGCAGGGAACTGCGTGTTCTCTGCACCGCAGGGGAAAACTGCCCTGTGCTGCCTGTCTCCCAGCACTGAGTTCCTGACGTTTGAGCAGTCCCGTATGAAGAATCAGTCATTGAACTGAAACCTGCCCAGCCAGTTGGGACTGCGCAGCTATATCCTCATTTGAATCTTCACTGACCAATTAGGACATTGCTTTTTGGGGAGCGCTTTTGTGAGGATTTGGAGTCCTCGTTTGCCTGGGAGTAGACCAATCAGGGCCTGGGGCAGGCACTCTTCTCCATACAAGCCAGCTTCCCCTCAGTCTTGGTGGAGCACACGCTCAGTTTCCATTAAAGACTGCATTTCCCCGGCTGCACCATCACCTGAGCTGTAACACTGCGCTGGAACTGTCTCTCTGGACCCGAGTGGAGCTGTAACACCAGGCCACCTTGCCCAGGATGCCCTCCACAGCTGTGCTATGTCACAATGGACCTGTATCACCACTGAGGTGCCTCATATCCACGCTGTGCCAAAGCCACATGTATCACAATTGAATTGCGCTAAAGCTGACCTGTTGTTTGACAGCTGTGCTGTTACACAGATGAGCTGTTTGCATTGAATAAAGTCTGTCTCTCCCTTCCTAATACCCCAAATTGGGGACTCACTGGTGTGGAATTGATGGCTGACAGTGGCGTGCTTAGATTCCTTTCTATTTCTCTTTGTGTATATAATATAGGTGTTTGCTTTGCGAGACCATGAGGCTTACAAGAACTTATTATTTTTTGTTAATCCTCAGCTGAGGATATTTTTCTATTGATTTTTAGCTTCCTAACTTTATAAGTGATTAACTCATCACCTTTGTGACATTGTTACTCTGAATTTTGCTTTTTATATTTATATAAAATATAAAATATTTATATTTTGCTTATATATTTACTTTTACCAGTGGGATTTATACTTTCAAGTATAAGTTCTGCATTTTCCCCTGATTATTTATTTTCAGTATAATTTATGAAACACCGTGTCATTGACTGTAAAACACAGGGGTAGACTGAACTGTTGTTTATATTAACCAAGGACCATCAGAAGTTGATTAAATATCATTAATTTAAGAATTTCAAAAAACAAATATTCCTTGCCATAGTTCAATGAGTAAGTCTTAGAAATAGCTGACAAATAATTAGCAACAACTTAAGCAAGAATACCAGTTTTAAAATTAGAATGAAAAAGAACGAGGGAAGCCTATCTGAACAGTGGAACGTGTTATAGAAACCTCAATATCTTTATTTAGGGAGTCTCAGAAGGAGAAAAGAAAGAAAGAGAAAGAGCCAGAAATCTAATTTAAGGAACTAATGGCTGAAAACTTCCCAAATCTGGGGAGAGGTATGGCCTTCCAAGTATAGGAAGCTCAAAAATCCCCAAAGAACTTTAACCCAAAGAGATCTTCACCAAGACACAATGTAATCACTCTCTCAAAAATTAAGAACAAAAAGAGAATCTTGAGAGCAGCAGGACAGAAAGAATCATCACATACAAGGAAATCCTGGGACGGCTTTCAGCAGAGTGTTCAGTAGAAACCTTGCAGGCAGGCAGGAGAGTGGGGTGGTATAGTCAAAGTGGAAAAAACAAAACAAAAAAAAACTCATCCAAAAATATTTTACCCAGCAAAGTGTCATTCAGAATTAAAGGAGAGATATTTACTCAAACAAAAGCTGAGGAAATTTATCATCACTAGACTTGCCCTGTAAGAAATGCTAAAGGGAATTCTTTATGCTGAAACAAAAAGTTGCTAATTAGTAACATGAAAATCTATTGAAATATAAAATACACTGGTAAAGGTAAACATATAGCAAAATTTAAAATACTTTAATATTCCAATGGTGTAAATCACTAAAATCCAGCACATTGGTCAAGAAAGAAGATTTTAGTTAAATAACTAATAAACATAATATAAAAATATGTAATATTGGATATCTACATAAATTGCAGGGCCAGGCAAGTAAACAGGTAGGACTTTCTTATGCATTTTGTTATAACTATAAGATGTATTATAAAAAGCCTGTTAGTAAGCACAGAGCAAAAACCCAGAGGAGATTCACAAATGATAAAGAGAAAAAAATCAAATCACTCTTTAAAAAAACCATTAGCTACAAAGAAAAATAGCAGAAAAGAAGAAACTAAAGAATTACAAAATAATCAGAAATCAGTTAACAAAATGGTGATAGTAAGTCCTCAGCTATTAAAAATTACTTTAAATTCCAATTAAAAGACACATACTGGCTGAATGGATAAAACATGACCCTTCTACTAGTACATGTTGCCTACAAGAGGTTAACTTAATCATTAGGAACACTCACAGGCTGAATGCAAATGGATGGTAAAAGATATTTACAGCAAATGGAAAGCAACGAGAGCATGGGTAGTTAAAATTACACTAGAAGCCCGATGCACGAAGATTCGTGCAAGAATGGGCCTTCCTTTCCCTGGCTGCCTGCACTGCCTTTCTTCTCTGGCCCTGGAGCCGCCTTTTTCCACTCTGGGCACACCTTCCCACTCTGCCAAGAGGCCCTGAGCAGCTGGGGGAGTGCGGAATGCCTGCATCATCACCATGGCTATGATGCAAGCATCCCACCCTGCCCCCAGCTGCTCGATGCCTGCATATGCAAATAAACCCACCATCTTTGTTGGGTTAATTTGCATACTCACTCTTGATTGGCTGGTGGGTCTCATAAAGGTACAGTTAATTTGTATCTTTCTCTTTTATTAGTGTAGAAAATGATGTTAAGTAAAAAAATGATGTTAAAAAATGATGTTAAGTAAAATCTATGATAGACATCAGACAAAAATGATGTTAAGTAAAAAACTATAATACAAGACAAAGAGGATCATCTATATACATAAAAGCCTAAGCAACTGGACTATGACTGGTCACTATGACGTGCACTGACCACCAGGGGGAAGATGCTCAATGCAGGAGCTGCCCCTGGCGGTCAGACACTCACATAGCCAACCTCCTTCGGCTGGCCAATCTCCCCTAGTCCCTCCTCCTGTCAGTCAGATCCCAGCTGGCAGCCAGCAGCTGGCAGGAAGAAAGACCCCAGCTGGCAGATGGCAGCCAGAGGAAGGAAAGCCCTGGCTGGCAGCTGGAAGGCCCCCATTTGCCCTGATCACTGGCTAGGCCTAAGGATCCCACCTGTGCATGGATTTTGTGTACAGGGCCTCTAGTCCTATCTAATAAAAGAATAATATGCAGATTGACCATCACTCCAACACACAAGATGTCTGCCTCAAGATGGCCAGCATGGGAGAGCAGTTGGGAGGGACCAGGCCTTCAAGGGAGAGGGCAGTTGGGGGCAGTCAACCCTGCAGGGGAAGGAAGTTAGGGGTGACCAGGTCAGCAGAGGAAGGAAGTTGGGGGCAAACAGGCTGGCAGGGGAGCAGTTAGATATCAAACAGGCTGGCATAGGAGTGGTTAGAGGTGATCAGGCTGGCAGGCAGAAGCGGTTAGGGGCAATCAGGAAGGCAGGCAGGCGAGCAGTTGGAAGCCAGAAGTCCTGGATTGTGAGAGGGATGTCCGACTGCCCG
The DNA here is from genome assembly GCA_963924515.1 of Vespertilio murinus. NCBI lineage: Eukaryota > Metazoa > Chordata > Mammalia > Chiroptera > Vespertilionidae > Vespertilio > Vespertilio murinus. The sequence goes on along the minus strand of OZ004707.1, from coordinate 82,769,304 downwards.
TTTAGGCAGTCAATCGTCCCTTGAGGGGTCTCAGATTGGAGAGGGTACAGGCTGGGCTGATGGACACCCCCCCTCTCCCACCGTGCATGAATTTCATGTATCCGGCCTCTAGTTATATAATAATAAAGGGGTCAATTCATCAGGAGAATATAGTTGTAAACATATAAGTACCTAACATTGGAGAATCTAAAATATTAAACAATTTTAACAGATCTGAAGAAAATAGGCAGTAAAGAAATAATTGTAGGGGACTTCAATATGCTACTTTCAATGATGTATAGATCATTCAGAAATAAAATCAATAAGGAAAAAAGTTTCAATGACACTTTAGACCAGGGATGGGCAAACTTTTTGACTCGAAGGCCACAATGGGTTCTGGACCAGAGGGCCAGAACAAAAGCAACCTGACCATGCTGGCACTCTCATCTTGGGCTGCTGGTGAAGAAGTGGAGGGGAGAGCAAGAGAACCCTCTGATCTTTTGGCTCTGTAGGCCAGATAGAACAGCCGAACAGGCTGGATCCGGCCCGAGGGCCATAATTTGTCCATGGCTGCTTTAGACCATTATAGCAGAAAATACATTGTTCTCAAATGCACACAAAACATTCTCCAGGATAGATCACATAACATGTCTTAGCAAACCTAAGACTGAAATCATAACAAGTATCTTTTTAAATTAACAGGATGAAAGCTGGAAAATTCACAAATATTTGAAGATTAAATAATATACTCATAAAAAATTAATGGGTCAAAGTAGAAACCAAAAGGGACATAAAAATATCTTGTAAGAAATGAAAATAGAAGCAAAATTTATAAAAATCTATGGGATATAGTAAAAGCAGTTCTAAGAGAAAAGTTTATAATGATAAACATCTCAAAGAAACAATCTCAATTTATACTTTAATGAACCAGAAAGAAAACTAAGCCCAAATTTAACAGAAGAAAGACAACAACAAAGATCAGAGCAGAAATAAATGAAGTAGTGACCAGAAAAACAAAAATCAATAAAACTAAAAGCTGGTTCTTTGAAAAGATAAACTAAGAGAAAACTCAAATAAACATAAATAAATAAAATCAGAAATGAAAGATTTCAACTGATAGCAAAGAAATATGAACAATTATATGCCAATAAAGTGGAAAACAGAAGAAATGGAAAATGTTTAGAAACATAACCTACCAAGACCAAGTCATGAAGAAAAAAAAATCAAAACAAACTAATAATGAGTAAGGATATTTAAATCATTTATCAGTCCCCCCTTGCCCCCAAAATCCCAGGATCAGATTGTTTTATTGTTATATTCTACTAAACATTTAAAGAATTAACTCCAATCCTTTTCAAACTCTTCCCAAAAACTGAAGAGGGAATACTCCCAAGCACATTTTATAAGGCCAGTACTGCCCTGATACAAAACTATTTAAAGACACGACCAGAAAGGAAAATTATAAATCAATATCACTGATGAATATAGATGCCAGAATTCTCAAAAAAATATGGCAAACCAAATTCAACAGCACATTAAAAGGATGATTCATCATGATCAGTAAGATTTATCCCTGTAGTGAAAGAATGGATCAGTATACACAAATCAACAAATGTAATACACCCCCATTAAGAATGAAAGAAGAAAATCACATGATCATCTCAATATATTTAGAAAAAAAGCATTTGACAAAATACATTTTTCCAGGTAAATCACTCAAAAAAGTTGGGTATATAAGTAAGGTACTTCAGCATAATAAAGGCCATAAATGACAAGCCCAGAGCTAACATGACAATGAATGGTAAAAAGTTAAAATCCTTTCCTCTAAAATCAGGAACAAGACAAAATTCCTGTTCCTCTCATAATTTCTATTTAGTGTAGTGCCTGGAAGTACCAGACAAAAATATTAGGCAGGAAAAAGAAATTAAAGACATCCATAGGAGTAAGAAAGAAGTAAAATTATCTAGAGTTTGGCAAAGCTACGGTGTTATATATTGAGAAATATATACATATTGAGAAAATCCCATCTCAAATGCACATTAAGCATTCTCCAATATAGATCATATATTAGGCCACAAAACAAGATAAATTAAGAAGATTGAAATCTTATCAAGCATCTTTTCTGACAATCTTACCTAATAATAAACAAACGTGTAAATTGACCGTACCTCCACTACACCACCAGCCAATCAGGAGTGATATGCAAATTAACCCAACAAAGATGGCAGTTATTTTGCATACACAGGTGCTGTGTGATGGACAGCATGGGAAGGTGGGGCCAGAGCAGAAAGGGGCTGGGCTGGAGTGGAAAGGCAGTGATGGCATCCAGAGAAAGGAAAGCCCATTCTAGCATAAATCTTCATGCATCTGGCTTCTAGTAATGGTATAAAACTAAATATTAAATACAAGAGAGAGACCGAAACAAGATGGCGGCCTAGGTAGTCTCTTAAGCTGCCACCTCATCAACAATTTGGAAAAGAACAACAGCTAAAATTGAAAGGGATCACATCATACCCACAGGAAAGCTGGCAGAATGGGATGGCTACAACTAGAGACAAAGAAAAGCGCCACTGCTGCCATGTGGAGTTTAAAACTACAGTGGAACTGGAGTCACCGGAGCTGCTGGAGCCGCCGCTGCAGCCTCCACCGCAAGTGAGGGAAGCCCACCGAGAGTAGAGCTCGCTCCACCCTGGGCCCAGGCAGTGGGCTGCTTCGGAGCCTGGCCTCCGTGTACGCAGCCTTCCCAGCCTGCCCGCCGTGGGAGGGAGGGAACCAATGTTGGGCCTCGGCCGCACCTTCTGCTCCTGCCCGGAACAAGACGTCTTGGAGTGTGGTCTCCCAGCCATCTCAGCCCAGCCTCCGTGCCCACAGCTGTCTCAGCCCACCTGCCGTGCTGGTGAGAAGCTGGTGAGGAGCTGGTGCGGCGCCTTCCGTTCGCGGCTCCAGCGAGCCCTCCATCCATCAGCCCTGCCGCCATGTGGCCAGGCTGGAGCTTCTGCCAAGCCCCTGAGGAGGGGTGCTGCTGCTGCCATGTGGATTCTAAAACTACAGTGGAAATGAAGCCACAGGAGCCACCGTGGCCACCGCACCCATACCCGCACCCACCGCGAGTGAGGGAAGCCCACCAAGAGCAGAGCTTGCTCGGCCCCGGGCCCAGGGAGTGAGCTGCTTCAGAGCTTGGCCTCCAAGTCCGCAGCCGTTCCGCTCCTACCCGGAACGAGACGTCTTGGAGCTCGGTCTCCCCGCCCACAGCCATCTCAGCCCTGCCTCCCCGCCCACAGCCGCCCCAGCCCCTCCACCGTGCTAGTGAGGAGCTGGCGCAGCGCCTTCCGTTCTCGACCCCTGTGCCCCAGGGGGTCGTGTGCCCAGGGAGAACCCTGTGCCCCAGGGGGCCGTGTGCCCCGGGAGAGCCGTGTGTCCCAGGGGGCCGTGTGCCCAGGGAGAGCCGTGAGCTCCAGGGGGCCGTGTGCCCCAGGGGGCTGTGTGTCCCGGGAGAGCCGTGTGTCCCGGAAGAGCCATGTGCACCAGGAGGCCATGTGCCCTGGGTGAGCCGTGTGCCCCAGGGGCTGTGTGTCCTGGGGGAGCCATGTGCCCCGGGGGAGCCATGTGCCCCAGGAGAGCCGTGTCATCCAGGGAAGTGGTGGGACCCAGAGGGGGGGGCAGTGTGAACTGGAGGAGGAGTGGATTCTATTCGTGTGGTCCTGAGATAGTCACTGTAAAACAAGCAGACTCTCAAATGACAGCGGGGAGGGGAGGGAGATCTGGGGGAGATAAGAGATCAATCGAAGGATTGTTATGCATGCATATAAGTACAGCCAACGAACACAAAACTCTAGGGAGGGAGGGCATGTATGGGAGGTGGGGGGGGCAATGGTAAGCTATGTACACATATAATACCTTAACAAATTTTAAAAAAATGAAAAAAATAAACAATCCTTTGTATTTCAAAATAAATAAATAAATACAAGAGAAAAACTAAAAAATTTAAATATGTGGAGAGTAAATAACACGTTACTGAAAAACCAATGGGTCAAAGACAAAACTTAAAAAAAAATACTTTGAGATAAATGCAAATGTAAATAGAACACAACAAAGCTTATGAGATGCAGCAAAAGCAGTTCTAAGAGGAAAGTTCATAGCAATAAATGCCTACCATTACAAAACAAGAAAGAACTCAGTAAACAACCTCAGTTACATCTCAAGAACCTTGAAAAATAAGAACAAATTAATATCAAAATAACAGAAAAAAGGAAATAACAAGGATCAAAGCACAAATAAATAAATTACATAGAATAGACTATAGAAAAGATCAATAAAACTAAAAACTGATCTTTTGAAGGTAAACACAATTGATAAACCTCTAGCTAAACTCACCAAGAAAAAAAGAGAGCTCAAAGAGGCAACATTAACTTGGATATCACAGAAATAATAAGGATCATAAGAGACAACTATAAAACAATCATAGGACAAGAAATTGAACAACCTAGAAAATGGATAAATTTTGAAAAAACAAAACCATACAATCTACCAACAGAACCATGAAGAAACAGAAAATCTGAATAGATCAATTAGTAGTAAGGAGATTGAAACAGTAATAAAAAACCTCCTAATAAACAAAAGTCTAGGATCAGATGTTTTCACTGGTGACTTCTACCAAACACTTAAGGAAGAATTAATACCAAGCCTTCTTAAACTCTACTAAAAATAGAAGAGAAGGGAACACTTCCAAATTCATTTTATAAGGCCACCATTCCCTTGATATAAAACCAAAGACAAAGGCACTAGATAAAAAGAAAATTACAGTCCAATTATCCATGATAAACATAGATAAAAAATTCCTCAACTGCTAGAAAACTGAATTCAACATTACACTAAAAGGACCATATGTCCTGATCAAGTGAAATGTATTCCCAGGATGTATGGATGGTTCCACATTTGCAAAATCAACAAGAAGAGTATAAAGGGGATATATCACAACATACCATATTTGCCGGCGTATAAGACGATTTTTTGGCCCTGAAAAATATGCCTCCAAGTGGGGGGTAGTCTTATACGGCGAGTATATAACAAACTCTGTATTTTGGGTGGAAATGTTAGGGGGTCGTCTTATACGCCCAGTCTCTTATACGCCGGCAAATACGGTATTTTTCAGGGCCAAAAAATCGTCTTATACACCGGCAAATACGGTAATAAAGGACATAAATGACAAGTCCACAGCTAATATCATCCTCAATAGTGAAATACTGAAATCTTTTCCTCTAAGATCAGGAACAAGACAGGGATGCTCACTTTACCCATGTTTATTCAGCATAGTATTAGAAATCCCAGCCAGGGCAGTTCAGCAACACAGAGAAAGAAAAGGTATCCAAAAGGGAAAGAAAGAAGTAAAACCATCACTATTTGCAGATGACATGATATTATAAAGTAAACAAAAGTGGATTATCAAAACTCAAAGGTAGTGCTATTGCCAGGCTGAGCTAGCTTCCCTCATCAGAAAAGGAACCATACTTAATATGAGGCAATCAATGCCAGTGGACTTGGCAAAGGTTACATTACCACCAGTCATCATGGTCCTCTCCTGGCTGCCCTCAACTGCAGCCCCCACACCCTCTTCAGGACCAGTGAATACATGTATTTGCCATGACAGATGATGGCAGAGCCCTGGTAAATACATGCCAAGAGGAGAATAAATGAGAGAACTTACTGTATTATGTAGGCCAGTAATTTGCAATTCTGGCTGCACATAAGGATCACCTGGAAGCCGAAACTGATTTGGTTCAGTGGATAGAGCGTTGGCCTGCGGACTGAAAGGTCCAGGGTTTGATTCCAATCAAGGGCATATGCCTTGGTTTCGGGCACATCCCGGGGTGTGCAGAAGGCAGCTGATCGATGATTCTCTCTCATCGATGTTTCTAACTCTCTATCCCTCTCTCTTCCTCTCTGTAAAAAATCAATAAAATATATTTTTAAAAAAAGAATCACTTGGAAGGTTTAAAAGAGAGCCCAGTCCACAGCAATTGAAACAATTTCCAGGTGGGTCCCCATCAGCTGAAAAGCTCCCCAGGTGATTTTAATGGGTAGGCAGAACAGGAACAGCTGTTTTAGGTCAACTTCCTGACTTCCTCATATGCCTCGTTTTTATTTCTCTTGTGCCTGGGCGTGCACCTATTTTTATGGCTACTAAAAGTGACATTTCGAATGACCAGACAGTATATCTTTTCATGACTATATACTCTTCAAAACCTTAAAAACATTCTTTCTTACTCTCTGTGATGTAAAAACTCTTGCAAGTCTAGCTCCAAGTATCTGTGATTGAGAAAAAAACTGTGAAAACTGAGACTCAGAAAATTGTGCAATGTAAAATCTGCACTGAGAAAAGTAGTGGGAGAGGCAGAGCTAGCACATAGGAATATTCTTTTCCCTTTCTCTGACTCCCCACTGTTAATTAGATTAGCATTCACTCCCCACCCCTTGTTTTATACAATTATTTTGGCCAAAATACATTGAAGTTCCCTTTCAATTGACCTTTGTCTGGATAATGGAAATTTTGAAGAATGAGTTTCTATTTCCATGTTCCTCTCTCAATAATTTTTTTTACTTTGTTCTTATCTGAAAATCTGTTTTAATAACAAAACTTGCTTTTTATTTGAATTCTCATCAGTTCTAACCATCATTATGGCTTACATAAGTTTCCTCTGACAGTATTATCTGCTAACAACATTTAAACAGAGAACTATTGAATATATTTGTAATGCTTTTGCCAGAAACAAGGCTGCCTACCTCAGAGGAGATAAACTAACTGGCCCTCAGAACAAAGACCCAGGCTGAACAAGCTTCTCCATCCAGCCCTCCTTAGAACACATGGACGTCATCGTCATTGTAGATTCTAAACAGCAAAGATGGATCTAATCTTCTCCACATATCTTCCTCACCGGGGAAAGATGCTGGCTGTTGAGATTTGTCATAACAATGCCTCTACTTAGCAAATGGAATTTAGAACAGCACCTCACAGTTTGGGTTAGTAAGAAGCATGCCAGGAATACATCAAGAACTCACTATGGCTACTCATTCTGTCCTCAGGTGCTCCCCTGGCCAGAATTCTGTGTAGGCTTTCTTGGGTGGTTGAAAAGAAAGTAAAAATATTAAATTTTAAAAAATCCTGTCTTTGAAGTGCTTACTATTCAAAAGACAGATGCAGAAACAGAAGGACCTAAAGGTAGGACACCTTGATAGATGCACAATAAATATGTCAATTAAAGAAGCATTTTCACTGGATTGGATGCAATATATATGTTGTAAAGAATGAGTCACTACAGGTTTGCATTTTCAGGTGTGGAAACAACCTGACAAGTAGTCAGTTGGCCATTTGCCTGAAGAATTACTAACCATTTTAACCAGCTCCAGTCTCGTGAGGAGGAGGAATATGGGTTTGGGGTCACTGCTTTAGGTGGGGCTCAGCCTGGTGCAGAAGACCACTGAAGGGATGGGACAGACCCCCATTTCCATGGGATCTGGGAGAGCCCTGAGTAAAAAGGACCTATCTTGGAACGCTATGGGTGATAGTGAGCCCTCAGAATTGTCTCATTGGTCCTGAGCTCACCCAGTTCAATAGCTGAGTCATGAGCTCACCCAGTTCAATACCCTCCACTGTCCTGAGGACCAGACCTGGCTTATACGTGGATGAGTTCTGGCTGGAATTAAATAAACCTTCCATTAATTACTTAGTCAAAATCTGAATACTGATGTAGGTTTCTGTTCTGCTTTTGTGCACAGAAAAATATCCAAAAGCTACTTTTGAAAAATTAATACCAATTATATAAAGTTACCAATTTCAAGCCCATTTTTTCTAAACTTACTGATTTAAGTTCAACTCTCAAATCTTATTATTCCACTAACTAACCTAGCATTAAGACATTTAAAAAGGGCTCTCTGCTTAATTAGTTAATTTCCTTTAACATCTTAAACTGCATTTATGCATTTAATCATTGATTTTCTTTAAGTCATTCAGTAGTGTGATAAACAAAACCTTTAAACACTTAAGTAACTTTTGTAAATCTAATTAGTTAAATATAAACATGGCAAATATTGAATCCTCTTAAATGTTTTAATATTACAAATCTACTAAAACTTACCCTTATATTCCTCAACCTAAAACTGCAAATAAATTCTAAACTACATTTTAAATTGGACACAACAAATTATTTCTATACATAATTCTATTTTTTTTCATTGATTAAAACAAAAACACCCATTAAGGAGATACTTGTATCATTTCAAACGATTTAGAGCTGTTTTCTAGCTCAATGAGGTTACCTATGGACAGCTATTCTGGTCAGGAGGTATCCCAACCAGAAGGGACAAGTAGGGCCCTCTTTTGTAGTTGCTATAACCAGCATTCCCAAACTTAAAGGAAATGTTCACATGGTCCATCTCCCTGGATTAAGTCAAATCATTATCTTATTCCTCTCCACTAACAGATTTCTGAAACCTTCTCTCAAACGGTGGCTAACTTCCATCACTGCTTCATTAGCTCTTCATGTTTTTGTTTAGCTTAAGATATTTACATGTTCCCTCACTGGATTCTGTATCTTCCAAGGCTTTGTTGCCTCTGCAGTCCTCTGATAAGCAGGTGTTTCTTAGGTTCATGGAAGAGAGGAGCCAGCTGAGCCTGGAAGGCCCAGCTACTTGAAAAGTCCCATGTGAATCTGGTGGTAAAGGAGTGGCCACAAAGCAGCGGGTAACTGAAGAGAGGCAGGTTCAGGAAAGAGAGGTGATGAGCTGCTCATAACTATCAAAATCATTAGACCTAAAGGGACCTTGGTGAGCAATCCCATGTGCTGACTTCCAGGGCCCTACAACATGGCATCCTTTGTGGCCACAGGTGAGTCCACAGGCCTCCAGGTCTCTGCCTCCCGAGGTCCCAGTTGGGTGTGTTCATGGCACGCGATTGGTTCCCACCACAGTATATTGTTATACATAATTGTCCTATTGTATTATTAGTTATTGTTAATCTTATTGTGCCTAATTTATAAATTAAACATGCTCATAGGTTATGTATGTACAGAAAAACATATTAAAGTGCTCAGTACTATTTACGGTTTAAAGGGTCCACTGGGGGTCATGGAACATTATTCCACAGACAAGGAGGGGCTCTGTGTAAGTGATTCTCATACAGATGGTTCAGAAAAACAACAACCCTACACATACTTTGTGTAATATATATTATGCAAAAGCAGAGGAATGCACTTAAAATAGGATAATTTCTTCCATATGAGGTTTATTTACATGTTTCTAGATGGTTTTGGTCTATGTGTCTTAGCACATGCTTAACTAAAGTAACCAAAAACCCTTAGGTTTTGAAGATTTAATAAAAAATATTTTGAGAATCAGATTTAGTCTCATAATCTAAGATTTAAAAAGAGATTGAACCAATTTTCACATCCTTCTCATAGAACTGCCTAATATCCTATATAATATTTTTACATCTACTATTTATTATATGACTTTTCCTGCTAGAATATAAATTTCATGAGGGCAGGGATTTCTGTCTGTGTTGCTTGCTGCTGGCTGTATTATGAGCACTCTATAAATTGCCTGAATGAAAATTAAGGCATGATATAAATTCCCCGTTACCTAAAGATTATAGGTGTGTGTTGATATCAACAACTGCCAGAAGGACTAATTATGGTAGCTAATGCTGTTGCAGGACTTTTCTTATTCCTAGTGCCAGTATGAGGGCAATGGCATACGATGGAAGCCGGAGTGCCTATGTGAGCAGAGGCCAAGGAATGGGCAACACAGGGGGCAGGCCACACTCTTCCCAAGTAGGTGGCCTTGTCTTTTAGCATGATAATACTCAAGTTTCTGCCCATACTACTTCCATTCCTACTTGCAGACATTTTACCATGGACTTAAACTTACAGCATTGCCAGTCTTTACTCCACATGACCCATAAGGGCCTTAACACCTTCTTCTAAAGTTTAGTGGCCAAGTTTTGCCATAAACAAAAAACTGCACGTGCTTCCTTGGAGCATTACTGAGCCCCCCAACTCAATGGGCTCTGGAGTCAGATGGGAGGACTCCTGGTCACTAATGCATGTTAAAATGCAGCTGTAGATACCCAATTTAGGAGTAGAGAGAATTGTTTTTGTTTTATATTTTACCTAGTGTATGATAGTTTTTACATCCTATATAATAAAAGCCTAATATGCTAAGTGTCCGGTCAGCCAGTCAGCTGTTAAACCAATCAAAGAGTAATATGCTAAGGCTGCTTAACCACTTGCTATGATGTGCACTGACTACCAGGGGGCAGATAGTCGACTGGTAAGTTAGATTGCTGCTAGGGTCTGCCTGATCAGGACTGAGTGAGACTGGCTGAACATGCCCTGGAGCCCTCCCACAGTCCTCCCGGGGCCCTGATCATACACCGGTGGGGTCCCTCACCCTGGCCTCTCACAATCCGGGACCCCTCAGGGGATGTTGGAGAGCCAGTTTCAGCCTAATCCCACAGGCCAGGCTGAGGGACCTTACTGATGCACGAATTTGTGCACTGGGCCTCTAGTAAAAATTCTAAATAAAAATCTGACATATCTATGCAATGGACTCTACTGATGAAAAGTACCTAAAACTAAATATGGCTGGAAATATGTACACCTTTCTCCAATGTTTTATTATGAAACTTTTTAAATATGAAAAAGTTGAAAGAATAGTACAAGGATCAGCTTAGACATAATTATTTTGTTTTACTTCCTTTATCTACATATATATTATATATTTTATATATTTATAACATTTTAAATAATTTCACTTATTTATATGTATACATATATGTATAATAGTACTGATATGTAATAGAATCTTTATATAGTTTTTTGCTGAACCACTTGAAAGCAATTTGTGACTTTCCTAACATTTTACTCCTCCATATTTCAATCTGCATTTCCTAAGAATAATTTAAGTAAATCCTATGTATGTGGCTGAGATAGGCACATGCTTACACGTACCAATCAAGCACCCTCACTTCTGGTTTCAGGCACAAAGGTGCTTTGTTGTGGTCTGGAGAGAGGCCCCTGAAGTTGGATGCCCTTAGCAGTCACCAAATTTACCTAATAGCAGGGCCTCCTCTGTGCATTTGAACCCTTACTGGTTCACTTATTAGCTTTGTGGCCTGGGGCAAGTGGTATAGTAGCTGCAGTGATGATGTTGGCAGTGATGATAATGGTAATGATGATAACAAGGGCAACAGCAAACAACACTTAATGACCTTACTATGTGCTAGGATTTACTACTATTCTAGATCCTGTCTCTTGGAATGATGTCACTGAGATGAGGACACAGGTCTTCTCTGATTTCACTTCCCTCACAAGGAGAACGTCTAACAACTACATTAGTCCAGTTATTCATGATTCCACTTTTCCTGGTTTCAGTTACCTGTGCTCAACTGTGGTTCAAAAATACTAAATGGAAAATTCCAAAAATAAATAATTCAATAAACAATTCCTAAGTTTTAAACTGTGTTCCATTCTGAGTAGCATGATGAATTCTCGTGCCGTCCAGCTCCCTCCCTCCCGGACATGAGTCATCCCTTCGTCCAGTACATGCACACTTAGTACCATCTCCATTGTCAGATCTACTGTCGCTCTGCTCATCTGCAGAGATAAGCTGTGATTGTCAGGACAGAGTTTGTGCACAGGCCTACCTGATTAGTTCCCCAAGTAAGAGTTCTTGTCAGCCTTGGGGCCTCTTATGTGTGCAAGACCCTCTCCCCTGCCCCCACGGCTGGGAAGCTAATCCATAGCTCTTCCCACTGTTGAATATAGTCTCCAACCCTGCTAAGCAAGAAATCAAACCAGAGCTCCTGGGCTTCCTGGTAGCCCACCGTGCAGCACTGAGTACAGAGCATTTGAATGGAGAGAACCTGATCAGTGGCTCTGTGTCTGCAGAGCCAAGACGGTTGCCCCTGTCTGTCCAGGAGGGAGCTTAGTGTGCATGTTTGTCTGACTCGATTTTGAAATAAAGAGCTTTGCTGGCCCTGAGGCCTGTTCTGCAGCTCTAACCATGCAGGGAAGGTAATTTATGGTTACACTCAAAGCTCAATATATCCTCCAGCCCAATCTGACCTGGAAACCTAACCAGAGCTTCCGGGAGCCCATTTGCAATAGTGGAACACAAGTGGAGAACCCAGTCAGCAGCCCTTTTCACCTGTCAGGCCTGGGAATTTGGTGCATAGTTCTGCCTAATTTGGTCCTCAAACAAGAGCCTTGCCAGCCTTGGGGCCTGTCTGGGGCCCACATGGGCAAAAACTAATTTGGAAACTGATTGAAGCCCCACCACTGATGAATACAATCTCCAGCCTGCCCATCCTGGAGACCTATGAGAGCACACAGGAAGCTGAGCAGCCCATCTTGCAGCTGCTGTGGCAGTGGCACTGATCACAGCATGGGGTTTCCCATCTGCAGAGCAAAACTGGTGGCCCATCTGGTCAGGAAATTCAGTGCACAGTCTTGCCTGATTCAGGTCCCCAAACAATGAGCCAGGCAGACCTTGGGACGCTCTGCTGAACCATCAGTGCAGGGGAGCTACCTCCTGCCCTGCCTACTGCTGAGTATAGTACCTACGCACCAATGTCTACTAAGCCTGACCAGAGACTCCAGACAACCATGAAACAAATCCTATAGCCTCATTTGGACAGGGAACCAAGCCAATAGTCCTATCCAACTATCCTCAGCTACTGCCACTACCCCTAACCCCAACCTTGGAGTCCAGGAAGTGGCCCCATCCTAAAATAGACCTTGATTGCAAGCCCCATCTGCTCAAGAACATTATCAGGTGAAACATTCAGGACACCAAGCCAACTGGACTGGTGAAAAATTGTCTCTGCCAAAGTGAACCTGGGTAGGTGTGCTTTAGGCCTATGCCAAAGGATGCCAGCTTCTCTTCAGATCACCATATCGCAGGACGTTGAGGTGGTGACAGACAAACCTGGGTTCCAATTGTCCCCATAGGTTCCAATTTGTCCAAACTAGTGGAACCTAGACTCTTGGGGAGAGGGGGTACTCAGCTATATCTGAGTACAATGTGGGAGACAGAACCCCTTCACATAATGTTCCAGAGGGTCTGGGGCTCATTCTCTCAGCATGAAGCCAAAAGTCAGGTGAAAAGTTCCTTAAAGTCAAAGTAATGTTTGGCCTTCCATTTGGGAGGGTGAAAGGCTGGTGATGGGAAAGAGAAAACTAATCAAAGGTCTGAAGCCCATTTAGGAAAAGTTTCCATTGGTACATTTTTGGGGATAAATGAGGAAGAAAAAGTGAAAATTTTTTTAAGAAAACTGACATATACATCTTATATGACAGAAGAAAATGTTCTAAAATTCTATTATGGTGGTAGTAGTAGAATGATTAAAAAATTTCTAATTGTCAAAAAAGTTTTGGGTACTTTTGTTTTATTTCTTTCTAATAAAGATGTATTAACATGGGAGGAAAACTCACTGGAAATTGAAGTTGGGTTATTTTGCCTGATGTTTTAAGTTTAGACAGTGGTCAGCAAACTTACTAGTCAACAGAGCCAAATATCAACAGTTCAACAATTGAAATTTCTTTTGAGAACCAATTTTTTTTTTAAACTTAAACTTCTTCTAACGCCACTTCTTCAAAATAGACTCACCCAGGCCATGGTATTTTGTGGAAGAGCCACACTCAAGGGGCCAAAGAGCCACACGGGGCTCGTGAGCCGCAGTTTGCCGACCACGGGTTTAGGTCACAGAGCTGTTAGGTCACCAAACAGGATTTGGTCTGGATCTGTGGGACCTAAGGTCCAAACCCCATCTGCTGGCTTCCAAAGAGTTTCTGCTTTAGTCTCCTGGTTTCCCAGCCCTGAAGGGAGGGGTCCCTCTGGAGCACTCCCATTGCACCCCACTCTCCTGTACCATGCTTGCACATGTCATCACCCATGGAATGATCTAAACCAGCTTGGGCTTGGAGCACAGGGACTCTGCTGTCCGTCTTGGTCATCCTCCAGTCCCACGTCTGGCCGAGAGGAGATATTCAAAGTTTTTGCTGACTGTGGCCCCCGGAAGCACCTGACTGCCTATTTCTGTTGCAGTTTATTCACAGGCACAGTTCGGCTGGTCTGCAGGGGACAGGCCCAGGTGGCTGGGAGCCACCTGCCACAGTCAGACACAGCAGCACTTCCTTCCAGATCTACCGCCAACGTGACCTCTTCGGAAGTAGAGCCCTAGTCAAACCATACTAAGTAAGCCAAATGAGACAGGCAGGCCCAGGGGAGAAGATGCTCTCAGAACTGAGAGCAGAAAATATTGCTAAAAACTCCTCACTTTCCTCCCTCTGCCTCAAGGTCGGTTCCAGGTCGCACCAAGGCTTATACAAACAGTTCTCTTTGTCTTCCTGAAAGAAGATGCCTCTTCCTTTCAGGCCTGAAAGGGCTATGATGTCACTCACACACATTCTGCAAGAATATGAGACCCAGATGATGTTCTGGGAAATGATTTCCTGGGGGTGACTTTCAAGCACCTGGGTAATCTGCTCAGGTAAACTAGCCCAGCATGTGCAAAGCGGTCAATGAGAAACCACCATTGTCTGCAGTCTGTACTGGGAGCCACAAACCCTGGGCGGTGGAGCAAGCTACTGTGTCCAGTGGCCTCCTCTTCATGTGGTATCTTCCTGCTTCCGTGTATGGATGCCCTAACCCATGGCCACTGACCTGCCCTGAGATACCAGAGCCCAAGGGGGAGGAAGGACAAGCTAATGTCTGTTGAGTAGCTGCTGTGCAAGGGACATCAGGCTTAAAACTGGGAGCAGGTTAAAACAGCTTCAGGAAGGTCTGCTCATCCTCTTACAACCTGTACTCTTATTTTATTTTAATTGAAAGTAATTGACATTAAACATTTTAGTTTCAGTGTACAACATGCTTATATATATAGTAATATGATCACCACAAAATTGTGACTTGTACTCTTGATGCTGTCCTAAACCTCCTACTAAGTACAACTATAATATACTTTAAAAGTGAACCTGCCCTAGACATTGGCATTAAAACCTGAAGCAATGACTGGGTGATCCTGCCTTAGCATATCCTGTGCCTGATGCACATGCAGAAAGTGCTTCAGGTAGCAGCACCAGGGAGCTGGCTTCAAATGCAGGGTCTGGCCTGGCCCCGGACCTCCCAGATCAGTCTCTGAAGGTGGCCCCAGGAACCTGTGACTTTTATGCCTGTAGTTTGAGAAGCACTGGTAGGAGGAATGCCCGGGTCACTACTGGGCTCATTGGAAAAGGACAGAGGGCAGCACAGTCAGGGTGGGGTCAGAAAAACAAAACAATCAAATTAAAAAATGGGTAATGGACCTGAATAGACACTGCTCCAAAGAGGACATACAGATGGCTAATAGACATATGAAGAAATGCTCAAAGTCACTAATCATCACAGAGATGCAAACTGAAACCACAGTAAGATATCACCTCACACCTGTCAGAATGGCTACCATCATTCAATCCACAACAAGTATTGACAAGGATGTGGGGCAAAGGGAGCCCTTGTGCACTGCTGGTGGGAATGCAGACTGGTGCAGCCACTGTGGAAAGCAGTATGGAGTTTCCTCAAAAAATCAAAATGGAACAGATTTTTACAATTGACACTCCCATGGCAATTCTCCAAAGGAGAGTGGCCTTCCATTCAGGCCCTTGTACTTATCAGGCTCCTCGGGACGAAGAAGATGTCAGCATATGGTCCAGCTTGGCTGAGTCACAGGACATATGGCTCTGTTCTTTACCAGCTACATGGGACAGGTCGACCGCAGGTCCTCAGCTCAGAATAAAAAAGCCAGGCTCTCTCTGATTCACTATCTACCGAAAGCCGGACTGAGAGAAACAAATTTTGGGAGATTATCCCTCCCTCTAGGATTAGGCTAAGCCCCTAGGAGCTGCAGGAGGGACCTTCTTGTTTTGCCCGCCTCCTCCAGGGCAGTGGCTTTTCTGCACTAACCCTGGCGGGGCACCCTGGCGCACACTGCAGGCTCTACCTAAGGAAAAGCCTGTGAGTATTGCTGTAGTTGTGGAAGGATGGTTGATGGTGGGCTGGCCATCCCACTACGAACATGACAGGCTGTGGGAACACAGGACTGGGCTCATGTGTGGAAAGTAATTGACATTAAACATGGACTCAGGACCAGGGATACTTGTGCATTTAGAACATGTTTATTTTTACCTCACAGACTCTAAATCATATCACTGATGATTTTCCACTTTGCTTTTGCTGCTATAAAACTCAAATTTGGGGCTTATTTTTGAAATCACATTGTCCAAGAGGACTTTGTTTCATGATGGAAATTTTCTGTATTTGTGTTATCCAATATGGTAGCCAGTAACCACATACAGCTACTGAGTACTTAAAATGTGTCTAATGAATTTTAAGTTTTATTACTTTTAATTAGCTTAAAATTTAAATTTAAATGGCCACACATGGCTAGTGACTACCAACTTTCAGCACAGTCTTAGACAACATATAGAAAATGACATGCATTTTGGATGTCAGGCTGGTTTTATCTTACTTTCCTATCAATATTTTCCTCTACTTCAAATCCCTTGGGTATCTAATAATTTTTACTAAACTTCTAATGTGGTTTATATCTTTGTCAGCCATCTTAAATCTTGTTTTAAAAATGCGAGATCTACCTACAAGTACAAAAAAATTAAAACATACCCATATTCCCAACTTTTTAGACTAGGTAATTCTCCCCACCTTTAATGCAACATAGAGTAATTAATATGTTCATTTAAAACGGGGGTGGGGAACCTCTTTTTTGCCAAGGGCCATTTGGATATTCATATCATCATCTGCCAGCTATACAAAATTATCAACTTAAAAATTAGCTATATTTGATCAAGCATTTAATTAACTCACCCCTAATACCTCGGCAGGGCCAAACCAAATGATTTTGAGGGCTTATATGGCCCCCAGGCCGGATGTATCCCACCCCTGATTTAAGGGAAGGGAGTCCCAGGACTGTCTCTGTTTCTGTGTCTGTTCTGCTTCTTCATCTGGATTCTGCTCACACAAATGTTCAATTTGTGAAAAATCACAAATTTAAGATATGTACACTTTCTATATGATAAAATTTATATTACCCTTCAATAAAAAGTAAAGAAAAACATATAAAGAGAACCTATTATATTTATAGTCAATGTTATTTTAGTTCTGGAGATGTGGATTCACAAACACAGACCTTGATTCCAAAAAACTGCATCATCATTTAATATCATCAGGTATTAATGCAAATTTCTAAGGTGCCTTTTTCAGAGGGGTCTCAGACAACTTCTGATGACACCTCCTGCCTATTTCTCTGAACCAGCAATGCCAAGAAAGATGGAGATATTACTTTCAGGAAGATAAAAGCTTGCTTTCTATCTTATCATACCTCAGTAAAAGCATTTCCAAATTCTTATAAGAGAGTGAGTACTCCCAGAAAATAACCTCTCAGCTTTTCTCCTCCAGGGAAATTAAATGGGAGGAAGAGGTCTCTGAAATATGGAATGTTAAATCAGTGAGGCAGGATGAAGAAATAAAATATAATTTATATTTTAAGAAAGTAATTAAAAACTACCCAGCAAAGATTTTTATTCGATGTATAATTCTGCCCAATCAAACAAAAGCATTTAATTAAAATTATAGTTAAATATTGCCGAAACCGGTTTGGCTCAGTGGATAGAGCGTCGGTCTGCGGACTGAGGGGTCCCAGGTTCGATTCCGGTCAAGGGCAAGTACCTTGGTTGCGGGCACATCCCCAGTAGAGGGTGTGCAAGAGGCAGCTGATTGGTGATTCTCTCTCATTGATGTTTCTAACTCTCTATCCCTCTCTCTTCCTCTCTGTAAAAAATCAATAAAATAAAAAAAAACCTTAAACATTTAAAAAAAATAAAATTATAGTTAAATATGGAATTCAGGAAATATATACATTAATGAAAATGTTGATAAAAATAAGCTCTCTCAACTTCACCCCTCCCACATGATCTAAATATCTTAATTTTGCTAAAGACTGAAGCAAAAAACTTTTACTTTAAAAAGTTACTTAAGAGATGAGCAGGTATGTATCTCATGCTAGAGCAGAAGGTTGCTTTCTGTAGTGATGGAGTAACAGTAACCTGATCAAATGACCATACTCAAAATCTATGAGGGGACTATTAGTCATTTCTGCCCACAATCATTTAACTCCTGGATATACTACTATTTTGAATAAAGGCCTGAATTCCTGAGGCCCAAGATACAAATTTTTTTTCTTACCCTTTTCACACTCTGATGCTGTAACTTCAAAAGCCTGTCCCTGGACAGATTTCATTACCATTTAAATGAGTGGATCCTCTTTGAAATATTCTTTCAATGGCTCCTTTGAGCAGATCCAGGCCAAGCTTCCACACTTTGTTCTGTCACTTATGTTATTATAGGGATCAAAAGAAAAACATCCTAATGATTATAAAAAAAAGAGGTCCTTCAGAAACAATCACATTCTTTTTTTTCTTCCCCCCTTTTTTTTTTGTATAAGCAAAACTTTCCTTTAACTTTTACTTATTCACTGCATTATATTCTGCATAAAGAATTGGCAGGCTTCAAACCAGAAGAAAAATTTTTCTCACATTTCAAAAGGGATTATAGAGAAAATATTAGCCAGCTTTTAGTTCACCAATTAAAAGAGCAATATTGTTTACTTATCTGTTCAGTTCAAAGGAAATTCTGAAAATTCTCGATTTTATGTACATAGTAACTATCTCAAGGTGACCTTTCCGACTTGAGCAATGGTGTCCTGGCTGTCCTTGAATCCGTTATTGGACACATGCCAAGTTCTCACTTCATTTTGTGACATGTGGATTACAGTTCTGATGCTTAATACCAAAACCAACAAAAACTGAAACTTTTCCTGTGATTCAAGTAACTTCAAGCAGCACCTTTCAAGACAATAGCCCCTAATTTGATATCAACTTTCTCCTTGCAGGTAACCAAAAGTGAAAACTGAGACAGAAGAGGGTTTTCAGAAAAACAAATTCCTGTATTCCTTGAACTGATTTACATGTTGATTCCAGAAAGCCTGGGTTTGGAAAGCATTTATCAGGCAGGGCCAGATGTAGGACATTCTTAAGTCTGTATGTTAAATTTTGAATTCTAAGGTATAACTAATGATCTTGAAAGAGCGTTGGACACCCGTCGGAAGGTGGAGAAGAGAAAGGGGTCCAGGAGCTGAGCAAAGACCCAGACCACGGAAGGAACAGGAGAGCCTCCTGCACCCCTTTCCTCCACAGCATTCACTCATTCTCTCCCTAGCTCAACGAAACCACAAGGTCCAAAGGCATCACTCACTGATTGAAATGTGTATGAGGAAGCCATTTTCCAAGTGATCACTGAATTTTAACCACCTACTGCCCAGCAGTGGAAGGGTAGGTGAGGTGGCAGCAGAGTGGAGAAGAAAACAGATTATCTTCCCTACTGAATGTAACCTACTTCACAATAGATGGATTTCCCTTAAGTTCCTTTGTTGGACTGAAGACTACAGTGGTAAAACTCCCTAAATGTGAGGGAGCAGATTCAGGAATCTTTACTCACAAGTTCCCTGGGATTTATATATAGCTCACCTGAAATCCCCAGGAGCCTCAGCACTCAGCGGGTGCTCAAACGCAGGTGGGTGAAGCGGCAGGGCAGGAATGGGCATTGCCCGCCTGAGGCACTGGCCGCCGCAGTGAAGGGAAAGAACCCCCAGAAAGAGCCCTCCCCTGGCCTAGGCATTGTGTGAGCTCCTTGGCACAGTCTGAGGCCAGACGGGGCCACCGGATGATCCCTCTCCTGTTCTTACCTCCTTGCTCTGTAACAGGTGGGGGTTCTGGCCGGGCCCACCCCTTTTCTCTGTGCCCCCCACACAGACGGGAGACAGACACAGACAGACTCCCCCCGGGTACCTGCAGGAGGACCTTGTTCCCGTCGTGGTCCTCCGTCTGCCAGCGCCCCTCGCTGATGGGGCTGCAGGGGTTGGGCAGGAGGGGCACGAGCTCGCCGATGTCCTTGACCCGGAACTCCAGCACCGAGTTGTCCGTGGGCACGGGGTTCTGGCCGCAGGGCAGCCTCTTGAGGGAGAACTGGATGTCCACGTCCAGGCTGGAGAAAACGGGGAAGATGCAGAAGTCCACCTTCCTCTGGCTGGGGCTGCGCCTGAGGATCAGCTCGTAGAACCTGAGGATGTCGGCGTAGTTGTGGTGGCGGCAGTAGACGGTGAAGCGCACGATCTCCCGGCCGTAGTGCACGGGCCGGATGGCCCACAGCGGCGCCCCGGGCGCCAGCGAGAAGAAGTCCTGGCTGCAGGGCAGGTAGGGCAGCAGCCGGCCGGGCACGCGCTCCGTGTGGTGGTGGCGCCAGGGCGGCCGCTGCAGCGCGCGGTGCAGCCGCAGCACCGGCTCGCCGCCGCTGCCCTCCTGCAGAAAGAGGACCACCGCCAGCGCCGGCTGCGCCGCCTTCGCCCTCGGGGCCCGCCGCCGCCGCCGGGGAGCCCGCCGTTCCGAGACGCGGAACAGCTGCAGGTCCGGGTGGACCCACGCCAAGACCCTGTCGATGGCCTCCTGCAGGGGCCGGGACTCCCCTGGGTCTGCGATTATGTGGATGCTGACCAGGAAAGGGTCCTGTGCCTCCTCCGCGGAGAGCTCACCTGGGAGCACAGAAAGAAAAACAAAAGAAACCCCCAAATTGTGACTGTTTCCCGGTGTCCTGCAATGATGCCTTGCAAAGCCTGGGCAGGAAGAGACGCTAAAGTCTAACTGAATTGACTCCACAGTTGTTACGGTTTTCTGACCCCAGGTTCATGTGCAGAAACCACTGTTGCAGTACCCTAGCTGCCAAAGGCTGAAGAACGAATGGCTGTGAACGGTTCCCCAGCTGGGCAATGCCAGGAGAACTGTGGTGCTGTATCCATCAGGTTCAATGTATTAGGCAGTAGCAAGTCAAGGCCCCATTCACCTGGAAGGGATAACAGGCCCAGTAGCCTCGAGTGCACACCATTTAGTATTTCCTGAAGTGATTGCAGTGCCTTACCCCACAAATGTTCCTTATACCATTACGAGAGGCCTGGTACATGAAAATTCATGCACTGGAGAGGGGGTCCCTCAGCCCAGCCTACCCCCTCTCACAGTCCTGGAGCCCTCAGGGGTGGGAGGCGACCCCAGATCAGGGGAAGGGGACGCCCCATCACACCTCTGATGCTGCCATTGTTGGCAGCACAGCATCTGCTGACCCTGGTTCCCTGAGCCTCAGGCAGCCCTGGGTGGCTGGGCAGCTGCCATCCGAGGCTTGTCTGCACCTCGGGTCAGCCCTGGGCGGCTGTGCAGCCACCATTCAGGCTCGCCTGCGTCTCGGGCCAGCCCTGGGAGGCTGGGTGGCTGAGGGGACTGGTAGCCGCCATCTTGTGGCTGTGGGCACTGCCATCTTTGAGGGTGTCAGTCAGTTAGCATATTCTTTCCTTATTGGCTGTGGGCACTGCCATCTTTGTGAGGGTGTGTTAGTCAATTAGCATATTCCCTCTTTATTAGATAGGCTACTTCCTTCGTTTGCTTATTTCGTTGATTTATTTTGTTCACTCATTTAACAAACATTTATGGAATCCTTTCTTCATGCCCTAGGCTGGGTGCTGTGCTAAGCACTTACTCTAACTGAGGCATCCTGCCAACAGCGTCCTGATGGTGGGGTGGCCTGGTCACGATCACTTTGCAGCTAGAAACCCAGGGAAGAGCAACCCAGGAACAGGCACAGAGTCCTCTGTCAGAGCTTACTGGGGCTGTGGTTAGGGGTAGGGGACTCGAGGCAGGACCGTTACTGCCGTGTAATGCTTTTCTTTGGGCCTCTCCTCAGGCCATGTCCACCCAGAAGCCCATACATCCTAACTGGGTCACTTACCCTCCCTATGTCAAATTCTAAGTGTGAAGTTGACTGTTTAACGTGGCAACACTTTCCCACAGGGTGAACAGTTTGCTGGCCACACTGGCATAATTATAATTCACAAATATCCAGCATATTTTATCAAATTACCTGATAAAAGTCTTGTTCTTTTAAAATATGAGCTCTATTTGCATTTATATAAGCTCTATGACTCAGCCAATAACAATCAAGAACCCCCCCCTTTTTTTTATTTTAAAAGAAATCTTTAGTTCTATTGTGACTTGGGGGTTAGAGTCATGTAGAACCAGACCAGTTTTCATACACGACTCACAATGTCCCCTAGGGTGTTATGCACAGGGCATTTATGCAGTCGATAGCATTTAAGGAGTGTGATGTGCTTTAAGGAACCATAATCTTATTAGTTCACAAGATGAAAGGTAATTTTTTTGTTGTTGTACGTAGACAAGACATTCCAAATTTGCTTACAGATACATTCTATCCTATGCACCTGTAATAACATGGTTTTAATTTTGTTGGACCAAAAGTTATCTGAATTTTAATCCCAACTTTGACTATCAGATATCTCACTTGGGAATAGTTAGTTCAATTTTTTGTTACCTTCTTTCTCATTTACTCTTTCATTCACACCTCTCTTGAGCAATTTATATGTACTAGGCACTGGGGAGATAAGGAAGCTGGTGCCACTGAGCACTATGGAAGCCCACTTACATAGACTGTGGTGTGAACAGTGCGACCTTAGAACTGCGCAGTGCATGATCTGCACAAGCACAGGTAGTAGTCCTCTAAACAACATGTATCCTGCCCTGTCCCTTTGCTCTCCGCCATGTGACTTTGTAGTTCTTCCCATTAAGTGGGTGAAATGCGATTCTTCGCTCTTTGATTTTGGGTTAGACCATATATCGAGGTTGAGGACCATTACTGCCCATGTGATGCTTTTCTTTGGGCCTCTTCACCCAGCCAACAGAAAGGGTCAAGAGTGACATGTTTTGGCTTGCCTTCTTGTGCTTCTGACATTTCCATGAGAAAAACCTACTCAGGCCAGCCCACTGCTGCCAGAAAGGAGGATGAGAGATACGTGGAGCAAAGGCAGCCCAGCTGAGCCCACCTACATCAGCCAACCTCAGACACCCAAAGACACACAGTATGAGCCACCGGCTAAGCTTGCTCTATATGAGCTGACCCAAGACACATGGAAAATAATAAATGACTGCTGTTTTAAGCCACCGTTTGGGGTGATTGTTACATAGCAACATTATAAATGCAGGCAGAGTCATTGGGTGTATGGAAGGATATGGATTCAGAAGCTATTTAGGAGGCACATGTGCATGGGGGTGGGGAGCAGGAAAAGCAGAAGTGTTTACCTTGATACTTCTAACCTGAGCAAGTGGTCTGATGTTGATGTTTAACTGAACTAAGAAATATTTAGAAGACAGGTAGGTTTTTGGGGAAAGATAGTAAGTTCCACTTTGCCCATGTTGGCTTAAGATGTCTGAATGACTTCTAGGAGAAATGTCTTGTTGGGAACTGGACCTGTGATTTGCTGGGGTAATGGGTTGAATTTAAAGATGGGCCAGTTATCTTTAGTATATATTCCTATTTTTATGCGGTTAACTCATAGTGTGTGCCCCCATATTCATTTGAATCAGGAAAAATTAATCATGATGGCTTAAAAAACAATCCCAATTCATGAATTATTATGGTTCTTTACTTTGCTTGCTCTTTCTGCTCACCTGGCTACTTTCTGTTTCATTGAACATTATTAGCATCACTATCAGCAGAACTGCAGTAGAAACAAAAGTGAAATGCAAACCACTGAAATTCCCATCAGTCAGTAACTCCAGTAACCATCTATAATGCACATTTCACTTTTCCATGGTGCCTTTATCTTCCAACAGCAGAGATACTGACTATGCCAAACATTACTGAATGCTCAATATGGATGGAGAGGGGCAGAAAGGCCTAGAACAATTTGAGGATGAAATTTATTTGAGAAAATTACAGATGATTTCTGTGAGAAAAGAATACATGTTGCAGAAAGAATGTTTAGGAAAAGAGGCTGTCAGAGCAGTCAGGCAGTCCTGTTAAAAAGAACCTGCCCCACACTCAGGGTGTGCATGTGGCCATGTACCTGTGATGACGCTATTTGCTAACACTTGTATGACATTCACTGTGGGTGGGCTGGCACTATTTTTAAAAATATATATATTTTATTGAGTTTTTACAGAGAAGAAGAGAGAGGAATAGAGAGCTAGAAACATTGATGAGAGAGAAACATCGATGAGCTGCCTCCTTCACACACCCCCAATGGGGATGTGCCCGTAGGAAGTCTGCCCTTGACCAGAATCAAACCCGGGACCTTTCAGTCTGCAGGCTAATGCTCTATCCCTTGAGCCAAACCGGTTTTGGCAAGCTGGCACTTTTTTAGTGCTCTACATGTATGAACTCATTTAATCTTCACAATGATCCTAAAAAGGTGTGTGTGTGTGTGGGGGGGGGAGGATGAATTATTCTCCCCATTTTGGAGAGCAGGAAGTCGAGGCTAAAGATGTAGAGTAGCCTTTCCCAGTCAGTCCGCATCTGACTTTGTGTGTACAATCACCCCACAGCTCAAGCTCTCTGCAGTGTTCATTTCATCTCTGGCCACACTGCTACTACTTCACCTCTCTCTCCTGCTCCCCTACTTCCTTCTAACTGGCTGGCTTCTTGGCTGCCAGCCAATAACTTCATGCCTTGGACAGCCATTTACATCTCTTTTCTTCTGGCCCTGGGTTTCTGGGAAAGATTATCCAGAAACCACCTCCCCGATGGCACATGCCCAAGTGTTTAGATCTGAACACTGCCCTTTAGGGAAACTGAAACAGGCTCGCACTGCAGGTGGGAGTATCAGCGAAAGGAAAGCAGAGAGTGACACAGCAAGTTTGCAGGGTGTGAAGAGACCTGGGGAAGGAGGCAGCCTCTGAGTCTCCAGCAGTTGTCAGGGCGCTCGGTGCCGCACCGCCTCCATCAGCAGCACAAAGGTTTCCCAGAGGATGGTGACAAAGGCCTCACTGAGCCTCACGGATGAGTGAATGTTCACAGCTTTACTCAAGGGCACGATGCCCAGCCTCCGAGCAGAGGGCGGGGCGGGAAGGCGCGGGGCCAAGCACCAGCTGAGGCTCTAGCCTGGGCAGTTCCAGGTGCAGCCAACTGACCGACTCCAGAGCTCCTGCCTTTGCACGGTAAGAACCAGGGACGTGTCAGTGGCTAAAACGCTGCCCAGAAGAGGAAGGAGAATGGGTAGTGTCACTGGTATGCCCTAGCCATCGCCAGCATGTGCCCAACGCATGTGAGCCTAAAGTAAACAGGCTCTAAGAGCCACAGAACACAGCGCCACACTGTCACCGGTGCTAGGTTACACACGCCGCAGAGAAAACTGGCCTCGGTGGAGAGAGCTCAATAGGAAACCAAGTATTTGAGGAGAAGGAGAGAAAGTGTGAATAATTAATTGTCATGCAAAGCCTCTCCGCCTCCTTGGAGAAGCAGAGACGCCATGATTGTGGGATGTGCTCGGCCTTTATCAGATCCATTACATGTCTCCTCAAGGCCCTCAGGGAGCACATGTTCAGTTAGAACAAGCAGACCCAAACTGGCTGGAGACAGACAGACCTCTTCAGGGCTGGTGAGAGGACAGGAGCTGGCCACACAGTATTTAAAAAGCTTTCAAATTAGATTGTGCTTCCCCAGAGGACAAGAAAGAGTCTTTCCCATGTGATTACACATAATTAGATTTTTCCTTTCATAATGTAAAACAAAAACACTGTAAGTACGGCACAAGTTCAGGCCTTCTCTGAGGCAGAAAGTGCACTGTCAATCTGAGTATTTGTTACGTGTCCCACCCTAATATTTCACTTTTCCTATATATCCTTTTTTTGGTCTCTTAAATCTAGCAGAAAATAATTTAGACAATAACAGCCATGTATTAAGCTCTTATTATTTGCCAGACACTGTTCTAATACATGTATTATCTCACTTAATCTTTAAAACAACACCATGAGCCCTGGCTCAGTGGATAGAGCAATAGCCTGCGGACTGAAGGGCCCTGGGTTTGGTTCCGGTCAAGGGCACGTGCTAGGCTTTCAGGGTTTGGTCCCAGTCGGGGGCATGCAGGAGGCAGCTGATCAGTGATTCTCTCTCAAAATTGATGTTTCTCTTTCCCTCTTCCTCTTCCTTCCTCTCTGAAATCAATACAAATATATTAAAAAAAACCAACACACACCATGATGCAGGTTAAATGTTAAACTGACTTGCCAAAGGCCATCTGGGGTCTCTCTTCTCACCAGTTGCTTTCCCACCTCTCAAGTCTGCCCTCTTTATGTCCACCCTGACCTGAACCTCAGGCTACTTGGTTGGGCTCTGAAATTGGGACTTAAATCCTTCAGGCAATGTGGGCGGGAGATTCCGCTGTGAGTGGACTGACCATTATGCCTGGGCAGTTCCTGAAAATTCCTGGCCTGCAGGGACATCCTAAGCTTGAGTGTGGTGTAGGAGATTGAGGTCCTTCTGCCTGTTGCCATCCTGATGCTGGATCTGCATTGAGTATCTCAATGCTGCCTGCACCAGAACCCCTTGCCATCACTCTTGCCTCCTGGGGCTTCATGCCATCCTTGCCTACAACGCTGTCTCTAGCTGTCCGGTGCCTGCCAGACTGGCCCTCCTCTAAGAATTGGAAAACTGGTATGTCTCCAAACACACTTCCTTCCAAACAGCAGGCATAGCTAATCGAAGGTCCAAATCTCTCATTCCAAAGGGAATGCCTCACCAAGTCTCAGCATAGGACACGCTCAGCTACCTCTTTCTAGAATTTTTGGGCAATGACTGATGTCATTGTCATTTTATCCGTAATATTATCACTGACAATTTGTAGTTCAGATGCAATGGTTTATTTAATCAAGGAATGTTTATTGTAAACCTATTATGTGCTGGGCACTGTAGGATACAGTGATGACTAAAAGGATCTCTGCCTTCCTAAAACATATAATCTAGTGGAGGAGATGGACAGTAAGCAAACAAACAAACGTATAAAATAAAGTAGGGAGCTGAATGTAAGAGACACTTTACTGGATGGACCCATGTTCAATGTGGGCGTAATAAGAGGTTTCCAAGGCAGCAGACATAACCATTTACCGTCAACTAAATACATTCTCAAGTAGCATTCTAGTGCCATAAGTACCGCCAGCACCTTTAGTGTCCCCTAAGGAAGCTAACAGAGCCTGAACAAGAGTACCTCCAGCTGCTGCAGGATGCCTGGTTTGGGGAATTGGGCCCTGGAGCCTGGCTTGAGACCCTCGAAGCTCATATGCATGAGGTCAAACAAACTCCTTAAAGGTTGAATAAAATTATTTGCATTTACAAAGATACCCCACTCTGTGGCACTGAGCAGTTCAGAGGCTTGGACACTGGTCTGTCATCCAGACCCACATGACTCAGTGGCAGTAAACCCAGGTGAGATGGAGGATCAGATATGCAACACAGACATGCCCAGGGCACAGGCTGACACAGTGAAGAATGATTAGGATAGAAAGCAGGAGGCAGGGGGACCTCAGAATGACAATGAACACAAACCCACTGCTTTGCCATAAGAGGGCCAGCCTCCCCCAGGAAGCTGCCTTCCCAGAATGCCCGAAATAAATGGTCTCTGAAAGGGGCTCTCAAATTCTTCCCCTGAGAGTCTATTCATCTGGAATATAATGAATAACCTGCCTTCATCTCTTAGCAGTTTTTTTAGAAGCCAGTTCCTTGAACCTCTGGACTAATGAGGGAGGGGGTTGTGGCAGGGGGGGCAGAAGGAGGGTGGAATGAGGCAATCCCCTTTGTCCCTGCCAATACTTAAATGAATTCTCAGACTTTCTTAATTCTTTTTAATATATATATATATATATATATATATATATATATATATATATTATTGATATTTTACAGAGAGGAAGGGAGAGAGATAGAGAGCTAGAAACATCGATGAGAGAAACATCGACCAGCCGCCTCCCGCACCCCCCCCCCCCCACCGGGGATGTGCCCGCAACTAATGCACATGCCCTTGACCGGAACCGAACCCAGGACCCCCCAGTACACAGACCGATGCTCTATCCACTGAGCCAAACTAGTCTCGGCAGACTTTCTTAATTCTTAGTAATTTTATAACTTGGACAAGGCTGTTGGTTGACCTGCAACTTTGGGCTGTGAAAGTCCCGGTGCTAGCTCCAATGTGAAGTTCAAGTTAGGTGCAGGGTTGGGAATAGTGGGAATCTTGGGCAATAAGGTGATGTGCAGAGTTTTTAACATGATGGATCTGAACTGTGTTCATCATGTAGAAAATGAGATTCTCTTCTCCCAGTCTGAATTCACAGAACTTTCCTCCAATTGAAGAACGGAATATCGGCTGACCTGATTAGACCCAACCTGTATCTTCATTTGACAGAGGAGAATATGGAATCTTTGTGCTCCTTGGCCACACTCTCAAGCTACTGGAAAAAGCATGGCTTTGCTGTAGCTGTGGTTATTGGACTTCCCTCTCAGTTTCCATCACCACTTGGAAACAATGTCTGAGATCTAGAGTTTCTTGAGCTCATTCTGGATCCAGGACACTTTAAGAACAAAATACTATAGAAATGAAGGCAGATACTTCAGATACTCTGCATTTTCTCCCACTTAGAAATGAGACATTCATTTTACTTTAAATGTATTTCCAAGCTCCATTCAGAAACAAACCTCTGATGAGAAGAGGAAGGGGAAGGAAGCATGAACCAAAGAGTAGAGACAAAGACACTTTAAATCCTGAGATTTAAAAGACCTGAATTATGGAGGTGGATCAGGAGTTTGACAGGTTATTAGGTGGAGACTATACAAATGCAGCTGGAAACACTAAACATACCTACCATAGTTATTTAAGTATTTAGGAATATAATGATTTTGAAAATGTATGAGAAGGTAACACAGGCCAGACACACACCAATGTCCAATGCTTAATAATGTTCTAAGACTCTGTGCACAAAAGCTAAAGGGTTCAAAATGACTAAAGTATCTAGTATTTTACACATAATTCTTTCTTCTACTCTAATTCTGCATCTTTCTAAACCACGTTATGTCTTGTCATTTTCATCAGCAGCAAAGCATCCTAACAGAGTCAGAACTTCAATAAAGTTCTGTAGATTTGGACACGAGGCAGCAGGGCTTCTGAACAACAGGATTAGAATATCCATCTTGTTTTAAGAAGTAAAGTGCATTTGTCAAAGCAAAACAGACACAAGAGGAGGATGTTAGCCAAAACCTGAGCCAAGGATTTGCTCATCAAGGAGCTCCAGACTTTTCAGTCTTACACTAGAGCTAGCAGGAGGAATCCTCACAATTACAGTAATTAACATTTAATTTTAAGTGGGATTTATGCTGGCAGGATGTTGAGAAATCAGATGAACAATGATTCGCTATTACAACCCTTCTAGGATAAAAACACCATTTATGCTTAGAAAGCACACCGGGAATGCAGAGTACTCAGTGCTAGCAATGGAGAGACTGGGGCCTTTGGGCTCATTTTTTTTTTTGGGGGGGGGGAGCTAATATCCAATAAATAATTAAATCCAATAAATAAATTAAAATGTTTTGCCAATTTGAATATGACACTGACAAGTCCCTGGTCCTTGTTTCCATAGGATATATGTACCATGCAGCCTATCAGAAGAACAAGCTTGCCGAAACCGGTTTGGCTCAGTGGTAGAGCGTCGGTCTGCGGACTGAAAGGTCCCGGGTTCGATTCCGGTCAGGGGCATGTACATTGGTTGCGGGCACATCCCTGGTAGGGAGTATGCAAGAGGCAGCTGGTCGGTGTTTCTCTCTCATCGACGTTTCTAGCTCTCTATCTCTCTCCCTTCCTCTCTGTAATATATCAATAAAATATATATTTAAAAAAAAAAAAGAAGAACAAGCTTACTGAACATGACTAGGAAATTAAAGGCGGGAGAGGAAGTTAGTCCAGCCCCTCATTTTACAGATGAGGTCAGACTACTTGCCCATGCCAACCAGTTAGTGGCAGGTCTAGAAAGAGAATGAACATCTCCCAACTCCCAATGTGGGGCTCTCCCCTTTGCACCTGCGCTGCCCTCGCTCTGCAGTGCCCAGTCCCGCTGACAGTCCCAGGACTGCAACGCAGGAGGAGACATGGTCCCTTCCAGAGCTCACAGCCTAGCTGAGGAAGCAAGATGCTCACTCACACCCGAGAAATATAGGAGAAACGTAAAATGGGAGATGTTAAATTCTAAAGGATATAGTGGATGAATGTCAGAGAAAAGGGGAACCAAAGTTCCCAATTTTCTTATTGCCTGTGGCCCTCCACCCACAGAGTCTGGGCTGTTTACAGCTTCCGGGAGAGTGGGGGCAGATAGACTCATTAGTCAAGTTTCTGTACTTTTAAAATCAGCGTGGAAGAAACACTCTTGAAGACTCTCTATTGCAAGGCCTTGGTTTGGGAGACAGACAGGCTTTCTGAACAAACAACCTGGAGCAGAAGGCTCAGTCCATGAATGGAATGCAGAGAATGTGTGATGCTGCAGGGGCAGCTCTTCCAGCTCAGGAGATGTCCACCTTGGGCTTCTGGTGAAAGAAGACTGGAAGGGACCTGACCAAAGTCCCTTCAGGAAGGATCATGCGATGGACTTCTCCTGGCCGACCCTGCAGTGGTAGATCCCGGAGCATAGCAGCTCTGGGCCTTCACTTGCCAGGGTGAGCTGGCTACTCAAGACTGAAGTTCAGCTCAATTACAGAGAAATGTAGCAGTTCTAGTTTTATACCTGAACATGGGACTGTGAAGACCCTTACAGAGTTTTCTATGGGTAGCATTAAATGTTATAATCCCACACCTGGTGATCCACAGTGAGATCACCATTCCACAGAAAGACTTCCAACTTCTCAGTCTAGATTATCTGTGATCCCCACATATTTTAGCCAAATTATGTTCAAGCCTGAAATGTTAAATATGGAACTACAGAGGAAGCCCAATTCCCCGGATAGTAGTCAAAGGAAAGATTTCTAACAACCATTCTGGTTACAAAGAAGAAAAAATCAATCTTCCAAGCACAGGTGGAATAGCTCAGCTATGCTACCTTTTTGTACCAGTAACAATGTCACAAGATGGAAGGGTGAGCTAAAAATAAAAGGGGAAGCAGGTGGAACATACTTCCCATTCTATATGCAGTGTATTGTACAAAACAAACTTAATAAATGCCGAGGAAGGAGAGAAGGTTCACAAAGAAGGAAGGAAGACTGATGGGATCCTCTTCACCTTTCTAGTCTATTCTGAGTACTGTACCCCTTAGTGGATAGGAACTTTCTTTGCACAGCATCCCCCAAATATTTCTAACATGTTACCCCCCAGAGATAAACAGCAACAATATTGACGGTGAAGAAAGACAGAAATTATCTACTGGAGTGGGGAATACTTTCCATACAGCCTGTGAAGAGCACTGATGACTTTGCTATGGCTGATGTTGCCTCCTGAGGTGGGAGCATGTAAAGGTACCTTTGGAGTATGACCTGGCCATAGGGATCAGCAATTTCACTTGTAGGAATTTATTCTGTGGAAATGATGAAGGAATACATATAATGACTTAGTACAAAGATATTCCTGGCAATGCTGTTTATTAATATGAACATAACCTATAGGACCAACAATTCACCAGGGCACTGGTGAATAAAGTCTGGTGCAGAAAGATCTTAATTCAATACTGAGATATTCAAACTACTGCAGAAATTTACTGATACATAAAGATGTTCACAATATTCCTAGTTAAAAAAGAGAAAGTTAGACTATAAAACTTTACCATATCATATTTTTATAATAATATGTGTCTATATGACTATAGATGCTCAGAACAAACAACCTTATAAAGGTAGACACCAAATTATAAATACTGGTTCTTTCTGGATGGTAGGGTTCTGAGTCTTCTTTTTTTTTTTGCTGATCTGTATTTTCTGACTTTTCTGTATTAAGCACACATTGTCTGGATAATAATTATTATTTGAAACTGAGAAAAACACCAGGCTTGTCAGGGGAATATGCAGTGGCAGCTTCTCGCTTTTGTTTCTCTCTGGGGGATCCTGACAACCCTGGTAGACCATGTCACTTAAGCTGCTCAGGGAAAATATAGTCTAAGAAATCTGCCTTCATTTCTCTTTCATATCCTGGATAGAAACTGACACCTTCTATGTAGTTGAAGTCACACAATGAAATCCCATCTTTAAAGCTAGAAGGACTACACCGTATATATATATATTTGAAAACAGCAGCAAAGCATCAAAGGAGTTGTCCGAATGGTACACTTCCTCAGCCTTTGATTTCCTGATGCATATCTTTGGTTATTGCTTTTTTCTTATTAACTATGAAATAGCAATATATTTTAGTTTTTAAAGTTCTGGGCAGCTGATGAAATGTGGAGTGAGCAGATATTCCAGCTGGTATTTTGTGGCTCTCAGGCTGTGGCTAGCCCTCCCAGACCTACCCAAAATAACGCTCAGGACTGTTTATTAGTGTCACCTGTACGCTATAAGCTAAATGGCCCCCTCACTAAGAGGAAGGTCCAGGAATACCAGTTTCAAACCTGAAGCCTTCCTTGCCACAGAAAGCTTCGATGCTTAGGAGCACGGGAAGAGCCTCTGGCAGCAGGGCCCTCTCTCCGTGGTTAGGGAAAGCTGGGACAAGGCCAGAGCATTCCGAGGAGGAGGGAAGCAGCCCTAAGAGTCCTCTCCCACACAGCAAAGGAGCGGCAGCTGTAGGTGTACCACATGCCCCCTGCCAGGCAACGGGAAAGGTGCTTCTGAGTAACTTTAATCCTACAGTCACTTTGGAAGGCAGATGCTGTTTGATATACACAAAGGAGGACAGATGGGACAAGGAAATCCGGTTGATCCATCCACATGTACAACATCTTAGTGGTTTGTGATGGGTCTCTGCAGCTATGGCTGCACAGCATGAAGGTCCGTGACAACATCATTCGACACAAGGCTGATCCTGAAGAGCCTGCTGGGTTGCAGGGTTATTCCAGCTGTGCCCCAGCTCACCCTGAATCTCCTCTGAGAACAGTTCTGCATGCGAACATGACTGTTGTACCAAACATGATCTTAAACATAACAAAAATGGAAATAGTTCTTATTTGGGGTTCATTTCCTGGAAGTTGCACACTCAAGTGCTCTGAGCTCCAGTGGCGAAGTGGAAATTCAAAATCCTAAATTTTCCTACATTTGGAAATAAGTATACCACTTCCCTGATGTTTTGCTTTGCTTAATGTTGCCTGTTGGGTTTACAAGAGTATATCACACAACATGGTTAGTATTACCAATAAGGTCTTTGAAAACTGAGGAAGTAGAAAATAAAAGTAGTGATGGACTTGAACTGAGATACTTAAAATACTTGCCTAGTCTGTCCCTAAAGATTGTATTACTATCCATAGCTACCTTTGTTTACAAGGCTATATTCTAAGTTGCCAACTATGTGCTAATTGCAAAATTAAGCATGCTCAGTGGCTAAAATTATTCTTCATAAGGTTAATGAATAGACTTAAGTTTTGCCAAATCTTATTGAGTAAGACTCTGAAAATCATAACGAGGAAGGTACTGTACACAGAAGAATAAAGTGTAAACTGTGAAATTTACAAGTGGATCAAAGTTTAATTGGCTACTACCACTTCCAAAATACTGATCTTCCTTAATTTTTTTTTTAATTTCAAAGAGGAAGGGAGAAATAGAGAGATAAAACACATCAATCATGAGAGAGAATCATTGATCAGCTGCCTCCTGCACACTGCACACGGGATGGAGCCTGAAACCCAGGCATGTGATCTGACCGGGAATCAAACCATGAGCTCCTGTTTCACAGGTTGACACTCAACCACTGAGCAACACTGGCCAGGCCTGCTCTTCCTTTTTAGTGGCATGATAATACTGGCTCTAAAATGAATAATATCTGTCAATAAAGTATCATCTCCTCTAATAAAAACAGAAAGAAAATAATATTTCATTATCCCAAATGAGAATTTAGCTCTTAGATATTGAGATACAGATCATATATATTCAAATATTCCCCATCTGTCATATTCTTCAGTATGTGATCGTATCTTTTCAATGTGTCGCTTTTAAAACTCCTTACATTTGTTTGTAAATTAAGTCACAAGGGCTTGTCTTTTCCTCCATGCTGAGGGGAAGCACAGATGTGGCCAAAGATACAACCAAGACATATTTTTCTTCAGTATCCTGAAACTGCAAGGAAATGATGAAACTACTGAGGAAGGAAAGGGAGAAGACAGCTTTTATGTGGAAAGATACTGTTAAAAAAGGAAGCTCCAGGAAGCAAGGAGGTCCTCCTAGACAAACAGCAAAGCAGAACCGATAAGTCCCCATGGTGGCTCTGACCAGCTACAGGGCCTTGCAATTAACCAAGACACTTGTCTTTCCTATTTGAAAGTCACCTGACCCTTTGAACCTCGACATTAGAGTGTGTCAGCTGGACCTAGTCTGGGCTGCCCTCAAAGCAGGTCGCTGACCCTAAGAACGAGGAGGGGACAGAACTCCACTGGACTTCTGCACTGTGGAAGCTCAGGGCCAGCAGGGAGGAGTAGGCAAAAAAGGAGGAAGCCACTTGAGTTGCTGGAAAGGCAGGCCAAGAAACAAGGAAAAGAAGCTAGGGGGAACAGGAAGGCGGGCTTTCTGTCCTCGGCCACAGCAGCGAGAGGAGCTGCCGCCCTCGTGCCCATCCATCTGCAGTGGGTGGTTTTTCAGGGCTGCTCCAGCTTCAGAGATCAAGAGGAACAACCTGAGTACACATGGAACCCAGTCACCTGAGGCCTGAAATTCCTTCCCCGCAAGACTGTGGGCATGGAGCTGGCGGCCAGAAGCCAAGGTGTGGCGGTTGTCATGAAGTAGAAATGGGTCAGTGAAAGCCACCACCTCCTAATGCAAAGCACTATCAACCAGGGCGCCGGCCATCCTGGGCAGCATCCTGCATACGATCCCAAGATCAAGTACCGCTGTCTCCTGCACACGGCCTCCATCCCCAGAGCCAGCGCCATCCCGGGGGGGCTAGAAGCCCGTGATGGTGAAGAGGAGGTGGGCCTTCCCCACCAAGAGTTCCTGAACACCCCACCCCCCCAAAAAAGCCAACTGTCTTAAAAAATATATATGTATATATGTATATATATTTAGGAAAGCGAGAATCTGAGCAGGGCAGGTTAAAGGAGATTCAGGGACTCCCACCCAGCATGGCGTGTGTCTTTCTGGCACAGGTTGGGAGGTGCTCCTGGATTCAGATCCACCGAACACATTCTTCATGGCTGTTTCTCTACAGTTTCAGGCTGGGAGAATTCTCAGGGCAATGACAAGGGCCCTATGCCACTTCAACTGATTTTTTATCATTTATGCTTTAAAAAGTATGAAGGGATACAAAACGGCAAAGCATTCCTGCTGGCACCAAAGTTCAGAAGGGTTAGTCACACGGTTAGTGACTAAGCTGAGTGTTGAGATGGAACAGTTTTAGGGCGTACAAGAGGAGGGCAGATAGAGAGCAGTCTCAGATAGAGAGCACTCGTTCACTCGTTGACCACTTCTATTGGCATCCCTCTGGGGCTAGAGAGACTCAAGAAATGTCATACTCTCCTAAAAATACCATTTTAAAGCTCCCAACATCTTCTAAGAGTAGTTCTCCAAGAATGATTATAATCTTTATTTCAATGTAAGTAGTCAGTCCTACGTGATGGTAGTTTCATTAGCATTATGTGGCACAGTTGATTTTATTTCCTAGTATAATTATTGTTTTCCTTTTATCCTGTTGATAAAACTTCCCCTTTTTATTTAAATCACTAAAAAAATAAAAATAAAAAAAGAATGCAAAGTGTACATAGTGGCTTCATGATCTTCTTACCAGAATTCTGGACAAACAATCTAAAATTCTGAGTTTAAATTAAATTCATCTTTCTTGGGAAATATGATTTATTGAAATCTCCTGAGGGCTAACAGTGTGTTTGCTTTGTAGGAAGCATGAAGGAAAAACCTGCCTGCACCATCAATCTAAAAAGGCAAATGGACCAGTTGCAACTAGAAAAACATTCACCCCACAAAAACAAATCATCCATTAAAGAAGCCCCCTCAGCCACTTTCCCAACCTCGAGTTGGAAGTGAAATGAGATACAGTCAGTAGTAATGCAATTCCATGATCCACGAGGCTGAGGAAAAACAGGATGCCTGGCTCTCCATGTGCCGTCCCCAGCCCCATACCTTGTCCATTTTTTTTCCCTAGGGGAGGGGGATTAAAAAGCAGCAACCGCCCCTCACCATAATGTCTCTACTGCTACCAACTACAAGCAACTCACAGTACAGAAGGTCAGCAGGCTCAGTCTAAACAGCACCTCAATTTGATACTAATGCTAAGGGCCATCGGAGAGGGTGCACATCCTAGACTCTATTCAGGGACAAAGAAAAAAGGCACAGATTCCTCGATGCTTGACTCCTTCCCTCCTCTCCTTCTCTCCTTCATTCCTTCTCTCTGTTTAGAGGAGTTTCTAAGACATTCACATCTTAGCATCCTGGAGCTTCTGAAAATGTCCTTAGAGGGCATCCAGCCTCATTCCACAGAGGAGAAACAGATGCGCAGAGAAGGTAGCTGATTTGTCTGAGAGCACACTGCTCACTCAGGGCGGAG
Source organism: Vespertilio murinus (assembly GCA_963924515.1). Lineage (NCBI taxonomy): Eukaryota > Metazoa > Chordata > Mammalia > Chiroptera > Vespertilionidae > Vespertilio > Vespertilio murinus. Next base: position 82,732,679 of record OZ004707.1, on the reverse strand, counting down.
CCAGGACTAAGATGTAGGACACTTAAATCTACACCTCTGCTCTTGCACTTTGTCTTGGTGATGATCTCTCTTCTTTTCCCACCAGGGGCAGACAGCATGAGGAAGCAGCCCCTGCTTTCTGAAGCAAAAGACGACTGAACAGAGTGACTGTTGTTACTGACGAAGCTTTTCTGACAATTTTGGTAAGGACGAAAGCCAACCGCGGGGGCACAGACTCACCCTAGCTCTCCCCAAGGAAGCGTTTGTGTCCCTGTGAACTCAGGAACAAATGAGGAAAGGAATACCATGGGAATGTGGAGTAAGAACCACTTGCAGACAGAAAAAAATCATTTCCTAACAGTGAATCGCCAGAACCAATGCTCAAATACCAGTCAGGAATCAGGAATTATCCAGAAACAAGCGATTGGGTGTAAAGAGGCTGACTGGGGACAGTGGGATGCAATGAGGTGCAGGAGCTGCTCTAGGACTGATAAGTGGGAACTGGTCACACAGGGCGCAGGCAGCAAGTCAGCTGTGAAGGGAGAGTGACCCTGGAACAGAAACATTCAGGATAGATAGTAACCATATTAATTTTCTCCCTATTTACTCATCTGAGTGCGATTGTATAGAAATGCTATGTGTATTTATTGATTTTTAGAGAGAGGAATGGAGAGAGAAAGAAACATCAGTGGGAGAGAAACATCAGTTGGTTGCCTCCAGGGATCAAAATCACAACCCAGGTATGTGCCTGATGGGAAATCAAACCTTTTGGTGTAGGAGATGATACTCCAACCAACTGAGCTACACTGGCCAGGGTGATAAAATGCTACATTTTAAATCTACTTGGAAGAAATTTTTTTATTATTGCAGCTCTGTTGAACTTATGTTTTAAAGAATAGATTTAAAACTGTAGACTTAAAAAAAAATTTGTTTTCTTTTTGGAAAGGGCCCACTCTATTATTATCTTTCCTGGCTGCTTAAGGGCCTTCTCCTGAGAATTGGTGTGGCCAGGATTTATGTTCCTGGCTGGGAGGAAATGCAGGCCAGGCCACATACTGGGCAGAAGCAGCGAGGGGCTACCTGTATGCACTCACCCCTTCTTCCTGCCCAGAACAAGAATATAATGGCTATACTAGAGGCAGCTGTTTTGTGACTCTGAGGCAATCCTGAGAATGGAAGCCAAAAGTTAAGATGGTGTAGTACAGTGTTTCCCAAACTTCTCTCATGATAAGAATCACTTGGTGGAGTTGTTAAAATACAGATTCCTGAATCCCAACTAAGAAGTGCTGAACTAAGCTTAGAGCACTAGTTAAGTATACAATTTTACCTATATGTTTCCAAAAATTCTAGTTTAGTACTCCTTAGTTGGGATTCAGGAATCTGTATTTTAACAACTCCACCAGGTGATTCTCAGCATGAGAGAAGTTTGGGAAACACTGGTGTAGAATAATGACCGAAGGAGCTTCTATACCACATTGGCACTGCATCCTCTGGACTTCTTTTATTTTTAATGTTAGAGGAAAAGAAACCCCTATTTATTCAAATCTTTTATTTTCCTCTATTATCTGTAGCCAGATACATGTCCTAACTAAAATATGAAACACATAAATATACATCCTCACTTTAAAGGAGCTCTGACATTGAGAGAGTGAAGTCATGGAATATTTAAAGAGAAAAGAAAGTAATAAAAGGCTATTGATCCCAGTTGCACCAAGAAAAATTTCAGCTCAGAGATTGCAATAAAAATAACGGGGAGGAAAACATCCCAAAACAAATTACCCGTTTCCCTATCAGGAGAGGTGCTTTGTTGTGACCCAGAGGACTGATTTGAGAGCTATGAATTGAGAAAAGGCTTTGGACAAGTGTTTTATACAAACCATTCTTTAAAAATATATAGCCTCTGATAGTTGAAGAGAGCATTCTCTGATGTTAGGAATGCAAAAGCTTCAGGGAGTAAATGCAAATCACGAAAGCGTTATTCTCATTATTACTAATGGCTCTTAATAACTAAAGGGCAATTCTGAGTCTCCAGTTGGCTGAAATAATCAGAAATTGCTCCTTGTATCCATGCTAATAACTAATATAACTTGACACTAAATATAATTTAAGATATACAGCTTTCTGCACACTCTTATTGCAAAGGAAAACCAAGCCAGAACATCAGTAAAAAGAATAACCCAATTAAGTGTGTTTCCAATTGGGAACTATTTAGAATTGAGAGTTTAACCGGATAGTGAGATAATAAATATTGAACTGTTTTGTCCTGATTAAAAAGATCAGGATTTTACCATAAGACATCCTTTTTGTTATTTTAAAATAAGTGTTTAATCAATCTGAATGACTACGGTCTTTTATACAGTGATCTTAATCACTGTAAATTGTTCAAGGCCTCATTTCCCATGAATAGATTCACATTTGTGATTTAATATTTAATACCGAGGCAACTTTTTCTATACTCAGAATGTGTTTATAGAGAAAGTCCCAATAATTTTTAACCATATATAATAATTATAATGAGGAAATTTGCCCAACAGATCCACCCCCAGGACCCAATAAATGTGCTCTGAGCCATTAATACTTTAGCAGGTATTTGATAAATGTTTGTTGAATGAATGGGTTGCCTCAGATTGCTCAGAGAAGATGTTTTAGAAGCATTTGTGCTAATAAAGCCTGAGCTAGTTCCTCCAGGCTGAATTCCCATAGGGAAAGTAGTGGCATATCTAGTCCTGCAACAAGGAAAAAACAAATTCTCCTGAGAAAGTCTCTACCTCTAGAGTTAGAGGATGTATTATTGTTAAGAATACCTTCGGTAAGTCCTACTGTAAAAACAAGGGTCACACAGATGACCTTCTCTACATGCATAGATGGGACTGATGCCAAGGGACTGTGGAACCATTCTGAAGGGCATTTAAACCATACTTACTGCTGGTGGAGGATATGTGGCTGTAGTCAGACCTGAAACACAAAACCTTGGTATTAGTAGGATGAAAATTTTTTTCTTTATCCCAATAATTTCTCCAAGCTACAATTTTAAAGTCAGTGGCAAGTAGCATATAGCTAATAAAGAAATGCCACAAATTAGAAACTATAGTGTTAGCATTGCTTGTGCAAAATAAATTTGTCTAAATTTGAAAGCAAAACTTTAAAGGCACTTTAGAAATCAGGGATCTTTTAGGTTTTGGTCAAGATGGTGGGATAGGTAGATGCTGCACTCACTTTCTCTCATGACCACTTCAAAATTACAACCAAATTATAGAACAATCAGTCTGTATAATCATCTGAAGAACAGCTGAACAGAAATCCTATAACTAAGGATTATATGTGGCAGAAGCCACACAGAGATGGGTAGGAAGGGTAGAGACCAAAACAGGTTGACCCTGCACCCATCTGTGGGGATTGAGAATCTGAAGGGATATTTCAGCTGCAGAGGTCTCCCCTTAGAAGCAAGGGGCTTCAGCCCCACCCCACGTCCCTATCCTGGAACATCAATGCCAGAAGAGTAGCTCACATAACATCTGGCTGTGAAAATCAGCAGGGATTCCATTCTTTGAGGTAGTTGGAAGGCTGTCCTCTTAAAGGGCCAATGCACAACTCTCACTCACTCAACAGGGCACTAAACTTGGGCTTCCAGAAGGGGCAGTATATCAGAGAGTGCCACAGATATACAGGGAGAAAGTTAGTTGGATGACTTCAGGGCAAGGGCTGGAGGGACGACCGCCTCTCTTCCTGTTTTGAGCCCGCCCTGCACACAGCCTAAGCTGAATCTACATTAGCCAGGTGAACTCCACTAGCTCTCGCCTGACTTCCTGAGATACATGCCTATCTAACTTGCACAAGACCCTGAATAACTGCAGCAATATTGAGAAAGAAGCACAAAGTTGGAGGGATCACAATACTCGATATCAAATTGTACTACAAAGCCACTGTAATCAAAACAGTCCGGTACTGCCACAAGAACAAGCATATAGATCAGTGGAATAGAACAGAGAACCCAGAAATCAACCCAAGCCATTATGCTTTGACAAAGGAGACAAGAGTATACAATGGAGTAAAGACAATCCCTACAATAAATGGTGAGGGGGAAATTGGACAGGTACATGCAAAAAATGAAACTAGACCACCCACTTAAAATATACTCAAGAATAAACTCAAAATGGATAAAAGATTTAAATGTAAGTCACAAAATAATAAAAATCCCAGAAGAAACCATAGGCAGCAAAATTTCACATGTCTATTATAGCCATATGTTTGCTAATACATATCCAAGGGCAAGGGATACAAAAGAAAAAGTAAACAAATAGAATTACATCAAACTAAACATTTCTGCACAGCAAAAGAAACCAAAAAGGGATCCCACTGAATGGGAGAACATATTTGGCAGTGATACACCTGATAAAAGGTTAATTTCCAAAATATCTAAAAAACTCATACAACTTAACAAAAGGAAGACAAACCAATTTAAAAAGATTCAAAGAACTTTAATAAACACTTCTCCAAAGAAGACATATAGAGAACCAAGATGGTGGCACAAGTCAACAGAGATACATGCCACCTCCCACAACCACATCAAAATTACAACTAAAATACAGAACAACCATCTTTCAGAACTGCCTGAGATCTGGCTAAAGGGAAGTGCCACACATAGAGAAATAAAGAAAAAAGCACACCAAGACTAGTAGGAGGGACAGAGGCACAGAATGAGCTTGTCCTGCACCTATGTGCGTCATTTTTTTCCAGTCAAGTGGGATATCTTGACTGCGAGGCCTCCCATGAGGAGCAAGGGGTCCCAGCCTCACACCAGGCCCCCAGCAAGTGTTCCATGGCTAGGAACAGAAGCCCCTGTAACTTTGGGCTATAAAAACCAGCAGGGATTGTGGCCGAGTGACAAAGAGGCTGCTAGAGACCCAATAGTTCCTCTTAAAGGGCTGGCACGTGAACTTACACAGTTCAGCTCTCTCTGAGCTCCAGCACTGGGACAACAGCTCGGGGGAATCCAGGGACATAAAGGGGGAACTGGATCATCTAACATCAGAGCAAGAACTCTCGGATGACTTTCTCCCAGACAGGGGTGCTCAAAGGGGTCATTGTTACTGTGCTGACACCTACCCCATCACAGAGCTGACTGGCAGCCTAGTCTAAGTGGCTAACACTGTTTCACCAACCTAGTGATTCACTGACACCCTGCCCCATCCAATTTGCAGCCCCACCCAAGATGCTTGCAGTGGTCTTTTCAAATAATTGGCCAGTTCTGGCTTAGGCTTCAAATTTCCCTAAAATCTCTCAAGAAAGCAGCATTTGACATCAGCCTTCCCCATACGTATCAATAAGTGGTGGCCATCTACAGGTTGATCTGTGGCTCCGGCCAGGTTACCCCAGGCAGGGGCTGACTTTACACCTCCTGGGAGGCTCCAGACCAGTGCACCTAGTGGACAACTCAGACCATACCAGATTACAACTCTACACATCCATAAGTGACACACTCAAAAGGCAGACTCAGTGAGCACCAAAGCCCCACTGAAGCAAGTCCTGCTCTATAGGGGTGTTTCTGCATGACAACTCTTCCACTTTAGTCACAGTGGTCCTCATAGTCAACTGGTCTAGAGGTCAATTTCTCTCAGTGACACCAACAGCAGTTAAGGCTCAACTACAACATGACTGTGTACACAGGCTACACAGAGGTGCACCTAGAGTGAGTGCCCAGCTCAGGTAGGTGGCTTGTGAGGCTGAGCCACTGGGCCCTATAGGACACCTATTATACAAAGACACTATACCAATTCCAGGAGACATAGCAGCTCTACCTAATACATAGCAACAAACACAAGGAAGCAACCAAAATGCAGAGACAAAGAAACGTGTCACAAATGAAAGAACAGAAGAAATCTCCAGAAAAAGAACTAAATGGAATGGAAGCAAGCAAACTACTAGATACAAAGTTCAAAACAATGGTTATAAGGTTGCTCAAGGATCTTAATGAGCAACTTAGTAACAACTTCAAGGAACTTAGTGAGAACATCAATGACATAGAAAAGAACCAGTCAGAAATGAAGGATATACTAACTGAAATAAAGAATGATTTATAGGGATTCACCAGTAGAGTAGAAGAGTCTGAGAATCAAATAAATGATTTGGAATACGAGGAAGCAAAGAACATCTAAGCAAAAGAGAAAAAAAATTATCCAACAATCAGAAGATAGTGTAAGGAGCCTTGGGAACAATTTCAAGTGTATAAACATTCACATTATGGGAGTGTCAGAAGGAGAAGAGACAGCAAGATACCGAAAATCTATTTGAAGAAATAATGACAGAAAACTTCCCCTACCTGGTGAAAGAAATAGATTAACAAGACTTGCAGAGTCCCAAATAAGAGGAACCCAAAGAATCCCACATCAAAACACACCATAATTAAAATGCCAAAGGTTAAAGACAAAGAGAGAATCTTAAAAGCAGCAACAGAAAAGCAACTGAAGGAGAAGAAGAATAAGAAGAGATAAAAATATAAATAAAATACATATCTATAAATAATTAAATCTAAAATAAAAAATGAATAAGGAATCTAATGAACAAAATAAACTGATGAAAAAAATAGAACCAGAGGCATGGAAACATGGAACAGACCGACAAATATCAGAGGGAAAAGGGGTCGGGGCAAGAGATTAACCAAGGAACTTATATGCATATATGCATAACCCATGGACACAGATAATAGCATGGTGAAGACCTGGGATGGGATAAGAATCAGGTGGTGGTGGGCAATGGAGGAAAAAAAAAAGGAGAACATCTGCAATATTCTCAACAATTAATATTTAAAAACAAAAAGGATGCTGAAACTGGTTGGGCTCAGTGGATAGAGCATCGGTCTGTGGATTGAAAGGTCCCAGGTTCAATTCCGGCCAAGGGCATGTACATTGGTTGCGGGCACATTCCCAGTAGGGGGTGTGCAAGAGGCAGCTGGTTGATGTTTCTCTCTCATCAATGTTTCTAGCTCTCTATCCTTTTCCCTTCCTCTCTGTAAAAAATCAATAAAATATGTTCTAAAAAACAAAATAAATAAAAACAAAAAGGATGGCATACTGATGGTCAAGAGACACATGAAAAAAAGCTCTAAGTCACTAATTATCAAAGCAATGCGAATTAAAAGGACAATTAAGTATCATCTTACACCTCCCAGAATGGCTACCATCAACAAAATGAATCACAAGTGCTGGTGAGGATGTGGAGAAAGGAGAACCCCAGTACACTGTCGGTGGGAATGCAGACTGGTGCAACCACTGTGGAAGACAGTATGGAGTTTCCTAAAAAACTGACCCAGTGATCCCACTTCTAGGAAAATATTTTAAGAATCCTGAAACACCAATCAGAAAGAACATATGCACCCCTATATTTATAGCAGTGCTATTTACAATAGCTAAGATTTGGGGACAGCCCAAGTGCCCATCAGTAGATGACTGGATAAAAAAAACAACTGTGGTTCATTTACACAATGGAGTACTATGCAGCAGTAAAAAAGAAGGATCTCTTACCCTTTTAGACAGCGTGGAGGGACCTGGAGAGTGTTATAATAAGTGAAATAATCCAGTCAGAAAAAGACAAGTATCACATGATCTCACTCATATGTGGAATCAAATGAACAAAATAAATCGATTAATAAAACTATCCAGAAATGTGGAATCTCATAGGGAAGACAGGGAAGGGTGGGTGGAAAGTGATCAACTAAAAACTTTTATGCATATATGCATAATCCATGGACAGAGAAAATAGTGTAGTAGGCCTGGGTGGTTGGAGTGAAAGGGTCAATGGGGGGGAAAGTGGACATCTGTAATAGTTTTAACAACAAAGATAAACTTTAAAAAAAGAAGAAACGAACCAATTACTTCCAATTAAATCAAATCAGTAATAAAAAAATAACTGCCAATTACTTCACAGATGAATTAAAATTTTTTTTAAAATTTATTTCTGAGAGAGAGAGAGGGAGAGAGAGAAACATCAATAATGAGAAAGAATTATTGACTGGCTGCCTCCTGCACACCCCTCCCTAAGGATCCAGCTTGAAACCTAGGCATATGCCCTGACCAGGAATGGAACCTTGACCTCCTGGCTCATGGATTGATGCTCAACCACTGAGCCACATTAGACAGGCAATTTTACCAAACATACAAATAATAATTAACATCTCTTCTCAAACTATTAAAAAAATTCAAGAGGACTAAAGGCTCCCAATCATTTTAAGAGTCCAGCATTACTCTGATTCCAAAACCAGAAGACTTTACAAAGAAAGAAAATTATAGATTAAAATCCCCAATGAACACAGACGCAAAAATCCTCAACATAATATTGGCAAATGGAATTCAGAAATACATTAAAAAGAGCATATACCACAATCAAGTGGGATTTATTCCTGGAATTCAAGTTGGGTTTAATATCAGCCAATTAATTAATATGGTACATCACATAAAAAATGGAAGATAAAACATATGATCATATCAATACATGCAGACAAAGCACTAAAAATAATGCAGCATCCATTTGTGATAAAAACTCTTAGTAATGGAAATAGAGGGGTCATATCTCAACAAAATAAAGGCCACATATGGAAATTCACAATTTACATCACATTTAATGAGGAAAAGGTAAAATCAGGAACAAGACAAGGATACCCACTTTCACCACTTTTATTCAACATAGGATTGGAAGTCTTAGTCACAGCAATAAAACTAGAAAAATCAAAAGGCATCCTAATTGGAAAGAAAGAAGTAAAACTGTCTTTATTTGTAGATGACATGATACTGTAAATAGAGAACCCAAAGGATGCTACCAAAAAACTACTAGAACTGATAAGTGAATTCAGTAAAGTAGCAGGGTTCAAATTAATATTCAGAAATTTGGTTGCATTTTTAAAAATATATTTTATTGATTTTTCACAAAGAGGAAGAGAGAGGGATAGAAGAGTTAGAAACATCGATGAGAGAGAATCATCGATCTGCCTCTTGCACACCCCCTACTGGGGTTGTACCCACATTAGTTGCATTTTTATACACCAATAATGAACTACTGCAAAAGAAAATTAAAAAACAATCCAATTTATAAATGCATCAGAAAAGTACCTAAGAATAAATTTAATCAAGGAGACAGAAAACTTGTGCTTAGAAAATTATAAAACATGGAAGAAAAAAGCTGAAGAAGATGCAAATAAATGGAAGCATATATAGTACCATGTTCATGGATAGGAACAATTAACGTAGTAATAATGTCCATATTACTCAAAGCAATCTAAATAGATTCAATGCAATTGCTATCAAAATACCAATGGTATTTTTCACAGAGCTAGAACAAATAATCCCAAAATTTATATGGAACCAAAAAAGACCCTGAATAGCCACTAGTATAATTCTGAGGAAAAATACCTGCTACCTGATACCTAAACTACACTACAAGTCTGTAGTAATGAAAGCAGCATGGTAGTGGCATAAAAATAGACATATAGATCAATGGAACATTATTGAGAGCTCAGAAATGAAACCAACCTTTTGCCTATATTCAAGGCAAAAATAACATATATAATAATAAAGACAGTCTATTCAAGAAATGGTGTTGGGAAAATTGGACAGATACATGCAAAAAAAAAAAGAAAAGAAAAGAAAGAAACAAGACCACCTTTTTATATCATATATGGAATTGTACTCAAAATTGATTAAAGTTTTAAATATAAGATCCTATATAATAAAAGGCTAATATGCAAATAGACTGAACAGCAGAGCAACAGAACAACCGGTTGCTATGACATGTGCTGACCACCAGGGGGCTCGTGGAACATGGAGGGCGTCGGCTTCTGTGTGATGGTGGAGCAGGTTGGGGGAGGGAGTGCCAGAACAAGGTGGGGTGCCGGTTGCTGTCATTGGGTGAGCCTCTGATGGTTACTAAAAATTCTTTGCTCTTGTGCACCATGGTCCCACCTGGAGCTCACACCTGCTGCCAGTGCTAGCCCCACTAGCACCCACTGCTAGTGCTGGTGCCACCGCTCACACCCATTGCTGGCATCAGGCACCAGCCCCAATCTCGCGGCAGCTGCCGGCCCTGATTGCCCCTCAGGGTTTCTCCATCTTTCCCAGCTCCTGTGGGGCAATCGGGGCTGGCAGCCACCTCTCATACCCACTGTTGGCAACAAAAAAACAAAGGGGACATCTGTAATACTTTCAACAATAAAGATAATTTTTTTAAAGCACTAATCTGAAAAGCAACCCAAGGGCTCATCAATAGATGATTGGAGAACGAAGATATATACAATGGAATACAAGTTGGCTAAAAAAGAGAATGAAATCTTGCCTGGCTGGCATGGCTCAGTGGTTGAGTGTCGACCTATGAACCAGGAGGTCACGGCTGACTCCGGTGAGGGCACACGCAAGCGTGTGGGCTCGATCCCCAGTGCAGGGTGTGCAGGAGGCAGCCAAAATAATGATTCTCTGTCATCACTGATGTTTCCACATCTCTCTCCTTCACCCTTCCTCTTTGAAATCAATAAATGTAAAGGGCCCTCTGAGAAGGCACATGGACATTCTTTTAATTCTTATCAGCTGAGCCCGTGGCACTGGCAGAGTCCAGTCGCCAGTTATAACCCCCCAAGAAGGTAGGGGATGTTATCAATCCAGATTTACCTTTGTCCAGGTTTCCGGAGAGGGCTTTGAGATGTAAATCCAGTCTAGCACCGGGAAGGAGGGAATGAATAGGACCTGGGCCCACCCAAGCTCCTTTGATCCTAAGTTTTCCTGGTGAAACCCCTTTGTATTTTGGAGGATAAATAAATGTGCTGTGTTGCCTGTGGGTGTGAGTGTTTCTCCATCAGAGGACAGCCTCCACCTGGCACCCAGCTTGAACCCATTTCTGTCTCTTGTCTCTTTCTTTCTTTCATTTCTTAATCCCCAGCTCCTCCCCTCAGGAACCTGTCCTTCTCCCTTTCCATGCGGGACACGGAAAAAAGAGAAGCACCCCACCACAAATAAAAATCTATATATTTTAAAAAGAATGAAATCTTACAATACATAATATGGATGGATCTAGAGAATATTATATTAAGTAAAATGAGTCAGACAGAGAGAGGCAAATACCATATGATTTCACTTATATGTGGAATCTAAAGAACAAAATAAAAAAAAAATAGAAACAGACGTATAGATAAAAGAATAAACTGAGGGTTGCCAGGTCAGATGTGGGGCAGGAGCTTGATTGAAAAGGTGAAGGGATTATGAAATACAAATTGGCAGTTACAAAATAGCCATAGGGATGTAAAGTACTGATAGATCCTCCCTTCCCCCAATTGGTGGATAGAGAATGATGTAAACTCCACCTGCAGCACGGACATTCCTGAGCACCTAACCAGGCACCTTATATGGAGTGTACATTGAACCCCCAATCAGCACCTGCCAAATACCCTAAGCCCCTGATGCCTAAGTCCCTAGGTCCCTAATCATGTGCCTTTCATGAAACCACCAATCAGTGTGTGCTGAGTCCCCTCAGCCCCGTCCCTTCCCATTCCTCCCCTTAAAAGGCATGTCCACCCTTGCACAGGTGCTCTCTTCCTTTGGGAGGCAGCCCAGCTGGGGTCCTTCTCCTCTAGTAAAGCCTGTGTTCTGGTCTCCGGCCCTCTGTCTCATCTTTCAAGTACAACCCAGGAACTATTGTCAATAATACTGTAATAACTATGTATGGGGCCAGGTAGTACTAGCATTATGGGTGAGGGGTGAAGGGTGGGAATCTTCTTTGTGAATTATACAACTGTCTAACCACTATACTACACACCTGAAACTAATATGATATTGAATGCCAGCTGTAATTGAAAAAAAAAATCAGGGGTCCTTCATATGGGCTCTGTGACTCCCAGACTGGAGATCCGGTGGACTCTGGACCATCTAAATTTCCTGGCAAATTTTTGAATGGACACTTACGTTACTGGGGAAAAGCCTCAAAGTTTTCAACAGATTCTCAAAGGAGTCATTACTCCCCAAAAGCTTAAACCACGGCAAATAATACCCTTCAAACGTTATCGCCACAGATCTTCCCGTGCATGGGAATGGTGGGGCCTGGGGGTGTGAGTGGGGCCTGGCTGTGAGGACTTCCATGTTCAAGGTCTGGCCTGCCATCAGGAAACACAAAGGCACATGATGTCTGACTGACTGCAGTTCCATCTAAGGACAATTCCTGCTGCCCGGTACAGTGACAGGACAGAGGCTGTGATTAGGGAAAGGAAAGGCAAGGTTAAGGGCCAGGGTGAAATCAGCCAGCAGTCTCTGTGCTAAGATCAGCTGCTGGCATTCAGCCTCTGTGCAAGTGGGCATCTGGCCAAGGACCTGCCTGCTTACTCTCCACTAAACTTCTGCCCTACTTATATGGCTGTTAAGGCTTCCCTCTCTGGCAACATATTGCTATAGAAGTTATTAGCTTTCTTTCCCCAGTGTCCCAAAGTTGTTCTCAGTAGAAAATTAATCTCAAGTAGGGATTACTCTGCTAAGTGGGAGTTAGGGGTCATAGTTATGCAAATTAAGTGATTACTTAGGTTACATTTTATAGAGTTGCACTCCTTTTATTTACTAGTCTCATAGTATCCTTCTTGAATCATCCAATTTTCTCTCCACTGAGTTTCTTAGCACATTAATAAAGCACAGTATATGTAAAACTTTTAAAAAACATAAAGAGCATGTGCCTTACTAGTTAAAATAACCTGCATCTCTCACACAATGAGATGCACTGACTGACTGGTAGAGAAAGAAAATAGGAGAAAAAGAGTACAGTTAGTCATAGAATCACTGAATTCTAAAACTGGAAAGAATAACAAACTACTAACATTTGCATATCTCTTTATATATTACTAACTGCATTCTTCTAGATCTAATCCAATTTTTTATATTACCGATTAGGAAACTAAAGGGATACCATCTGTAGGGAGGACGGGAGGCGAGGAATGACAAGGGCTTGAGCTGTGTGTGCAGGGTGGTGGGAAGGAAACAATTAGAAGGCCGAGGAATTGGCTAGGGCATGGCTACACACCGGCTAAGGGAAATGAAAGAGAAAGGAGAGTCAAAGATCAAGAATCTTTTGAAACCCAGGATCTGGAACCCCAGTATTGGTGTACTGCATGATTTTTTGGAATCAGGAGGATATAAACAAACTTTAGGAAAATACTAAGAAATATAACACTATATAAATGCAACGATGCCCAACAAACATCCATTGTAGTAGATACAACAGAAAAGCAATCTCATTACAATATGATCATCTTAAGGTGGACAGATTTTAAAGAAATTTCATGATAACTCAAATAAAACATTCAATAAGAATGTGTGATAGGGCTATTTACCTTATTATTAAAACTTTGTTAGTATTTTCAGCTAGGATTTCCAAATACTCCTGAGGCAGATGGGTTTCACATATGCATACATTTTAAAGATCTGCTACAGATGGCAATGTACTTAGAATGAAATTTACATTTGAAACACATTTCAAGAATCTTAAAGTGCAAAGTGGAATTTTAGGGCAGGTGCTAGCATAACTAATGCCCCTGCCAGGAGTCCTCCCATAGCTCCGTGTCCAAAGGCCCTGCTTGGGTCAGGCCGGCCTGGCACTGCTCAGGCTCCTGACTGTCATTCTCACCCTTCACGTCAGTGAAACTCTGCAAAGTACAAATTTGATCTTGTATCTCTCAGGATGAAGTTCAAGCTTGATATTATACAGCATAAAACCCTCTTTCCATTACCGATGGCCCCTGCCCAGCTCTGCAGTCTCATTCATCACCCATCTTCTATTCCTGTCCACCATCAAAACAGAAATCAACAGAAAGTCACCTAAACTCTCACACTGCTTCCCAGCCTGTGATCCTGTTTATGTAATTTGTATGCAGTTGCCATAATACTGAAGATACAATTTTAATTTGCTCTTTTCACTGAACACTATTATAACATGCTGCTGCGTAGTTCCTGTAGTTATAATTTTAGATAAAGTGATTTACTATAATTTAATCAACCATTTCCCTCTTGTTGGCTATATAATTGCTCCTGATTGTTCACTTTTGCAAAGCACACCAGCAATGAAATATGTATAACACAACTTGATACTTATTTTCTTTTCCTTAGGAAAATTACCATGAACAGGAGCAGGGACTCAATCAAGGCATGAACCTTGCATAGCTCTTAAAATACAGTCCAAATACCCTACAAAGTTATTTACTGGAAATACTGCCAATGAAAGACAAACTGTAAAACTTAAAACAAGTTTATGCATACTAAGTAGATTCAAACACTTTCGATCTCTGGAGGGCTATGTACTGCCAAGCTTTTTCAGAGGATGAGGGAACAGCAATAGGGCACCTATCTTGGGAATCACAGCCTAAGAATTTACCCAGCTGGCTCTGCATAACACCTTCAGCTCTGCCAGAGTAAAGCGTTAAAGGTGAATCCATGAATTTTAGGATGAAAAATTTATGGAAACATAATACAGATGAGCAGAATAATAATACAAGGATTCGGGGCAGCTGTGTGACCCGGAGGAGCCGTGTGTCCCGGAGGGGCGGAGTGAACCGGAGGAGAGCGGGTTCTATTCGTGTGGTCCTGAGACATTTGGACAGTCTGCAGCCATTTGCTACACAACACTTTGTCGTATTTCCCTATAAAAACAAATGGGAGAGAGTGTCCCACTTGAAATTCAAATACAGAAAAAAAAAATCTGAGGAACACAATAAACTGGTGAATATAAGAGAGTCAGGGGCAAAGAAAGGGAGTGGACTGATAATTATCAGGGAGATAAGTGGGTGGGGGTGCAGTAAGAGACTGGATCAGGATTGTGTAACCAATGGATGAAGAAAATGGGGGGAAAGGGGGTGAGGGCAGAGGGTGGGATGGGAACTGGGTGGTGGGGAGCTTTGGGGGAGAAAAAATTGTAATAATCTGAGCAATAAAGATTTATTTTTAAAAAATAATAAAAGGATTATATATTTTCACATATAATGGATGGATTTACAAATATTACATTTTTTTAGTATCTGTGCCAATAATGAACATAAAGTTAGATGCAATTCTTTGATCGCATTTTAATAATAATTATACATATAGGAATCATATATAAAAATATCTGTACTTAAAATAGTTACCACTGTTAGCAGCCATATATATATATATATATATATATATATATATATATATATATATGTATATTTGGCTAATATGCAAAGTATCCCCTTGGGAGTTAGACCAGGAGACCAGAAGTTCAATTGCTCGTTATGATGTAGGGGGTGGCACGGAATGAAGGAAGGCCGCAGCCAGCAGCCAGAAGGCCCCAATTGGCCCTGATCATTGGCCAAGCCTAGGGACCCTACCCATGCATGAATTTTATGCACCGCGCATCTAGTATGTATATAATGGGTACCTTCCTAAATTCTCTATTCCAGGAAAATCTTGCCATAAGAATTGATTTTGGCATTTCAGTAAAACTAATCTAGACATTTCTGTAAAACATCAGTTCAATGCATCATGAACCTCATCTGTTAACTCAATCCATTGAATTATATGCCATGGTAATTTAATTAACTAGCTCCACCTTGAACACAAAGATAATAGGTCAGCTTGTCTTCTATACAAGATTTCTCTTTTTATCTCCTTTAAAGCTGTCCCATTTTAAAGTGTATTCTCCCTATTGTTTCATCCAACTCTTTATAAACTCTAGACTCCTGAATTGCTACCTATTAAATCACAGTAAGTATTAATCAGAAGTCACCGAAAGATAAAGGGCAGGGTATTGTTACTGGAGAATCCCTGTTGCTCATGAGAGCGAGGTTCTTGGGTACCCCTGAAATAAGAATTTTCAGAAGCCCCCCCAGGAGAGTGATATGTGGCAAGAGGCTTTATTTGTGTAGCATTACATTCCTCGGGTTGCAATGCCCATGCCCCTTAAACCACTCCTGAAAGAGGGACAGCTGGGGCTCCAGTGCAAGGCCAGAGCTTCTCTCCATGGTGCAGCATGTAAGTGCACTTAAGTCCTCTGTGTGGAGTTCCATATGGCCAGGACCACATGAGTCAGAGGAAGAGAGAGAGGGAGAGAGAGAGAGAGGAGTAGCGGGGGCGGGGGGGTAAGAGACAAGCTCTTTTGATTAGAAGTTTTGCTTACTTGCAGAGGCCACACCCATCCCAGGTGTGACTGGGAGGCAGGTAGGCACCTTCCAAAGGTACTCAGACCTTATGGGTATGAGTCTAAACTGCCTTTGTCCAGTCCCTTCCCCCATCAAACAGCACGGAATGACCTGGAGAGTGTTAAATGCAGCTTTTGGCAAAGTGGTACAAATGGCATGCCTATATTATTTTATCTCCCCTTTACTTATTTCCTGTAAATAATAACCAGATTATTGCAACTGCATCTGTGGATTAAAAAGGACCAACAAATCAAACCTGACAAGTTCAGCAGAGGCCTACATGGAAGGCCTTACAAACTCAAGAGACCGAAAGTAATCTCACAGGATGGGCCTGCTATTGGTGGGCTGCTCTTCGTGTCCCGCCTGTTGCTGACAGAAGTGGGCTTCTTGTGATGCCGTGAGAAAAGAAATTTTCTGAGACTCACAAAAGAGAATGGGTGACATTTATTTGCATAGAATTAAACCCACGAGTTTCCACGGTCCCATCTCCCTCCATCCTGCCGAGGAAGAAGTCCAGGTGTGTTTTCAGCAGAGCTAAGGTTAAAGCCCTTGCCCAGAGTTTCTGTCCCATATTTGCACAGTCAGCATCAGGCTAGCTTAGCTTGTATTTCCAGCTGCAGCCCACGGTGTGTGGGGTCCACATGGCAGGTCAGCATACGGGCAAGTGCAAGGAAGCAGGAGTGAAGCAAGAGGAATGAAAGAGAGAGAATTCCTTTGTCCTTGGGAATTTAATCTTACAAGATTAAAATGCAGTGGCTCCATCCCCTCTAGCGAATCCATGGTTCTCTAGGCTAGACTGACAGGCAAGTATCTTCCATACATCACCCCGACTTTACTGCACACGCCTCAGTTTTCCCTTTCTCCTGGTGATCTGTACGGAAGGGACTGGTAGTCCCCCGGGAAGTGTAGTGGCCACTTCCTGGTGAAGCCGCCCAGATGACCGTGCTTGTAAAGTCTGGCCTCCCTTTTGCTCCTTTCCTATTATTAATATCAACTAGCTAGTTACAACAGTAACAGGTTTGAACATAAGACTTCCTAAGTAAAAGTGGGTCATGGTAGGTAGTCATGTGCTAGGCTTATAGCTGTCTTGTTAAAGGTAAATCTCTACCTTTGAAATTGACTACTATCTAAGACAGGGGTGGGGAATCTTTCTTCTACCAAAGGCCACTTGGATAGTTATAGCATCATTTGTGAGCCATACAAAATTATCAACTTAAAAGTTAGTCTGCTACATTTGGTCAGACACTTAATCAACTCATCCCTAGTGCCTTGACAGAACCAGATCAAATGATTCCGAGGGCCTTATTCGGCCTGCGAGCTGGAAGCCCCTCACCTGGGATCTAAGTTAACGTACCTTTAAAACGTCAGAGTAATTTTCTTTTCTAAACCTCTGGAAAGCACAAAGGCCAGCACAAGGTCACACTGTTATCTGATTCCCCGCATACCATCTCTAATTGCTGTAAATGTTAACTATCCCGACCCACCAAGGTAAAAGAAGTATGTGTCTCTCCATTTTGCTTTTTAGACAGTGTCAGAGATTTCCCCACTTTGCTTTCTCCAGCCCTCTAAATCTACCACCACTGGATTTCCTGTAACCCTCTTATGTATCCTCCTTCGATAATAACGTATAAAATGAGCCACAAAACTGCTATTCTCCTAAGCACATTTTTAATCCCTTGAGAGTTTGATTCCTGGCAATTGCCATCAGTTAGCTCAAATAAACTCGTACAAGTCTTTTCTTAGGCTGGACATCCTTTCATTGACAGGCCCTATATTTCGGGGCCAGCTGACTGTGAAGTGGAGTTCACTAATGCCAGATCAAACTTTTGAGTAAAAGTAACCCATCAACCTAGAAAAACTAATTGCACTGGACAAAAAGCTGTTCCTAAAGTGTTAACTAAAATTTTTATTGGTAGTTCATCTCAGGATAAAATCTCATAACAGGAAATGAACCTAAAGCAGTCATAGTATAGTGCAAAAAAAATTAAAATTTAAAAGCTATCAAGACTACATTATAAAATTTTCAAAAGCCTCCTAATATTTAAATTTAAAAAGGGGGAAAGTAGGAGAATATCATGTAAGGAAAAATATCCTGAAAGTAAATTATATCTAGAAAATTTGTACTTTAGAAAATTAATTGTAATGCTATCAGCAAGACACCCATGAAAAACACACATGGTGTCAAAACAAGCTAGAGGAAAATCATTTAGGCAAAAAATTAAAAAGGATCCCAAGTCAGATTTATAGAAAATATTCCTTTATTAACTTTTGGTGGAGAATGTGTTTGTATATTTTCAGAAAACAACTCCGAGACCATGTGGGTTCCGGCAACAGAGAGGAATTGACAGGACTGCTCCAACCATGAAGACAAGAGAAGCAGTCCAGAGATGGAAGACGCTGACGATGCCTTGCCATAATAGCAGTCAGCAGCTGTGTTATCACTGCAGGTTGCCCAAGACCAAACCAGAGACAGTCGGACCTGCATTACCACCATTTGCCCACCATCCAGAACTGAAATATCATTGTTGACATGTACACATAAAGAACTCTTTGACATTGAAATTGAGTCTCAAAAGAACTGTTGGCCCAGAAAGAAACTCATTACAGACTGATTCATATGCCTTTCAGCATAACGATTATTGCTTGTCTCATTTTTTATTTTTATGAGTATATTTCCCGTACGACATGATCTCACTCATCTGGGGGAAATGGTGAACAACACAGACTGATGAATAAGAACACACCCAGAGATAAGGAGCCATGGGTCAGACAGCTGGACCTCAAAGGGAAGGTGGGAATAAAAGGGAGAGATCAACCAAAGGATTTATGTGCATACATATGAGCCTAACCAGTAAAACTTGAAACCAGTAAAACTGAGCAGAAACCCCCAGTCCAGGGTTCCGAACCAGCCCTGTCTTGCCGGGCAGCGGAGAGCTGGGGATATTGCTGGGAGTCTTGCTTCATCTTGATGCGGTCCCCCAAGGTTCCCGATAGCACCTCCGCTGGTCCTTCCCGAGGCAGCCCCCAAGGTTGGGAGCATGAGTGGGGGTGGGGGGGGTTGGAATGGGGGATTGAGGACAAATATGTGATACCTTAATCAATAAATACATTTTTTTAAAAAGTAACCCATCAAGTATTGTCATATTTGGAAGAGTGGTTTGCAGGCTGAATCTGGGAGACAACACTAATGAAACACCCATTAAAAGCACGAGGGACACAGCCCATCAGGCAGCGGTAAGAGAAAAAGGCTGGAGCACCAGGAGCTGGTAGGACAATGCAGCCCAGGCCGTGTGTGTGTGTGTGTGGGGGGGTGTCCCTGGGGGAAGGGCTGTAGGGTCAGGGGGTCACGGGCCACAGGCCACGGGGATCACAGCTGCTGCCTCGGGAAGGACCAGCGGAGGTGCTATCAGGAACCTTGTGGGACCGCATCAAGATGAAGCAAGACTCCCAGCAATATCCCCAGTTCTCCGCTGCCCGGCGAGACAGGGCTGGTTCGGAACCCTGGACCGGAGGTTTCTGCTCAGATGGACACTGTCTGTCAGGAGCAGATACAGGACACTGAGGCTGACCCAGGGGGTGAAGCTTCTGCTGCAGAGGATGACCCACCTGCAGGAGTTTATGAGCGAGGGAGCTGGAAAAAGCCAATCAGAATGCCATCCTGGCTGCTGTGCTGGGGGCGGGGTGGGGTGGGGATGGGGGGGGGCGGGGAGATGCCTTCAGATGCACAGAAAAGTCGCCAGTTCAATTCTGGGTCAGGGTGCATACCCAGGTTGGCACTTGCAGGAGATGATGGATGGATATTTCTCTCTTTCTCCCTCTTCCTCGCTCTCTAAAATCAATTAAAAAAATTAGAAAAATCAAAATGCTACTTGCTGACAACCGGGAGGCCTCTCAGCCTACAAACTCATGTCCAGAACCACGCGGGGAATTTGCAGTCATGGCCCAGGAAGAAGGGTCCAGGAGAAGTGAGAGCTGCAGGACCGGGCCCAGCTCCCTAGGTCTGAGGCCCTGCGTCACATGGGCAGATAAACCCTGTCCTTGTAGTGGGAGGAAGTCATCAGTGGGAGTGACCTAATCCACAGAGGTCATCATGAAGTTGGGGGAGAAGTTAAATGGAGGACACATGAGAAATCCCCACTACAGAAAGCCAACGGCTCTTCTGGGTCAAGATTGTTATGTGTGCCCTGCAGCGTGGCTCAGTGCTGAGTGTTGACCCATGAACTAGGAGATACGGTTGCATTCCTGGTCAGCACGTGTCCAGGTTGCAAGCTCCATCCCCAGGAGGGTGTGTGGGAAGCAGTCAATGGATGATTCTCTCTCACATTGATGTTACTCTCTCTCTCTCCCTCCTTCTCCCTTCCTCTCTCTGAAATAAAAACATACTTATATAAAAAATAAATAAATAAATAAATAAAAGCACTAGGGGCTCAGCACATGAATTCATGCACCTTGAAAGGAACTGTGGGCTGCAAGGCAAGGTGGGTACAGGGGTGGGTCTTGGCCCATCATCCACACCCACCCGGCCCCTCCCACCACAGCCCCTGATCCCCTGTCTGCCAGCAGCCTCGCTCTCGCCACGGTCAGTGGGTGCAGGCAGCAGCTGCTTTCCAGATGGCCCCTTAGGAGCAAAAGAGGCTAGAGGAGCCCTGAGGGGCTATCAGGGCCAGCAGCCGCCATTCACCATCGCTGATGTGGCCTAGCGATTGGGGCTGGTGCTAGCAGTGGGTTCAAGCACTGGGCGGGACTGCGGCACATGGGAACAGAATTTTCAGTAACTACCAGAGGCTCACCCCAATGACAGTGATCAGCATCCTGCCTTGGTCTGGCAACGCTGCTCACCTGCTCCATTATCCCATCACGGCCAACGCCCACCATGGTCCACACCTGCTGCCTGCTGGTGATGCCCACCATGTTCCTTGTGTGCTCCCTGGTGGTCAGCACATGTCATAGCAGCTGGATGTTCGGTTGTTTGGTAGGGATATATATATATATCAGATTGTCTTGTTTATTCTGTCTTCTATTTGGGTTTACAGCATTGCCTGTCCCTCTATTAAAGAATTCTGTTTCTTAAGATAGTTCACAACTGTCAATAGCTGACCTGCCAGTTTTTGCTAACAAAAAGTACACAAAAGCATAAGGCTGGTTTTCAATGGGAAAATGGGAGTTTCAAAATGACATCAATCAGTGCAGAAGAATATAGTTTGCGTTTAGTTTTGGCCTGTATTAGGTGGGTCAGACAGCAAAGGTAGCATTTCAAGCAAAAGACAATGTCTAAGCAAAAAACAAATAAGGGTAGACCTGCCAAGAAACAAAGCCAGAGAGAGAGGAATGCCATAACATCAGGCTTATAGGGCATGCTGAGCTCTTTGCCTTTTATAGATACAGAGCCTGAAAGTTCGAATGGGAGAGAGACATGACCAGATTCGCACTTCAAAACTAATGATAGCAAACACGTATCGAGTGCTTTCTCCACTTTTGATACATTGTCTCATCAGGCAGCTCTATGAAGCTAGCTAGATAGGGTAAGAGGGGCAAGCTCTGGAAAAGCTGGGACATTATGAACAGCTTTTTGATAACTAAACTACTTCCAGGGATATGTGGATATGTGGAAGACACTAGACTAATAAGCCTCCACAGAAACTATTTCATTTAAATACACGGTGTTTTACCTGCATCTTCAATTTAAGGCTGCGACTGAGGCTATAAGAATTCTTTAAACAATCATGTCCTGTTACTACTGCACACTTTCAGGACAGGCAGAAAACAGACGCTCTGGTATCAGCGTGTTCAGCTGGCCCCTCCCAGGAGCCCCGCTGAGATGCTGCTCTGATCCCAGGGCGGTGTGAAACCCCAGGGCGAAGAGGGTCAGAGATTCCTCTCCATTCCCTTCTCCAAGAAGAGCCTTTGGGGAAAGTGTTTTAGGTGAGCTTTGCAAATTGAAAACAAATGGACTAGTCAGTGCTTTATTTAACCAGGCTGATAATGCGCTGGTTAATTTTGCTTGCTTTCTTCTATTCATGGTCCATCTAACTACAGGCATTAGGGAGGAAAAAGCCACGGATCTTCAATTAAAGTTGATAAAGGCCACATATACAAAGTGTGGGGGGAAGCAAGGGAGTTCAGGATGCAGACTCAGGTTACTACACTGGAATGTCATTGGGTCCTGTAGTGATCACAAGTTTGGAAAACAGGGCAAGACCATTGAAGGGTAGATGCTTTAGGGCATAACATCCAGATTTGGGCTAGCAGTGGCAGTGGGGGCTGCAAAGAAGGAGAGGTCGGGAGGGAGCACTTCTTGGGGTCAGGTCAGAACCCGTGTCCGTTCTGGGCTTGGACTCTCTTCCCGCCCGCACCTGGCTGCCAACCCCTGAGATTAGTCTAAACCTCCCCAAACTCCAGGATGAAGGCTGTCTGGGCAGCTCCAGCCCTCCCCCCGGCTCCTCCGGATAGGAAAATACACCCTTTCCTCCTGGGTCAGCACTGCATCCTGGACATTGCATGTGGCGCTGACTCTGCACAGGGAAATCCTCAAGAGATAGGGGCTGGGTGGGAACCTTTACGACTTTCTTCTCCTTACAGGCATTCAGGAAACCGGTTTTGTTGGGAGAGGGCTAGTTAGTCTCCAAAGGTTTGGGGTAACAGTCTGTCGAAGTGAGGAGGACAATGCTTTAAATACGTCTTCATCCCGCATCTTCATCCCACCTGTACCCAAGGCAAAAGGTTGCGGGCAGGACAGGTACACTCAGAGGTGAGGGATTTCGGCGGGGGTGGGGGGTGGGGGTGGAGGGGCAGAATGGACAACTTGGGGGGAGGGGGAAATGTCTCAGCAAGCACAGTAAAGCCACAAAATTAAAAATGCCATCCTCTTCGCCCATTTTCGAAAGACTTTTAGGTGCCAGGTGTCCTAACCTCTTTTCCCCACCCAGGGCCCCCATCCGGGACTCCCGGAGGCTCCTGAGCCACAAGAAAGTCCTCATGGGCGGTCGAAACAGGTGCAAGAGCATCTCCTGTCTCCCGAAGGACGATCGCGGGGGGCACTACATTTCTCTGGCACTCCACGTCATCTCAGTGATAACGGGGTGCGGGAGGGTCTGGGTGGGGCTGTGGGGGTACTCTGCACCCTGAACCCGTCTTTCACTCTCCCCCTCCCCGGTGGGCCGGTCCCGTCCCATCCCGGCAGCCATGAACCACGTGCCCGCAGGCTCGCCACTGCCCCTCCGGCTTGGGGAGAAGTGGGCTGCGGGTGGCAGCCCGGGCCCCTTCTCAGCCCAGCGGCCCCGGCTCCGCCGCTGGGTCCGGGAAGGGCTCAGGCCACAGAAGAGCAGCCTCGCAACTCACAGAGCGCCCCCCCCCTCCACCGCCCGCCGGCCCGGCTCACCCTCCGGTCTCGGCTCCCGAGTCCACACAGTCATCATCCTCGCCGCCGCCCGCCTTGGGGTCCATGGCGCGCTCCCCGCCGCGCTCCACTCGCGGGCACCGGCGAGACCCGGGCCGCGCTCCCTCCCGCCCCGCCCAGCGCAGCCGGACCCGGACCCGGGCCGCTCGCGGCCGCCTCCGCGTCCCGCCTCCGGCAAACCGCTCCGCTCCGCCCGCCCGCGGACTCCGCACCGCGCCCCCGCCTGGCCGCGCGGGGCTGGGCACAGGCTCCCGCCCCGCCCCGCCCTCGCCGCGTGGGCCGGTGTGAGCGGGTGCGTGCGGTGCGTGCCTGTGCAAGGAGGTGTGTGCGTGCGCAGGAGGGTGTGTGCACGGGGTGTAAGCGTGTGCGCGAACGCCTGTGTGGTGTGTGCGTGCATGAGCGGGGGAGGTGTGTGGGTTCGCGTGCGCCTGTTTGTGGTGCGATGTAAAGTATATGTATTTGTAGGTGCACACTTTATATGTCAAACGCGTTTGCTCTTGTATCCGCTTGTGAGTGTGTGTGGTGTGTGAGTGTATGTGTGCCTGTGTGTATGTGTGTGTGAGCATTGGACTGCCCTCTCCCCTGTGTCCACAGTCCGTGAGTCAGACCCCCATGCATTGCCCCCTCGGTTCCCCAGCCTCACGGTTCCTGAGCCCCGCGCTGGTGGAGCAGCAGGGAGAAACAGCCGGTCACACCATGAAAGCAAGGAGGGATCTGTTTCACTCCTGTGACCAGTTGGAATATCTAGGTGTTTTCTTATATTTTCCTCAGAATTGCCTACACTGAATTCATTACCACCTTTCTTAGCACAGGTCTGAGTGGCTTCCCACCATCCAGCTTGTTGGTTTACAATTGGCATCTTGCATTCTTTTTGTTTGTTTGTTTTTGTTTTTGTTTTTTAAACAGGGCTGTACTTCAGTCAGGGATTGTTGTAATAAGGGAATAATGGGTGTTTGTAAAGTACCACTTCAAGGACTTAATGTGAGTTAATGATCACTATTGGAGGGTGAGGCCAGATGGGAGTTTGAGGAGATCAGAACAATTGGGATTTAATTCTGACAGTTCTGATCTAGTCATTAAAAGACAATCATTCCTACTTTCTTTTATTTGGAGGCAAGTTATTTAACCTCTTTAAGACTTAATTTACTGCTGAAACTGGTTTGGCTCAGTGGATAGAGCATCGGTCTGCAGACTGAAAGGTCCCAGGTTCGATTCCGGTCAAGGGCATGTACATTGGTTGCAGGCACATCCCCGGTAGGGGGTGTGCAGGAGGCAGCTGATCGATGTCTCTCTCTCATCGATGTTTCTAGCTCTCTATCCCTCTCCCTTCTTCTCTGTAAAAAATCAATAAAATATATTAAAAAGACTTAATTTACTTATTTATAAGCTAGAGTTAGTTATATGTACCCTACAGTGTGTTGTGAATTTAATGAGTTCATACATGTAAAATACTTAGCATTGGCCCTAATACATGCCAAGCACTAGTCAGAGGCAGCTGTCATTACATTCCAATCTCAACTTGCAAAGCAGTGTCGCTCTGGATGACAAGTGATATGTGTGAAGAGGAATATATTTTCTTTCCCTCTCCCTTCTCTTTATTTCTTCCTTACCATGTACCTACCTAAAGATCACTTCTTTCTGACTCTTATTTAAATTATACAAAAGAGAAACCAATTAGCAAAATAATAGAGAGCAATCTTATCAGGAAAAATCAGGTAAATATGTCAACTACAAATCTTAACTGAATTTTCCTTTTACACAAAACAGAAATGGATATATTCTACTCAATTTGTGCTCATTAGCGGAAAGAATGGAGCTAGTCAAGGAGGATTTCCTCCCACCCCCATGTACTGATTTCTAAAAGAAAATTCTCACAGGAGGCAAAAGAAACTCAGTGAACGATTTACTACACAATGCCATTAATGACTATTTTAAAGGTATCAATGGATTCAACGTCTATTTAACCAGACAGGAGGGTGAATTCAGAATGTACAAATGAGAGAAAACAGCAACAAATATGATGCCTACCCTTAGAGACCTTATAATCCAAACTAAGTAAGTAAATTATATATATATATATATATATATATATATATATATATATATATATATATATATATATAATAAATGGAGATAAATCTTTGAGGGAAAAGAATAGTGTGCCCTGAGAACAAGAGAACACAATTTGAGCTCTCTCAGAAAGAGGTATTTTAGTTGTCTGCTGCATTAGGGCCTTTGCACTTGAGCTGTTCCTTCTCCCTGGGACATTGTCTTCCAGATTTCCTGTAAGACTCCTGACACCAGAGAGCCTGTCCCAACTAACCCACACCACAGAATCCTCTTACCCCTCTTGACTCCTTCCTGTAACTCTGCCAGCATCTGGCATATGATAGATTTCTTTAATTACCTGCTCTTCCATCCCCAACTTTACCCCCAAAATGCCACTCCATGAGAGCCAAGGCTTGGTTTTGTTCACTGCTATATACCCAACACCTGGAGTAATAAATAAATATAATATACCCATTTCTGTGTTGTATAAAAGGAATCAAATACTCAGCAAGGACAATTCAGTTAAGATTTGGGGTTGGCACATTCACCTGTTTTTTAATTCTCGATTATGAGTTTGCATTTCTATTCTTCTCTGAAAAGGGGGATGAAAGGGAAGCAGCCCCCAAGTGGAGGTGGGCCATGGGGAGAGTGTTCCAGGTGGAGACCAGCAAGAGGTAGAGGCACTGGGCATTTGATCAGAGGGGGAGCGAAGGAAAGCTAGGTGACCAGAACCCCAAATGGCAAAGATGATAGTGAGACATGCCTACTAGTACCTAAACGTGACATCTCCAGGAAATTAACGGGCAATTATAGCCTATTTGTAAAACAGAAGGACAAATACAGTGTCAATGAAACCAGATGAACGGGAGTGATAAAAGTGGGAAGATAGGTAAGTATATTGAACATTCTACCATCTTATTATCCTTACAGCCACGAAAGAAACTACCTCTGTCTATTCTGTATAGGTAATTCATATTTGTCAACAAAAGGTCTGTGAAGTAGGTATAATTTTCCATTCTTCTGTAGAGGAAACTAAACCCCACTGAATTCAAGGGCCTGCCCGGGCCACTCAGTGAGTGAGAGGAAGAGCCAGATGGCCCTTTCATGCAATGGATCTCATGTCATCTACCTGGATGGCTTATGGATGGGCCAGCCGCACCCTCAGCAAGATGGCACTAAGACAAAGGTCAGAGAAGAAAAGAATGAAATTAGCATGGCCTTTAGGAGGAGAACAGTAGAAAATGAGATGGTATTTAAGTTATTTCACTCTTTTTAAAATATCCAGACAAAAAGCCTGGGCCACATATCAGAATGCTGCATTTGATTCAGATCCCCTGGACCACAGGGACACAGTGTAGCTTATCATTGGCACAGCATCTAACGGCAACTTCATAATGCATTTATTATTTGGATGAAAAGTTTGAAGGGTAATCACTGTCCCTCTGAGCAGACATATCGTGGATCTGTGAGGGTTCCCACTTTAGTCAATGAGTCTTAGAAGCCTCACTTTGTTATTTTTCAGGAATAGAGCTGTTGGCAGGGAATCGGTCCAGGGATTTTGCAGTGATCACAGTAGGATATCTTGTCCAAACCTTGCATGTTCCCAGGCTCTACTTCCAGCTACTTAGCATCAGTCACTTCAGTGGTAGAGGGTGCGATGCCCTCTCCCCACACCCTCTGTAAGATGGCAGCAGAGGAGTGTCACTGGTCTGCTTAGGGTGTCCTGCCTGCTGTCCTAAGGATGATCCCATCAGAGTCTGGGAACAGTGTGGGAGGAACACAGAGGAAGTGGGGAAGTGAGATAGGCCAGAAAATGGGAAACCTGACCTCCAGACCTGAATTTGTCACTTCACTAGAACAAAAGAGTAGACCATCAGCTGTTTTCAAAGTTCTTACTACATGTCAGGCATGTGGTAGGGGCTTTACATACACGATCTCTTTAACCCTCAAAAATACCTTTGAGGCTCCCATCATTCTTAAAATGGAGTATTGGATTCTATCTAGAAACTATGAAACGTCCTATATAGTAAAAGCCTAATATGCAAATTGTCCCCTAGGATGGTTGTTTGACTCATGGTTAGACTGGGAGACCAGGACTTCCACCACTCGCTATGACATGCGCTGACCACCAGGGGGTGGCATGGAACATGGCAGGCTTTGGCGACAGGACCTTGGCAGTGTGCAGCAGTGGAGGCACTGCCAGCCCTGTTGGGCCCCAATGAGAGCAGGACCATGGTGGGATGGTGGAGCAGGTGAGCGGGCAGCACCAGGCCAAGATGGGTGCAGACAGAGGCCCAATCACACTGCCAATTGTCCCACAGGCAGCGATCAGCTGTGGTGGGGGAGGGGGGTTGCCGGGCTCGCAGGTGCTGAGGGAGCCATGTGGGAGGCCCGGCTCTGACCAATCCCCCCTCAAGTGGGACGATGGAGCAGGTGAAGGGGCGGTGCCTGGCCAAGGCAGGTTGCCAGATGGGGCTACAGGGCTGCGAGGCTGGGGGTGCGAGCTGGGGGCTCCATAGGCCACCCTGAGGAACCCACCCGTACATGAATTTGTGCATCAAGCATCTAGTATGAATATAAGATGTCACTGACTTTAAAAAAAAATATATTTTATTGATATTTTACAGAGAGGGAGAGAAATAGAGAGCTAGAAACGTCGATGAGAGAGAAACATTGATCAGCTGCCTCTGGCACACCCCCTACTGGGGATGTGCCCGCAACCAAGGTACATGCCCTTGACCGGAATCGAACCCGGGACCCCTCAGTCCGCGGACCTATGCTCTACCACTGAGCCAAACTGGTTTTGGCATGTTACTGACTTTTTAATCACTTTTTCTCAACCAGGTCTCAACACTCATATTTTATTTCATCACAGTACTGTTTTCAGTCTTTGTTGATGCTATTGCATGTGTTAGTATTACGAACACAAGGCCATTCATCCACTTACTTACTGAGCATTCAGTGAGCCAGGCAGTGGCTGGGTGCCAGGGCACAATGGGAAACAGTTCAGAGGCAGTGACTGGCCTTTTTTATTATTATTATTGATTTCAGAGAGAAGAAGAAGAAGAGAGAGAGTGACAGAGATCTATGTGAGTGAGAAACATTGACAGGTTGCCTCCCACATGACCCCCTGGAATCAGAGACTGAATCCACAACTAGGAATGTGCCCTGACCAGGAATCAGATTGGCCACCTTCTGGTATAAAGGATGATGCTCCATCCAACTGAGCCATATTGCTTAGGGCCCAAATGGAGCTTTTGAGGTCAGTGCATCATGTTCTAGGTCTCACGGCAGGCCTGGCCCCCACTGGCCTAACCTTCCTGAGAGGGCTCCTTAGGGCCCACAAGGCACCTGTCAGGTGCACAGTGCACAGCATTAGGGTAAACCTGGAAGGTCAAAGCCCTTTACTGAAGAGAAAACAAGTCTCAAGATAACCTGATGGTAAATAAAGAGCATCAATTTTGATGATGAAAAAAATTAGTAATTAAGAAGGCCAAAAGTAATAAGGAAGGGGCCAAGGGTTTTGAATAACAGAAGATAAGCAGCTTTATAAGAATTTAAAGGCCTAGAAATTAAAACAACAACAACAACAACAACAACAACAACAAAAACAGATAAAAGTAAAAATCTCG
The DNA here is from genome assembly GCA_963924515.1 of Vespertilio murinus. Lineage (NCBI taxonomy): Eukaryota > Metazoa > Chordata > Mammalia > Chiroptera > Vespertilionidae > Vespertilio > Vespertilio murinus. The sequence goes on along the minus strand of OZ004707.1, from coordinate 82,703,458 downwards.
TAGGCATGGGATTTTCCTGGATTTGAGTTTAAAGTTAGAGGGAAGAAGGCAGGCCACTTCTGCCTGAGTTTAACCTTTCTGGACCATTTGCTATAAGGCCACCTGCTCTGTTACAGTTCTTTAAATGAAGTACTAGTTTGGGGTATTTAGCAGCAATTAGAACTCAAAGATATGTTGGATTGGGAAGTTTTATTCATTCATTTTTATTTAACACTTTGTTTTAAAAAACACGTTTTCTAGAAAGAAAAATTTCAGGTTAAAGAGAGGCATAATAAAACATCAACAACAAAACCCCGTTTTCTTCCAAATCTCCAGAAGAGTTTGTCTGATGTGAAAAATAAATATTATGATCATGACAAGAAAAAATTATAAACTATTGAAAATCTACTTAGACAAAGAAAGCCACTAGCCTTACATGCAAGCATAAGGGGACCAGATGGCAAAGGGAAAATGAAACTAAAGATAAACTGTTGAGTTGGAAAATAATCTCATTAAAATATAAATGACTCTGCTTGGATAAAGGGAGAGCAGAGATAGTGGTCCTGCCTTGGAGCCTATCCAAGAACTCTCAGCCTGCAGCTTATGGGGTGAGATCTGGAGACCAGGACCAGATCTGTGCCCATGGTTACCTCCCCAACTGCAGGGTGGTGGGAGAAAGACGAGACGGAATGAGAAAGAACTCTGGAAAAGTGCTGTGGAAATTTAAGAATACAGTGAAACCCTAGACCCAAAACACTGCCCTTGAGGCTCCTGTGAGGATGCTTATGCCTTCTTGCAACTGTGGCCGGGTCATCTTCTTATCATCATATTATTCATCTAGACTTGGGGCTTACCCTCTGTTCTCTCATTCTCACACTTCCCTTAGGTGACTTCAGGGACCAGTCTTCTACAGCTCTAATTGCCAGTGCTAGTTTGCTAGAGCTGCCATAACAAAGCATCACAGTCCTGGTGGCTTCAACAACAGAACTTCATTTTCTTGCAGTTCTAGAAGCTGGAAGTCCAAGATCAAGGTGTTGGCAGGTTGGTTGCTCCTGAGGCCTCTTTGCTTGTCTTTCCTCTGTGAGAACACATCTCTAGTGTCTCTTTGTGTGTCTAAATTGGCTCTTTTTATAAAGATACCAATAATGGATTAGGGCCCATCCTAAGTGCCTCATTTTAACTTAATTACCTTCTGAAAGAACTTACCTTCAAATACAATCACGTTCTTAGATCCTGGGGGTTAGGCCTTCAATATATGAATTTGAGGCATAAAATTTAGCCCACATCAATGCCTTTGAAGAAGTTTTACATAAATGAAAGGATAGTATGTATCATGGATAAGACTGACTTTTTAATGCTGGCCAGACTGTCTAAATTCAAACGCTTTTTCCATCACTAGGTTTGTGATCTTTGGGACAAGTTATTCAAACCTCTCTCAGAGTCATTTTCTTTGGTTGTATCATTGGCATTCTAAGGGTTTTGTGAGCACTGAGAAGTTAATACATAGAGTGCTGAGATAGTGTTTGGCATGTGAGAAGTGTTGGATATTATTATTTCACGCTGCAGTCAGCTTTCAAATCTATATCTCTCTTCACGCGCTCTCACAAGTCTGTATCTACGATCTAAATGCTCTTGACCCTTTCTACATGAACTCTTCAATCCTCAACATGATATTGGGTATCCAGCTGGATCTGGTCCATTACCTTTGAATGCTACCAGTCATTAGTGGAAGATCCAGACAAGTAAACCCCAAACCTCAATACATTGCCATTAATGTTATGACAGATGTGTTTGCGATTCAGTTTAGAAACATGTACAAGATGCTGTTAGAGCCAGTGTAAGGGAGGAAATAATAGATTCTGAGTAGGATGAGAGAAGGAAGAATTAATTGGAATTGATTTAACAAAGAGAAAACAAAGTTTGAGGCATAAAGAGTAAATAGAGTTCACCAAACAGACAGCAAGGGGCAGATCAGAAATCTTTCTTTTTTTTGAGGTCTAGGCCATTCGGCATCCCTTTGTCCTCCCACCCCCAACTCTTCCCACTCCACCATCTACTCCAGTGTTGATATTATAGACATCCTAATTCCTCCAGTGAGGATTTGGGAATTTACTAACAATCATCCTCACTCATTTTTTGTCTTCATTTTGAAACTCCAAGATACAATTTATGACTACTCATTCTAGTCTTTTCTACGCTCATTTTTGTCTCCTTACCCATTCCTCACCTCATAAAGACTTCTATTTATGCATCTTAAAGTTGAACCACCCAAAAAGGTCTCCAGACAGATCTGCTGCTTCAGGAGCTACTGCCCTACCCTCCAGCACAGCTTTACTCACAGAATTCAGGCAAGCACCTACAACCTGCACTTACTTCCCATCTGATGCTCTTCCCAGCCTCAGTGATCTCTCTAGCCTCTTTCCACTCTGTGATGGATCCTGTCCATCAGCTGCTCTGTATCAGAGACAGCTCTAGGCACTGGGGATACTCAGATAAAAAGGACTTAATTCTTTCCCTTAAATTGCTGCCAGCTCTATTTGATGTCAAAAGTAAGCTGACAGTTTGAAAACAATGTGATGATTTTTCTCAAGCCCAAAGTCATTTCCCACATAACCCAATTGGTGTACTCACCTGGTTTTTGTTTGTTTTCTTTTTTAAACCAGAGCTATGTCTATGAGCCCTTTCTCTGTGTTGTGGGTTTACAAGAATTGTGGGCCACTGATTGGGAAGCGCTATTAGGTGGGCTGGCTGGGGTTGTTAAGCACAGCCTCTGGCTCAGACAACCGCTCTGCTGGGTCAACCAGCACGCAGGGTCCTGACTAGACGGCTGTCCTCAGGATGGCAAGAAGAGGAACAACTGACAGAGCCTTTGGGGTTCCCTGATGCTGACCATGATGCTGATTGCCATGGCAATGTGGTTGTTTTTAATATATAGTCTGAGAACCTGAGCTTGTAACACCCACAATGAGTACTTTCAAAATAAAATCTCTCCACATAAGGCTCCTCTCCCTTCTAGCCTATTCAAAAAAGTAGCCTATTGCCCGCCCCTTCTCTCAGTTCTATCTACCTCTCCTGGGGTCTCTCTCATCAACATTTAAATACACTCATCACGCCAAAACCGGTTTGGCTCAGTGGTAGAGCGTCGGTCTGCGGACTGAAGGGTCCCAGGTTCGATTCCGGTCAAGGGCATGTACATTGGTTGCGGGCACATCCCCGGTAGGGGGTGTGCAAGAGACAGCTGGTCGATGTTTCTCTGTCATAGACATTTCTAGCTCTCTATCTCTCTCCCTTCCTCTCTGTAAAATATCAATAAAATATATTTAAAAAAAAATACACTCATCACATGTTGAAAAAGAAAAAAAATCATTGTTGTAACCCCACATCCTCTTTCATCAACTGCCACTCCTTTATACAGCACATTTCCTGAAAGTATGGTTCATATTTGTAATCTCCATTTCCTTTCAATGCCAGATAGGGTTCAGTTTCCTTAGACACTGTTAACTCCTCCCTTGTTCTTGGAATAGTCTCTCCCTGACTTCCATAGTATGATACAGGACCACCCCTCTGGTCCTGTCTCCCATGCAGCTTCCTCTATGTCTTTATGGATTGGAGTTCTCAAAGTTTGCTCCTAAGCCCTCTTCTCTTCTTTGCACCCTCTCCCTTGGCCCGTGATTTCAACTGATGTACATATGACTCTCAATGAGAATCTAGCTCTCACATCTTCTCTGATGATCAGGCCTATCTATCTTACTATCTCATTGACAGATTTTCTTGGCTGTCTCAAGGGTACGCCCAATTAAAATTATACAGACTGAACTCATGATCACTACTCCCACTCTGCCATGATTCTCTTTTTCCTGTTTCTCATCTCACCGAGTGGTACCATCATTTGTCTTAGTATCAAGTCAGAAATTAGATGTCATTCTTAAAAACTCTCTACCCCTTAACTACTTATCAGTTCATCACCAGGTTCTGTCATTTCAGCTTGCTAGATGTGCCCTGAAATATTTCTCTTGCCTCCTACTGCACTTTCATCTTTCAATCTCTCTAGGCTAGCTTATTACACTAGTCTTTCAAATGGCTTCCCACACCCGTTCATGCCCTCTTATCTAAGGTGACCAGATTTTAACATTGGTAAAGCAGGACACCATTGACCTGGGGGGGGGGAGGAGGTTCTTGATTAAAAATTTGGTCTATATGAAGCAACAAAAATTTTCATAGAATGCAAAAATAGTATTATAATATATTTTTAAAAATTTCAACATAAGTACAATTTACAAATATAATAAATAAATAAAATTATGTATAGTCGTGTCACTTTCAAGGCTTGCGCTAGACTTTGCCACCACTATAAAATATAAATAATATGAGTACTGTCTGCTAAATTCAAGAAAATTTATGTATTTATGAAATAAATAAATTACCTAAATTATCTGAATAGCTGATTTGTAATGACATCACTTGTTTAACTAGCTTACTAGCACACAGTACGATGTGTATTGTCTGAGAGACAGTTACAAAATGTTTTTTCGTTGTTGCCAATCCCAAAAGATGCCATTGTTCATTAAGTCCAAACAATGGTGGTCGAATTCTAACAACTGATCAACAATGCGAACTTTGATGAGCAGTTCTCAACAATTATTTGTTATTATTAAAGTTTAACATTATAAAATTAATAAAAATAATATAAAACTCATATCCTGGCTAAATAGCCACATGGCCGCCGAAAACCGTATATTCTCTTCCTGTTCTCCCTCCGTTCCCTAGCTTGTCGTGCATTCTTTCCAAAAACTGGGACTTTTTTAAAACGCCGCAGGACTCCGGACAAATTGTTAAAAATTGGGACTGTCCCGCCAAAAGCGGGACGTCTGGTCACCTTACTCTTATCCAGTCAACATACTCTAGCTGGAGTGCTCTTTGTGAAAGGGAAATCTGGCCAAGTCATCCCCTCAGCAACCTAAACAATCGAAATAACTTCCTGTTGTTCTTAGAATGGAGACCAGGATTATACCAAGCCATGTGTCATCACAATCCCCCCCTTTCTGCAGGCATTGTCTATGCTCCAACTATACTAGCGTTCTTTAGTGCCTTCAATAACCAACTGTACTTTCTCTTCAGGCACAGGCTTTTGCATTTGCCAGTTTCTCTCCCTGGAATACGCTTCCCGGCTCATTGTGACCTGGTAGACTGCTGCTTGGCTGTCATATCACCACTCAACCATTGTTGCCTGCTTGACTAGATGTATCCCCTATTATGCATTCAGAGGACCTTTACAAAGTGGTCATTTCATATTTTTGTGTTTCTTTAATCATTCTCTCTTCATCTCTATGCATCATGAAGACCAGATGATTCTGTGCACCACTGTACCTTCACTGTCTAACATAGAGCTCGACATGTGCTTATTACAACAGATGCATCTATGCTTAGCACTTAATTCTGAGCCTAGCACACAGGAGTCCTTCAAATGTTTCTGGAAGAGTGACTGAGCACATGCACTATGAATGTTCTGATGCCTTTTCTAATCCCTTGGAGGAAACTAGAAAAATTATCAAAATGTTCACTCAAAAAAAAAAAAAAGACTTACAGTTTTATTAAAGCATTTTTCATGGGCAAGACAGAATATGTAACAAAACAGACGCAGTTCAAATAATTGTTTTACCCCACTGGGAAATTTCCTTACTGGAAGAAGCATGGAAAAAAAAAAAGGCACAATGAGTGACAGTGTTTAATTCTCATAACCCCTCAAGAATTGACCCCAATGACCCATGGACTCTTCCAGGCATGAATAGTCTAATGTGAAAAATATTATAATGGGAACTGGCTGTGCTTTGATGCTTTCACTTTTCCATAATATTTTCTAAAATTCAAAGTATTCTGAATCATCTCTAAGTGAATTAGATCATTTTCTTCTCAGTCTGTCTGACTAGCAATGTCCTACTGTGATAATGTTGATTCTGTGTCACCCCAGGGCTCTCATGGGGTAGAGGTTCCAAGCACTGAGAATATTTTTGCTATAGACTAGAATCTTCTCTCCTGGAGGGGAAAGAAGCTGTCTTTAAATGTAAATATTCCTTCATTCCTCAAGGTTAGGTTAAACGTTTTCCTGCTGAAGGGAAATGGGTTGATTCCACGAGTTCACAGGTCTCCCACTACATGATGATCCCGTGATCCTATTAATGTTTGACAGAATGGCAAGTCTAAATGTGCAAGTCCACATAACCCCTGAGTCTTCTCCTGGGGATGAAACTGAATAGAAAATGGAATTTACGGTAGTGATGAGAATCTGGCTGTGTGCTTTGGAATAGCAACTAGCTGCACAGCTTGGTCACCTAGGAAACAAGCAAAGCCCCATGTGAGGATGTTGGAGAGCTTATGCTACTGACTCAAAATTTATCTGGATTTGGCTTCATGTTGGGAGCACATGTGATATTTTATCTGTGAGTCTGGGAACACTGACAAATGGTGTTCTAAGTGATTTAAGAGATCAACAGTGCATAAACCAAAAAGATCAAGGTGCAAATGCTGGCTCTATGTTAAAAAGGTGGAGTGTGGGTCAGTGAGCTGTAGAGAGATTTGGGCTGTTTTGCAAATTATGCTAGATAGCAGAATAATTTTAGAAAAAAATTATTACTGAAAACGTCTGCACATTTGGTTTACATTGATGCCAAACATCAAGATATTTGAAAACATTCAAATATCTGGCATTACAATAACAAATGTTTTGGATAAAGAATTATGCGGGTGTTTTTTTTCCTTCAATTCCTTATTATGGTGCTGCAAAAATCATTTTTGAAAAGTTTCTTTATTATATGTAACTAGGATTGACATTATATTTCAAAATATAACCTGTGGTTATCCAGAGAGTTGTTTTGTTGTTGTTTGTTTGTTTTGTTTTTAAAAACACAAAACATTTTCTGATTTTGTCAAGCAGTTTTCTCCAAGAGAAAGATTATAGACATTTTAACTTGAGCTGCCAGCAAGGGCCCACACAGACAGCCACGCCCTTCTCCCTAGAGCACTCCCTTCCCTTGATATCACCCCTGGGTTTCCTTCCACATCTCTGGAGATTCCTTTGCCAGATCATCCAGATCCATCTGACGTCTTGTATTGGAGTATCCCTGTTACACTAGTTCTTCCTGCTGCCCTCACCCCCAACCCCTACTCATTCTCATTTCCTTGGTGATTCTATGCATGCTCATGACTACGAGGACAATCATTATGCCGATGACTCTAAATTTGTGTCTTTAAACATTTCTTCCAGCTGAGCTCCACCCCTAAGTCCAGTTTCCTATACAGCAACTCACTTAGATGTCTCAGAGATGTGTCAAATTCAACATGTCGGGTACAGAAATGATCACCTTCCTCCCAAACATGCTGCTCTCCTTCTTTGTTTCTTAGTAAATGATCCTACCGCCCACCAGAAACCAAGGAGTTACCTTTGATATCTCTATCTGTCCCACCGTTTACACCCAATCATCCAAGTGTTCTCTTCTCTCCATCTCCACTTTCACCCCCTCAGGCTAGGCCAACATCATTGCGGACCCAGATGACTGCACTGGCCTCCTAACTGACACCCCTGAATCCACTCCTGCCTCCTAACAATCTCTTCTCTACACCGGGTAGAGTAATGTTATAGAAATGCAAACCCAGTCTTGTTACTGCTTGCTTAAAGCCTTTTTGTGATCTAACATCTTAGGAGCAATAGCAAGAATGGGCTTGCAGAGCAAGACCATGAGTGGTGTCTCAGAAATGCGGTGGCACATTCAGTTAGGGTCCATGGGGCAGATGCACATAGAGCTCACAGTAGGAGATGTAACTAGAGTAGTAGCTGTTGTAACTAAGCGCCAATGGGATGTTATAAGGTTAACTGGAGGTTCCCTCAGACAGGGCACATAGAATGGCAATCATACCAGGTGTGGCCACAGCTTTCTGGAGGTTGCAGAGGCTGGGGAAGTCTAATTTACTGAAGCACCCAGTATTTTGGGGGCAGTTTTGATCAATATACAATCATGTCAATTTGTTATGGCAAAAATCAGGCCGGCAGAAAGCAACAAACCAAACGCACTGAGAGGTTCATTAAAGGAGTGTGTATTCGCACCAGTGCTGGCTCAGCGGAGTCCCCTCCACAGGCCGAGTCCCCAACACAGTGGAGTTTTTGCCTTACATATATCCCTAGGTTCTTTGTCTCCCATATATGGCATGCACACACATTCTAGGCATTCTTTCTACATGCTAAGCTTCCAGGTAACTGTTGCAGTTTGGGGAGGAGGGGCGGAGGCCACAACCAAGCAGAGCTCAGAACCTCCCTGCCGCCAAGCCCCTCTAGAGGCTCAGGCGCTGGCCCCCTCCCACATTTGTGTCTCTGCTCTCAGCCGCGGGGGGGGGGGGGGGATGGCCCAGGAGCTGAGGGGGCCCTCGTGCTGACCCTCTGGGGCCCTGGCCTCCGGAGCCGCCCAGAGAGACATGACTTCCAGGCCGCATTCCCACTAGATTCCCTACAATGTCTTAGATGGTGAGTGCAGCAGCCTGAGACAGCAGAAGCTTGATGGGCTGTGGCTCCGCTGAGGCAGAAGCAGAAGTAAGCAAGACTACAGAAGCCGAGGCGTGGTTATGGTGGTGCAAGCAGGAAGGGGCTTGCCATCCCAAATTGATTAACTTAAAGTGAGAAATATAACTATCAATTTCTCCCAAAGAATGTATTGAATTCTCTACTTAATACATTTTTCCCCCTGAAGACAAATTACTGTAAGACAAATTATATCAGTAATCAGAAGACTGCTCAGTGAACATAATATCCAAGCTAGGGAAGTGAGATGAATGATTCTTATTGATTTGTTTGTCCAGAATATTCACATACAATTGGAAACACACACACACACACACACACACACACACACACACACACACACAACAAAACTAAAAACACAAAACCTCCACAAAGCTATGAATATGTTCACCATTTAGTTAGAAATATTTAGCTCAAAATGGATCATAATTCGAAAGGTAACTTTGTACTTTCAACAGGAACCAGCTAGAAGAATGTTCTATTTTATTAAACTTTACTTTGAACAAGATAAAGTAGTTGAGAGAATAGTCATTTGATTCCTATTTTCTGCTTGGGTCTTAGAAAAACAACAACTATAGAGTGATAAACACCATTCTTCTGGAGTAATTGCCTTTGTGGGGAAGGAATCAGTGAGAAACAATTGTGGCTGTAATGAACAGAAATTGGGAGAGGTGAGTTGAGTGTCCTGAGCTAAGAAATGCTAAGATTTGTAGTTTTCCTCCTACTCTCTCTGCTCATTAGGATGATAGTGAGAATTTAACTTGTAGCCAGGCACGCTTCTGCACCCTTGAAATATATTTACTCACTGAATGCTTAACCTCTTTGAGATAACCTCTGTCTCTACTTTTCAGAGGAGAAAAGTGAGGCAGGTAAATTGCTGTGCTGGGATTTGAACCAGTGGTTAGATTCCTAAATTCACAGACTCAAGATCCTACCCTCTTCCTATTGCTCTCACTAGAAGTGTGTGTGTGTGTGTGTGTGTGTGTGTGTGTGTGTGTGTGAGAGAGAGAGAGAGAGAGAGAGAGAGAGAGAGAGAGAGAGAGCCCCAAGTTGGCGGCTCATGGTCCCTGAAGTGCCAATAACATCATGAATGTGATAGGCCATGATCAACTTGAAGAGACATATGCCTACAGCCATGGAGGTTTCCTGCTGAGGACCAGGATAGGGCAAGGGGCTGAGATGAGGGGCTGGGATGTCAGCACCTTTTCTATTTTTTCTTTCTTACCCACATACCAAAACATGGGATTATTTTCTTAAGTAGCCTGGCTACAGGCTGCTTACTTCAGGCAAACCTTTTGGCAGAGAGGGGAAAACAGAGTGTGAATCACACGTTGAGCTCTCAAGTCAGACCACACAGCTTTCCCCTCCTCTGGTCTGTGCATTGGACACATAGGCAAAGCCACATGGTCTTGTTCTTTCTCTAGCCCACCTACCGACCACATTCTTCTATTGGAGTTTCTTCAGGAAGAGCAAAATATAAATGTTCACATTTCAGCTTTCTTGGTTAAAAATCCCACTCCCATTTGCGCCTCTGAGATGAAGGTACTCCCAAGCCAGCTTGACCGATGTTGGATAGACACAAATAACATCAGTTTTGTATTTGTACACAATCCCTTTATTTTCTTCTATATATGGATAACATTATTACTGCACTATTGGTTTTCTGTCTAACACTCAGCAAGTAACATTACTTATCAACTAACAATGATAATGGCAGTGGGGATGGGCATGGAAATTGCCTCACCTTCCCCTATGAACTGAAGTAGGGAGGACTAACGTAGAGATAATGTTATGAGCATTAAGTGAGAGTTAGTGCCAGGGGGAGAGAAAAGAGCCAGAGCAGACTCTGGGAACATCACTGTTACAGAGAGGAATAGAAGAACGAGGGGTCTAGAAAATGAGAATAATCTATACTAATAAAAGGGTAATATGCTAATTAGGGCAAATGTCTTCCTGACATCCATCTGGAAGTCCATCAGGACAAAGTCACAGCGGCTGCGAGGCCCAGGGCTCATGGAAGCCTTGAGTTCTGGTGGCTGTGCAGCAGCATGGGGGTGATGGAGGCAGCATCTTCCCCTGATTAGCCTGGTTGCCTCCTGCAGAGGAAGGCCAAACTACGGCTTAAGACTGCTCCCCATGCTGTCAGTAGGACATCCCCGGAGGGCTCCCACTGTGAGAGGGGGCTGACCAGGCTGAGGGAGGAATTTTTGTACACTGGGCCTCTAGTACACTAATAAAAGCCAAAATAGGTGACAGTTTGGAAAGGGGCTTAGTCATCAAGGATATCAAATGTTATGTGGAAGTTGAGTAGGATGTGACTCATGAAGAAGTAGCTGAGAATCAAATCCTGCCAGAAAAGTGAAACAAGGTGTCATTAAAACTGGAAAAGCTATAGTTCATGCTGAGAGCTAGGCGATAGCCAGATTGATTTATTTTAGTCCAATAGTTGCAGATTTAGATCAGACTTGAGAATTAGGCAACATAGACCTGAATTCAGGTGTGTGGACAAAGAAATTATCCCATTAGGCAGGTGTTGACTGGATGTCCTAATTGGGACAATATCCATTAAAGGGAGCTCAAATTTTATGGTTCAGAGTCATTTGCAAAACTGCCCTGCAGATTTTCAACTTGCTAATAAATAACTTTGGTTCTCAGAGGAGAGTCATACCACTTCTTTGGGCTAGTAACCTCAGCTCCAGGTCCCTTAGATCAATAACCCCCATTTAGTTGAGATAATAAAATTATTTTTTTAGTGTCTTTAATTCTAGGAAGTAAAGAAATGATGAAATAGATAAAATCTATTTTATTTATATTCATATGTTAAGTTCAGGAACAATCTGTTCCTGAAGTGTATATCTGAAGTGTAAAATTTAAAATAAATTCACCGTTATTTAATCATCTGTACTTCTACCCCCAGGATCTTTGCACTTGCTACTTCTTTGTCTGAAAATCTCTTACTCTCAAGATCCTCATGCCTGTTTTTCTGAGTCCTCAAGTCTTTACTAAAATATAAATGTATCAATAAAACTTCCTAAAAATAAATAAATAAATAAATAAATAAATAAAAATTTCTTTGGTCACTTTCTAAAAAAGTTATACTTCCTTCCTCCACAATCTGTTTTATTTTCTTCACAGCACTAGCCACCATTTGACATGCTCTTTATTTTAATTATTAATTTGGCCCCACTGATTATATCACCAGGTACTGTTCTAGGTGCTGGGGATGTAGTAGTAAATAAAACAGACTTTTTTGTTTTGTTTTGTTTTTTGAGGGGGCAATGCCTCTATGAGCTATTTGGGGTTGGGATGAACACATAAGTGTATAATTAAGTAAAAAAAAAATAGCTGAAAGATCTTCTTAGAAATGAAGAGTATAAAACTGTCTAAAAGGATTTCAAACATCTTAACATAAATGATTTTTATTAATTTATATTAAGTTAATAAAAGTTTACTTGGTGATAAGATATCTTAAACTTAAAAATATATATTCTGTGGGGGCTTGATGTGGCGGGATCTCCCTTTTCTGCGTCCCACACGGAAAGAGAGATGAACGAACCGGTTCTAAGTGGAGGCAGCCAGGGATTGAGAAATATTAGAAATAAAGAGAGAAACACAGAGATAGATTTTAAGCTGGGAGCTGGGAGGGCCTCTGACCTCCCCTGCTGGAGAGGCAGACTGACGACCTCCTGAGCCACACAGCACATCTATTTATACTCCGATCTAACAAGGGGGTTTCACAGAAAAACAAGGAGCCTGAGAGGGCCCAGGTCCCACCCACTCCTTCCTCCTGGACAAACACAAGCCAGGAACTAAGAACATCTCCGCACTCTTACAGCGGGAGTGCAACTGACATAATTCTGCCAATATCCCGGGCCCAGTCAGCAACAACCTAAAGAATGTCCAGGTGTCTTCCCATTGGGCCCTCTACAATATTCAGCGTTCTGGTCAAGATAGCAGAGTATGTGGACACTATTTTCACCTCCTCTCACGAACACACCAAAATTACAATTAAATTGTAAACAATCAAACTGTAGAACCATCTAAAAACTAGGTGAACAGATGTCATACAGCTAAAGATATAAAGAAGAAGCCACACTGAGACTGCCAAGAGGAGGGGAAACACAAAACAGACGGGCCCCATATCCATGAGTGGCAGTTGAGATTCCAGGGGAATATCTTAGCTGCAGGAGTCCCATTGAAGAATGAGGGGTCTCAGACTCATGTTGGGCTTCCCAGCCCAGAACAGCAGTTCCAGGAAGAGAAGCCCATATAACATCTAGCTATAAAAATCAGCAAATATTCCTCCATCTCAGGAGAAGAAAGGCTACCAGGCACCCTCTTAAATGGCCAGCACACAAACACTTGTTTGTAGGCACTCACCATAGGTTCTTGTGGAGGGTTTGTGGCTTGAGGGGTGCCAGAGACATACAGAGAGAAGCTGAGTTGTGTGGTTTTGGTATAAGGGTAGAGGGAAGGCCATCACTATCTCTGTGTTGAACTCTCCTGCTGCATAGCCAAGAGTCACTCGTGGAGCAACGGGTCAGGTAATGAGGGAGACTCTGCAGCTGGGCCCCATAGGATACCTACTACATAAAACTAAGACTAGGAAGTGTAGAAGATCTACCTAATGCATAAAAACAAACACAGAGAAGCAGTCAAAATGGGGTGATAAAGAAACATGTCCTAAATAAAAGAACAAAAGAAATATCCAGCAAAAGATATATATGAAATAAAGTCAAGCAACTACCAAACAGAGTTCAAAACACTGATTATAAGGATGCTCAAGGAGCTTAGTAAAAACATCAACAAAGAGATAGGAAGCATAAAAAAGGATGAGAAACCATAAAAAGAACCAATAAAGAATACAATAACTAAAATGAAGAATACATTAGATGGAATCATCAGTAGATCAGATAAAGCAGAGGACTGAATGAGTAATTTAGAAGAGAAAGTAGCAGAAAACACCCACTCAAAACAGCAAAAAGAAAAAAGTTCCCAAAAAACAATGATAGTTTAAGGACATCTGGGACAACACCAAGCATAATAACATTCTCATCCTAAGGGTACAAGAAGGAGAAGACAGAGAGCAAGGGATTGAGAAAATAGTTGAAGAAATAATGATTGAAAATTTCCCTAACCTGGTGAAGAAAATAGTCTAGGAAGTGCCAAGAATCCCAAACAAGATGAACCTGAAGAGACCCACACCAAGACACATCATAATTAAAACACCAAAGTTAAAGACAAAGAGAGAATATTAAAAGCAGCAAGAGAAAAGCAGTTATCAAAAAGTGAGCTCCCAGAGAAACCAAGATGGCGGCATAAGGTAAACACCTAAATGCAGCCTACCATGACAATTTTAAAATTACAACTGGAAAGCAGAGAAAACATCTCCCTGAACAACCAGAAGGCTGGCTGAGTGAAAGCTCTACCATCTAGGAAGGGAAAAGAAAGGACGCTGAGCCTCAGGAGCTGTGGAGGTGTGGAGATCTGTGTGTGCAGTAAGGGTGGAATCCAAATACGCTGCTGGCTTATTTGTGGTGCTTGGAGAGGGTGGGCAGGTAATGTGTGACTAGCTTTCTTGTTTGGGAGGAAAACAAAACCTCCCTGTTGCACTGATAGCCAGCTCCAGCAGGGGAGAAATTGGGCTGTCAGGAAGTGGGAAAAACTTGAGAGCAGCCTTCTCTCAGAGGTGCACATGGCCAGCAGCCATTATTGCAGGACTCAGGAACACATCCCTCTTAGGGTGGGGCTGATGGGAAATCAAACTTATCTGCACCACTCCGAGACTCCGCCCCATCCAAGTGGAGCACAGAAGCTCTCCCAGTGGCTAGTTTTCTTGTCCGGGAGAAAAACAAAACCTACCAACTGCCCTGATAGCCAGCTCTGGTCCAGGAAGAAACTGACTATCAGGGAGCAGACAAAACTGGAGAACAGTCTTCCCCCAAAGGGTCCACGGTCCAGCAGCCAGTGTCGTGGGACTTGGCAAATAGGACCTTCTTAACGAGGGGCTGATGGGAAATCAAAGCTTGTCTGTGCCACTCCAAGACTCCGCCCCATCCAAACTGAGCACAGAAGCCCTCCTAGCTGAGACACTGCTGATCCTCACAACCAATTGGCTTGGAGATCAACCCTCCCCAGTGATACCAACAACAAGCAAGGCTTAACAACAAGACTTCACACACAGCCCACAAAGGGCTGCACCAAGACTGTCCACCTCAAGTAACTGGGAAGGCTGAGCTACTGGGCCCTGAAAGGACACCTAGCACACAAAACTACTCCATAAACTCAGGGAAGCAGCTAAAATGCAGAGAAGAGGCAGGCCACAAAGGAAGGAAATGGAGGAAAGTAAAAGAATGGCCATAGAGTTCAAAACCACAGTTATAAAGTTTTTCAAGAATTTCCTAGAAAAGGCTGATAAAATAAATGAGACCTTTGAGGATATGAAAAGGGATCAATCAGAAATAAAGAATACACTGACTGAAATAAAAAATATTATACAGAGTCCTAAAAACAGACTGAAAGATCGCAAGAATCAAGTAAAAGGTTTGAAACACAAAGAACCAGAGTACACTCCTCCGCAGAAGCAAGAAGACAAGAGAATCCAGAAAGTTGAAGATAGTGTAAGAAACCTCTGGGACAACTTTAAGCAAACCAACATCAGAATTACGGGGGTCCCAGAAGAAGAGAGAGAGCAAGATACTGAAAACCTATTGGAAGAAATAGTGACAGAAAACTTCCCCCACCTGCTGAAAGAAATAGACTTACAAGTCCAAGAGGCACACAGAACCCCAAACAAAAGTAACCCAAAGAGGACCATACCAAGACACAACATAATTAAAATGCCAAGAGCAAAAGACAAAGAGAGAATCTTATAAGCAGCAAGAGAAAAGCAGTTAGTTACCTATAAAGGAGCGCCCATATGATTGTCAGCTGATTTCTCAACAGAAACTATGCAGACCAGATGGGAATGGCAAGAAATATTCAAAGTGATGAATAGCAAGAACCTACAACAAAGATTACTCTACCCAGCAAAGTTATCACTCAGAATTAAAGGCCAGATAAAGAGCTTCACAAATTAAAAAAAGAAAAGAAAAAAAAAAAAGAAAAAAAAAAAAGCTAAAGGAGTTCATCACTGCCAAACCAGAAATATATAAATTGCTGAAGGGGGTTATTTAGGAAGAGGAAGAAGATAAAGACAAAAATTATGAAAAACAAATATGTAACTATCAACATGTGAATCTAAAAACCAAGGAATTAAAAAATCTGATGAACAGTATTAACTGGTGAATATAATAGAATCAGAGGTATAGAAATGGAGTGGACTGATGATTCTCAGGGAAAAGGAGAGTGGGGTGTGGGAAGAAACTGAACAAAAATTGTACACCTATGGATGAGGACAGTGGGGGGTGGGGAAAGGGAAGAGGATGGGGTAGGAACCTAGTGGAGGGGAGCAATCAGAATATACATTCTTTTCAAGAGCACATTGAACATTTTCCAGAATAGACCACCTGTTAGACCACAAAACAAGTCTCATTACTAAATAACATAATACTAAGCAGTTATTGGGTAAACAATGAGATCAAGGAAGAAGTTGAAAGATAGCTGAGACAAATGAAAATGAAAACACAACAGTCCCAATTTATGAATCACAATAAAAGCAGACCTAAGAGGAAAATTCAGAGCAATGTAAGTTTACCTCAGTAAACAAGTAAAACTCCTCAAATAAACAATCTAACCTTATACGTAAAGGAACTAGAAAAAAACAACAACAAAGCTCAGAGTGGCTAGAAGGAAGGAAAAAATAAAGATCAGAGCAGAAATAAATGAAAGAGAGTAAAAATATATAAAAGATCAATGAAACCAAGAGCTGGTTCTTTGAAAAGATAAACAAAATTGATAAATTCTTAACCACACTCATCAAGAAAAAATTAAAAGGACAAAAATACATAAAATCAGAAATAAGAAAGAAGTGTCAACTGACAACACATAAATACAAAGAATTATAAGAAAATACTATGAACAACTACATACCAATAAATTGGATAATCTGGAAAAACTGGATAAATCCTAGATACACACTATGTTCCAAGACTGAATCAAGAAGAAACAGAAAACCTGAAAAGATTGATTACTAACAAGAAAACTGAATCAGTAATCAAAAAATTTCTAACTAAAGTCCCAGATGGATGAAAGGCTGTACAGCTGAATTTTACCAAACATTCAAAGAATTTGCATCTATCTTTCTCAAACTATTTTTAAAAAAATCCAAGAAGAGGGAAGATTCTCAAGATCATTTTAGGAGTCCAGCATTCCTTTGATTATAAAACTAGGCCAAGACATTACAAAATAAAAGTCATAGGCCAATATCCCCAATGCACAGAGATGCAAAAATCCTTAACAAAATATTAGCAAACTGAATTCAGCAATACCTTAAAAGTATTTACACCATGATTAAGCAGAATTTATTTCTAGGATGCAGTTCTGCTGGCCAGACTCTGGTGCTGCCACAGTTCCAGCACTGCCCACCTAGCCTTCTGGTTCCATCCCCACAGGCTCTGCTGCCAACATTGTGGCTGGACTGGACAGACAGCACAGGCCTAGTGAGAAGAGCCACTGCCCTGCCCACTAACTGACTTAGGCAGGGACAGATGGTCACAGATTTTATTTTCTTTGGGATCAGACCTGGGCCTGCACACTCTGGCCCCAAGGGCCCAAGACCCAGCAAGCCCCACTGATCATCAGCCCTGGACTGGGTGGGCTCCTGGCACCCCCCTGTACCTTCCGTCTTGCCCATTGGGCAGTGTGCACCAAGTGTCATTATGCTGCAGCTTGTTTATTTCCAATAAAAGTTTCTGTGACTTTATTCAAAAAAGAGAAGAAGGAAGAAAGAGAGAGAGAGAGAGAGAGAGAGAGAGAGAAAGGAAGGAAAAAAGGAAGGAAGGAAGGAAGGGAGGAAGGGAGGGAGGAAGGAAGAAACAAGCCAGGCAGCAGCAACAGATTAGGAAGTACCATCCTTGTTTACAAACCAAGACTCAAAGAGGCCAAGCCACTTGCCTTGCATCACAAAGGAGCAGAGCCAGAAGTTATGCCAGATCTGGAGACAGAAAAATGGCTACTTGGGATGAAAAGACAACCAGCCACAGGGCCAAGGTGGCTCCTGCCAATAGGATGAGCAAGTTCCTGAAGAATTTCATTGTCGATGGGAAAGACTACCATGCCTGAAATGTCAACCACAAGAAATGGGAGAATGAAGAAGAGGAGGAGGAGAAGCCACCACCAATACTGGCCTTGGGCAAGGAAGGCACAGGTGCTGACCCAACTTCGGCCTCTGTCTCTGCACCCAGGGGTCCGTAGACTTCAGGGCCATATTGAAGCTCCCACAGGTTTAAGGTTATCACCACTTGCCTGGTCATTCTGGATGCCCTCCTGGTGCAGGCCCAGCTCATTCTGTAGCTGAAGATCATTCAGCCTGACAAGTCCCCACAGTATGCCACTACATCTTGACCTTCCTTATGATGGTAGTATTCTTTAAAATATTTGTTTTCTGCTTGGAGTTCTACTGCAAGTTTGAAATCCTAGGCTCCATTGTCATCTTGGTTTCATTCCTCCTCAATGTTATCCTCCTGTTCTGAGTTTGAGGTTTTTGGCCTGCTGATTCTGCTGTGGCTGTGGCAGGTGGCCTGGAAAAGCAATGGTATAGTTATCCTGGTTAAGACATGCTCATAACGACAACTGTTAAGGTTAAAATAGACAAATACACAATTGGCTACCAAGACCCAACACCTTGATTCAGCTGCTCTGAGAAGAACCAAGAAATTGAAAGAAATGACAAGCTATTGAGACAGCATGGACTTCATGGGGAGGTGAATTAGAGGCGTACCTGCTCCACGTTAAAGAGAAGACCCTGCCTCATGGACTAGTGCCTGTGAACAAGAATTACTATCCCTTCTCCTGGGATTGTTTGCAGAACAGGTTAAGTTTGATGTATTTGCCTCCTTCCCACTCAGCTTGGATTCTGCAGGGCCAGTCTTCCTTGGTGTGACTAATAGCTTCCCATCCCATTTCCACCTACATGTATCAAGAATATTCATAAGCTGTTTAGTCATATTAATCACTTTAGTCTTGCTTGAAAATGTACAATTACTAGTTGTATATAAAATCTCATCTAATTAAAAAGAAAAAATGAAAATTATTTGATCATATCAATAAATACAAAAATATAATTGACAAAATTCAGCAAAAATATACACTAATAAAAGAGAAACATGTAAATTAACCATCACTAAACTATGCCCACCAGCCAATCAGAATGAGTATGCAAATTAACCCAACAAAGATCATGGTTAATTTGCATACGCAGGCTCAAGGGAAGACTAAAAACAGTATATAAGGAAGAGAGAGGGAAAGGGGAAAGCGGAAAGCATAGGGTGGCAATAGGAGGAAAGCCTGGCTAGATGTGTTCCCTCCTCTGCTTCGCTCAGGCCACAGAAAGCCCTCTTCTTGCAGGAATCTTCCAGCAACGGGCCTCTAGTCCTATATAATATAACCCTAATATGCTAAGTGTTCCATTGTATAATCATCAGTTCAACCAATCAAAGAGAAATATATTAATTATATGCTAAGGCCACTCAACTGCTCGCTATAAAATGCACTGACCACCAGGGAAAAGACTCTCCGACTGGTAAATTAGATTGCTGCTGGGGTCTGGCTGGTTGGGACTGAGCAAGACAGACTGAAAACACCCTAGAGCCTTCCCACAGTCCCTCCCCAGCTGGCCAACCTCCCACATCCCTTCATGGCTCCAATTGTGCACTGGTGGGCTCCCTTGGCCTAGACTGTGCCTTCTCATAATCCAGGACCCCTCAGGGGATGTCAGAGAGCCGGTTTTGGCCCGATCCTGCAAGCCAGGCTGAGGGACCCCACTGGTGCATAAATTTGTGCACCGGGCCTCTAGTTAATGATAAAAATTCTCAGCAGAGTTGGAATATAGAGGACCATAACTCAATATAATAAAGCCCATATATGACAAACCCACAGCTAACATCATACTTAATAGGGAAAAGCTGAAAGCATTATCCTTAAGATCAAGAACAAGACAAGGTTGTCCACTTTCATCATTTTATTCAACACTAGAGGCCCGGTGCATGAATTTGTGCATGGGTGGGGTCCCTTTGTCTGGCCAGTAATCAGGGCCAATCGGGGCTGGCCCACTAAGATGAGGGACAATGGGAGGTTGGCCGGCTGCAGGAGGTTGACTGTGGAAGCACACTGACCACAATGAGGCAGCTCCTGCATTGAGCATCTGCCCCCTGGTGGTCACTATGTAGCATACTACCAGCTGGTCATTCTGGTTGTTTCGCTGTAACAGACTGGTGCATGAAATTCCTGCACAGTTGGGTCCCTAGGCCTGGCCAGTGATCAGGGCTGATATGTGGGGTGACCAGAGGTTTGATTGGAAGCTACCCTGCTGGCACCCACCCTGCCTGGCCTGGGCCTATAGGCTGTGGGCAGCTCCTGTGTTGAGCGTCTGACCTCTAGTGGTCAGTGTACATCATAGCAACTGGTCATTCTACCACTCAGTCAATTAGCATACTAGGCTTTCATTATATAGGATAGTATTGTAAGGCTAGCCACAGAAATCAGACTAGAAAAAGGCACACATATTGGAAAAAAAAAGTAGAACAATTTTTATTTGTAGATGATATGATATAGAGAACCCTAAAGATTCTACCAAAAAAAAAAAAAAAAAAAAAAAACCTGACAGATGAATTCAGTCAAGTGGTAGAATACAAAATTAATATCCATAAATTGGTTACCATATTTGCCGGCGTATAAGACGACTTTTTGGCCCTGAAAAATATGCCTCCAAGTGGGGGGTAGTCTTATACGGCGAGTATATAACAAACTCTGTATTTTTAGTGGAAATGTTAGGGGGTCGTCTTATACGCCAGCAAATACGTATTTTTCAGGGCCAAAAAATCGTCTTATACGCCGGCAAATACGGTATATAACTTTTATAAAACAATATTGAACTATTTTATTTATTTATTCTTTATTAGAGGCCCAGTGCACAGAATTCATGCATGGTGTGTGTGTGTGTCTCCCTCAGCTTAGCCTGCACCTTCTCCAATCTGAGATCCTTCGAGGGATGTCTCACTGCCCATTTAGGCCCAATTTCAGTGGGCTCGATCTCAATCCAAGAATGCTGGCTCCCAACTGCTCACCTGCCTGCCTGTCTGATTGCCCCTAACCACTTCTGCCTGCCAGCCTGATCACCCCCTAACCACTCCCCTGCCAGCTTAGTCTCCCCCAAATGCCCTTCCCTGCAGGCCTGGACACCTCTAACTGCTCTCCCCTGCTGGCCTGATCACTCCTAACTGCCTTCCCCTGCAGGCCTGGGTGAATCAAAGACATATGTAATACTTAAATCAATCCTATATAATAAAGATATAATATGCAAATTGACCATCACTCCAACACACAAGATGGGGAATTAGCATTCACAGTGGCAGCGGTGGGTACTTCCTGATGATGGCCAGGCCCAGGGTCTGATTATGGAAGTGACTGAAAGGAAATAATAGAAAGGTCTTTGAAAGTGAGAAAGTGAAGACACTGAGGCAGAATTCATTCATAACAACCCTCATACTCTGATCATTGCTTATTCCTTACTGCTATCACTATAATATGCCAATCACGGTGCTTGTGTGTTTTCAATCTATGCATCTATGTAACATTAAAATATCCAGAAAAATATCCATGAAAAGCGAAAAATGGAGGATCCTCAAGAAGATGGTTAGAGTAACACTAAGCATTCAGCAGTGGGAAAATAAGATGTCAAGGTGATTGATGAATCACCTTTATCTAGACATTTAGAAGTGAAGTAAGAACAGCCAGAAAGCAGATATTGGCAGACAATGTCCTAGAAATGAAATTTGGAAGTTACATTTACTCTGAGAGCCTACAGAAAATGGGGTCTTCATATTAGACAAAATTAAAGCTGGCCAAAAAGATGAAAGACAGACAAGAGCTTCGGAAGTCTGTCGAAGGAATGATTTTGAAACTTTAGCAGGAGATGAATGACAATGTCACAGCTAAGATGAAATAGCCTTGGAAATGAAACCTACAGAAGAAGCAAAGGTCAGGAAATATAAAATTCAAAATATTTTAGTGATACAGGCCTAAAAGGAATATTCTGAAAATAAAATTCACTGAGACATCAAAGGGGGACTTTACAAAGTTTAAAGTCTCATTTTTACCTGTGGTCTAAGACAGAATTTAGGTTTTATTGGTGCAAGGTATAGGTGAAAAATAAATAAAATTTAAATGCACTACACGGTTTTCTTAACTAAGTAGAAGAGTCAAGATTTTGAATAATAGGAATAGAGAAAAGAATGACCATCCTCTGTAGATGTTTCTTAAACGCTAATGTGCAGAGACTCGCCTGGGGTTTTTGCATTTTTAAGGAGCTCAGAGAAAGGGGTGCCAATGCTGCTTGTCTTCGGAGCATACTGTGAGTGACAGGATTGTAGAACAGAGGCTTCCACATCTGAATTTCCAAGGAAATTCTGCAGGGACTACTGATATGCAGCAGGATTTTGGAACCAAAATTATTGAAAAACTGTTGTAGGTTAGTTAATACAAGAAACAGAGAAATCAGGACATTCATAAAGCTTTTTCAAATAAAAATTGTTTTCCTAAGCAGAATGTGGAAAAATATTGTAGATATTTGTATAAAGTATCTAAAGCAGCCATCAAGAAATTTTGGGTGGGGATGCTAGGTTTTTATTAAACTGTACAGTGTTTTTTAAAGTGTTGACGGCCTGTGGTGGATAAAAGAGAATAGAGCAAATGGGTAAATCTGTAGACACATGAACACTTTTGTGGCTTCTTTGATACTATTTTAATTGTTTGGATAATAAATGTGGCTAGTGACTTTTAGGCATTTAAGAAGCCAGCAACACAGAGTGAGGAGAGGAGGGATGGAGGAGAAGAGAAAGGGAGGAGAAGAGGAGGGGAAGGAGAGAGAGTGAGAGAGAATCTGAGTGCATGTCTGAATAACTGTGTATGTGTGTTTACTCAGTGAAGCCCTACCTTCAAGAATCCAGGGTCGAGAGATGCTGACCTCCTGCGTGAGTGCCATGCCTTCTATGACACTCAGTGGAGAAGATACGATGCTCTTCAAGCACCTATCCTCTATCAATTCGCCAGGCTCTTCTGATTTTTCTAGACTCGCTTATTTCTTCAGGACTCAACACAATTCAGTCTGTGCTGCATCCAATTTTATTCCTTTTAGTGGAATGTAATTAGATGCAAATGCACATCACAACTATTGTCAGAATTCAAATGAGTTTTGATGAGAATTAATATTTTCCACTCATAGGAGGGCTGATTCAGAGCACACAATAAGGCAAAAATTCAAAATTAGGCAGAAACCACTTATTTCTCAAGCAGAAATAGCTATATTATATTCATCTTATAGAGATTAGAATTTTGCTATCCAGATATCAGAGTTTTATGCTATAATTGATTTCTTATCTGCCTTTCAAATCTTTTCTTCCATAACAATTGAATAAATGACTATGGGACAGCATTAATTGAATGCTATTATCTTCCCTTTATAGTCTTAATTTCAGATCTTGTCTCATTAACACAATTATTCAGGAAAGCATTATGTTGCACAAACAACTGTGATATACAGTATGTATTAATCAGAATTCCTGTGTTTGCAAGTGACAAACTCTACTCACACAGATTTAAACCAAAGGAAAATGAAGTAATTGCCTTATGTAACTGTGACATTGAGGTACACATTAGTAGCATTGGACCCGAAGAGTTTATTTTTCAATTTCTTTCTCTATCTTCTGTTTCCTTTATGAGTGTTGGCTTTATTCATTCCTAGACCAGACAGCTTTTTCCAATTGGGGAAGGTGTTCAAAGTGGCATGCACTCATGGATGTTAGGGCTGAAGATCTCAGAAGGAAACAAAAGCACTTCCCCCCATACCCATGGCAGAAAAATCCGTGGGAAGATGTGATTTCAGCGTGGCTCAGTGCCCTTCACTGTAACCATCACACAGCCATTGGGCTGCCATCCTCTCACTTGGGGCACATACCCATCTCTGGCTGAAGTGAGGTCAGTATTGTCCCTGCCTCGACAGCCCTGAAGGACAGGGTGATCTGCTCTTGTATTTCCACTCCGTTACAGGCCTCGCTTGAATGGTAGGTAGGATGAGACTCACAGAGGTGCCACCAAAGACAGGAAGAGAAGTATGTGGAAGGGACTCAGGGGAGTGTAATGGACAAGACATGTAAATAATAAAGGAGTCTCAAATTAGCATGTATGTGAATGTGTGCGCAGTATGATTTATATCTATTGGTAGTGGACTTCAGACAAGTTGTCAAGGGTATAGTAACTGTAATGGACAGTAAAATTGGCTGCCTGCAGTGGGTTCTCTCAGGAAATTAACAAGCAGGAAAGCATTTATTATTAAGTGCAAAGAATAGTTCATAATGATGTGTGATCTTAGCTATAAAATTAACCTCAAATATTTTTGAAGCATAATTTACATGATTATGTGTTGTATTAGCTCAGCTGAGCTCTCAGGTGTCGGAGTAGCTGAGTAAATCAACAAGCCAAAATGAAAGTAGCAATGAAGCTTCTAATCACTTACTGTGATAGTGTAAGCCAGAGACTAACACCGGAGAACACACCCATCACTCCCCTCTGATCCACTTTTCCTAACAGAATAGTACACCTGGCAAGGTTCAAGCAGATCCACGCAGACTTGGTGGTTGCCTCATGTTGAAGTAGTCCAAACACAGCACTCCTGCAGCTGAATGGCTCCTGCGGTTTCATGGGCCATAGACTCATGTCTAATCTGGGGCAGGAAGGAGGGAAGGGAAGGGATGCTATAAGTGGAAAAGTACTGAATTACGTATAGCATGGAAATTTTTATTGGTGCAATTCAGCATGGTCCTCTGTCCTTTGTATTTCTTGCAAATTGATGGTTGGATCCAAAGTCTCAATCAGACTCATATTTAATCCTTTTTGCAAGACTATAGGTGGTGTTAAATTATTTCCTTTACCCCTTTGCTTTATTGAGATACCATTGACATAAACATTATGTAAGTTTAAGGTATACAATGTGTTGATTAGATACATTTATATATTGCAAAATGATTTCCATTATAGCCTTCACTAGCATCACATCACATAATTACCATTTTTTTTTGTAGTGAGAACATTTAAGATCTGCCCTCTTAGCAACTTTCAAGTCTGTTATTCACTACTAGAGGCCCAGCGCACGATTAAAATTGTGCAAGGAGGCACCCCGCTGGGGGCTGGGACCCGCGCCTGACTCGCAGTGTCCCCCAGCCCCCCTGTCTGTGTCCACTCCAGGCACCCCGAGCCATCGCACTGGCTCAGGCAGGCCCCCCTGGCTCTGTCTCCATCTCTGCTCTGGCCTCACCTGCACGTGCAACCTCCTCCTGTCTGGTCATGACCTGTCACTGAGTCCTGGCCTCATTTGCATATTGCCTCTTTATAATATAGACTAGAGGCCCAGTGCATGAAACTCATGTACTGGTAGGGTCCCTAGCCACTGCTGGCTGCCAACTGGGTGCTCCCTCCCTTCCCCTGGCCACCTACCCCCACCACTGCCACTGGTTGCTGCCTGAGGGGTCCTATCACCTCCCCCCCTATGAACACCCCACCGCTGCCCAGCTCCCAGGCACTGAGGGAGCCTGTTGCCTGCAACCCCCCCTGACTCCCACCACCGCTGCTAGTTCTACAATCAGATCAGCAGAACACCAGGCCCCTCCCAGCTCCCTCAGTGCCTGGGAGCCTGGCAGTGGCAGGGGGATCGGTGGAGCAATTGGTCCCCACCTGGTGACCAGTGGCTCACACTTGCCTTGGTCTGGTGCTGCCCACTCACCTGCTCCACCATCCTGCCCTGGTCCCACTCTCATCGGGGGCCATCAGGGCCTGCAGTGCCTCCACTGCCAGCACCTCATGCCAACACCTGCCATGTTCCATGCCACCCCCTGGTGGTCAGCACACATCATAGCAAGCAGTCAAACTCCCCGCAGAACTCCTGGTTGAGAGGACAATTTGCAAATTAGGTTTTTATTTTATAGGGTAATCATTATGCTGTGCATTTGACCCCAGACCTTAATCATCTTATAACTGGAAGTCTGTACTCTTTACTTAGTGCTGTGTTCTTTAATCAGGAGTCACATTTTGTCTGGACATTTCTTTCTGTGATGCTAGCAGCTGATGCTCAGTGCTTATAGATCTATTAATTCACTGGAATTTGGAAATAGTGCTATTTTAATTCTATCACTTCTCACAATTTAGTTATTGTAGAACTCTTTATAAAAAACATTTTACTCATCTATAATTTTGTTATTAAGTGGCATAATTTACATGGAAAGTCAGGATGAATATTTTTTTTATTTCCCTTTACTTGCTAGTTACCAGGATGATAAATTGCTTTCCTCTCATTCTTTGAAGGTGAACAATTAGATTTTCAAAATATCATTATGAATCCATTGATTTAATGGACTTAGTCAATTCCAATTTTCCCTTTGACTCAAACTGTTCCTCTGGCCACTGGGAGGCTTTTCAAGTTATTTTCTGAGTATTTTTGACATAAATATCTTAGTCTTTGATAGCTTTCTTGATATCTGGTATTCTAGGTTCATTTTATTCATTTCTTACCTTAAACCTGGAATCAGTCATTTTCCCCAAGAAACTCTGGCTTTTTGGTGAAAAGGGTTAAGGTTAGGGTATTTTTAAGACCATGATCTGGGTATTAATTGTTTCTAGGCATATTAGATGGAGTTAATATGTACCTCTGTATACTATATGCTATATAATCTCATGAGTTCATATGGACTTTTAATTCAAATTCAATTCAGATGTAGAGGTTTTTTCCCCTTAAGATTTTATATTATTTCTATAACTTATTTTTCCACACTGAGAATCTGAAAATCCTGGTTCTCAAGGACCCAAGGAATGATATAATTAAATATTTCATAAATACTTATTTTCTTTTTTCCACATTACACACAAAGGTCTAACCATATTTATAATAATACTATCACCACCAGTTACATTTTTTTGTATGTGCTCCCCATTCTGATCTCATTTTTGCAATGTCATCATTTTTTACATTGTCTGATTATGTAGGTACTAGGGGCCTAGTGCATGAATTCGTGCACCTTAAAAGGAACTGTGGGCTGAGAGGCTGTGGTGGGCACAGGAACGGGTCTTGGCCCATCCTCTGCCCTTCCACCTGGCCCCTCCTGCCGCCAGCCCCTGTCCCCTGTCTGCCAGCAGCTCCTATCCTGCTGCCGCCACTCCTATGCACTGACAGCTCCAGCCCCGCTCCCACCTGCTGATTGTGCCGAGCAATTGGGGCCTGCTATCAGTGGGTACAAGTGGTGGCTGGTGGCCCCAATTGTCCCTCAGGAGCAGGAGGAGGTGGAGAAGCCCTCAGGGGTGACTGAGGTCAGCAGCCACCACTTGCACCTGCTGATGGTGCCGAGTGATTGGGGTCAGCGCTGGGCACTGGCAGCGGGTGCCAGCAGTGGCTCTGGCTCCAGCTGTGGGTGCAATTGCCCCTCAGGAGCAGGGAGAGGTGGAGTAGCCCTCAGGAGTGATAGGGGCTGGCAGCCTCCTTTCACACCTGCTGGCAGTGTCAAGCAATCCGGTGCTGGGCACCGGCAGCAGGTGAGAGCGTTGGGCGGGACCATGGTGTGCGGGAGTAAAGAATTTTCAGTAACCATCAGAGGCTCGCCCCGATGACAGTTACTAGCACCCTGCCTTGGTCTGGCGCCCCTGCTCACCTGCTCCATATCCCATCATGGCCAATGCCCACTATGTTTTGTGCTCTGCTGCCTGCCTCAGATGCCCACTGTGTTCTGTGCATGCCCCCTGATGGTCAGTGCACATCATAGCAACCGGTTGTTTGATTATTTGGTTGTTCAGTTGTTCCACTGTTCAGTCTATTTGCATATTAGGGTTTTATATATACAGATTGTATATTACTCTATATTTTATCTTCAGTTTCATTTAATTCTACAAGTAAATGTGTATTTAATATTTACCACTCCAGCTGAAACCGGTTTGGCTCAGTGGTAGAGTGTTGGCCTGCAGACTGAAAGGTCCCGGGTTTGATTCCAGTCAAGGGCATGTACATTCGTTGCGGGCACATCCCAAGTAGGGGGTGTGCAAGAGGCAGCTGGTCGATGTTTCTTTCTCATTGACGTTTCTGGCTCTCTATCTCTCTCCCTTCCTCTCTGTAAAATATCAATAAAAAATATATAAAAAATATTTACCACTCCTTATTTTGATATATAATTATTTGAAGTTCATTCTTCAATATATATTTAATTTCTCTCTAATCAATTGGAAGTCCATTATTTTACATATTCTTCAGTAAAGGCTTATGGAAACCATATATCCTAAGTTCTTGCCATGTTAGTTTACTGTTGCCTCTATATTTGAAAGTCAGTTTAGCTGATTATTTAATAATTCTTCATAGTTTTCTTTGAGTATCTAAAATATGTTACTCCACTTTATTTTGCCATAACTATTGATGTTCAAAATTCTGGTGACAATTTACTGTTATTTTCCTTATGTATTATTTACTAGTTTTCCCTAGATGACCATAAGGTTTTTCCTTTTTCTTTAACATTTAATAGTTTATCTGACATGATTTACTGTGGTCATTCTGAGTCATTATTCTCAGGCTCATGGTGTACTACTTCAAAATGTACTTTCAATTTTTTTTTTTAAATTTTAAGAGCTTTCTTAAATTTTATTTTTTAGTATTTAGTCCATTCCCATGTTTTATGTTTCTTCTTCTGTTATTCCTATCCTATAACAATAAAGAGGTAATGTGCAAATTAACCATCACTCCAACATACAAGATGGCCACCCCCATGTGGTCAAAGATGGCCACCCCCATTTGGATACAAGATGGCCACGACAAAATGGCCAGCAGGGGAAGGCAGTTGTGGGCAATCAGGCCAGCAGGAAAGGACAGTTGGGGGAGCAGGCTTGCAGGGGAGGGCAGTTAGGGGCAACCAAGCCTGCAGGGGAGGGCAGTTGGGGGCAACCAGGCCTGCAGCAGGGGGGGAGCAGATATGAGGGACCAGGCCTGCAGGGGAAGGCAGTTAGGGGCAATTGGGCTGGCAGGGGAGCAGTTAGGTGTCAATCAGGCTGACAGGGGGCTAGTTAGGAGGTGATCAGGCTGGCAGGCAGAAGCAGTTAGGGGCAATCAGGTAGGCAGGCAGGTGAGTGGTTGGGAGCCATCAGTCCTGGATTGTGAAAGAGATGTCCGACTGCTGTTTAAGTCTGATTGAGGGAGGCAGCAGGCTGGGTAGAGGGACACACAACACCCCCACCCCCATGCATGAATTTCATGCACCAGGCCTCTAGTTATCCTATATAATAAAAGAGTAATATGCAAATTAACCATCACTTCACTAAACTCACAAGCCACATGGCCCACCAGCCATGCCCACCAGCCAATCAGAATGAGTATGCAAATAAACCCAACCAAGATGTCTACGGCTACAGAAAGCAGGAGGGAGGCTTGGGTTTCCCAGGCAACAGGAACATCCTCCGGACCCAGGCTGCTCCTAGCCTGTAGGCCCATAGGCCCTGAGTGGCAGGGGCCCCAGAATGACCTCTGGCCACTTGGAGCCTATGAGTGCAGGCACCAAGTGGCTGGGGGTGGTACATTCTGCCCCGCCTGCAGCTACTTGGGAATGCTCCAGCACCAAGCAGTGGTTTGGGTCCATGCCCCCAGCCTGGGGTCTCAGGCCAGCAGCAGCTCCCGAACCCACACAGACACCCCCTCCCAGCCCAGCCTGGGTTCTCAGCCACTGAGTCACACCATCCAGGTACATATTGAGGAATCTTAAAAGTTTCTTTATATATAATTGATGTTTAACAGAGAGGAAGGGAGAGGGATAGAGAGCTAGAAACATCTATGAGAGAAAAATATCGATCAGCCTGCTGCTCAGTCCCCACTGGGTATGTGCCCCCAACCAAGGTATATGGCCTTGACCAGAATTGAACCTGGGACCCTTGAGTCTGCAGGCCATTGCTCCATCCACTGATCCAAACCGGTTAGGGCTGCCCAATATGTTAAAGAAAAAACCCTATCGAATAAAGAGGGAATATGCAGGGGAGGGCATTTGGGGACGATCAGACCAGCAGGAGAGCAGTTAGGTGTCGATCAGGCTGGCAGGGGAGTGGTTAGGGGTAATCATGCTGGCAAGCAGAAGTGGTTAGGGGCAATCAGGCAGGCAGGTGAGCAGTTGGGAGCCAGCAGTCCAGGATTGTGAGAGGGATGTCCGACTGTGTGTTTAGGCTCAGCAGTTGAACATCCCTTGAGAGGTCCCAGATTGGAGAGGGTGCATGTTGGGCTAAGGGACACACACCCTCATGCACGAATTTCATGCACTGGGCCTCTATTATATATATATATATATATATATATATATATATATATATATATATATAATGAAATTTCTTTGCCTATTTTCAATATTTGTCACATTTTCTTGAGTCTTTTTAAAAAATCTATTTCTTTTTAATTAAAGAATTTTCTCACTTCACCATCTTTCCTCTTAAGCCATCACTGTTGTGTTTATTTGCTTTGTGTTTCTTCCAGTTTAGTCTTAATTTCTAAAATGATTTTTTTTTTTACTTTTTTTTTCTGAGTCCTGTAACCTCATTTATGAGGTGAAGATATATTGTTGGCCCTACTAGATAATAGCAAACCACACCAGATGTCACTTGGAAAGGACAATTGGGAAGAAATTTATTTATCTCAAATCAAAAAAAGTACTGAAAGAGACTTATTTATTTATTTATTTATTTGTGTTGAACTTTTTAAAAAATTTATTAAGGTATTATTTGTGTACATAGCTTACCATTGTCCCCCCCCTCCCATTCATGCCCTCCCCAGAGTTCTGTGTTCATTGGTTGTACTTATATTCATGCATACCAGTCCTTCGGTTGTTCTCTTATCGCCCCCCCCCCCAGGTCTCCTTCCCCTCCCCACTGTCATTTGACAGTCTGCTTGTTTTATGGTGACTATCTCAGGACCACATGAATAGAATCCGCTCCTCATTTGGCAGTCTGCTTGTTTTATGGTGACTATCTCAGGACCACACGAATAGAATCCGCTCCTCCTCTGGTTCACACCGCCCCTCCCCCCGGGTCCCACTGCTTCCCCGGGGCACACGTCTCCCCTGGGGCACACAGCTCTCCCGGGACACCTGGCCCCCCTGGGGCAGACGGCTCACCCGTGAAAGGGACTTATTTAAAACAGATGAGAGCATATGACTTTAACTAGTAAATTTAAGTCCCTATGTTTTTTACCCATCTCATTCCCCCCCAATGAGTAGGAATTAAACCAATTATATAAGAAAGAGAAGGTGTTTCCTTTAGACATCTGATTAATTTTCTGTTAAATTTTGATCTCATTAATTAATGCAGTCCCTCATCTAGAAAAAAGTAAAGAAGGGATCTGTATATCATGCCAGTTCAAACATTTGCACTGAAAACAAAAAATAAAAAGTAAAATTCTGAAATAGTTGGGTTCATTTTTATTATGTTAGTAAACCTAATTTTTAAGCTGTTAGTTGGAATTATGCTTCTCCTGAGGTGGGTAAAAAATAATAGTGATAGGAGTGGTTGTGGAGTGGAAGTAATTTTGAGGAGATCTTTACCATTCAAAACAATGAAAGAAAGGATATCTTTTTTTGAAATATTCTCTAAGAAGTATGAAGAGAGTATAATCACTGAAAGAAATAAGATGAGATAAGGATAAGGAAGAGAATAGGATACATAATTAAGCAAACGTATTTTGTATTTAAATGTTCGTTCAAAACCACTAATCATGCAGATATTCTTACGTTAAATTTTTATACAATTTCTGTGCAATTACGATAGTTTCAGACACATCAAGATGTCACTTATTCCCACACACTTGCTTCTGTCTACAAAATTCATTTGTGATATTCTTAAAATTCTACAAAGAATATGGTCAAAAGTTTAATAGCCCAAAGCAAAAAGGTAAAAATATAGATATGGTTATGTGGAAATCAAGCCATACAGTATTCAGGTTATATTAAATGGAAATACCTCAAATTTCATTTTTGGCCTTTTCTAGAGCAATTGGGGATTAACCAAAATCAATGCCCAATAAATAAATCTTCACGAACACTTTATCTGTAAATGACTATTCTAGGTACTGTGGAATAAACAATGATGTGTGAAATGACTAATTCACAAGTCCAAGTAAAGCTATCACCTAAGAGAACCCTTTTGTACTAAAGTTCATAGCAAATTTCCAAGCTCTGTGTGTGATTAACTAAGTATATAAAGAATTAAATGGAAATTACATGCTTAAAAGTTGCTTTTAAAGTAGAGCTTTAAAGTTTGTTCTTACCATAACAACAACAACAACACGTTACATAATTATGTGAGGTAAAGGATGTGTCAACTAAACTTAATGGAGTAAACATGTTACCATATATAAATGCATCATATGGTCACATTGTACACCTTGAATTCACACAAAATTGTTTGTCAGTTATATCTCAGTAAAGCTAGGAAAAATGTATTGAAGATATTGATTATGAGATAAAGATGATTTCCATGTCTCTAAGAAGTTACCTATCAAAAATGCAATCAAAGTTAAAGCAGTTGAACATTCTGTAAATGTTTATCATTTATTCATTCAGTAATTTAATGGGTATTTAATTACTGTGGGCCAGGAGTTCAAGAAAGAGCACTACTAAAACTGAAGATGTATCCATGGAGGTCTGTGGCATGTGCATAGTAATTAAAGATATGGCAATGTTCAGAGAGAGTTTCTGGAGGAAGACCGTCTTTAATAAACATCAACACTCAACAAATGAGTAGTATAGAAGCCGGCACAAGAGACTGAAAGATTTGGCCCAAGAGGAAGGAAGAAACAGAAGAGCAAGTACAAAAAAATAGCCCAGTGGAGAGAGTTTTCCCAGAGAGTATCAAATTTTGTTGAGAGTTTATTCAAGATAAATATTTAAAAGTTCCATCAGACTTAGTGATAAGGGGACCACAAGGGTAGACCCTGATCAAAGTTCAGGAAAAGAGCAGAAAAGGCATATGGACTAGTGATGTAATTTTAAAATTGGATTGAGTGCTTTTTGGCTACTGAGTTATATATTAACCCCTAACCAGATATATATTTGTAAATACATTCTCTCATTCCAAATATAGGCTGCTTTTCATTCTACTGATTGCTTTCTTTGATGTGCAGAAGCTCTTTGGTTTGATGTAGTCCCTCTTGCATATTTTAGTTTTTGTTGCCTGAGTCATATCCATGGAATCATTGCCAAAATCAATGTCATGAAGCTTTTTTCCCTGCCAGCCTGATTGATGCCTAACTGCTCCCTGGTCAGACCGATTGCCCCTAACTATCCTCCCCTACAGGCCTGGCCTCCCTCAACTGCCCTCCCATTCAGGCCTGCCCCCTCAACTGCCCTCTCCTGCTGGCCTGGTCATCACCAGCTGCCCTCCCCTGCAGGCCTCGGTTCCCCTCAACTGCCCTCCCTTGCTGGCCTAGTCATCTCCAACTGCCCTCCTCTTCTGGCCTAGTCATCCCTAACTGCCCACAAATGCCCTTCCCTGCAGGCCATCTTGTGGTGGCCATCTTGTGTCCACATGGGGGCAGGATCTTTGACCACATGGGGGCAGCCATCTTGTGTGTTGGAGTGATGGTCAATTTGCATATTACTCTTTTATTAGATAGGATATTTCAAAGACTATGATTACTTATTGCCATTGGAAAGAGATTAGCAGAACCTGCACTCATTTTTATCTGGGACCTCTACACATCAGCATTCCACTGTTATTGTTCTTGCTGGGGTGATCAGTAACTTCCATGTTGCTAAACCAATGGCACATTTCAGTCAGTCCTCACCTCACATGACTTATCAACACCATTAATTGGTCACTCTTCCCAAGCTGCTTTCTTCACTTGGTGTCAGGACACCCACACTTTCTTGAGTTTTGTTCAGTCTCATTGATTGCTCATTGTTGTTGTTTTTTTAATTTTTATTTTTTAAATATATTTTATTGAATTTTTACAGAGAGGAAGAGAGAGGGATAGAGTTAGAAACATTGATGAGAGAGAATCATCGATCAGCTGCCTCTTGCATATCCCCTACTGGGGACGTTCCCGCAACCAAGGTACATGCCCTTGACTGGAATCGAACCCAGGACCTTTCAGTCCACAGGCCGATGCTCTATCCACTGAGCCAAACCAGTTTCGGCTGATTGCTCATTGTTGATCCTCTTTGCTTGTTTCTATTTTCTTCCCAACCTATTAAGCTGCCCCAAGTTCTTGGGCCTCTCTCCCTGCATTGGTCAAAGACCTGATGGGAAAAATCGAGGTAATTTGAGGTGAGTTTAATAATGGGACTTTTTATAAAGATGTGAACACAGTTTGGGAACATCAACAATTAATAATCCAATATTCTGGAGTTATAAACAGGGGGGAGTTGGAGGGAGTAGAAGCAGGAGTGGTTCCTATAACCTGGCGAGGGTAACTGAGGGTGTGGGCTGATGGATGGGTGCTGTGGCCTTTGACATAGGATGAGAAGACAGTGGAGGATTGTTCTAGATTAAGCGAGACTTAGACAATATAACAAGTAAATGTGTGAGCATTAATGAGATCCTATGTTTTTAAAAGTCAGCTATAAAAAGCTAGTATTAGGACAACTATGGATATTTGAATATGGATTGCTAAAAACTTGATATTATTGAAACAATATTAAATTTTAAGGGTGTTGTCTGCTAAACAAAGGCCAAACTTGGCTCTTGTTGAGCTGGTCTGAGTTCTCTCTGCCCCACTTGTCATTGATGGCCCAAGAGCAGATCCACATCTTGGTAAATAATACCTCTGCTGCAGTAAACCACCAGGAATCAGAACCCAGTGCTTACAAGGCTCCCTTCCTTCACTGACCATCTAATATTTCTGTTCTCACTCATGTCAGTTACATTGTTTAGGTAGCTCTGGCTGGTAAGGTCAAGAAGGCGGGGCTCTTTGCCTGTTGTCTTTATCGATATACTACAAACACTTAGAAGAGTGACACATAGTAAGTGTTAAATAAATATCTGATGGCTAAGTGCATTGGATATAGGAAGCCAAGTGATAATGGCATATTAATATTTATATTAAATTAGAGGCCCAGTGCATGGGGTTCATGCACTGGTGGGGGAGAAGGGGGCATGGCCTGTGGGAATCAGCCCACTGTGGGAGCACCACTCATCCTGGTCAGCCGAACAGCTGTGGACCTGCCCCCTGAGAGGCTGCTCCCACTGTGGGAGTGCACTGACCACCAGGGTGAAGTTTCTGCATTGAGCATATGCCCCCTGGTGGTCAGTGTGCATTACAGCGACTGGTTGACTCGTCATTCTGATTGTTCTGCCATTGGGTCGATGGGCTTTTATTATATAGGATAGTAATGTGTAACTCACTTATTAATTCTACTTAGTTATAAATTATCCTTTGAGTTTTCTTTTTGGATGATTATTTCAACTGTGAAAAATGACGGATTGAATCTTTGTTCCCAATCTTTGCAGATTTTATTTTTCTTTCTGACAGCAGTGTCTCCATTACAATGTTGACTGAAAGTGCTGGTCTCAGGCTTTATTGCCTTGTTCCTTTTTTCAGAGAGAATGCTTTTTATG
The DNA here is from genome assembly GCA_963924515.1 of Vespertilio murinus. Taxonomy (NCBI): domain Eukaryota; kingdom Metazoa; phylum Chordata; class Mammalia; order Chiroptera; family Vespertilionidae; genus Vespertilio; species Vespertilio murinus. The sequence continues at coordinate 82,668,150 of OZ004707.1, read as the reverse complement.
ATTACCATCAGGAATAACACTCTCAGTGGGATTTTAGCAGATACTTAAAAAAATCAGATTAAGGTATTTTCTGTCTATTTCTAGTTTTCTAAGCGTTTTTAAAAATAATCATTTATGGGTGTTCCCACTCATTTTACACCTACTATTTTGAGAGATGTTATTCTAACACCATTGAGAAATTATATGCTTTCCAGTGCCTCACAGTCCAATTCACAAATCCTTATTAATTTTCAGTGAGGGAGGCTCATGTCTTGCCTTGTATTTTGGGCACCATAAAGTATGCCAATATGGAGAAGCAAATCAATTTTTTAACTGGCATTGTGTCATCCACTCTTAATGTCACACTGCATTACATGTGAATTGCCAGGAATAAGACATTCCATGCTATATAAAATGCATTAAAATGTGAAATATACATTGCATATTCCAAGTCAGCTGACTTATGGGGCTTTCTGGTGAGACCCCGGGTCCTTAGGATCTTTTTCTCTGGTTGTATGTGAGAATTTCATTTGCACACTAATGACAGTAACCCTGAGGTCTCAGCACAGTGACATAATGGTGACAGCAGCAAAGACTCAGAGAAAGAGATTGATTTTTTTGAATAAAAATTCAACTGTAATTTAGTTCTTGAAAGGGGGTCAGCAAGCTGGTCTCTCCTAATGGCTGGAGGAAGCTTAAGAGTTCAGCAACTCTGAAGGTTTCAGAATTCTCTGGACTCAGCTCTTTCATTTCTTGTCATTCTCCAACCCCCCCACTCCACCCCTTTACCCTTCCAGTCCTCACTCTGACATGTGTTTTTTTCATCACTGTCAGTGAAAACAAGTGTGGTACGAATCATCACACCCAAGAGTTGGCATACAGTTGACTTGCCTGAGAGTCTGCATTTTCATTTAATGCTGAAAATCAGCCTTTATGGGAAGGATTGGTGGGGGGAGGGAAGAGAATATGGGGGAAGGAGAACAAAAAGACAATGGTTTCAGTGGCTCAGGACAGGTCAAGTGTGTGTGTGTGTGTGTGTGTGTGTGTGTGTGTGTGAAAGGGAGTTAGCTTATCACACATTGATACGCAGTGAAAGCTTTCTTAAATGCCTCTCAGTTCCCTGTGCAGAGGGAGCTGGGGAGTAAAGCCGCTGCCAGAGGAAGAAAATGATTTGCCTCAACGCTCTCTGCCGAGCAGGTTCTTTCATTTCTGGGGCGCACACCGTCGTCTTGTCTCGAAGACGCTGAAAGAACCGCTGGTGCAGTCAGTTCCAAGGCGCACCCTTCAGTCCAGCAGCCGGCCGAGGGAGAAACCCAGATGCCAGCAGCAGTTGTTCGGTGAAGTGACGGTGACTTCAGTCATCCAGATCCATCCTTGGCGTCTGTGCTCCGTTGCTGCCAGGTCTGTGAAGGGTGATGTGTGGAAACTGCAGGCGGAGGCGGACCCTGCTGGGAGGACCCCGCCCCGGGACAGAGAAGGAGGCTCACCAGGGCCGACAGGAGCTTCTTGGGCTGGGAAGGGCCTGGCTGCAAGGGGCAGCCGTTACCCTCACCCCGGGCGCTGGCCTCTAGTTTGCACGGTGGTGAAAACCCTTAACGGTCACCGTGGCTGGGTGCCTTCTGTGAGAAAGGCGCTTCACAAATATTATTACCTTTTTTTTTTTTTTAAACAAATCAGCAAGTGGGAGTTGCCATCCCTCCCTGCTCTTCTCTTACTTGATGATTTTAGAGAAGTCATTTATTCTACTAACCAGCAGGGAGAGGCAGAGGCAGAGGCAGAATTTGAACCCACCTCTGCCCATTGCCAAAGTCCAAGTTCTCTTTGGAATACCATCTGTCCCTCATCCTGGCATAACGTGGTGGCATAGGTTCTGGAACCTGACAAAGACAGGCTCAAATCCTGGCACCTCCTCGGACCGTGGGACCTTGGGCAACTTACTTAACCTTTCTGGATTTCAGTTTTCCTGTCTACAAAATGCATTCATGGAACCAATGAATACAAAATCAATTGTCTAAAGCCTGGGGCAGTATAAATGTGGAAAAGGCCATTTTTGGTTTTGTTTTTTCATTTTTTCTGTAACCATTATTCTTAATATCAGCAAGTATAGTGACTTGAGATTGTTTTACACTCATATTATAATTACAAACTTTTCTCTTTGCTCGTCCTTGCCACTTACAAATCCTTGTAAGAGCTATAACACAGGTGTCAATATTTAATTGCCTTTTTCTAAATTTTAATGAACATTTATTAGTTCATGATGCATGAGGCTTCTACTAAGCTCACTTTATTAATTTGACTTTTATTTTATTTTATTATTATTTTTTGTTAACCCTCACTTGAGGGTATTTTTCCATTTATTCTTAGAGAGTGGAAGGTAGGACAAAAGCCGAGAGAGAAATGTCAATGCGTCATTGATTGGTTGCCTCCCAAACAAGCCCTGACAATGGCCAGTAATTGAACCTGAAACCGAGGCCTGTGCCCTTAACCAGAATCCAACCAGAGACCCTTCAGTCCGCAGGCTGATGCTCTATCCACTGAGCCAAACCAGCTAGGACTCATTCGACATTTTAAAAACGCCATTAGGTTGCCTCCTCATGTCATGCTCTGCGCCTGCACAGGTTGGAGGTGGAGTGTGGAAACAAAATGGTTTCAGCTAAAGATTTCCTGGGGTTGAGATTCTGAACACCAGGGCTGGGATTTGCCAGAGCCACCCTGACCTGGTTTTATTGGTGGCAGGAAAACAAATTAAAACTCAATGATTTGAAATAAGAGTAAATTATAGAAACTGAGGTTATTGAACAAAATTAAAATTTTCCCTACTGGCAATATAATATACAGATGATGATGATGTGTGTGTGTGTGTGTGTGTGTGTGTGCGCGCGCGTGTGTGAGATAGAGATAGAGAGAGAGAGAGAGAAGAATGCTAATGTTAAAGTCACGTATACTAAAAAATAAAAAGGTGATGTTTGTAACCAAGTTGTTTTTTTTTTTGTTTTGTTTTTTAATGAATCTGCCTAATGTTTAGGTCAGAGTTGTATAGCCTGATCATGTGTGGTATCTATGCAAAAGCTAAGAAGGGTATAGGGTAGGGGTGCACTTTATGAGCACTGTTACATGCAATTTGAGGTGTTTTGTCCATCTCATCAGGTGTACACATGTAAGCAACTTCTGGAGCCCAGACTCTGTCCTCTCCATGCTGTAGAGTGATTATGAGAATGTTGTTATTGAGGGCTATGATTTCTCAGACACACGAGTCATCTGGGGAATCTTCTTAGAATGACGGTTCTGACTCAATAGGGTTGGGCTGGGACCAAGATTCTGTATTTCTGACAAGCTTCCCGGTGATGCTGATGCTTCTGGTCCCTAGATCATACTTTGAGGATCAAGGCTCTAGATCAGTGTGAACAATAAAAAAATTTTCTCTGTTTAACTCCTGTATCCCTGAAAATAGCTAAATAAAAGGCTCTGAAACTATGTGAACCCAGAGCTGTGCATACTCCTTTTGGGCCTTTTAGACTTAGTTGGAGTGTCTCCCCTCCTCCAGGTAGCCTTCCTTGACTAGCCAAAGCAGAGGAAAGCGCTTTCTGTTCAGTGAGACCTCAGGGCTTGCTGCAGGACTTCAGTGCATAGCATTAAACTACGTGCATGCATTTTTCTCTCCCTCCTGGACTATGTGTATGAGATGACTCATGTGTGTCTGAGAAATCACTGCCCCCAATAACAACATTCTCATAATCACCATACAACATGGAGAGGACAGAGTCCGGGTTCCAGAAGTTGCTTACATGTGTACACCTGATGGGATGGACAAACACCTCAGATTGCATGTAACAGTGCTCAGACTATTATCCCCCACTCCCCCAGTTATTATTGTCTTCCAATCAGGAGTCTCCCTCCCACTTTTGCCCATCTCTGCCTTCCCATCCCTTGGTCTTCACCAAACTATTGTCCATGTCCATGGGGTATGCATATATATTCTCCTTTTTTATTTTATTGTCTAAAGTTTTACATATGCCTCCTTTTTTCATGATTGACACCACGCCAGCCACTCCCACCCCAGGCAAGCCCCCACCGCCCCAGTGTCTATGTCCATTGGTCATGAAATATGCATGCATACAACTCCTTAGGTTGCTCTCTAACCCCCTCCCCTGCCATTTATCTCTGGATCTATTCTTGTTCATCAAATTATGTTGATCATTATATCTCATATATGAGTGAGATCATGATATTGATCTTTCTCTGACTGCTTTATATCGATTAGCATAATGCTCTCCAGTTCCATCCAAGTTGTTGCAAATATTAAAATTTCCTTCTTTTTATAGCAGCATAGTATTCCACTGTGTAGAAGTACAACAGTTTTTTAATCTACTCATATCCTGATGGGCATTTAGGTTGTTTTCAAATCTTAGATATTGTAAATAGCTGCTATGAACATAGGGGTGCATATATCCTTTCTGATTGGTGTTTCTGATTTATTGGGATATGGTCCTAAAAGTAAGTGGGGTTACTGGGTTAATGGGAGTTCCATTTTTAACTTTTTGAGAAAACTCCATATTGTTCTCCACAGTGGCTGCAACAGTCTGCATTCCCACCAGCAGTGCATGAGGGTTCCTTTTTTTCCACATCCTCACCAGCACTTGTCATTTGTTGATTTGTTGATTTGTTGATGATAGCCATTCTGACAGGTATGAGATGGTACCTCATTGTGGTTGTTTTGATTTGCATCTCTTGGATGATTAGTGACTTTGAGCATGTTTTCATATGTCTCTCAGCCTTCTGTATGTCCTCTTTAGAAAAGTGTCTATTTAGGTACTTTGCCCATTTTTTTAAAATATTTTATTGATATTTTTACAGAGAGGAAGGGAGAGAGATACAGAGCTAGAAACGTCGATGAGAGAAACATCGACCAGCCGCCTCCTGCACACCCACTACCAGGGATGTGCCCACAACCAATGTATATGCCCTTGACCGGAATCGAACCCGGGACCTTTCAGTCCACAGACCGACGCTCTACCACTGAGCCAAACCGGTTTCGGCTACTTTGCCCATTTTTGATTGGATTATTTATCTTCCTTTTGTGAAGTTGTAGGAATTCGCTGTAAATTTCAGAGATTAAACCCTTATCTGAAATAGTATTGGAAAATATGTTCTCCCATGCATTGGGCCTTATTACTGTTTTGTTGATGGTTTCCTTTTGCTGTGCAGAGCTTTTTATTTTGATGTAGTCCCATTTGTTTATTTTCTCGTTAGTCTCCATTGCCCTAGGAGCTGTGTAGGAAAAGACATTGCTACGACATGTGTCTGCTATTCTGCTGCCTATGTCTTGTAGGATTTTTATGGTTTCCCATCTTACACTTAAGTCATTTTGCCATTTTGAGTTTATCCTTGTGTATGGTGTAAGTTGGTGATCTAGTTTCATTTTTTTTTTGCATGTACCTGTCCAAATTTCCCAGCACCATTTATTAAAGAGGCTGTTTTGTCTACATCATATGCTCTTGCCTCCTTTGTCAAATATTAATTGAGCATAATGCCTACCCATGAGAAAGCGATGAGATCCTCACGTGTCCTGGTACAGCAAGGTTTGAGAGGTGTCCGGAACGAGCCAATCAACTCAGAACCACACCACCAAGCAGAGCCAGGTCAGGAGTCAGAAGCTCGGGGCAGGGTGGGGGGTGGGGGGCGCAGCGGGGTGTGGGTAAGTTCGAGGATCATCCACGCTCCTGTGCATCTCTCCCAGACTTTGGCACCAAAGGAAAGACGTGACAGAGGGCCAAAAATCTGGACTACAGGCTTTATTAGAGGAGAAGGACCCTGCCTGGCCGTCTCACTAGGGGAGAAGAACAACACGCCTTTTGAGGGGAGGGATGGGAAGGGATGGGGCTTAGAGTACTTAGCATGCGCTGATTGGTGGTTTCATATAAGGCACATGATTAGGCACTTAGGGACCTAGGAATTGAGGGCTTGGGGTATTTGGCAGGGGCTGATTGGTGGTTCAATGCATAGTCCATATAAGGTGCCTGGTTAGGTGGTCAGGAATGTCCATGCCGCAGGTGCAGGTTACATCATACTCCATCCATCAGTTGGGGAAGGGAGGATCTATCATGAAGCAGTCGGCCTCAGGGATGCTGGGCCGTCAGAAGGTTCAGGAAACCAGGGGCCTCAGCTTGGGCAGCTCAGGTGCCCGCGGGGAACCAGCCGGGCTGATGCCAGAGGGGCATTTATGCCTTCCGCACGTGCAGGGGCTCGCTCTCCTGTTCCCTAAGGCAGGCCCTGCCCCTGGGAGTGGATGCCTGTCCAGCCAGAGGCCCCACAAAGCGTCGGAGGGAAATCCTTTATTTTCTTCTTATCCACCACAGACCCGATCCCTGGGCCGCCATCTCACACCCAGAGGCCCAGGCAGCTGCTGGCCCCGAGCCTCCCGGCTCTTCACAGGCTGCCGCCCTGTCAGGCAGCTGACTCCCATGCAGGGACTTTGCAGGCCACTGGAGCAGCCTTTGCCTCCCCCCTCACCGCGGCTCCCCCACCCCACTGTGCCCGTGTGGCTGGAGCCGGGTGCAGGGCCGGTATCGATAGGTTCCCCATGTTTGTATGAAGGGCTGGGAGGGGGGCTGTTGAGGAGGGGGTCAATGCGGGTGGGAATAGGGTTGGGGGGAGGGGACATCTGAAATACTTTAAATAATAAAAATAAATTAAAATAATACATACATACATACATACATACATAAATAATTAAAAAGACCCGCAAAGACGCCCCCCTGCTGGCCCAGGTACAATTCCAGCCTCTCCACTAGAGATAAGCGGGGCTGTTAAAGAAATCACATGGCCCAAGGTGCTCTGCAAATGTAAAGCCTTATAAAGGTCTCCTTCGGTTCCATTTGCTTTGTTCCACTCAGTGTAAGTGCCCCTCCTTTCCCAAACCTTTTAGGAGGAGGGAGGAGGCATGAGGTGGAAGAGGGCCCACTATCCCCAGAGTGGAGGACCTCATAGGGAATTGCAAATGTGATGGGGCCCTTGGAGATCAACGAGGCCCAGGCCTCACCCCAGAGGTTCTGACTTGATTGATCTGGAAGGAGGGGAGACACCAGTAGGAAGCAACTCTCGAGGTGACTCTCACTTATACCCAAGGCTGAGGACCCAGATGGAACGCCTCCCCTTACAGACGAGTGAGCCGCACCCAGGAGGATAGAGTGGCAGCTTCCCGGGCACCGTGCACAGGGAGGGGACCCAGCCCAGAGCCCAGGCAGCGTTTGTCCCACTCGGGACTGAGTCTGGCAGAGGCAGTTTCTTGCCTTTAGGGTGAGAGAGGGTCTTGCAGATAAGAAGCATCCACACTGAATTCCATCGAAGGTGCAAGAATGGCTTGTGGATGCCACAAGCTGTGGGCAGGAACTAGTGCAAAACCAGATCCGGGCAGAGCCCCCGGGATGGGGAAGGTGGGAGGACCTGGGTGGAGCGCTTTCCGGAGCCCACATCCTGAGCGCCCAGCTGTTGCAGCTGCAGCTGTTTCACTGCTCCCAGCCAGGGAGACGCTGTGAGCTTTCACACTGGGCAGAAGGTCAAAGCAGAAACCTGGACAGGCGATGGGTACAGGCCAGACAGACACGGAGATTAAGGAGAAACCCAGATCAAGGGGGTGTTTAGTTTACATTTAAGAGGACACAGGGGCACAGTCTCCCAACAGAGCCCTCACTGCTAGCTGGTCCTCCCCATGCCCTCTCTCTGTGTGTAATGTTCATTGTAATTGCCCTGTGCCCACCAACGTAAAAGCAGTGTGTGTCCCTTCATGTGACACCTCATCCATTCTCAGATTTCCCCACTCTTCTTTCTCCCACCTCCCTAATCTATCGCAGAGGGTTCCATGTAACCCTCTTTGATTCGGATGCATAAAATAAGCGGCAAAACTGCCATTTTCCAGAGCATTTTCTCAGTCTGTTGAGATTTTGCTTCCTGGCAATTGTTAATTTGGCTCAAAGAAAACTCATACATTTTCCCACAGGTTTGACGTTCCTTACATGGGCACCTTGAAGCACAAGCCACTGTCCTGTCTCTGCAGCTCACGCAGGGCTCTCAGAGACGCCCGCTGAGCAGAGGCTCCGAGGTGACAGGAAGAACAGGCCACTGCTGTTTTTTGAAACACCTACTGTCTACACATTGATAAATTCCCAGACAGATGAACAAATTGGTGCATTTTATGTTTACGTTTAACAAACAAATGCGTTTAACACATACTCAAGTGTGCAATGTAAGGTCTTTGTAATGTTTACAAGATAACCATAGGATTTATGAAATATGAGATTACAATGCATTATACGTGGGGAGGTCTGATCCAGGGCCACAGGGTGAAGAGGCATAGTGAGCAGCTTTCAGTCTGTAGGAGTAGCTCTGTGCCTGGGTGCCATCGTCAGCTTGGGCTGCGGTAAAAAAACAACACCCACTGGATGGCTTAAACAACAGACATTTATTTGTTATCTTACTTGTACAGAGGATAGATAAATGCTCCAGGCGGATAGGAACTTTTCTGGCCTAAGCAATTAATACAGCCATAAACCAAGGGTATCTCTGTGGGAGATCAAAGACAACTCCAACTAGCAAGATAAGGGGGAGAAGAAGAGGGGGCACCATATGGGCTTTGAGCTCTGAAACCAATTCTATGGCAGAACGACCAATGAGGAAAGCATGGGGGCCCTGAATCAAGGAAGGGTCCAATTAGAAAGGTCAGCTTTACACAAAGAACTGCAGTGGAGACAAAGGGTCAGGAGGCAGGACTTTTTTATTTTGAGAGAGAGAGAAAGAGAGAGAGAGAGAGAGAGAGAGAGAGAGAGAGAGAGAGAGAGAGAGAGAGATCAGGCTTTTCCCAGTTGCCACCCCCTGTATGTACAATTTCCCCACAGCCCTTTCTGTTCCTCCCCCTTTCGTTTTTTAAATTTCTCAGACACTTGTAACTTGACTGCTGCTGAATTCCTCAATTGCCACAAAAGTCAGATCTGGTCTTGGTCTCTGTCCATAAAAACTAACAACAAACAAAACGTAGCAACTACCAACCCTGGTGCTGGGCGGGAACCCCTTGTGCAAACCCCTCTGGTCCTCCCTGGCCCTCTGTGCCCGGGGAGGCCGCCCCCCCCTTCCCCCCCGCCAGGACACTGATGTCAACACTGTCCCCAGTTTCACTCTGGACCAGGCGGAGGGCGCCCTCTGCACTGCACCCCAAGACATCTGCTTCCCGCCTGCCCTCGCTCCCCTCTCCCTTCGCTGTCCTTACTGTATTTGCAACTACATGATTGCTTGCAAGTAAAGCACCACAGAATCAATTTTACAAATGGATCAGAAGCTAATGCTTTTTAAAGTAGTAGCTCAATTCAGGAATATCTTAACTTCAAGGAAGTAATTTGAATATTCTCTCTTGCAGCCATCTCTCATCACCAGACCATTAAAGTAGTTTGCCTGAATGCAATCACTCTATTTATTCATTTTATGTTATTATTAGCAGAAAAGATACTTTGTAAGCCGATTAAGTAGCAGTGAACAAGATTAGAGGGAAATGTTTATTGTATTCAAGTGTTGAGACAAATGAATTTCATTGGCACTTCTCAACATGTAAAGTGCTAGTTGTAAATAATTTCTTATTAAAAGAAAAAAATTAAAACAAGAAGCACAATTTCTGGTATATGGTAGGTGCCCTGTAGTGCCCAGGCCTTTGCTGCAACTTGTAAGATGTGAATGTACTCTTGTATCTCCAATCCATTCATACACACACTCCTGCAGGCACACACATGGAATTTGGACACACGTACTTAATCTAGACAGATTTCCTTTCCTCCCACCAAAGCTCACCTTCATTACAATGGCAAAGGTTCTTGTTTTCCTAATCACGCTGACCAGAACAGGGGTGAGCATGTGAACGTGCTGCCCTCTGGTGGAAATTATAAGATTTGCATGCTCAGCCAAATTCAAGAAATTGGTCAACACCCCAAGAGCTCAGTAAATATTAGCTAATCACATTGGGGTTCTATTTATTTAATGACTGACAGAGGAAGAGAAAACTATGAAGGATACAGAGAAGGAGCAGTCTGGGGTGGGGTGGGGGTGGGAATCCCAGAGAGCCTAAGACAGCAGCGGGCACAGAGAAGCCTCCAGTGAATATTTGTTGATTGATTAAAAAGATAAGCCTGGGCTATAGATGATGTTGATTTGTAGTCAGGTATGGGACTCAGTGCTGGCAACTGAGGTGAGTTCACTAATTCTGCATCAACACTGAGAATACTGCTGAGTCTTGAAAACTTTCAATATTCACTCCCAGTAATCGCTTAATCCAGCCAGCACTGTTACACAGTATGAGGTATCTCTCCATCAATCGGAGTTAGAATTGCCAACCATTTTCTTCTCAAAGGGAGTTAAAGGATTTAGAGATAAAATGTGCATTCTTGAACAGTGCAACCTATGTCACGAAACCTCAATTCAACCAGGCATCAATATTTGATGCACAATGGCAATTTTACTCAGAATCCAAGAAGAGGGAAATAACATGCTTTGCTGACGGGGCAAGCAGGGGGCTCAGGATTTAGCCAGAAGTTAATGTAATTATTGGTCAGATTGACACGTTTGCCAATCTTCCTGCGTACCTTGAAAGTTTTATTGCCTCTAGCTACACCTGTTCCTGATGTACTTGTCACAAACAAGAGTGCACCTCTGCCCAGGAGAGAGCTGTCGCTAACTGTGAGAGGTGAGGCGGGCTGTGAGTGGGTCCCCTGCAGAGTCTGAGTCAGTTCTTCCCGCCGCCTTTACAGCTAAGACTTGAGGAGGAAAATAACAGCAAGTCTTTTATAGAGGCTTTTCCTGCAAAGTAAATTAACAGATTTCTTTGGACTATGACCCCTCTCCCCTCCCCCAATAAAAAAAAATTCAATTCAACTCTTGGGGAAAATGAAGGAAGACCCAGTATTAAAGCCACTCTGCATGTTATGTTAATACCAGAATTGGGCCGCACACAGGAAGAGCTGGGAGAGGGAAGGCAGCGGGAAAGTTATGGGAACAGCTGGAAGGGCAGCTGCAAAACACCTAAGCAGATATTTTGCTCAAGTTTGGTGGAAAACTGCTACAATTTTCAAGAATCTCTGGGAAATCTTCCACCCAACCTGGTGCTTGCCAAGAAACCTAGAGACCAAATGAGCCTTGTGTCTGGTTCAGCTCCAGTAATGTCCTGAGGGTAACTGCCTCTCCTCAGTCCCACCCTCCGAAGGGCGGGCAAGTTCTTCTCATCGTAAAACTCAGCACAAACTGTACAAGGAAGGGGATTCCAGGCAAGGAAGGTCCACTAAGAAGTGGACAGGAGTGTGGCAAAGTTGACACCTGACAACACAACCTTAAAGCTTCTAAACTTCTTGATTTACGTCCTCATTATGTGAGACAAGTTACCATCCATTCATTCATTCATTCATTCAATATTAAGTCTTTCTATGGGCCAGGGGCTGGGTTGGGTGATGGAGGCAGACTTAACTGAGTAGAACTAAGCCCTGCCCTGCAGCAGCTCAGCTGTTGGGGGACCAGCTGTATAAACAAACTATTAGAATGCACAGGAGTTGGTAGGATGTTCATAAGCCGTTTGGTCTCCCCCAGGTGTGTGCTAGGATCGCACTGCCCTCCTGCTTGGGAGCTGGGAGAGCTGGGAGTCACTTTGAAGTGTGAACAGAAGCGGGATGTGCGGTTGTGCTGGGAAGGTTTGGGACAACCTCGCACCGTACTCTCTTCCCCCCCGCCATGGTGGGCTTATTCAGATGGAGCTTCTGCCAGCCCGAGTCCCTGAGCCGAGCCCCCAGCCAACTTGCGATGGATCTGCAACATGATGCCAAGGGAAATATATGTAACAAGCCGACAAGAGCTTGGGATTATTTATTACCAGAGCAAAAGTAGCCCCTGCTGACTGAGATCAAACCCACGGGAGCACGTAGCGGGAGGATTGCTAGGGAAAGGGAAGTTTTGTGGGGCCTGGTTTGTCTAATACTCCGAGTGATCATTCACCACGTGTGGCTTTGATTGAGCTGGTCTCTGCAGAACATCAAAGAGAGCTGATTAATGAAGGGGATGCACAGTGAACAAAACGGACCTCAGAACAAGCCCCTCTCCCCCTCTTCCCCCAGGGTATTAAGCAGCACAGCTGCCTCTTCTGGTTCGACTTTAGATGATGATGAACTGACTGATCAAGATTGCCGAGGAGCAAGTGGAAAAGCATTCTTTTAAAATTTGTTTTAAAAATGACTATCAGAAACAAGAGCAGAATTGAAACAAAGGGAGCCACAAGGTCCCAAGGTTTGATTCCAGTCAAGGGCGTGTACCTTGGTTGCAGGCACATCCCCAGTAGGGGGTGTGCAGGAGGCAGCTGATCGATGTTTCTCTCCCATCCATGTTTCTAACTCTCTATCCGTATCCCTTCCTCTCTGTAAAATATATTTAAAAAACGAAAAAGAAAACCATACTGAGATAGGTAGGAGGGGCAGAGGCTCCACATAGTCAGGATGCAGCTACCTCTCCTTCCCTGTGCAGACTCACAAGCAGGAGGGACTCACCACTGTGGAGGTCACCCTCCAAGCAGCAAGAAATCCAAGCCCCAGCCTGGGGACCTGTACTGGGAAGTGTAGAGAGCCTCTTGGAAATGCACATGGATGACCTTTAAGTTAGTGTCAGCTGAGTCCGAGGTGACTCGCATGGCCATCCCCCAGAAACAGCCTCCCAAAATGTCAGACAGTTATCAGTACTGATTTCTTATCTTTATCCATGTGCTTGGAATGAGGAATGAACCGGACCTTGATTTACCCAGGTCTTTATATGCTAAATCCCAGGAATGAGGGAATGAATAGGACCTGGGCACACCCAAAACTTCTTTGACCTTACCCCTCCCTCTGGAAATCAATAAATGGGCTGTGTTGTCTGTGGTGGGTACTGACTGTCCCTCCATCAGAGTGACAGCCTCCACCTGGCACCCAGCTTTTGGATCTATTTCTGTCTCTTGTCTCTTTCTTTTCTTTTTTTTTTTTTTTTAAATATATTTTATTGATTATTTACAGAGAGGAAGGGAGAGAGATAGAGAGCTAGAAACGTCGATGAGAGAGAAACATCGACCAGCTGCCTCTTGCACACCCCCTACCGGAGATGTGCCCGCAACCAATGTACATGCCCTTGACGGGAATCGAACCTGGGACCTTTCAGTCCACAGACCTACACTCTACCACTGAGCCAAACCGGTTTTGGCTCTTGTCTCTTTCTTTTATTTCTTAATCCCCAGCTCCTCCACTCAGGAACCTGTTCTTCTCCCTTTCCGTGCGGGACTCGGGAAAAGGAGAAGCACCCCACCGCAGGGAAGAGGAGGCACCATAACACTTGACTTTGTAAACCAGTGGGACTTGCATCGGGGAGAGCCAAAGGGCTGTAGAAAACCAAGGTTGTGCTCATTCCAAGTTCCAGTGCAGAGGCAGTCGTTTGAAAAACCCTGGGTTGCACATTAAGGTGATACCTTGGTTAATTTTAAGGTGTGTGGTGGAGAGGCAGGGATCTGTTGGAACTTTCTCTAGGGATAGAAGTGCTGGTGGATGCCTTCTACCTCCCCCCCCCCCAATTAATTTACTTTCCTTCCACCTAGCTCGTCTGACACTGTCAGGCACCATTCCTGATACTCTCCATTAACCTTGCTAACACTATTCACTCCATTTTGGAGTTTCTCTGAGTATTCACCTGCCTTACCACACCTAGTGGATGGCCTCAACTAGCATGGGTGCCACCCCCTTCCCCAAAAGAAGCTCCTGTCTCCCCACACCCAGTGAGCAGCCTCAGTTGGCACCAGTGCAGAGCAGTGGTCTGCAACAGTCTAGTCTGGGCCTCACAGCAGCCATACCAGAGGCCTGTCCTGCACCACAGTGTGCCAGCAGCAGTTGTAGTCACACCCATTAGCCAACTGCATCAGGGGCTCCCCTGCACACCAGTGTGCCTTCGACTGTTGTGGTCATACTTCACAGCCATCTGGGCTAGGTGCCAGCCCTTCCCATCCCCCCAAATCCCTGCCACTGGTTGCACACTAGTCCAAACAGAGAACACCTCTGAAGCACCTGGTTGTGGTGACCAGGAGAATCGCACCATTGGGCCCCAAAGGACATTTTCTGCATGAGGCTACTTTTTCAAGACCAGGAGATGCAGCTGATATACTTAATACATAGAAACAGACAAAATTAGAAGACAAGAGAATATTTCCAAACCACACAACAAGACAAAACCCCAGGAAGAGAAGTAAACAAAATGGAGGTAAGCTGTCTACTAGATAAAGTTTTCAAAGTATAGTCACAAAGATGCTTATTAAACTCTATAGGAAAGTGGGTCAATCAACTCCCCAAGAACTTCAAAAAGAGCTCATTAGGACTGAAGATAATGTGAGAACTGAAATGAAAAGAGTACATTAGAGGGAATCAACTGCAGATCAGATGATGCAGAATACTGAATCAGTGTTCAGAAGACAGGATAGTGAAAATCACCCAATTGGAAGAGCAAAGAGGAAAAAAATTAGAATGAGGATAGCATAAGAGACCTCTTGGACAACATTAAGCATGTTAACACTTGCATCATAGAGGATCCAGCGGAGGAGGGAGAAAAAAAGACAGAAAACCTATTTGAAGAAGTAATGCCTGAAAACTTCCCTAAACTGCAGGGGCCTGATGTGGCAGGATCTCCCTTTTCCGTGTCCCACACGGAAAGAGAGATGAATGAACCGGTTCTAAGGGGAGGCAGACAGGGATTGAGAAATATTAGAAATAAAGAGAGAAGACACAGAGATAGATTTTAAGCTGGGAGCTGGGAGGGCTGCCGCCCTCCTCTGCTGGAGAGGCAGACTGACGACCCTCTGAGCCACGCAGCACATCTATTTATACTCCAATCCAACAAGGGGGTTTCACAGAAAAACAAGGAGCCTAGGAGGGGCCAGGTCCCACCCACTCCTTTCTCCTGGACAAACACAAGCCAGGAACTAAGAACATCTCCACACTCCCAGGGCGGGAGTGCAACTGACATGATTCTGCCAATATCCCGGGCCCAGTCAGCAACAATCTAAAGAATGTCCAGGTATCTTCCCAGGTGGCCCTCTACACTAAACTGGACCAGGAAACAAACTTCCAGGTCCAGAAAGATTAACCCAAAAAAGACACACACCAAGACACGTCATAATTAAAATGTCAAAAGTTAAAGATTTAGAGAGAATCTAAAAAGCAACAAGAGAATAACACCTAGTTATGTACAAGGGAACCACCCATGAGACAATTAGTTGGTTTTTCAGCAGAAATTTGGCAGACCAGAAAGAAGTGATATGATATATTCAATATGATGAAAGGAAAAAGCTGACAACCTACATTCTCTACCCAGCAAGATTAGTCAGAATTAAAGGAGATTTTTTCAACAATAGAGGTAAATTAAAAAGAAAGAAAGAAAATAACAAGCCAAACTATAAAATAAATAAACAAAACTAAATAAATTCTTCGCCACTAAAGCAGCATTAAAATGAATTGTTTAAGTGGAAAAGAAAAGGCTAACACTAGGAATATGAAAATATATAAATGAAAATTTTTTACTATTAAAGGCAAACATATAATGAATGTAATAGACCAGTGTTTCCCAAACTTCTCTCATGATGAGAATCACCTGGTGGATTTGTTAAAATACAGATTCCTGAAGAGCACTGGTTAAGTATACAATTTTACCTATATGTTCCCAAAAATTCTAGTTTAGCACTTCTTTGTTGGGATTCAGGGATCTGTATTTTAACAACTTCACCAGGTCATTCTCATCATGAGAGAAGTTTGGGAAACACTGTAGTAGACTAACCACTTATGATACAGAGAACAAACCAATAATTGTCAGAGGGTTGAGTGGTGGGGATGTGAGCAAAACAGGTTAAAGAGATGAAGAGGTACAAACTTAGAGTTATAATATAAATAAGTCATAGGGATGTAATGAACAGCATAGGGAATACATTCAGTAACATGGCAATAACTTTGCACAGTGACAGATGGTCACTAGATTTCTCATGATGAGAACTTCATAAGGTATATAAATGTCAAATCACTATTCTGTTTACCTGAAACTAATATACTATTGTATGTCCACTATACTTTAATTTAAAAGAACTTTACATTCCAGGATGAAAAAAAATAGTGTTCATGGAATGACTATCTCTCTTTTTTTTTTTTGTCCTGATATATGTTGCAGTATGTTGTTGTGAAAAAAAAATTCAAAATAAATTTGTGTCCCTAAATTTATCTTTCCAAGAATTATATAATTCACTCTTAATTATCCATATTCCTTTTATATTTTTTGGGAAAAAGTCTTATTCTTATAACAATTATAGTGATTTGTGACACTTGTTTTGGGGTAATGTATTCTATTTTGCCATTAATCTTATTAGAATGTACTTAGGAAGAGAAACTGATAGGGTATATCCCAAGTCAAAAGCAAATAATTTGGAGATCATCCTTAAAAAAAACTAGGCCTCACCACTCCCCCTGCTGGACCCCAGAGCTCCTTAATAGACTGCAGCCCCGTACTCTGGTGGCCTCCACTGGGATTCACACCCTTGTGACTTAATCAATAGGAAGCAGTAGATGAACATGGCACTCATTCCCAGCTTAAGCCTCAAGGCTTGGGAGTTTCCGCCTGTGCACTGTTGAAGCTCTGAGCAGCCATGTAAGAATTCTGGCTACCTGGCTGGAAAGACCACGTGGGGATGGGGTTCCTGTTGATCCAGCTCCCCAGCTAAGCCTAGCCTCAGCCTACTCACCAGTTGGATGCCGGACAGCAGTGCCACTTACATGCCCATCAAAAACCCAGCTAAACTGTAGAATTGCAAGCAAATAAAATGACTGTTGTTCTAAGCCATTAAGTCTTGAGATGGTTTGTACATAGTAATTGATAAATGAAGCCCTAACTTTTCTTAAATCTTACAGAGCTCCCATTTAAGGTTTCTAAGTGGAATTTCTCAAAATTCCACTTGTCACACCATTTTCTGCTCTAAATTCTTAGCCAGTCAGGTTGTCACATGTAGTTGTATGGGTTGGGCATTATACCAGGGCACCTGCCAAGGGAGCCAGTGGGGACTGCTTACCTGTCCTTCACCGAAAGGGGACACCTTTTGTAAGTTACATGACTCTGCCTTATTGGCTCCCGGAGCTGTGGCAAAAAGCTCAGTTGAATCAAATCCAAATTTGTTGACCTGGCTGCCAAGTCTCCTTTAACCAACTGCCCCATGCCATCTTCGTCTCCCTTCAACTTTGTCCAACCCACTCTCTCATTACTCATTGCCAGTCTTCGCCCAGAGGGGTTAACCTACCTCCACCCTCAGATGTGCCCAATTTTGCCTTCCAATCAGAAGCAGTTTCCAAACTGGGTTGTGCCTTCTCGGGGGGGGGGGGGTGTGTGTGTGCAAATGCAGAACACCAGGCCTCTGTGTACTCAGGTGCCAGGACATTGTTAGCCTTGCAAACCTCAGAAGATTTGTTTGCTCCCAGGCACATGGTGTGTGGGGTTCCAAGCATGTTAGAGCAAGCAGGGGCAGTGAAACCACCCGTTAGTCCATTTTCAGTCCCCAGATGTGAAGGGCAAAGCCCGGGGGACGTGGGTTACTCTGCCCCAGGGAGGCTGTGTTTTGTTGGACCAGGGCCCAAAGGCACGGGACACTGCGTCTGAGACAGGGAAGCTGGTCCTTAGGGGAGATTCTGTTCCTCACAATTCGTAGCACAACCATAGAGAAAAAAGTTGCAGTATGCTATGCAAATGGACCAACAAGACACGAGATACACGTTGTTGGACGTTGTAATCTTACTCTTCATTAAATATTCAACACTGACGATTAGATCTCTTCCTTTTCTCAGCTTTCCTTCTTCCTCTGCCTTCCCTCCTCCTTCATGCCTCTCCTCCATCTTAATGCCAACTCATTGCTGTGTCCCTGCTTTCCTGTCGGAGCCAGAGCCAAGGGGATTTCTAGACCTGGATGAGTGTACATATTGCTTTCCTTGACTCAGGATTCTGTATGAGAAGTGAAGGCGCAGCCTGGAGGGACTGCCGTGAGCATGGTGTCCCCCTGCCCTCGCCCCAGGTGAAGCACAGTGGTAGCCAACATGCCGCCGGGCGGGAGGGAAGTGATTAGTGCTCGCCTGACCTCCTGCAGGAAGGGGTTGGAATGCCTGGCTCGGTGCCCTCTCAGCAGCAGGGCCATTCAGGACAGCCAGGACCTCAGGAAACTCGGCGTTATTAGGGCCGAGGGCTAACGGAGCCATTTCCAAGCTGGCACATCCCTGCCTGTGATCTCTACAAATACCCAGGATCAGAGGCTTGGGTACAAAACATTTGACTGGGACAGTAACTAGACTACCATATGGGAAGAGCTATAAAATATAAGCAGTAATATTCATTAGAAGCCCACTGGCAATGCTACTGAGAAAGCTGTGTGGTCACAGTTCCTGGGTTCCTTGGAAAGATATTCTGCCAGACTTGTCCTTCTGGGTGCTTAGGTTTTGTGCCCACGTGAAGCCAGAGGAATAGGCTGGAAGGAGGCCCTCCCAGGAGAGCTTGCAGCAGGCGGCTTTGCATGTCCAAACAGCCAGGGGGCAGTGGGGCCAGCTTCCCTTGAAGCTGGAGCATTGGTCCGAGGATTAGTTTCCCACTCATCTGATCTAAAATTTAGGAAAGTCTCTTAATCCTTGCAGGCTCACCTTCATCTGTGAATTGAGATTCAATAACCTTGGGTTTCTCTCCCAAGAAAGCTATAATGATTCAGTAAATTAAAGCATTTGGGGATGCTTCATCAGCCCCAAAGCACTCTGCAAACGTAAGGTGTAAATGCTTCCTCATATTTGGGTCATCTCACCATGGTGTCTGGGAGAATGCCACAGACACAGTGCACTCAGTACAGAGGTACTTATAATATCTTCCTACAGCTGTGTTCTACTAGGAAGGTTGTTCCAGAACAGGATATAAACATTTTTTATTTATTTTTTTAAATCACAGACCTCTTTGAATATCTGATAAAACCACAAACACTTTCACTCTCTCTCTCCCTCTTTCCCTCTTTAAAAAAAAAGAGCAAAAATAAGCCATGCTAATACATACATCTAATAACATTTCACATACAATTTCTGGGGCCTCATAGCCTCTGCTACATCCATCTCAGCTTAAGATAATGCCTGTGTGAGACATTTACAGGCTTCAGCTCTCTGAGCAAAGAAATAGACTGTGTAGGAAAATGAGTGCAACAATGATGCTTAGCATTTGCCTGAAAAAAAAAAATTATAGAGGGGACATCCGGGAGATTCTAATGTATTCAAATGATGCTCTTGAAAAAACAGTTTGTGTCTGATCCTAACTAGTCTATTTGGCTCAAGCTGAAAATAGTAGGTCTGCCCGGAACGTGTGCTACCCTCAGCTGACTGAGGCTTTTGTGCCGAAAGTTGTGGTCCGATACCTGAATCCTCCCGTCTCCACAAAGGGCTGCTATCCAGTGACGGCGGAGAGATTCTGTTACGGCAGGTGAGGCGCCTGCAGGGCGCTCTGATGCCCGCTCAGACCCCGCTTATCGGAGATCTGCAAGCCAACTGCCGGTGGCCTGGCCCAGTGCACCTGGCCCCGCTCGGGGGACTGCACTTTACCTGGAGCAACGCACTGCTGAGTGGTGTCCTTGCAAAGCAGGATTTCGTTTTGGATACAGGAGTTCAGGACCAGGGCTAGCTCAGCCAAGGTGGAAACGTGCACATTTATATATACCAAGATCAAGTCAAATTGAGACCACATCCAGAAACGGAAAATGAAAAGGAAAGAACGTAGTTAAGCAGGAAAAGCAATGTCACCCGTTCCTCACCCAGCTGGGGCCCTCGATGGAGGAGCACAGAGGGTGTTTGCCCCAAATGGTGCTTAGAAGCAGCCGGGCGCTTGCTTTTAGGCTCAGAGGGCACTCATTACCTCCTGGGTCACTGGGTAGAACGCCCACTCCCACGAGAGATCCCCTGGTGGCCCCCTGACTGGGCGCGCACTGGCTCCCAGCGACCAGAGGCCTCCTGGAAGGAGAGGACAGGACGGAGGCCTGCATGCTGGCTCGCCCACCTCCAGCTGGATCAAGTGGCGGCGCAGGCAGCTGGAAGGCGCCCACGGGGAGAAACCCAGCACCATGCTCCGAAAGCTGCACTCCGTCTTCAGGCCGCACAGGAAGGCGGAGGTGGCCGACAGGTCCTACCGCGAGGGAGGGCCCCGGGTGCGGCTGGTCCGCAGCAGCTCCATGTACGTGGTTGGGGACCACGGGGAGAAGTTCAGCGAGTCTTTGAAGAAATACAAAAGCACCAGCAGCATGGACACCAGCCTGTACTACCTGCAGCACGAGGGCGACCGGGCGTGGATGTACTCGCGCACCCAGGACTGTCTGCAGTACCTGCAGGAGCTGCTGGCCCTGCGGAAAAAGTACCTGAGCAGCCTCAACGACCTGAAGCCCAAGCGCGCCCCCGGCTGCTCCTCCACCTCCTCCAAGTCCTCCAAGGCGGGGAAAAAGGCCCTCGGCCAGCCCGCCTCCAAAGAAATAAAGGTGAGTGTCCCTGCGAGGGGCGACTGAGATGAGAGTGGTCCCAAGAACCAAAGACCAGTGTGGAAGCTGGCTCCCAGCGTGCCCTGTGGGCGCCCCTTAGTGCTGAGTGACTGACTGGCCCACTATCAAACCTCCGGGCCTGGTCGTTCAACTGGTTTTAACTGCCTGCACTTTATCCTAGGCGGGGACAGTTTAAATAATCCATGTAACTCCCAAAGTATGGCACCTTGGGGTCCATACAAAAGTCCTACTCTTCGGTCCCACTGCTGAGCCTGCGCCAGCTAGCCATAGGTTTGTGGGCCAGTCTCCCATTTGGGGGCCACTTCTAATGACAGAGGGGGCTGCAGTGACTTCTGGACTCCCTTCCCGCTTGCATGTTCTGGAGTTCTAGGCTCTGGTTAGGGTCCCTCTGGGTACTACGCTTTCTTGCAGAATGCAGTCCTTTCTTTGAAGAATTGGAGCCCCCTTACCCTCCGGAGGCTGCTCCCTTCCTGGTCTGGAGACAGAGAGAGGGTTAGGGCAGAGCGAGCGGCTGTGGACAGGCACAGTGCAGTGTATGATGTCCTCGGGAGCTGCCTCTTACCACGGTGTGACCGGAAAGAGTTTACAAAGGACTTCAAAGTCAGTCAGAACAAGGCCTGAATTTTCAGAACAAGGCCTGAATTTTAACTCTGTACCTACAAGTGAAAGCCGCGTGCCTTTGTCAAGTTGCGTCTCCGCTCCTGTTTGGGTGGTGCGGGCGTATGTCAGTAAGAGCCCACCTTGTGAAGGGGAAGCAAGACCCTGCCTGCGACAGGCCCGGGCACATGCTCAGTGCCTCAGAGTTCACTGACTCAGGAATGTAAGGCGCAGCCCGTAGACACTGGCTCTCCTCATGGCTCCGAAAGCAAGAGCTGTGGCTGGCGTCCCGAGACGCTGAGAAGCCTGGGTGCAGGCTGCCGCCCTCGGGGGGCAGGCTGGCTAGGCGGCCTGTGCCTGCGTGGCTCTCTGCACAGCTGGGCCGGGGCCCAGGAGAGCGCCTTCCTTCTGGAATGCCATCACCTTTCTGCATTGGTTGGAGATGATGCTCAAGGTTTAGGGAAAACAACATATTTTTTCTTGACCCTCAGTTATGTGAATTGTCTCCCCCAAATCATGTTTTAATCCTGACACCTCAGAAGGTAAACTTTTGGGGGAAAGGGTGATTACGATGTAATTTAGTTAGTTAAGGTGATGGCACATTATTAAGTGGGTTCCTAACCCAACATCACTGGTGTCCTTATAAGAAGGGCACATTGGGACACATGCACACAGCAGGGAGAACTGTGTGCAGACCGTACTTACGCACCACACGCAGAGGGAGGCCAGAAGCTGGGCGAGGGGCCGGGCCTCCCCCCAGCACTTTCAGAGAGCACAGCCCTGGTGACACCCTGGCCTCAGACTTCGGCCCCCAGAACCGTGAGAGAATACATTTCCGTTGGTCTAAGCTGCCCAGTGTGCGGCACTCTGTAATAGCAGCCCTAGAAAATGAATACTCCCCTGTACAGCCTTTTCTCTTCTCAAACATTAGCCTAAACACATCTCTGTTTTAGCATTTATCATGTCCTACTGTGGTTGTTAGCTTGTATATCTCTCTTGGTGTGTTGCTGTGAGCTTGATGAAGCTAAAACAGTATCTTTGTCATTTTCTAACCAAGAGCACAGTGGTGAGTATAGCCTGCTGTCATTCATGCTGTAGATCATGGGCGAGCTGGCCTTCATGTAGGGAGTGAGCAGTGTTCCCTGTGGTTCGGACACCGTGGTGAACCTTCCCTCCCTCCTTCCTTCCCTTCCTCCTTCCTTCCCTTCCTCCTTCCTTCCCTCACTCCTTCCTCCCTCCCTCCCTTCTTCCCTCTCTCCCTCCCTCTTTTCCTCCCCATACCAGCCACAGAACACAAGTTTCCCTGTCTCTCTTGAGGGAAGTGAGGGGAGGGGGGCGGGAATAATGGCTTTTAAATGACTTCGTTTAAAACTCTTAGTAAGAAGTAAATTTTAGATGTTGATCCAGTTTACCCAAACACGCAACCAAAACAAAAGTTCTCTGTTTGGTACTCTGATGTTTTTCAAAGTATTCTGTACTGATTTTTAAATATTGGTCATGACACACTAAATTGATTTTACAAACCACTACTGGGGTAAGACTCAGAGTTCCTCACAATAGAGGCTGGCTCTCTCTTCATCAGTCACAGCCTTTTTTGGGGGAATTTGACGCATATCTAAGGAAGGCCTGATGCACTAGGTGCCAAGGCGTCTGTGAGCCTCACTCCCAGGGAATGCTGGGAGCCTGGAAGGGCACCTGCGTGGGGTGATGGGAGGGGGAAGTGAAGTGAGCCTGGGTGGGGCGGGAAGACCCCTGGGTTTGCATGACCATGACGGGTCCTGGCCAGGCTCTGGGCAATCTGCTCCTCCATCAGAGTAAGAGGGAATTACAAAAATGGATAAATCACACTTTTTGCAACATTTTAAATCAAATAAACAAACATCTCATAGCTGAGGAGTTATGTGCCAGTGTTGGGCATGGCTTGCAAATTGGGACTCACAGAGCAAAATTTCCAACACAGAGCAAAATTCATGTGGAGGAAGGATGGCATATTTGAAATAGTCCTAGAACGTCTGAACCTGTAGGGCAAGGCCACCAGATGCCCTGTCCTGGGAGCCTGGGGTTCCTGCCACTGCGGAGGAAGAGCGGGGTCCCCTTCACACCCACCCCCCTGCTCCCGTGCTGAAACCCAGGCACAAGTAGGAACCATCAGCAGTTATTCCTGACTTCCCACCATCCTCCAAACCCGGTGTGCTGAGTACCAGCCCCACACTGCCGATGAAATAACCGGAGCTCAGAGACATCAGGTGCTCTCTGCAAGGCTGTGACCTCATGAAGAGGGAGCCGGCCTCTACGGTGCCTGAACTCACTCTCCTGTTCATGCAGCCAGGGCACCTTTCCATTGGAAAACGTATTTGAGTTTGTGTAATATGTCAGGTGCGGAAGCCTGCACCTCAGGATGAGATGAGGCTGCTCCATCCCGCACAGCTGGGCCAGCAGAGTCCCCTCCCCCACCCTGCCCCGGGCACGGATCCCACGCTTGGGTGAAGCTTGGCCCGGGGTCTTTGTGCGGAGGGGCCTGGACCAGAAACACCACAGGAAGGCGCGCCTCAGGGCCTCTCCTCTCTACAAAGCAAACATTTTACCATGAGCAAAATCCCACTCTCTTGACACCTTCTCTTCACATGGCTAACTCTGATTCCACTTTTACTCTTGGTCTCCACGGCACTGAATAATTGAGTTTGTACTACTCACTCTTGCACTAGGAAGAAAGCTGGGGGTCAGCGTGAGCACTGCGGCAACAGGAACTTGATAATGGGTCGGTACTGTGTCCTCAAATCCTTTCAACAGAAATACACCCACAGTTCCCAACTCATTCTTAAATGTATCGGAGTGAGCAGAATAAGGTAGGAATAGAAGTTGGAAAATCAGGAGAAAAATCATCAATATAAATTAAAAAGAATATGCAGATCATGCAGCTAATTCAGCTGCTACAGATGAGATCTGGATTTAACGCTGCACTTTCTGGAAGTTACAATAAAAAGAGAGCTGGACTTGTTTCAAAACTCTTGACTGTCTGAGAGGAAGAACCATACCCATTACTTAGGGAAAGTAATATTTCCCCCAGATTTAAATTTCAAAATTCTCATATGAAACTTGATACAGGGAACCATGTGTGATGTGGCTGGTAATTCCCTCAATAATATTTTAGAAACAATTTTATCAATACATATATCATTAATTCATTCTTCATTCATCAACACGTATTCATTGAGCATATGCTATGTGTCAGGGACTATTCTAGATGCCAGTGAGCAAGCCAAAGTCCCTCTCCTCATGAATGATCCCCGTGGGGAGAGTGAGGCAGTGCCCCAGTGCAGAGTTTCGGTGGCATTGTCTCAGGGCCCTGCTGGGACAACCAGGGGTGCGCATTGCACAGGTCTTAGTGGGGCCCAGAGCATGGCACGAGGCTTCTGCTGGTGCCTCTGGACCCAGCAGAGAATTCAAATGCCAGAGGCATGGATGGACCACATGGCCTTCTAAGATTTCGTCAAAATCCTCTGACTTATCCCATGAGAGAAAAATGCCTGTGAAAATTAAAAAGTTGTCCTAGTCTGTTTTTTTGCAATTCCCCTCTCCCCTCATCCCAGCATCTTGAAAAGACGTGACTGGGACATCGGGCTCTGCATGCTTCTCCCTCACCTCTGGTTCCGTGGTAATTTCTTCATGATGCGGGAGGGCCTGCGGGCCACCTCGCTCTTCTCTTTTCCCTGTGCCTCCTGAGCATCACTTCTCTCAGCCAGGCTTTCTTTCTTTTCTCTTCTTTTTAAATAACAGCTTTAATCCACATGCCACAAAACTTCTTGTTAAAGTGTATAATTAAGTGACTTTTAGTATATTCAGTGTTGTGCAATATCACTACTATCTAATTCCAAACATTTTCATCACCCATTTTGCTTACTTTTTCTTGTTGTAGAAAAATAAACGTGATATAAAATTTACCACTTTAAACATAGCACTTCATGGTTTCTTAAATGAGTGCTTTTTAGTGTCTCCAGATTATGGGCAATTAAGTTCACCACAGTTAATGAATTCTTAAGAAATTAGGTGCTTTTCTTTGAATAATTTTATATAAATTTCTCATAAATATAAATGTATAGCTTTTCAGATTGTCAATTATCAGATAATAATCAGAATTCTTCACTCTAGACTTCCTTGAACTTTTCCAAATTACCATTTATATAAACACAAAATAATTCATCCAAAACACTATTAAACCATCCTATATAATAAAACCCTAATATGCTAAATGTCTGATCATCTGGTTGGTCATTCAACTAATCAAAGAACAATATGCTAATGATATTCCAAGGCCACTCAACTGCGTACTATGACTTGCACTGACCACCAGGGGTCAGACGCTCTGATCAGTAGGTTAGCTTGCTGTGGGGGTCCTGCCAATTGGGACTGAGCAAGATGGGCCAGACACACCTTGGAACCTTCTCATGGTCTCTCTCCATTGGCCAACCTCCTGCAACCCTTCTTGTCCCTGATTGTGCACCAGTGGGGTCCCGCGGCCTGGCCTGTGCCCTCTCACAATCCAAGCTAAGGGACCCCCCACTCCTTGAGTGCATGACTTTCATGCACCGGGCCTCTAGTAATTAATATATTTTTAGAATCCTACCTAATAAAAGAGTAATATGCAAATTAACCATCACTCCACTACACCCACAAGACATGCTGACCAGCCACGCCCACCAGCCAATTAGAGCAAGTATGCAAGTAAACCCAATCAAGATGGATACAGCCACAGAGAGCAGGAGGGAGGCTTGTGTTTCTCAGGCAATGGAGGAAGCCAAGCTTCCCGCCTGCCTTTGCCGGCCTAAGCCTCCACTCAAGGCTACAAAGTTTCAATGATAGAAAGTAAACAAATCCAAACAGAAATGGCAGCAGCCACAGAACTGGAAAGTGCAGGAGGCTAGGGTTGCCCCTGGCAATGGAAGAAGCAAAGCTTTCCACACACCCTGGCCGGCCCAGGCCTCTGCTTAAGGGTACAAAGTTTTAATTATAGAAGGATAATAAACTCCAACAGAAATGGCTACTGGCCACAGAGTGAGCAGGAAACTTGGCTCCCCTCCAGGCTACAAAGTTTCAATTGTAGAAGATAAATAAATTTCAGGTCCCAGGGCCTCCGCTTGGGTCGCCAGGGGGTGTGGCTGGCCTGCAAACTGCCATAGGCCCCTCGCTCAGGCTGCCCCACGCCCCAAGGGAACCCCCTCCCTGATCCAGGATACCCTTCAGGGCAAACCAGCTGGCCCCCACCTGTGCACCAGGCCTCTATCCTATCTAATAAAAGAGTACTATGCAGATTGACCATCACTCCAACACATAAGATGGCTGCCCCCATGAGGTCAAAGATTCTGCCCCCATGTGGACACAAGATGGCCACCACAAGATGGCCAGCAGGGGAGGGCAGTTGGGAGGCACCAGGCCAGCAGAGGAGGGAAGTTGGGGGCAAACAGGCTGGCAGGGGAACAGTTTGGCATTAATCAGGCTGGCAGGGGAGTGGTTAGGGGGTGATCAAACTGGCAGGCAGAAGTGGTTAGGGGCAATCAGGAAAACAGGCAGGTGAGCAGTTAGGAGCCAGCAGTCCTGGATTTTGAGAGGGATGTCCCACTGCCCGTTTAGGCCTCATAACACCGGGATCGGGCCTAAACGGGCAGTCGGACATCCCTTGAGGGGTCCCAGATTGGAGAGGGTGCAGGCTGGGATGAGGGACACCACTCCCTCTGTGCACAAATTTCATGCATCAGGCTTCTAGTATTATATAAATATATATCTTTAGAACTTTACATAATATATTTGTAGTAAACTAGAAAATAAGTTCCTTAAGAGGTCATGGATGCTCTAAAATTAATTCATTTAGGAGCTAGGAAAATCTATATAACATAGCCAAGGTCATAACAACCTTTAGGACTAAAGGCTCAACCAGACCAGAAGTCACTGCCGGTGCCCCAACCCAGCATTGACTGCCTAGGGGGGTATGGATCATGCCTGGAGAGAGGCCTGCAGTGAGAGAGACAGGTTCTGATCCATAGCCTCTGTGGCAGCTGTTGATCAGAACTTGCCTCTCTTTCTTTTCTGGCCTGGCCAACAGCCATGCCTCCATTTCTCTCCAGGACTCCACTGGGGCTGCTGATCAGCCCCGCCTTTCTGACCAGGCCCTGTTGATAGGCCCAGAGATGTTGACTAGCATAGAAACTGACCAATCAGAACCAAATCTGGGTCTACTGTGAGGATCTAATGGCTTCCTAGGAGGTGGAGCTTTTGATGCTGACTGGCATAGAAACTGCCAATCATAATCAAATGGCTGGCAGAGGAGGGCAGTTGGAGATGAGATAAGGCTGGCCGGGGAGGGCAGTTAGGGGTGATTAGGCAGGCAGAGGTAGTTAGAGGTGATCAAGTCAGCAAGGGAGAGCAGTTAGGGTGAGATTAGGCCGGCAGTGGAGGACCATTGGAGCAAACAGGCTGGAAGGGGACAAGATCAGGCCAGCAAGGGAAAGCAGTTAAAGGTGTTCAGGCAGGCACACAGAGGCAGTTAGGGGCGATCAGGCAGTCAGGCAGAGGGGTTAGGGGCAATCAGGCAGGTAGACAGGTGAGTGGTTAGGTGCCAGTGGTCTCAGATTGTGAGAGGGATATCTGACCACCTGTTTAGGTCCAATCCCATGTCAGGCCTAAACCAGAGGTCAGACATCCCCTAAGGGGTCCCCAATTAGAGTGGGTGCAGGCTGGGCTGAGGGACCACCCCCTCTTCCATGCATGAATTCCATGTACCAGGCCTCTAGTCTCTCTCTCCCTCTCCCTCCCCCCCCCTCTCTCTCTCTCTCTCTCTCTCTCTCTCTCTCTCTCTCTATATATATATATATATATATATATATATATATATATAAACCTAAGCAACTGAACAACCAAATGACTGGTGGCCTGGTTGCTACGACACCCACTGACCACCAGGGGGCAGGCGCTCAATGCTGGAGCTTCCCCCTGGTGGTCAGTGTGCTTCCACAGTGGGAGCACTGCTCAGTTGACCAGTAGGTGCCAGACACAGGGCTCACAGCTGGCCGCTGCAGCCCAGAGACCACAGCAGTGTGCATTAGCAAGCCTACCAAGCGGTAGTGGCAGGTGTCGTGGGGCTGGGATGAGCAGGAGCAGCAGGCAGGAGTGGCAGACAGTGCTGGACTGCTGGTTTTGGCCCGATTCCTGCAGGCGTCAAGGGACTCTAAGGTCCTCTAGTGTTTCTATAAAAGGTTTGACAATTATTAATTTAAAAAATATATAAAATAGTCATTTAAAGTAAAAGACTTAAAATTCATTTTATACTAGTGGCCCAGTGCACAAAATTCATGCACTGGGGGGGGGGAGGGTGTTCTTCAGCCTGGCCCTCTCCAATCTGGGACCTCTTGAAGGAAGTCTGACTGCCGGTTTATAGGGATTGGGCCTAAATTGGCAGTTGGACATCCCTCTCACAATCTGGGACTGCGGGCTCCAGCCACTAACCTGCCTGCCTACCTGGTTCCAGGCACTAACCTCCCAGTTGCTCCTTTTTTTCTTTTACTTTTTATTTTTTCAGCACTTCCTTGAGTGGAGGCCAGGGGCAGGTGGAAGCAAGTCTCTAGGTTTTATTTATTTTCTGTAATTGAAACTTTGTAGCCTTGAGTGGAAGCCAGGGCCAGACAGCATAGGCAGGAAGGTTGGCTTCCTCCATCACTGGGGGCAACCCAAGCTTCCTGCTTGCTCCAGCTCCATGGCTGCTGCCATTTTTGTTGGGATTTATTTATCTTCTATAATTGAAACTTTGTAGCCTTGAGCAGAGGCCAGAGTCAGCCAGGAAGCTTGGCTTCCTCCATTGCCAGGGCAACCCAAGCCTCCTGCTTGTTCTAGCTCCATGGCTGGCCAGAAGCGTGGTTGGGTTAATTTGCATAGTCTCTCCTGATTGGCTGGTGGGCGTGACTTGGTATAGCAGAGTGATGGTTATTTTGCATGTTTCTCTTTTATTAGTGTAGATTAACCATTTAAATAATTTCAAAGTGTACACTTCAGTGGCATTAAGAACATATACAACGTGGTGTATCCCACCCTTATTTCCAGAACTTTTCATCATACCAAAGAGAAATTCCATATCCATTAAATAGTAACTCCCCACATTCCCTGCTCCCATCCCTCTAACAGGTAAGCTCTAGTCTACATTCTGTCTCTATGACTTTGCTGATTCTAGGAACCGCATATAAGTGGAGTCATACTGTGATTGGCTTTTCTCACCTAAAGTAATATTTTCAAGGTTCATCTATATTGTAGCATGTGCCAGAACTTCCTTCCTCTGTATGACTGACCATTTGGGTATTGATGGGAGGTAAAGAGGACATATTCCAGATTGTGCTCTGACTGACAAATGCTCCCTCAGGGAGGACAGCTCCTCCTATTTTAAGGCCAGGTGAACCGTTCAACAGCCAGCATCCTCCTGCAAGAACCAGCCCACATAAGAGAAGAGCCTCAGGGAGGCTGGCCCTGGAGCCAGGGCTGGCACAGGGAGGCAGTCTGGGGTTGGCTGTAGTGCCCCATGGAACATTGCCCAGATGGTTTGGCCTGGGCATTTTTTAAGGCCAGGTTACCAGTCTCCTGTGGATCATCTGGTTCGAGGAGCTTGGATTCCTAATTTGTCTGCCTGGATGACCTAGCTGCAACATATATACCCTTCACTGCACCACCACCTCACCCTTCCCCTACTCCAACTAAAGAAATTCACCT
The DNA here is from genome assembly GCA_963924515.1 of Vespertilio murinus. NCBI lineage: Eukaryota > Metazoa > Chordata > Mammalia > Chiroptera > Vespertilionidae > Vespertilio > Vespertilio murinus. The sequence continues at coordinate 82,638,218 of OZ004707.1, read as the reverse complement.
GCTATGTTTTACTTTTTATTTTTAAAAATATAAATTTTATTGATTTTAGAGAGGAAGGGAGAGGGAGAGCGAGATAGAAACATCAATGTTGAGAAAGAATCATTGATTGTCTGCCTCCTGCATGCCCCCTACTGGGGATCAAGCCCACAACCCAGGCATGTGCCCTTGGCTGGAATAAAACCTGGGACCCTTCAGTTCTCAGGCTGACACTCTATCCACTGAGCCAAACCAGCTAGGGCTCACCTGCTACATTTTAAAAGAACCAGTGGAGTTCTGGAAAATGCCTGACAAAAGTGATTGATTTATATTTAAAGTAGTTTTATTCTGCAATTGTTAGCTTTCAGAATAAAATTTTTATAGAAGCCACTCAATCTTATTTCATTGAAATACAACTATGAAAAAAGCAAATAGAAGGTTCTTCTCCTCTATGGCAGGAGAGTCTGAATTCAACCTAATTAGCTGTATATAATTGCATATGGGAAGGGACGCAGGTTCTGGATCTGTTTACATGGCTGAGAAATATTTTTTCAGATCTGATGGGGAGACTTTATGCAAACACAGTGATATTAAAATGCAGGCTTTCTTGAGCATCAGTTATTGGGTGGGGGTGGAGTCTCTATCCCGTGGTCTATGGTTTGCAGAACTGAAAGGCAGTAAAAATTCAATATGAGCTGCAAAGAATATTTCATTATGCTTGGCAAAGCTTTTCACAAGATGCCAGACAGTATAAGAATGATTGATAACAGAGTATTTAATTCCTGTAGCCCCTCTCAGACCACTAGGTGGGTGATTTTATTTTCTAATCTATCTTCCAGGCACCTGCTGGAAGCAATATTTCCTCCTCCCTTATTCCTTGGCATCACATTTTGGTCACCTGGCTGACTTCCTGTCTTTTTAGGCAGCAGAAAAGCACTTCCCCAGGAAGTCATTTCTCACGGTCACACTCTAATTCAGCGGATTTCCCTCCTCCCTGTATGAGCCCCAACTCAGCACACAGCTCCCAGCACTCAGTACTCAGCACACAGCCCTGTAATGGTAGCTCATTTGCTATTTCTGCTATCAGTTCACTGTGTGGAGGCACCTTGTCTCATTTATTTATTTATTTATTTATTTATTTATTTATTTTCATCTCCAACCTCTAGCAAGGCTCTGGGCTCACAGTAGCTGTTCAATAAACCAATAGTCTGAGAAGCTCCAACTATAATTTAAGAAGGAAACTTACAAAGTTTGATGAAAGATCTGGAAAAATAATAGGTCTGTGGTTTCCAGTGAGTGGAAAATTATCTTTTGTTTTTAATGGAATAAAATACAGTTTGAGTACATTCATATGCAATCAGATCCTGATAATTAAAACATCCAGTCTATAATGAATCAGAGCTCACCATTCAAAGGTAAACATTTTTTTTCTAATGATAAAGTTGCATTTCCTAGTTAGGTAAAATTTGTAAAATACAGAAAAATATACAGAAGAAAATAAAAATAACTTAGAAATCTGTTATCTAGAGATAATGACTATAAAATATACATATATATTTTATTTCAATCATTTATTTTCTGTATTTTTATATATATGTATATTAGGATTGTCAGATAAAATAAAGGATGTCTATTTAAATTTGAATTTCATATAAACAATAGATTTTTAAGTATAATTATGTCCATGCAATATTTGGTATGTATTTATACTAAAAATTATTCATTGTTTATGTGAAATTGCCATTATTTATTTTTATTTGCTAATTTTGGCCATCCTAATGTATGTATATGTATGAATTGAATAAATTTGGTCCATATCATATACTTTTTAAAATCCCTTTTTCAGTTAGTATTTTATATTGTCTTTTCTTTCCCATCTCATTAACTAGTTTTTGAAAATTCAAGTTTTAATGGCAAAAATTGTAACAGTTCACAGTCCTTAAACAATTATTAAAATTATAAGTACATACATCTTACTCTAAGTCTATAAGGCATTTTTAGCAGTGATTCTTGGAAGTGTGATTAATGGATAAAGAATAAAAGGTCAGTTATTTTTAAAGATTCTTCTACATATTGCTTTCATAAATATTTAAAAATTTACACTTTCATCAACAGTGTGTTAGAAAGTCCTCTTTTTAATTTAAAAAATTACATTTATTGGAGTGACATACAATTACATAGGCTTCGAGTGTACAATGCTACATCATCTGTTTATTGCATAGTGTGCCCACCACCTGAAGTCACATTTTCCTCTGTCCCCATATATTTGACCCCCTTTACACTTTCAATCTCCTCTACCTTCCTTCCCTCTGGTAACCATCATACTATTGTCTGTGTCTGAGTTTGTTTTTATTTGTATTGTTTCTTCATTAGTTGATTTCAGTTTTACATTCCACATATGAGTGAAATTATATGGTTCTTGACTTTTTCCATTTGACTTATTTTGCTTAGCATGATATTCTCAAGATCCATCCATTTGTCACAAATGAGAAAGCTCTTCATATTCCTTTTTATCAACACCAAGTATTGTCATTAATTTTAGAAGTTTACTGATATAACTGCATTATTTTATGTGCTTTTCTTTGATTATTGCTTGAGCAATGAATGACTCTTTTATTTTATTAAACCTATTTTTTATAAATGGATTGCCCATTATATCTGGAAATTTTCTTTCGGCTCTGTTAAGAATTTATTATTTACTTATGTAATGTAAAATGTTTTTATACTAAGTATATGAATACACAGTCAGCCATGTATGTTAAAAATACTCTAAGTTATTATGTATCTTTTAATTTAACTTGACATCTGAAGTACAAATACTGCTGATGTTTATGTAGTCAAATTATCAACTTTTGTCTTTGATAGTTCTTCCATCACTCTCATGCTTGGAAAGTCCTTCTAGGCCTCAAAATCAATTGCATGTTTGCCATTTTTACTCCATTTTTAATAGTTCCATGAAAATAAAACATCCCAATTTTTTTGTCTATCAGCAATTTATTTTGACATGTAGTGGGAAGTGAGAATTCAAATTGAATTTTCCCCAAGAAGCAGTTTTCCAACACCATTTACTGACAAATCTATCCCTTCTCTTATTGGATTGTGATGTTTCACTTATTAAATGTCAAGATTTTATACTATATTTCAAGAATGTTAATTCAATTTTATCCATCTTGCTTCTAACAGTTTGATAAATGATAAAAAAAATTCACTCTGTTTTGTTGAAGTGAAATGACCATTTATATGCTATTTAAAAAGCAAAGTTACCAGTACCAACAACAAAATGACCTGAAGATTTAAAGCTGGGCGATGAAAGACTAAGCCTATCAGCCTGTGAGTTTAGAACCTCTGATACCAAAGACAAAGACTGAAGATGTGCAGCTATGTTTCCAAATGAGTGTAATGTTTTGTTATGATAGGTAATACCCAGGCTTAGTTACACTAGAGTTTGTGGCAAACTTCCCCCTTCTTTGTTATCTTTTTGAGCTGACTTTTTCGGCTCCATGATCTGCTTCACTGATTGCCAACCCCCTCAGCTGTGGCCTACCACTTAGCTTATCCATTGAAACTTTGTATGCGGGTATGTGTATGTGGGTATATGTATGCGTGTATAAGTTTCAGTGATTATATCTTTTCCCAAGTCATTTCTCATATCTACAATTCTTGTTTCATTAATTCACATTTTCCCCCCACAAACTCCTGTTCAACTATGGATACATATTCTCTTAGGTGTTCTAAATAAAAGAGATAAGGTACTAGTAAATATCTACCTGTACTTGGCCTTGGAAGTCTATCAAAAGGATGGTAGAAGGCAAAATGAATGAATTAGTCAGAGCTTTCAAGGTTTGTCCTTAAAAGTTTCTTTTAACGATATTAAATTGCTTGTGAATAAATTTAAGCTGTTTTGGCTTTCATTTCACCCACCTGATCCAAGAGAAAATGATCTCTTCAATCCAGCCTATCTCAATTCACTGAGTGGCCAGATTATTATGATCTCTGAATACATGATAATCTGGCCACTCAGTGTATATCCTATATAATAAAAGGCTAATACGCAAATTGTCCCCTTGACCAGGAGTTTGACCAGAGCAGGCAGGCTGACCAACCACCCATGTCCCCTCCCCTTGGCCAGGCTGGCTGGACCCCACCCATGCATGAATTCATGCACCAGGCATATATATATATAAATATATATATAATCTCTGAACACATAATAATCTGGCCACTCAGTGAATTGCGATGTATATATATATATATATATATATATATATATATACACACACACACACACACACACACACACACACATACACATTGAGTGGCCAGATTATTATGTGTTCAGAGGTCATAATAATCTGGCCACTCAGTGTATATTGATATTCAGATTTCCAGGTATTATTAGTTCAAGAGAGTACTATCAGTACTCCATAAAGATAAGGAGTGCAGCACAGCCAGTTTGGTTCAGTTGGTTGGGCATGGTCCCATGCACCAAGAAATTGCCAGTTTGATTCCTGTCAGGGCACATTGCCCGGTTGCAGGTTCAATCCCCAGTAGGGGCATGTGGGGGAAGGGGGGCAGCCCAACAATTATGTTTCTCTCTCATCGATATTTTCTATCTCTCTCTTCCTCTCCTTCTCTCTCTAAAAACCAATAAAAACATATTTTTTAAAAAAATATAAGCAATACAGAGTTCTCAAAATTTGCCAAGTTAAATCCAAAAGTATATATTAACGACATGCAAACTGGTTGGAAAATGTAAACATTAGGTAATGGCATGTATATAAGATACATTCTTTCACTCAACAAATATTTATTACTCCATACCAGCCATCAAAATAGGTGCTTGACATTCATAGTTGCAAAGATAATTCATCTGCCCTGACACGACCCATACTATTATCTGAAGCTGCAATTCCCAGCATCACCCTCTGAACCACACTGGTCTGTTGGGGCTCCTTGGAAGAGAAAGAGGTAGGAATGCAATAAAAAATGTTGGGAGTATGTGTGCTGGACAACTTGTCTCATGCTTGCAAGGGCTGGCAGTGAGCATTGATCAGCACAGTATTTTCTGTGCGTGTTATTTGCCAAAGCTATCTGAAAGAAGAGGTTACGTACCACTGGTCTGCTTGGGGCTATGACGGTGTCTGCTCACACGGAGTAGGACACGGGCACAGAGGAAAGATGCCTGCCACTGTTTGCTGCAAAGAGTCAGCTGGCCCTCTGAGAAGGTGAGGAAAGTTGCCAAGCAGGAGAAGCGAGAAGGAGGCTAGGTGTTCAGTGGTGTTCCTCTTGTCTTTGGGTGGGTTTAGAATGTTCCCCTACTCTACTCTCTGAAAAAAAATATTGTTGTTTACAACTGGAAGTTTATTTTGTAGAAACCAAATCTCTTGCAAACAAACACTGACAGATCCCAGAAGAAAACAGATTGGAGAAGGCCAGGTACCCAGAGGTCAAGTGAAACCAGCAGGATAGCAGCTATAAACAAAAATAAACAAAAATGCAGAACAATACCATTAACTGCTTTGGGGGCCCAGAGGTTAACATGAGAAGTAAGTGGAGTTTGGTTTGGAAAAGTGCAAAGATTTCCATCTGGACAAAGTAATCTGAGACACAGGCCTAGAGTGAGCGGGTGGGACAGGGAGGCTTGGAAAAAGATAACCCTAAGGCCACCGGAGGTGAAATGTGAAAGGCAAACTGGAGTGGAGTCGGCAATGAAATACAGATGCGTTCAGAGAAGTTCCTTCCCCGTGGGGCTGCTGTGGGGCTGCGGAAGCAACATGAGCTCTGTGAAACCCAGGCCTCACCCGGCAGCAGGCTGCAGGCTGCAGGCCGCATTAACGCAGCCTTTCCAACGGAGTCTTTAAACGTCCGGGCTGGGGACAGTCAGGTTGGAAGGGAAGCAGTACACTTTTACCTGGAGTTCTGAGTTCAGCAAGGGGGGACTATTTTGGATCTCACCAGGGATCTTGATCACTAACCTACCATTTTATAGCAAAACCTCTTTGTAAAGTAGATTTTCCTGTCATATTAACCTGAGCCCTGAACCTTGAGCCTCAGACATTGTGCTAGTGGCATCTGTGAGTGTTGACCAAGAGAATGTCCTTGCAGAGGTGAGAAAAGGCCATGGAAGCTATGGGAAGGTGGAAGAAGCTAGACTCAGCCATGGGTTCCTCCCCCACCCTGGATCCCTCCCCCATTCTGGGTCCCTCCCCCATGTCCGGTTCTTAACTGCTGTGCATGGGAATAACTTGATTATTTAAAGTAATTGGTCTGGGAAAGGGCCAGGTGTAACTATTCTTTAAGAGCTCCCAGGAGATCCTGATGTCTAGCTGGGACTGGGCTGGACTGTCAGAGTCACCCTGACAGGTTAAGAGGGAGGCATCCCTTCACTGCCTCCCAGGCCAGGCACTTAGACCTGGTCAACAGGGCTGGTGCTTTATTTACAGGGAAGGCAGGCAGCACTAAGTAAGGAGGGGAAGCGATTGTTTATTCATTTACATTTATGTGTGTCCCTATCTCATTTCAGGAAGGGCTTGGAGGGAACTGCTTACACAGGTATGTACGGGCCAGCCACACATAATGTAGCCAGAGTGGCCCAATGTCTCCCTCTCCAGCCAGACCGGGAACCAAAAGCTCTTAATAGAAACACATTTTATAACGCTAATGTACTGCATGGCTCAGCAGAGACCCCAGAGGTGGGACCTAGATAATAGGACTCTTCAGTGTTGTCTAAGGAGCTTGTCGGTGTCTCCAGCTGGGCCCAGGAAGGCAACCTCTACCAAGCATACAGAAAGGGCAAGGCATGGGAGAGAGCCCTGAGTCTTGAATCCTAAAGCTTGAACTTTTGGAAACAACCAACATGTTTGAACATTTGGGATAACTAACAAGTGTGTAGCTGAAAGGGCCTGTCCATCAGTGTTGACAGAGAGTTCAGTGGCTAAAGTGGTTTATTTTTTAATTTGTGAGGATGTTTAGGAGATTCATAAGAGGCCACAATAAAGGGATTATGTTAAATTAACTAATGCTAGTGTGCTTGTTGTTTTCTAGGCCTTTGATAGTTAAAACACCAAAGAGGCTCTTCTAAGTGAAAGTAGCTTCTTTGGGCTGCTCTTAGCTGATTGTCAGTCTACTTCCTGGAGACATTGAGGAATGAGCAGCTTACATCAATTGTAGGTTGACTCAGATGAAAAAGAATGTGATGCCCACATACAAGAATGAGACCCTTGAATTAAGCCAAACACTGATGGTAGTTGCTACTGGAGACTTTGAGACATCTTCATGCAGAGATGGCGTTTGAGATGCAAAAACCTATACATCTGGCATTCCTCTTAAGTAATAGTCATTCTTGCCGAATCTGGTTTGGCTCAGTGGTAGAGCGTTGGTCTGCGGACCGAAAGGTCCCGGGTTCGATTCCGGTCAAGGGCATGTACATTGATTGCAGGCACATCCCCGGTAGCGGGTGTGTAGGAGGCAGCTGTTTGATGTTTCTCTCTCATCAACGTTTCTAGCTCTCTATCTCTCTCCCTTCCTCTCTGTAAAATATCAATAAAATATATATTTTTAAAAAAAGTAATATTCATTCTTCCTTTGTGGCCCAGTCCAGATGTGTGGCTTTCTTCAATCTTTGTTTCTCTCTCTTCCACTTCACAAAAACAATCTCTGAAATGTTATGTGGGATGGTAGAATTAGGAAAGTGGTCACCATGGAGAAGAAGCTGTCTCAATCATATACTTTACAAGGTGTTCCTTCTGATATTCTCAGTACCCACGTGACATCATACATACTTAACACAATTATTGACTATATTCTCTATGCTGTTACTTTATTTTACATCCTTATGACTATTTTGTAACTGTCAACTTGTACTTAATCCCTTCACCTTTTTCACCCAATCTGGTAATAATCAGTCTGTTTTTTTTGTATCTATGAACCTGTTTCTGTTTTGTTTGTTCATTTATATTGTTCTTTATATGCCACATATAAGTGAAATCATATGGTATTGATCTTTCTCTGACTGACTTATTTCACTTAGCAAAATACTTTGTAGGTCCATCCATGCTGTTGCAAATTATGAGGTTTCATTCTTTCTATGGCTGAGAAATATTCCATTGTCATATGTACCACTGCTTTTTAATTCACTTGCCTATTGATAGGCACTTGGGTTGTTTCCATATTGTGTCTAGTAAATAATGTTGTGATGAATCTAGGGGTGTTCCTATTCTTTCAAATTAGTGATTTGGGTTTCTTCAGGTATATGTACACAGAAGTGGAATTGCTGGGTCATATCAGCCAAGTTTTGGTAGATGAATGGGAGTCAGCCAGATGAGACAACCAAGGCAGAGGGGCCAACAAGAAAAACCACAGAGAGGATAAAAGAATGTTGATTGCCTGTATTGATGAGCCCTCCCGTTATCTGACCGCAGGGAGGATGCCTGGTGGCCTGGCCTGCTGTGTGCATAGAGACTTTCAAACAGTCCACCCGTCCCGCACCCCCTTCCAGCCCTTGTTGCATCTGGCGTTGTTGTGTCTGGTGTTGTCAAGTCTGAAGCATTTTCAGTTCCCAAGGTTCAAAATGCCCCTCCTCAGCTGCTTCCCCACCCAGGAAGCTCTGGAAAGCCAGGCCTCTCCTTCCACTGCTTGCCAACTGCCAGATGCTTTTGGAAATCTGTCTTTTGCTGATAGCCTCTTGCTACTCTCTTTGTCACTGAAGTTTCTACTTTCCCCCATCCTTGCTTTCATTTTAGTGGGCTCCTTGAAGAGGGAAGGATGACTTCATTTGGATGGCTTTCCATTGTTAACAAAAATGATTTAGGTGTATACTGTGGTTCTTCAATATTTTCTGTTAAGAAAAAACTTCTTATTTTCTAATAGTACAAAATACATACATTTCACCAAAATCTTGTACATACATTTCCCCACATGCTAGTCTGTAATTAAATTATATGTATTTTTAATAGCATCTCACTTCCAAAATGCCCATATAAAACAAAATAACTCTACACCTCTGCACATGGTCAAAATAGTCCAGGTTAACACATGTTGTCCCTTTTGAGCTCTCTATTTCCTAAGTTTCTGAGGAAACTTTTCACTGGCTCATGCATTGATTCTTGTGCTGTCAGCTCTCCATTGAAGTTTACGGTGGTGCTTGAGCTTCCATGATGTCAGTCACTTGTGACCCTTGGTGGGCTGTGGGATGATGAATAAGATCCTGGAGGAGAAGGAAGTAGGACAGAGCTCAGAACCCAGTTAGGCACTCAGAGTGTTTTTATTAACTATACATTTTTATTCCTTAGACTTTTCGAACAAATATACTAATTTCCCTTCAATTTATTCCATGAATCGGGCCCAACTTTGTTCACTTTAGACAGTGACAATTTTTAGGGATTAGTTCCAACATACCTTGTCCTCTCTTTCCTGCTGTGAGGACCTACCTAAGGAACTGTATCATTGCCTAATCGGGTGTTTATCAGCAAGGAAGGCCACGAGAAACTAAGTGTTTCATCTAATGGTTAATAACCATCTGTCACCAAAAAAGTAGTTCTTTTCATTTTTCCTCTCTCCCTCCTTGATGTAATTATAAATCCATTGACTTATAGCAATGCAGGTGTGGAGTGTTACCTTCTTTCCACAGAGTACATACCCAAATTTCCCTTTTAAACCCTGAAAACACATAACTTCACATACATTTAGTCTCAGCAATATTTAATTATATTTGGCAGTTATGACTGATTGTGTGAGGGGCACTGTGAAGTTGCTTAAGCAACTCTCTCTCCTCCCCTTCACCTGTCACAGAAAGCAACCCCCAAGAAATACTCGCAGTTCAGCGCGGATGTGGCAGAGGCCATCGCCTTCTTTGACTCCATCATTGCGGAGCTGGACACAGAGAAACGGCCACGGACTGCCGAGACAGACCCCCCAAATGAAGATGTGGACTTTGATGGTGAGTGCCATCCCTGGGGGCAGAAGGTGGGTGGGGTGTAGTCTCTGAAGAGGACTTATAAGATGGGCTAGCAGGAATTACCTCCCCATTACAGGGAAACTCACATCTGCAAGCCAGAGCCTGGCCCTGCGCTTGGTCTGCTCTTGGGCATGCCTTGCTTTAGTTGTCTCTGCTGCCACTGCCTCAGCCTGCCCCTTTAACACTTGAGATCACATTTGGGCAAAAACTCCTTTCTTGTGGTCCATCGCCACAACTGAGACAGGGTGACACTTTTTTAAGAGCCCACGAGCTAACGTAATAGAAAAATGATTAAATGAAGGTGTTGGATGGGGAGTAGCTGTTAAATGGGTATGGAGTTTCAGTTTTGCAAGATGAAAAAATTCTGGAGATCTGTCACTTCCCAATGCAAATATACTCAACACTACTAAACTGCACACTAAAACATGGTCAAAGTGGTCAATTTCATGTTATTTGTATTTTTACTACAATTTTTGAAAAAAAGAAAGAAGAGAGGGCAAAAAAATTATATTTGAAAATTCAGCTTCTGACCCTCCCTGAGCCCTGCTGGCCATGGGGCTGCACCAGCTGTTAGACACAACTCTGACCCTTCACCCCTTGTCATCCCTCCGCACCCCTCCCTCCAGCACTACCTCTGTGGCCCTCATAGCCTCCACGCCTCGAGGATGTGTAAGGCAAGAGAGGGCATGCGACAGGGGGTAGGGGAGGCTGGGGGGAAGGTCAATGGGAGGGGGGCGGGAGGAGATATATGTACTACTATATGTAATACTTGAAACAATAAATAAATAAATAATACATAAATAATAAAAGAGAGGGCCAGGGTGCTTGTCCAGGCTTAGCATGGAGCCTGGAGAGGGAGCGAGGTGAGGACTGCGGGTGACACTTTTCTCCCTGTCTAGGTATGTCACGGCTCTCTGCTGGCGGAGAGCAAAGAATTCAACCATGTATATGAGTTGAACCCACTTTTAAATTCCAATACTCCACAGTCAGTTTTTTAATCTTTGCCTTGCCTCCCATCAAGTAATTAATGATGGTTTTATTTAGGGCTCATTGAGATATCAACTTTTGGCACTAATACTAAATTTTTCTTAATTATTTAATGATCAACATATTGCACTCTTATTGTTCTGGCCTTGATTGGCCTTACTCTGTGAGGTTTCTGCTCTCTGAGTTTTGTGGGATTTCCCAGGTTACTCCTGCTCTGCAAGCTCTCTGTCCCCTGCAGGCAGCTGTCAGCCCTCTCTCACAAGCCCGTCAGTCCCTGACAAAGACGGGCTCACTCCCCGGAGTCAAACCTAGGAATCCAGGACATTGGTGAGAGGACAACAAAACCCACTGAGGATACAAATGTCATCTTCATAGTTGTTTTGAAAATGGCTTTATGGTTTTTCTCTGATAACAACAGTAGCATATTGTAAATCAAAAGAGTACTAGTAAATAACACATCAAAGCATAAAGAAGAAAGCAAAGAATATGATCAGTACGCAGTGTGTAATCACTATTAACATTTTGGTTTATGTCTTTTCAAAAAGGTTTTAAACAAAAATACGGACTCACTTAATTTTTTAAAAAACAAAACAAAAATAGGATCTCTTTGCTATTTTGTCATCTGCTCTTTTTATCTAAGAATTTACAATACTGGCATCTTTCCAAGTTAGTAAATATAGACCTATGTTCTTATTTTTATATATTTAAAAAATGATTTTAGAGAGAGGGAGAAAGAAAGAGGGAGGGAGAGAGAGAGAGAAACATTGATGGGAAATTTCAATCAGCTGCCCCCTGCATGCCCCATACTGGGACTGAGCCCACAACCCAAGTATGCGCACTGTTTTGGAATCAAAGCAGTGAACTCTTGGTTCAATCAACTGAGCTGCATCCACCAGGGCTGTGTGTTCTTATTTTTGATTGACACACAATTTTCCATTGTATTCCTGCACCATAATTGCAGTCAAATCAGCTCCTTTGCTTGTTTCTCCAGTCTTTTCTAGGAACTTACTGCTGTGTATATGCATTTGTTTTAAGTTCTCAACCTGTTCACACTCTCTGTTGCCTCTGCTCCTCCCAATGGTGAGTCCCTCTTTCAGGGACCCTGTTTCTCTCTTCCAGTGGCCACCAGCTCCCGGGAGCACAGCTTGCACTCCAACTGGATCCTGCGGGTACCGCGCAGGCACTCTGAGCACATGGCTGTGCACACCATACACACGACAGATGGCCAGTTTCGAAAAAGCACAGAGCGCAGGATCATTGGCACCCAGAGGAGACTGGAGAGGCACCCCATTTACTTGCCCAAGGCTGTGGAAGGGGCATTCAGCACTCTGAAATTTAAGCCCAAAGCCTGCAAAAAAGAGTAAGTGCTTGGGACACAGAGTATAACCAAAATGTTTTCATGTCCTCCAGACTCTTGGGATGGTTTTTAAGGTGCCTTGAGCCCCCATCCTATGTGCTAAAATTTATTCGTGTGTGTGTGTGTGTGTGTGTGTGTGTGTGTGTGTGTGTGTGTTTTAATGGAAGTCTTAGTTTAAAAGTGTTTTCTATTATATACACTAGCCTGGTTCACTGTTGTCACCACTCCAAACTGTTGCTTCAGCTCTGGATCTACCTCTCTCTTTTCTTCTGGCCTACTTAGTCCTCCTGCTCTGTGCCATCCTCTTTCCTTGTTTCCCCTAAATGCCACAGACACACTGCGTACTGCACATTTTCAATGGGAGTTTGGGGTTGAAGAGGGCATAGCACCAAGCTGGAACCAACATCAAGCCGATGAGATGTCCCTGCCTGAGAAAGGCATTGGCCAGGCTCAGGTGGAGAACTGCTTGCTGGCTGGACCCCTCTTGCCAACATTTCTCAACCTCTCTCTTCCAGATCCTTCTCTCTTAAGACCAGTGACCATCTCTAGCCCAAAATTCCTGTGACCTATTCATTGAGAGCAGTAAGTGCTCTCTTGTTCTGGCCAACCCAGGCCACACTGGGGAACCCCATCTTGGAGCTCCATCTACACTCATCCACCTGTTTTTCTTTGTTTTTACAAGAGCCATTCAAATCTGGTGGATTCAGGGGTTTCTAAATAGCATCTTCCTCCCATAATAATGAGCCATGTACAGAACACATCAAAACCGAGGCCCAGCCCTCATCACCCACTTTTCTCCTTCATGCCCAGCTCGAGGTCCGGCTGAGGTCCATCCATGGCCCCCATAAGAACACTTCTTTGTCCTCCACAAGGCCCAGCACTGGGGGGTATCTAATGGCCTCCAAATCAGAGCATCCCTTCTCTGTGCAGCTGGCCAAGCCCAACGTAACCTCCCTGCTACCTTCCTCTCTCCAGCCTGGGGAGCTCCAGACGGATCCTCTTCAACTTCTCCAAAGAAGACATGGAATGGGATGCGGAGCTCTTTGCGCTGGAGACGCTGGCATCTCCCGGGGAGGACTACTTGGAGACAGAAAACCCCAAAGGACAGTGGCTGCTTCGAGAGCGACTCTGGGAGCGGACAGTGCCCTGACTCCCTAGCCCTTCAGCCTGGCTCAGGTTGGGTCTATGAGAAGCTGTCTGCTTTCAGCACAGAATAGGGTTATTGGTAGAATTAAAAATAGGGACTGTAACAAAGTCAAGTCCATGAGCACACTGCTGGTGCCCAGTTAGTGCCAATTGTACCACAGCCTCCCAGAGGACTTGCTTTGCAGACTTTGGGAGCTGGTCTTTCCCTACACAGGCAGATTAGCTGGTAGTGACAGCCTGGCTGGTCTTTAACAGCAGGAGTGGAAGGCCTTGAGTGGGCGTGTCCAGGCTTACTCCCTGGTCCCCCTCCTGGCCTGTTCTAGCTTTCCACGCATCTGTCCAAGTGGCTGCTAGTGTCATGCTTTGTACAGGAATTAATCTCACCCAAGGATTTCTGGGCCAACATTTTCAAAGAGGAAGTTTTTCTACGAGGGTCAGATACACTTTGGTTATGCACTTAGATTGCCTTTTATGGTGCAGAACTCAGTTCAAGAAACAGTTTCTTTTTTTTTTTTTAAATATATTTTATTGATTTTTTACAGAGAGGAAGGGAGAGATATAGAGAGTTAGAAACATCGATGAGAGAGAAACACCGACCAGCTGCCTCTTGCACACCCCCTACCGGGGAATGTGCCCGCAACCAAGGTACATGCCCTTGACCGGAATCGAACCCGGGACCTTTCAGTCCGCAGACCGACACTCTACCACTGAGCCAAACCGGTTTCGGCTCAAGAAAGTTTCTTTTACTCCAACACTTTTCACAATGTTCTGGAAATTTCTACTAAATTAAGCTAAAGATGAGTTCAGTGCCCTGGCAGTGGAATGGGAGAAAGAATGCATCAGGCACTGTTTTGAGGCCATGCTATCTCCCCCAGACCCAAAACACAGCTCCACTTTCCATAGGCAGTTGGCTGGGGAAGAGAAGGAGAGACATGAAGTGGTGCTTTTTATCCTAGACACCCATGCAACCAGGTTATGGCAGGTTATGCTTCTCTCTTTCCCCAATTAAGAGGACAATCAAATCATTCAGTTCTTTTGGACTAGAAAAGCTCTCTGTATTTCAGAAACTACCTGAATCAGACTTATAATTCAAATGTATTATTTGCATTCCTCATGTAGTTTTTGCATTTTTGGATATATTTATGCGTGCCCAAGTTTGAGAACGGCTGATTTGGAGATAATACTGCACTTTGTCCATCCTCACTTTTTTTTTTTTACAGTTTAAAAATTTTTGTTGAATTTATTTGGTTAATAAAATTATATAGGTTTCAGTGTACACTTCTATAATACTTTATCTGTGTATTGTATTGTGTGTTTACTACCCAAAGTCAAGTCTCCTTCCATCATCATTTATTTCCCCTTTACGCTCTTCTAACTACCCATCCTGCCCTTTCCCTCTGGTAATAACTATGCTGTTGTCTAGTTGCCATGACAACTCATTGCCTATGAGATTTTGGTTTGTTTTTTGCTTGATCCTTTCACCTTTTTCACCTAAGCCCCTAAACCTCCTCCCTTCAGTCTGTTTTCTGCATCTGTGAGTCTATTTCTATTTTGTTTATTTTGTTCATTAGAGTCCACACATAAATGGAATCAGATGGCACTTGTCTTTCTCTGACTGGCTTACTTCACTTAGCATAATACTCTCTAGCTCCATCTACACTGTCTCAAATAGTAAGATTTCCTTATTTTCTATAGCTGAGTAGTATTCTATTGTGTAAATATACCATACAGATGGGCACTTGCGTGGTTTCCAAATCTTGGCTATTGTAAGTTATACTGCAATGAACATAGGAGTGTATGTATTCTCTGGAATCAGTGTTTTGAGTTTCTCTGGATATATTTCCAGAAATGGAATTTGCTAGGCCATGAGGAGTTCCATTTTTAATTTTTTGAGAAAATTTCATGTTATTTTCCACAGTGGCTGCACAATCTGCATTCCCACCAAGAGTGTATGAGAGTTCCCTTTCCTCCACATCCTTGCCAACGCTTGTTTGTTTTTTTAAAAAATATATTTTATTGATATTTTACAGAGAGGAAGGGAGAGAGATAGAGAGCTAGAAATGTCGATGAGAGAGAAACATCGACCAGCTGCCTCTTGCACACCCCCTACTGGGGATGTGCCCGCAACCAATGTACATGCCCTATTACCGGAATCGAACCCGGGACCTTTCAGCCCGCAGACCGACGCTCTACCGCTGAGCCAAACCGGTTTTGGCAACACTTGTTGTTTATTGATTTATTACTGAAGGTGTTCTGTGTTAGGTGATATGTAATTATGGTTTTAATTTGCATTTCTTTGATGATTAGTGACACTGAGTATCTTTTCATATGCCATCTCTTTGAGGAAGTATCTATTTAGATCTTCTGCCCACTTTTTAATTGCATTGTTTTCTTTTTTCTTTTTCTTTTTTTGGTGTTGAGTTTTATAAATTCTTTATAAATTTTGTATATTAACCCCTTATCAACGTATCATTGGCAAATATGTCCTCCTATTCAATGGATTGTCTTTCTAATTTGTTGATGGTTTCTTTTGCTGTGCAAAACATTTTTAGTTTGATATAGTTCCATTTATTTATTTATTTATTTTGTTTCCCTTGCCTGAGGAGACAGTATCAGAAAAAAATATATATTGCTGGAAGAAATGTCCGAGATTTTACTACCGATGTTTTCTTCTAGAATTTTTATGATTTTGAGTCTAACATTTAAGTCCTTAATCCATTTTGAGTTAGTTCTATGTATGGTATAAGAAAACAGTCTACTTTCATTTTTTTGCATATATCTGTCCAATTTTCCCCAGCACAATTTATTGAATATACTACCTTTACTCCATTGTATATTCTTGTCTTCTTTGTCAAATATTAATTGACCATAAAGGCTTTATTTCTTTGTTCTCTGTTCTGTTCCATTGATCTACATGTCCATTTTTATGTCAATACCAAGCTGTTTTGATTGCTATGGCCTTGTAGTATAATTTAATATCTGGCATCATGATTCCTCCAACTTTGTTCTTCTTTCTGAAGGTGGCTGTAACTATTTAAGGTCTTTTGTGGTTTCATTTAATTTTTAGAATATTTGTTCTAGTTCTGTTAAATGTGCCATTGGTATCTTTATAGGGATTGCATTGATTCTATAGATTGCTTTAGGTAGTATGAACATTTTAATGAAGTTAATTCTTCCTATCTATGAACACAGCATACGCTTCCACTTATTTTTATATTCTTCAATTTCCTTCTTCAATGTCTTATAGTTTTCCAAATATAGGTCTTTCCCCTCCTTGGTTACATTTATTCAAAGGTATTTTTTAAAATATAATTATAAATGTGTTTTCTTAGTTTCTCTTAAGACAGTTCATTATTGGTGTATAAAAATGAAACTTATTTCTGGATACTTTGTATCCTGCTACTTTACTGAATTCATTAATCTGTCCTAATAGTTTTTGGTGGACTCTTTAGGGTTCTCTATATGCAGTATCATGTTATCTGCAAACAATGATAGTTTTATTTCTTCCTCTCTAATTTGGATGCCTTTTATTTCTTCCTATATTATTGTTATAGCCAGGACTTCTAATACTATGTTGAATAAGAGTGGTGAAAGCAGACATCCCTGTCTTGTTCATGATCTTAAGTAAAATGCTCATATTTTTTGCCCCTTGAATATAATGTTGGCTGTGGGTTTGTAAATTGCCTTTATTATGTTGAGGTATGTTCCCTTTATTCCAACTTTGCTGAGAATTTTTATCATAAATAAGTAGTGGATTTCAACATATGTTTTTTTGCATCTATTGATATGATCATGAGATTTTTTATCCTTAATTTTGTTTATGTGGTGTGTCACATTTATTGATTCGCAGATATTGTACCCACGTTGTATCCCCAGAATAAAGCCCACTTGATCATGGTGTATGATATTTAAAATATATTGCTGGATCTGGTATGCTAATATTTTGTTGAGGGCTTCAGCATCTATGTTCATCAAGGATATTGGCCTATAATTTTCTTTCTTTCTAGTGTCTTATCTGGTTTTGAAATTAGTATAATTCTGGCTTTGTACAATGAGCTAGGGCGTCTTCCCTCTTTTAGAATTTTTTTGGAATAATTTGAAAAGAATATGTGTTGGTTCTTCTTTGAATGTTTGGTAGATTTACCTGTGAAGCCATATAGCTCAAGACGTTTGTTTGCTGAGCTTTTTTTAAATTACTGCTTTGATTTCATTAGTTATAATTGGTCTATTCAGATTCTTTGATTCTTCCTGATTCAGTTTTGGAAGATTGTATGTTTCTAGGAATTTCTTAATTTTATCAACATTGTCCAATTTGTTGGCATATAGTTGTTTGTAATATTTTCTTATAATCCCTTGTGTTTCCATGAGGTCAGTTGCTATGTCTCCTCTTTCATTTCTGATTTAATTTATTTGGGCCCTCTCTCTTTTCTTCTTGATGAGTTTTGCTATAGGTTTGTCTGTCTTGTTTATCTTTTCAAAGAATAAGCTCTTAGTTTTATTGATCTTTTCATTTATTTCTGCTGTGATCTTTATTTCCTCCTTCTACTCAGTTTGAGTTTTATTTGTTGGTATTTTTCTAGTTCCTTTATGTGTAAAGTTAGATTGTTTATTTGAGATTTTTCTTGTTTCTTGAGGTAGTCCTGTAATGCTATGAACTTCCCTCTTAGGACTGTTTTCATTGTGTCCGATTGATTTTGGATTGTTGTGTCCTCTTTTTGTTTGTTTCAAGGTATCTTTTGATTTCTTCCTTGATCTCATGGTTAACCCATTCATTTTTTTAGTAACATGATTTTTGGCTTGCATGTCCTTATGTGTTTTTTCTTGTGATTGGTTTTTTATTTTATACCATTGAAGTCAGAGAAGATATGATTTCAATCTTCTTAAATTTACTGAGACTTGTTTTGTGTTCTAACATGGGCTTTATCCTAGAAAATGTTTAATGTGCACTTGAAAAGAATGTATATTCTGCTTCTTTGGAGTAAAATGCTCTAAATATATCATTTAATCTACCTTATCTAGTTTGTCATCTAAGACTGCTATTTTCTTATTGACTTTATGTTTGGAAGGTCTATCCAGTGGTGTGTTAATATCCCCTACTATGATTGTATTACTTTTGCTCTCTCCCCTTATGTCCATTAATATTTGCTTTATATATTTAGTTACTCCTATGTTTGGTGCATAATTGTTTATAAGGATTATATTCTCTTCTCGGATTTCTCCTTTATCACTATGTAGTATTCTTCTTTGTCTCTCACTATAGCCTTTATTTTAAAGTCTATAGTAAATACTTTGCCAGATATAAGTATTGCTACCCTTACTTTAATATATATATATGTATATATATATATATACATATATATATATATGTATATATATATTTTACTGTTTTTTTTTTGTTTTTTTTTTGTTTTTTACAGAGAGGAAGGGATATGGATAGAAAGTTAGAAACATTGACGAGAGAGAAACATCAATCAGCTGCTTCCTGCACATTCCCTATGGGGGGACCTGCCAGCAATCAAGGTACATGCTTTTGACCGGAATTGAACCTGGGACCTTTCTGTCTGTAGGCCGACACTCTATACACAGAGCCAAACCAGTTAGGGTGCTACTCCAACTTAAAAAATTTTTTCCATTTGCATGAAATATATTTTTTTATCCCTTTACTTTTAATCTGTATGTATTTTTCATTCTGAAGTTGGTCTCTTGTACACAACATATATATTTCTTATTCATTCAGCTACCCTATGTCTTTTTATTGGAGCATTTAAGGCATTTATATACAAATAGGTGATTATCTTCATCTTCTTTAAGAATGCCCTTTAACATTTCTTATAATATTGGTTTGGTTGTAATAAACTACCTTATCTTTTCTGTCCTAGGAAACACTTTATCTCTCTTTTAATTTTAAATTATAGCCTTGCTGAGTAAAGTAGTCTTGGTTTTATGTCCTTAGTTTTCATCACTTTGAATATTTAATGCCAATCCCTTCTTGCCTAAAATATTTTTGTGAGAAACCAGTCACAATCTTATGGGAGCTCCCTTGTAGGTAACTAACTGTTTTTCTCTTGCTACTTTTAAGATACTCTCTGTCTTTAATTTATGCCATTTTAATTATGATGTGTCTTGGTGTAGGGCCCTTTGAGTTCATCTTGTTTGAGACTTTGTGCTTTCTTGACTTGTATTTTTTGTTTTGTTTTGTTGTCGTTTTTGTTTTTGTTTTCACCAAGTTAGGGAAATTTTCTGTCGTTTTTTCTAGGAGGTTTTCAATTTCTTGCTCTCTCTCTTCTCTTTCTGGCATCCCCATTATATCATTGTTGGTATACTAGAAGTTGTCTCAGAGGCTTCTTACATTATCCTCATTTTTTTTTGGGGGGGGGGATTCTTTTTTATTTTGCTGCTCCAATTGGGTGTTTTCTGCTACCTTGTCTTCCAAATTGCTGATTTGACCCTTCACTTCATCCAATCTATTGTTTATTACTTTTAGTATATTCATTTCAGATATTGTACTCTTTATTTCTCACTGGTTCTTTTTCATAGTTTCTATATCCTTTTTTTAATGCTTGCTACCTCTATTGAAGTTCTCAATACATTTATTGAGCATCCTTATAACCATTTTTTCCCCAACTCTGTCTTTGGTAATCTGCTTGACTTCATTTCATTTACCTGAGGTTTTTGTTGTTGTTGTTGTTGTTGTTGTTTTAAGATTTCTTCTGTTGTTTTATTTGTGGCATGTTTCTTTGTCTTCCCACTTTTTTCTGCCTCTTGGTGTTTGTATGCATTAGCTATATCTGCTATGAGTTCAAGTAGTGGTAGGATGTCCTTAGCTAGTAGGTGTCCTGAGGGACCCAACGTTGCAGTCTCCTTGATCACCTGATCTGGGTGTTCAGGAATGTTCTTTGTGTGGGCTTTGTGGGCCTCCTGTTGTAATTGAGTTTTGATTGTTATTGGCCTATTTTTTTTTTTTACTATTTTTTTCCTTTTAATTTATTAAGGCATTATATGTGTACATACCTTACCATTGCACCTCCCCCCCACCACCTCCCATACATGCCCTCCCTCCCCAGAGTTCTGTGTCCATTGGTTGTACTTATATGCTTGCATACCAGTCCTTCGGTTGATCTCTTATCTTCCCCAGATCTCCCTACCCTCCCTGCTGTCATTTGACAGTCTGCTTGTTGTTTTACTGTCTCTGTATCTATCTTTCTGTTCATTAGTTTATAATATTCTTTATTATCCATAAATGAGTGAGGTCATGTGGTGTTTCTCTTTCATTGACTGGCTTATTTAACTCAGCATGATGTTCTCCAATTCCATCCAGGTTACTGCAAATGATGAGAATTCCTTCTTTTTTATGGCAGCATAGTATTCCATTGTGTAGATGTACCATAGTTTTCTGATCCATTCATCTGCTGACGGGCGCACCTAGGCTGTTTCCAAATCCTAGCTATTGTAAATTGTGCTGCTATGAACATAGGGGTGCATATATCCTTTCTGATTGGTGTTTCTAGTTTTCTTGGGGTATATTCCTAGTAGTGGGATTACTGGGTCAAATGGGAGTTCCATTTTCAGTTTTTTGAGGAAGCTCCATACTATTCTCCACAGTGGTTGCACCAACCTGCAATCCCACCAGCAGTGCGCAAGGGTTCCTTTTTCTCCGCAACCTCACCAACATTTGTTGTTTGTTCATTTGTTGATGTTGGCTATTCTGACAGGTGTGAGATGGTACTGCATTATTGTTTTGATTTGCATCTCTTGGATAATTAGTGACTTTGAGCATGTTTTCATGTGCCTCTTAGCCTTCCTTCTGTCTTCTTTTGAGAGGATTCTATTTAGGTCCATTTCCCATTTTTTAATTGGCTCATTTATTTTCCTTTTATTGAGTTGTATAAGCTGTCTGTAGATGTTGGAGATTAACCCTTTATCAGTGATATAATTTGCAAATATGTTCTTCCATGCAGTGGGTTTTCTTGTTGTTTTGTTGATGGTTTCTTTTGCTGTAAAAAGCTTTTTATTTTGATGTAGTCCCATTTGTTCATTTTCTCTTTAGCTTCCATTGCCCTGGGGTTAGTATCAATGAAGAAATTCTTTAGGCATATGTCTGAGATTTTGCTGCCTGTGGATGTCTCTAGTATTTTTATGGTTTCCCGTCTTATGTTTAAGTCCTGTATCCATTTTGAGTTTATTTTTGTGTATGGTGTAAGTTGGTGATCTAGTTTCATTCTTTTGCATGTATCTGTCCAGTTTTCCCAACACCATTTATTGAAGAGACTGTCTTGACTCCATTGTATGCTCGTGCCTCCTTTGTCAAATATTAATTGAGCATAGTGTTTTGGGTTGATATCTGGATTCTCTAATCTATTCCATTGACCTATATGTTTGTTCTTGTGCCAGTACCAAGCTGTTTTGAGAACAGTTGCTTTGTAATACAGCTTGAAATCTGGTATTGAGATCCCTCCTACATTACTCTTCTTTCTCAAGATTGCTGAGGCTATTTGGGTACTTTTATTGTTCCAAATGAATTTTTGGAGAGTTCTTTCTAGGTTTGTGAAGTATGCTGTTGGTATTTTAATGGGGAGAGCATTGAACTTATAAATTGCTTTGAGAAGTATGGCCATTTTGATGATGTTGATTCTACCAATCCATGAACATG
Organism: Vespertilio murinus; assembly: GCA_963924515.1. Taxonomy (NCBI): domain Eukaryota; kingdom Metazoa; phylum Chordata; class Mammalia; order Chiroptera; family Vespertilionidae; genus Vespertilio; species Vespertilio murinus. The sequence goes on along the minus strand of OZ004707.1, from coordinate 82,616,147 downwards.
GTATGTTCTTTCATCTGTTTACATCTTCCTCTATTTCTTTTTTTCAGTGTCGTGTAGTTTTCTGCATATAGGTCTTTTACCTCCTTAGTTAAGTTTATTCCTAGGTATCTTAATTTTTTTGGTGCGATGGTAAATGGGATTGCTTTTTTAGTCTGTTTCTGTAAGTTCACTATTGGTGTATAGAAATGCCATTGATTTCTTGGCGTTGATTTTGTATCCTGCTACATTGCCAAATTCATTTATTAAGTCTATTAGTTTTTTGATGGAGTCTTTTGATTTTTTATGTACAGTATCATGTCATCTGCAAATAAGGATAACTTTACTCCTTCTTTTCCAATTTGGATGCCTTGGGTGAAGGTGAGAAGAGTGTTTCACACCCCAGAGCCACACCACTCAGTGTGTCCTGGATTCTGCCTAGACCTTGGCAGGGTGGGGCCACCAGAATTTGAGAGGATGGGGTCACCTGGAGCCACAAGGGTGGAGCTAAAGGATCTCCTGTGAGGGAGAGGTGCCAGGTAACTTTGTGGGAAAGTGGAGGGAATGGCCCTTATCCCAAAGTGACACAAACTCAGTCACTGACACCTCCCTAGTCTGTCTAGACCTCCATAACCCAGCCCAGGCAACTGACTCCTCAGCGGGGCAACAGTGTGAAGCAACAGGGAATTCAGAGGGTTGGGCTATTGCATTCCCCTCCTAGCTGATGCTGTAAGGAAGGGAGTACTCCACCCAAGAAAGATGGCGTCTGCAGTGCAGGAGAGTCACTCAGCACAAGGGTCTAGGAGGCTGTCCCTTCAGCTCTCTTCCCAGAGCCATACACCTCAGTCTCCCCTCACATGATCCCAGTCTCCCCTCACATGACTCCAGTGCATTGGCCCATTAAGAGGGTACCTGTGTTTATGGTGGACTTCATCTCTCCCTGGCAGACAGAACCCCTCCCCCCCACCCCCGACTGATTTTCATTACTAAATGTTGTGTGGGCATCTCTTCCTAGCTCTGGTGCTCTGAGATATTAAGATCCCAAACTCCTCAGGGGGAACCTTGGCAGCTGAGAAATCCCTCTCAATCTCAGCCATACTTACTACCAATCTAGAGTTGGCTTCTTCTATAAATCCTTGGTTATAAGACTTCTATTCAGCTAATCTTCAGTTAGTTATTAAGGTTGATTGGTCTATATTTTCACTGCAATTCCAGCTTGGTCCCTGGAGGAGGTGAGTGCCACATCTACCTATTGTGATGCCATCCTGGATCTCTCTCACTAAAAAAGGTCCTGACATTTTCTTATTTTGAAAAGTCACACAGAATTACTCAGCATAAAAAATAAGGAAACCTCACCTTTTGCGACAGCATGGATGGACCTGGAGAGTTTATGCTAAGTGAAATAAGTCATTCAGAGAAAGATGAATATCATATGATCTCATTTATATGTGGAATCTAATGAACAAAATAAATAGAAACAGATGCATAGATATAGAGAACAGACTGATAGCTGTCAGGGAGGGGGAGGAGTTGGGGGCCTGTTTGAATAGGTGAAGAGATTAAGAAAAAAACCCTCAAAGACAAAGACAATAGTATGGTGATTACTAGAGAAAAAAGGGGGAGGGTTAGGGCAGTAGAAGGGTAATGGGGCAATAAATGGTGATAGAATGAGAATTGACTTTGGGTGGTGAGCACAATATACAGATGATGTGTTATAGAATTGTACATACGAAACCTATGTAATTGTATTAATCAATGTAACCCCGGTAAATCCAAATAAAAAAAGGAGTCAATGGTAGGGGGTGAATGCCCATGAATACAAGAGTGCTAGTTGGCATAAGGGAGATAGACAGAATAGAAAAAAACCAGTGATTCAAATTAAGCCAAGGATGCTCTGTACTAAGGTTACTCTGGACATTAAATACAGCTTCCTTTCTGCCAGTCCTATTGTTCAGTGTTTTAAGAAAGAACCTTTTATTTATGTGAACTTGATTACCTGAATCTGAGTACTTGTAACTGTTGTAGGAAATAATCCTAATAATTATGCAGCTTTCTTAGAAATTTTATATCAACACATTTGCAGAATGAAAATATACTGTTTCAATACTTGTCTTTATTATTTTTTGAGTGCCAATGTCAATGTTTAGGAGGTTTCTTTAATTTTGTTGCTTATACTAAACCCACTATAGCCAGAAGCTTACTTGCATAATAAATGTTTGAGAGATGGTTTTATAAACTACATGAACGCACATCAAGTTAGTACCAGCATGTATCTTTCTTTCCCTGGAACGTGGCTTGTCTTGAAGCCCCACAAGTGAAACTGCTGAAGGTAAACTCAGAATGTAGGTCTCTTTACTCTGCCCCTTATCAAACTACGGTTTATCATGGATGGACCCTGGCATGATGTGGTGAAGACACTATACACATTTTACTTTTACAGATAAGAAATAAATATGACAGAACATGTTTGGAGTCTTGTATTTTTTAAAGCATTTATTGCTATGGGGCATGAAGCCACTTTTTTCTCTTGTCCTTCATATCTTGTATATTTTATCTTTTATGAGACTACACAGACAGCCTGAAAATTCCATTATTCTGAAACGTAAGGCTGGCTTGCCACTAGAATGATTTTAGGTCTTTGAAATTGGTAATAAACCCCAGGATCTGAGCTCTGCCTGGAGCATCATGAAATGGTATCTGCTGGGGTTTTGAGATAAATGAGTGAATGAATGAAAACAAATTATTTGATTGATTTGTGTTCCCCTTTGAAATGACCAGTGATTTGATCAGCTGGTCTTTGGGGCACTATGTTAGTGGCTTTAGTTTTCTCAGGACTGTCTCCGTTTGATAGATCTAGACAGAATATTCAAAAAGGATATGTGAGTCCCTGGCATCTGGCTTGTTCTTTAGCCCCTGGTTTCTAGCTTCAACCACAAAATGTCTTCTCCTTCATGGAAACATAAACACGAAGATCTCTAGTTTGAACCATAGATACTCAGCCCTTTACCTGGTTGCTAGGCATTTGAGAACATGGTGCCTTCTCTTAGATGCAAGATCCTAGAGCCATGGTCAGCAAACTGCGGCTCATGAGCCACATGTGGCTCTTTGCCCCCTTGAGTGTGGCTCTTCCACAAAATACCACGACCTGGGCAAGTCTATTTTGAAGAAGTGGCATTAGAAGAAGTTTACGTTTAAAAAATTTGATTCTCAAAAAAAATTTCCATAGTTGTACTGTTGATATTTGGCTCTGTTGACTAATGAGTTTGCGGACCACTGTCCTAGAGTGGTTCTAACAGGAGATTGCATTCCCTTCATCAATGGCTTTTATACGGTGGATTCCTTTCCTGTTGCTGCTGTAACAAGTTATCACAAATTTATGGGCTTAAAACATCACAATTTTATTATTTTACAGTCCAGAGGTCAGAAGAACCAAAATCAGTCTCACTAGAATAAGTCAGGGTGTGGGCAGAGTTGGCTACTTCTGGTGGCTTTGAGAAGAGAATTCACTTTTTTGCCTTTCCTCATTTTCTTTCTTTGTCCAGCTCCCAGAGGCTGCCTGAATTCCTTGGCTTGTGACTCCTTCCTTGCATCATCCCAGTCTTTAGTTTCTGCTGTCACATCTTTAACTACTCACTCTGATTTCCTGCCTCCCTCTGATAAGAACCTTTGAGGTTACATCAGCCCCATTCTAGCTAATCCTTTGTTTAATAAAAACCTACAAAGTCCTTTTTGTGATATAAGTGGACATTCACAGATTCTGGGGACTAGAGTTTGGGCATTTTTATTATTCATCCTATTACATATAGTTCTAAAAGGTGTTCTAATCCTTATCAACCCATCCCAGCCGCTTTTTAAGCTTGATTATAACAGTCCAGTAGCCTGACTTAGCTGTCATTTCAAAACTCCTCTGCTTCTAGCTGCTACCCTGTAATTTTATTAACGTGAAATTCCATCTTGTCTGACAGGTTTCTATTTCAGAGAGACTTTTCAATTATGCAGAATTCCCAAGTGGAAAACATAGCCCTTCAACCCTGTAAGGGCAAGGAATGGACAGCAGTTCTACATAAACATTGCTGCTTGTCCAGAGTGAAGTTTTTCTTCAGTCAAGCCATAAAGTTCTTATTAAGCAACTGCTCTGTGCCAAATAAATATAGTATTAGATACACCTTTTCCTTTGGAAATTGGCAATCCAAAAGGGGCAAGATAGGACGGGCATAAATAAGAGTGCTAAGCACCTCTGTTTACCCTCAAAAGGAGTTCTATGAGAGGAGAGAGCCCACTTGCTTAGCTCGAGGTGTCAGGAAGAACTTCATGGCAGAGGTGGAGCCTTGAAAGGTAGATTTAGACTTGAGCAGAGGATTGCTAAAGGCTGCTATTCCACAAGGGGAAACAGCATGCAAAAAGCAGTCATCAGGACAGTCACAGAAAGGGTAGTGGATAAGGCCATGCCCTTGACTGAAAGGCAATGTTTTTATTGAGCAACCATGGAAAGCTAGGTTGTATAGTTTGGGGAAGTCAAAAGGAAAGAATAAAGATGGAGATGATCAGATGGGGATCAAGAATCAAATGTTGCTGGTCTTGAACTAGAGAGATTGAACATGGGATGCCCAGGACCCCCAGATCTTTATCAACACCCTGGGTCTCCACAGCAAGTCTTTTTGTTGTTGTTTTTTACCCTTACTTGTAGGATTTTTTTAAAAACTGATTTTTCAGAGAGAGAAATAGCGATCAATCTGTTGCCTCCCATATGTGCCCTAACCAGGGATCAATCCCCAAACCTATGTATGTGCCCTGATCAGGAAATGAACCAGCAATATTTTGGTGTAGGGGATGACACTGAGCCACCTCACCAAGGCTTGGCAGCAATTCTTGAAAGGGGCAAGAGGTCTGCAGTGTGGTAGGGGAGGATTTTGGCAGACACACTTTGTAAATCGGTTCATGCGGCCATTTTGGTTGACCTCACGGGCCACAAAGGATGCCAACTGACCGTGTTTGTTTATTCATTTGTTATTTGACCCAGAATGTTGAGCATGCACTGTTACCGATCTAAAGTCCATGTGCCTGATGCTTCAAAAGGCCAACACTCAAAATGTCAGAGTTTAGAGTAAGGAAAGATTTATTAATTGAGAAGGCACCAGCTGAGAAGATGGGAGACCTAGTGGTTACTCAAATCCACCTTAAGTACAGAGTTCAGGCTTCTTTTATGTCCAGGGAAGGGGAAGTGGGAGGGGCCAGAGGTGACTGATGACCATAGACATCTGGATGCCAGCAGGGATCCAAGGGAGATTTTGGATGAGGTTTCTGCAAATCTCAGCTAAACGGTCACTGTTTTTCTACACGTTTCCCTTACCTCCTCAGGAGCAGCACCTTCTAGTAAAGGGCTGTTTTTTACAACTCAGGCCATAAGCAGGATTCCTCTAATGATTAGCATGTTTGTAGATGAGGCTAAGCAGAAGCTATTGGACTGCAGGCCATGGGAACCAAGCAGGCTTGAACAGGATGCAGTCAGAGAGGCCGAGATCTGCACGGTTACAGTGTCGTGCCCTGCCCCGTGTCTGGGGATATGATGCACAGAGTTCTCACAGTGCTTTCAGTCTGGTGGAAGAGAAAGACAATCAAAGATTACCGTATTTGCTGGCGTATAAGACGACTTTTTGGCCCTGAAAAATATGCCTCCAAGTGGGGGGTAGTCTTATACGGCGAGTATATAACAAACTCTGTATTTTGAGTGGAAATGTTAGGGGGTCGTCTTATACGCCCAGTCGTCTTATACGCTGGCAAATACGTATTTTTCAGGGCCAAAAAATCGTCTTATGCGCCGGCAAATACGGTATATTAAAACAAGTGACTTTGAATTGTGGAGTGCTGTGAGGGCGGTCTGAGGCTTGATGGGGGACTTGTTCGAGGTGTTCGGGCTTGCCAAGAGTTAGATGTGGAGATAATGGGGTTTTAGCCTAGGAATTAGTAACTGGAGGTTCCATTTATTAAGCTGAGTAAGAGAGAGCTGGTTAGCAGGGTTTTTTGTTGGTGATGGTAGGGGTGGGTTTTTGTGGGGTGAGGGGGAAAATCAAAAGTTCCATTTTGGATATATTAACTTGGAGCTTTCTGTGTAGGCTTCCATGTGCGAAATGAGACAGCTGTATGCAGAGTGCAGCCTGGGTCTCTAGGGTATAAAACTGGGAGCTGCCAGTGTAGAGATGGAATATGAAGCCACAGGAGATGCGCTCACTAGACAGAGAGGAGGCCAAGGAGGGCAGTGAGGTGGACACGACCGGAGTTCCCTGTCACGCAGAGGGGGGAGCAGAGGAGCATAGGTAGTGGCGGGGTGGTTCAGGGACTGCAGGGCATTCTTATCAAGCCAGTTGAGAAAAGTGGTCTTGATTTTTATTCAAAAATGGTGTTGTCCATGTCCAGAATGCCCACAGACCCTGCCCAAGAGACCCAGCTCCAGATCTCTTTTGGCTGCTTCCAAACCTCCAGCCCTCCCGAAAGACAGCTGAGTAATGGACCAGCTCTGCAGGGCACACCCCTGACAGCTGCAGTGACTTAGGCATCCTTCCCAAAAGGGAACTCTGGCCTGTAGCAGGCGTGGGTGTGGTGAGGTGGGTTCAGGACCCTCTCGCCTCCTCAGCAAATGAACAAACAACTCAATCTCACTTAGCAGCCCCTGTGGGCCCAGGAGCCTGGGGCGTATACGGGTAGGTAGGTGACTTAGGCTGTCTAGGCCTCCTGTTTCTCAAATATGAAGTTGGGCATGATAATAGTTCTTAGCTTGCAGTGCTATACAGGTGAGGGTAAATGATTTATACCTGTTACAGTGCTTGGTCCCATTGTGTTAACTATTTTCATATGAAAGGATGATGACTTGCCATCACTTAACAGTGCTTCCCAAACTTCTCCCATGATGAGAATCACCTGGTGGAGTTGTTAAAATACAGATTCCTGAATCCCAACTAAGAAGTGCTTAACTAGAATTTTGGGGAACATATAGGTAAAATTGTATACTTAACTAGTGCTCTAAGCTTAGTTAACTAAGTTAAGTATACAATTTTACCTATATGTTCCCCATAACTAGTGCTCTAAGCTTAGTTAACTAAGTTAAGTATACAATTTTACCTATATGTTCCCCATAACTAGTGCTCTAAGCTTAGTTAACTAAGTTAAGTATACAATTTTACCTATATGTTCCCCAAAATTCTAGTTTAGCACTTCTTAGTTGGGATTCAGGAATCTGTATTTTAACAACTCCACCAGGTGATTCTAATCATGGGAGAAGTTTGGGAAACACTGACTTAGAAGAATAGAAAACAGCTATAAAATTCTAAAATGTCTTGGACACAATTGGAAAATGTATTGCATCCTGGAAGAAGTTAGCACTGAACCAGTGTAAGGTCAAGAATGGGCACTGCCATTAGAGGTCTGGCTCAAATCTCAGCTTCTCCACCCATAGCTGGATGGCCTTGGACATGATACTAAACCTTTCTCAGCCTCAGTTTGCCAAATATAAAATGGCACAGCACCAGTGCCGACTCTACGGGGTTTTATGAGCACTGGATACGATAATGCGTGTACTCGGCACAGTGCCTGGCACATAGCAAGCACACAGTAAATACTGCTATCAATATTAATATGGGCTCTGGGGAAGGATCAAATGTAATTTGTGATCTGTTTATTACCATGTGACAATCCTTTATCGTCATGCCTCTTCAACATGGTCCCCAGATCATGTGATTCATTTGCAGTTTTTTTGAAAAATAAATGGAAGTATAGTTAAGGTTACATTTTAAGATTGCTCAATTTGGTCTTAAAGGGTCCCTAATGGCAGTGCACAGTCAAAACTCCTCATTTCTGTCTGTAATGATGCAGAGTCAAATGTGTACTCACTTTGCAGTTTCTGGACTGTGGTCTCACCCCTCCCAAAGATCACAGTCCCATTTACACTGAGAAGAACTGCCAATCCGGGGAGATGAATGCTTTTTCATGACTAATCCTGACCTTGGGTGCCCGTCCCAGAGCTAGGAGTCAACCCCCCATGCTCTGAGCCTCTTCCATCTGGTCCGGATTTATGGGCTGATCAAAGCCACCTGCCTGAGCTCCTCTGGTGGAGGAATTATCTTGTTGATATTTGGTCATTTGGACACACGGTGGCGCTTCATGCCTAGCTATTCCACCGGTCTTTGCTATGTACCTTTAAGGGTGTGAAATTCAAATGGAAAGGAAAGCGGCCTGCCCTTGCTTGGAATGCCACAGACGCCAGGGCCAGAGAGCACAGGGCTCCTGGGATGGCGGGGTGGAGGTGAGCTGGTTCAATAACTGGGGGAAAGCCTCGGCGCTTGCTGTTTCCTCAGTCCTAAGGGGAAGGCTCTGGTTTGAAATCATCGGACCCAAGTTCTCCAGGAAGAGCCCATTCTTTAGGGTTTTCCCACAACAGGAACGAACTTCGCATACAAAATAAATGTCACCCACCAGCATGGCAGGTGACAGAGAGGTGGCCCACATGAGCTAGAGTTTGACTTCCCTGAAAAAGAGATTTTTCTGAGGATACCACCTGACTCCAAAGGAGGCCTCAGCTTCTTTCAGAAAGAAAAAGAGAGAGAGAGAGCAAGAGCGAGCGAGCGAGAGAGAGAGAGAGAGAGAGAGAGAGAGAGAAAGGGGTCATTAACCACCATTTACATTCTTTTATTGGAGGCTGTTAGGACACGGGCTTGAGTGTGAATACCAGCTCCAACACTAACTAGTTTTGGATCCTAAGAGAAGATTAACTTAACTTCTCTGACCTCAATGTTGTCATATTTAGAAAGGATGAATGATAATAGGACCTACATATATGCTTGTGGTAAGGATCAATTCATGTAAAGTTGAATAGAATGAAATTGCCAATATTCAATCACTTTTGACCTAGAATAGAGGTGGTTTCATGAGGTTCATCCTACAGTACTTTCTTCCTGGCACATTGGGGAAGCTTGGTGGAAATGAGCTGTTATCACAATGAGCATACAGCACTTACTACGAACATTTAGAAAACAAACTGCCTTGTGTTCTGGAAATTTCTCCCCTGAAGATTCTTACTGACGAGTGACTCTTGTTTCCATGTACTAAAGTTCCAAGTAGGAAAAATATACCTGAAAGAAATCTGACTCTGTATCACAGCCCCACCTTTAGCCAAGTCACCACCACATCAAGCCATCTTTAATGGACTATATGTCCCTTCAAGGGAGAAAAGCAAGGCCAACCAGTGCCGTCTGTGATGTGAGTAATGTTGAACTCACTTTCATCCCCTTCCCACCTCCATCCAGGGCCTCCCAGTGCTGTCTCATGCAGAACTCGCCTTTCTGAGGACACGCTACGCCTTGGACTGACATGGAACTCTGTCTCTCTCAGTCAAATGCATGCACATTACAGGTTATCTCTTCTCTGTCCAGTCCCTCTCAGCAAGCCAGGTGCATACTAGCTAATCTCATTAGCCAGAGGAATCAGTACTATTTCTATTTTGTTAGAAGTTTACAAAGCTGTAACCAAAATCAATGACCATTTCAGACACCTGTCAGGACTGCCGGGAGCCCAGCAGCTCATCCACGTTCCACCTTGGGGTCCCTCTGCTTTAGGTCCCGGTAGGAAGTCTGTGGCAGCTCAGAAGCCAGGAAGCCCGAGGTAGACTGGGAGCAACAAATGGACTGTAGGGGTTCCCCCAAGAGTAAGGCAGCTATAGTCATAGGCATGCAAAAATAACAAACAAAACTTATGTGGTGGTTCATTTTACCAGGTTAATTTTTCCCAGATACTATTTCCTTTCACTTTCTCTCTCATGACTTCCCTCAAACTGTAGAGATTTGCCTAGCAACCTCCCTATAGTACCCCCCTCTCCCCTTGTCATCTGCAAAGTGAAAGGCTTGTGTTTCCCACTGCACATCAGACCTAGATGACGGGAGATGAGAGGTACCTTTAGGATCTCATCAGGTATCATAGGATAGGTATCAAACGAGGCTGTGTGTTTACAGAGATGCATCTAATTTGGGGAAAGAGGTTTGAATTCTGCAACAAACGTGGGTTAAAAGTTAAGAAGCCAGACACAGATGAGAAGAGACTGAATGATTCAATTTATGTGGAGTTCAAGAGCAAGCAAAACTGACCTATAGAGACAGTAATGAGAACAGTGGTCGTTGGGGGAGGGAAGGGGAGGGGTAGTGGACTGAGTGAGAAGGGCACCGGGATGGATATGTTCTTCCTCTTTGTTAGGGTGCGAGTCACACAGGTGTGGACGTTTGTCAAAGTGCATGGACAAGTGCCCCTCAGAACAGCACTCCCAGCGAGGAAGGAGGCCTACGTCATGGAAGACAGGAGAGACTAGATGCTCCACACACTGCAAGTTACTCACTAGGCTGTCCATGCGATTGACAAACATAAAACGTCAGCCAATTTTCCCAGCAGTTTTAAAATCCAGAGACGTTTTTCCTCATGCGTGCACTGCCTATGTATTTTCAAATGTTTACAGAGTATTTATAAAAAGTAGTCCTTTGGGGCAGTGGTAATTAGGAAAACTGGCAGCGAAAATTAGCACATACCATAAAAGAGGGATAATTACTCCATCGCCATAGACAATATTATCAGCAAATGGTATTCACCAAGGAATCCAATTGGTCCGTACCAGCTCAGTCTTGTTCTATGGAAGACCCCTCTGCTGCGTTACCCTGAGGGTGGAGCTGCCACAGCCCAGAGTGACATGCCATATGGTACTGAGCATCAGAATCAAAACGAGCGCCTGCTTTTTGTGTGAGATGCTGAAATTTATTAGAAAATCAGAAAGCCTAATTTCCACCGAGTTCCTGAGCCCTGCCATCTGCTGCATGAGAAAGAAAATGGAGATTTTTTTAAAAAACCATTTACTTATTGTCAAATGTGAGAGTGCTGATGGGCTTGAAAAAGCAGGGCTGGGGCTGAGGGAGGGGGGCCATGAGAGCCGGAGCGAGCCCAGTTGGCAGGGAGAAAGAAGACTGTCAGCTGAATGGCGGCAAAGTGTGGGGAAGCATAATTATGGAAATCACCTATCCCAGAGCCTTTTTTCTCCTCCTGACCACATGTTCCTTCCACACAGGAGCTGCAGATCGGGAGGCCAGCTTTTGAGAATAAGCAAAGCCTCGATTTCAGATAGAGAGATGGGGGGGGTTGGGGGTGGGCACTTTACCAATCTCTCCAAGTTATAGGTCTCTCCGCGGAGGAGGGGTGCAGGTGATTTGGGAGGGAACAGAGAAGACACCCAACAGAAGCTTAGTAGATGGAGAGGCAAGGAGAGCTTTCTAAGGGGAGATGCAGAAAGAGGTGAAGCAAGCGTGGAGAGGGATCTGAGTGTGGCGGGCGCGGTGCTGGAGTGCCTATTGGGAAGGGAGAAGCCTCTCCGCAAACTGTGGAGTGTTTCCGTATGTGCGGGTGTGGCAGACCTAAGATCACGATGCTTTGGCTTTTAAGGAGGGCATTCACTTCTGGGGCGCCCCAGTCTCTGGCATCACTGGGCTCATGAGGTGCTGCCTTGGCCATGAGCCATTTTCCTAGGTCTTGTCTCCGCGGAGCACTGAGCCCACAGGGCCCACCTAACCCTTGATTTTATTGCATTTGTTTATTTTTATTCTCGTTTCTACACTAAAGCTGGCATGTCTGTTGGAATTGCTGTAGGCAATGTTTGTTGGACCTGGTAGTGGCCGAGTTTCTCACTTCAGGTCGCACTGCTCAGAGTAAAGACTCTATGGAATAGCCAGCTACCTGAGCCTGAACTGGAGCGGGATGGGGGGGGGGGAGGTGAGGCTTTCAGGCACCAGGGGATTTCACACTACAGAGTCCAGTTCTGGTCAGGGCAGGCCATTCTTGGATCATATCCAAGGAAGTTCAATTAGAGAACTAAGAAGACCTCTCAATAGGCAATCTCACCTGAAAGGCAGTCCTCCGGCAGGATCCCAGAGGCGCCCGCGACGACACGTTCAGGGCTCAAGGCGTGCGCTGGCCATGTGCCTCCCCCTGGCCACTGGGAGCACAGCTGATCCCTCGGCCTTTGTACCCCCCGTGCTCACCATGGTGCCATCACACACTGAAATGTCAAATGAAAGAATAAATGACTTTCAAAAGCCTGCCAGGTTTCAGGAGCCCTGGCCTCCACTTACGCCAACCTGGGAAAGAATGTCTCGTGGAAAGTCAGACACCAGCCTCCCTGAGGAGGACTCAGTGGGAGAGGAAGCCAAGAGTGTTTGAATTTGCGGCAAGATTCAGAGGGAAGTGACAGTAAGCCCCAGGGTCCAGCATGATGGGACACGCTTGTCCTCTAGGCCTTTTCCCACAGGAGGGCAGCAAACTGCAGAGGCTGCTTCCCCGGAGCCCGCAGGCCCGGGCTCCACGCCGGCGGAGGGTGCTTGCTGTGTTGGCACCTCAGGGTTTCAGACTGAACTGCCCCCAGGGGTTAGCACCAATGATGTGCACCGCTGGGAGCCCGATGGCAGGTCCACACACCCACTCACTCACGGGACAGCCTTACTCTTTACTCCCTGTGCGGTGACGGGACCAACAGCTAGCTCCCCGCCCGGAGCCAGTGATAAGCTCCTGATTCCCCTGTGGACTCCGGAACCTCTACAAGACGGGCTTCCGGAGATGCCAGGGGATCTTCCTGAACCACGGGCTGGCAGGACGCTCAGGATTGCCTGGGCCTGGAGATAGCTGTGCGGCAACATGGTAAGCAGTCCTTGGCATCCTCTGTTCTAACCTCCTCCCAGCCTGCACCTGTTGAGCCTCTGTTGCTCAAATGCACACTGTCTAAAAATAGTTGTTATTTTTTTTTAAGCTTTGCTCTGGAACAAGGGCCTCACACCTATTACCTCACTGAATCCTTACTATAACCATGTGAGGAAGGGACTATGCCTATCTCCATTTTCCTGGTGAAACAACTGAAGATAAAAAGATTTGGTGAAGGGCCAGGGTCAAACAGCTGGGGAGATGTGGGATCAGCAATCAACCTGTGTAGTCTGACTCCAGACCATTATGCCATAACTACGGCAATAATCCTTCAAAGAATAGACAGTATTATTTTCAGTTTAGCTCATGAATCTACTGGGTTCAGAGAAGTTAAGTAATTTACCCGAAGCCACACAGCTAAAAGGCACAGAGACAGAAACCCATCTGTCTCCAGAGCCCAAGCTATGCCATCTAAGTCACACCCCACTCTGGACTCACTGGAGCTGAATGGCATCCCTCAGCCAAATGGCAGGCACAGCAAGGGGGGTTGGGTATGGGATGTGCAAAGTCGTCTTCATAAGAGAAAGACTTAGGTAAACCTTAACAGTTTGGGGCTTACACAATTGATTCTTTTGAACACTGATGATTCTCAGGGATGTCACGACTATTCAATTAGCCCCCAGAAGATGTGGGTGCCACCAGCCAATATGAGCCCCTAGCTTGTGGGTGATCTAACTAGCTTAACAGTGCTAGCTCCTGAGTGTTGGAGAACTTGAGTACTGTTCATCATTCTCACCCATTCCAACTAGGCCCTCAAATGTGTAAGGGCCGTGTATACGGAGAATCCATGCAGCCTGGTGTGTGAGAGGCACATTCAAAAGGCCAAGGGCATGCACAACAGATTGTGTAGGACCAGCCTGTCAGTTGCCTTTTTGCTCCCTCCAGGGCCGCACCAGGAGAAGGGCACATTTGTAACTGGCCATGGTGACAGGCTGCTCTCTAACCTGTATGCTCAGGGTTCCCAAGGTTAGCTGTGCCCCTGGCTTCAGGGAGGACCGAGTGCTGTCCCATGTCTCACTGACCCCAAATTCATCAAGTTGAGAAACATTATCCCATGTGATTATGACCCAGCGGCCGACCACAGACTCCCCTGTGCCTCAGTTTCCTTGTCGAACAAGAAAAGGGCTCAGGCAGTGGCCATGATGTTTTTCTCTGTCTCAGAGCTCTTATGCAAAGATCGTGAGGTTAAACAATTTTTATCTTTGTTAACATTGTAGTAATTTTCAATGCCTGGAGTTATTTAAAGGTTTTCATGAGTTCAGATTTGAGGCTTCAATTTAATACTGATTCATTTATTAAATACCTATTATGGTCCAGGCACTGTCTTGGCACAGTAGTCAAAATACTAGGTAAATTACATCCACTTCCTGACCCCAAGAAACTTGTAATTTAGCAAAGGGGAGGGAAACAATTTGTATGTAAAGCCAGTATATATTATATCTAATATTATTTATATATATTATTTTTACATATGTGTGTGTATTGGTTCATGTGTAGGTAGATAAATAAGTAGAAAGAGAGAAAGGAAGGAAAAGAGTATTCATATGATATTTTAACAGAACAATCCTGGGGTGATGAGAATACAGACAGAGAGTCCTAGACAGTTCCACAGAGCGCTTTGAAAATCTCAGGTAAGGGTGTGATTTTGTGACTGGGTCACACATGGGGGCAGGTGGAGCCAAGAAAAGATGGGGAGAGGTGGGAAGAATTACATCCACAAGACATCTCCCCTCCAAGGGGGGCATATATTCTGTTTCCAGGAAAGAGCTGCTAGAGTTTAAGCCCCTCTCCTTTCTGTTGGCATTGGCCTCTCTCCCTCTAAGAAATCATCATATATGAACATCTTGAGCCTGATATTTGTGAGGCAGAAGGATTATTCACTTTCTGAAGATAACTGAGCTCTTTTGGTACTATCAAATATAACCCAGTCACCCTCAAGCCCCTAGGTTAGGGGTTTCCGTGCTGTGGAAGGGGGTGGCCTGCATGGGTGGCACTAAGCAGAGGCATTTGTACCCTCTTAACAATTTTGTTTTAATCTGGAGGGAGAAAGGAGGCTCACAGATTAATGAGAAATCCTGATAGAAAATGCTTCCTGTTAATTCCAGTGCTTTTTATTGTTGTTTTCTCTTCTTATTTTTCTTCACTTTTTATGTCATCCTCCATTTACACATCGATGAAGAAAATAAAGAAAATTGTCCTTTCACTGCCTTTTTGAGTTTATATGAGGCGAGTGGCTTTGTTGTCCTCACCAGAGCTCCCCTTTTGTTTATGTTTTTTTAAATATATTTTATTGATTTTTTACAGAGGAAGAGAGAGGGATAGAGAGTTAGAAACACGATGAGAGAGAATCATCCATCAGCTGCCTCTTGCACACCCCCCACTGGGGACGTGCCCGAAACCAAGGCACATGCCCTTGACGGGGGACCTTCCAGTCCGCAGGCCAACGCTCTATCCACTGAGCCAAACCGGTTTCGGCAGAGCTCCCCTTTTGTTCCTGTTGTGCTTTTTAACTTGTTCTGGCCACATAATTTCCTATTCTGAAGGTGATTGCAACGAACCACTTCTAATGCTAATCTGATTTCAAATTCAGTTGCTATCTTTTCTCTATGGAAATGACTCTGGCCCAAGTCAGGAATGAGCACAGCTATTAATGGAGAAAACTCATGAGAAATAGGGAAAAGGTATAATTTTTCCCCAAGAGGACACCATTGCCCTTGTGTTAAAGGGGCCACTCCAATGTCAGGGACTGAGGATTTTATGCTTCATTATCCACCCTTTTTCTCTCATTTTGTGTTCTAGTATGGATTTATCAACACCTGTCTGCAATCTCTTATAATAGAGAAATTTGGTGAAGCGACATGGGAAAAATTGAAGTAAGTATATTGAAGGAAAGATAAATTCCTGTTACAGCTGATAAAATGCTATTTTTTTGAGGGTTATGGGTTTTTATGAACCTTTTGATTAAACCAATTACTTGTTACTAAGGAGATCAATTCAAGTACCTTAAACATACCTATGAGAGGCAGAAAAAAACTGCTATACCCTACCTGTTAAGGAAGGGAGCAGTCTCTGTCTCTAAGGCCAGCCTTAGAACGGGGTCCCAATGTGAATAATGCCAACGTTACTCTACCTTTTATGCCACAAAAGAAGCAGCAACTGCATTATTTCCATTGCAAATAAACAAAGCTGCTGAAATCCCACAGAAGAGGAATATATCCCTTTTAAGTGTAGCCAGAATTCCTCCTTAGGTATTCTTTAGTTAGCACCCCTGGTTTTCTTCTCTGCCTCCCTCTGGTAAACTCTTCACACTGTTATTTACATCTCATCTAGTTGCCTGATTCCTGCAATCCTGTGCTTTCCCTCTGCTTTCTTGGAAGCTGCCAGCCTTAAAATGTTAGAGGGTGAGGCGGAAAGGGTCTCAGAAGTCATGTGGGCCTATGGAGAAGGAGGAATAAAAAATTATAGAAAAATGATTAGTTTCCTCAATCAATGGCATGCACATCAAAACAATTAGACACTGCTTTGCCTATTAAATCTCTAAAAACTTCGAATTATAATAATTAAGTCTGGTTAAAATGGGTAACTGCTGATGACATTGTAAATCAGTGCAGCCTGTTTGGACAGCAATTGAACAACGTGCACCAAAAGCTTTGAAAATGATGAAATTTTTTGAGATAATAATTCCATTCTTGAGAATTTATTCTTGAGAATCTATTCCCATGGAAACACAAATACCTATATACCTATATACAACATATGTGTATATATACACATATGTGTGTGTGTACACAATGTAATGTAGCCTTATATTTATAAATAATGAAATGAAAAATTATTTTTAACGTTCTAAACAAACCAAGCCCTAGCTGGTTTGGCTCAGTGGATAGAGCATTGGCCTGTGGACTGAAGGGTCCTGGGTTTGATTCTGGTCAATGGCACATGACTGGGTTACGGGCTCAATCCTCAGTAGGAGGCGTGCAGGATACAGCCAATCAATGATTCTCTCCTATCATTGATGTCTCTCTCTCTCTCTTTCCCTCTCCCTTTCTCTCTGAAATCAATAAAAATAAATAAATAAATAAACCCAAAAGACAAATGAAGTGGCAGAAGCAATGGGCATTATATGTAGTGATTACAAAGATTATGAAGCAGCCTATTCAATTTTATGACAAAACAACAACAACAAAAAGAAACAAAACAAAACCTCTCAAAACAAACACAGATTACATAGTCACTGGGTGTGGGTATGCGAGTGGAGAAAAAAAAAAGGACAATAGTAATAATAATAATAATAATAATAATTGAATTAGAAACATAAAAATGCTGGATGACTGACTTTTACCCTTTTATCTATTTTTCTAATTTTATATGTTTTCAATGCTTTTGTATTGTAAAGACAACTTAAAAATATCAGTGCAAAATTTTCCTCACCCCATCCTACCTCCATTTTACAAATAAAATCATCAGAGTTGAGCGAGCAGCAGGCGTGCTCGCACAGGCTGGACTGAGGGGAGCCAGGCAGTCTCCGCAGCCTCAGCCCCTCTCTGTCCCTCACACGCCACAGTTTGGGTGGGAAAAAGACATTCTGATCTCATAAGGCAAATAATCCTTATTTCCCAATATTTCAAGGAGGAAGGTTGAGCAATTACGAGGAGAAAAACCGTGGTCTGGTGGGAGCTAGAGAGATCACCAGCCAAGGCCTCCTCATGTACAGGTGAGGAAAATGAGGCCTGGAGACCTTTCCACCCCCTAAGCTTCCTCGGTGAGAGAAACATTTGAAGACTCTGAGACTTAAAAAAAAAACCCACACACACGTTGTCAAGGGTAAACTCAGTACGAAAGGGAAAGACCAAAAGGTCTCCTATGAAGGGCTTACTTTGGGCCGGCCCCTTCAGTGAGATCTACAAGGAGGACCCTGCAGGGCAGGCATGGTCTCCTTTCGCCCAGGAGGAAACAGAGTCCCAGGGAGGATCTTGCTGAGGGCCATGGGTTGGAGCCCAGGCCTGCGAGTGTGAGGCTTCTCTTTCCAATGGGCACACTGCCTGGGGGAAGGGAGAGAGACTGGCAACCAAACAGAGTTCTATTCTCACCGAGTCTCTTGGGGGGAAAAGAGAGGCACCCCTCTTTAACCCACGTTCACTGAGCTTTTATAGTATGCCTGGAGCCGATAAAACACAATCACGGGGGATTGACGAGGCAAGTGGGGGCACCACCTCTATAGCTGGGACATAGGAAGGAGCTAGATGCCAGAGGCCCGTGTCAGATGGGAAACCAGGCTCATTTGCTCTGTCACAATCAGGAGACGGTCAGCTGCCAGAGTGTGGGGTCAGCCTTAGGAGGAGGAGGAAGGGAGAGGTGGTGAGTGCAGTCCGGCCATTAGCGGGGGTATGGGCTGGGCACCGACTTGAGAAATAAAATACCTGTTCTCTCAGAAGGCACTGGACATGGCTGCAAGGGCCTCGGGAGTTGTAGCTGGTTTCAGCAGGGGTCCTGGAGCTTGGGGTTGAAGCCCAAATTCATGCTTACAGTCTATATCGATACCCCAAAGGGCAAGCTGTGTTCTAAGTTCTTGTCCTACGAAGTTTGAAGAATAAAATTGTTGACTCTTAACTATCCTATTAAGGGGCCGCCAAATGAGAAAAACCTTTTCCAGTGAGTCTCTTTGTCAATGATTTTATAAATGCTGGAAGCTTCTTTATCTGTTCATGCTACTTTCTAATTGGACCCTGCTTCATTTTATGGCCCTGTGTTTTGTCCTAATTGGTTGGTCTCCTCCTTCCCTGCGTAGTATTAGATTCCAAGTTTAACAAAGCTCCCCTGGTGCTCCACCCTCCTCTTGTAAGATGAACATTCTAGTGGTTTGGAGCTGTCTCCATACATCACATATACATTCCTTTCCCATGGATCCTTACCCTGTCTATCTCTAACTCCTTTCAGGGTGACCCTGGGGAAGTTACTTAATCTGTGGCCGAGGCTTCATCATAAAATAATGATAATGAAATGAATAAACTCATAGGGGTTGTTGCAAGTGTTAAATGAGATAATTCAAACAAGACACTTAGAAAAAATTCTTGGTCAGTGGTCAGCACTAAACAAATGAAGGCTGATGCTCACTATTTGCCTGTTTCCCAGGTGTTGGTCTTCAGGTGGGATGGAAAGAAGTGGGAGGGCAGTAGTGTGTGCATCCCACTGGACTGGATTTGGGTCCCAGCTCTGCTGCTTGGAACTGTGTGTTCTTGAGTGGGTTGCTTTGCCTCTCTGAAGCTGTTTTCTCATTGAAAAAAAGGGAAATGATGCAAAAATATGCTTCACAGAGCTGTTAACATAAGAAACATTCAAATCTGTAAAGATTTTTTGTGAGTTTATTTGAGCCAAACTGTTGACAATTGCTGGGAAGCAGAATCTCAATGTATTGAGATAATGCTCCAGAGAATGGCGGGTTTTCGCCTGTTTTATAAGTTAGCATCAAAGGAGGAGGTACAGTGGGCTACATGAAATTCACTGGTGGTAGGTTAAGGAGGCGGGAGAAAGCAAAGCAGGGACACCTCTGGGGCTGGATAAAAAGTAGAATGATAGACACCTGCTTCTTTTACACAGGTGGGCACAGGACAGTTAAGAGTCAACAATTCACTTGATAACAATAACAATGAGGGGGTTTGTGGGTTCACCCTGGTGCATTGGTTGTGCCATGAGGGGTCCAGAAAAAGGGAAGTTACAAGTTACCCTGACATCCCAAAAGTATGTTATGGTAGATGAAAAAAAGACAATAGGCTCAGTTAGGTTAGAAGTTGATCTTTGTCAGGGAAAATACAAGCCTAGGACATGGCTACCCTCCATAAACTGCTTTTTAATTTAAAAAGATTTAGTTTTGCCCTTGCTGGTTTGGGTCAGTGGATAGAGCGTTGGCCTCGGACTGAAGGGTCCCAGGTTCGATTCTTGTCAAGGGCACATGCCTGGGTTTCGGGCTCAGTCCCCAATTGGAGGGGGGGGGGGGCGTGCAGGAGGCAGCTGATCAATGATTCTCTCTCAACATTGATGTTGAAGGGAGTGAGGGCCTTTCCCATGGAGGGAGAGTTGTGGGAAGGTTGGGAGGAAGGAAATGACAAGGCCCATCTCAGGCACTTGAGGTAGAATGGATCGGGGAGCTGGCTGGCTGGAAGTCTCGGGAGCTGGAGGAGTCCACGGGAGGACTGCCTAGAATGCCCATCAGTGCTTCTAAACACCGGATGGTCACGACACCAGGCCAAGCCTCCAACGGTCAGGACCTCACCAGCTACACTTTGAGTCACTCGGTGACACACAAGTGTGCTACACGAATTGCCTACCTACCAGAAGGGAGCTCTTTGAAGGAACAATTGCCCATAGCTTGGTATTGATCCATTTTCTTGGGCTGCAACTTGCTACAAAGTGCTATTTATTTTCCTGCGGATTTAATGACATACTCCAGACTCTTAGAAACCATTACATCAGTTTGGTAATGTTGAACAATGTAATAAGATCTATAATTTTTAATTTGCTGCTTTGTCAGATTAAATCTTAGAAGTGTTCTCCAGACCTGGGAGTCATCTGAGACGGTGGTTAAAGATATATCAGTTTCCAGACACCAGCCCAGGGCCCAGGAACCTGTATGTTTATTTTGCTTCCCAAGTTATTCTGGAACAGGAATCTGGCATTAGTTTTCTGCCCAGATATTTTGGATCTTACTAGTTGGAACTAACTAAAGGATAACATACATTTAATTGCTGATGACTCCGGTTAAATACTGATTCGCTACATCTCCTAATTATGTGTATATATGACCACCTATGTGGTTGACATTTTTCATGTTAACATGAAATGCTAGAAACATCTAACTCTTCCTTTATTTACCACATTTGTTGCTTTTTCCAACCCCTAATCTCTTCAAAATGTTTTCTGATGGTCATTTTTTTCCCTTCTTATCACAGGCATGGCTATCTCATTAGAAAGATACCAATTGGTTTATTTTTTTAAATCTTGGTGAACATATTGTTCGAAGAAACAGTTTGAATGACTGTATATGTAAGTGTGCACAGATTCTGTGTGAAGTGTCATATGCAAGATCATGAAGATCAATAAATATACAAGCCTGAGTAATTATAACAATCTGGGCTTGTCTGGAATTCCAGAAACGTGTAACCTATATACAAACCAATGAAATATTTGACATTAAAATATCATCAGTGCAACTTACAGGGAAGAAGAGGCCTGCAGGCCCTGGGGATGTGGGTGGAGGGTGATACATGGCAAAAGCACCCCACTTAAGTGAGTGATGGTGGTTAGCTGCACCCCCACCTTCCCTGGGCCACAGTCAGCTTTTCTGAACAGCTGCACCTGACGGTGCTGAGAGACTCTCTGCACAGACTTGGACCAAAACAGGAATTCTTGAGATGGAGACAAACCCAGAGAGCTTCTGGTTCAGGGATGTCCTCGTCGTCATTGTGGCTCCTCCTTGTCTATGTGTGTGTGCTCCTCGCTTTCTCGGAGCTCTTTCATGTCCATTAACCTATTTTATCTTCATCAATACTCCAGTCAGAAATGTGGGACAGGTATTATTTTCCATTTTATACTGAGGAAGATGAATTCCAGAAAGATAAAGGAGTGTTTAGCCTAGAGAAAAAAATATAAAGACTTGAGAATGAATACGTATCTTTAAATATTAGAGGGCTTAATATCTCGAGGTGGGTCTGCATTTCCCTGGAGGGCATATTGGGGCCAATCAGTGAAATTGCAGTGGCAAATGCAGGCATTATATGAGCTGTGGAGCACAGAGTCCAGATCTCTCTCTTATCCACTGGGTGGTCCTGATAAGATGCTTAAACTTTCTGAGCATCAGTTTTCTCAATGGTAAAAAGGACAATCAGAAATAATCTGTCATCTCTTGGCCAAAGGAGATGCTCAACAAATAGAAGGTATTTTTAGGGCCCAGAAGTAGGTTTTAGTTCAACATAAGAAGGAACTTTCTATCAAAGAGAATGGTTTAGAAATGGGATGTGCTGCCTTGCAGAGGCGTGAACTTCTCGTCACTGGAAGCATTCAAGAGGCAACTGGGAGATCTGCAGCCAGAGGTAGTATAGAGTGGAAACTGGACAAAGAGGAAATTCTACAGCTCTCCCATTTCTGGGATTCTGTAATGTGTTCTTCTGGCATGAACTCAAATGTTCTGTACTGTTTTCTAGTCTTCATTCTCCTTGCTGCCTTGGAGCCTATTCTTTCAGTCCAGAATGTTTTTCTTTGCTTACCCATCCATCAGTGTCAGTCAAACCTCCCTTTCTCAGGAAAGCACTGCCTGCACAGCCTCCTTCCCCTAGAATTAACTAAATTGCTATTTATAGTTTAATGGTTCATACAAGAACCAAGCCAAGTGTGCAAGATTTCTGACTACCAGGTTAAGCCTCTTTTCACCAGGTTTGGTTAGCTGTTGCAAGACCAAAGTAACTTCTACTAACTAGACAACCACATGGTTAAAATAGCGAGATTCTCAAGCAGTGAGTGGCTCTGCCTGCTTCAGAGAACAAGGCTCCAAGACCACTGAGTTCCAAGTTCACTACCATGTATTAGGCTCTTACATGTGCCAAGCACAGCACCACTTGCTGGAGGTTCAAAGATAAAAATAAGTCCCAGTGCCCATGCTCAAGGAGCTCCGCCTAGGGGGTAAGATCGAGAATCTTGACTAAATTGGTAAACACACAGCCTGCTGTGGGTATTTGAGAAGGGAGCTCTTGGCCAAATTGGGGTCCAGGGAAGGCTCCTTGGAGAAATTTATACCCAATCACCCCACTGTCTTACATTCCTTATGATCAGGAGCACCTTGCTATGTTATGTCTTGCTGGGTCGGTAGATGTATTACTGGGGCAAAGCTCCAGCTGCTGAGTTTTTATTGTACCATAACTTATCTTTCAGGGCTTCTGCTGCACTGCAAGATGCCTTCATGACGTACACAGTGTACGATGACATCATCACCATTAATCTCATCCAAGAGGCCTGCAAGATTCTGGGTGAGTATAAAATGGATCTGTTTTGATTTCCTAGGTTGCTGTAAGAAAGTACAATCAGTTGTAATTATTTCAAGTGGTTCTGTTCTATAAAGTCTTCAGAATACTGAATTAGCAAATACTCAACCAATGCTCTTGGAGGAAATGTAGAGCTAGGTTCCTGGGAACCTCTGCTCACAACATTTTCATCAACTGATGAATATATAACCTTGTTCTTTGTGTGTTTCTGTTTAAAGGCCTCTTATTTAACATATACTGTTATTCATTAACATTGGAATCACTCACAGCCATCAGTACTGTAACCCAAGCCTGAATGAAGTTTATTTGCTCTCCATATTTTCTTTGTAAGACACTTCCCAGCCTGCTCACACTGAAGAACATTAGACAGCACTGCAGCACTATACTTGGGGGTATTTGAAACAACAGAATCACCAACAAAAAGGATGTAAATGCAGAAATGTAGCACTAAATAGATTGTTTTTTTTTAAAAAAAAGGTCACTTGTTTATAGTATGAGAACTGAAACAGGAATGTGGCAAATCACCTTGTTTGACCTTAGCTAGAAACATGTGTTGGGCAACTCAAATGTTTCTCGTCCACGTACATGTCCAAGAATGACTATGAAACCTCTGAGAGTACTGATTCTGGGTTTATAAATACATTTTAGCAAGTAGATAAGTTCACAAATACAGAATCTGAAAATAATGAGGATCGACTGTACCACAAACTGGGTGGCTTAAAACAATGGAAATTCATTATCTCATAGTTCAGGGCACTGGAAGTCCAAAGTCAGGTTGCTGGCAGGGCTGTGCTACCTCTGCAGGCTCTGGGGAAGGGCCTTTCCTCTGTCCTGGTGTGCCCAGGTGTTCCTGGTGCAGCACAACTCCAACCTCTGCTTCCATCTTCAGCTTGCCGTCTTCTCCCTGGGTGTTCATATTTGTGTGTCCAAATTTCCTTCTTCCTATAAAGACTCCAGTTATATTGGATTCTGGGCCCACGCTAATCAAGTATGACCTTGTCTTAATTTGATTACATCTACAAAGACCCAATTTCCAAATAAGGTCACAGCCATAGGTTCTGGGTGGTCAAGAATTTTTGAGGGGCACTATTTAACCCATTACAGGGCTCATAAATTATGCTTTCTACTTGAACAGCCTGAGGTTTCTTACTGGTAAAAATTGTGGACATCCTGAGTTTCATCATCTGCACCACCACCATCTTAGTTGACCTTGATGTTGACTTGGACTTTGCAATGACTAGTCATGATTATCTCTGGGTGACAGGAGGAACAGTTGAGAATCTTGTTATGCCAACCCCACTCATGTTTATTCAGAAATGGACATGGTGTGCTTTGTAGGGGTGGAGGGCCCTTCTCCCCATCTGCTCACCCATGGAACAGCTCATCTGCCTAGACACTAAAATGCCACTGACAGGGCCATAATGGGAGGACCATGTGTGGCTGGCCTTATTTGCAATGCATGATTTCTCCCAAGGATGTATTAGGAAAAGATGGCTATTACACTAACTTGCTCCCTTTCTAGGCTCTGGGGGGAAGAGGAACAGGACAATTTAGTTCTGCCTCTTTCTAGTTTAATGACTCGAGACAAGTTATTTACTCAGTGAAAGTTTTTCATTGGTCAAATAAGAATAGTAAGGGTAATATTTATCCTTCAGAGTTCTTTTGAGGATTAAATGAGGTAATGCAAGTGAATATGTCAAATGTGTCATCTGGCATATAATAAGCTGTGAAAAACATATTTTCTTCCTTCCCTTTGTATTAATTTCCTAGGGCTGCTACAACAAAGCAGCACACGTTAGGTGGCTTCAAACAACAGAAACTTATTCTCTCACAGTTGTGAGGGCAGAAGTACAAAATCAAGGTATCATCAGAGTTGTTCCTTCTGGAGGCTCTGAGGGAGATGACTCTCCCAAGGACTCACCTGGCTTCAGGTGGCCGCTGCAGTCCTAGGTTACAGCTGCACTACTCCCATCTCTGCCTCATCTTCATGTCACCCTCTTTTCTGTGCCTCCACACAGCTTTCTTCTACGAACACATCATTGGATTGGGGGCCCACCAAGTCCACTATGAGCTTATCTTCATTTAACTAGTTCGATCTGCAAAGACCCCAATTCCAAATAAGGAGACATTTGGAGGTTCCAGATGGACATGGGTTTTGGGAGAATACTATTCAGCCTGTACACCCTCCTTTCCTTTATCCTTCCTTCTCACCAGCCCGGAGCACACCTGGGCGGGGCCTGGCGAGGGAGGAGGGGAGGGCGGCCTTCTGTCCTAGGCTCTAGAGATCTGCGTGCACAGAGCAGAGGAAGCCCCTGCCACTCCCAGGCTCTGACAACATGCCACTTTTAGTCTGGGTTGAAATTCTCTTGCCCATTCCTCACAAGCAGTGTGGCTTTGGGTCATAGGGAGCTAGCCCTTAGAGGAAGACACACCAGAGTTAGTGCCATCTAACTAGCTCTCCATCACCCACCCGTGTGAGGACACGGTGAAGCCAGGAAGAGGGCTCTCACTAGAACCTGCCCTGCTGACACCTTAATCTTGGACTTCAGCCTCCTGTGAGGAATTGTGAGGAAATAAATTTCTGTTCTTAAGACACCAGTCTAGAGTTTTGTTATAGTAGCCTGAGCAGACTTGTACGGAAACTCTAAGTTTTTAGATGTCCAGAAAGAACTGTACATACGTATGCCTAACATCACGCCCAGGCCATTCCTGTGGCTGTCTGATGGCAAACACTGTGCGGCGTGTGCAGGACCTTCAGTGGAGATATACCATCACCTCTGTCCTACTGCATTCCGGGTTCCAAACCAGCCGGCACATTGAGAGGCAGCGAGTTTGTAGACCAATGTTGGGCTGACCCACATTACCTTTCTACCAAAAGCCAAAGTATATCACTGTGATTTCTCTGTCTAGCTGAAAATCAGAAGAGTATTTTCTTCTTGTTGTTTATCTCAATAACATGGGTTGGCCCGTACCTGAAAGGGTACATAAGTATGACGAGTGAGTGCATTTTTCAAATTAAAAGCTGGGGTTCAAAATTAGGTAATTTTGTCATATATATATATATATATATATATATATATATATATATATATATATATATATCTTTAAAAAAAAAAGCACGCTCAGTTTGCACCAGTTGGTGCCCTGCCTTCTAAGTGGGCTCCAGGAGGCCACTTACCTGCAGCCATTGCTGCGAGTTCTCCAGACGCCCCTGCACAGCTCTGTGCTTCCTAATTGGCACAGCTCAGGCTGGCCAGATGGAGCTTGCGCACTGCATAACGACTTGTTCTGTATGTGAATAAGTGCCCACTTAGTGTGTAAGTGGGTTATTAGCGATCTGAAGTGACAACACACAGCAGCCTTTTGGCACAGCTGTGTCAGTCTCCACTTCGCCTACTAAGAAACCCACAGCAAAACGCATTTCAAGTCAGTTACCAGCAAAGGCCAACAAGCATCTCTTTAAAAATAAGAGGAGCAACATAAACCTTACCCAGTCCTGAGATCAGACATTAGAACATTTGACCTTTCCTAGACCCTCTGAAGTGGAACAAGTAATCCAGGCCACGTGACCACTGGGGCGGGGAGAGGAGAGAGATGAGGTCTCTAGAAATGGCTCTGGAATCAGACAGACCTGCATGAGCCCCCTGGCTGTAAGGTCTCCTAGTAATGTCACATGGGCAAGTTCCCCATTGGTCAAACAGCAGCGACACCCACAGCACCTACCTCAGAGGGTGGTTGTAAAGATTGAATCCAATAATGTGAGCAAACTGCCTAACACAGAGTGGGTGCTGTGCAGTCCCTCTCCCTGTCCCCCTCCCCACCTGCCTGTGCTCGGGCTGACTTCTGTAGGCTGACTTCTCTGTGCCCGAGTTTGCCGGGAAGCAGACAGCTTATCTTCCAGGGTTAAGTGGGACTCCTGCCGCCTGAGCCGCCTTACTCATTTCCCAGCTGCTTTTCTCTGGGCCTGATAAGCTTATTGCCACACCTGAAACCCAGTGCTCCCCGTGCGGAGCCTGTTTCCTCCTTGCAACCTCTGGCATCAACACGGTTGCTATTCCTCTCCTTTCCTTAAACTCCCCTTTCTCCTACTCACAAAGATCGCCCCATTCTTACCTCATGCCTGGCTTACGTGACCTAATTTGAGGAGGAGATTATGCCAGATGAATGGCTTTCTTCAGATATCTGAAGCTTATTTCCTCGGGTACTAAAACTTTTTAAAAATTTACTCACTTCCAATGGAAAACTTTCCAAAGTGCACAGCATATGCTTCCCTTCCTTGTGGAAGAGCACGTGCTTTTCTGGGTGCCTGAGGTGGGGCACCATGAGGGATGCTGTTGTTGGATCTGGGTGGCGGGAAGTGGGCAGAGGTCTTGGGAAGTCCAGCCCGAGCAGGTAACAGGACCCTGTGCCCAGGATGCCATGCGTAGGCAGCTGCGGCTCAGGGGCAGTCCTCTGCCTGCTCACCCTCATTCAGGGCGTGGCAGTATCTTCTCCTCCTGCCCTGGACAGCCCACCTGCTGTTTCTAGTCCCTTGAGTTGTCACCCAACAAGAAGTAAACACTTCCTGATGATACAGAAGATCCAAGCCTGCTAAGTCAGAAAGTTTGAGTTTATACATCATTGCAATTGAAAAGCTTTTTAGGAGTTTCCGTACCTTTCCTGGAAGCCAAGTGTAGATACTTGTGACAATTATTTTCTTGCCAACAAAGAAGCCTTCTATTAAAACACACACAAACACTTTTTAATACAATGTTTCACATGTATACAAAAGTAGAGAGAATTGTGTACTGAAGCCCATGTATCCTTCACCCCAAAATTCATATTTCCCCATCTTGTTTTATTTCTCTGCCCCCCCTTTCCTGTTTTTTTTTCTTGTTTTTTTTTTTTTCCTGGAATGAGCTCAGGTTTCCCTTAATTTTACTCATAAATATTTCAGCATGAGTGTCTAGCTAGATAAAGACATTTTTTAAAACATAACCACAATGCCCTGATTATATCTAACAGAATCCATAGTATTCCAGAGGCCCTCATCCAGCTGTCTCAGCTGGCTGTAGATAAATGTGGTCTCAAGGTCTTTCTGTATTGGATTTCCTAAGGCTTCTTCAGGACAATCAGCAAAAACGTTTCACTCTGTCAGAATATAAAACCCACGGAAGGTTTGCAAGAATAATACAAATAATTCCCATATAGTCTTCATCTATATTCCCCACCATCTTGGCTCTATCCTTCTCTCTCTATCTACACCTATAATATGTTTTTTCTGAATTGGCAGTATGATGTCTTTTTATGCCTAAAAATTCTCTTGCATAACTACAGTACAACTATCCAACTGGCAAATAAACATTCATATAGTGCCATTATGTCATCACAGACTTT
This sequence comes from Vespertilio murinus, assembly GCA_963924515.1. NCBI lineage: Eukaryota > Metazoa > Chordata > Mammalia > Chiroptera > Vespertilionidae > Vespertilio > Vespertilio murinus. The sequence goes on along the minus strand of OZ004707.1, from coordinate 82,587,993 downwards.
ACTGAGATTTTCTAATTGTCCAATGATGTTCTTAGAGCAAAAGAAAACCTGGAGCATGTCAGTTGTCACATTTCTTCAGCCTTCTGTAGTCTGAGACAGCCTCGGAGTCTTTCTTTGTGTCTTATAATATTGATATTTTGGAAAGTTCTGGTCAACTATTTTGTAGAATGCCCCTCAGTTCAGGATTAGTTGACATTTTCTTCTGATTCAACTCAGGTTATGCTTTCTTGACAGAAAAACCACAGATGTGATGTTTTGTTCTTTTCATTTCACATATCAGAGGCATTTTATGTCATTTTGCCCCATTATTGGCACTAAATTTGATAGTTTGGTTAGCATGGAAACTGCCAGGGTTCTCCAGTGTAAAGTTACTCTTTTCCCCTCTGTAATTACTATCTTGTGAAAAGATACTTTCAGACTATGTAAATATCTTATTGCTTCTCAAGCTCCTCCTTTCCTGGTTTTATTATTCATTGGTGATTTTTTATTTTTGTTTATTAAGGTATTTCATTGGTGATTTTTGTCTGAATCAAGTGTCTGATGGTGTTCAAATGGGGACTTTCTAAGTATATCATTGCTTTTACATTTATGAGTTGAATTTCCACTAAAAAGGAAGAATTTCCCCTCTTCTCCATTTATTTATTTGTTTCAATGTGAACTCTTCATTCTTATTTTTTAAATAGGTTGAAATCCTTAACAGTACTGATTTAGGTATTCAAGTTTAGTATATTGTGTTAATAAGATTTAGCTAGTGGGAGCCCCTCTAAGCTGGTTCTTGGGCCCTTTTAACATGTTCTCATTATTCTGTGGTCATTTTTAAAAAACTTTCTGTAATGATAAGATGTTATCTTTCCTTGCCGCAATCCTGAAATTTGACATTTTCCCAAGGGACCTTGAAAATACTCTCTCTCTCTCTCTCTCTCTCTCTCTCTCTCTCTCTCTCACACACACACACACACACACACACACACACACTCCTACCTTCCTTCCTTCTCTATCTATTATCTATCATCTATCTATCTATCTATCTATTTATCTATCTATCTATCTATCTATCATCTATCCATCCATTTATCTAAAACTAGATCAGTCTCTTGGTCTTACAAGGTAGATTTCCTAATCTACACCGCACCAAGTGTCATTCTGGTTTTCTTTTTCATAACTAACTTTATTCTCACACAATGAAAAACCTGGTTCCGCCTTCCTTCCTTCCTTCCTTCCTTCCTTCCTTCCTTCCTTCCTCCCTTCCTCCCTCCCTCCCTCCCTCCCTCCCTCCCTCCCTCCCTCCCTTCCTTCCTTCCTTCCTTCCTTCCTTCCTTCCTTCCTTCCTTCCTTGCCTCCTTTCGGCTCCCTCCTCCCTCCTTCCCTCTCAGCTCCCTCCCTCACGTTCCTTTGGGAGCTGTGGCCTTTGGTTCTGCCATGGGGGTCCCCCTTTTCCCCCTTCCATGTTGGCTACGCATTGCAAACCACCCGCTGGTGGAAGACTCGCCGTGTTTGAGACAGGGTGGAAGGGCCCCCAGCTCAGCCTGACCAGCAGAACTCGGGTGCTCTGTCCATTCTGTCTCCCCAGAAACACAATTGCCTCAGAACCCGGGGCACTGTGAAGCCCCAGGCTTTCAGGAGCCCACGGCCTTTTCGCTCGAAGGTCTTGTCTTCGGAGCAGGCATCGCCTGCCGCATCTTGGAGACGAGCCCCTGCGAAAGAGAAACGACTGTGATTTTCCTCAGAAGGAAGGCGCCCTGCCCTGCCTTCGGGGAAAGCGTATTTTCCAAAGGACCTCGGAGACGCCCGCTGACCCTTGTCGTCTTCTGGTGCGTGTGACACCTGAGACATGAGATCGTCAGCCCGTCGGCTCTCCAGTTTTTCGAGAGACACACTATGGAATCGGATGCCGGACCAGATCTCCGTGTCCGAGTTCATCGCCGAGACCACCGAGGACTACAACTCGCCCACCACGTCCAGCTTCACCACGCGGCTGCACAACTGCAGGAACACCGTGACGCTGCTGGAGGAGGCGCTAGACCAAGATAGAACAGCTTTGCAGAAGGTGAAGAAGTCTGTGAAAGCCATCTACAATTCTGGTCAAGACCATGTGCAGAATGAAGAAAACTACGCCCAAGTTCTGGATAAGTTCGGGAGTAATTTTTTAAGTCGAGACAACCCAGACCTTGGCACCGCTTTCGTCAAATTTTCGACTCTTACAAAGGAACTGTCCACCCTGCTGAAAAATCTGCTCCAGGGGCTGAGCCACAACGTGATCTTCACCTTGGACTCCCTGCTGAAGGGAGACCTCAAGGGCGTCAAAGGAGATCTCAAGAAGCCATTCGACAAAGCGTGGAAAGATTATGAGACAAAGTTCACGAAAATTGAGAAGGAGAAGAGAGAGCATGCGAAGCAGCACGGGATGATCCGCACGGAGATCACGGGGGCGGAGATCGCGGAGGAGATGGAGAAGGAGCGGCGCCTCTTCCAGCTGCAGATGTGCGAGTATCTCATCAAAGTCGACGAGATCAAGACCAAAAAGGGCGTGGACCTGCTGCAGAATCTCATCAAGTACTACCACGCCCAGTGCAATTTCTTTCAAGATGGCTTGAAAACGGCTGACAAACTGAAACAGTACATTGAAAAACTGGCTGCTGACTTATATAACATAAAACAGACCCAGGACGAAGAAAAGAAACAGCTGACTGCCCTCCGGGACCTAATAAAGTCCTCTCTCCAGCTCGACCAGAAAGAAGATTCCCAGAGCCGCCAGGGCGGGTACAGCATGCACCAGCTGCAGGGCAACAAGGAGTATGGCAGCGAGAAGAAGGGGTACCTGCTGAAGAAAAGTGATGGGATCCGCAAAGTGTGGCAGAGGAGGAAGTGCGCGGTCAAGAACGGGATGCTGACCATCTCCCACGCCACGGCTAACAGGCAGCCAGCCAAGCTGAACCTTCTCACCTGCCAGGTGAAGCCCAATGCCGAGGACAAGAAGTCTTTTGACCTGATCTCACACAACAGGACGTATCACTTCCAGGCCGAAGACGAGCAGGATTACGTAGCATGGATATCGGTGCTGGCGAACAGCAAAGAGGAGGCCCTGACCATGGCCTTCCGCGGGGAGCAGAGCACGGGCGAGAACAGCCTGGAGGACCTGACCAAAGCCATCATCGAGGACGTGCAGCGGCTGCCAGGCAACGACGTCTGCTGCGACTGCGGCTCCTCAGAACCCACCTGGCTTTCGACCAACCTGGGTATTTTGACCTGCATCGAATGTTCTGGAATCCACAGGGAAATGGGGGTCCATATTTCCCGCATTCAGTCTCTGGAACTAGACAAGCTGGGGACTTCTGAACTCTTGCTGGCCAAGACCATTGGGAACAACAGTTTCAATGACATTATGGAAGCCAATTTACCCAGCCCCTCACCGAAACCTACCCCGATGAGTGACATGACTGCGCGGAAGGAGTACATCACAGCCAAGTACGTGGACCATCGGTTCTCGAGGAAGACCTGTTCCTCCCCGTCGGCTAAGCTGAACGAACTGATGGAGGCCGTGAGGTCCCGGGACCTGCTCGCCCTCGTCCAGGTCTACGCGGAAGGCGTGGAGCTCATGGAGCCGCTGCTGGAGCCGGGGCAGGAGCTCGGGGAGACCGCCCTTCACCTCGCAGTCCGAACTGCAGACCAGACATCTCTCCACTTGGTTAACTTCCTTGTCCAAAACTGCAGGAACCTGGACAAGCAGACGGCGCTGGGCAACACGGCCCTGCACTACTGCAGCACGTTCGAGAAGCCGGAGTGCCTGAAGCTGCTGCTCCGGAGCAAGCCCTCCGTGGACGTGGTGAACCAGGCTGGAGAGACTGCCCTCGACATCGCAAAGAGACTGAAAGCCACCCAGTGTGAAGATCTGCTTTCCCAGGCCAAGTCCGGGAAGTTCAACCCGCACGTGCACGTGGAGTACGAGTGGAACCTGCGGCAGGAGGCGATGGACGAGAGCGACGGCGACGACCTGGACGACAAGCCGAGCCCCATCAAGAAGGAGCGCTCGCCGCGCCCCCAGAGCTTCTGCCACTCCTCCAGCATCTCCCCCCAGGACAAGCTGGCGCAGCCGGGGTTCGGCACCCCGCGGGACAAGCAGCGGCTCTCCTACAGCGCCTTCCCCAGCCAGATCTTCACCTCCACCAGCACGGACTCGCCCACGTCGCCCACCTCCGAGGCCCCTCCGCTGCCTCCCCGGAACGCCGGCAAAGGTCACGACATGGGTCCGTCCTCGTCCAGTAAGACCACAAACAAGTTCGAGGGGCTGTCTCAGCAGGCGAGCACCGGTTCCGCAAAGTCTGCCCTTGGCCCGCGAGTTCTGCCTAAACTACCTCAGAAAGTGGCCCTCCGGAAGACCGAGACCAGCCACCATCTCTCCCTGGACAAGGCCAGCGTCCCGCCCGAAGGCGCCCAGAAGCCAGCGCCGCTGGCAGACCTGCCCCAGAAGCCCCCTGGGGACCTGCCCCCGAAGCCCCAGATCGGAGGCCTGCCCCCGAAGCCGGGAGAACTGCCCCCCAAGCCCCAGCTGGGCGACCTGCCCCCCAAGCCCCACCTCTCAGACCTGCCCCCCAAGCCACACATGAAGGACCTGCCCCCCAAGCCGCAGCTGGCGGACCTGCTGGCCAAGGCGCCGCCGGGGGAGGCCTTGCCCAAGGCCCCGCCCGCCGACGGCGCCCCCAAGTCCCACTCGCTGGACCTCTCCCCGAGCCTGCCGGCCCGGGACCCCGTCCAGAAGCAGGCCTCCGAGGACGCCGGCGACCTGACGCCCACCCTGCCCGAGATGCCCGTGCCGCTGCCCAGGAAGATCCACACGGGGAAGAACAAGGGGCGGCGCGTGAAGACCATCTACGACTGCCAGGCGGACGACGACGACGAGCTGACCTTCGTCGAGGGCGAGGTGATCGTCGTCACGGGGGAGGAGGACCAGGAGTGGTGGATCGGCCACATCGAGGGAGACCCCGAGAGGAAAGGGGTCTTTCCTGTGTCCTTCGTCCACATCCTGTGTCCGACTAGCGACCAGCGAGGAGGAGACCCTGAGACTGCCCACGCCCTTCGCGGCTGACGCCGCCCCCGGCACCCCGCGCCCGCGTGTATATAGCTGCTGTTACGGAGCGGGACCGCCGGGCGCCGTGTGTCTTGTAAATAAACGCCCTGTTATCTTCAAAAAAAAAAAAAATGGAATAGTAAAGAAAAATTAAAGTATAATCACAGATAAGTCAAGTCAAACAAAGATCTTCATTAAAACATAATTTGCAAAATAAAAAATAAAAAAACTTAAAAAAAAAACCTGGTTCCCATTATCTAATACTTGATTATCAGAAAGTTATTTCAAAATTGCTAACCGACACCACATGAAAAGAAAGCCCGCTAACTACAGTTAAATATTTACAGTTCTTTTTGTCTTTAGCACGAGGACAAAGCAGTCAAAATACTGTGTTCAAATGTTAGTGTTGATTTTTTCCTGCATAATTAGGTTATTCAAAACTTTTCAGTGGAAATATTGTTCTGTAATCTGTTTCTATTCCATCTTAGAGTTTTCCCTGTTCCTATTGATCTTATTTATTTTCTCTAAGTATATGAGTCATTAATACAATATACTAAACCAGAACTGTTCAAACGCTGTGCTCAGAGTAATATCAGTCCCCCCACCCTTTCCATCTCATCCCCATCAATGTGTTGTAGCTAGCCAATCTCAGCAGTCCCTGGCTTATCCTTCTGGTGTTTCATTCTGTGCAAATAAGCAGATAGATGCATATTTCTTATTGTCCCTTATTTATTACACAAAAGATAGAACACTAAGCATGCAATAGATCCTCCTTTGCACTGCCAAATATATGTAAGACACCTATGACTTGTGTTCAGTTATCTTTTGCATTTTATTGCCATTTCCTGTATATCCCTGACACCCCTTAGAGCTCATGGAATAAGTTCACTGACATAAAACTATAAACACATAGAGGTGTGGTGTAAAACGTGACTTCTGTCCTCTGCTGTACATGCATTCTTGCCCAAGAACCCCAGAAGAAGCCTGGAGTCAGTGCCGATGGGAAACACCACACCCAAAGCCAAGGTCCTCGTTCAGGAACAGTCACTGTCAGCCACATGTTCTCTCCCATTCCTGGAGGTAGGCACCCTGAGGCAAAATAACCAGGGTCTGAAACAAGCAGCCTCGTGGATTTGTGTAGGTGTTCAGACTTAAAAAGAAAGGTCAAGCAGGCTCTCTCTACCCAGGGCCACCGCTGTCACTCCCTACCACCTCGCTGGGCTTGCAGACGCCCCGTGCTCGGAGGAGCCCTGCGAGAAGGGCCTCCGGAGGCTGTGCTTTCCTGGCCGGTGGCAGCACGCACCTGCTCAGAGCCTCCAGGACACACCGCGCAGGTGTTTTTCCTCAGCTTGAACACGTTAGGTTTAGCAGGGAAGGAGGAAACAAGAAGAAACAGTTCCACACCTGCCCATTTACTTTTCGGGCATTCTCCTTCCAAGAACTCATAGACATTGGAAAAGATTTGAGTGGAATTAATTTCCGTTTCCTTGTTAACACAGGCCATTACCGCCTCTCACCTACTTCCCTGGCTTTTATCTAGATCGAGAAGAAATGGCTAATACATTGTTGGGACATACGTATAACTCCTTCTGACAAGACCAGACCAACTTAGTGGGGTCGATCCTGTTCAGACACAGAATGACTGTTTGCCCATTCACCTGGCTGTGGACAACGAACTACAGGGATTCTGGGCTCAGAATCTTTGGAAGGAAGCAGAGGCTGGAAAGACTCCCCGATCCCAGCCATCTCTGCAGGAATTGGTTGTGGATAGTTCAAGGGGCCCGGAAGCCCCTGGCTGTGAATTCCAGACCTGGCCACAGCATCCGGGGCCCTTGTAGGGTTCAGCCAAGGAGCTGGTCATTGTGAACGGCAGGTCTCCCGTCAACCTGAGCTTCTCAGACCCTCCCCGGCACCCAGTACTCGTCACTGTAAAGAGGAGCATGTTCTCCCTCAGATGCACAGGCCACCATGGATGGGTGCCCTGTCTCCTGTGTCAATGGTGAAAACCCACCAGCAACCCTCACCTTAGGGGAGACCCCTTATTTCTCTGACTGCTGCTCAGAGGCTGTGGGATATGGTATAAAAGGAGCCAAATTTAGGGTTAGAATCCCTGCAACTCTGTTGATTTAGGTCAATTCACAAAGATGACTCTCATCATCAACAGCCTCAGCTGTAAAACAGGGGACCTGATAATAGAGGTTTCTCTCTTGCAAGGTTTTGGCAAACATTTTGTAAAATAACAGGGATTAATATGTGTTTTAGAAATTTTAAAATGTTCTTAAAAAACACTGACTGCCTCTCCACAAAGCAAACGATGGCAGACCGTTCATTCCAAAAAGTGCAGGCAGGGGCTGCAGCCCCCAGAACGCTGCAAACCCACTCCAGGGAGTTTATCAAGCACCGACGGTGTGTCAGCCCAGAAAGGTTTAGAAAGCGGTAACTGCCCTTCCGAATTGTCATCCAGGTGGGAAAGAAAGAAAAATGCAACACTCAGGGAGAGAGAATTCAGTGTGACCTGGGATATTGAGAGAAATCTTTAGTGAGGATGTGGCATGCAGTTTGCATCTTGAAGGGAGACCAGGTGTGGACAGGAAGAGAGAGATAAAGGAAGTCATTACATGCATTTGGTATCCTCTTTTGGGTAAATCAGGATACTATAAGTGTGTGGTATTTTTAGTTGGAGTATTAATTATTTCTCAGAAGCAGCTTTTAAAAAATATACATACTTTATTGATTTTTTACAGAGAGGAAGGGAAAAGGATAGAGAGTTAGAAACATTGATAAGAGATAAACATTGATCAGCGGCCTCCTGCACACCCCCTACTGGGGATCTGCCCTGCAACCAAGGTACATGCCCTTGATTGGAATTGAACCTGGGACCCTTGAGTCGACAGGCCTACGCTCTGTCTACTGAACCAAACCAGTTAGGGCCTCCAAAGTAGCTTTTTATCCTGGTGAAAGGCCATTGTGTTTAATGATGTCTGGAGGTGGTAGAGAAATTGCAGAGGCCACACACTGCCCAGCCAGAGTGAACCTCATCCTGGATTCAGCCATCACAAGGCCATGCAGCTCTGTAGCCCCTCTGGCCTGCAGAGAAGTTTCTGCCATGGGGGCATGGCAAAGATCCAAGTAGAGTTAGCGGGGACTCGTGTTTAATGAGCAACTCCCAGGTGCAGGGATGCACTGAGCTCCTCCAGACTTCGTGTTGTCATTGGCATTTAACTGGTAAGGAAAGTAAAGCCTTAGAGAGAAGTTCAGCAACATATCACAGAGCCAGGAGTTTAACTCTTTGGAAATAATGAGAACAAACATTTGCAGGTGCTTTTATTTTGGGGTCTGCTTTGCATTCCTCAGGTGTCTCCATGGAAGCCATTCTGAAACTCTTTGGAGAACACTTCTTTAAATTCTGTAAGAAGTCTGGCTATGACCGGATGTTACGGACACTGGGAGGAGATCTCACGGAGTTTATTGAAAACCTAGATGCCCTCCACAGCTACCTTGCACTCTCGTACCAGGTAAGGTGCTCTGCGATTGGTCCTGGAGGTCCTGAGAAGAAGTACCTGCAGGCATTCTGGGTCATTCGGGGCCATCTCCCCGCCTCCCCCAGAGCAGGCAATTGCAAGGGGCCTGCAGAATCCTTGGTACCTGGTGTCCGGGGACTGAGGAGTGTTCTTGGGAAAGGAATGGAAGATGTATGCCTGCTGACCGCTTTTACAAATCAGTCAGCGCTAAAAGAAGGGAAAGCTAGAGAGGCCAGCTGTGTGGTGGAGGATGGCCTGTTCAGTGGGGCTGGTGTGGGTTTGGAATTAAGTCTAGAAGATTGATCACAACGGGAACTAAGGCTGGGAAACAGCCAGGTTTCAGTGGATTTGCAAAATCTCTCCTCAGGTTTCCTGGCCTTGATGGAGCTGATAAAAAGCTTCTGTAGCCAGATTCATTTATTCATGTATCAGAAAGAAAGACTTGACAGGGTCAAGAGCCAGAATCAGACACCATCCAACTCCGATTAACCCATGGAGTGACTGCCTGAGGTTTTAGCAAACCAGTTTCCCTATTGGGGAGTGTCCTGCTGGAGTTCATGCCTTGGTTTCCTTGTTTGTAGAGATCATCAAAATTCAAATACTTAGACTCCCTTTTCTGTGTTAGAAAATAAAATGCTTTAGAGAAAACATGAAGCAACATTTACACATATAATAATAGTTCATTATTTTACATTAGTTTATATTTACTTTAGGGCCCTTTATAGTTTACCATTTCATATTTAATGCTTATCACCACCTTAAAGGACTGTTGTGAGGATGGAATGAGATAATGTATGCTAAAATGTCTCATAATCATAGTGCACCCTTACAGATGTTAAAAGGGAAAAGTATTATTTCCTCCAGTTCCCAGAGAGGGAATAAGAGGTTTAGAAACCTTAATTGACTTCTAGTAGGATGGGTAGCTGGGTCTGTCCTATTGTTACAATGTGAACAATTCAAGAATGGAGACAGTGCCCAGCCAGTGTGGCTCAGTGGTTGAGCATTGACCTATGAACCAGGTTCAATTCCTGGTTCAATTCAGGGTACATGCCTAGTTGCAGCCTCGATCCCCAGTGGGGTGCATGCAGGAGGCAGCTGATTAATGATTCTGTCTCATCATTGATGTTTTTGTCTTTCTCTCTCCCTTCCTCTCTGAAATAAATAAATATCCTATACAATAAAAACCTAGCAATCAAATGGTGGAGCGACCAGAATGACCAATCAACCAGTCGCTATGACATTCACTGACCACCAGGGGGCAGACGCTCAATGTAGGAGCTGGTGGTCTGTGCACTACCACAGTGGGAGTGCCGCTCAGCTGACCGGGATGAGTGGCTGCTCCTGCTGTGAGCCCTGGGTCCATGGGCAGGAGCCTAGGCTGCTATCTTTGCCTCCTCACCCCAGGCTGCTTCTCCTCACTCCCTGCCACCTCCTTCAGACACCCACAGGCTGCTCAGTGCTGCCACAGGGCTCACAGAGCTGACCTCAGAGGCTGGGAGGCAGGTTCATGAGGCCTGCTCTGCCGCCTCTCAGTGCTATTGTTCCTGGGCCTGCCCCAACCAGGTCCCCTGGAAAGGCAAGTGCTCCGGCTAGAAGGAAGATGCTGGGCCAGGGAGCAGTGTCTCAGAGGGCAGGTCCATAGCTGCTCAGCTCACCTGGATGAGCAGTGCTCCCACAGCAAGCCGATCCCTGCAGGCCACATCCTCCCACTAGTGCAAGATTCCCATGCATGGGCCTTTAGTATATATATATGTATTAGAGAGAGGGAAAATATCCCTGGCTAGGAGGTCAGACACTGCCTTTGCCTTGCTGGTGATTCCAGACAAGTTATTTGCCCTCTCTGGACCTCAATTTTTTCACTTATTTTTTGAATAAATATGTATTCAGCACCTACTTTGTGCCAAGCACTTTCTCGGGCATTAGACACAGAGAGAAAAAAAAGGAATAAATAGGGGGGAGAATACTACCTCATAGTGATGTCTTGATTAAAGAGATGACATGTGGAAGTCCCCAGCATTGTAATCAGGCCAGAAGGAGTATTCCATTTTCTTCCTTCCCCTTCCTTTTTGCTCTGGTCAATATGGCTAATTTTAAAATTGTGATAATTTATATGGTAACTTGCTGTCAAAGTTCTACAATTAGAATATAAAGAAATATACTTAGACCCTTTCAATAATCTTTCATAATACTTTTTAATATCATATCTTTCATCTGAAAATATTGGCTGATACTTTATGCCACAGTCTTGGAGAACATAGTAATATGTTCTTCAATTTATTCATTACATCAAAAACATTATGGAATGCTAGAGGCCCGGTGCATGAAATTTGTGCACTGGGGTGGGGGAGGGGTGTCCCTCAACCCAGCCTGCACCCTCTCTAATCTGAGACCCCTCAAGGGATGTCCGACTGCCTGTTTTGGCCTCATCCAGGTAGGATTGGGCCTAAACAGGCAGTCGGACATCCCTCTCACAATCCAGGACTGCTGGCTCCCAACTGCTCACCTGCCTGCCTTCCTGATTGCCCCTTATCATTTCTGCCTGCCAGTCTGATCACCTCCTAACCACTCCCCTGCCAGCCTGAGTGATACATAACTGCTCCTCTGCCTGCCTGTTTGTCCCCAACTTCCCTCCTCTGCCAGACTGGTCACCCCTAACTGCTCTCCCCTACAAGGTTGATTGCCTCCAACTGGCCTCCCTTGCAGGCCTGGTGCCTCCCAACTGCTCTCCCCTGATGGCCATCTGGGGGTGGCCATCTTGTGTTCACATGGGGGCAGCCATCTTGTGTGTTGGAGTGATGGTCATTCTGCACATTACTCTTTTATTAGATGGATAGAAGCTTGATGCATGGGTGGGGGCCAGCTGGTTTGTTCTGAAGGGTGTCCTGGATCAGGGTGGGAGTTCCCTTGGGGTGTGGGTCAGCTTGAGCAAGGGGCCTTTGGTGGTTTGCAGGCTGGCCATGCCCCCTGGAGATCCAAATGGAGGCCCTGGTATCTGGAATTTATTTATCTTCTTCAATTGAAACTTTGTAGCCTGGAGCAGAGCCAATCCTTCTCTTCTCTCCATGGTGGCAGCCATTCCTGCTGGGACTTATGTATCTTCTATAATTGAAACTTTGTAACCTGGAGTGGAGGCCTGGGCCAGCCAGGGTGTGTGGAAAGCTTTGCTTCTTCCATTTCCAGGAGCAACCCTAGCCTCCTGCTCTTTCCAGCTCCATGGCTGTTGCCATTTCTCTTTGGATTTGTTTATCTTCTATAATTGAAACTTTGTAGCCTTGAGTAGAGACTTAGGCTGGCCAGGGTGTGCGGAAAGCTTGGCTTCCTCCATTGCCTGGGAAACCCAAGCCTCCCTCCTACTCTCTGTAGCTGTAGCCATCTTGGTTGGGTTTATTTGCATACTAACTCTGATTGGCTGGTGGGCATGGTTGGTGGGCATATTTTGTGGGTGTAGCAGAGTGATGGTTAATTTGCATGTTACTCTTTTATTAGGTAGGATACTTTATGTTCTATATATTGTTCTCAGCATGTTGCTGTCACTATTATGATAAGAGGGAAAGGCATTGAGGTTCTGAAATCCCTAAGTCATCTGTTTCTATACCCATTTCTGCTACCCTTCCTCTGGTAGTTATTCCTTCATATGTCAAAACCAATGCTAAAGAAACAGTTAATAGAACTTCTCTAGGGGTAAGTCAGGATATTTTGCATAAGAGAAATAAAATACATAAATGTTGCCATATGCAAGTTGAAATAAAATACATGGCAATGATAACTGATAGCTATATAGATTTTCTTTTTAGGTAAAAATAAAATAATGTTAGCTTTTCTTTATGTCTGTTTCTAATAATTTGGCAGCCCCTTACAGGCATTCATTTCTGGTTATAACTGTGCTTTTAATCTTGTTTTGTAGTTAACTTTTACTGAGTGCTAATTATGAGGCACGTATTGGGCTAATTTATAAACATTTTATCCTCTTAACCCCTGAGATTGAGTATCTTTACTTTTCCCACTACACAGATGAGAAAACTGACATCCAGAATGGTCAAGTAACTATTCTAAATAGCCCAGGTTGTGGTAGCTGAGCTTGTACCCAAATCCAGGTGGGCCTGACTCCAAAAACCATGTTCTGGTTTGCTTCTCATTACTTTCTCTTTACTCTTATTCTCCACTTCCATAAAGCCCTATTTTAATCAAGAAAAAAACAGTATGATTATGCTATTCAAAGAGTTGGAGACACTAATCAGAAGAATTGAAAGCACAAACTGAGAAGTATCTCTGGGAAGTGGCCCAGTCTGGGAAAGAGTCGTGAGGGGGAAATGGTTACAGGAGTTTGTCTATTTTTACCTTAGTCCTTCTATACTCCTTTATTTTTCCCACTATGCAGGCTTTGGATATCGTTTTAAATAACTTTTAATTTCCTGTTTTATCACATAATTTTATATGTGATGCTTCAAATCTTTTTTTATATTCTGTCAATATATAAATATACATACATATAAGCACATACTACTGCTATGTATATACTTTTGGAAAGATGAAATAATTATTTTGGGGAAAACTTCTCATTTTAACTGGCAACTCTCCCAACACACACACACACACACACACACACACACACACACACACACCCCTCTCCCACATCCCTCCACCATGGGAGTGAGCAAAGATCTCAGAAAGAAAGCACCTCACTCTGTTTCTTCATTCAGACCAAAAGCTGTGAGCTAGGGTGCTGAGCTGCCTGCTGATCAAGCAGGGACCTCTCTCCCTGAGAGAGTCCTCATCCTCATTTCCTGACATTCGTCTAGTGTGACATGGTGCATTCTTGGGTGGCAATGCTTATTCCTGGAGAAAAATGATCTCTGCTGATGTATCCTTGATTTTTCAAATGTAAAAACTTTCACTACACAGGACATTATCCTTCCAGAACAAGAAATAAACTCTTCTCCACTTGCAAATTGCTCTGAGCCTCTGATCTTTCTGAGAGTGAAGATATATATCCATGGTAACATGGTCATAAACCAAGCATGGCAACCCTTGGAGTGAGGGGGAAAGCAGCATGATAGGTGAAAGGCTTAGTGAGGGTCAAAATGTTGTCCCACTATTAATTTAACTTTAGTTGCCCTAAGCCTCAAGTTTTTCCTCTTTAAAATGAAGGTTATACTCACATATAGAGTTGGTTAGGGGGTTAACTATAACATAAATTCCTGACGATAGGGGCCATGGTAGATTTTGTGTTTGTGTGAGTGGCGATGGGGGTGGAATATAGTTCTGTGTGCTGTAATGGATAAGTACTTTTGCCTCACAAAGCCTGAAGAAGCATAATTTAAACATCTTGCATGGGAAAAACATGCCGTGTCTCTTACTTAGGAGATGAATGCACCATCGTTTCGCTTGGAGAAAGGAGCAGACCAGAAAATGCTTCTCCACTACTACTCTGATAGAAGTGGTCTGTGCCACATCGTACCAGGTATGGGGACAGCTTACCCAGTCCCACAGCTAGGAGGCCTCAGTGGCTTTCCCCACAAATGCTCCAGATGGCTCAGAGCCAGCTGTGGGCAGGAAGTTAAACTCCATCCCTTCCAGTGTCTGACTCTTAACACCTTGACCATTACTCCCAAAGTTCTGAGTCTTTAAAATAAGCTTTCAAAGTGCCAAAGAAAGGAATAATTTTCACTTTTATTTCAACACTGAAAATTATGCTGGTTTCTACATAGTTGTGATAATTCTGCATATATTCTTTTATATCAACTTTTTTGTGTTCAGCATTATAGAAAAATTATCCCCCCATGTTCATAGTTCATATGGTCTGCAAAAACATCATCTTCAGTGGCTGAATGATATTCAACATTGTGATTAACCAGTCCCCTATTGTTGATATTTTAATTGATAGCATTGTGGCTTTTGTAAACAGTACCGTGATGAACATTTTCAGGCATGCTTTTACCTTTTTTATATAACCCTGGGTTAGATTCCCAGAGAAACACTTTAAAAACATGATCCTTGATGCTTTTACAATGAATTTTGATTACATTATTTCCAGAGTTCATTTAATAAGTTAAATACTTTCCTGAAATAAACCAATACAAAAAAAGATGCTTAACTAGAAACTTGTGTAGCAATGTACAGCTTAAGCCCTGTATAGCTTAATTCTCTGTAAAGTTACTTTATTTTTTAATTTTATTAATATCTCATATGCTGCTTGTCTTGAGGCAGGGCATGGACTTGGTGAACTCTGGAATATTCATCAGAAGTTGTATAACTTGATTATTTTATGTTGTTGTGATTTGTGTGTGTGTGTATGGGGGGTGGGTGTGTGTTTTGTTTTTTTTGTTTGTTTGTTTTGTTTTTTCTGACACAACTGCCTTCTGCCATCCCTCACTAATTGGTGTTCTTCTACTGGCTACAGGTATCATTGAGGCTGTGGCCAAAGACTTCTTCAACATTGATGTGTCCATGGATATCCTGGACATGAATAAGGAAGCCGAGAGGACAGGGAAGAAGGAGCACGTTGTGTTTCTGATTGAGCAGAAGCCTCACAGACAGATGAGAAGGGCAAAGCCAAATAGGTTACAAGATTGTCAGGACATCCAGAGAGACCAAGAGGTACTGGGTTTTCTGTGTCTTCAGAAAGCATAGTCCCTTCTAGTAGGAGGGTCAACTGGACCTTCTACTAGTGGATTAAGCAGGGACTCTCATTCTTAGCTATTGGCATTCTGGACTAAATAATTCTTTGTTGTGATGGACTCTCCTGTGCATTATAGGATATTTAGCATCACCTCTGGTCTCTACCAATTAGATGCTGGCAGCACCCTGTCCCTCCACCCCAATTGTGGCAATCAAAAATATCTCAATGCATTTCCAAATGTCCCCAGGTAGAGGTATGGAACACAATTACTCCTAGTTGACAACCACTTGTTTAAGGTAACCTAAATATATGTTGGGAAGCTTTCTGGAGTGTGCCTTAGCCTGGAAAATTTTCACCTATGAAAATACCAATATAAAGGTTTTGAAATTTGACCCTGTGGCTTATTTTGCAATCTATCCTAAAGTAAATTGACCTTTCAAGTCCTTGGTGCCCATTTATGCATCTGGGACCAGTCAGGGGTCTGGAGTGAGCTCATGATCCCGTGGTTGGCTGCCTCAGTTGTGACTCACAAATGTTTTATTATCTGTTTAGACACTGCATATATTAGATGCACAGCTCTCCATCCACATGGCTTGTACAAATATCCAGATAAGCCTGTGGTTCCTGGAGCACACAGTGTTAATAACTTACAACAATCAAAGCCCACCTTAGGCCTGTTCACTGCAGGGTCTACAACCATTGGAAGAGAAGATGACCATGTGAGATTTTCTGGCCTGGCCACTCTTATAAAAAGTTCTTGTTGACTTTGAGAGAGAACCAGCCTGAGGATTAATTATATAAAAACACCGGGGCTTACAAAGTCTTGGTAGGACTGACCTTGCAGCTCTTGCTGTTCCCGTGGCCCCAATCACAGCAAATAGGGCTTGTGCATCTTCAGTTCCATGATCAGGCATGTGACCAGGCGCACATGCTTCTCTCCCTGTCATCTGCAGGCCCTCAAGGCAGCTTTCCTACGCATGAAGGAGAAATATTTGAGCATCTCCGTTTGCCCTGTGAAGAAATCTCGCTGGGAAGTTGTGAGAAGTATAGTCATGTTTGGAAAAGGTGAGTGGGCTACTCTCCCAGCCTTGACTCCCAAAAGTGATCGCACACAAAAGGGCAAAGTCCTCAATGATTGCCGTGTCACTGATTCTGCAGAATTTGGATTTGGGTGATATGGCTTTTAAATTTAAAATGTCAGACTCTAACTTGCCTCCCTTTGCCCCTTTGGCTTGTGCTGGGTGACATGGAGATACAGTCTCCCCGTCACCAGGGAAAGCCACTGGAGAGAGGGTTGGAGTCAGTCCTACTGGGTGACTGTGCTGAAGAGAAGGAGGATGAGTACTGACATAGTATCAGGACAATGAAATGTCCATGGCTCCTCAGGCCTTCTGCACTGGCATGCATTTCTGGCCTCGAAGTCTGTGATTAATAAGCATGGTGTCCAGTAATGCAAAGGACATTGGATCAAGAGGCAGGAGAGCAGATTTCTGGCTCTGCCCCTGGGGAGCTGTGTAACCTTGAACAAGGTCCTGCATCTTTCATCTGAAAAGCGAAGGCCGTAGTCTCTCTGCTGGCTGGTCTCAGGATCAGCACCCAATGCCGAGTCAGACTAAGGCCTCTGACCCGCCAGGAGAAGGGAGCGGGCGTGGCCCCCTGGATCATGAGGGCGTGCATCTGGGAGAAGGTCTGTGGGGGCTCAAAGGGCTGCATTTTAAGTCCCTCAAGCCATGGCAAGCTACTCAAACACACAATTGACATCCTTTGTCTAGAACATTTTCATATCAAAAAGGCTCCATTTAGAATCTCTACCCTCAGCCAAATAGGGCTGTTGGTTAAATTTTAATGTGCCACCCAAAACTGTCAGTCTCAAAAGCTCCATGGCAAATGTCCCTGACGCTGGCCCGGGCGCACACACTCTGCTCTGTGAGCTCATTGTCTGGCTGTCACTGTTTCAATGCAGACTCTGTTTTCATGGCGAGACATAATTGGCCTAGAAACTCTTCAACGGCAGGCAGAAATTTGGCGGGGGCAGGGGCACTTCTCAACCTGGTAGCAAGTTTTCCGTTGGTTTTAATTTGGAAGAGGAATTGCCACGGCCATCTGGAGATGCGGAGGGAGCCGCGCGGGAGCGAGGGGACTGCGCTTTGCCTGGGAAACCTGTGGGGTGCCGCCCTGAGCGCCGCCTGCGCCGGGTTGGGGGCGCCAGTTGTCCGTGAACAGGACTCTCTCTTTTTGCATCCAGGCCATCTCCTGAACACCTTTGAGCCGATTTATCCCCAGCAGCTCTGGATTGAAGTCAAGACATTCTGCAGCGCTTTTCCTTTCCACGTCGTGTTTGATGAATCAGTAAGGGGCCCCTTTTCTCTGCGGCTGGGATTGGGGGCACTCTGGGCACCTGAGCGCGTTGTGTAGTCATTACGGCGGGGAGTGACTTTCAAGTTCCTGAAGAGTGCCCGGGGCGTGGGAGGCCAGGGCTTGGCTTCCGAGGACCGTGGACGTCCTTTTCATTGTGGCAGCCTCCAGAGACCAGAAGGCAGCGTCTGTCTTCTCTGTAAATGCGGGAAGAAGCAGCGCCGAGAGGTCTGAGCTAGGGCGTGCATAAGGAGGTTTGCCACTAGGGAAAAAGGAAGTGACGCTGAAACTCACGATCCCAGGAAATAAGGGGACACTGCCCTTAGCAATGGCAGAGGAATTCTAAACGTGACCACTCACCAACCTTATGCCACCATGGGGTGGGAGGAGGTCAGTGCCAACTCCTGCCACTGCTCTGCGTGTGTTGTGAGAACGACCATCAACAAGTAATGCTGGTCCACTTTCAATTTCCTCGGATAAAATATATGTCAACTAAATTGATCATGAACTCATTAAAAGGCCAATTGGGCAAAGTAAATTTGGCCCGAAGGATTGGTTAAAATGCTATCAGCCATTGTGACGTTCTCTGTTATTTATTTGAATGCATAAAATATGCTAAATCATCCCTTATGAGTGAACTGGTTACAGAGTCTATGGCATTTCCTCATTTGAGGATCATCTGAGCTTGCAAAGAATTTATCTAATTGAGGAAATCAAACACCCCGTAAGAACTAACTATTAAAACGCAATTATAACGCAATATACCTTGGTTTTCCCTAATGTTCCCAGGATATTATTATTACTACTATTAATATTTTAAATTCTGATTTACTTTTAAAAATCCATTTATTTTTAAGTTTTGGGAATAGAATAACAGAAAATTTAATAATGCTAATTCATAAAGTTAGGTTGATTTCCTTTACCTCCGAAAGTCCCCCTGGTTATAAAGCTAAGTGTGCTTGGACAGCTGGTCCTAGCAGTGGGCACTTCATGTAAAGGGTACTCACTTTGCTCCTTCCTTCTGTGTTCCCTGGACCCAGCTTGCTTGCATATCAGGTCCAATGCGATATAATTTTCTAGTTTCTTTATTAATTAATTCTAAACAGAGGAAGAGAGAGATGGCTCACAGAGCTAGGAAAGTACTGTTAGCCCAACTGAGAGTGTTAACTTCTCTTTCTTGTTAGTCAGAGATATGCTTTTGAGCACTTCAAAACTATTGTTTTTCTCTTTCAGAGATTAGCTGTGGATTTGAGTTTTAAAATAACATTTGTTACTCCCCTGGCGTCTATTCCATTATTGACCCCCCTGCCACCCCCAATGAGTCACACATCATGGCCAGAAAGATATTTCTAAGGGAACGTCAATGGTGCAGGTTGCTTTCTGTTCCTTAGTCTTACATCTCTCCTCTGTGCATAGCTGAGGGTCAAGCAAATGGGAGTGAATATTCAGAAGTATGTCCCAGGACTTCAAACCCAGAAGATTCGATTAGATGAATACTTCTCCATTGTTCATCCTCAAGTTACCTTCAACATTCCCAGCATCTGCAAATTTATCAACAGTCAGTTTGTCCTGAAGGCACGGAGAGAAATGATGCCTGAAGCCTGGAAACATCAACCCATGCTCAAACTCCGAGGTAGTAACTCAGCCCTTCCCCCTTGCTCTCTGCTGCTTGGGAGATTGGTTAGAAATGAAAGAGGCAGAGCCTTCCAATTTCCTCAAAAAAGATGGATAAAAATCGGGCAGGGGTTGCATTCAGAACAGTTGTTTTCCTTACATTTCTATTTGGCTTGATTTTATTTCCTCAAGTAATTCTGGTTTAGACACAAATAGACTAATTATATATCATCCTACTATACAAAAGATAGACATCAAATTAGTACCAGTAGTACCATGTGCATTATATGACATGTTTTGTAAAATATTAAAATATATTTTATTTTGCATAAAATGAAATTGTGGCCTCTGTTACCAAAATTTTTAGAGTGCACATGGTACTGTTGGTACTAATTTAACATCTATATTTTGTATAATAACCTGATCATTTGACCTATAGTTAATAGGGCACACATTTTGCTTTCATTTAGTTTCTTTGTGGTAATTTAACATAACATAAATATAGCAAATCAAACATTTAAAAAGCTATTGCAAAGATGAAAGAAAGTATCAAATTCAATTCAAACTATAGTAAATAGAGATGCAAAAAACAAAAACGTTATAAAATATAGCAATCATGACATAAAATATGGGAGGAGGTAAAAATGTATCAACTTAAAATAATTGCTATCGGTAAAGAATGGTGCACATAAACCTCATTGGAAGCCACAAACCAACAACTTATAAAAGATATATAAGAATAAAAAAAAAGATATGAACAAAAAGGCTCTATTGAAAACAAACAAACAAAAAGAACACAAAAGAGGGGGGAGGAACAGAGAACTATAAAAACAACCAAGACAATTAACAAAATGGCAATAAGTACATGCTTGTCAATAATTACTTTAAATGTAAAGGGATTAAATGCTCCAATAAAATGGCATAGTTACAGTGGCTGAGTGGATTAAGAAATATAACCCATCATGTATTGTCTATAAGAGACTCACTTCAAATCAAAAGACACATACAGATGGAGAGTGAACAAATAGAAAAAGATGTTCCATGCAAATAGAAACAAAAAGAAAGCTGGACTAGCAACACTTACATGAGACAAAATAGACTTTAAAACAAAAGTGGAATTGCTAGGTCTTATGATAATTCTGTTTCTAATTTATTGAGGAGTTGTCACATTGTTTTCCAAAGCTGCTATACTTTTTTAAAAATTTATATTTTATTGATATTTTACAGAGAGGAAGGGAGAGAGATAGAGAGCTAGAAACGTCAATGAGAGAGAAACATCGACCAGCCGCCTCTTGCACACCCCCTACCGGGGATGTGCCCACAACCAATGTACATGCCCTTGACCGGAATCGAACCCGGGACCTTTCAGTCGCAGACCGACGCTCTACCACTGAGCCAAACCGGATTCAGCTGTACTTTTTAAATTGTCATAAGGAGTGCATAAGAATCCCAATTACTCCACATCCTCATGACCACTTGTTATCTCCTCTCTTTTGTTTTCTGTTTGTGTTTATAATTGCTATTCCAATGGATTTTAACTGGTATCTCATTATGGTTTTGATCTTCATTAATCTAATGATTGAGCATGTTTTAAAATATTTTAATTGATTTCACAGAGGAAAGAAGAGGAGAGTGAGATAGAAACATCAATAATGAGAGAGAATCATTGATCAGCTGCCTCTTGCACACCCCATACTGGGGATTGGGTCCACAACCTAGGCATGTGCCTTGACCAGGAATCAAACTGTAACCTGGTTCATAGGTCAATGCTCAACCACTGAGCCACACCACCAAGGCTGATTGAGCATTTTTAATGTGCATATTGGCCATTTGTATATATTTTTTAGAGAAATGTCTATTCAAATCCTTTGCTCATTTTTTAATTAATTTGTTTTTCTGTTGTTGAGTTGTAGGAGTTCACTAAATATTCTGGATATTAACCCCTTATCAGAAATATGATTTGCAAATATTCTCTTCTTTTTCTTGGAGTGGGGGGCATTTCAGTCTGTTGATTGAATCCTTTGATGCTCAGAAGTTTTACATTTTTATGAAATCCAACTCATCTAGTTTTTTCTTTTATTGACTGATTTTGGTGTCGCATAGAAGAAATCATTGCCAAATCCAATGTCATTCACGTCTTCTTCTGTACTTTCTTCTACGTTTTATAGTTTTACCTCTTACATTTATGTATTTGATTCTGAGTTCATTTTGAATACGGTGTGAGAGGGGACACATTTTGAGCTGTCTTTTTAAAAAATATATTTTATTGATTTTTTTTTTTTACAGAGAGGAAGAGAGAGGGATAGAGAGTTAGGATCATCAATGAGAGAGAAACATCAATCAGCTGCTGTCTCCTGCACACTCCCTGTTGGGGATGTGCCCACAACCAAGGTACATGCCCTTGACTGGAATCGAACCTGGGACCTTTCAGTCCACAAGTCGATGCTCTATCCACTGAGCCAAACTGGTTTCGGCAAGCTGTCTTTTTTTTAGAGTTGTAATTATGTGTCCCAGGTATAAACAGCACAGACATCTGGGAGGGAAATGATGTGCTCTGGGAATCCCAAGTGAGGAATCGAGCACAGTGATGGGAGAGGAGGCTGCAAGATGAGGACTGAGCTCTGCTGTGCAGTTAGGAACGTTGTAAGTGCCTGCCATGGCTGGGTTTGAGGATGAGGATGATCACTCGGGAGGCCTGTGAAGGATGGACCTGGGAGAGAGGAACGGAGCCCTGGAGCAGGTGGAGGCTGCCATGGGGAGCAGGTGGGGAGCTGTGAAGCGCTGAGTGCACTCAGGCAGTGGCACCGGGTGGTGATCAGGGATCAGAGACACAACATAATTAAGGCAGAAACTGGTAACTGAATGCAGGAGTTGAAAACGAGTACTTAGGCTAATTCCTAACTTTCTTGCTTGGGTAACTGAGTGATGAAGGTGGTTCACTGAGAAAAGATATGATGTAAGCTCCTTGAGAGCAAAAACTTTCATCAGGTTGAGTCACTGCTATATCCTCAATGTCTAAGACCACACACCTGGCTCATAGCAGGGACTAGTGCATATGTTATGAAAGAATTAATAAAGAAAGAGAAGATTGGCAGAGGAAATAAAAGGTGAGTGCAGTGATATCTATGTATATAAATACTTAATAGTATTTTTAAAATCACTGTTAATGGAAATATAAATTGTGAAATATAAATTGTCACAATCTCTTTAGAGGGCATTTTAGCAATATGTATCAAAGCCTTAAAATGAACATATTCTTTGCTTCATGAATTTCATGTATAAAAACATATCCTTTAATATAATAGCCATAATTATATACAATGAGTTACTTTAAGCTTGCTCATTGAATGCTGTTTAGATTAGAAAACAAGATGGAATGTAATCAATTCTAGCTTATTGCTTAAATATAAGTGTAGCCAGCAAAAATAAGGCACATCTACATTAAGAATATCTATTATACGTTTTAAATGAGAAATGCAGATTACTAAATGAAGATGCCAAATAACTCTTGGGGGTGGGGCGGTGGCTATAAAAACATATACTACATAGAGACTTATGCAGCTATAAAAAAGAAGGAGTTCTTACCTTTTGAGACAGCAGGGAGGGTATTATGCTAAACAAAATAAGCCACTCAGAGAAAGAGAAGTATCACACCATCTCACTCATATGTGGAATCTAATGAACCAGATAAACTGATGAATAAAATAGATGCAGAGACATAGAAGCATGAACAGACTGAGAATCTCAAAGGAAAGTGGGTGGTGGGGGAGGAGGGGATAGATTAACCAAAGAACTTATATGAATAACCCATGGACACAGATAATAGCGTGGTGAAGGCCTGGGCGGAGGATGGGGTGGACAGTGAGAAGTAGAGAGGGTCAATGGAAGCATAAAAAGGGGACATCTATAGTACCTTCAACAACAAGAATAAAAATGTAAAGAATAATAGGCCTAGCCTGTTTTGCTCAGTGGTTACAGCTTCGGCCCTTGGATTGAAGGGTCAAGGGCATGTACCTGGGTTGCAGGCTGGATCCCTGGCCCCGGTCGGGGTGCATGTGGGAGGCAATCAATCGATGTATCTCTCTCATATTGATGTTTCTCTCTGTGTCTCTCTCCCTCCCTTCCACTCTCTAAAAATCAACCAATGGGGAAAATAGATCCTTGGGTGAGGATTAACAAAAAATAAATAAATAATAATAATAATAATAAAAGTAAAAATAAAAACATATTAAAAGAAATAAAAGCAGAGATATACTGAAAATATTAACAGTAATTATGTGGTGAAATTATGAGCAAATTTTTTGTTCCACATTTTCCTTTTTTGCAGTGAATGCATATTACTTTTATACTAAAATAATAAGCATATATATATTTAAAGAAATGTGTATATTGAGTCTGAGTAGCAAGGTTTCCTCTGGAAATACAGACTCATTGTCAGCATGGTGTAAGATGAGGTTGTGGAATGTTAAAGAGAAGACTACCAAGACAGAACCCTGGCCTTAACTGGTTTGGCTCAGTGGATAGAGTGTCAGCCTGCAGACTAAAGGGTCTCAGGTTTGATTCCGGTCAAGGGCATGTATCTTGGTTGCGGACACATCCCCAGTAGGATGTGTGCAGGAGGCAGCTGGTCGATGTTTCTCTCATCAGTGTTTCTAACTCTCTATCTCTCTCCCTTCTTCTCTGTAAAAAAAAAAAATCGATAAAATATATATATTTTAAAAATACAGAACTCTGGGGAACATCAACATTTAACGAATAAACGACAACAAACCTGAAGGAATAATTAAAAGAAGGAGGGAATCTCAGGGAGAAAGCAGTGTCAGGGAGGATGGCCTGCTTCACGCCGGCAAGCAGCACGTTGGCTGAGGAGGGAAGCCTGGCAGCCTCGTGCGGGAGCAGGTGTTTGGAGGCCGTGTAGAGAGGGGAGATGAAGACGTGGAGGCAGGAAGTAGAGATAACTTTAACGAAACCTGGCTAAATGGAGGGAATGAGACTGCACCCAGGCTAGAAAGGCTCACTAAGTGGTGATGGTCTGGGAGCCAGGTCCCCTCCTGTTGGTGACTGGCTTTCTTGTCACATTTCTCTCCGTGATGGCCAGGCCAGATGATCTGGATGGAGTCCGTGCGGTGCATGATATACCTGTGCTCCCCGAAGCTCCGCAGCCTGCAGGAGCTGGAGGAGCGCCAGATGCATCTCTCTGACCTCGCCCCCCACGACACCACCAGGGACCTCATCCTGCTGAACCAGCAGCGGCTGGCTGAGATGGAGCTGTCCACCCAGTTGGAGAGGAAGAAGGAAGAGCTGCGCGTCCTCTCTAAACACCTGGCCATAGAAAAAAAGAAAACAGAGACCTTGCTTTATGCCATGCTACCCGAACACGTGGCCAACCAGCTGAAGGAAGGCAAAAAGGTGGCTGCAGGTAAGGCCCTCCCTGTCTACCTCCGAGCGTGAGGCAGTGTGCCTTAGTGGTTAAGGGCATAGGATCTGAAACCAGGCAGATCTGGATTTGAATTCTGGCTCCGTCACTTCTGAGCAACATGACCTTGGGTTACATATCCTCCGTTTTCTCCTGTCTACTTTGAGAATAATAAAAATAATGCAGATGTGAAATGGGGATTAAATAAAAATGCCTGTCAGCTACACCAGCGTATATAATGTTCCCTGGAAATTTAAAGCTGCATCCTAAGTCTGGCCTTTGCCCAGTGGCCATGAACAGAGTTCTTCACTGTGACTGGAAATTAGACGCCTAAGCATTAAATCCAGGGTGCCTCTTGGGGCCCTTCTGGGGGAGCCAGCTGTTTCTGAAGGAAGGATCTTGTGTTTACTCTGAACCTTCCGTTTGTAGTGGGCATGTGCTCATTCTCCAACATACAAGGTGAACTTACTTAGTGCCAGGGTGCTATTCCAGGTCCTGGGGACACAAAATAGTTGGCGGTTTTGTGGGTTTGAGAGATAGACACAGAATAAATTAGTGGGGGAGGGCATGGCCATGGCCAAAGGAAAGGAAATGAACATTCATTTAGGAGCAAGAATCTGTTAGACATTTTATGTTTGCTATTTCATTTAATTTTCTGAATATTTCTAGGAGGGAGGTTTTATTTATACTGTACAAGGTGAGCTAATTTACATTCACCCTAGTTTCTCAGTAAACCAATAAGTTCATCTAATTCGAAAATCCATGCTCTTTCTACCACATAAGGAGCTGTGGGAACACAGATAACAGGGAAATTAGGAATAAACAGGTGGTGCTGTGAAGGCTTATATAGAGTGTGGGGCACTGGAGCTGGGCCATGAGGCTGAATATCAGCAAAAAGGAGGGGGCATTTGGGAGAGTGAGATGGTAAGAGGAAAGGTTAGGCCATGTAAAAGTAAATACTGCAGGTATTGTCCTTAGGACACGGGGTACGTGGCAAAGCGGTGCCTTGTGAGGCTGGCAGAGAGGGTGAGGCTTAGGTGACAGAGGGGTGAATCTGGACTACCGAGGGAAAGAAGTTGTTTTATATTTTAGATGTAGGAATTCAATAAAGTATTCTTCTTATAATGGAAGATATATGACTAGCTTTATAAATACTGGTACAATTTTGGTTATAGTGTAGAGAACACACGTGAGGGAGACACCCTAAGAGCACGTTCCATAAAGGTGCAGTTCAGTGATGAGAAAGGCTTGAATCGAGACAGCGTGAGTAGGAATCAGCAGGATTCCATAACTGATAAGATGGGGAAGGTAAGCGGTAGGAGTCAGTGATGAGTGTGAGGGTTACAGCGCGGAAAGATGGGATACTTCATCGTAAGACAGAACAGAGCGAATAGGCTTGAGGGCAGCAGAGCCCGGCCAGGTTTGGAGCTGCTGAGTGTGAAATGCTCCCTACAACACGACCAAGGGGCAGTCAGCAATTGTGGGGAGAGCTCAACGGAGGTTCTGGGACAAGGAGCGGGGAGTCATCCCAGGGTGGGTGGTAGTTCATCATAGACCCTATGAATGATGGAGAAGGTCACCTAGGGGGCACGAGGTGAAAAGAGAAGACAGTGTGTACTGAACATAATAGGTAAAAAGGTGGGGGGTGGGGTGAACAGTGAAATATATTTTAAAAGGAGATGATAAAAGCAGGAAGAATACTGAGAGAATGGCAGGCCAGAAGCCACAGGGAATAGAAAGTTAGATGAATGGGAGACTGTTACCATAGGAACAAATTATTCAGAAGGCACCCAGCTCTGGTCAAAGAGATATCCATGTAGCCATTCAACACATACTTACTGAGCATCCACTGTGTGCCAGGCCCTGCGCTAGGTGCTGTGTTACAGCAGACTTCAAAACAGTCTCTCACCTGGTGAAGCTTATGTTCCATCGGAGGAGATAGGCAACACCCTAACAAACAATCTTATATAAAACATCTCGCCATGTAAGTCTTATGGGATGGAGGGCAGCATTCAGAGTAAGAGGACACAGCTCTAGGAACTGTTATTTTCGATAGGGCGTTCGGGAACGTTCTCACTGAGGTGGTTCCATTCGAAATGGTAAGACTGAGCCCCGTGGGTATTTGAGGAAAGAGTGTGTCAGGCGGAGGAAGCAGCAGGTGCAAAGGCCCGAGCAGGAGGCTGTGCTGGAGAAACTGAGCAGGCCGGCTGGGCTGGAGGGAGCTGGAGGGAGGGGTGGAGACATGAGGTCCGAGAGGTGGTGGGGAAGAGCAGGTCCCCTTTTCGGCCAGGGTAAGGATTTGGTGTTTTAATTTGAGTGTGTGGAAGTCATGGAAAATTTGAGACAGAGGAATCAGGGATCTGACTTAAACAGGTCATCTGGCTGCTATATGTAATTAGGAAGCATGGCGAAGGAGCTGAAACAGCCAGATGAGTTAAGGACATGGTGAGGATATGGGAGCGTCACCGCTGCACTTCATGGTGACCAGTCTCTACCAGCCTGACTCTGGCCTCCTGTAGTGCAGGCTCCGCCTTGGGCCCAGGGCTTCTCTTAAGTCAGTGCCCACCCAACCCGTTTCTGACACCCCACAGCACTTGGCACATCTTATTGAGTATCTGTTTTCTCTTCTGTCTCCCTCTCTAGTCTGGGAGCTTCTTAAAAACAGGGTCTGTGTCTGCGTCACGTTACATGATTTTCCCGGCAGGATGACCAGCTCATAGCGGGCACGCAAGAAGCGTCAGCTGGGTGAATGGTGAATGGTCAGTGGCATCTGGCTCCTTTTCCTCAAGGCATAGTCAGATTTGGTTCACAAGGGGCACTTGAATTTAGAATTCATGAAATTATTATTCTATATCCTTGGCTATTACTAATACCGGGTTTCTGTCGCAGGAGAATTTAAAACCTGCACAATCCTCTTTAGCGATGTGGTGACATTTACGAACATCTGTGCTGACTGTGAACCTATCCAAATCGTGAATATGCTGAATTCAATGTACTCCAAGTTTGACAGGTTAACTAGTGTCCACGGCGTGTACAAAGTAAGTGTTTGTGTCCTGCGGGCTGGCGTCCGTGCTCTCAGCAGGCAGGTGCTCAGACGCAGGCCTTTCCCTTTACTGGTCTGGGGTTTGACGTGGATGAGAGCAGGGTGAGGAGGAAGAGCTCAAAGGGAATTGGAAAGTATTTTATAAACTTTAGTTTCTTAGTAATACCT
Source organism: Vespertilio murinus (assembly GCA_963924515.1). Lineage (NCBI taxonomy): Eukaryota > Metazoa > Chordata > Mammalia > Chiroptera > Vespertilionidae > Vespertilio > Vespertilio murinus. The sequence goes on along the minus strand of OZ004707.1, from coordinate 82,560,192 downwards.
CATAATACCCAATATGAAGGTGCTTGAGGGGTGAGGTGGGGGTGGGCACACTGTTTTCCCTGAGAGGAGTTCTACTCCTTAAATTCAGCATCAAACCCAAACCCAGATAATGCATTTCTTCCCACCTCCTTCTTCATACCCCTAGCAAATAATTACCACCTTTGATATGGTCCTTCTCCCAACATGTGAAAAATGACAGAAATGCCTAGTGAGGTTTGGAGCACCCAGGAAAACCTCTGACCACCCTCTTTTCCATTGCAGGTGGAGACAATCGGAGATGCTTATATGGTGGTAGGGGGTGTTCCAGTACCTATTGGAAGCCATGCTCAAAGAGTGGCTAATTTTGCTTTGGGGATGAGAATTTCTGCAAAAGAAGTAATGAATCCTGTTACTGGAGAATCCATCCAGGTAGAGAGCAACTGGGTAATTGCTTAATACCAACCATCTCACACAAATAGAATTCTTCTTATTTGTCTGCTTAGATGCTTCCTGGGTATGTTATGGTAATTCAAGTGAATGGTTTCTCCCAGCTGTTCTCTTCTCTTGCATATGTTTCTAAGTAACAGAGATATTAGTCAAGATATTATTGTTCCAACTCCTCTCAAATTTCAGAGGAGGCTTTGGAACCCAGGATTTTCACATGATTCACTGCAAGTTTCTCTGTCCATAATTTAGGACAGTGCTGAGCATGCCTCCTCATTTACTTTGTAGGCTTCCATCCATGTTGGAAGCCAGCTCATTTATAATTCCACTTTTGTGTTCACACATTTCAACAAGTGGTCAGGTTTACTAACTAGCCAACTTTTCCCGCTTAGAAAAATTGTGAATCCAACTTGCTGTTTGACAGGTTCAGAACTCGGGCTGAGGTGTGAAACTGTCTCCAGCCAGCAGGCCAGACACCATGGTGCCCTAAGATATTCAGAACAGCTTTCCTTCCCCCACGTGGCCATTAGTGAGGCATCTGCTCTCCATTCTCGCAGGAAGCTGCTCCTGCAGCTAGTTTGCTCTATAAAAGTTGGGCAATTTAGGAAATGAAAAGTGTCCCCTTCTGTCTGCTCAGCAGATCCTAATTGGCCTGAGATGGCTTAGAACAGTGTTTTTGCCTTTTAAAATTTAATCACTTCCCTGCTTTATGCAATCAGATCTTCAAGTAGCCAACTAAAAAGGAATAAAACCAATTATAGGATGGAATAAATCCTTATGCAAGAGACTGAAAATGTGTTCCACTCACCCTCACCACACTACTTTCGAAGCTGAGAAATGATGCAGATACTGGTCATTGTGTCCACTGGAGTCTTCTGAGTAAAAAATAGCTTTAGGTACTTGCAAGAACATTATGTCCACAATACTGGGCCTGTTGTACGTACACAGATACACCCGTTAACTAAAACCCCCAATATAGGAAATAATAAATTAAGATGGGAGGTAATGAGGGAGTGGAGATAAGAGATATGTTTAAAGGATTGACGGAAGCTATAAAAATTATTAATTGAAAATACACTGTTGTGTAAATAGAGTGTGTGTGTGTGTGTGTGTGTGTGAAAGAAGCATAGCAACAGAGGTATAAATCATGCTTCAAGAAATCATGTTCATGAAATTAAACAGTAAATTATTGGAAACTCTCATGTAGATTTACTAAGGGAGGGACAGAAAAAGGTATTATCATTTCTAAGGTAAGAATAAGGACATAATTAGGAGCATCTTTAAAAAAATATATATTTTGTTGGTTTTTTTACAGAGAGGAAGAGAGAGGGATAGAGAGTGAGAGCTAGAAACACTGATCAAAGATAAACATCGATCAGCTGCCTCCACTGGGGATGTCCCCAAAACCAAAGTACATGCCCCTGACCGGAATCAAACCTGGGACCCTTGAATCCGCAGACCCAAGAAAGTATAGTATTTAGTGTATAGCCAAGAAAGGAAATAGTCAATAGAAGCAGGTCTAGAGATGGCTTAGATATTGGAATTATTAAACAGAGTCTTGAAAATAACTATGATAAATATTTTGAAGGATCTACTGGAAAGGGGGAAGAAGTTTGAGTTAATTGGAAACACACACATCTACTCTCTCCATTCTCTCTCTATCCACCTATCTATTAATCAGTCTACCTATCTGGCCCATGGAAATAAAAGCCATTATATCAGAAATCAGAAGTAAATAATTCATTTTATGGGGTTAAAAGAGACTAGACAAAGTAGATAAAAGGTTCAGAGATTTTAAAAACAAAGCAAGAAATTATCCAAACTGAAAAATAAGAAATTATCCAAATTGAAACACAAAGAAAATGGTAATAAAAAAAAAAGAAAGAAAAAAAAAGAAAGGACAATATGAAATGGATCACCATATTTGGAACTGGAGTCCTAGAAGGAAAATAGAATGAATGAGAATGGTTCAGAAAAAAATATTTGAAGAAACAATGGTTGAAATTTTTCAATATTTATAAAGATATCATCTCAAATTTCTAATAGCTTAGCAAACTAAGCTATTAGATATACAATATATATAATATATAGTCAAATATATCAAAAGTCCTATCAGTACATTAAGGCAAAAAAAAATATATAAGACATAAAAACTGGAGAGGAGTAGAATGATCATAATTCACAGCCCAAATAATAGTGCATCTAATAAACCTTAACAAGCTATAATAAATTACCAGATCTAAATAGTAAGTCTATCAAGGTCTCATTATGAAAGAACTATACACAAAAAAACAATTGAAATTTTATATTCTAAGAACAAAAAATTAGAACATTAAATAAAACCAACTATTTATATCTAGTCTTAAATCTTAGAAAAGAATAAAATTGGAAGACTTAGAATACCAAATCTCAATACTTATTCTAACACTAGAGTAATAGTGACAGGGTAGAATTGGCAGAAAGATTAAAAAATAAGTCATTGGAGCAGTATAGAGTGCCTAGCATTGTAAAGTATACATATTTAAGGTCAATTAATTTTTGACCAAGGCATCAAATCAATTCATGTGAAAGGAACCCTTTTTGAGAAATGTTTCTGTTACAATTTAATATATACATGAAGAGAAAAATGTATCTCAAACCTCCCTCACTTTAAATATAAAAATTAATTTAATATGTATTACAGACCTAACATAAATTCTAGAACTATAAGGCTTCTTAGAAGCAAATATAGGAGAATAGCTTCTTGTCTTTGGGGTAAGCATTTATTTCTTAGATAGGACATAAAAAGCACTAACAGTAAAATTAAAAAAAGATACACTTTAATGCTGTGGGCTAATTGTATCCCCCCTAAAATGTACATATCCACATGTAACTAGGTACATAGGGTTATTCAGCCAAAGGCTAGGGTTAAGGAAGGATAAAGGAAGAAGAAAGAAATGTTCATGGATCATTATTTGGAGGCAGGGCCGTTAAAGGGGTGATTAAGCTGAGATGAGGAGTTAGGGTGGGCTTTAATCCAGTCATACTGTTCTGATAGGAAGAGAATATGTGGACACTTGAACAGATACCAAGGATACATGCACACAGGGAGAAGACCACGCAAAGAGACAGTAAGCAGTGGCACCTGCCAGCCTAGGAGAAAGGCTGCAGAGAAACCAAACCTGCTGACATCTCGATCCTGGATTTCCAGCCTCTAGAACTGTGAGGAAGTAAATGTCTGTTATTCAAGCCACTCAGTTTGTGGTATTTGGTTATGGCAGCCCTAGTGAACCAATATATTCTTAGAATTTTTACATTTCTGTATATTAAAGAAATTGAATACACAAAAATCACAAAATGGAACAAATATTATATATATATATATATATATATATTACATATGTAAATATATAGATAAATATATAGAGAACTCCTATATATTAGCAATAAAAAAATAAACAACTAAATTTTTTAAATGAAAAAAATATTGAAAAGGCTTTTCACAAAAGATATATGAATGGACAAATATACATAAATAAAAAATGTGGTTAGCATCATTAGCCATCAGGGAAATGCAAATTAAAATCACAATGAGATATCATTTCACACCCACTATAAGACCGAACGGTGGTGAGACTGAGGACAACTGGAAGTGTCACATTGCTGGTAGAAATGTAAAATGGTTTTGACTTTTGAGAGTTTTGGGGCAAAGTTTCTTTCTCTTTTCTTTCTTTTTTCTTTGGGAACATTAAGTATACATCTATCTTGTGATCCAGAAATTCCACTTCTGGATATTTACCTGAGAAAAAATGAAAATGTATGTCCATAAAAAGATCAGTACAAGAATATCCCTAATACCTTCAAACTGGAAATAACCTAATATTTATGTTTGGAAATGGGAAATGGAATAAATAAATTGTGATATATTCTTACATTAGAATAGTATTGAGCAAAAAAGGAATGAATAACCGGTACATACAACAGTATGGAGAAGCTCAAAGACATTATACTTCATAAATGAAGTCTGGTTCAAAATAGGATATCCTATATAATAAGAGCCTAATATGCTAAGTATCCAGGCAACTAGTTGGTGGTTCAACTAATCAAAGGGCAATATGCTAATGATATGCTAAGGATTCTCAATCACTTGCTATGACATGCACTGACCATGAAGGGGCAGATGCTTCAACCGGTAGGTTAGTTTGCTGCTGGGGTCTGGCCAATTGGGACTGAACAAGATGGGCCAGACATGCCCTGGAGCCTTCCCACAGTCCCGCCCCAGCTGGCCAACCTTCCACATCCCTCCCCGGCCCCAATTGTGCACCAGTGGGGTCCCTCGGCCTGGTCTGTACCCTCTTGCAATCTGGGACCACTCAGGGGATGTTGGAAAGTCGGTTTCAGCCCGATCCCACAAGCTAGGCTGAGAGACCCCACTGGTGCATGAATTTGTGCACCCAGCCTCTAGTACTATATAATACCATTTATGTGAAGTTGTAGAACAGGCAAATTAATCTATGGTCAATGAAATAAGAAGGTGGATTACCTCTTCAGAAAGGATAGAACTGAACTAGATGGGGCCCAACATATTTATGAGATCTATATTAGCTAATCTATAATTTGTTTTGATGGTGACTATAGGATATATGCATTTCTTGAAACACTTAAGATCTTTTATTTTATGTAAATTATTCCACAGTTTAAAAATAAGAGCAAGAATATTTGATGGTCTCTTTTCAGTGAGGTTCTCTCTTTACAGATCAGAGTAGGGATTCATACTGGACCGGTCTTAGCAGGTGTTGTGGGGGACAAGATGCCACGATACTGCTTGTTTGGTGACACTGTGAACACTGCTTCTAGGATGGAAAGTCATGGGCTTCCTGACAAAGTGCACCTCAGCCCCACAGCCTACAGGTAACTACTCACTTACTCATGTTTTCCTTTGTCCCTTCTCCTTCCAGAACTTACAGAGGCCTAGCAGCCAGGAGATGGAGTAGTGGAGGAAACCCGTGCTTTCTCTCCACGCCACACTAGCTTACAGAAGACATTGTGTCAGACAATAGACATTGTTGAGCCTCTGCTATAAGATAGTTTTGCTCTCAAGGAACATAAAGTCTAGATATATATTTAATATTACAAAAAAATAGCCCATAGACCAAATCCAGCCTGACACTTTATGTTTACTTTTGTAAATAAAGTATTACTGGAACACAGCAATGCTCTTATTTACATACTGTCTATGACTGTTTTCATGTTACAACAGTAGAGTTGAGTAATTATGAAAGACTGTACGGCCCACAAAGCCAAAAATATCTACTATCTGTTTATTTGTTTAAAATATATTTTATTGATTTCAGAGAGAGGAATGGAAAGGGAGAGCTAGACTCATCAATGATGAGGGAGAATCATCAATCATCTGCCTCCTGCATGCCCCTTACTGGGGATGGAGCCAGCAACCATGGCATGTGCCCTGAGAGAGAATTGAATGGTGACTAGAATTAAATGATGATTCATGGATTGATACTCAACTGCCAAGACATATGAGCTGGGCTGCTACCTATTCTTTTACAAAGAAAGTTTGCTGACCCTCGGTCTAGTGCAAGAAGAAAGAAATATTCATTGATCATTATTTTAAAAGTGTGATAAATGATAAAGATATACGTAAAAAGATACTGTTTTTTTTTTTTGAGAACTTACAAGAGGTCACATTCTGTCCCGTCTTTTTACATACGTTAGTTCATTTATTGTTACAACAATTCTATGAAAATATACTATTATTATTCTTATCTACAGATGAAAAAAAATCAGGCACTAAAAGGTTAGTAACTAGTTGCCTCAGGTCACAGGTAGGCTAGGAAGGAGTAGAACCTGGATACAACCCGGGGATCAGCCTGGAGGGAATTACAGTGTGTGCCATGGGGCAAGGGAGCCTAACCCAATAAAGAAATTCTTTGCAGAGGAAGATATTCCTGAGTGGAATCTTGAGCAAAGAGTTCCAGAGTCGGATTTAGCTCAAATTGGGGTATTGGGAGTGAAAAACAAGTAGAATAAACACTGAGGTAGAATCAGTACAGAGATTTATAAACAACTTAGCTTATTGAGGGGCTGGGGCTCACACAGTAGGTGAGGAAGAGCCACTAAGGAAGGTTGGAGCACAGACAGTGGCAGGGCCAGGGTTCTATTTGAGCTCTTCACTCACAACCAAGTAACACAGATATGAGCATCAAGAAATGGGAAAGAGAAGACCTGTTAGGGTTTGATTTGAATCAGACATTGGCAGTGGGGATTCAGGGGAAGGTAAAATCAGCTAAACTTGGTAATTACTACAAATGGAGAATGAGAAGGAGGGAGACGCCTCACATGTCTCCCAGGTCTCCACCTTGAGTGGCTAGGGCCTGAATCTCACCGTCTGAAACAGGGCAAGTGAGAGGGTGTCCCGGTCATCGCGGCAGATGGTGAGTTCAGGTGTGGGAGTGTGGAATTCAAAGGAATTGTGGGACATCTAGATAAAGATGCAATGGAATGGATGAATAAAATTTGAAGTGGAGTTGTTGGTTGGGAGTTCAGACTTGGAGTAAGCAACACATAGGCAGTAAGTAAGCTGTGAGAGGTGATAAGATCTCCCGGGGGGGGGGGGGGGGAGGATGCAGTGTGAAAAGAACAGCAGCTGGTGGAGAAAGAGGAGCCTGTGTGTGAGCTGGAAGAAACAGAAAAGAACCAGACATGGAAGTTCAGGGGGAGAAGTTCCCTTATGGATATTTTTAGGGGCATAAATTGAACAAACATGACAAATATAGTAAAAGGGCTGAAAAATATTCACCAGAGGTTTTGGGGGCCATTTTCAGAAGTTGTGATAGAATTGTGGGGATAGACACTGGATTATGGGTGGAAGGATAAAAAGAAGAGAGGATTTTTATGGGGTTGAAGCAGGATAGAATCAAGTGAGAAAACTTTTTTGTTTCTATTTAGGATGAAAGAGATCTTAGCATGCTTATAGGCTGAGGGGAGGGTGAGGTGGAGAGGGAGGTGAAGATGAGGGGAGAGTTGGCTGGTGGGGCCTGGACCTGAGGAGGGGTAAGGAAGCATGGATGGGGTGCCCTTGAACTAGACATCTCATCCTCTGAGATTGGGGAGAAGGGTGGATGTGGTCAATGAGGTGAGAAGTTGCTGGGTCTCACCTATCACATTTAAAATTTCATAAATGAATCAGGTCACGCATTAGGAGGCACGGTCAGCTGCTTGAGAGAGAGGAGAGAAGGTGCCAAATGAGAGAAACTGAGGAACATGGTGAATGTCTGAAACCTCCATAAAACTGGTCCAGGACAAGGGAAGGTTGATGAGTGCGGAGACCTGGCTGAAGCAGCAGACCGTGAATTGGAAACTTTCTAGTTTGCACTGTTCTGTGGTTCTTCTCCAACATCTCTCAGTGGCCAGTTAATAAATAAACATTTTATAGTTTTTCCATAACTGTCTCTTTTCATGGTTCCCTTTTTATCTTCTTCCTGGGTCCCTTGGCAGTCAGAAATCAAGGAGTAGCTTGGGTAGTTAGGATGAGCATGATGACACCTTGGGTGTATCGGGGACTTGGAGAAGATGGAGAGAAGTAGGCCGGCCTCCTAGGAGCCCCTTGTTTCAGAGCCATGCGGAGATGGTGCACACACAGGCACTGGGTGTGGGTGTGGAGGTGGAGGTCCGTGTGCTAGAGGGAGGGAGGTGGTGATCGGGTCACAGCGTTTTGGTGGCACCCCGTTCAGATGTCTGCACTCATGCCTCCCTCCTCTCCCCTCCTGCCTCTTTGCCCCTTTTAGCAGGCCCTGCCGGTGCCTCAGAGTCCCGCTCCTCATTGTGTGCCCTGAGCCTCAGGCTTCTCCTCTCATTACCCATCCTATCGTAGCCAACTCTCCAGTTCTGGAACTGTGATCTTTGAAATCTGGTGCATTTATGTTCCCTCTGTACAGAGCCCTGGAAAACCAAGGGTTTGAAATAGTTGAGAGAGGTGAAATCCAAGTGAAAGGAAAAGGGAAAATGACCACATACTTTCTGATCCAGAACTTGAATGCCTCAGAGGATGAGATCATGGGGAGACCTCAAAATCTGCTTGATCACAAAGGTAAGCCACGAAGAGAAGCCTCATTATGAGTGTGAATATTTTCCCCACTGACCACGTGAGACATGTTAGTGTGGCCCTGCGGTTTGCAGGGTCAGCGTGGGTATCATCCCTCACCACAACCACGCTGTCACCTTACATTCGGTAACAGCGCCGGAGAATCAGTGCAGCCATTTTGCCCTGAACGCTCTTCTCTTGCGTTCTGGATGTTATGCTATTGCTCCAGCCAAACTGGTGGACAGTCTAAGGGTCTCTCACGCATTTGTTTTCAAGGTTCTTCCCTGTCCTAGAAATGAGCTCTTCCCATGAGCCTCTCCTGTGGCTGGAGAGGGTTCCAGAGTCTTCCTCTGCTCCTCAGCCTCAGGGGTTCTGGAAAGGCTTTCCTCACACACTGGAACCTTTCACCTTCTCATTTTCTGCTGGCTTCCAAAACTGGGAAGAAGGACAAAATCTGTGACTCACCCAGCTCCAGGAATGACAACGAGTGAGTTTAAGTTAAAACCACCAAGTGCTAAGCTGGACCAGAGATCACTGTTTGGCCCCTTGTGCTAAAAAAAAAAAAAAAAAAAAAAAAAAAAAAAAATCAGCATAGGAGGTCTCCTTCAGCTGCAAGGTGGATCCCATCCACCCCAGGCGGTGAGGGCCCCTTAACAAGGATCCAGGTTAATGCTCTGAAATACTGACAGAAGGGAAACCCAGCAGCAGGAGGCAGACCATCATGGACCCTGAACCAAACTGGAGAACAACATGGATTTATTTGGACAGAAACTAACCTTTAGCTGCTCCAGGGTCCTGCAAAGAAAAGTTTCTAAATCCAATGGTTTCTCATTTGCATAGTTAGTGTATGCAGGATGAACTATGGCTACTATTCTTATAATTGGAGTAATACCAACAAACAGATGGGTATTTGAAGAAATTTTTTAATTGTTTTCATGGTGCTTTTATTCTAATGCCAGCTCACTTCAGTGTCCCTGTGAGCTGCTATTGGTTTTGGCCACATTTTACTGGTGGAGACACTGAGATAGAAAGATCTAAACTGAAAACTAGAAATAGCTGGCCAATAAAAGCCAGGAGCCTGGTTGTATGTGAGCTTTTGGTCCGGATTTCTAGGTTTTGAGTGTCTTGCCCACCAACCTCATCTTCTTCCTCCCCCTTTGTCCTCCCCACAATACAAGGGTTGCTAGAGGGGGGTAAACAACCATTTTGTCTATTTTTTCTTTGTTATCAGAAACAGACAAAGTAAGGGGGTGCGGTGTTTTGCCCCCCCTGGTGGGAGAGAAGAAGACAGAGCTGAAGGCTTTAGCACCAGGCCGCGAGGAACCTTGCTCAGAAGGCGCGCTCGCTCAAACCGGATACTACTTTCTCCCAGGCCCACTGCAGGGGTTCCTAAACTTTCCAGTTTGAAAAACAGGATTCTAGGTCTGGGTCAGTAGAATCTGACCTGCTTTCAGTTCTGAGCTGTAAAAAACAAAGAGGAAATAAAAACAAGTAGAAAGCTTGTAATGGTGCCTCAACTGAAGATCTCACTATGGACCCTGAGAAACGGGGGCCGGGGGAGGGGAAAGGTGTGCGGAGAGGAGAGGGAGAGGTAGCTCTCTCAGAAGCAAACAGTGTCTTTGTGCAAACCGGGAGGTAGGTAGCCCCCAGACACGGCTTATAATAAGAGAGTCACCCCTTCCTCTGGGCTGACACCAATCCCCCCTCTCCACCCCCAGCCTGATCCCCTTGGCCAGGTATCTCCAAAGAGAAATGGCACAACCCAGTGTGCGGAACCCAGAGTGGAAATCTCAGCCTTTCTTTTGGTGCGTTCCCTCGCCCTTTTCCTGAGACTGGAGGCACTGCTGCTGGAGTGCAGCATGGGAGGTTCCAGCAGGGGCTAGGAGGCCAGCAGACCATGGCGGACACTGCTTCCTAAATGTCTCAGAAGCTCCAGAATGTGACCCCACTACCCAGCAGGGGCGGAGTGCCTCAAAGCCAGGGACAGAGGAGAGGACACAGAAACTCTAAGATGCACGCTAATGCGCTTCCCAAGGGGGCCGCTTTCAGATGAGCGGCCACAGCACACACGCTGGCTTTTCCGGTGGCTCAGGGAGGCGTGGAGGGAGACCCACAAGGTGAAGCTGAGGGTAAGGAGTGGCCCAGCAGTGCGGTGGCGGGTGCCCTGCTGTGTCCTCCCGGTAAATGCCCCTCTCACCCCCTGTGCACCTGACAGGGCCATACCTGAGAGAACAGGAACAAGAAAGGGTGGTGTCCAGGAGAGCTCTTCCTCAAACCTTTTTCCTTTTCCCCTTTTGCGCTCAAAAGCTGGGGATTTGCTCCTTCTTCTTCCAGGCGGAAGTGCGTTAGCCGTACTAAGTGTCCTGCAGCCTCCCCGGCAATGACGTTTCCCAGGGGGAACCCCTGTCTGCCCAGCCCTTCACGGTGGGCACCGGAGCGAATCCCAGGGGCTGCTCAGGTCAGAGGCACCACTAACAGAGGCTGCTTACATGTGTGTTCTCACTTTCCCTTCTCGTGCTTTTTGGCAGAAGCCAGCGCTCAAGGAAGTCAAGACGGCAGAACGGTTGCGGTCACCAGGGCCATGCGGTACGCAGACAGCGGGCAGCTGCTGCCCCGCAGAGACGCCGCCCACGGTGAGTGTGAGAGCTGAGAGCTGAGAGCAGCCGCAAAGGCCCAGAGGGAGAGGGCTGTGGTTCAGAGTGCAGCTCCTGGGAGACAGGAAAGAGCCAGGCACAGCTCCTGTGGAGTTTGGGGTCCTGGGCCGGAAGCCTCTGACTAGCTACTTACTGTATTATAAATAAGTTTTTTTTACGCTTTCCCAACCCACTCACCTCCCCACCTCAGCTTTCCCAGAGAGGCCCCTCTGAGCATCTCTAATGCTCAGAAAAATGAATAGTCTCCACGTCCCCACTAAATGGGTCACTCTTCACACCGCCCTCACTGCGTGCCTCCTAATGAGGAGTGCGGGCCACCCGCTCGCCCTTGCCGCCCACCGCGTGGTGCTTCATAGAGAACTCAGATCCCTGGCACTGCCACAGAGAGTTGGCCCCGTGACCCCTTCTCCACTTGAAGGTGGGAGGGAGGGGAGGTTTCTCTCAATTCATGCTGCTCTTAGCTGCCCTGGTGAGCCATTCGGGTTTTGAGGGTGGGTCACAGAAATGATGAAGGGCCAGGCAGGGCCTGCAGAATGAGGCCCTGTGGCAGCAGCACCCACTACACCTCTCCTTTCTGGGTTGTGCAGCCCCTGCCACCCTCTCTCTTTCTGGAAACCACCTTAAACAACCCAAATGGGGTGAAGCTTTGAGACAAGGCAGCAGTGTATTGTACTCTGTACTGTACAGAGTACAGCGTCCCAGGGATTTTTCAAAAACCATCCGTGGTCACTGAGAAACTTTCATAAGACAATGGCATAATTCATGTGAAGAGTTAGAACAGTTTAATAATTCACATAAAGGGTTAGCTATTGTTATTTTTATTAGACAACTAGAGACCTGATGCACAAAGATTCGTGCAAGAATGGGCCTTCCTTCCCCTGGCTGCTGGCACTGTCTTCACTCAGGCCCGGAGCCAAATTTCTGCCTTCCCACACTGCCCAGAAGCCTGGAGAGGCAGGGGCAGTGTGTAATTCCTGCATCGTCACCATGGCAATGATGCAAGCATTCAGCCCCGCCTCTGGCCACTCAGAACCTGTATATGCAAATTAACCGGCCATCTTTGTTGGGTTAATTTGCATACTCACTCCTGATGGGCTGGTGGGTGTCTCAAAGGTATGGTCAATTTGCATCTTACTCTTTTATTAGTGTAGATGTCTCTTAGATTGAGTGCCAGTTGAGCCCTTGGCATTGGGCATTGCCCAGATGCCTGAAGACTTCTCTCTAGTTTGATCCGTGTCTGAGGTTGAGGGAATGATCAGCACCCTTGTGTTAAATTCTGGTGAGAGGACACCGAGCACAGCTTTCCTCCTTCTAGCTTGGAGTCAGGTGGAGTTTTGGGTTCTGGGAAGCAAGTGGACTTTCTGCCCTTACCCAGCGGCACTGCCTACAGTTGTAAGCTTCTGAGCGTGCTCAAGCCCCCAGGAGCTGTCAGTGCTATTAAGTATGGAATTAGTCCCATGGCTATTCTCATGACACAGGTAAGAGACTAGTTCAGAAAGGTCACATAATTTATAAAGGGGAGAAATAAGACTTGATCTTCAGGCTTGTTTGTCTGGGGCAGACCCTGTCCATGTGAGCCCCCTGAGTAACAGACCAAAATGATTTCATTTTTCCCAAATGGGAGGCTGCTGCACGTGGACTGCCTGGCTGCACAAGGCCCAGCCCTGCTTCTCTCAGGTCCTCTGGGCCCCATTTGAACAGATTTCTGGTTCCTGGGTGTGGCTGGAAGACGCATGAATATGGAATAGCTGACACACTGTAGAGACTGATATAAAGTGCAACATGAGCCAGAGGCTTGGAGAAATGAGAACCATGCCAGTGGGCCTCACTTTAGCTATCCAAACGGAGACCTACCGAGTCAGAATTGCTTTTGACAACTTCCCCAGGTAATCTGAGTTGGAATTTAACATGGCACAGGCTTCTTCCTTATCTCTAATGGTTGGCAGCAGACATAGAATTTAGCCTTGAAGGTTTTGTGCCACCTGCTCTCAGCACCCGGCCTTTCATCGAGGGTTAGGTTCCAGTTCTCACGGGTCTGGGCTATGTCTGGTAATGTCACACTGAGCTAGGAAGTAGGTGAAGGTTGCCAGGGTCTCTGCGGAAGCCCCCACTCTCACCTGCAGCCCCCACGTGGCTGTCATTATGGGGAAGGGTTTCCACCAGTAGCCCAAACCTGTCAGGACTCCCAAATTAAATGGCTGTTAAATCTCGCTACCTCAGAGATCTGCCTGTTTCCCAGGCACTAGGCAGTCAGGACAACATTCCAGGTTCAACTCCGTGATCAGCCTGCCACAAACCTCACGGGTTATGTTACCTGGTTGACAATCGTATGACCACTCTCCAGGGGCACTTCCATCTGACGTGGCTCCCTGGTGTGGGAAGCTGCCCTGCCGCCTTGCTCCCCTGTGAGGGCTGTTGCTCCTGAAAAATGTCTCAGGGTCTTGGCAGCACACGCAGCTGCGGTGGCGGCAGGAGCACACCACCCGGACCCCTCTCGGGGGCCAGCTGAGTTGGGATGCTCACCCCTTCCTTCAGCTTTCTCTAAAGGGGGGCCCATCCAATATCTGCCCATCAGCTGGGGCACCAGGAAAAGCTCCAGTGGCCCCGGCCTGCAGGCTGCACCCGGGGCCTCATTTGCACTTCAATAACACGCTTTCCTTTCACTGCACGGTGTTTGGGTGTTAGACTGTCTCTGTGGAGAGACTCCCCAATGCAATTAAAGGGGAGTACTGAGCCAGAGTGAAATCACTCTGTTGACTTGGATATTTAAGCAACCACCTTTCAGCAGTGACTAAAAGATTGGCCTTCCAGCTGTCCCTGCTGGCAGGCTCTACCGGCATCTGCCAGATCCCTGCTAGTGTCTTTTCTAAGGTTCAGCTTGCTTCCCCTCGTCTCCTAACTGGTTTTCCCAAGGATTATAGCAATGGGTTCCAGGCTGACCTTCGTAGAGCACCTAGGCAAGCTGCCCCGCCCCTCTCTGTTAGCGACCCCTCCTTATAAATCACAGGCCCGGGGTATCCACTTGCTGGGTTCACGGCAGGTTAAGTCAGTTTGGAGGACTTCTCCACCAGTGAACTCTAATTCTTCCTCTGGTGGACATTAGCGGGGAGGGTCCCTCTCCTGACTGAGGTTAGGGGTTAGCAGTCTGCCGCTGGGGGAGAGGGGGCTGCCGATTCCTCCAAATTTGACTCCATTTTCTCAACAGGAAGAACTTCCCCGCTATTTGTAGTCCCCTGACGGATGATTCTTGGCTGCGCTTGTGGTCACTTATTGCCAGGTCCTTGCCCCTCACTTTGCAGGGTCTTGACAACACAAGCGCTTTTCCCAGACGTGTCTGGTGACCTGGGTCCAGCTGGCTTGGAGCCAGGTTAGGGAGCCGGGGCCCCTAGTCTCAGCGTTTCAACAGCCTTTCTGGGCCTTTATAAGTGTGGCTGTTAACTCCTCCTGACCTTTTCTACTTGGGGCTGATGAATGGCAGAGCTGTTTTTAACCTCGGTCTCTCTAGCAGTCGAGCTGTTAACACAGCAATGTTCTCTAGATGCTTTATTTCTCTCATTCTGAGGGCTGAGGTCATAGGCTAGGGCTGGGCCCCTAGTCTCAGCTTTTCAACAGCCAGCTTTCTGGGGTAACTTTGAGGACTGGATGAGATATTGCATATCATCCGAAAACTGTAAAGTGCAGAAGACATGTCAGGAATGACAGCTGCTTAATCACTTAGGGACCCTATTGTTGAGAATTCATTCACTTAATAAATCCACGAGTCTTGGCACAAAACTGTAAGAGTTACTGCAGGGGTTTAAAATAATAAGAACGAGCCCTGCCTGAGTGGCTCAGTCAGTTAAACGTCATCCCCTTCACCAAAATGTGGTTAGATTTCTGGTCAGAAGTCTAGGTGGCAGGTTTGATCCACAGTCAGGGCTCACATGGGAGGCTCTCTCTCTCTCTCTTTTTCTACCTTCCCCTATTTCTAAAATCAATTTAAAAATACCCCTAGGTGAGGATTTAAAAAAATAAGAATGATCTGCTGTGTAAAGGGGCCTAACATCAGCAGGCAGAAGGCGATGCACATGGAAGTCAGGACTTCAGCCTAGCGCAAGGTGCTACTGGGCCACCTTCCAGCACAGGTGACGCTGTGTAGACCCTGAGGACATGGAAAACCTTTAGGAGAATGTGCAGGTGGTGGCAAGAACAAGGATGTGGCCTCTCTGATCTCTAGAGAATGCAGGGGCTTCTGGATGCTGGAGAACTAGGCCTCCAGGGAGTGGTCTCTTTTGCCTGTGGGTAGACACAGGAGGCCAGAGGGTAGGCGATTCTAGAATGGCAACCCCTCCTGAAAGCTGGGGAATCCATTGCACCCTTTTTATTACTAGGATAAAGTAGTTTTCCTCCAAAAATATCACTTCCAGCATTCATGGCTCCTTTCTCTCTTCACGCCTCCTGCATGGTCAACTTTGCCCTTTCCCCAGAGCAGGTGGATTTATTGTAAAGTTAACCCAGACAGAACCAATGAAAGATTAGAAGGTGTTGAGCACACATGGAGAGCAAACAGAATAAAGCCCGGGAGGGGGCCAGGCTGAGAGGTACAGAGGGACACGACGCCCAAGCACAGGCCCCGGGCTAGGAAGCAGTGGGAGGGGAGAAGCCTAGACAACTGAGACAACTCAACTGAAGGTCTGACTTCAGGCTCAAGCCAACCCCCCACCCAATATGATGCAGAGTCATACTGAAACCAAAAGGTGGTTTCCCATATCTTACCTCTCTAGGAATTTAGAAAAAGGTACAGAATTCACAAGAAATTATTTTCATTGCCAATGTAAGAATCCCTTATGATAACTCCTAATCATATACTTTATGACCTACAGAGCACTGCCTGTAACAACTGAGCAATTACCCAAATTCCACCTATATTCCTAAAAAATAATAGTATTTCCTGAAACTTCAGATTGCTATCACACCTGCACCCCAAGTTCCTATAGGAGGACATGACTCATGTGATGGTTGTTTTCCATAGAGAAATAGATTTCTTCTGCAACCATTCTTCTAGTTTAATCAATTTTATTTTAGATTGAAATAGGTTTCTGTGGTGCTTTTAATTCTTTCCTATGCTGTGTTAGTTTGTTCAACTAAAGAAGGCTTATTTGTTTGTTCATTTATATTATAGAAGGAATATTTAAGTATTATTTTTTTAAGCCAGGAAGTACAGGTAAATCAAAAGAAGGCAGCAAAAGCATCAGTAATTCCATCAGAAAAACTGCTATCAAAATTTTGGAGCCTATCTTCCCAGACTTGTGTGTGGGACAATGCATGTGGATGTGTATACATATATACTTTTTCTTACAAAATTGGGATTGTCACACATACAGTGTTTTGTAACTTGGCAGGTCATGACTTTCTTTTGAACATATAAACGTATTTCAAAACAGAGGAGAGACATTTTTAAAAGACTTACGTGCTTTACATGGTACACTCATTTCCCATGCGACTGGTGCTGTCACATATCAAAAGCTACAGTGACATCGTAACAAATGGAAACCCAATTATCTTTCACTTCTGTACATGTACAGCATACCTGCAATGACCCTGCTATCCCATGAGTCCTGCTGCTTCCTCTGAATTTTCAGAGAATGGTTAATCTTGCTCAATTTAGCTTTGGTTTTTAGATTATTCCAAGTGTCTAGATATCAGTAATCTATGGATGATGTGCATTTCAGTTCTCAATGAATTGTAAAAATTAACCAGAAGGCAACATTTTCCAATGTGCACAATGAGCATTTAGAATAGGAAAACAATGGCACTAACAGGCAATCTTAGAGGGTGGTGACCAATGTGTATACATATATACTTTTTTCTTACAATGGTCTTGTGGGAGCAACTGTATGAGAATTCATTTCAAGTAAACAAGGGAATTCTTCCACCATCTGGACTGTGGAATTAGATTGGGGTTAAAATGTCAAATATATACGGGTAAAAATTGAGAGTCCTGCAAATCTGGGCTGACCAAGTCTGCTTTGAATTGTCAGGTGGCATCAACTCGCTTTGATGGAGTCATACTTGGCCTGTCCAGCTTTCACCATGTCATCTCAGTTCTCTTCCCAACACAAACCTAGCACGTCATCTTTTTTTCCCTGTTGACCAGAACGTTTTCCTGAAGGAGTAAAAAGGAAAGAGGAAAATTAGTTTAATAGAAGTGTAAGAAAAATGGGAGTAGAAATGGAGAAGAGGGACCACAGATAAGGTACAAATAAGAAAATGAAAAATGGCCAGGTTAGAAGAGAGAAAAATATACTGTGCAAGTGAGAGAAATAAACCCGTTGTGGAAAGCTAAGTGGAAAATTTCTGAGAAGATACATTAGAAGGGAATACAAAACAAAACAGAAAGTGTTGAATCAAGGGGAGACTAAGAGATATGAAAAATGTTATTTTCCAGTGTTGAGTTTACTTCTAGAATTCTTTGTGAGAGGTTAAGCCAGAAAATAGATTATTCATCTTGGTTACAAAGAAATCCTAGTGCTGTCTGGCAGTGGGCACACATTGTAATCAGACCCTGAGTGTTGATAGGTGAAGGCAAAGTTTTCTTTGCAGTAATTCCTCCTTTTTTCTTAAGAACTCCAACACCTTATGGTTGTTTTTATTTTCATTTTATTTTTATTTTTATTTTGTTTTTACTTGGTAAAATTATTTTCTCTCATAGGTCCTTTTAACATTTCTTGTGAGTTGAGTGGGAGATAGATGTATTATTTAGTCTCCTTTTATATCTAGAGAAAATGAGGCATATAGAGATGTTGGATGGAGTATTGATGAACATTTATAGACCTGGAGGCAGACAGCTATATCTTCTCAATTAAAAAAAAAATTACATTTCTATCTGCAATGAACTCCTTTTTTCTTTATTTACAATGATAGCAAAACAAAACTGATCTCAAACTTTTCAAACATTCTGTCCTTATCATTTATCCTGCCTGTTTCCATGTTTGAAAATTTAATTCATTTTAAAATTATAGTATTGTTTACATCTCAAAGAAAAACAGTACTATAATAAACCCTGTAATTTCAAGTAAAAGGAATAAAGAGTGCTTGAAATAGTAAAACTAGCAGACAATTAGCAAAAAACAAAAATAAAACCCCATACCTGAAAAATTAGCAATTTTCAAAGACATTGATGAACATGATTTTGTCTTTGGATGACAGAGGTGCGGGGAGGGTGTGGGTAGTGAATGTGTAGCTGAGGACATCCCCACTTGGCCAGCTGTCGTTTGGTCATATCCCGTAAAAATGGCCCACTGGAACCTTGACTCCCTATCAGATTGCCCCAATGTATGCATGAGCTAAATATCCCTTAGGAATCATTTCCTGCACCAGTGCCATGGTTCTAGGTGTCTCAGAAGCTCCCCCTTCTTTCCTAGAGGGTCCTTTCCCAAATTGTCACCTCACCCTGGGCCTGAGACTGGAGAGGGACTGGGGAGAGGTTCAGTGGCCCAACCCTTCCTACATGTATGTCATCACTTATGTTCTTAGTGCCAAGTACATCAGCACATTGATGTACTTTGTCTCAGTCCAATTGTGATGGAAACTAACTCTTGCTTTTTATCTTAAGACAAAGTTAATCACTGACCCAGGTTCAGGAAGATGTCTGAGGTGCCCACAGGCCCTAGTGGTGAAATACGTCGTTCATTTGTTCGTTTGGGAACAGAGGCTAAAGACAGAGGCCCCTCCTGCATTTCCTGACTTCCAGGACACGAGAGCCTCAAATGTAATATATGAGCCTTTCTGAATAGTGTAAAAAAAATGCTACATAACTTTAAAATCTTAGGTGCTGACCTTTCCAAATGAAACTGCAGCCGAGACCGGTTTGACTCAGTGGATAGAGCATCGGTCTGCGGACTGAAAGGTCCCAGGTTCGATTCCTGTCAAGGGCATGTACCTTGGTTTCGGACACATCCCCAGTGGGGGGTGTGCAGGAGGCAGCTGATCGATGTTTCTCTCTCATTGATGTTTCTAACCCTATCCCTCTCTCTTCCCCTCTGTAAAAAATCAATAAAATATATTTTAAAAGAAAGAAAGAAAGAAAGAAAGAAAGAAAGAAAGAAAGAAAGAAAGAAAGAAAGAAAGAAAGAAAGAAACTGCAGGGAGAGCAGGAGGTGGAGACAGTGTCTTCCAGCCGGGATGGTTTCACTCCTCTGAGTCCTCTCCCTCCCTCCTCGCCGTGGCTCACAGAGCCAGGGGCTTTTCCACTGCTTTCTCCCCGGCCGCCTGTCCATACTTAGAATTAAGAATAGGCATCTTGGAGCCTGTACTCTATGTGGGGCACTGTGCTAATCACTTTATATACATCATCTAATTTAATTATCCCAGTGACCCTGGGAGGCAGGTGTAATCATTATTTCCCCACTTTTCAGATGAGGACAAATGAGACCCAGAGCTGGTAAAAGGGGCAGCGGCCCTGCTGGGTATGAGGATTTGCCTCTGTGCTGCTGATGCGCAGACCTCTTCAGGGGTGGGGAACCTCCGGCTCGAGGGCTGTATAAGGCCCGCAAAATCCTTTAGCCTGGGTGGTTAGTTAAATGTTTGGCCAAATACAGCGGGGTAATTTTTAAGTTGATTATTTTGTATGGCCTGAGAATGATGGTATAAATATCCAAATGGTCTTTGGCAGGAAAAAAAGGTCCCCGTGCTTATGTGAGTTATGGACAGGGAAAGATTTGGTGTGTGCCCAACAAGATGTCCCAGTGTGGAATGAGAAAAAATAATGTGGCGACACCGCTGAGGTCCGGTGCACCTTTCTGGCCTGGCCGAGAAGATGAGCTCCAGCCCAGGAGGGGGAAAGAAGGCTCATGGTGCCCAAGCTGTGTGCTGGGGCCTGGCTTAGGCAGACACCCTCACTGAGAAGACTGCTCTGAGGTTTGACTGAGTCACTCACCCATCTATCTTGTTTCAGATTCTGAGGAATGGAGGCCTGAAGGGAATCCAGTGTCTGGAGACGACTCTGTGGAGGCAGCTGACAGAGATCAGTCTTCAAATCAGACAAAAACACATCCCTTTGTTAATGACACGCTGCCCTCTGGTTTCTGTGCTCTGTTGTAACAGAGGGGAAGGGGACCCCTTGACTTAGTTTCCCCTTTCTCAGTTTTACGGTAACAAAGTAACTTCTTTTCATTCTTCAGCTCAAAACCTCTTAAGCTCTTCCTCACTGTCCCTTTGAGAGTAGAAGTCTGCAAATGAAACCCAACCATGACAAGTTTGGAAAATGTGCTTTTATAGTCTCCGTTCAAAGCCAACCTTTACACTTTGAGACTTTGGGTCTTGATTGTTCTCATAGGCCCCAGGTTTGGCTGTGGGCTGCTTCTGTTTGCTTCCAACAGGAATGAATGCCTTTGCTCCCATCACTGTAGCTCCACTGAATCTCTGCCTCTGAGCAAAAGCCCAGTGGCCACTTCAGAGGACACCCTGGCCTTGGGCTTTGGAGCTCATTCCTTACAATGCCTTGTTTTAAATGATGATGGGATTAGGGGAGGGGAGGAAGGAGACCCAGAATCCCGTTTATGAATCACCCCACAACACAGCCTGGATGTGAAAGGCACTCAGCCAGGAAATAATTTTCATTCCCAGCCTTGGAAGTTGCATGAAGCGATAGAACAAAAACTGCATTCCCCAGAGAAAACCTGAAAGTAAAATGGGAGAGAAAATGTGAAAATCACAGGAAGGGCAGAGTTAGGAGAGAGGGAATCAAGGCTGAGCACAGCCGGCTGCCCAGGGCCCCTGGCCGGCTTCCTGGTTGGCACAGGCCGCTTCTGCACTGCTTCCCGCGGCGGGCGGGCGTGGGATCACCTGCCACGGAGAGGCTGGACATGTTCTCTGAGGCGTGCGGCGTGGGGGGAGGGCTGCAGTGTGGGGATCTACGGACTATGCAGCTGTACTCAGTGTCTGTAAAATTACATGCATGTATATATATTTGTACTTAGGTAATAAAGAAAATCTTAAGGGTACACAAAATTTGATGATTCATGCTTGCTAGGACCTGAATAACTAGGAGTTGAATAACTTGATTCATTCTTCTAGATAGCGCCTGTGTCTTGTCTCTAGATACAGGCAGGTGTGGCCCATAGTCGCACAGGGCTACAGCCTCCAGATTAGACTGAGCGCAAAGTGCTGAGTGAAGAGATACGGTTCTTGTCCAAACTGCACCACCTGATGGCGTGGTATCTAAGTTTCAGCAGCTATAAAATGGGTAGTGGCAGCTGCCTCACCTACCTCACAGGTGGTTTTTTGTTTGTTTTCTTTTGTGTGTGTGTGTGGGGGGGGTGTTGTGTGTATGGGGGGGTAAGTGTTGTGTGCATGTGTGTGGGGGGTGTTGTGTGTGTGTGTGTGTGTGTGTTGTGTGTATGTGTGTGTTGTGTGTGTGGGGGGAGTGTTGTGTGTGTGTGGGGAGTGTTGTGTGTGTGTGGGGGGGTGTTGTGTGTGTGTGTAGTCATTAAAATACAAGAGCCCTAAGATGAATGTGATACAATGATAGTAACATCTAACATTTATGGACCATCCACCACATGCTAGGCACTGGCCTTGCACACATTACACGTTATTTCTGTTCCTGGCAACAACCTGGTAATAAGACAGCTCTTCCAGACACTTGACAGATGAGGAAACAGAAACTCGGGGAAGTTGGTGGCCTGAGACCATGCCACTGGCACTGGTGAATAGCTCAGGCAGGACATGTGCTCTTTATGTTATCACAACATCAAAAAGGCAGGAGAGCCTGAAGGAATGGGCCCTGGAGCCAGGTGGAACCAGGTTTGAACCCTGGCTCTCCCATCTACCAGATATGTGAGTTTGGAAAAGTTTATTAACATCTCTGTGCCTCAATGTCCCCTTTGTAAATGGGAATGATCAGAGGACCTGCCTCAGAGTGGTGTCATAAGGATTAAATAAAATATATACAAAGCACTTAAAAGAGTTACCCACACTTAGATAAGTATCTTTAAATGCCAGTACTTTTCAATTTTTAAAATGTTGCTATCAAGTGGTCTCCCTGCTAAAGTAGGGGCAAGAAAAGATGATTATTACTTACTTTCCCTGAATGCTTTCCTTCCAAGTCCTTCAGCTCAGTTATGAGCAAGAACCCAACCCAGGACTATGAGCTCCGGAAGGTGGTAGCATGGCCCGTGAGATGAAGAGCAGAGCGGTTGTTTGGGGAAGTGGCAGCTTTTTTATTTTATTTTAAATGTCTTATTGATTTTTTACAGAGAGGAAGAGAGAGGGATAGAGAGCTAGAAACATCAATGAAAGAGAATCATCGATCAGCTGCCTCTTGCACACCCCCTACTGGAGATGTGCCCGCAACCAAGGTACATGCCCTTGACCGGAATCGAACCTGGGACCCTTCAGTCCACAGGCCAACGCTCTATCCTCTGAGCCAAACCTGTTTTGGCGAGTGGCAGCTTTTTGTTTTGTTTTTGGAAAGAGAAGAACAGGAGCCTGAGGCCTGGGCTCCCGCTGGCAGCTGTAGGGAGACTGCCAGGTCTGTGAAGCAGGTGCCCTGGCCCCGGTTGGAATGTTTATGGTGACTGAAATCACCATTTTCCACTTAAGCACATGGCTATCTCCTGCATTCGGTGTCCCCGGGAGCCTAGTCTTTACTCTGGAACGAATTCTGTAGAGACCAAACTCAGGTGCCCGGGCATCTGGCCGGCTGCCGGTGTGCTCTGCGGCCCCAGGAGAGCGTTCTCTCCCGGATGCGCCTCTCCAGATTGGAGCCCTCTGGAGCCCCTGAGTGTGTGCACACCCCCTGAGCGTGCAGAGTAGCTCCTAGAGCGACTGCTCCTCTGCAGCCTCTGCACGTGCTCTAACTCCAGCCTCTTGTCTGCTTGGCGTCCATCGGCCGGGCCCCTGGCTGTCTTTCCGGAGAACAGGCTTGTTTATGAGAAGGGAATGCCTTGCTCAGCCGGGAAGGCAGGACGACTCCAGGCTGAGCCCTGCTCCAGCCTTGGGACCTTCCAGGCGAGGCATCTCCCTCTGCCGAAAACCTGTTACATTTATTTTACCCAGGACCCTGTCTGGCTCCAAACCCCTCGGCTCTCTCCACCCCAGGGCACACCCCGGGGCAGGGCGGACTCTGACCCAAGCAGATGGCTGGTCTGGCTTCTGCCCTGGCCCCGCAGGCTGGACTAGTACAAACCCCCAGGCCTCCAGTCTGTGAAGAGAGATGGAGATTTTCATTAGTAAGAATTTAAAAACTGCCCACCATCCTCCCCCAGGGGCGTCCAGAGCTTCCTCCCATGGCGCCTTCAGCTGGTGCTGCCCCTCCTCTCACCCTCTCACACACCCAGCCCCTGGAGGTGGAGTTCGTGGCCAAGAGCAGACGGTAAGGGTCTGTCAGCGGCCCTTTGCCTCCCCTTTCTCCTTCCTTTGTGGACACCCAGGTCCTGTTTTCGAATGTTTGGCCTGGCCAGGGGCTGGCATCTCGCCCCTCCGCTGGGCTGTGACTGGCTCATTCTTTGTAACAACCCTACCTCCCCACCCCTCCTTTTTCACCCTTTCTTCTTTTCCAACTTTCCTCCAGCTTGTGGTTGTGTGTGTGCCTGGCTGAGGAATGAGATCATTGCTCTCCCTTCTTAGCAGGCTTGCTGTCTGCGGGCCGGGTGACTGGGAGGAAGCGGGGCCGCTCCATTTCCACAGAGCCATCTGGCTCCACCAGACTCACTCGGATGCTCATCTGTCGATTTCCTTGACGTTATTCTTTTTTTGGCGGTGGTGTTCCCAAGGACCGCTTCACTGCAGCTGTACGTTCAGGCCTGGTCCGTCTGAGGGCGCGGTGCGTTTGGCTCCGTGCCCCCCCCCCCCCCCCCACCGCCCGCCTGGTAGGTGTCAGCGCGTCATTGTTATCATTGGTGGGTCCGTGTAGTTGTGATGTCAGGGCTGCACTTTCAAATGGAAATCAGGCAATTATGCTGCACATGGGGAAGTCTGACAGATGCAGAGGTTTTACACCACTGGTCCTGTCACCGGGACAAAGGCAGCCAGTGCTCCCAGGGGATGGCTAAATAAATAAAATATGTTTTAAGAGCACAGAAAAATCCAGGAATAATTAACTGCATGATGAGAGTTCATAGGTCCCGTGGCTGTTTAACTTCAGAATGTGATAATGATATGTCAATGGATCGCTTGACTCATCTTTATAAAGGCAGCATCAGAAAACTGATTCCAATGTGCATTCAAACAGAGGAGCCGCTGCTCTCCGCATCTGCTTTCCAGTTTCCAAATGCAAAGCTTTTTAACTTGTTTCGCTTCCACCACAGTGGGGGTTGGGGGGGCTTAGGGGGAGGGCTCCGGCTGGCTCAAAGGGAAGAAGGGCTGATAGCAGCCTGATGTCTACCTCGCGTAGCAGCTTCCTGTCAACATTTAGTGCAGATTCATAGGCGCATACACAGAAAAATATGGTAACAGGATCATGGCTACCAGCTTAGTACTTGGGTACTTGCTATGGGCCAAGCCCCAGCCAAGTGCTTTCGTTCTGTGAGTGTGAGGTAGGCACGCTATTCCCCATGCTTTACAGACAGGGCACTGGCACCAGCGGAGGGGGCAGAGCTGGGTTTCAGATCTCGCCTTGTTGGTCTTTGGTCTTAGCTCTCAGCCACTGAGCGGCCCCCTCTCCAATGTTTCAACCGAGAATAGAAAGAAAGATACACACTCACTCACGCACCCCTCACAGCACCCTATGTCAGACACATTCAGTTGGAGTGAATTACTAAATAGGAGAGACTTCAATAAAACGTAAAACTTAAGTTTCCCCCTAAAATACCCCACTGTTTAAACAAATGGTTAATTTGGAGCCTGAAATGTGAGGTAAGATTCAACACTTAATGTGTCCAAAACTGGACTTATATGAACTTACATTACACTTACAAAAAGTGAAGTACTCCCAAATCCTGGCCATGTTTCTCTTCTATAACAGAGGAAGCAACTCAGAACAAGCTTAGGTCCATGGCTTTGAACTTCAGCAGTTCCTGAATTTGTTTATATGCCGCTGCCATAGACTAACTATAGCTGATGCCAATTAGAACGGAGATAGACAGGGAAGATATTTTATCTCTCAGAAAAAGTACTTTTAAACTAAGCATATGACAAGTTAAATAAAAAAGGTTTACATGGGAATCTCCAATGATTTCTCAGATCAATACGTTCTTTTTGAAAGTCCACGAGACCCACTGTAGTTAGAATGCATCAATCAAATAAAACTGGAAGTTTCAAGAGACAAAATGTCTACTAATTTGCTACTAATAAACACAGATCACACACACAGCACCCTCTGATCATGACTTGTTTTACCTTATCTGAGGGTAGAAAAACATTTAGACCATTAGTTTTGTCTTATGTTAGGAAAATATTAAATTTCTACTTATGGAAAATTAATTTTTCTGGTTTCATCTCTACTGAACACATTTGTTTGAAAATATTAGAATAAAAGCTCACATTGCAGAAATAATCTCATTAAAGCATATTCTTCATTAATATCTTTTTTTTTTAAATATATATTTTATTGATATTTTACAGAGAGGAAGGGAGAGAGATAGAGAGCTAGAAACGTCGATGAGAGAGAAACACCGACCAGCTGCCTCTTGCACACCCCCTACTGAGGATGTGCCCGCAACCAATGTACATGCCCCCAACCGGAATCGAACCTGGGACCTTTCAGTCCGCAGACCGACGCTCTACCACTGAGCCAAACCGGTTTCGGCATATTCTTCATTAATATCTTAATTAAAAAAGGGTTGAAAAACGCTAGTGATGATCACAAGAGACCAAAGTCAAAAGTTGCTCAAGAATGGATCACTCAGGAGCTCAACAGAACAATCAGAGCATCATCCCAGGGGCGGGGCCAGCCAGACCCAGTCACCCATTAACACAGCAAGGCCTTGTTCCACATAAACCAAGATCTGATGCTCTAAGAGGAAAACATCAGAGTGAAAAAAAAAAAGTGAAAACCAACAAAAAATCAAAACTTTAAAAATTAAGAGCTGCAATGAAGGTTAACAACCTTAAAATATATGTCATGGCTAATGTCATTCATTTAGTTAATGTTCATAATCAGTTATTAGCATGTATTTTTCCCATTATGAATTTTAACTTCATTATAAATTCTTTACCCATCAAAAAGTATTTCAAACTAAACATTTGACAAAAAATAATCAATTAACAGAGACATTTCTAACACTTTCTCAGATTTAAGAAGTGCCATTTTGTAAGTTCAAGATGCCCCAATTTGCAGAGAAAATTTACTAACTAAACCTGGTATCCATAATTAATGAGCATCAGAAACACACACACACACACACACACACACACACACACACACACACACACACTTGTTATTTCATCTTCCCAAATATAGAAAGTCTTTTGGGCCATTAAATTATCTTAATATAAAAAAAATTAAAAACCCTCTGATTAAAGAAAAATTAGGTTTGCTTTTCCTTCCCTTTTTCAATACACTTATTTGAAAATATTATTGTAATAATCTTGTGATTGTGATTGGAAAAATTAGAATTGATTTTGACCCAGCTCTTTCAAAAAATAATGTGTGTGTGTATTTAATATTAACCAAGCTTTCAAGTAACATATGTATTGTGACTGTGTATACACATCACCATAATA
The DNA here is from genome assembly GCA_963924515.1 of Vespertilio murinus. Taxonomy (NCBI): domain Eukaryota; kingdom Metazoa; phylum Chordata; class Mammalia; order Chiroptera; family Vespertilionidae; genus Vespertilio; species Vespertilio murinus. Next base: position 82,533,390 of record OZ004707.1, on the reverse strand, counting down.
CTTAAGAAAAGTAAAGCAGCCGAAACCGGTTTGGCTCAGTGGTAGAGCATCAGTCTGCAGACTGAAAAGTCCCAGGTTCGATTCCAGTCAAGGGCATGTACCTTGGCTGCGGGCACATCCCCAGTAGGGGGTGTGCAAGAGGCAGCTGGTCGATGTTTCTCTCTCATCGACGTTTCTAGCTCTCTATCTCTCTCCCTTCCTCTCTGTAAAATATCAATAAAATTTAAAAAAAAGTAAAGCAAATTGCTGGCCAACGAGTGTACAGATAAATCAGTAGGGATGCAACAGTGCAGAAAAACTTTCCATTAGTCATTACAATACAAACCTCTCAAACTTTCTTAAACTTGCTCATGGACAGTGTGAACTTGGAAAAACCATGCCTTTTATTAGAAGAAAGAAAATGAGATTGTGGGCAGACTATATAAAAAACACAGATCTTCTTTAGGAGCTGGAATTATGGGTGACTATTTTTTTCTTCATGTGTTTCTGAGTTTTCCAATAATAGTAATGGATCTCCCGCAGGATGTTTAAATGAGTGGGCACTGGAGCCAAGCCACCAGATTGGGAGCCTGGCTCTGTGGCTCATTGGCACATGCAAATCACTTTCCACCTTGAATTCTCATTTTTCTCTCCACAGAATGGAAACCATTCTAATGCCTACTTCACAAAGATGCTATGATGCTTAGTGAAACAATACTCACAAAGTATGTAGTACTGCCGAAACCAGTTTGGCTCAGTGGATAGAGCATTGGCTTGCATACTGAAAGTTCCTAGATTCCAGTCAAGGGCCTGTACCTTGGTTGTGGGCATATTTCCAGTGGGGGTTATGCAGGAGGCAGCTGATGGATGTTTCTCTCTCATCAATGTTTTTGGCTCTCTATCCCTCTCCCTTCTTCTCTGTAAAAAAAAATCAATAAAATATATATTTATATATTTTTTAAAAAGTATAATCTTGAGTATAAATTGTTTTGCACAGTTGCAGATATATACATTTCCCAAAACCATGTCAGTCAAAAGAAAAATGCACTTGCATTTTGGTGTATTTCCATTCATTTAGTGTCAATTTCCTTGCTTATTTTTCTATTGGCTTATTCTTTTACTTCTTAGTTTCTAGAAAATTAATTCTTTGTGACATGAAGTACCAATATTTTTTCCCAGTTATCTTGTCTTTAGATTTTGTATATGTTGATTTTTTCCATGAAGAATTCTTTATATAGGTAACTGCTATTCTCTTGCTGCTTTTAATATTCTCTCTTTGTGTTTTGCTCTTGGAATTTTAATTATGATGTGTCTTGGTGTAGTCCTCTTTGGGTTCCTTTTGTTTGGGGTTCTGTGTGCTTCCTAGACTTGTAAGTCTATTTCTTTTACCAGGTGGGGGAAGTTTTCCGTCACTATTTCTTCCAATAGGTTTTCAGTATCTTGCTCTCTCTCTTCTTCTGGGACCCCCATAATTCTGATGTTGGTTTTCTTGAAGTTGTCCCAGAGGCTTCTTATACTATCTTCAACTTTCTGGATTCTTTTGTCTTCTTGCCTCTGCAGAGGAGTGTCCTCTGGCTCTTTGTGTTCCAAATCTTTGACTTGATTCTTGCAATATTTCATTCTGTTTTTAGAACTCTGTATAATATTTTTATTTCAGTCGGTGTATACTTTATTTCTAGTTGATCCCTTTCATATCTTCAAAGGTCTCATTTATTATATCAGCCTTTTCTAGGAAATTCTTGAAAAACCTTATAACTGAGGTTTTGAACTCTATGTCCATTCTTTTACTTTCCTCCATCTCCTTCCTTTGTGGCCTGCCTCTTCTTTGCATTTTAGCTGCTTCCCTGAGTTGATGGAGTAGTTTTGTGTGATAGGTATCCTAGCAGTGCCCAGTAGCTCAGTCTTCCCAGTTACCTGGGGTGGACAATCTTAGTACAGCCCTTTGCAGGCTGTGTGTACAATCTTGTTGTTAAGCCTTATCACTGGGGAGAGTTGATCTCCAAGCCAATTGGCTGTGTGGATCAGCAGTGTCTCAGCTAGGAGGGCTTCTGTGCTCAGCTTTGATGAGGCGGAGTCTCGTAGTGGTACAGACAAGCTTTGGTTTCCCATCATCCCCACCTTAAGAGGGTCCTATTCACTGAGTCCTGCAACACTGGCCACTGGCATGCACACCACTTGGAGGAAGGCTATTCTCGAGTTTTGCCTGCTCCCTGAGAGTTAGTTTCTTCCCGGATCAGTTGGCTATCAGTGCAGTTGGGAGGTTTTGTTTTTCTCCCGAATGAGAAAGCTAGCCACTGGGAGGGCTTCTGTGCTCTGCTTGGATGGGGTGGAGTCTCAGGGTGGCGCAGATAAGCTTTGGTTTCCCATCAGCCCCGCCCCAAGAGGGTCCTGTTCCTGAGTCCCACAGTAATGGCTGCGCACCTCTGAGAGTTTTGCCCACTGCCTGACAGTCCAGTTTCTCTTTTTTGTTTTCCTCCCGAACAAGAAAGCTAGTTGCGCTTTAGCTGCCCGCCTTCTGTGTGTGCGCGTGCTGCGAGTAGGCCAGCAGCATACTCAGCAGCCGCCCCTTCTGCATGGACAGATCTCCATACCTCCACAGCTCCTGAGGCTCAGCATCCTTTCTCTTCCCTTCCTACATGGTAGAGCTTCCACTCAGCCAGCCTTCTGGTGATTCAGGGCAATGTTTGCTCTGTTTTCCAGTAGTAATTTAAAAATTGTTGTGGTGGGCTGCATTTAGGTGTTTACCTTATGCAGCCATCTTGGTTTCTCCTGAATCAGTATTTTTAAAGTAGCTTTGGTTTTTTAATAGCACAATTATTACTAGGTTTTTCTATCAAAATTATACTCTTTTTGAGTCTTTTCTGTTTAATAAATCTTTCTTATCTCCATTTCATTTTGGTTGGTTTTCTCATTTTGATCCTCTAAGCTTTTATTATGGTCTATTTCCCTTCCATTTCCTCCTGTTCCTTTGATGTTTTATATTTTCTCCCAGTTCTATCCTGAATCTCGCCAGCTCACACTTTGTCTCTTGTCTCACTATCACTGCCAATGGCCCCTTTGCTTTGTTCCCAGTCTTCACCTAGGTAACTGATTCATTAAATATTTTACATTTGTAGTAAAATACTTTTTGCTATTTCCACCTGCTATTTGGCAACATTTAATCTACCATTCAATTTTCCTAATCTTTTTCTTGTTTTATTTCTTAAATCTTTCAAATGAGTCTGGTTGGTTCTTTTTGATGTCTCACCTTTGAGACAAGTAAGTTTGTCTTGGACCAAATATTTATAGGTCCACATCCCAGACCAGCAGGAATCCTTTTTATGGGTCAGGGTTTTGGATCCATTTTCCCCAGCCAGTAAAGAAAGGCAGCTATGAGGTTTTTCAAAACCCATCTTTCTTTTTTCCTATTGCTTACCAACAGGGAAATTCCTACAAGTGTGTGACTTTTTTTAACCCCATAATATCTACTTTTCACAACTAAATTAGGTTGAAGAGATTCCTGCTTCCCTACTTGTATGCTGTTCCTTCTGAAGAAACATGAGACTTAGATTCTGTCCCTCTTTCCTTCTCTCCCCTTTAAAAACATGTTTTCCTGACCCATTCTGATTTCTGCAATCATGTGCTCATCTCTCCTCTTCCTCCTCCTGTATGCTCCCTTGCTTTCCGGAGCCCTTCCACCTGCTTTGTTCTTTGTGGTTTTAACTCCCTCCTAGTTTTGCTGAAAATGAACATCTTGTTTTCATTTCTTATTTTCCTTTGCTTTCCACAACTTCCAAGAAAAGAAGGGGAAAGACTGATTTCCCACATTCCTCTTCAAATAAAGAAAGAACATGGGCACCCCTATTTCATATTTTAATGTAAACAGTCTAAAGGATTGAAGTAGCTAATGCTGGAAATATTTTAAAGAAGACCAGTATGGGGCTCACTCTCCAGAGCATATATTTTGAAGCTTCCAAGTGAATTTAGGTACTCAAGGTCTTTTCTTAGCTTGTCCTTTGGGAAAGTTATCTTATCTCTCTGGACCTCATTTTTCCAAAGAGGGGAAAGGATCCCTAAAGCCTTAAGGCAGGGTGGTAACTCCAAGAAATAAATCACTGGTGGTAGAATTTAGCTCAAAGATACTTGGGTGCGGAAGATGTATGAGACCCTGAAGTGGAAAGAGGAGACAGCCTGTAGAGAATTACCTTGTAGCTGGCCCTGTGGTAGGAACTTTCATACGTTAGTATACCTGCAAGACAGGTATCGTGAGCTCCATTTCAGCCATGGAAAATGAGGTCCTAGGAGGCTAGATAACTCACTGAAGATCACAGTCAGGATGGGACTCCTGGTCTTCCTAGTTTGGGAGCCCCGTGTTCTTTCCCAGAGCACCTCTCCTGGATGCCCAATGCAAGGGCTGTGCAACACTTCCAGTTCCCATGGCCCATACTTCCCTGCCTTCCTTACCTCCTGCCAATAATTAAAAACCAAGCTTTAAAAATGTTTATTTTTCAATTACAGTTTATATTCAATATTATGCTGTATTAGTTTCTAGTGTATAGCACAGTGGTTAGCAATCATATGCTTACAGAGTAACCCTCCTCCCTCAGATATTTCAAGTGTCCTCTGGCACCATAGGTAGTTATTACAATATTGACTAATACTGACTTAGTCTCTAATCATGAAGGCAACCAAAATAATTGTATGCACTCTGCTATTAGTCTCCTGATGACCAAATCCAGGCCATGTAAATTAGGCAATCATTTTCTGCCTGTTCAGGCTAGTGTTCTGGAAACTACACTCTAAGCCAGTGTTTCCCAAAGTGTAGTATGCGTACCCCCAGGGTTATGGGAAGAGTTTGGTGGGGGTATGTGTTGCACTGGAGTTTGATGGGGATATGCACTGCACCGTGCTTAGCTGCGCCTAATTCTACGTTCTCATGAGTTAAGTCAAGACAGTCTTGTGAGGTGTGAGATGGTCCGGTGTGCAAATAAATGTTATTTATAATATAACTTTTATTTATATTTTATTATGAATAATTTTATTTTCCATTTATTATTATTTTGCATATGTACCAAAAAATAAAAAAAATATATTTTGATTCTTATTAAAATACATCCTTTTTTTTTTTGACAAGGGGTACTCAGCATTACGAAAATTATAGAAGGGGTACCCATACGTCAAAAATTTGGAAAACACTGCTCTAAGCAACAGGATATTCATTTACTAAAACTTAGATACAATAATTTTAGGCAAATCATACATTTATTTTTTTTAAATATATTTTATTGATATTTTACAGAGAGAAAGAGAGAGAGATAGAGAGCTAGAAACGTCGATGAGAGAGAAACATCGACCAGCTGCCTCTTGCATACCCCCTACTGGGGATGTGCCCGCAACCAATGTACATGCCCTTGACCGGAATCGAACCCGGGACCTTTTAGTCCGCAGACCGACGCTCTACCACTGAGCCAAACCAGTTTCGGCCAAATCATCCATTTAAAAAAATAGGCCAAATGGATATCTTTAAAGATCCAAAGTATCTTTTACCCAGATTATTTCTTAAAAACAAGATAAAACCTATAAAAACACATTGGGGTTTTGTTCACATAAAAAATAAAAATAAATAGATAGATAAAACTTAGGCTGGTGTGGCGTGGTTAGTTGGGTGTTGTCCCATGCACAGAGAGGTTGTTAGTTCAATTGCTGGTCAAGGCACATGCCTGAATTTTGGGCTCAATCCTTGGTGGGGGGCATGCAAGAGGCAGCCAATCAATGTTTCACTCTCTCATCAATGTTTCTCTCTCTCCCTCTTCCTCTCTCTCTCTCAAAATCAGTTTTAAAAATATTTTTAAAAATAAGATACTATCTTTTGACCATTTTCCATGGTTCACCAATGAAATCAATGCAGATAACCTTTTCTATGTGTTAAAAGAAAAAAAGGTAAACAATTCATTTCCTAAAAGTACATTTGCTTAGAATTTATTTTACTTTCTGAATTTACTTGGCCTTATAGATGAGTCAGCAGAGCAAACTAGGAGCTCAGTTCCTGTAGCCATAAACTCCATCACTCTTTTTAAAAGTCTCCAATCTTTGGAAGTATAAATATTTGTGTTGAAAAGCATTCACTGGGAAGATAAACGAGCAGCAAAATGATTAGTGTCCACTTAGTGATTAATAACCCTGGTTGGCTTGTTAACAATGAAAACCTGAGATGATGGCTTTGAAAGCTGTCGCCTGTCTTCACACCTGGGTAAAGGTCTCCTGACTTTGTTCCTCCCTGTCTGGGCCTGCCAACCGCAGGGCCCCGGACACGCCAAGTCCTTGCAGGCCTGTTTAGTCAGCTTTTGTGGAATCAGTCTCCTTGGAGCTGAGGTTCTCATCACAGTTTATCCTGGAATTCTACTGCAACCTTTAGGCCACAGCACCAGGCAGAGAAAAAGTACAATTATATCCTAAAGAGATTCTCCAGCCTCCTCCTGAGTTCTACTCCCTTCTAGGTCTGAGTAGGGCAGATGGGGTGCACAGGAAATGTACGGGCTGGGAACTCCCTTCACCCCCTGCGTCACACCTGTCTAAACCCCAGCCACCCCAACTCAGGCCAACCTTCTCCATGGAGCGTGCCCCCCTTCCCTTTTCTGTTTGAGAACAAAACATTTCCATCCACATCAAAGCCTAACCCCTCTGCCTCGCTTTCAAGACCCAGAAAACCTCACCTCACCCAATTATTAGCCGCTGCTCCTGGATTCCCTGAGCGGCCATGCAGGTGCTACAAAGGAGAAAGATCACAGCTCTGCCAATTAACAGCTGATGCATCTCAGAGTCCTGTCTTCCCAAGAGAAAGAGTTAAAGTGGAAATGGGTGTGCTCATATTTACTGGAGGGGAAGCATCCCTAAGACAGTAGTTAACATACGCACTTCATCACTGCTAATGAGCTCTTACCAAATATTCAAAATAAAATTAACGAACTTCATCTTATATACTGTATAACATGAAGTGTATATTGGTGGTGGGGGAGGAGTGGGGCTGAGTGGTGGTGTAGACAGCTAGTCATCGTTAAAACCTCAAGAATGACTTTGTTCTGCACCACAGGCATGTTCTTATCTTTCTGAAATTGGCCTGCTTGTCCCAGCTGCCCCCTTTTTATACTGTTCAGACAAATGGTGTTATTTCCTGCTCTTATTAGTGTGCCTGCCTACTAGCTGTGAGCCAGGAAACCAGAGAGGAAGCCTGTGAAATACGATTGTCAAAGGCGGGGATTGGACGGTGCCAGAGGGATGGTGGGTGGGGATGTCAGCAGCGGCTGCACAATGGAATCTCTGTGCCCAGACTAACGATATCAGAATCTCCAGGGCTGAGGCCTGGCATCACAAGAGTGTGGTGAAGGCCTAGTGAGAGGGGAGCCGAGGAGAGGGGACCAATGGGGGAAAAGGGGAAATCTGTAATACTTGCAACAATATTTAAAAACACACACACAACCTTCCAGGTGATCCCAAAGTGCCACCAAAGTGGAGAGGCACTCACAGCTCTGAACACTGGGTGTCACTATACATGGAACTGGCCAGCACTGCAAGGTGGTGGGATGGGGGAGGGGGTGGGCAGGAGAGCCAGGGCAACCTCCCGTGGGACAGAGAGAAGGTCTTGCTGTCTCTCCACTCCTCCCCCAGCCCAGATACAGATTCATCTTTGTGAAAAAAAATTTGATAGGCTTTGATCTATTAAATTTCCTGACTTTTTAAAAAATTCTGCCTTTATCAGAGGTATGTACATGCTTTTTTTTTTTTTTGGTCATTAGGATATAGTTGATAAATAATAGTATTTCTTAGTTCTGTTGAGAATTTCCACAGGGAATATTTAGTCTCAGTCCTCAGGTCATTTTCATTTTCATTTCAACAGATAGGTAATGAACCACTTATTAAAGGTCAAATACTGTACAAGGTTCTGAGGATATGATGGTGCATTGAGGGTCCCCAAGATGGCTCCCATGCTTGAATGTCTGCTATGGGAGTGGGCACAGCTAAGATTTACTATAGTGGTGTATGTAGTAAGGATACACAGCCAAATCATAAGAGAAAAAGACACCAGCGGAGTCTGGAGAAATCATGCACAAGCTTCCTTATGCCTTCTCCCTCCTGTGAGGGTCGCAGAGTGCACCCCAACAGCAACATGCATGTAGTGTTTCTGCCCAGGGCCCATTAGAGATTCCAGCCTGAGGTTTTCCCTGTGGCCTGTCACACTGGCACCCTCTGCCTAGCACGTTCCGAATACCCCGATCCCAGAAGGAAAGCAGGTGATCAGCATAAACCACATTGTTTGTATAAGCAGTTTAGACACAGTGGGCCACTCTGATCACATCAGTGTGAAGAGCTGTTTACCAACCAAGCTCTCAGGGCTGAGGGCCAACCTTCCAAGCAGGCAATGACAGCCCTCAGCCCCACTGCTAGCTCTTCTGCATGAATGGTAAGCTGAAACGGTCTGCCTTTCGGAAGCTCTGCTCTGTGTAACTGAGGAGAGGAACGAACTTTCATCCACTTTCATCATGAACTATCCCTGCAGACGTGAACACGTCTCTGTGACAGTCTCAGGGAGAGAGAGAGGGGCGGTGTGCCAGGAAGGCGGGCCCTGGCTGTGGATTCAGGGAGTCTCCCTAAGACTTCCAGGTGGTGAACCAGGGACGATGAGAGGTGAGGGAAGAGCAGGGCGTAGGGAACCAGGAGGGGCTTCATGAACAGCACATTCTAACAGCCATAACCCAGTCAGAGAAAGACAAGCATCACATGCTCTCACTCCTATGTGGAAGCTAATGAACAAAATAAACTGAATCTCAGAGGGAGGGCAGGAGAGGGTCAGTGGAAAGAGATCAACTTAAGAACTTGTATGCATATATGCACAACCCATCCGCACACTCAGTAGGGTATGAATGTCTGGGGCGAAGGGTGGGGGTGGGCTAGAAGTCAATGTGGGGGAAAAGGAGACTTATGTAATACTTTCAACAATAAACACACAAACAAACAAAAGGCAAGTGTGAGAACGGTCACAGCCCAGAGGAGCTGAAGGACACGTGAGGATTAAGTGTCATATGTCCTGAATGTGATGCTGGGAAAATGACACTGGATAAAAATGAAGGAAATCTGAATAAAGCACAGACTTTAGTTAATTTTAATGTATTAGTATTGGTTCATTAATGGTAACAAAAGTACCACACTAATGTAAAATGTTAATAATAGGGGAAACTGGTTACAGAGTATATGGGAACTCTGTGTTCCCAATTTTTCTGTGTAGCTAGAACTATTATAAAATAAAAAGGCTTAGCACTAACCAGTTTGGCTCAGTGGATAGAGCCTCAGCCTGGGGACTGAAAGGTCCCAGGTTTGATTCCGGTCAAGGGCATGTACCTTGGTTGTGGACACATTGACAGTAGGGGTGTGCAGGAGGCAGCTGATCTATGTTTCTCTCTCATTGATTTTTCTAACTCTCTATCCCTCTCCCTTCCTCTCTGTAAAAAAAAAAAAAAAATCAATAATACATATATATCTATGTCACAAGGGTAATATGCTAATTAGACCAGGAGATCTTCCAGATATCCTTAAAAGGGTAATGTGCTAATTAGACCAGGAGATCTTCCAGATATCCTTCCAGACAAAGCCATGGTGGTGGGCCAAGACAGAATGGTTAGGAGCTAGGAGGGGAGTGCAATTGGGGGTGAGCAGGCTGATAGGGGAGAGGGGGCAGTTGGGGGTGAGCAGGCTGGCAGGCAGAGTGGTTAAGGGCAATCAGGCAGGCAAGTGAGCAGTTAGGAGCAGCGGTCCCAGATTGCAAGAAGGATGTCTGACTGCCAGTTTAGGCCCGATCCCTTGGAGGGTCCCAGATTGGAGAGGGTACAGGCCAGGCTGAGGAACACCCCCCGCCCCCCACTTCACAAATTTTGTGCACTGGGCCACTAGTATATAAATAAAATAAATAAAAGGCTCATTACTTAAAATAAAAGTAAATAAAAGCCATGTAGCCAGAGTAGGCAGGGTGCAGTGAGGACCTAAAAAGTAGTGTGGCTATAACAGAGAGGAGGGCTGGAGCTCTGTGTGGCATGGCACAGAGATCATGGGGAGGAGGAGGCTTCAACCGACAGGTTTCTCAGGAAGCTGGGTGTGTGTGCGCATGTGCACAGCAATTCAGTTATTGTAAAGTTGAACAATTTGGTCACTATCTACTAGAAGGAAAAGAAAAACCAACAGCAAAGGCTACATAGTAACAAATGTGAAATCTTATTTCCTGCTCTCTTCCTTCAGTCCTGCTTTTTGTCTCACCTGAGTTTTATAGACAGGAACAGTACTTCTCAGGTATGGTGGTGAAATACCCCAGAGGACATAGGAACCAAGATGGCCACATAGGTAAACACCTAACTGCAGCCTCACTCAACAATTTCAAAAAACACAATTAAAATATAAAGTGGACATTATCCAGAACTACAGGAAAGTTGACTGACTTGGAAAATCTACAACTAGAAGGAAAGAGAAAACCAGAAGGAAAATCAGAGGAGCTGTAAAAGCCTAAGGTACGGAGACACGGTGCACACATGGGGAGAGGACAGAGCCAGAGAGGAGGGGGCATCTGAGTGTCTGGCTGGTGTTCCCTAGCGGGAAGGAGATAAAAGCTCTGGACTGTTGAACCCCAGTTCCGACTGCACTGAACCCCAGTTCTGGGCGAGACCCTGAGGACCCAGGCTCATACAGAGGGAATCTGGGCTGTAAGGTAGAAACTCAGGGGAGCGGTGAAAGGCAGAGTCCCAGAGGCACAGACATTGTGTGCAGAGGATGGACTGTTGAATGTGCCACTGGATTGCCCTAGGGGAAGGAGACGAAAGCTCCGGACTGCACTGAACTCCACTTCCAACCCCACTTCCAACTGCACTGAATCCCAATTCTGGGCTCATTGGGGGAGAGACTAGATTGTCTGGTAGCAGGTGAAACTCGAGGGCACTTTTCTCACAGAGGTGCTTGCAGCAAGTACCAAAGCAGCGAGTACTAAAGGACACTGAGGAACACTGAGACTCAGGAACCTCATAGGGCGAGGCTGACAGGAAGCCAAGGCTGTAGATTCCACCCTGAAACTCCGCCCCATCCAAGCTGAGTATAGAGGCTTTTGCAATTTTCCAAGTCTAGTCGAATAAGGCTGTCTCCTGACATAGATACAGCTGATCCTCACAGCCAAGTGGCCTGGAGTTCAGTTCCTCCCAGTGATACCAACAACAATCAAGAGTTAACTACAATAAGGATGCACACACAGTCCACAAAGGGGTGCACCAAGAGTGTCCACCTCAGGTAACTGAACCATATAGGGCACCTTAGCACACAAAGCCACCCTACCAACTTAGGGAAGCTGTGAAAATGCCAACACAAGGAAACAGATCACAAACGAAAGAAATGGAGGACAACAAGCAACTGGATATAGAGTTCAAAACCACAGTTATAAGGTTCTTCAAGAATTTCCTAGAAAAGGCTGATAAAATAAACGAGACCTTTGAGGATATGAAAAGAAATAAACTAGAAATAAAAAGGGATCAACTAGAAATAAAGAATACATTGTCTGAAATAAAAAATATTATACAGAGTTCTAAAAACAGAATGGAAGATCTTAAGAATCAAGTCAAAGATTTGGAACACAAAGAGCCAGAAGACACTCCTCTGCAGAAGCAAGAAGACAAGAGAATCCAGAAAGTTGAAGATAGTGTAAGAAGCCTCTGGGACAACTTCAAGCAAACCAACATCAGAATTATGGGGGTCCCAGAAGAAGAGAGAGAGCAAAATATGAAAACATATTAGAAGAAATGGTGACAGAAAACTTCCCCCACCTGGTGAAAGAATTAGATTTACAAGTCCAGGAAGTGCACAGAACCCCAAACAAAAGGAATCCAAAGAGGACCACACCAAGACACATCATGATTAAAATTCCAAGAGCAAAAGACAAAGAGAGAATATTAAAAGCAGTAAGAGAAAAGCACGTAGTTACCTATAAAGGAACACCCATACGATTGTCAGCTGATTTCTCAACAGAAACCATGCAGGCCAGACAGGAATGGCAAGAAATATTCAAGGTGATGAATAGCAAGAACCTACAGCCAAAAATACTCTACCCAGAAAAGCTATCATTTAGAATCAAAGGCCAGATAAAGAGATTCACAAATAAAAAAAGCTAAAGGTGTTCATCACTGCCAAACCAGAATTATATGAATTGCTGAAGGGGGTTCTTTAGGAAGAGAAAGAAAATAAATATAAAAATTATAAACAACAAATATGTAACTATCAACAAGTGAATCTAAAAACCAAGGGAATTAAAAAACAAGATGAACAATATTAACTGGTGAATACAATAGAATCAGAGGTATGGAAGGGGAGTGAACTGACGATTCTCAGGTAAAAGGGGAGTGGGGGGTGCAGGAAGAGACCGAACAGAAACTGTGCACCTATGGATGAGGACAATGGGGAGTGGGGAAAGGGCAGACGGTGGGGTGGGAACCTGGTGGAGGGGAGCATGGAGGAAAAAAAATGAGGAATATTTGTAATAATATGAACAATAAAGATTTATTTTATTTTTTTAAAAAAAGAAATACCTCAGAGCATTTGCAATGATCTCTAAGGCTCCTAGTAAATCTTCAAAGCAAAATTAATTAACTTAACCATCTATAGTCATGTCAAACACACACAATTTAAAGCAAAACACATCTTTTTGACCAGGAAGGGGAAGTCAAGGAATCAATAGCAAGGGTCTGGAACCTTTAAGTGTCTGAGGATAGAAGAATAATTATTTGATTACTGATAGTACTTGGTCAGCATCCACTTGAATACCAAGCACAGAACAGTAAAGCATAGATTCTTCCTCCAAGAAACTTACTAAATGAGATGTAAGACTTTTTAAAATTATAGTTTTGAGAAAAACTAATGACATAAATTAACTATTTTCCTGTATTAATAGTAGTACGTATTTATCATGGAAGAGTCCTAACATCAGAGAGAGGCAGGCAGAGGGCTGACAACGTTGATAAATGGAGCCTGCAGAAGATGCAGAACTGTCCCAGCAAACCTTCTCAAACTGGGGGAGCCTCACACATGTGGGAGATTGGTGCACCCCCCAGAGGTTTCCCAGAGGTAAGTCCTCCTGGAGGAGGGAGATAAGGGACAGCTATCACACTAGCAGCTCTCCTGCTTGAGATGTGGTCCTGAGAGGCTGACCAATTTGTTTACGGACTCACCACACACTGAGCAGGAAAACTCCAGTGTTGGCAGTTGCTGTGGGCCAAAATACACAGAGACCTGCAAGGGCAGTGTTTGGGACTGTGCCAGGTAAAGACACAAGCCAAACTTTAACTCCACATCTGTATATAGAACTATGTGTCAGGCTTTTGATTACCCAAATGGCCTGGATTTGAAACAGGTATTTCTGGGGAGCACTTACTCTTGAAAGCCTGCAATATATCCTGAATTCCACAAATGACTTCCTAGAATTGGGTTTTTGGAGAGAATTCACTTATCAACTACAGAAGCACAGAATGTTAAAAGTTCCTCCAGATTAAAAAATTCTATGTGTGAAAGGAGGTGTGTAAAAAAACCCCAAAACAACCACTGAGTACTTTCCAGAACCAGGTTCTACCACTTGATGGTGTTAGATAATCAGAAACAAAAATTATTTCCTGAAGAAGAGGCTTGGGATTACCTCTTGCACTTGTTTGGGATCACCGGTGTGGCTTCCACTCCATTCCTCTTGCATGTCAAGTGGATGAGCCAGCTCAAACCCCTGAACATTCCGGCACAAACCCCACTCCCCACTACCCGGTAATACATGTTCACTATGTGTCAGAACTCCCCACACTAAATTACTTTTTGGCATTTACTTCCAACTTTCCCCCATATCTTATGCCCTCACTCTAAAAAGTAATAATACACATACTGGATAAATCTTTTAGAAATGAAGCAATGTTTATAACTCCAGCAGATAATAAAATGCACATGTTCAGGTATTGTTATGAATTAGAAGCAGCCATTAAAAAAAATAAGGGTAGAAAATCAGTCCATCAAAGCTTTTAGCATTAGAATCTTACACTTACAATCACCATGTAATTGTGTAATCAAATGTAAATCACATGGTCACCACACATCCACCACCTGCCTGCCTAAGCCCAAGATAGAAGCAGAATAGGCCAAGGTGGTCAGGCATAAGAAATGACCTGCAGCCGAAACCGGTTTGGCTCAGTGGATAGAGCGTCGGCTTGCGGACTCAAGGGTCCTGGGTTCGATTCCGGTCAAGGGCATGTACCTTGGTTGCAGGCACATCCCCAGTAGGGGGTGTGCAGGAGGCAGCTGATCAATGTTTCTAACTCTCTATCCCTCTCTCTTCCTCTCTGTGAAAAACCAATAAAATATACTTAAAAAAAAAAAAAAAGAAATGACCTGCATTTCACAATGAGCCTTCTTCTCCTGATACTTTGAAGTCTGAAGCACTGTACTGTAACAATCCACACCTTTAGGGGACAGGTCTGGGCGGAGGGGCGATGTGGCTTAAATTTCTCAGATTACAGACAGGCTCACACTCTGGGAGTGACACTGCCCACCTCACCATTCAGTTGATCAAAGAAATAGAGCATGTGTGGGTATGTCTTTAATGTACATGTTTGGCACCTGGTGATTTTCTAGGAAGCCCAGAAGTAAAAGCTGTAGCCCTTTGAGAGAGTCTTAAATTACACCAGAAGCAGCCGAGTCTTGAGTAGATTTGCTGTCACTTGTTTCTTTTCTGTCTTTGTGCTGCCACCTATAGAGAAAAGGAAAACATGTTGTATCCCGAAGAAGGAGTCCCCTGAAGTCCCAAGCACCATCTACACCTCCTAGAACAGAAAACGGATGCTGGCTGTTTAGTCCTCTGAGAATCAGCTGTGCAGTTCTGCTCCTGAGAGAAGACCTCAGATGCGGGAAGGGTTTTGGTGGTGGCCAGCCTTGGCGACTTTCTAGGGCTCCTGGGAGTGGGTTGGTAAGAAGCATATTTTCTTTCCAATGTTTAAAGGAGGGAAATACAAAATAATGTTAAGGTTGCCCCAAACTTATGGAGCAAATACCATCATTTTAGAAAAATAAAATAAAAACAAAATACATGAAACACACAAAAACAAGATTCTAGCAAATAATTCATAAACCATTGTTCTCTTTCCCTTATGTTTTCTTTTAAAAAAGTGGATCCTTTTTTAAAATTTTTAAATAACAGAAAGCCTTATGGAGACTTCCAATGTATAGAAAATATAAGCATAGGCTTGCTGAAGTAGTAGTCCCTAATATCCTCTGAAGGATGCCACCGAACGAGGTTAATCACTACAAGTTGGTTTCTCGCCGAGTACAAAATCAAGCATACTTTATTCTGAGGCTAAAAGTTACCAGGAAAAAAAGTTGATGGAAATCAGGTTTCTACGCCATAGCGTAGATAAGATGTGACAGAGGTTAGACCTTTCTGACCACCCACACCCCCAGGGCTGTGTCCGCTTCCCGGCCCAGCCTTTCCCGTGGCCCCAGGACTCCCCAGCATGTCCATCCATCTGCTCTCTACAACAGGAACTTCCTGAAGGCAAGTATACTGCTTGCTGTGTTGACAGCTACGTTCCTAGTGCCTAGAACATTTGGCACATAGCAGGCATTCTCACAGCAACTAATGTATCTAAGCTTATTCTTTGACTTCTTTTTTCTTTGGAAAGAACTAATAACATAACTTTAATTTTCACATATTCTGATTAAAACAAGGGCAAGATAACAATTCATTTAGTGTCTGTGAAGAAGCTGACTCCTCTGTAAATCACGTTTGTTTTTTTTCCCCTTCTCAAACAGGCTGGATGAATGTGAGGCCATCAAAATACACGTATTAAAGAAAGCACAGTAAATGCAAAGAAGCTGACAGCTGAGTTAAATATTTGACATGTGAAAGCACCAGCTAAGCAGAAGCTTTCCTGAAATCCAGGCTCACCACTGCTGAGGATAAATTGGCCTGCAGAATTCATTATGAATAGAGCAAGAAGGTGAAGCAGAAGAAATCTGAGTTTTCTTTCTTAAAATAAAATTCACAATTAAATCAGACTACTGAAGAGTAAAAGACCACAGAGCCATGTAATCAACGGCCTGGGTAAGAATCTTGAGGAGGCAAAAAGGAAAGGGGCCTGGGCCTGAGGGGGATGGGCAGCACAGCACTGCCACTGCCAGTGTGTGCGACCTCACTTTGACCTCTCTAAAACAGAAAACCCCTTTGTGGTCACCTTAGCGGGTTGTTGTGAAGATTAATGTAGCTGCTGATGTGGGACAGCGGCAAACACTGTAAAGGACTCTTAAATGTAAGGTAGGAAACCTAGGTGTAAGCCTAAGGGCCCCGAGGACTATATAAATCTCTGTATAAAAAGTGTATAAAAATCAAAACCCTTTTTACGAAGATGGCGCCGAAAGCAAACAAGGAAGCCCCTGCCCCTCCCAAAGCCGAAGCCAAAGCAAAGGCTTTGAAAGCAAAGAAAGCAGTGATGAAAGGCGTCCACAGCCACACACAAAAAAAGAAGATCCGCACATCACCCACCTTCCGACGGCCCAAGACACTGCGGCTCCGGAGGCAGCCTAAATATCCTCGGAAGAGCGCACCTAGGAGAAACAAGCTTGACCACTATGCCATCATCAAGTTCCCCCTGACCACCGAGTCCGCCATGAAGAAGAGAGAAGACAACGATACACTGGTGTTCACTGTGGATGTCAGGGCCAACAAGCACCAGACCAAACAGGCTGTGAAGAAGCTCTGTGACATTGATGTGGCCACGGTCAACACCCTGATCAGGCCTGATGGCGAGAAGAAGGCATATGTTCGACTGGCTCCTGACTATGATGCTTTGGATGTTGCCAACAAAATTGGAATCATCTAAACTGAGTCCAGCTGCCTAATTCTAAATATAAAAATTTTACACTGTAAAAAAAACAAAAAGTGTATAAATCTAATAATTTCCCCCCATTATTCAGACAAGGTCAAAACCTGTAGGCATCTTCCAAGGACACCAAGGAAATAGCCCTGCAGTCTGCCTTCCTAGACAGGGAGCTCTCTGCCTCCATGGAGAGGCTCCATGCAGCTCACTCTGGAAACTAACACATTTTTTATTAATTCTGGAGAAAGAGCTGTTTGGGAGAAAATAGGTGATACATGGTGGCTAGTCAAGCAAGATCCACTTTAAAAACAGAGAAAGTCAACCCTCACCTACATGGAGAGGCTCTCTTTCAAATCTGGTGAGGGGTGGTTTCCCAGGATGTAGTCCAAGTTAGAGAGAAGGGGAATTTGGTGCAGAGTCTGGGAGTCTGAGGTCTTGAATTTAATTTCTGGCTCAGTTCTTTAGTAGCTGTGTGACTTCAGGCAAACAAGCTGACTTTACATTTTCAACTGAAATAATTCAACTGTAAAATAAACCAAGTGTGTCATATGGTTTCTGGAAGTATTAAACACATAAGGTCATGTGGAAAATGCTTGAAAATTGCAAAGCATTTTGTCAGTCTTTATTACTTTCAATAATTGTGCTCTTTGCATTTCTTTCCACTGCAAAGTAATATAATCTATGGGAAATAAAGAAAAGAAATACATACCCTGAAAAACACAACAGCGGGTATGGGCATGTTGGTGTATTTCCTTCCAGAGAAACATGAGATAACTCATCTAGAGTTAGAGGGGGACCTGGTACACAGTAAGCACCGATGGATACTAACTCTAAAAGCATTTCCTCACAGGTACAAAGGAGGTGGTGCTCCCCCAAGTAGCGACTTGGGGAAGGACATAAACAACTCAATGGTCAGGTCTCATCTCACACAGATCACTGCTGGCCAGCAATGCTGGTGACTTGCTCCTGGGAATCACAGAATTAAGGTGGACCTGGGGCTACTACCAGGTATAATCCAACTTATTTAAATTGGCCTTTATTTTTTTACAGAGAGGAAGGGAAAGGAGAGGGATAGTTAGAAACATCAATCAGTTGCCTCCTGCACACCTCCTACTGGGAGGTGCCTGTAACCAAGGTACATGCCCTTGGCCGGAATCGAACCCAGGACCTTTCAGTCCTCAAGACAACGCTCTCTCTACTCACTGAGCCAAATCAGTCAGGGCTAAAATGGCCTTTTTAAACTGGTTACTTCTTTTTTTCTCCCCTTCCTTCCTCCCCCCAATTCATGTTAATCCTCACGGGAGGATTTTTTTTTAGAGATTGATTTTAGAGAAAGAGGGAGAGAAACATAAATGTTAGAAACATAGATTGGCTGCTTCACACACAAACCCTGACTGGGAATTGAACCCACAATACAGGTATGTGCTCTGACTGGAAATCAAACCCAAAACTTTTTTATGTATAGGGCATACGGTATAGACAGCATTGTACATTTAGTATGTAAACAGGTATATTTTAGTTTCTCATTCCAAACTGCCTTTGTGCTTTGCTAAGGCCCCAAGTAAGAGAAATATGATCCCCGGAATGGACTACAGCACACTAAGAATAGACCCTGATCAACAAAACATAATTCCACTTAACATCCACGTTAAACCTGGTGAAGGAGCATGTCCTTGGGAGTGTGGAAGTATAAATCTTTGAATATGAAAGAGCCTGAGCCAAAGTACAAGGAAAATTTAAATTGAAGATAAGCCAGACTGAAAAAAGAAAGAATGTTGGTAATCTGAAATTAATTTCAGAAATATATACTGTTTGATGAAAAGGATGGGGACTCCTGGGTGTACAATAGTTTTATAATGTGTAGATAGTTTTTGAAGCTTTCCCCAAACTCAGCACATTAATAAAAAACATATATCATGTAAGAGAAGCAAAGGGCTGAAGGATTTGAATAAGCTCAAGAATCCTATGTTTGGTATGATAAAGTCTAAAAAGGCTCTAGTTTGAAATTCCTTAAAGAGTTTGAAAACATAGATATACACTGAGTGGCCAGATTATTATGATCTCTGAACACATGAATTTGTGAATGGGTGGGGTCTGGCCAGCCTGGCCAGGGGAGGAGACATGGGTGGTTGGCCAGCCTGACTGCTGGCTGAACTCCTGGTCAAGAAGACAATTTGAATATTAGCCTTTCATTATATAGGATATGCACTGAGTGGCCAGATTATTATGTGTTCAGAGATCATAATAATCTGGCCATTCAGTGTATATATGCCTGTGTATATGTGCATATATATATATATATATATATATATATATATATATATATATACACACACACTAGAGGCCCAGTGCATGATTAAATCATGCATGTGTATAGTCCCCTAGGCCTAGCCTGCCATCAGGGTCATGGCCGCTGCCCCACAATGCCTTGCATGATCCATGGATGCTGCCTGCACCCTGCGACACTATGCCAACACTGCTGGAGCCCTGGGGAGAGGTAAAGGGGTTGGGGGAGGACCAGTGACGGGTCATTTGGTCATTATGGTGTTATGGCCATGGGCCTTTTATAATATAGATGTTTGTGCATATAAATGTTGGGTGTCACTATCATGACTTTATGGCACACTGCCCTACAACTATAGCTGTTTTGAGAATTAAAAGTTATTATATGTAAAGTACTCATAATAGTGCCAAACACATAAATGCTAATTAGTGTCAGTATTATTGTGGACATTATGAAATCATCACATGAAAAATGGGAAATTAGCATAGTTTCAAAGTATCTAAAAAAACTGAGGGGCATTTTACCAAATAACTGACCTGTCTTTTCAAAATGCCAAGGTCACTGAAAGACAAAAAAAGATTAAGAGACTCTGAGATATTAAAAAAAAAGAGAAGCTATGACAAATAAATGCAATATAGGTTAATGGATTAAATTATGCAACAGAAAAAACATTAGTATAAAAACAAGCAAAACTCAAATGAGGTGGTTAGTTAATGAATAGTATTGTATTATAAATTTCCTGTCTTTGGTAGTTGTACTATGCTTATGTAAGGTGTTAATGTTAGAGGAAGCTAGATAAAGGGTATGTGTAAATTCTATGTTGTTTTTGCAACTTTTCTTTAAGTCTGAAAATATTTCAAAATAAAAAAATAGAAATAGGCCCAGAAATGAGAGAGATGATGAAACTACCAAGTAAGGACATTGAAGCAGCTATTATAGTTATAATGAAGTATTTAAAAGAAAATGAATATAATGAGTAAAGAGATTGAAAGACTAAAAAAAGAACCAATGGGGGAGATCCAAGATGGGGCCGATGGGGCAGCAGGCTGCAAGATAGTGAATGAAAGGAGAGTGCCTGGATATGCAGGGAGTGTCTGCATTTGAGCTTGAGGGACAGTTCTATTCCACAGGACTGTTGAGGACTGGCAGAAAGGCTCTCCTGTCTGGGCAGCCTCTACTACTGCTGCAATTTTTCCTGGAGCAACCATATCTGCTGCAGAGACATGCCATCTTTAAGGGGATAGTGGCTGTGATTGGAAGCCCATCCTTACCTTTAACTGGGGAGACCTTGGATACCTCCTGGAACCCTACAAACACAATACCCAGGGGTCAGCTGCCTCAGCTGCGAACCCATGAATACTCCAGCTTCCCTGGCTGTGGGCACATAAAAAGTGTCCAAGGGGAGACAAAATGGTGGCCAAATAGGAAGATGAGTCCAGTGCCTTCTCAGGAACAGATAGAAGAAACAGCAGAATCAAGTAACATCCGCATGGAATTGTTGAATTAAACACCCAGGAATGGACTGTAGCACATTAAAAATACATCATCTGTGGGAAGAAAGGTCAGAGATCTCCTGGAGAGAGGTGGGACTGAGGTTCTGGGCTGGAGGCAGAGACACACACAGCCGGGACTAGAGTCTCAGAGGGAGACTGTGCTGCACCAAGTCCGTGTCCCTTGAGGACGGTGTAGCTCTTGACTGTAGAAGGGGTCCACAGGGCTGCTGGCAGCTGGGGACTCTAGATCTAAGCCCACAGCCATGGGAGGCTATGTTCAGAAAGGCAGCCTGAAGTTCTGCACCGGCCATGCAGTGCTGGGATAGGGGGAGGGTAGATGTGCAACAGCATGGTTGTTCTGTCTTTATAGTTTCCTTGCTTTTACTCACTAAACCCAGTACATAGGATCTTTCAATTACAAACACCAAGACTGCAGGGGAAAGTTGTTTCTATGGAAACTGGGGATCAGAATAAGGAGAGACGAGCAGGAAACCAGCTTTGGGTCAATCCATCCCTCCAACTCAGTATTAAGTTCAGCAGGGAAACAATCTAAAAACTAGGTTGAGGGGTCATTTGATCCAGGAAATATAAAAACACTGCCACCCAGGGGTTGTGTTAGAAATTGAAGCTTATGTAAATACAACAGAAGGCAGACAAAGAAACAAAGTAAGCAGAGAGATACTACCTGCTTGAAAACAAGGTTGTGGTTTATGGCACAGAGGTGCGGTGGATCGCAAGGAACTTTAACACTGTGCAGACTACCTGACAGGAAACAGATGTGTCACACAGAACAGTAGAGAGTGGTCTTAAACCAGCCCCCAGAGGTTGCTGAAGCTTTCACTTATTTATTTTTTATCTTTTACTTAAGAAACTAATTTTTTTCTCAATTGATTTTACTTTATTATATTTTTAATTTTAATTATTACTATTATTTTACTTTTTAAAGTTTTATTTTATTTTTGATTTAGTGTTCTACATTCTATTTTCCTTTTTCTTTTCTTTTAGCATTATTTTACTCTATCTCAATTTTTTTCATGTCAACACTCTCCCCCCGCCCTTTTTTTGTCCTGTTTCTCTTATCCAGTTCCTGTTTTAGTTTTTCTCTATCCTTTCTTTTTACTCTCTGTTAAAAATTGATCTTACTCATATATATAATTTCTTATCTCCAGCTCCAAGTCCATGCACACATCTCTCTTCTTTCTTCTCTAGCCAAAATATATTTTTAATTTTTCATTTTATTTTCCTTGTTTTTTCTTTCTGTCTTCTTGTTGTTTGTTTGTGTTTTTCTGATTTTATTTTGCTTCTGTTTTTTCTATCCTTACTTGCTCTCTTCTAGTAATAGATTAATTAAGTTCAATCGCCAACTCAGGCCTATCTACTCTCTATAAATTTGCATATATATATATATATATATATATATATAATTTTTCTTTTTTTATTTTCTTTTTTCTTTTTCTTCTTATACACACATTCTCTTTCTACCTCCTCAATACTGAATTGTGGCCATTTCCCCATTCATTCAATTTCTTGACCTTACCTTATGAAAATAAGCTCCGCTTCTTCAGATTCATTTGGATGTTTGTTGATTCAGTGTATGTTGTTTGCTATTTTGGATTAGTTGTTGTTTGTTGCTTATGATTGTCCTTCTCTGGGTATTTGTTGTTTGCGTTTTTTGGATTAGTTGGTTTTTTCTACCCATATACATATATTTTTTCCACCTTCTTTTTTATTCTCTTTCTTTTCTCACTACATTTTTTCCTTTTCTCAATATCATTTTTGCACTCCTTTCTATGCCCTAATTCTCTTTCCTCTGGTGTTCACCTTTGTTTGGGTTTACTGGTATCGTGAATACATTTGTGTTTGGTTCCCTGTGTATTGTGTCTTGTCGTGTTGTATTTTGTGCCTTTAAGTCAACACAGGATATATATATGCGTTGTACCACACAGAAGTAGAAATATATAATCCAGACACCCTGAGAGGAGCAAACATGGGGAGACAAAGAAACAGCCCATATAGGAAAGAAAAGGAGGAATCACCAGAAAAAGAAGTGAAATGGAAGCAAGCAATATATCAGAGAAGGAATTCAGAGCAATGGTCATTAAGGACGCTGAAAAGGATAGAAGACAAATTCAATAATATGCATAGGAACCAAGAGGAAAAGAAGAACCAAAAAGAAATGAAGGATGACATAGCTGCAATTAAGAACACAATAGAGAACATTAACAGTAGACTAGAAGAAGAAGACTGCATCAGTAAGCTAGAAGACAAGGTAGAAAAAAATTCCCAAGCAGAGCAGAAATTGGGAGGGTGGGGGGGAGAAACAATTAAAAAAACAGGAGAGCCTAAGGGAACTTTGGGACAACATGAAATGAAACAACAGCCACATTATAGGGGTAACAGAAGGAGAGGAAACTGAGTAAGGAATAGAAAACCTATCTGAGGAAATAATGACAGAAAACAACTCTGATATTTGGAAGAAAAAGTCAAACAAGTCCAAGAAGCTCACAGAGTCCCCAAAAAGATGAACGAACAAACAAAAAAGCTGAGACCAAGACACATCATAATTAAGTTGGCAAATATCAACGACAAAACAAGAATCTTAAAGGCTGCCAGAGACAAAAAGTTAACTACAAGGGAACACCCATCAGACTATCGACTGATTTCTCAACAGAAACACATTAGGCCAAAAGGGAATGGAATGAAATATATAAAGTCATGCAAAGCAAGGGTCTGAATCCAAGAATACTCTACCCAGAAAGGCTATCAATCAAAATTGAGGGTGAAATCAGAATCTTCACAGACAAAAAAGGACTAAGGGAGTTTATTACTACAAAACCAGCAATGCAAGAAATATAAAAGAGTCTTCTGTAAAAAAAAAAAAAAGAAAAGAAAAGAAAGAAAGAAAGAAAAGAAAAGAAATAGGAAGCAAAGAAGGAACACAAGCATGATGGGAAAAAAAATGGAGATAAACAAGTACCTATCAACAATAACCTTAAATGTAAATGGTTTAAATTCCCCAATCAAAAGACATGGGGTAGCTGAGTGGAGAGGAAAACATGGCCAATATATTTTCTGTCTACAGGAAACACAACTCAGAACAAAGGACTCACACAGACTGATGGTAAAGAGATGGAAAAAGGTTTTTCAGGCAAATAGAAAGGAAAAAATAGCTGGGGTAGCAATATTTGTATCTGACAAATTAGACCTCAAAATGATAGCCATAACAAGCCATAAGTAAGGCCACTTCATAATACTAAAGGAAGCAATTCAACAAGATATAACTCTGGTAAACATGCATGCACCCAATATAGGTGCAACCAAATACATAAAAACAAAGAAAAAACCACACACACACACACACACACACACACACACACACACACACACACTTCTGGAAGATGTAAAGGGAAAGATAGACTGCATTATAGTCGTAGTAGGGGACTTTAATACCCCACTAACACCAGGGGGGGAAATACTATTAACATAAAATAACCAGAGAGAGTTCAAGCTTAAATGACTCACTAGATCAGATGTAATTAATTGACATCTTTAGAATATTCCACCCCAAAATCACAGAATAAACATTTTTCTCAAGTGCACACAGGTAATTTTCAAAGATAGACCACATATTGGGACACAATCAAATTCTCTTCAAATTCAAGGTAGAAATCATATTAAGGATATTCTCAGATCACAATGGCATAAAAATTAAAAATCAACTACAATAAAAAAAATTGAGAAAAAACCCTGGAGGCTAAATAGCATGCTATTAAGTAATGATTGGGGGTAATAAAGAGATCAAAGAAGAAATAAAAAGCATCATGACAACAAATGACAATGAAAATACAACTATCCAAAATCTATGGGACATAGTGAAAGCAGTCTTGAGAGGTAAGGTCAAAGCTCTACAGGCCTACCTCAAAAAACAAGAAAAAATGGCAATAAAATTATCTAACCTTACAACTCAAAGAGTTAGAAAGAGAACCCAGAGTAAGCAGAAGGAAAGGGCTGAAATAAAAAACAGTGAAACAAACACACACACACACACACACACACACACACACACACACACTCACACACACAAAATCAACAAAACCAAGAATTGGTTCTTTGAAAGGGTAAATAAGATTGATGAACATCTAGCCAGGCTCACCAAGAAGCAAAGAGAGAGGACCCAAATGAACATAATCAGAAATGAAAGAGGAAAAATAACAACAGACCCCACAGAAATATAAAGGATTATGAAAAATATATGAACACTATTCCAAAAAAATGGACAAGTAGACAAAATGGATATATTCTTAGAAATATACAAGTCCCAAAACTTCAATCAGGAAGAATAAAAAAACCTGAATAGGCCAATAACTACTGAAGAAATTGAAGCAATTGATCAAAAATCTTCCAGCAAACAAAAGCCCTAGTCTGGAGGGTTTAACAGGGGAGTTCTACCAAGCATTCAAAGAACTAACACCCTATCCTCCTCAGACTATTCCAAAAACTTCAAGAGGAAGAAACATTTTCATGCTCTTTCTATGAAGCCAGCATTACCCTAATTCCAAAACCAGATAAAGACATGACAAAAAAAGAACTACAGGCCAATATCCTTTATGAACATAGATGCTAAAATGCTCAACAAAATTCTAGCAAATCAGATTCAATATTACAGTAGAAAAATCATATACCATGACTTAGTTGGATTTATTCTGGGGATGCAAGGATAGTACAATATCTGAAAATCAATAAATGTGATACATCACATAAACAAATTGAGTGACATAAATCACATAATCTTAATTGGTGCAGAAAAAGCATTTGACAAAATCCAATACCCTTTCTTAATAAAAACTCTCAGCAAAATGGGAATAGAGAGATTATACCTCAACATAATAAAAGCCTTATAGATAAACCAACAACCAATATCATACTCAATGGGCAAAAACTAAACTCATTTCCCCTAAGATAGGGAACAAGTTAGGGATACCTACTTTCACCACTCCTGTTCGATATAGTACTGGATGTGCTAGCCAAAGCAATCAATCAGACAAGGTGAAGAAATAAAAGGCATCCAAATTGGAAAAGAAGTAAAACTGTCTTTATTCACAGATGACATGAAAAAACCCAAAAGATTCCATTCTAACTCACTAATTCAGTCCTCTTATTTTTCTAGTCTACTGTTGAACCCTTGCATTTTTTATTGCAGCTATTATCACTTTTGATTTCTTCCTGGTTTTTGCATAGGCTGATTTTCTCGTCCACCCAGTTTATGAACTGTACAACCATTACTCTGAATTCTTTTTCAATCATGTTGCATGCCTCAGTTTCACTTATTTCCTTTATTGGTGATTCCTCTTTTTCTTTCCTCTGAGGATTGTTTCATTGTCTCCCCTTTCTAACAATTACCAGGAGGCCCAATCACTGAGTTTTAGTGGCCTGGGCCGTGTGCTGTGGGAGCTTCACACCATCAGTGTCACTGAAGTGCTCTGACACCCAGATGTGTCGCTGCTCTTGGTCTGTGGGAGTTCCACTTGCCCAGGATCAGAGTCAGTATGCACTCAGTGCGGCATTGTGCATACATCTAGAATCAGGGACTCAGCCTGCACCATGCTGAAAAAGAGACCTCTCTGTTGTGTGCCAAAAATCAGAGTCCCCCAGCATGCATCAGGAGTCAGTGTCCCCGTGTCCATGCCAAGAATCGAGTATTTGAGTCTCTTGGTGCGGCATCACGCTGAGAATCAATCAGGGACCCAGTGCTGGGGTAATGAGAAACAGAGTCAAGTCACTTGTGCTCGTGCTGCCTTTCATGTGGACAATGAGGGTCCCCAGTCTGCTTGGGGGACTGGGTGCACAGCCACCCTCAGCTGGGGAGAGAGACTTCCAAGTGCCCTCACACAGAATCAAAATTAGGTGGCACAAATGCCCTGAGTGTGCCTGGGGTCTGGTCACGGGAGTGCTCACTGCAGGAAACAAACTCTGTGTCTGTGCACCCAGGCTCAAACCCAGTGCAGCCTCCCTGAGTGGGTGTGGGGGTCTGTTTGTGGGAGTGTGATCTGTGGGAAACAAGCTCCCATGTGTGCACGCCCAGGCTCAAATTCAGCCTCCCTGTGTGGGCAGGAGGCCTGCCTCCATGAAGAGGGTGGTGCTACAGCGTGCCAGCTGGGATGGGGGTGGGCTCTGGACTCAAAGAAATCCACAGTCAGTTGCCTGGAGTCGTGGTATCCTTGGGTCTGCAGTTGTGGTCGAAGGTGTTTTACCCGAGTGGCTATAGGGTCCCATTTGCATCTGAGACGAGGTTGGGTGGTGGCAAGGCTAGGTTCCTAGTCTCAAGCAGTTCTGTTCTTCAAGATCGTGTGGTTTTGTGCAGGTGGTGTCCTCCTTGGGCTGTTTGCGGTGGCAGTGGGGTTTTGCCATCCAAGACTGCCCAGTTTGGCAGCTCCCTGGGAGACCCGCAGGATCTGACTCTCTCTCTCTCCACACACTCCTCTGTTGCTCCCTCACTCTCTCACACACTCTCCTTCCCTACCTTCTTGCCGGTCACCATCCTACATTTTTCTATTTTCTACAAAGAACATGTTTTCATCATAAAACAGAAAATGCCATTAAACAAAGCCAAAAACTAAAGGCTTTTAAAAAGTAGTTTTTCAGATAGCTTTGCTATCTGATTCCTCTCGGTATATTGAAAACCATATTGCTATAGCTACCATTTGGCAAAGTTGCATAAAATAACAGGCACACACTCAGATATTGTCACATGTCAGTTTATTTAGAAATTGAGATGCTAGAGGTTGACTGTAGTCACTTGATTACTTTTCAGTATGTCAAAGAAGACTCCAAATCCCACAGCCATTTAGTTACACAATTACTTTCCCATATTTGTTCAGGAACATAAAATTCAAATACAAAGAAATGTTCAAGTGAATCTAAAAACTGCTCTTTTTTTATTTCAAAGGATGGTGATTTAGGGTCAGGAAGTACAGTGACACGGAGGAAGGACAAAAGTGGAACATGTAACAGACAAAACATTTTTGATGGATTTCATTTTCAGTTTCAAATCTTTTCAACTTTTTTTTTTATTTTTTGCACCAAAAAAGGAATCAATACTTTTCATTCCAGACTTGTCAACTTTAGCCAACGCCTTTTGAGCTGCAGTCATTTTGCTATTTTTCTGTTCATAAAAATAAGAGAAAAATTGTTTCAAATGCAACATTTATAAATCACACATGCAAATCAAACTTCACCATGCATGGCTCAAGATTCATTAAGGGAGGTAAGTAAGCATTTGCTAGCATGCTTCATATAAGGGAGTGATGATTTTAAAAAGTTCTGAATTCAATTCAGAATTCAAGCCTAAGAGATAAAGTATTTTAAAAAAGGCAGGAGATAAACTGCCGCCTTTCCTGAAGTGGAATGTCAACCAACGGTTTATAGGGAATAATTCTGGAGGGTGCATTACGTGCAATAACACAAACAACGGAACTGGCTGACACAGGCAGCAATTGTCAGGGAAGGAATTACAGCCTTGTATTACTACATGATGAATAATTCACACCAATTTACCATCTGATTTTATTCAGAGGCTCTGGGAAACCAACAACATACATGGTGATAGAAGGAGACTGGATTTGGGGTGAAGGAGACATTAACCAATGTCACCCCAATAAATTAGTAAAAAATAAATTTAAGAAAATGTTACCATATTCAAAAGATAACAAGCTAGCTGGCCTATTTTCCCCTTTAACAACAAAATACTTTCCAAAAAAGCTGATTCCAAACATCTCTTCTTTGTAAATTGCTCTTTCTTCCTGGTCACTGTTTTTTTGTTTAGTTTTGTTTTCTTTTTGTGACATGTCCTAGCAGAAGGTAAATAGCAGCCGATTTTATTTTGATGCACTACAATTTGTTCAATAGAAGCATAAATAACAGGAATCAGCAAAGGAGAAAAAATAAGCTGCCTCTCTGGGAGCTGTGAGACAACATTATTGCCAAAGTATCTTTTAGGACACAATACATGATCCTTGAAATTTTGCTTCTTACATTCTGTCACTTATAATTTAGTAGGGTTAGTGACAGTCTCTGAGATAAGTCATCCCTTGCATTTAACTGACATCCTGTTATCTCACTGGTGCTGTGCCCTAGAGCAGCAGTCAACAACCTTGGGACCTCATGGACACCCACCAGTTGGCCACTGCTGCCCTAGGAGATACAATGGGCAGTTAAAAGTGTGGGGCAGAGCCGAACCGGTTTGGCTCAGTGGTAGAGCGTCGGTCCGCGGACTGAAGGGTCCCGGGTTCGATTCCGGTCGGGGGCATGTACATTGGTTGCGGGCACATCCCCGGTAGGGCGTGTGCAAGAGGCAGCTGGTCAATGTTTCTCTCTCATCGACGTTTCTAGCTCTCTATCTCTCTCCCTTCCTCTCTGTAAAATATCAATAAAATATATTAAAAAAAAAAAAAGTGTGGGGCAGAAATATTTCTCACAGGGAATCTCAAAAATACCCCTGCTTACAGAAACCATGGAGGTCACCAGGTATTTAGCCATATCTCAAATTGGATTATTCCCTGATATCACATGCTTAGATAAATTATATATACAGAATAAAATTTGTTTAAAAACTTTATATTATAAGGGGAGAAAATATGAAAATCTAAGTGGAAGTTAACTTCATTTGGGGATAGGCAAGGTCTTTCTAAGCATAAAAATAATGAGAAAAACCATAAAGAAATTTCTATATTCAATCCTGAGAAAAACTTAAAACTATTTAAAAATAAAAAGGCTGGACACAAATTTGAAAATTCTTGTATCCTCCTTATATGTCATGAAAAGTATGAATAGAACAGGCTCAATTTAGAACAGGATCTTACAAATCAACAAGAAAAACATTACTATCCTAATATAAAAACAAGTCTAAATGCAAATGGCCAATAAGCATTTGAAAAATATAACTAACTTTATAGTTATATAAATGTAGCCTAACTACACAGGCCAACATTTTCAGAAATAAAAATAATACTCAGTGTTGTCAAGAATGGAAGATGAATACTCATCAGGAATAATGGTTAGGAGTACAAATTTCTACTACATTTTTGGAAAGCAGTTTATTTATATCTAATTCGACCAGGTTGACCAGACATCTTCCGGTCATCTGGTCCTCCTTCCGGACAAAGCCATGGTGGCAGGGGCTGAGGCACAGGTGGTTAAGGGCAATCAGGCTGGCAGGGGAGCAGTTAGGTGTGATCAGGCCAGCAGGGGAGGGCAGTTAGGGGTAAACAGGCCAGTAGGGGAGGGGAGTTAGGGGTGATCAGCTGGCAGGGGAGGGTGGTTAGGGGCAATCAGGAAGGCAAGCAGAGGCAGTTAGGGACGACCAGGCAGGCAGGCAGAGGGGTTAAGGATGATCAGGCAGGCAGGCAGAGTGGTTAGGGGTGATCAGGCAGGCAGGCAGGTGAGTGGTTAAGAGCCAGTGGTCCCAGATTGCAAGAGGGATGTCCTGCAGGATCAGGCCTAACCTGACAGGCCGGACATCCCCCAAGGTGTCCGGGATTGGAGAGGGTGCAGGCCGGGCTGAGGGACCCTGCCCTCCATGCACAAATTTCATGTACCAGGTTGCTAGTATCTCAATAATTATGGAAGGAGCTCATGTTTTCTAAATTATTACTCTTCTTTCTAAATTGTCTAATGAAATAATCAGATGCAGACTATAAACAGAATGTGTATCACTTCATAAAAACAAAAAATAAAGAAATTAACTATGCGTTCAAAAATAGAAGAATAAATGAATAATCTATTTCATATGGTAAAATAACACAAGTGAATTTGATGGAAAATTAATAAATTTTCAAAGCATGCTTAATAACATGTAAACATTCTCACAATATAGTGATAAATGAAAAGGCATAACCCAAAATTATATATCAGTGCCAACTTAAAAACATGATATAAGTTTATAATGAATGTTTAAGATAAAACTTAGTTAGAAATGTTATAAAAATATTTGCCTAGGTGATTATTAAATGGTGGAGTTATTACCAATTTTTGTCATCATAATTTCTGGGAAGCTTCTGGACAGTAGAGTTGAAAAAACATTATCTATGGCAGCTCCCTCCCTCTGCTCCACCCTATCCCTCTGAATACATGCAAAAATTAGGCACATTTTTGCTAAGTACATTGTGCCTTTCTTAAGATTCCTAAAGGCTTATTTGCTGGATTTTCATTGTCATTCATAATTTTGAATTGATGGTTAAGTCAAAAAAATAAATTTAAGTTACAAGTTAATAATTCTTCATGGTTAAGATTGTAAAATCAGTCCTAACTGGTTTGGCTCAGTGGACAGAGCATCAGCCTGCAGAGGGAAGGGTCGCAGGTTCGATTCTGAACAAGGGCATGTACCTTGGTTGAGGGCACATCCCCAGTAGGGGGGGTGCAGGAAGCAACTGATCGATGTTTCTCTCTCATCGATGTTCCTAACTCTCTATCCCTCTCCCTCTCTGTAAAATATTGATAAAATATTTTAAAGGAAAAGAAAAAAGATTGTAAAATCAGCCCTAGCCAGTTTGGCTTAGTAGATAGAACGTTGACCTGTGAACTGAAAGGTCTTGGGTTTGATTCCAGTCAATGGCATGTATGTTGGTTCTGGTCAGGGCATGTGCCTGAGGCAACCAATCAATGTGCCTCTCTCACATGATGTTTCTTTCTGTCTCTCCCCATCCCTTTCACTCTCTAAAAAAAATCAATGGAAGATATCCTCGGGTGAGGATTAACAAAAAACAGAAGAACTGTAAAATCACAATAGCATGCAATTGCTCTCAGATGCCTCCATGCAGCATCACTCACTGAGTCTGAGTGTATGCCACTATGTCTGGACACACATACCTTTTCAGTCTTCATATCTTTGGTATTAAACTTAGTGTAATCTTCTTTTGCTTCTACAGGCTCATCTGACAACTTTACCTTCTGCAAATGTCAGAGCAGTGAAATGGTGTAAAATGCCACCTTGACACATCAATCAATTTAAAAAGAACCAATGTGCAATTTGGACCCACACTAAGGCAAAATTAAGCAGCTGACCCTGCAAATGGCTTTTTTCTTTTACAAGCTCCTTTACATTTTGCTGATTATCTGGAGAACTAAGCCACATAGCCCTTCTGAGGAACAGTCTTGGTAATGGGGGATATAAGTAGGAAAGTCCTAGCCCCAATCTCTAGGGGTATTAATTACATATTTTACATGCACTAGGGACAGAGGCTGCTGACCCCCAGGAAAGGTTAAGGGGGTGAATGCAGGCAAAGACAAGAATTTCCTTTAGGGTGGTCAGCCAGAATCTACACTTCATTCACCTCCTGGGCTGGTGTAATGTCCACTTAGAAACAGCACTTATTATCATATTTATATAGTTTCATGTTGTTACCTCCTTTCAATTCAATAATCTCATTTTATCATGTAAGAATAAGTTCACAAAGCAAGCAGCCAGAGGAAGAAAAAAGCACAGAGATGTTAAACAAAATTTAAGGCCACCGAGCAAAGGACATAGGGTGAGATCTCAATTTCTGTGCAAGTGCTCTTCTCATTAGGCACAATGCAACTAAGTTGACCTTTACTTTGTGTTTTCCCCTTTCACATGAGCATTTTGCACCAATGGGCGTGAGAATCCTGTCAAGAGCCAAACTTAGCTTAATATTCACATTATAGAGGAATCATGCCACATTTATTATGTAAAGGCCACATAGCAGGGCTGATAAGTCTTCAGCCTAGAGTATTGAGTATACAGAGATCCCAACTCAGAATTTTACAGATCTTCAGGTATAGGGGGGATAAATGGTGAAGAAAATAAAAATAATAAAGAAAAGAAAATAATTTTGTAGAACTTCAAGCTCTTTGTGGACACCAGCTTGACAAGACCCACGCTTGGAAATACATATTAGTTCCCAGCTTCACTCCTCACACCCCAGCTGTTGCTAAACACAGAACAGTATCAGGGGATAAAACAACATCCTTGAAATTCTTCACTGGAACTAACAGAGGGGCATGTGTGAATATGTTACATTGTGGGGAAAACCTTCTTTTGACCACACAGTAACCTCTAGCAAATGAATCTTCAAAAGAAAAAGAGTAGTTTATCATGTATGAACTATGTACCAGCAAAGTGAATGTAAGTGATCGAGCAATATGCTTAAGAATACATGTTTCTACTAAAATTAAGACGAGTCTAGGTGATGCACATTTTTAGGAGGAAAGTATCTTCACCTGGGAGAGTAGAATGCATAGGTGATGATGAAGGCTATAATAGTTTCACAATGAAAAAAACTTAAGATTCTGAGGATGTTTGCTTTTCTCCTTTGGCAAAATGTTCTAATATGGATGATGTCATAAACATAAGGGGTTATTTGCTTCTCACTGATAAGTCAAATAAAAATGGCAAGAGATTTAGATGACATGTTTCCTTATAAACATTAAATATATAAAAAGATGGCTGTTTAGGTGCTTTATCAGCTCACTATCATATAAGACACCACTTGTAAGTACTTAAAAAAAGAAAATGATGGTGGTAGTTTCTGCACACAGCTAGGTTTCATGTTATTCCCAGCACATTGTGGAATATATTGAAAAACCAAGCAAACCCATAATTGTTGTATTGACTTATTTTTGTTGTTGTTGTTATTTAAAAGACTGGAGTTGAGTAGTTGCAAGAGATCATTTGCTCCACGAAACCTAAAATACTAACTGGCCTCTAGATTTGGGGGACTGTTTCAGAAGGAAAAAAAGTGACTTAGAAAGATGAATACACATTGGTGACAAAGGGTCTGACTAAATGGGTACAGCTATGGAAAGAAAAGAGCAAAGGGCCGAGGACCACCAGAATTAAGGCTAGGATGGATTAGTCTTACTATTCTTACAAATGATTTGCAAGAAGAAACAGAAACATCTCCAAATGCACTGATTGCCTTAGGCTATGCTAGATGACTGTTAATTCAAAATACGGGAGAGGATGAGGGCTGGAAGCTGAGTTTCAACAGAGGTACACGTATGATAGGAAGAAAGTAATGCAAAACTGGCTCCATGCTATTGATTACAACACAGATAGAAAGACACCTATGAGCCATTAGAATGTATTTTCTGAAAACAATATACTAAATTACTGTAAAAAAACAAAACAAAAAACAAAACAATCAAATCCTGCACAGAAAAACTAGCAGAAGACATTGTCCTATACTTGTTTAAAATGTGGTACTTCAGCCAAAACCGGTTTGGCTCAGTGGATAGAATGTCGGCCGGCAAACTGAAAGGTCCCAGGTTCGATTCCGGTGAAGGGCATGTATCTTTGTTGCAAGCACAACCCTAGATGGGGGGTGGGGGGGTAGGGGGTGGGGGGGGTGTGTGTGCAGAAGGCAGCTGATTGATGTTTCTCTCTCATCGATGTTTCTAACTCTCTATCCCTCTCTCTTCTTCTCTGTAAAAATCAATAAAACATATATTAATAAACAAACAAACAAATAAGTAAATGAATGAATGAATAAATAAATAAAATGTGGTACTTCACCCAGTGCAGTCTACACTGTATACACTGGAGCCCCAGGAAGACACAATAGAGAGGAGGAGACCTCAAAAAGCAGCTAAAATAATTCAGGAGGCCAGGCTGAAATTTAAGAGAAGCAGGATGCCAAGACCTAAATCAGTGCTTTGCAAACTACTGTCCACGGGCCAAATCCAGCCGGCCACCTGCTTTCATTAATGAAGTTTTCCTGGAACACAGCGCGCTGGTTCACTCATGAATTGTATGTGGCTGTCTTTGCACTTTTAACAGCAGAGTTGAGTAGTTGCGACAGAGATCACCTGCTTCATGAAACCAGAAATAAAAACTGAGCCTTGCCAAAACCAGTTTAGCTCAGTGGTAGAGCGTCGTTCTGCGGACTGAAGGGTCCTGGGTTCGATTCCGGTCAAGGGCATGTACACTGGTTGCAGGCACATCCCCGGTCGTGGGTGTGCGGGAGGCGACTGGTCGATGTTTCTCTCTCATCGACGTTTCTAGCTCTCTATCTCTCTCCCTCTCTAAAATATCAATAAAATATATTTAAAAAATAAAAATAAAAAAAATGAAAACTGAGCCTTTACAGGATAAGCTTGCTGACCTCTCGCCAAAACCATAAATGAAGAAATCACAAACAACTTACATTTTGGAAATTAAAACAAGAAAGCAGAAAACTGGATCTAAGAAGAGTAAACTTATGAAACATATCACCCTAGACAGAATCAAAGGCTAAAAGCTTCAAGAATAGGTTGAGAGCCATTCATAAATAATATCTTAGTTACCAAGGAAGATGGATATTTCCGGGAAAGATATATTCTTAGTTTTGGAGAGAGAGAAATAAGAAAGACACCAACATATCAGTCCTCTCAGTTAGACAATGATGTCTCCGTCCCCCAGCGCCGTTTTCAGAGACAATGGACCACTGGACTGAAAGAAGTATGATTTGATTTCTGCCCAGTGCTATTTCCCCATAAAGTGAAAGATAAATCTCCTTTGATAATCAGCTGAAATGGCCCACAAATCCCACTGATGTACTGTAAATTTTCCATCCTTTCTAAAAATCAAGGTATTAAATGTCTTTAGAGCTACCAACACCTCCAAACAGGACATGATACAAAAAAGTCCTGAAAATGTTGGCCACCTTGAAGGCAGGGAAAAAGGAAAGTTGTTCAACATCCACAATATGTCCACTTTACATTCTAAGGCATTTGATATTTTGCTGGCAGGAGAATGGCCCCACTGACAGACTGGCACGTGTGTCTATTGCCCTGTCTCGGAGGTCAGGCTGGACTGGATGCCACAATGTGCCACCCAGTGTGGTGTGCGACTGACTTCTCTACTCTTCATTCCAGAGAAACACAGCTGCAGCCCATAGCACAGAGGAGCTAGGGGTAGCAGTTTGAGAACATCTGAAAAAGGAAAAGGCTTTCCACTAACAGATAAATATTATATATAAAATAGAGGCCTGGTGCACAAAATTTGTGCATGAAGGGGAGGTACCCTCAGCCCAGGTTGCATCCTCTCAAATCTGGGACCCCTCAGGAGATGTCCAACTGCCATAATCCTGTTTCCTAATAGCTCAACTGCCTGCCTACCTGGTCGCCCCTAACTGCTCCCCTCTCCCCCACCAACCTGATCACCCCTCAATGCCTCTGTGTGCTGGCCAGATCACCCCTAATTGCCCTCCCCTCCCCCCCAGCTGTGGGCCAGGTCAACCCCAATTGCCCCCTCCTTGCCAGTCTGGTTGCTCCTAACTGCCCCACCCACCACCAGCCTGGTTGCCCCCAACTACACCTCTCTGCCAGCCTGGTTGCCTCCAACTGCACACCCCCTGCTAACCTGGTCTCTCTTAAATGCCCCCTCTGCCCTCACCAGCCTGGTCGACCCTTATGGGCCCCTGAAGGCCTGGTCATCCCATGCAGCCTGCTTGTTCAGTCATTTGATCGTTCCTCGGGCTGGCCCTGGGCAGCTGGGTGCCAACATCTGAGGCTTGCCTGTGCCTTGGGCTGGCCCTGAGTGGCTGGGGGGCTGAGAGGATGGGGGACTCCAGAGGCAGGTGTGCATAGCGGTTGGACCCGCCTGAGGGTGGACCCAGCTGTGCCACGCACCTGCTGCCCAGGCAGGGCAGAGGGGACTGGGGCTGCCATCTTATGGCTGTGGGTGCCACCATCTTTGAGGGTGTGGTAGTCAATTAGTATATTCCCTCCTTATTGGCTGTGGGCACCACCATCTTTGAGGGTGGGGCAGTCAATTAGCATATTCCCTTCTTATTGGCTGTGGGCTCTGCCATCTTTGCAACTGTGTGAGGGTCAATTAGCATATTACCTCTTTATTAGATAGGATATCCTATCCAATAAAAGAATAATACGCAAATTAACCATCACTCCTCTCAAGTCATGCCCACCAGCCACACCCACAAGCCAATCAGCTTGAGTATGCAAATTAACCCAAACCAAGATGGCTGCAGCCACAGAGAGCAGTTCAGAGGCTTGAGTTTCAATAGAGGAAGCCAAGCTTTCCACACACCCTGGCTAACCTAGGCCTCCACTCAAGGGTAGAAAAGTCCAATTATAGAAGAAAATCCCAAGAAAACTGGTGGCAACCACAGAGCTGGAGAGAACAGGCTAGGGTTGCCCCCGGCAACAGAGGAAGCCAAGCTTTCCACACACCCTGGCTGGCAAAGGCCTCCACTCAAGGCTACAACGTTTCAATTATAGAAGATACATAAAACCAAATAGAAATGGGGGCAGCCACAGAGTTACAAAGTTTCAATTGTAGAAGGTAAATAAAATCCAAATACTAGGGCCTCGGCTAGAGTCACCAGGGTTATGTGGCTGGCCTGCTAACCACCACAGGCCCCTCGCCCAGGCCACCCCAAAACCCAAGGAAACCCCCACCCTGACCCAGGACACCCTTCAAGGCAAACCAGCTGGCCCCCACCCATGCACCAGATCTCTATCCTAATAAAAGAGTAATATGCAGATTGACCTTCACTCCAACACACAATAGCTGCTCCCATGTGGTCAAAGATCCTGCCCCCATGTGGACACAAGATGGCCACAAGATGGCCAGCAGGGGAGGGCAGTTGGGAGGGACCAGTTCTTCAAGGGAGGGCAAATGGAGGTTATCAACCTTGTAGGGGAGGGCAGGCCGGCAGAGGAGGGCAGTTGGGGGCAAACAGGCTGGCAGGGGAGCAGTTAGACATCAATCAGGCTGGCAGGGGAGTGGTTAGGGGTGATCAGGCTGGCAGGCAGAAGCGGTTAGGGGCAATCAGGAAGGCAGGCAGGCGAGCAGTTGGGAGCCAGTAGTTCTGGATTGTGAGAGGAATGTCCAACTGCCCGTTTAGACCCGAGGTAGGCTGTTCCCCTGACAGCCTTTTTGCCCCTAACTGCCCTCCCCTGAAGGCCTGGTTCCCCCCAACTACTCTCCCCTGCAGGCCTGGGTCCCCCCCAACTGTCCTTCCCTGAAGGCCTGATTGCACCCTCCCTTGCAGGCCTGGTCCCTCCTAACTGCCCTTCCCTGCTGGCCATTTTATGGTGGCCATCTTGTGTCCACATTTGGAGCAGTCATCTTTGACCACATGGGGGCAGCCATCTTATGTGTTGGAGTGGTGGTCAATATGCATATTACTCTTTTATTAGATAGGATAGAGGCCTGGTGCATGGGTGGAGACCAGTTGGTTTGCCCTGAAGGGTGTCCTGGATCAGGGTGAGGGTTCCCTTGGGGCATGGGGTGGCTGGGTGAGGGGCCTGTGGTGGTTTGCAGGCCAGCCACAGTGGGATCGGATCTAACATCCCCTGAGGAGTCCCAGATTAGAGAGGGTGCATGCTGGGCTGAGGGATACCCCCACCCCATGCACAAATTTCATGCACCAGGCCTCTAGTCTACTATATTTTTACATAGGTATCTGGTTAACCAACTCTTGAGTTTTGACAGTACATTATTATTCAGGTAAAGTCTACAAAAATAAAATAAAAAATGATGGCGAGCCCAGTACAATCTTTATTCCACATAACATCACTTCACGCAAGATGGATTTAGAATGCTTTAAAATACTAGGTGTACTAATTAATAATGCAGATTTTTTTCAATAGATGGAGTTACACATATGTTGATATATATATGCGATTTGATATGTATGCCATTTTGTTATATTGGAAGCAAGTTTCAAAATTTCATATGTCAAATTCGCTGAAGGTGTCAACATTATAGATATTTTTATGATTAAAAATGTCAAATTTTGTGCCAAAGAAAAGAGTATTTTCAGGAAGTTTTAATTTA
This sequence comes from Vespertilio murinus, assembly GCA_963924515.1. Lineage (NCBI taxonomy): Eukaryota > Metazoa > Chordata > Mammalia > Chiroptera > Vespertilionidae > Vespertilio > Vespertilio murinus. The sequence goes on along the minus strand of OZ004707.1, from coordinate 82,494,939 downwards.
TTACTTTATTTTGAAGAAAACTCCTGCTGAAAGTTATCATGTACTTTGCAAAGCTTATGGTGAACATGCTCCATCTCAATATATTTATGAATGCTGGTTTAAATGCTTTAAAAGTGATGATTTCGATGTGAAAGACAAAGAATGTCCAGGTCAACCGAAAAAGTTTGAATGCCAGCAATTACAAGCATTATTGGATAAAGATGTGTCTGTAAACAATTTCCAATTGTAAACAGTGAGAAAATTTAAAAAGAAGAAAAATGGGTCCCACATCAACTGAATGAAAGACAAATAGAAAACCAAAAAGTTATCAGTAAAATGTTGCTTCAACGGCATGGCATCGCATTGTGAGTGGTGATGAAAAGTGGATTTATTTTGAGAATCCCAAATGCACAAAATCATGGGTTGATCCAGGTCAACCATGAGCACTGACTGCAAGGCCAAATTGCTTTGGAAAGAAGACAATGCTCTGCATTTGGTGGGATCGGGAAGATGTGGTGTATTATGAGCTTCTAAAACCAGGTGAAACCGATCGCTACCAACAACAAATAATCAATTTGAACCATGCTCAGATCATGAAATGACCAGAATGTGCCAGAAGACACGGCAAAGTAATTCTGCTTCATGATGATGCACCACCACACACTTCAAAACCAGTTAAAGACACTTAAAAGATCTTGCCTAGGAAGTATTAACCCACCCGCTGTATTCACCTGACCTTGCTCCTTCAGATTACCACTTGTTCTGATCGATGGCACACGCACTTTCTGAGCAGTACTTCAAAACGTACGAAAAAGTGGAAAATTGGGTCTCTGAATGTTTGCCTCAAAACAAAACAAAAGTTCTATTGGGACGGGATCTACAAATTACCTGAAAGATGGGGAAATGTGTAGCTAGAGATGGACATTACTTTGAATAAAGCACTTTTGATATTTCTCTTGAAATTATGATATTTTCTTTGATTACAAATTCTGCATTATTAAACAGTAAACCTGGTAAACTACAGCAAACTAAATGTATGTGATAAAAGTATAATATTTTTCCAGGCTCTCCAAGATACCTTAGTCATAGCTTCTTACCTTTGATGGAGGTTTTGGCAACGAAGCTGAATATTCTGGAAGCCTACAGAGTGAAAAATAAGATTTCTAGTCTTGGTTTTTCATAGAGAAACAAATAGAAAAGCTGGGCCTATTTAAGATTCAGTGAGTCTTCTTTCTTGTGACAGCTTCACCTCTACACACTTTAATGTACAATCATTAAAGTGCAAAGAATGAAATTTATCTAAATGAATAAATCTTTGTCCTAGCTGGTTTGGCCCAGTGAATAGAGCATTGGCTTGCAGACTGGAAGGTCCTGGGTTCGATTCCAGTCAAGGGCAAGTATCACGGTTGAAGGCTCCTCCCTGGCCCAGGACCTGGTCAAGGCACATATGGGAGGCAATCAATGTGTTTCTCTCACATTGATATTTTTCTCTGTCTTTCCCTCTCTCCTCCACTCTATCTAAAAACAAATGGAAAAACATCCTTGGGTGAGGATTAAAAAATAATAAAAAATAAATAAATAAATAATAAATTACAAAATTTAAATCAATCAATAAATCTTAATTTCACAAATTCCTTGTATTGGAATTGTCTGAACTAAAAAATAAAATTAGAACTCACTTGATGAAATCAAATTGCTTTTCTTTAGCCTACATAAATTTGCATTTTGGCATTATAGTATTTCTTCATAAATAATAAATCTAGCACATATTTAAAAGTTAAAATTATATTTACCGTTGACAAAAAGCCACACAAAATTTACCTTTTTCCACCAGAGAGAAGTTTAATTGACATATCTTTCTCCCTAAATCTTTAACTTAAACTTAAAATTTTTAGTTGAAAGAAAGGAATGTGAAATATAATTTAGTATATAAATACATAATAAGGTATATAATTTAGTATCTAAAATATAATAAGGTATCTAACTAGATAAGGAGCGACTAAGTAATCTAGGGAAATATTAAACAGAAGGATATGGTTATCAATTTAAAGCAGGCTTTCAACACATTTTAACCACCACAAAGAACAACTTCTGCTAGTTGTTTTTTAAAGTACGACCTATGCAATTTGCTAAAAACAGCAAATATATTTATTAGAAAGTCATTTTATCTTCATGTATGGGAGGAATACATAATTAATTATAGGAATGAGAAAGTACATTAACTCATCACACACATGAAATCTGAAAAACAGTTACCTAAACCTAGGAAAAAAAAACATTTTTTTAAAGGTAAAGTCTTATATTATAAAGGAACATAAATGAAGTAATTCTTAAACCCTTCTGTGCTTAAAAACACAAGACTCTACCTTTTCCTTTTCTGGATTCCAAGTGCTAGGTGTAATAAAGTTACTCAGTAAACATCTTATTTTTTAGTTCAGACAATTCCAATTTCAACATCTAATGAAAATGATATAAATCTTTAATGTAACTTTCAAAAATATTCTATACACCACATATTTTCTTTGCCACTTTTATTTCTATTAAAATGATCAAAAGAACCAAATTTATTAAGTCTAAGGGGGGATAAAACTGTAACATAGTTCACTGTTTAAAATCACACCAACCCATAATTCCAATCCTAGCACAAGTTCTCCCAATTAGTATCTACTAAATCAATTCATTTTAATCAAGGAATGTCCATTAAAAATCAACTTCAAACCTTAGAGTTTATGACATAATTCTAGAATAATCTCTTATCAAAAAAACAGTGATATGATAAACTATAAGGAAATATTTCTGGAACACCAAGAAGTGAAAAGGTACTTCTTAATTATGATTGAAGATGAACAATACTCACTTTAAATATTTAGATAGTTCATCACTTAATTCTTTAGTGATATAATCAGATATCAGGCCATGGGCATAACGAATATAGTCCTCTGAAAGAAACAAAAGAGTTAAAAAAAATTATAGTAATAATTATGAAAGATTTAAAGTCAAATTGACCAGAGTTCAAATTCTCACTTTATCTGGCCTTAAAAATTCAAGTTTCTCACCTGTTTCCTCATGTGTAAAATTGGATGCTAATGTATATCTGTCAGAGTAGTGAGGTGATATGATGGATGAAGATGTAAGATATCCAAGATATGATCATGTAATGTAAGTACAACACAGCAATGCCCACTAAATGACAGATAAAACCCAAATTCTGAGTTGTTTTCTTAATTGAGGCCCTTGAATACAAATAAAGTTAAAAAATCAGCTATAACAATTTGAAATATTGTTAGCCCTTTGAAAAAGACTAATTGTTTCTCTAGGTCTGTTTCAAAATAGAATATAATTATTGAACAGTAATGAGTATGCTCATCTAACTAATAAGCTTTATAAGAGTCCTAAACATTTTATTATACAAGAGGCCTGCCTGGTGCACGAAATTTGTGCACAGAGGGTGAGGGGGGGGGTATGTGTGCGTCCCTAAGCCCAGCCTGCACCCTCCCCAATCTGAGACCCCTCGAGGGATGTCTGACTGCCCATCTAGTCAGATATCCCTCTTACAATCCAGGACTGCTGGCTCCCAACCGCTCACCTGCCTGCCTGCCTGATTGCCCCTAACTGCCTTCCCCTATATGCCTGGTCCCTCCCAACTGCCCTCCCCTGATGACCATCTTGTAGCAGCCATCTTTAACCACATGGGGGTGACCATCTTGTATGTTAGGAGTAATGGCCAATTTGCACATTATCTCTTTATTATACACTGAGTGGTCAGATTATTATGATCTCTGAACGCATAACAATCTGGCCACTCAGAGTGTGTGTGTGTGTGTGTGTGTGTGTGTGTGTGTGTGTGTGTGTTCGTACATATCTATCTATCTATCTATCTATGAGGCTCAATGCATGAATTTGTGCATGGGTGGGGTCTGGCCAGCCTTGCCAGGGGGAACAGACATGGGCATTTCGCCAGCTTGCCTACTGGTCAAAGTCCTGGTCGAGGGGACAATTTGCATATTTGTCTTTTATTATATAGGATATACGCTGAGTAGCCAGATTATTATGAGTTCAGAGATCATAATAATCTGGCCACTCAGTGTAAAGAATATTCTTCCAAACTAATAAAATACAAAACAAACAAACAAAAAAACCTAACCTCAGCAGAGTGTATAATTATTCATTTTAAAGTGTTTGGATCCTTGGTACTGAGTATTAATTAAATGAAGTTATACAAGACAATAAAATCTGTTTTAAAACCTTGTTCCTTAATTCAGTATTTTATACAAAGGATAATCAAATTTAATCATAAGATGGAATAATCACATCAAGGATATAAACTTTCAATATCCCAGGTTTGTTGCTAAGACATTTATTAGCTTCTTTTTTTCTTTTTCTTTTACCTTCAAGTGAAGGTAACAATTTGCCTCAGTATTTGTTAGAAAGTGTCTGCTTCTAGGATCACCTGATCTCAAAAAGTCTTCAGTACGAGATTTTTACTGCTAATGCAAAAAATGGAACACTTCTCAAAATGTGCTCATGGTTCTGAGCTAGCAATTATCCAATGAGTCATGAATGGACAAAACAATTTTAAGAATGTCATCATATCCTTTGTTTGCTTCTTTTGGTAGCATATCAAGCTAAAGATCTTAAAAAGGAACTAGCATAAAGAGTGGCTGGGACACTAAATTGCAATATATTCTTATATTTACTGGTAGAGATTAGTAAAAACACTGGACTTGGAGCAGACAACCTGGCCTCCTAGCAAGGATGGTGACCTGGAATAGTTGTCCACTTCTGAGACTACAAATTCTCATTATGTATTTATTTATTTTTTAAAATCTTTATTGTTGAAAGTATTACATATGTTCCCTTTCTCTCCCATTGACCCCTCCACCAAACCCACCCCAGGCTCTCACCACCCCACTGCCTGCATCCATGGGTTATGCATATATGTATAAAAGGTCTTCAGGTGATTACCTCCTACCCACCCATCCTCCCTGCCTTCTCTCTGAGATTCCATATTCATGCTTCCATCTCTCTAGATCCACTCAGTTCATCAGTTTATTTTGTTAGATTCCATATATAAATAAAATCATGTGATACTTCCCTTTCTCTGACTTATTTCACTTAGCATGATGTTCTCCAGGTCCCTCCATGCAGTCTTAAAGGGTAAGCAATTCTTTTTTTACTGTTACATAGTACTCCATATTACAATTGTACCACAGTTTTTTATCTAATCATCTACTGATGAGCATTGGGCTGTTTCCAGATCTTAGCTATTTAAATTGTGCTGCTATGAACATACAGGTGCACACATTCTTTGTGATTGGTGTTTCTGATTTCTTAGGATATATTCCTAGAAGTGGGATCACTTGATCAAATGGCAGTTCCATATTTAAGTTTTTGAGGAAACTCTATACAGCTTTTCATAAGGGCTGCACCAGTCTACATTCCCACCAGCAGTATACTAGGATTTCCTTTTCTCCACATCTTGCCAACACTTGTTTTTTGTTGATTTGTTGATGGTAGTCATTCTGACAGGTGTGAGATGATACCTCATTGTAATTTTAATTTGCATCTCACTGATGATCTGTGAACTTTGAACCTTTTTTCATGCTATTGGCCATCTGTACATCCCCTTTGGAAAAATGTCTATTTAGGTTTTTGCCCATTTTTTAATTGAATTGTTTGACTTACTCTGTTAAGTTGCATGTCTTTCTTATATATTTTGGATATTAACCCTTTATCAGACGTATCATTGCCAAATACATTCTCCCATACAGTGAGCTCCCTTTTCATTTTGTTGATTGCTGGAAGCCAATTCCAACATGTCAGCAGCGCGGAATCATCTGGGATGGCTGAGGGCATTTCCCCCAAACCTGAATAGGATAATTGCTTGCTGCCAGACAGCTCAGGGCATTTAAAATTAACACATCATTATTGTTCAGATTATTAGTTATTCCTCTCCCCCTTCATAGTTCCCCTCCACCCTCTTCCCTTACCTCCCCCACACTGTCCTCATCCATAGGCATACGATTTTTGTCCCATCTCTTTCCAACCCCGCCCCCACACTTTCCCCCAAGAGTTGTCATTCCACTCCCTTTCCATGCCCCTGATTCTATTATATTCACCAGTTTATTCTGTTCATCAGATTTTTTATTCACTTCATTTTTAGATTCACTTGTTGATAGATATGTAATTATTGTTCATAATTTTTAACTTTACCTTTTTCTTTTTCTTCCTCTTCTTAAAGAATACCTTTCAGCATTTCATATAATATTGGTTTGGTGTTGATGAACTCCTTTAGCTTTCTTTTTTTTCTATTTGTGAAGCTCTTTATCTGGCATTCGATTCTGAATGATAGCTTTGCTGAGTAGAGTATTTTTGGCTGTAGGTTCTTGCTATTCATAACCTTGAATATTTCCTGCCACTCCCATCTGACCTGCATAGTTTCTGTTGAGAAGTCAGCTGACAATCGTATGGGTGCTCCCTTGTAGGTAATTAGCTGTTTTTCTCTTGCTGCTTTTAATATTCTCTCTTTTTCTTATGGTCTTGGCATTTTAATTACGATGTGTCTTGGCATGGTCCTCTTTGGCTTCCTTTTGTTTGGAGTTCTATGAGCTTCCTGGACTTGTAAGTATATTTATTTCACCAGGTGGAGGAAGTTTTTAGTCATTATCTCTTCAAATAGATTTTCAGTATCTTGCTCTCTCTCTTCTTCTGGTACCCCCATAATTCTAATGTTGGTACGCTGAAGTTGTCCCAGAGGCTTCTTACACTATCTTCAAATTTTGGGATTCATTTTGCTTTTTGCTTTTCCAGTTGAGTGATTTTTGCTTTTTTGTATTTCAAATATCTGACTTGATTCTTGCGTCCCTCTGGTTTGCTGTTGGGTCTCTGTATACTTTTTATTTCAGTCAGTGTATGTTTAATTTCTAGTTGGTCCTTTTCCATATCCTCCAGGGTCTCTCTCATATCCTGGAGGGTTTTACTAAATTTATCGGCCTTTAAATTCTTGAAAAACCTTAAAACCACGGTTTTTAACTTTATCTCCAGTTGTTTGTTTTCCTCTAATTCTTTCATGTGTGATCTATTTTTTTGTCTCTGCATTTTCACTGATTCTCTGAGTTGGTAGTTGCTTTGTGTGCTAGGCGTCCTATATGAGCCAGTGGCTTGGCCTCCCCAGTTACCTGAGGTGGACACTCTTGGTACACCCCTTTGTGGACTGTGTGTACAGCCTCGTTGTAGTTAAGTCTTGATTGTTGTTGGTATCAGTGGGAGGAGTTGACCTCCAGGCCAATTGGCTGTGAGGATCAACTGTATCTACACTGGGAGACAGCCTTATTTGACTAGACTTGCAAAATTGCAAAAGCTTCTGTGCTTAGCTTGGCTGGAGCGGAGTTTCAGGGTGGGGCCGACAGCCTTGGCTTCACGTCAGCCCAGCCCTATGAGGTTCCTGGGTCTCAGTGTCCCTTGGTACTTCCTGCAAGCATCTCTGAGAGAAAGGCACCCTCGAGTTTTGCCCGCTGCCAGACAGTCTTGTCTCTCCCCCAATTAATCTGGATTCTCAAATTCTCGACTGGAACTGGGGCTCAGCACAGTCAGGAGCTTTTGTCTCCTTCCCACTAGGGCCATCCAGCGGCTCAGTCCACAGCCCGTCCTCTGCGCACATTCACGTGTGCACCTCCAGAGTTCTGCCTTTAGCCGCTCCCCTGAGTTTCCGCCTTAGAGCCCAGATTCCCCCAGTATGAGCCTGGGTCCCCAGGGTCTCGCCCGGAACTGGGGTTCAGTACAGTCAGAACTGGGGTTCAGTGCAGTTCAGAGCTTTTATCTCCTTCCCACTAGAGAACGCCAGCCAGGCACTCAGCTGCCCTTCCTCTCCACCTCCGTCCTCTCCACACGAGCGTGCCCATGTCTCCGTACCTTAGGCTTTTACAGCTCCTCTGATTTTCCTTGTGGTTTTCTCTTTCCTTCTAGTTGTTGAATTTCCAGTCAGCCAGCTTTCCTGTGGTTCTGGATGATGTCCATTTTGTCTTTTAGATGTATTTTTGAAATTGTTGTGTGAGGCTGCAGTTTAAGTGTTTTCCTATTAATTATTTGCATTTCTTATGGTTGTAGGGGCCTCATATACAGTATATGAATACATATTGTGTCAAATTTATGCATTTCAGTTCTCTGTTATATGCTTTGAAACTTTATTTGGTATTTTTTCATATCACTTAATATTGTTATTTATTTATTTATTTTAAAACAATTTCTAGGTGATATCTTCATTAGTACTTCAACTGTCCTTTTGTTCTTTTATTTTTCTCTTTCCTGGACATGTTCTCTGGAAGCTTGTTTAGATCAAGTTTATGGCCTTTTAGGCTTCCTACACCACATGAAGAGGAGTTCACTTTTTGAATAAAAATTATATGTCACAAGGGGGCATCAGGATTTTAGAGATGCTTAGGTGGGGCATGGCCAATAAAAGTTTGGGAACCACTGCCCTAGGAGGTGTATTCATAAACATATTGCTACAAGAGATGTCTGATATTTTTGCTGCCTATGGTTTCTTCTAGGATTTTTATGGTTTCCTGACTTACATTTAGGTATTTTATCCATTTTGAGTTTATTATTGTATATGGTGCAAGTTGGTGGTCTAGTTTCTTTTTTCTTTTTTTGCTTTTACCTAATTTTCCCAACACCATTTATTGAAGAGACTGTCTTTCCTCCATTGTATACTCTTATCTCCTTTGTCAAATACTAATTGAGCATGATGGCCTGGGTTGATTTCTGGGATCTCTGTTCTGATCCATTTATCGATATGCCTATTCTCGTGCCAGTACCAAGCAGTTTTGATTATGGTGGCTGGGTAGTATAACTTGATATCTGGTATTGTGATTCCTCCAACTCTGTTCTTCTTTCTCAAAACTGGTATAGCTATAGGGATCTCTTTTGGTTACATATAACTTTTTGAAGTATTTGTTCCAGATCTGTGAAATATGCCATTAGTATTTTAATAGGGATTGAATTGAATCTATAGATTGCCTTTGGTAGTATGGACATTTTAATGATGTTGATTCTACCAATCCAATGAACACAGTATATTACTCAACTTGTTCATATCTTCTTTTATCTCTTTCTCTATGTCCTGTAGTTTTCCGAGTACAATTCTTTTACCTTCTTGGTTAAGTTTATTCTTGAGTATCTTAATTTTTTTTGTGGCAATAGTAAATGTGATTTTTGTTTGTTTCTCTGAGAATTCATTATTGGTGTAAAAAAAAAAAAGCCATCCATTTTTGGGTACTGATTTTGTATCTTGCTACATTACCAAATTCATTTATTAAATTAGCATTTTTTGTGTAGATTCTTTAGAGTTTTCTATGTACAATATCATATCATCTGTGAATAATGAGAGTTTTACTTCTTCCTTTCCAATTTGGATGTCTTTTATTTCTTCTTCTTGTCTGATGCCTGTGGCTAGTATTTCCAGTACTATGTTGAATAAGAGTGGTAAAAGCAGACATCCCTGTCTTGTCCCTATTTTTAGGGGAAATTTTTAGTTTTTGCACACTGAGCATGATGTTTGCTATAAGTTTGTCATATATGGCCTTTATTATGTTGAAATATGCTCCCTTTATTCCCACTTTCCCGAGAGTTTTTATAAAAAATGATGTTGGATTTTGTCAAATACTTTTTCTGCACTGATTGATATGATCATGTGATTTTTGTCTTTCAATTTGTTATGTGATGTATCATGTTTATTGATTTGTGAATATTGTACCAGCCTTACATCCTTGGAATAAATCACACTTGGTCACAGTTATGATCTTTTTAATATATTGCTGGATACAATTTGTTAATAATTTGTTGATATCTCTATTTCATTTATCTTTTCTTCTGGTGAATTCTTTGGTTCTTTCATTTGGGGGTTGTTTCTTTGTTTCCTCATTATTGCTGCCTGTTTTGGGTTTTTGATTATGTATTAGATAGATCTGCTACGACTGTCAATCTCTAGGGCAGAATAGTGTCAAATGCTATCTCTGACTAATTAGATCAGGCAAAGACTCAAAGACTTCAGATACTACCTCTGCTTACAGACTTATAGGATTTTGTCTTGAATAGCCCTCAGGCAATTATCCACATGTGTGGTGAAAGTTTTTTCAAGAAGGTAGGGCAATTGCTTCTGCCTGGAGGCTAATTGCTATTTTAGTCTTTTAATGGGCCTCAGATACTCTGGTGTTTTCCAATAGAGTGAGTCAACCATCTTCTCCCATAGGTAAAACCGCTTAGGTAGCAATTGTCTTCATTGCAGAGAAAGATGACCTCCGTAATGCAAGGGAATGAGTCAGCACAGAAAACCAGGGTGTCTGCCTTCTGATTTCTAATCCCAGAGCCCCCGATCCTGGCTTCTTCTCACTCCACTATGCCCTCCCTCTGCAAAAGTACAAGGTGAGTGGCTCCAGAGGGACTTTTGTGTGTTGGCCCTTTAAGAGGGTGCTTGCATTTCTATCTCTCTCTCCCTGGTAGACAGCAACCCCACTGCTTTTCACAGCCAGATGCTGTGTGGGTACCCTTCTTAGTTCTGGCACTCTCTGCTGGAAGGCCCAGCTTGGGACTTAGACCTTAGAGTTCTCAGTGGCAATCCTGCACAGCTGAGCTATCTCATGTCAGAGCCCATCCAGCCCTCTTGTGCCTCCATCCCTCCTACCAGCCTCTATGCAGTCTCCACTTCCTATGTTTGGTTTCTAGGATTCTTTCCAATGAGTTTTCAGTTGATTATTCAGGAAGTATTTCTATATTTTAGTTGTAATTCCACTTTGGTCCTGGGAGCAGGTCCGTGCAATATCCACTTACTCCACCAACATTTTAATCATCCAATTTTTCATTTTTTAAAATGACATCTGCCTAAATAACCTCTAACATCGCTTCTTGTACTTAAAAAAAAAATACTATGGTTTTATCCATCTATACATCCACTTATCTGTTAAAACCTTTCCTTTTGTTAAAACCAACCAAAGAACCTGATGGCAGCTGGCATAGTGAGGGTGCTGCCCACCACTCCCAGAATGGCTGGAGCCAGCTATCATCTGTCTGTGCTAGGTGTTCAAGGCATATTTCTGCAAATCCAAGACTGCCTCAATTATGATAAATCACAAACAGGGCACTGTTCCTAATTTTTACTTTTTAATGACTAAAGTCAGGTGTTTCACAATTGTATACCCAGAACAAGAGAACACTGAGCTGAAGGTTAAAGCCAGAATAATTTCTGCCCTGCCATTTGAGAATGTTAATTGCATTATATAGCTGTTTTTATTCAATAAGTAAGAGTATACTACACTAGAAAAAGAAAAATAATACACTTTAGTAATCCCAAAGAATAAAAATTTGCTAAATGATACCATTTTTACCTAAAATTGAAGTACTGAGACATAATGTAGGAAACATGCTTTTTTAGAGAAAGATGCAAACATATGCAGCTCGCTAGACAGCCTGTACCACACAAATAATACAATAAGAAGCTTGAGTATGGGCTTAGGACTAAACCAGCTCCTTATTAGCTTAACTTCACCATTTTACTAGCAATGCAACTTTGGACAGAGCGTCAAGAATGAGACTCACTGGAGTCAGGTGAGATAATGTATGTACCCTGGCAATTTAGCAAAAGGCTTGGCATATGATACACTCTCAGTAAATGAAAGGCAGAGCTGTTAGGGTTGTTATTATTAGTGCAAAATAAATATTTGCTGAATGAATGATTTAAAAGTATCCATTGGTGACAGACGTGACCTATGGTAGAAACATTACGTGGTTCTGAAATAAAATGCACAGCTGTCACAAGATGAGAAGAATGGTAAGAATGTAAAGCTTCTGAAACATTAAGATTTTAAAATCATAAGGTAGGCATTTATAACATCAGTAACATACTTGAGATAAGAATACTTTCTGATGAGTCTATTTACTTACCTTCCCTGTCACTGGAAATCTGATGACCTGAGAAAAATGCAGTTGATTGTACCCGGGCACCAACATTTATGTTATTGGTTTTTAATGCTGCCACAGTCTGATTAACCTGTTAAATAACCAAAAGGGAAATATTAGGGTATTTTGAACTAACTCCAGAAATCTACAACTTTCCAGATAAGTCTTCAATCCATTTAAGATCCAGGAAGAAATATTTCTTCAGGAGATATAAGAAGATGAGAGACAGCTGCATATTTGGAGAAGGGTTGAGCAGCAGCCATAGCATTTCAGGATGATGTCTATATGCTTCTTAAGGGCTGCACAACAGAGAGCACTGACTCTGGAACCAGGCTGCCTGCTTGGTTTTGCTCTGTGACCATGGGCTAATTACTTAACCTTTCAGTAAATTGGGGATAAAAACAGTATCTACCTCATAAGATTGTTATAAGATTAAATGAGTTAATATACAGGATGGGGCAAAAGTACATTTATAGTTGTTCATATGGAAAAAAATACAAGTTAATAAATAATAATACAAGAATAAACTCTGCTTGACATACTCTCAACTGCAAACTTACTTTTGCCCCACCCTATATGTAAAGGCCCTTAGGCCAGAACCTGGCATAAAGTTTATATATAATAATTTTCTAAACAAAGTAAATAATGTAAATAGGAATTTAAGAAAGGAAACATAATAAATATAAATTTCACTTTGCTATTCATGTCATTATTATTTGTTAGGAGCAAAAACTAAATGTCAAGATTCTGTTCAGTACTTTATACTCATAATTCACTAATAGTAGACTATTACTAAGGTGAATGAAAAGTGAAACATAGTGGCACCTTTAAAATTTTTTCACTACACTGTACAGTAGGAGCCTAATTAATTTTAGTTTTATAGGTTCATTTCCATGCTCCCAGGCTCCTACTATGTCCAGTAACATATAACACACAAACAGGTTTTTCACAACATGGAAGACAGTAGAAGAGAATCCTAGGAATCAGTACTGTAACTACTGGTATCATTGACTCGCAAAAACTCTCAGCAACAGATATCCTCTGGTAAGATTCTTAAGCAATGTCAAAGTACACTGCATCCTTAGACTAATGGGTTTCAAAGTATTTTTTGTGTTGTTGTCTTTTTAGCCACAACCCAGTAAGAAATACACAGCAATCCAATACTGAAACACATATATAAATGTTTCATAGAGCCACACTTAATACTTACCCTTACTTTATTAAATTTTAACACATCCTATCTATCCTATCCCATTCCAATACTGATTGTGACTTACTAAATCAATTTGGAAACACAACCAGACCTTACATGCAGTCGGTCTACTTCTTAGGATCACTGAGTACACAGGGTGCCTGGAAGATGACTCCTCTCCAGCATCCAGACACGGAGCGGGACACACGTCCTCTAAGCCTGAATCCAGTCGGCCTCAGGCCCCTGCCTGGCTGCTGTGAGCAGCACCACCTCTGAGACAACTGTAGGACCAACCTCAGCAAATGCTATCAGGCCTGGTATAGTGTAGCTTAGAAGATTCAAATCTATACCAACAAAGAGCAAGAAGGTCTTTCATTCAGTGGTGAAGATCATGGGAAAATGGGGATGCAGGTCAAAACAACAACAAAAAACCATCTACCAAACTCCAGAGACATGTGTTAGGGAGGATAAAAAGTGAAAGATTTATTAGGTGGAAATAGAGGATAGTCTTTGGTTTACGATTTACCACATTCTCTAGTTTTAAAAAGGTGTACCGAATTCTTTCTGCCATAGGCACTAGAGAAGTACTATACCTTTTTTTCCAGCCACTTTAATGTCTTCTCTTTGCTGTACTTGTAATATTTCTTTTTGCCTATTTCTGGATTAAATTAAAAGAAAAAAAGAAAAATAAAGAAGACTGAGCATAGTAGATTAAACAGAAATAAAGTGCATAAGGTTATATCATATACAACAGGGGTGGGAACGTCTGGCCCCAGCGCCATATAAGGCCTGCAAAATAATTTGGTCTGGGTCTGTCAAGGTATTAAGGGTGAGTTAATTAAATGTTTGACCAAACATAGCAGGGTAATTTTTAAGTTGATAGTTTTGTATAGCCCACAAATGATGTTAATAAATACACAAATGGCTATTGGAATAAAAAAGGTTCCCTACTCTTGATGAACAATATAATTTAAAAATATTTTATATTAGTGTATATTCTTGAAAAACTCAATTTGCAAACCTGTGAGTGTACTTGAGACATTAAAAAAAATTCCAAAACAGTTCTGGTCAGGTGGCTCTGTTGGTTGAAGTATCTTCCAATACACAAAAGGTTGTAGGTTCGATTCCCATTCAGGGCACATACCCAGGTTGCTGGTTAAGTCTCAGCTGGGGTAGGCAACTTATCGATGTTTCTCTCTCATATCCATATTTCTCTCCCCACCACCCCCCACTCTAAAAATCAATAAGCATGTCCTAAGTGAAGATTTAAAAAAAATCAAGAACAGAATTTGGTTGGAGGTATCCAGCCATTAAAGGAGTGGGAATTTAAACAAATCAGATTATACACACAAATCTGTAGAAAAGATAATTTTTAAACAGAAAACTAGCAAGTGAAGAAAACTTCATTTCTCTGCATAATTTTAAGCTCACTTCAATGGTTTCAATGAAAGACTAACTTTTCTAAAATAAAAACAAAAATCCTATAAAAGAAAATTGAAACTAAATGCAGATGCCTATGAACATTCCTTTATCAAATATATATTGTTAACTACTCAATAGTGTCATGATGAGATTAGTAGAGAAAAAAGAAAAGATAGATCTCTCTTTCACTGTATTCCAGTATAACCATTGCTATTTCGGGGGAATTTAGATTTATGATATGTTCGACCCAGCCCTTTTATATAAGGGATAAAAGTTCATGTCTTATAATTTATACTTCCTGTCCACACAATCTACCTAGCATTACCTACCATGTCACTGAACCACTATTTCCTGGGTAGCTCTTCATTCATGGGGAGTCTTGGTTTCTGTGCAATCAGTGCAGGGGCACTTCCACACAGGAATTATCCTGTGATCACTGGGTAAGGGCAGATGCAAACGCCAGCTTATGGCTCTGTCAGAGCCATCCTAGATAACATAGAATGACATTTCTCTTTCTCTCCTCTGTAATAGTGGTAGGAAATGGAAACTACCCTATTTTTCTGGGTATAAGACACCCCCATGTATAAGGCGCCCCCAACTTTTCCAACCCAAAATTAAGAAATCAATATTTTAAACATTTTGCTGGTTTTCCTCTTAAGGCCTTCTTCTTTTTTGGCATCTGAAGGAGTTGTTCTTCCTGTTTTCTCTACTGTCTAGTCATAATCTCAGTGAGAGGAGGTCCAAATTGTCTCTCTGCAGCTCTATTTCCATGCTCTTTTGCATAGTGATTACATTCAGTTTGAATTTTGCAGAGTAAGACAATCATTTACCAGTATTTATCTTTTTATTTTTGACATCTTTATGGGCTCAGAACACTCCATTCCTTGTTGCATCTGTGCACTCTCCAACTCCACCTCCAATTATGGCATCAGCTGACGTTACTGACGTCAGTAACAATAAGGCTCGTGATTGGAGGAAGCCTGTTTGACTTGTCAGCTTGCCATTGTAGCTGGGACATATGAGGCATTTCATAAATCTCAGTGTGGCTCCCTCCTCAGCTGACTTCCATGTATAAGTCGCCCCTTGATTTTCAGTCTAGTGATTTTAGAAAAAAAAAATAGCGTCTTATACATGAAAAAATATGGTACAGGGATCACTTTACTGCAGTCTGTTAAATTGCTTGAGTTCCACTAAATGGTTTGTATGGGGAAGGGGCTGGCAGGCCCATGGCCCTAGCACAAATACATTTCCTCCCCATTTCAGCCTGTGGTTGTCAGCATTGTGGGCACTAGAAAGCAGGATAGAGTAGGAAGCCAGATCTATGCTCCTCTCTCCTCGGGACCTGTCGCTAAATAACAAAAAGGAGGCACTGTTGCAAATGGTATCCTCTCAGAAATTTGACAATTTCAAGGTGCAAGGTCTGCTGTTCCGGAGCTAGGACAGCCTGGGCAAACAGCCTGCTATAGAACCACGGCGGAGGAGACTGGACCATCTTCCCTGGAGACGATGTCCCACCTGCACACATTAGGGCAGTGGCTTGCAACCCACAGGTTGAGAACCGCTAGCAGGGTCTCCTAGGACCACTGGAAAACACAGATATTTACATTACGATTCATAACAGTAGCAAAATTAAAGTTATGATGTAGCAACGAAAATAATTTTATGGTGGGGGATCACCACAACATGAGGAACTGTATTAAAGGGTCGCGGCATTAGAAAGGTTGAAAACCACTGCATTAGGGGAATTCTAGGAGCAATGCTGTAATCACTCAAAAAATGTACACTGTTCAATGGACTTTAAAAGTGCTGTTCATTGCCTAAACAAATAATCACTAAAGAAGTTCGGGTCTCTCTTAAGAAATCCTAATTTGGCTACTCACTTCGTTCTTATCTCTATCTCCAAATTCCCTGAAAGAATGTTCTACAATCGGCCCATTTCCTTCCTCCCTCGCTCTCCCTGTGCCCTTTGGAGGCTACTTCTTTCCCTCTTGAAAATGCTCATTCAGAAGAGGAGTCAGTCTCTGCACCATATTTCCTGGGTTCCCATACTCGCAGAGCACAATTCACCTTGGGAAGTCACTTAATAAATGGGATTATCCATACAAATCCGATTGCACAACACCAGGCACATGACAAATATGTAATATTAGTTAAGAACAAATGAGAACTGACAACCTGTTCACGGTAATAGCATCTGAAACTAATGTACATTCAGGCCTGTTCTACATTCTTTTTTCTTTTTAAAAAATATTCTTATTGATTTTTAGAGAGAGGGGAAGGGAAAGAGAGATACATTAGTGTGAGAGAGTGAAACTTCACTTGGCTGCCTACTGCATGGCCACTACCGGTGGGGCAGGGGCTGAGCCCACAACCCGACATGTACCCTGACCAGAAACCGAACCAGCAACCTTTCTTTCCGTACAAGAGATGACGCCCAACCAACTGAGCTACAATGGCAAAGGCTGCTCTACCTTCATTATACGCAGTTTTTTCACTGAATGCTCAGAATGAATGACTACTTCAAAGGCTCATTTGTCCCCATCTTAATGGACTGGGCGTGAGTGAAGTTCAATAAATTGTTCAGAATCACTGAGCTAGTAAGTAGGAGCATCAGGATTCCTTTTCAAGCTGGCTGCAAGCTGTGGGTCTGATGCTCATTTTACCAAAATCAATTAGCTCCTCATTCAACTGCCTCAATACTTATAACCCTGTTATTTGTCAGTAAAAAACCTCTCCACCAAGGTTCTATAAAACCTTTCTCTCAGTTTTTCTATATCTCTGATGACTTTTCCTCAGATTCTTTTCTAGCTCTCCTTCCTCCTCCTCTGAGACCAATTGTACCTTTCTCCTGGGTGACTTAATCCTGTCTCACCAACACTAAGCAAACCCAACCAGGAAGCCCACAGTCCTGAGCTGATGTCCTGAGCACCTAAAGCCAACCTGCGCCTTCCTCACAAACAGCCCTCCTGGACACTCAGCCTCGAATCTCAGAGCCAGTACTCACTCCCGTCTTCCTCCCCACCTTCCATCACTAGACTCCACAGGAGATGGGAAGGAGCCAACGTTACCTTGTAGAGGACAATGGGGAAGGAAAAAGCAAACAAGGAAAAAACTATGTCAGAGATCAGCATGTTTAGCTTTTTGTGCTGGATTAGTAATCACTTCATTAAAAAAAAAATTATCTTGCCCTAACTGGTTTGGCTCAGTGGATAGAGTGTTGGCCTGCGGACTCAAGGGTTCCAGGTTTGATTCCAGTTGGGGGCATGTGCCTTGGTTGTGGGCACATCCCCAAGGGGCTGTGTGCAGGAGGCAGCTGATTGATGTTTTTAGCTCTCTGTAGAAAATCAATAAAATATTTTTTTTTAATTAAAAAATTAGCCGAAACCGGTTTGGCTCAGTGGTAGAGCATCGATCAGTCTGCGGACTAAAAGGTCCTGGGTTCGATTCCGGTCAAGGGCATGTACATTAGTTGCGGGCACATCCCAGGTAGGGGGTGTGCAAGAGGCAGCTAGTCGATGTTTCTCTCTCATCGATGTTTCTAGCTCTCTATCTCTCTCCCTTCATCTCTGTAAAATATCAATAAAATATATATATATTTTTAAAAATTAAAAAATTATCTTACCTTATAATAGACAAACGGGTAAATTGACTGTACTTCCACTATGCCGACAGCAAATCAGAGTGAGTATGCAAATTAGAAGGCCAAAGATGGCGACCACCCAGCTGTTCCAGGCACAGAGTGCCAAGGCAGTGCAGGATGCCTACTATGAGAGGGAGGAAGACAAGAGTGCAGACTCCAGTCGGAGTCCGCAGCGAAGATGAAGATGGCAGACTCTGGCCAGAGCAAAGGCCTGGGTCCTGGGTGCAGGAAGAAAATCGATGCTGGAAGCCAAGGGAAGGAAGGCCTATTGCACAAATCTCTTTGTGCAACAGGCCTCTAGTTTAGTAATAATGTTTATATGATAAGTACACCTATTTTAAGTATACAATTTGAGAGTATGAACAAATGTATACATTCATTCATATAATTATCACCCAAAAAGTTCCCTTGAACCCTTCGGCCCTCAGTCCCCCCATCCCTACACACACCTCAGGTGACCACTGATCTGTTATCATCATAGAATCATTGTTGCTTTATCCTAGGACTTTATAGAAATAGAATCACACGGTGAGTACTTCTTTGTGACCATCCTCTTTTGCTCAATATAATTTCTTTGTGAGTCTTCCATTTTGTTGCAGTTAGCAATAGTTCCTTCCTTTGTATTATCAAGTGTATCTTGTGTATGGATTCCCACATTTTGTTTACCCACTCATCTACTAAAGAACATTTAGGTTGTTTCCAGTTTGGGGCTATTTTGAAAAACTTGCTCTGAAATCAAAAGGCTGCTCTGAACATTCTTGCACAAGTCTTTGCACAGATCTATGTTATCATAAATCTTGGATAAATATCTAGGAAGAGAATTACTGAGACATAAGAAATCTCCAAGTAGTTATATATCATTTTATGCTTCCACTAGCCAGGTAGGGGAGTTCCAATTGTTCCTTAATTTATCATATGTCTCATTTATTTTAGCCACTCTGTGAATACTGGTATTTTCATGTGATTTTATTTACATTTTCTGGTGACTGATATTGAACATCTTTTCATGTGCCTATGGGCTAGTCATAAACCTTCTTTACTGAAGTGTCTGTTCACACTGCTTGCTGATTTTTATTGGGCTGTATATCCTCTTATTATTGTGTTAAGAGTTTTTTGTATATTTGAGATACATATTTTCATCAGATATATGCCATGTAAATATTGTCTTCCAACTATGGCTTTCTCTTTTTTTTCTCTCAGTGGTGTCTTTCAAAAAGCAGAAGCTACTGATTTTGATGAAATGTAATTTATAATGTTTTTCATTTTGTATTAGTTTCAGGTATATGGCTTAGTAGTTAGACAATCATATACTTTACGTAGTGTTACCCTTGATAATCCCAATACCCCAAATAGCGCCATACATAGTTATCGCAATATTACTGACTATATAATTTTTTTTATGGTTAGTGTTTTTTATGTCCTAAGAAACCTTTGCCTCTCCACATAAGTTTTCTATTAGACATTTAAGTTTTTGCTTTTGCATTTAAGTTAGTAATCCATTTTGAGTTAATTCTTCTGTATAAAGGTGAGGTGAGAGTCAACGTTAATTGACTTTCATATGGAGATCGTTTTTCCAAGTCATTTGTTGAAATGACTATCCTTGTGCCCACTGAATTATCTACATTTGGATTCTCTATTCTGCTTCTTTTATCTATATATTTATTCTTATGGCAATAACACACTTTCTTAATTATTTTAGCTTCACAGTAAGTCTTAAAATCAGGTTGTGTAAGTTCTCCATCCTTTTTCTTCTTCAAAATAGTTTTGGCCCTCTGCATATATAAATTCTAGAATCATTTCATTAATTTTTGCTAGAAAAAATGAACAACCTAATATTGAGTCTTCTAATTCACAAATGTTGTCTATCTCTCCATTTATTTTAATTCCTTAATTTCTCTCATCAGTGTTTGTAATGTTTAGTGTATTGGTATTATATATTGTGTTATATTTATTCCTAGAACTTCATGATTTTTTAATGACATCATAAATGGTATGTTTTGTTTTTAAAATATATTTTATTGATTTTACAGAGAGGAAGGGAAGAGGAATAGAGAGCTAGAAACATCGATGAGAGAGAAACATCAATCAGCTGCCTCCTGCATGCCTCCTACTGGGGATTGAGCCCACAACCAAGGTATATGGCCTTGGCCAGAATCGAAACCAGGACCCTTCAGTCCAGGGGCCAATGCTCTATCCATTGAGCCAAGTCAGTCAGGGCTAAATGGAATGTTTTTATTCCGTTGCTTAATTATTCACTGCTAATATACAGAAATATAATTGATATCTGTATATTGACCTTTTATCCTGGAGCCTTATTAGTTCTAATGATTTTTTGTAGATTCTTTTGAGATTTTAATATACATGACCATATTGCTTATGAGTAAATTGTTATATTATTTACTTTCCAATCTATATACCTTTTACATTTTTCTTGTTTTATTGAAACTATTAGGACTTCTACTTCAATGGTGAATAGAAGTGATGAGAATGGCCAACCTTATCTTGTACCTAATCTTAGGGGAAAAGTGTGTTGTCTTTTACAATGAAGTATGATTTAGTTTAGGTTACAGATGCCCTTTACCAGACGGAGGAAGCTCCCTTCTATTTCTAAGATGCTGAAAATTGATAGTATGACTGAATTTTGTCAAATGCTTTTTGCATCTATTGAGATGATCATACAGTTTTTCTTTTATAATGCATAAATATGGTGAATTATATTGACTGATTTTTCTAATGTTTAACCAACTTTGCATTACTGTGATAAATCCTACATTTTTCCTTTATCTTTTTAAATAAAATTTTATATATATGTTGACGTAGATATAAATACATAAAACAGACACAATGCAAGTGGACACTGCTGTGTGGTTACTCCCAGGACCCTGGCACCAGGCAGAACTCTGAACCCCTCCCCATGTGCTTTCCACTCAGGCCTGACTCTGCATGCTTAGGGTAGAAATCTAATTTGTCAAGTTAAGGAACTTCTGAGGCCAGTGTCTGATACCATCTGCCCCCACTACCTCCCACAAGAGCATAAAGCAGAGGTTAAAGCTTTATGATAGCGATTTTCCCAGCTAATATTTAGTTAAAATTTTTCTGTCTATTATCATATGAGATATTGGCCTAGTTGTCTTTTATAATAATTTTGATGTTGGTATGCCATAATTCTGGCTTCATAAAACTAGTTAGAAAATATTCCTGCTATATCTAATTTCTGGAAGAGTTTAAGTATCATTATCATTATTTATTTATTTATTTATTTAAGCATTATTTCTTCCTCAAAGTATGGTAGAATTCACAAATGAAACCAGCTGGACCTAGAGTTTGTTTTGGGGTTTTTTTTCTAGAAAGTTTTAAAATTTAAATTTATTTAAAATGAAACATTCCCTGAACAAGATGACCATTAAGAAATATCAAGGAGAAAGAACCAAGATGGTGGCATAGGTAGTACTTGCCACCTCTCACAGCCACATCAATTAAAACTAAAATACAGAACTGTCATTCAGAACCATCTGAAATCTAGCTGAATGGAAGCCCTGCAACTAGAGAAGTAAAGAAGAAAGCACACTGAGACTGACAGGAGGGGCAGAGGTGAAGAATGGGCTGGTCCAACACCACATGTGGTGGGTTTTTAATTGAGAGGGACATCTTGGCTGCAGAGGCCTCCTGTGAGGAGCAAGGGGTCTCAGCACAGAGTTCCAGGGATGGGAAGAGAGAGAAGACCCCATAACTTCCAGTGGACATTGGGCTGAGTGATACAGAGGCTGTCGGAGTCCCAATAATTCCTCTTACAGGACTGGTGCATGGACTTACTTGGACTAGCTCCCTCTGAGCTCCAGCACTGAGTCAGAGCTTGGGGAGATACGGGGAAGAACTGGATTGTCTGGCATCAAAGGAAGAACTCAGGGGCAGTTTTCTCCCAGACAGAGGTGCTTGTAGGGGTCATTGTTCCTATGCTTACACCTCCCCATCACAGAGCCAACTGGCAGGTGGCCTATCTGAGTCTCTATCAACCTGAGTCACACTGTTGGCTCTGCCCTGGTAATACCCTGAGACCCTCTCCCACCCAATTTGCAACCCCATCCAAGTTGTTTGCAGCAGTTTTCCCATATGAATGGCTTGTCTTGGCTCAGGCTTCAGACTTTTCTAAATTCTCTTAAACAAGCAACAGCTGGTAAGAGCATGTCCCATACCTCTCAATAAAAGGCCCCAGGTTTGGCACTAGCAGCAGTCAGCCTTGCTTCACAGAGCTTGGCCTCTCCACAAGTAAGATTATCTGCAGATACCTCTGTAGCTGCTGATAGATGGCCATACACAGGGTGGAGACAGTGGCTGACTTTGCACTGCCAGGAGGTCCCCAGAGTCGGTGCACCCAGTGGACAGCTTCAGACCATGCCAAATTACATCTCTACACATACACAAGCAACACACTTAAGTGGCAGACTCAGTGAGCACCAAAGCCCCACTAGAACAAGTCTTGTTCCACAGGGTGTCTCCTGCACAGCAGCTCTTCTGCTGGAGTCACAGATGATCCTCACAACCAGTTGGCCTGGGGGTCAATTCTTCCCAGTGACACCACCAGCAATCAAGGATCAACTACAGTAAGACAGTGCACACAATCCACAAAGGGGCATATCTAGAGCAACCAGCTCAGGTAGCTAGGGAGACTGCGCCCCTGGGCCCTACAGGATACATATTACACAAGACCACTCTACCAAGTCTGGGAGACATAGCCGCTCTATCTGATACATAGATGTTTACAGGGAAGCATAAAAAAATGTGGAGACAAACTTGTCACAAATGAAAGAACAGAAGAAATCTCAAGAAAGAACTAAATGAAATGCAAGCAATAAAACTACTAGATACAGAGTTTAAAACAATGGTTATAAAGATGCTCAAGGGTTTTAATGAGTTTCAAGGAAATTAGTGAGAACATCAAAGACATGAAAAAAGACTAGTCAGAAATGAAGAATATACTAACTGAAATGAAGAATAATTTACAGGAATTAACAGTAGAGTACAGGAGGCTGAGAATCAAATCAGGAATTTGGAATATGAGGAAGCAAAAACACCCAATCAAACAGCAAAAAGAAAAAAAGAATCCAAAAATATGAAGATAGTGTAAGGAGCCTCAGGGACAATCTAAAGTATACCAACATTCACATCATGGGGTGCCACAATGGAAAGAGAGAGAGTAAGATACTAAAAATCTATTTGAAGAAATAATGACAGGAAACTTCCCCTACCAGGTGAAAGAAATAGATTTATAAATCCAGAAAGCACAGAGAGTTCCAAATAAGAGAACCCAAAGAGGGCCACACCAAATCATAATTAAAAGGTTAAAAACAAAGAAAGAATCTTAAAAGCAGCAAGAAAAAAGCAATTAGTTACTTACAATGGAGCATCCATATGACTGTCAGCTGATTTCTCAACAGAAACTTTGCAGGCCAAAAGGGAGTGGCAAGAATATTCAAAGTAATGAAAAGCAAGGACCTACAACCAAGATTATTCTACCCAGCAAAGCTGTCATGCAGAATTGAAGATTAAATAGATTAAATAAAGAGCTTCACAGACAAGAGAAAGCTAAAGGAATTCATCACTTACAAAAAGATGAACAATAAAATGGCAATAATTACATATATATCAACAATTGAAACTATAAATCAAAATAAACAAACAAGGAATCTAATGAACAAAATAAACTGATGAATAAAATAGAATCAGAGGCATGGCAACATGGAACAAACTGACCAATCACAGAGGGAAGGAGGGAGGGATGTGGTGGGAAGAGATTAACCAAAGATCTTATATGCATATATGCACTAGCTATGGGCACAAACAATAAGGTGATGAAGGCCTGGGGTGGGGCAGGAACTGGGTAGAGGGGGGCAATGAAGAGAAATGGAGGACATCTGTAATACTCTCAACAATAAAGATTTTAATAATACATACACACCAAATGTATAAATATCAAGTTTGAATATCCATAATGCTACATAAGGACCAAGTGCATAAACTACAGCTCACCTTTATTTGTTTGTTTAGTCATTAATTTATTTTACATATCCATGCTTTTATTTATTTATTTATATTTTTTCCCCTCAATGTTTTTTATTAACTCTATTGAGGTGACATTAGTTAATAGGATCATGCATGTATCCTAACTGGTTTGACTCAATGAATAGAGTGTCAGCCTGTGGACTAAAGGGTCCTAGGTTCAATTCCAGTCAAAGGCATGTACCTTGGTTACGGGCACATCCCCAGTGGGGAGTGTATAGGAGGCAGCTGATCGATATTTCTAACTCTCTATCCCTCTCCCTTCCTCTCTGTAAAATATCAATAAAATATATATTTTTTAAATAGGATCATGTATGTTTCAGCTGTGGATTTTTATGCTACAAGATCTATATATTGCACAGTGTGCCCACCACTCAAAGTCAAATAATCTTTTGTCACTATGCTTACCTTTATAATTCACAAATTTTTATAAGCAATGTTTAAAATACTTATGAAGGCCACAGATTACCCATGTCCTAAATTTCATACTTAAAAGAGAGTTAGTGATTAGATAATATGCACATATGCTGGAAAGGTTTCTTTCCCTAATGTGTCTGGTAACTATAAAACTGGTTTCAAAACATCTCGAAAGATTGGGCTTACAAAATAAAGATGGCATGAAAGCGAGTTCACTATTAAATAACATGTCTAGCAATTGGATAATCTGTTCACAAACTTGAATTTTCCTGATGGACTGTAGAACTGCCTAGAGCACATTTTACATCTGCTTTCTCAATGTTTCCTACAATTGAGAAACTCATATGGTCTCTTTTTCCCCCAGCCTTCTGGGGATAGAAACTTGGCAACTGCGCTCGGGACATTTTAATCAGGTAAGTTTTCCTGACTTCCTGTTAATCACACTGGTCAGCGCAGTGTTGCTTTTGCTTGCAGTATGAAACAGTGTTACACTCAAGATGAAGTTCATAACCCTTTATAGCCCTTTCCCCTGTCATCTCTCCATGACTGTGAGCTCCTTTGGCAAGAAACATCTGAGCCTCAGAGCTAGCAAACAGAAACATATAATTTCCTTCACTAATAAAGCTGGCAGTGCTAACTAAGGTCACCGCCATCATCATTCAGGATACAAACAACTGCTGTGGCAGGGTATATTTGGCAAGGAGAAGGCAAGGGAGGAAGGTTTTCATAAAATTAGAAGATGTAACAAGATCTTTAATGACATAATCTTTTAAGACACCATCTAGAGTCCAATATCAAAATAGTTGGCTGGGTAATTCGAGTATTTGAGCTTTTATGCTATCTGCTCAAGTGCCTGTGGAGAGGATGAAAGTTAAAAAAAAAAGCAGTTTTCTTCTTTATCTTTGCTCCTTATCATGGATATTACTTGACCACTCTTGAGCAGACTTCTTTATTTCTTATTTAAAAATCAGAGGTCTAGTGCATGAAATCTGTGCACGGGGTAGGAGGTGTCCCTCAGCCCGGCCTGCAACGACACAAGCATTCCGCGTCCAGCGTGGCCAGAGGCCCTCTGTGGCTGGCTGCGGAATGCTTGCCTTGTCACCTTGGCAACGATGCAAATGTTCCCACCCCGCTCCCAGCCACTCGGTGCCCACTGACCACAGGCCCTCTGTGGCCGGGTAGAAAGCTTGCCTGTTGCTGTAGTAATAAAGCAAGCATGCCACCAGGCCACTCACACTACCTGCTCTCAGCCGCCCTCCCGGGACTGGGGGACTCCGGCAGGGCTGAGAGGACTGGGCACCGCCATCTTTGTGGTGGAGTGACTGTCAATTTGCATATTCCCTCTTTATTATATAGGATCCCAGCAATAAAATGCAAAGAATGGAACCAAACAACTTATAAATGGGCAATCACCTCAAATCAAATAAGCAGCCAGCACCCAAGGCAATCACTAAAACAGGATAACACAGTGCCTTGAGCACAGAAAGCTCATTGCTAGGATTAGTAAAAATGCCTTTTCTTACTCGATTAAAGTTCCGTCTGTCCCTCTCTTATGGCCTCACAAAGGGAAATTAAGAGGTGATAAAGATTTTTTAAAAGTTTCCATTTTTACATATGACAATACCTAAGCATTCTAACAGAGTTTTGTGGAAGTGTTAACATAGTTGTAAGAAGAAAGATTTGGAAATAGAAATAAAGAATTCACTAGCAGGTAAGTTCCGCAAAGATAAAGGTGAAGAAATTTATTCGCTGATATCTTTTAAGCTCCTAGTGTAGTCCCTGCCATAGGACAAGCTTTCAGAGAGTATTTGTCAAATGTTTGAATGATAAATAAGTGGGGGGGGGGGGGGGGGGGGGGGGGGAGAATGCTATTTTCACACACAAATTAACCGAATCTGGACAATCTGCTGTGATTTTGCCTTTCTGAGTTTGTAAAGAAGTTGACTATATGATGCCAAATAAATGCATATAAGGAGATACCTTTATTTATTTTTAAAATATATTTTATTGATTTTTTACAGAGAGTAAGAGAGAAGGATAGAGAGTTAGAAACATCAATGAGAGAGAATCATCAATCAGCTGCCTCCTGCACATACCCACAACCAAGGTACACGCCCTTGACCGGAATCAAACCCAGGACCTTTCAATCCATGGGCCAATGCTCTATTCACTGAGCCAAACTGGTTTTGGAAAAAATAAAGAAAAAAGGGAAAGAGTTACTGTTATACAGATAGAAAGACATGAATTCAAATATCACTTCAAGTTCTAGGATTTTAGTCAATTTACCTAAACTCTGTGAGCCTCAGTTTCCTCATTTGTAAAAATGCAGATTATAAAAACAATGAAAGGAAATTACTGTAAGGATTAAATAATCTATACAAATCAATAAGTATAGATACAGTATAGAATATATGGAAGATATTTTTATTATTTCATTAGAGGCCTGGTGCATGAAATTCGTGCATGGGTGCAGTCCCTAGGCCTGGCCAGCAATCAAAGTGCAAGCATCTGGTGTGAAAAGGCAGGTCCCAGCTGACCTCTGGGCCCTGGACAGCACCTGGGATCCCAGGCCCCCGCACACTCCTCTCCTCTGTCTGAGTCATCAGGCCCCTGCCTGCTCCCTGCCCCGGCAACTAGTTGCCATCTGCAGGGCTATCAGTGGGGCGATCGGGCCTGCTCGCACCCGCCTTGACCTGGCACCACCTGCTCACTTGCCCCACCATCCTGCTGGGTCCCGCTCTCATCAGGGTCCATCAGGGACTGCAGTGCCTACACTGCTGCCTGCTGCCAGTGCAGCATTGCTGAGGCCCACCATGTTCTTCATCGCGCCCTAGTGGTCAGCATACACATAGCAAGTGGTCGCATTCCCAGTTGAACTTCCAGGCAAAGGGAAAATTTTCATATTAGGCTTTTATTATATAGGATTATCCCCACTCTCCTATTTAAACCATCTTTTTAAAAGCTTAAGCAACCATTAGACTGTTAGCTATGACATGTACTGATCACTAGGGGACAGAAATTCAATGCACAGGCATGAAAATATGGAACAGACTGATGAATCTCAGAGGGATGGGGAGGGGGAGAGCAGGAAGAGATTAAACAAAGATCTTATATGCATATTAGAGGCCTGGTGCACAGATTTGTGCACTAGTGGGGTCCTTCGGCCTGGCCTGCCCCTCTGGTATATATAAAGGTTGATAATATATCCGCTTTGAAAATGAAAATACATAAGCAACTGAAGCAATTTTTTTTAATTAAAAATTTTAAAGGTACAAAAAAACTCAGAGGAAAACACTACAAATATTATTTGTACAAACCTCAATATAAAAAAAAGTTAATATTTTGTTATATTTGCTTTTTTTTTCTCTTTTGAATAATCTGATGTCCTGAAAGGAAAATTAAAAATGTATATGCTATATGATTTTGAACAAATCATCAAACTTTTCAGCATTCTTTATCTGTCAGATGAAGAGTTTGAATGGTTGAGAGTATCCTTTGTATTGTCACACATTATAATTAGTATTCTGCAAAGTTGTTCTAAATCATAAAATAAAGTTTTCACTCTCTTAACTTCACAGTGTTGAGATTTATGAATGACCAACATCTGAACATTATTTAAGTATTGCAGTTTACAGTATCTAGTATTTGCCATGAACAGATGCTTCATGACTTAAATAATATAAGTAAACAGATGCCCAGAGAATGTTGGTTATATATAGTAAATACTCAATACAGTCTTGGCAGTCTTCTCCATAATCAAATTCTTCCCCTAATAAACTACAGTCTGCAAATATTGTAATAATAGAAGGTTTAAAAACAAAATCAAAACAAGAAATATCTTTATGCCTCATACTCAGAAATGCATCTTCATTATAATACACATAAGCAATTCCACATTACTTGCTTTAACTCTTGACCCAAAACACAAATACGTACAATATTTTCCTTTATGTGAGTTCTATATACAAGGACAGCATGAAGCTCCCTCCAAAAGAAAACACACAGTATTTTGAAGTGTACAACTGATTAGCTCGAGCCAAACAAGGTAAATATAGCACATGCACTTCCAGAACAGCAGAACTTCCAACCCACGCAATGTTGAGAAGTGAAAGAGATTAGGACAAAGTTCAGATAATGATTCAATAAGAGGTCAAGATTTGGTGTGCAAGAAGGAAAGAATGAGAAAGGCAGAAGAAGCTCCTGCTTTGAAACAGAGTCTGTAAGCTAACAAATGCCAATGCATGAACACTCTTTCTGTACCTGGGTTTCTGGGTTTGAGTTTAACTGTTCATATACAGCTAGCCCAAGAATTTTGGATAAGAGTCCATTGTATTTTCAACTATGTTAACCAAATTAAAATGAATTGTAATTATTCCATATTCCTTTAGCTTTCAGAAATGAGCTACACATTTGTCACCAGAAAAAGACCGCTCTCTCCTGCCAAACTCAGCATCAGGGACTGTGTTTAATGGACTGCTTTGATAAAGCCTTGGCACCACACATCCCTCAGGTACAAAATGGAGTGTCAGGTCTGGCCAAGTATGAATTTAGTAGACCCCTCAAATGTCAAATGCAATCAACGAGCTTCTCCCCTGTCCCACTGTAAGCTTCTGGGAATCACCACTTTCTTGGTCCCAGAACTGTCACAGTTGGCCAAACTGTCTGTAATCCCAAACAACCACAACTTATCAGCTTGTTGTTATAGTCCCTGTATGGTTTCCATATTAACCCTGAAATTACTTGGGGCACTGATGCTAAATTTGTATAGAACTTCTAACTGTTCAAAACACATTCACACACACTGCCTCACTTCTTCCTTAAAAAATTCCAGTGAATAAAACCTAAAATTCATCTCTTCATTACCCCCAGCCTGCTCCTCCCACCCATGTTTCCTGTCTCCAGGATGCTACCACTACACAACCTGCTGGTCAAGAGACAAAACCAGAAGTCATCCTTGCCTCCTCCTTCTCCTTGATTACTATCCAATTACCAAATGAGGTTGGTTCTACTTTCAAATTGCTGATTATTTCTAGTTCCATTTCATAAGGTCAGGCTACAATCATCCTCTGCTTCGATCACTGCAATGGCCTCTGTGAATCTGGCCTCAGCTTCTCCAATATACTCCACACTATCATACTTTTTGCTTAGATTTTTGCTTAACACTCCAGTACCATTAGGTAAAGTCCAGATGAATATAATGCCCTTCATTTGGAAGGAACCCTTGCCCAATATTCCACCCCATTTCTTCCTTGCTAAATCCATGTCTGACATCCTATATTTTGGACACACTGAACTCCTTGGGATTTTTTGAATGTGACACATTTTCCATACACCCATGCCTCTTTTTTGATGCTATTCTGACAGTATCCTTCAGGAATCCACTTATAGGTCATTCCCTCAAAGGAGAGAAACACAATACTCAATGACGTGCATTCCTACCCAACCCAGGCCAGGTTATAAACCTGTCCTGTACATCCCCAGAAACCCGAGTTCACTTCCATTAGTCCCTATTGTTTGCCTTACTCGTCGTTTACTCCTATCAAACTGAAAGCTAAATGAGAGAAAGAATAATGTCTTGTTTATAAGTACGTATTGCCAGAATTAGCACCAGTGCTCAATGTATGTTTCTTAGTAGATGCTAAATACTTCTTGAGTAAATAAAAGTATAGGTTCTATGTAATTTGACAAGTGAGAAATCTGAATAAGAAAGCGGTTAAAGTCACAGACTAATTCAAAGAACTGAGACCAAAGCCCAAATCTTGCAAATCCTGGCCCTGTAAGAGACAAGCCACCACATTTCGCTGGTCAGAATGTTAAAGACTGAACAATCCAAAGCACCAGAGGACTGGAATTGACAACTGGGAGCAAAATCTGAATGACAGCTTCCCCTCTGACCCACACAGCCTGAGCATTACACTCAGTGGCCTTTAGACAGCTCCACTCTCAGACAGGTGCCCGCCCTCCCAGTAGCCATCAGCCTGATTTCACAGTTGGCCAAACTGTCTGTGATCCCAAACAAAACTGTCTGTGATCCCAAACAACCACAGCTTATCAGCCTGCTGTTGTGGTCCTTGATGACTACCTTTTTCCTCTGTCACGTGTCGAAGTAACTTCTCAAGTTCAGGAAGTTTCAGCAACAAGATGCAATTCGGAAACATATCATCCACCACAACTTGATCTAGAGGCTGAAACTTTCCCTGAAAAAAAAAAGACTTTAGTCAGTAAGAATGCAAGCATAACAGTCAATAAATCCACACATAAAAAAAAAAAAGATATATTACCCCATAGCTGGACTTTTAAACCAAGTTCAAAGTCACTGGTTCACCTGAGGAATCCTTAAACTGGGGCAGGCTCCAGAACTGGCTCTCAGCTCCCCTTTAGGAAGCCCTTGAAAGAGTTTCCACCTCATGAGTACAATAACTGGATAAAACAGGGCAGCAAAATTCTGGAAAAGTACTGGAAGTTATGGAAACTTGCAAAGATGGTAGATTACCTGGGGCTGGTCTAACCCATTTAATTTGAAAAAGAACCAGCTGATGTTACAGAGCAGGAGTCCTGACCATGATCCAGAAATAAGCCTACATCGAGCCCAGCGCATACATCTCTCCCCTCCTCGCATCTCCAGTGCTTTAAACAGCACACAAAAAAAGAAAAAAGAAAAAGAAAGAGAAACAGCAAAAGTGAATCTATTCCTGTCAGAGCTGTCTGACAATGATTCTAAATTTTGGCCATAATGAAAGAAGAGATATGGGGATGAATATAAGAACTTGCAGACACATTAAATCAGGCTCAGCTTGATAAATATATGAGGCCTGGTAGCCAAGTGCAGGACACAGAAATCCAGATCATCCTTCCTCAGTCAGGTTTAGTTTTTCTTAACTTTACTGGCCTGGAGCGAAGTCTAAGTTATTAGTCCCCTGCCTCAGGGATATCAGACTTTGTAAAGGTGCATGGTTTTGCTCATGTCTCACTCTGGTTCACTCTACTTTTCTGTGTTAACGACAGTTCCGCATGAAGACAGAAAACCTGTGTCTGATCAGTTTTCTTTCTGCAAATACAGTATTCTTTGTTTGAAGGGTAAAAGCTTTTCATTCATTCAGTAGCATGTATGATAGCTTGTCATGCTGTCATTTAGGTTAACAAGTGGCAAGAAGTGCCTCAATTTAAATATTCTCTTTTTCCCTCAGATAGTAAAAATAATTCACAGATTTCCTAAGTCTTACTGTCTTTAGATTTCTACTTTAATTTATATTCGTCTATGATCAATATTTTAAATCTTTTACTACCTTAAAACAACATTCTACACATATATAATGGACTACTACACAGTTATAATATCATTTCAAAATTAATATTTCACTTCTTTTTCTTTACTGTCTATATTATAAAAGGCCAGTGGCCGTAACACCATAACAACCAAATGACCGGTCACCGGGAGGTGCATGGAGCACCTCTCAGTCCATGCACCCAGACGTGAGCCACAGTAACATGGGGTGGCTCGAGGCTCACACAGCACAGTGGGGCTCAAGGCTCGCAGGCATGGAGGGGCTTGTGAAGGGCTGGTGGGGCTCGCAGAGGGGCTCATACAGCGTGGCAGAGCTCACACGGTGGTTCGCAACGGTGAGCTACTTGCACACAGTGGGTCTGGGTCTCACACGATTTGGCAAGCTGGGTCTCTAGTCTATGTATATAAAAACCTAAGCAACCATTACAACCAGTCACCTGAACAACCAGCTGCTATGGTGTGCACTGACCATCAGGGGGCAGACACTCAACACAAAAGCTGCCCCGTGGTCAGTGCACTCCCACAGCCAACCTACTTCCCATGTCCCTCCTCGCCACTGGCCAACCAGCCCCAATCAGCCCTGATTGGACTGGGTGAGACGGTCCCGATAGACCCCAATGGCCAACCAGGCTGAGGGACCACACCCGTACACAAATTCGTGCATTGGCTAGTAGTATATACATAAAAAGGAAATATAATAAGCAACTTGCTTTGAATACAGTTAATAATAGTTGGGATAGCTAGAATTAAAAAAAAAATATTTCTTCTGATGCTAAAATAAATCTTATGATTAAAAAAGAATAAGTCAACATTTTAAAAGTTTATATCAATATATTTTTTTAACTAAATAGGAAAAGATCATGTCTAAAATGTAGGGAAGGAAATACCTAAACACCTACCTCATTGGTTACTTTAAAAGGCATTTTTAGTATTTGAGAAAAGTAAGTTAGTTTACAGTGAAAGCCATAAGCATTTAAACTATATGAAAACATTACAGTGAAAAAAAATTCACACAGAAATTCTTCTAAGCAATTCAAATAACACTTATTCCTTAAAATTGTTAAAAGGCTTTCAGACTGAGGGTTGGTAAAACCCTGGGAGTCCCCAGTATCCTTTCAGGGGACACACAAGCTCAAAGTTATCTTCGTAATATTACCATAATACTCTCTGTGTTTCCACTGTGTTGACATTTGCACTGAAGATTCCAATGCAAAGGTGGTTAACACGCTGGCTCCTCACATCCATTGGTTAGGGTGGTGAGAACAAATTGTCCTTGTAACCACTGAATTCTTCACCGCCATGCACAAGCAGTTAAAAACTAGCCAGTTTCACTTAAGGACATGCTTGATAAAAAGTAGTAGCTTTTATTTAAATCTTGACTCAAGTGCAAATCTTTTAAATACTTGCTATGATGAAAGTAAAGTTTCGCTAAAGTGCTAAGGCAGCCAGTGAGGTGCAGGACTGCTGCAAGTTGAATTAGCTGCTTTTTTCGCATATTAAAAAAACACATAAAAACTCGCTACAAACTATGATGATTCAGATTTGGATATTAGGCAGAACATAAATGAAATGAACCTGTCACTTCCAAGGAAAGACTGACAGCACTTATAGCCAATCATAGATGTTAACTTTCAAGCAAAAATTAGAATTGTAGAAAATTTGTATCTGTCATTATGTCAGCTTCCCAATACCTAAGTTTTCTGGTAAGATCAGTGATGCTATCAACAAAGTTGTGTGTGTGTGTGTGTGTGTATATGTGTGGTGTGGGTAATGAGATGTGTCAACATTTGAAAAATCAGCATACTTCAGTGAAACAATCTTTTCCAAAGTAACACATGAGTAAAAAATCCATTCTTGGTGCAAGACAGACCAGGAGATTTTCATTTACCAGAGCATGGAGAGTTCACTGACAAGGTTTCAGATTCCACAATGCAACTGACTTTTAAGAAACTGCCTTGTTGGTTTCTAGAAGAGTGCCAAAAAAGAACATCCACAAATATCTATTTCTCCCTTTTCAGACTGCATATCTGTGAAAGGCTACATATTCTTCATATACTTCCACCAAAAGAATGTAACAGAATGCAGAAGCAGATATGAGATCCAGTTGTCTTCTATTAAGCCACACATCAAAGAGACTTGCAAAAATGTAAAATAATGCCACACTTATCACTTAATTTTATGGAAATTGAAATTTTGTTTCATTGAAAATGTGTTATTTACCGTATTTGCCGGCGTATAAGACGATTTTTTGGCCCTGAAAAACACCGTATTTGCCGGCGTATAAGAGACTGGGCGTATAAGACGACCCCCTAACATTTCCACCCAAAATACACAGTTTGTTATATACTCGCCGTATAAGACTACCCCCAACTTGGAGGCATATTTTTCAGGGCCAAAAAATCGTCTTATACGCCAGCAAATACGGTATGTTAACATGTACTGGGCTTGTTATTTTTACTTAAAAAATAAATTAATAACAATATTTTTTTAAATTGCTGTTTTAATTTCTAATTAATTAATATTGATATATAATACCCAAAGGAACAAAAAAGCTCTTTGGTATCCTTAATAATTTTCAGAAGTGTAAAGGTATCATATATTGAAATGTTTCAGAACTCTATGGCTAAAATTATTATTATTAACTAGAGGCCCAGTGCACGAAATTCATGCATGGGGGGGAGGAAGGTGTCCCTCAGTCCAGCCTGCACCCTCTCCAATCTGGAACCCCTTCTATCAGAATTGGGCCTAAACAGGCAATCAGACATCCCTCTCACAATCCAGGACTGCTAGCTCCCAACTGCTCGTCTGCCTGCCTTCCTGATTGCCCCTAACCACTTCTGCCTGACAGCCTGATCACCCCCTAACCACTCCCCTGCCAGCCTGATTGATGTCTAACTGCTCCCCTGCCAGCCTGTTTGCCCCTAACTGCCCTCCCCTGCAGACCTGGTCCCTCACAACTGCTCTCCCCTGCAGACCTGGTCCCCCCCAACTGACCTTCCCTGAAAGCCTGGTCCCACCCAACTTCCATCCTCTGCCGGCTCAGTCACCCCTAACTGCCCTCCCCTGCTGGCCTGATTGCCCCCAACTGCCCTCCCTTGCAGGCCAGGTCCCTCCTAACTACTCTTCCCTGCTGACCATCTTATGGTGGCCATCTTATGTCCACATTTGGGGCAGTCATCTTTGATCACAAGGAGGCAGCTATCTTGTGTGTGGGAGTGACAGTCAATTTGCATATTATTCTTTTATTAGATAGGATAGAGACCTGGTACATGGGTGGAGGCCAGCTGGTTTGCCGTGAAGGGTGTCCTGGATCAAGGAGAGGGTTCCCTTGGGGCGTGGGGTGGCCTGGGTGAGGGGCCTGTGGTGGTTTACAGGCCAGCCATGCCCTCCGGCAACCCAAGGGGAGGCTCTGGTATCTGGGATTTATTTATCTTCTATAATTGAAACTTTGTAGCCTTGAGTGAAGTGAAGCTTCCTGCTTGCTCCATGGCCACAGTCATTTTTGTTGGGATTCATTTATCTTCTATAATTGAAACTTTGCAGCCTGGAGTGGAGGCCTGGGCAGGTGAAAAGCTTGGCTTCCTCCATCTCTGGGGAAAACTCAAGCCTCCTGCTCTCTCCAGCTCTGTGGTTGCAGCCATTTTTGTTAGGATTTATTTATCTTCTATCATTGAAACTTTGAAGCATTGAGTGGAGGCTTGGGCCGGCAAGGGCAGACGAAAGTTTAGTTTCCTCCATTGCTGGAGAAACCCAAGCCTCCCTCCTGCTCTCCGTGTCCGCAGCCATCTTGGTTGGATTTATTTGCTCCTGGTTGCCATGTGGGCGCGGCTTGTGGGTATAGTGGAGGTACGGTCAATTTACATATTACTCTTTTATTAGATAGGATAAATTCTGTCATAAGGTAAATTGTAAGGTCAATCTGGAATTACTTAAGTCTCAACCAGAGTTTCCCCATTAATGAGGATTTTTACTAGACATGCCCCAGTTTACTTAATTCACAGTCTCTCACAAATAAGAAAATGAAATAAAGCTATCATCTTCTTTCTTCTCTTAAGACTTGAGATCAATTTTTTAACATTTTTACTGTCTAAAAACTACAGAGTACTTAATAAAATCTTTCATTACTAGGTTGTGCCAAATAAGTAAGGCATATAGACAGCATTGGAGGGTCAGGAAGTGCTCAGAAATCCCAGGTAAACTAGTCCAAAATTAAGATAGTGATCCTCAGGTCTCACTAATCCTAACTAGCACAAGTGATACAGGTGTTCTATATCAACCTATCTAAATCTGAATTTGGATCATTAAAAGGAGAGAGAGGAGATCAAGCAAAAAAAATTTCTTGTTTCTTCACTGTTATTTTCCTCAAACTGGGAAACTTACCTCTTTATCAGCCTTTATAAGGTAGTGGAGGAGCAGAAATAGAGGGTCCATGGGTGTGACAAAATGGAGAAGACCTCCTATAGATTAAAAAGAGAACAAAGGAAATTAATGCCTGAAAAGACAATTTAGTCATTTCACCTTAATCCCAAAGTGGAAATGATTCATTGAAAACTATTTGTGAAATTCCACAGGCCCAAGATTCTGAGTATTTTTAAAATTACAGGTGAATTTTTGGAGTTTGTTCTACAGGTCAGTGAAACATGGCATTGGTATTTTAATGGGTATAGCATTCAATCTATAGATTGTATCAATCTATGAACATGGTATGTTCTTCCATTTGTTTATGTCTTCCTCTATCTCTTTTTTCAATGCCCTATAGTTTTCTGAGTACAGGTCTTTTAGGTCCTTAGTTAAGTGTATTCCTACGTATCTTAATTTTTTGATGAAATGGTAAATGGGATTTTTTTTTTCATTTTTCATTTCTATTACTGTGAGTTCATTATTGGCATATCAAAGGCCATAGATTTCTGGGTGTTAATTTTGTATCCTGCTACATTGCCAAATTCATTTGTTAGGTCTAGTAGTTGTTTTTTTGATGGAGTCTTTGGGGTTTTCTCTGTGTAATATCATGTCATCTGCTAATAAGGACAGTTTTACTTCTTTTCCAATTTGGATGCCTTTTGTCCATGTTTTAAATTCGTTGGGTCAAAATTCCCTACCATTTAAGATACATAGGTATTGATATAACTTGCTCAAATTATCTTTCCTTTCTCCTTGATTAAACCCAGCTCTGATGCCAAAGAAAAAAACAACCACTGACCAGGTTCCAAACCAGGAAGACAGACTTGGTCACCTCTGAAGAATGGGAAAGCTAAAATATATTGTTTAGTTAATGGAAATATATACACTAGTCACTTACCTGATTGAACTGATTGATTTATAAACCAAGAATGGTGTTTTTCCTTGAAAACTTTTATTTCAAATAGCTGCTGTTGACACATATTGAACAAGTAAAGGGCTCCTTCCCCTGTTAAGACAAATGTTTTTTATTTCCACGTTTTAACACACACACACAAAAATCAAAAGACTATCCAATTGTTCTGAGGAATGTTCCCAATATAAACATACATAAACATATATCTATGCAAACTGACTCCAAGAAAAGCTACGCTACCCTGTTTCCCCGAAAATAAGACAGTGTCTTATATTAATTTTTGCTCCCAAAGATGCACTAGGCCTTATTTTCAGGGAGTGTCTTATTTTTCCATGAAGAAGAATACGGTACACATTTATTGTTAAATTAAAATAAAGGAAATTTATTACCTGTATATGTTACGGTAATACAGTAGTTGTCAACACAAACCAGACACACTGTGAATCCTGGGGGCCTTATTTTCGGGGAGATGCCTTATATTTCACTCAGAAGGAAACCTGTAAGTAGGTTTTATTTTCGGAGGATGTCTTATTTTCGGGGAAACACGGTATTATATACAAACTAGTGGCCCAGTGCATGAAATTCATGCACATTAAAAGGGGATTAGAGGAAATATTTTAATATTGCTATTTGCCCTTTCTCTATAATAGAAGTGTTAGAGATTAAAGAAAACTAGTAAAATGTATGAAAATCTTCCTCCTGTCAGACTGTATTCAGCCAGCCCCACACCATTGAGTGAGATTCAGACTCACCAGTCCTACCCTTGTCAAGCCCCGCGGGGCAGGGGACACAGTCTCAGGTCCCCCATCAACCCCGTCAGGTAGGGGGTGCAGCCTGAGGTTCCCTGTCAAGGCTCACCGGGTGAGGGGTGCAGTCTCAGGTCCCCTGTCCCAGCCCAGCACTATGCAGCTTCAGGTCCCTGATGATTTCTCGTTAAGGTTCCTTATGGGAACTCAGCCTTCACTGTGGGTGCCATCATCATTTTTATGGCGTGATGGTCAATTTGCATATTACCTCTTTATTAGATAGCATGCTTGTTTTCTAGCCTTAGTATCCTCGTTGAACTTAAACAAAAGCTATATAATAAAAAGGCTAATATGCAAATCAACTGTCATTATGATGCATACTAACCACCAGGGGGTAGACGTTCAACATAGGAGCTGCCCCCTGGGCTCACAGCTGGCCAGTGCACTAAGGATGTCCAAGTGATGGTTTTGGCCCACTCCTGTCTAAGGTGGCAGCCAGACATTCCCTGAGGGCTCCTCCTGGACTGTGAGAGGGCACAGGCCAGGCTGAGGGACACCCCACTCCCGAGTGCACGAATTTCGTGAACCAGGTCTCTAGTAAATAATAAAAGGCAAATTATTTATCTTAAACTGTTACACAGCCTCTTACTGAATCCTCCATCAGACCAGGAAGAAAAACCCATTCTCAAACTACCCAAATATAATGGTTCAAGCAGATGAACCGAGCTGACACATTGGTCTCTCTCTCTCTCTCTCTCTCTCTCTCTCTCTCTCTCTCTCTCTTTCTCTCTTTCTCTCTTTCTCCCTCCCTCCCTCTCCTCCTTGGCGTTCAGTCAAACCTCCAGTCATTGTGGATGTTAAGACCCTGGCTTTTTATAATGTAGATTATAGTCACTAGGAGAATCCTTTGATTTACTAAGTATCAGGCATCTACTCAAACATTATAAAATTAATGATGACTTTTTAATATAAATCTTATATAAAAATTCCACATAGAGATAAATAACATGGTCAATTTTACTACATATCTATTATATAGTTTAATATTTTTGCCTAAAGATTTTTAAGATAAAATAGAAAATACACTGAATATAAAGATAAAATAAAATTACTTCTGATAAAATATGTATCTCTATAATACACAATGGCTTTGCTACCAAAAAATCAACCCTTGACAGGGGGGAAAAAAAGTACTATTTTCTGCTCAGAACAAAATAAAGAATGTACAACTAAAACTGAAACACTCATAATCTTGGCATTTCAGGTAAAAGCCTTTTTTTTAACCCCTATATATTTTATTGTATAGGAGGCTAACTACTCTAAGAAAAGTTGGCTTATGTAAGCCAAAGAAAATTAACCTGTTTTCAGAGAGACATCAAATATGTTACTATGTTTTGCCATCATTTCTGATAAACAGGTCTATGGATTAAAATCATAAGGACAAATAAAAAATGTTTAGGTCCAGTGAATCATCTGGAGAAGACTAATAATGTCGATAGCTTACTTTGGTCACCAGGTAATGCCACTTTACATTAAAAAGCTATTCAGTTAGAACCAAATACAAAGGCAAATAAGTACATACATTTTTTAGTACAATGTAAAAAAAAAAAATTCAAGTTATTACTATTGCAGGGAAGGGAAAGGGAGCTTACCTGAACATGGGTTAACCAATTTTACAAACATAAGCCCACTTTTCATCTTCTTGGAAGCATCTTTTAAATACTCTGGGGGGGAAAAAATGGTGAATTTTTAAAATTAAGATATTTGCTTTTTGTTCTTCTAACTTACTTCACCCTGACTTTGTTTCTTCTATTTATATGATTTTTCTTTCTATTATTTATAACTCAATTCTATTGCTTAGAAGCTGTGTGATATTGAGCAAATTAATAATTGCTCTGAAAAGTGCAGCGGGGTTTTAGGTCATTTTAATTTATTTCTTTGAGAAGTGATGAAGAACAGGACTCTAAGTCAGATGGCCTGAGCACCTTGACTCAACCACTTGATAGCTCTGTTGCCTTGGGCAAGGTTCTTCATGACTTGTCTCAATTATCCCATTAATAAAGTGATAACATATATACTTGCCTTTGAATGAATTAAATTAACTAATCTATTGAAAGCTCTTAACATATTCAAATAGAAACACATAATATAGTTAAATGTTTCCTGAACATTTATATTTTTGCCCCTAATTGTGATTACCTAACCTTGTCCTCTGCCCATTTTTTAATTGGGGTATTCATCTTTCTTCTACTACTTTATGAGGAGTCTTTTACAGTAAGAACAGGAATTCTGTTTATGTCATACTTAGAAAGGCTTCCCTGATATCAGGATTATATTTTCTTTCTTTAACGTATCTGGAACATATCTGGGTGTAAGATACTAGTAGCCCTGTGCAGGAGTCGGTGCGCCAGTAGCTCTCTGTGGGGCCTGGCCGCTCCGTGCCCACAGCCCAGAGGCTCTCCACGGCCCAGAGGCCGATCTGCGGCCGGGCTCAGAGCACTTGCCCCATCGCCAGGGTGACAGCACAAGCCTCCCTCCCCCACTCCCACCCCCACCGCTCCGTGCCCACTGCCCAGAGGCCCTCCTCGGCCCGGTGGAACTGTGGCGACGGACCAAGCACTCCACCAGGCTGCTCACGCGGCCCACTTTTAGTGACCACCCCCCACCCTCCGGGATTGAGGGACTCCGGTGGGGCTGAGAGTACTGGGTGCTGCCATCTTTGTGATGGAGTGATAGTTAATTTGCATATTACCCTTTTATTAGATGACTTTATATACTGAGGCATAAGGCTAAAACTGAGTACATTTCTTGTTGGAAACAATGTAAGCCAGAAGACAATAGATAACCATCTTCAAAGTACTAAAAGAAAATATGATGAACCCAGAGAAAATACCCTTGAAAAATGAAGGTGAGAAATAGACCTTTTCAGACATATAATAACTGAAAGAAATAATCACCAACAGACCCACACTACAAGGAATGTTAAGGGAAGTTCTTTTGTAAGAAAAAATATGGCACCAGATGAAAATATGAATCTAAACAAAGGAACAAGGAACACTGGTAATGGTGACTGCAGGGGTAAATAAATAGGAATTTTATTATCATTTAAATCTCCAAAAAATTACTAATAATTTAGTGCAGGGTGTATATCATGTATAAGTAAAATGT
Source organism: Vespertilio murinus (assembly GCA_963924515.1). Lineage (NCBI taxonomy): Eukaryota > Metazoa > Chordata > Mammalia > Chiroptera > Vespertilionidae > Vespertilio > Vespertilio murinus. The sequence goes on along the minus strand of OZ004707.1, from coordinate 82,453,767 downwards.
ATGACAACAATAGCATAAAGACAGGAAGGGAGAAGTGAAAGCATGCCACTGTAAGTTTCTTATGCAATATGTGAAGTGGTGTAGTATCACTTTAAGGTAGATGTGATTTAAATATGCATACAATAAACCCTGTACCAGCCACTAACATTCTAAAACAAAAAAATGCTGTCACTAATAAGGCAACAAAAGAGATGAAAGAATCATAAAAAATATGCAATCCAAAAAAAGGCAGAAAGAGGATTACAGAATTACAAAGAACCAATGAGACAAATAGAAAACAACCAGCAAAATAACAGACTCAAACCTAACCATGTCAATAAGCCTATTCAATGTAAATGGTCTGTACACCCAATTAAAAGGCAGTAATTGTCAGGTTGGATAAAAAAGTAAGCTAAAACTACAGAGTGGGGCAAAAGTAGGTTTATAGTTGTTGATATGGAAAAATAATAATCAATACTAATAAAAGGGTAATATCTACTTAGACCAGGAGACCTTCCAGGAGATCGGCCAGGGAGGGCAGTTGGGGGCCATGAGGCTGGCAGGGGAGGGCAGTTGGGGGTGAGAAAGCCGGTGGGGGGGGGGCAGTTGGTGGCAAGAAGGCCGGCAGGGGGTGGCAGTTAGTGGTGATCAGGCTGGAAGGTGGAGTAGTTGGGGGTGATTAGGCCAGCAGGCAGAATGGTTAGGGGCAATCAGGCAGAAAGGCAGGTGAGTGATTAGGAGCCAGCAGTCCCAGATTAGAGAGGGTGCAGGCTGGACTGAGGGACATCCTTCCCTCCTCACCCCGGAGAACAAATTTCGTGCACCAGGCCATTAGTAATTAATAAAATAATCCTATATAATAAAAAGCTAATATCAAATAAACCAAATGGCAGAACAACCAGTTGCTATGACACGCACTGACCACCAGAGTGCAGTCGCTCAATGCAGAAGCTGCCCCCTAGTGGTCAGTGCACTCCCACAGGGGGAGCACCGCTCAGCCAGAAGCTGGGTTTACGGCTGCTGAACGCAGAGGTGGTGGCAGGAGCCTCTCCCACAGGCCTAAACCATTAGTCAGATATCCCGATATCCCGAGGGCTCCCGGGCTGCCAGAGGATGTCTGATTGCCAGCTTAGGTCCAATCCCCCGATTCCCCGGGGACATCCCCCAAGGGCTCCTGGACGGGGAGAGGGTGCAGGCCTGGCTGAGGGACCCACCCATGCATGAATTCATGTACCAGGCCTCTAGTATAAGAATAAACTTTTGTGCACTCAAAACTGTAAACCTACTTTTGTCCCACCCTAAATATTCTGCCTATAAGAAACACACTTTACATATAAAGGTACAGTAGTGTAAAATAAAAACGAAGGAAATATAGTATGCTTATCATGCTAACAGTAATTAAAATAAAGATGGAATGGCTCTGTTAATAACAGATTATTTCCAGGATAAAGAAGGGCATTTCATAATGATGGAAGGCTAAAGAAATAATCACAAATTTATGCTCATGACTTCAGAGTTCACTATGTACAAAGTAAAAACTGAGAGAAGCCTCTGCCCCACCTCTCACCCCTGGCAACCACTAATCTGTTCTCCATTTCTATAATTGTCATCTTGAGAATGTTATATAAATGAACCATACAGATTCAGTTTTAAGAATCTTTTAAGACTTTCGTTTCTGCAACTTATAAAAATGTAAAGGATAAAGTCTAACTCTTTTAAAAACTTTTCCCCAAAACTAAAACAGGTTCTGTCTGGTTCTCTCTCCTTTTCCTCCTTGCTGTTTCTCACATTTTCAGAATCACGTCTTCATCATTCAAGGCATAGAAAAGAGAACTTCTCTCTTCCTCGCAGTACGCTTTTATTTTGGTACTACGGTAAATCTTTTAACTTTAAACTGGTAAATTATTGATTTTTGTTTCCCTTTATTTTGGTAAAAAAAAATTATTTTAGTGATTCTTGCCAGTTCTCTTTCAGCATTCCTTCAGAGCTTAAAATAATTAAAATTTATAAATGCCAAGTCTAAAAAAATATTTTTAATAACTATACAAGGAAAGCAGTGTTTCCATTTTTTCCTAGGAAGAACAATAAATCCAGAGGATAAGCGATAGCCTAAAATGTCAAATTCTAATAACTTCAGAATTACTAAATACAAATAAATATTGACAGTGATGTGTTCTGCTGTAAATGCCAGCGTTCTTTGAAATACGCCTAGAGATATGTTAGTGTAGATAACACTGAAACGTTTGTGTAGTAGGGGAAAAGTCATCTTTCTCACTGTGCCGACAAAAGAACGTACAGTTGGATTGAATCTTTCAACACAGAATTTCCAGTGAGAAACTATACTCAGGTTGTTTTCGCCTAACTATAGAATGCATTTCAAAATTACTCTCCTGACCACTTGATTAATTACTGATTAGCAAATATAGAATTAGTCCTTACCCATGGGAAGCTTTTGGATGGATGTACCATGGTAAAGACAGATATTGAATTAAATAATCTCACAAATGTAGATGGCAAATGTAACAACTGCTATGAAGAAAAAAATACATGGAATGTGAGACCTTATGACAGAGGATATAATATAGATTGAGGAAGTATGGGAAGCCTCGCTATGCCTAGCATTGGTTAAGTTCTTTGCTTTGATGTTAAGGAGTCAAAGGGCTTATACATTCGTTTCATTCCTGAGCCAAACCCAGTCCACAGAAGCGTTTTGTTTGATGTGCACACTTTTAAAAATTTGAATTAAGTGCCAATATTTGAAAATCTGCTTATTTTTACAGAAAGTACAGACTTCAAATATATTTCCCCAAATATGAAAAACAATTTGGCAAAGATTTTGCTTTGCACAATCAAAAAACATGGCAACATATTCACTTTGTCCAACGGTAACTACCACTCTCCAGTCGCACTTAGTCCCATAGCGTCTTGTAAGCTCGGCCTATGGTTGGATGATTATCAAATGCCATGTGTGTCCTTACCAAACTCCCTTCACTTGCTAGCTTCTAGGTAGCCCTTGATCATGGTGTATAATCCTCTTTCCATACTCCTGGATTTGCTTTACTAGTTGTGGATGATATTTGTATCTATGTTCATAAAGGATATTGGTCTGTAGTATTCTTTTTTTTTTTATCATGTCTTTAATTTGTGAATGAGGGTAATATCGGACTCAAAATGAGTTGAATTTTCTCTTTTTCTCAATTTTTTAGGAAAATTTGTAGAGGATTGGTACTAATTTGTTCAGTGGTTAGTAGAATTAACCAGTGAAGTTATCTGGCATTGAGTTTTTTTCCTATGGGAAGGTTTTATTTTAATAATGTAATCACTTTAATTGTTACAGATCTATTCAGAGTGTGTATTTCTTAGTGAGTCAGTTTGGTACTTTATGCCTTTCTAGGATTTTGTTCACTTCATCAAAGTCATCTGTCATTGATGATTTTAATAATTTGAGTCTTCTCTCTTTTATTTAATAGAAATAAAATGCATTCCATAAATATGAGCCACATATGTCATTTAAAATTTTCTAGGAGACACATTACAAATAGGTCGAATAAATTTCAATGCTATATTTCTTAACCCAATGATATATTTCTTGAGTCTTTTTCTCTTTTATTCGCAGTCTAAAAGATTTGTCAATTTTGGTTTCATTGATTTTTCTCTGTCATTTTACTGTTATCTACTTTATTTCTGCTTTAATATTTACTTCCTTCCACTTGCTATGGATTTGGTTTGTTCTTTTTCTAGTTTCTTAAGGTAAAGATTAGGTTATTGACTTGAGAGCTTTCTTTTTTTTTTTAATATAGGCATATATAGCTATAAATGTTCTAAACACTGTTCTACCTGTGTCCTTTATGTTTTTGATATGTTTTATCTTCATTCATTTCAAAGTACTTTCTAATTTCCCATGTAGTTTCTTCTTTAATCCATTAGTTATAGGTGTGTATCATTTAATTTCCACTTACCTGTGAATTCCCAAAATATCCTTCTATCATTGCCTTCTATTTTTATTTCACTATTATTGAGGTTTGTTTCATGGCCTAAATAATGGTTTGTTTTCAGTCTGTTCTGGAAAATGTTTCATGTTCACTTGAGAAGAATGTGGTCTACTGTTGTTGAATGGAATGTTCTATAGATGTCTCAGGTTTCTTTGGTTTAGCGTGTTGGTCAAGTTTTTTATTTCCTTCTCCCAATTGTTGTATCCATATTGAAAATGGGTTATTAAAATCTCCCACTATTAGTGTTCAATTGTCTATATCTCCCTTGAATTCTGTTAGTTTTAGACTCATGTATTTTTGGACTCTGTCACACACACACACACACACACACACACACACACACACACACAAAAGCCTAAGCAACCATTCGACCGGTAGCTATGATGCACACTGAATACCAGGGGACAGATGCGCTGACTGGTAGATTTAGCTTGCTGCTGAGGTCCAGCCCATTGGGACTGGGTGACATGGGCCGGACACTTTTGGAATCCTCCCACAGTCCCTCCCCGGCCCCGATTGTGCAGCAATGGGGTCCCTTGGCCTGGCCTGTGCCCTTTCACAATTCAGGACCCCTTGGGGGATGTCCACCAGCTGGGCCAAGGGACCCCACTGGTCATGAATTCATGCACCGGGCCTCTAATCCTATATAATATAAGCCTAATATGCTAAGTGCCTGGTGACTGGTTGACCAACCAATCAAAGCATAATATGGTGATATACTAAGACCGCTCAACCGCTCGCTATGATTTGCACTGATCACCAGAGGCAGACATTCGACTGGTCGACCAGTCGCTATGATGTGCACTGACCACCATGGGCAGACGCTCCAACCGGTAGGTTAGCTTGCTACTGGGGTCCGGCCAATCAGGACTGAGAGAGATGGGCCAGACGTGCCCTAGAACCTCCCTAAATCCCTCCCACAACCCTCCCTGGACAACCTCCCACGTCCCTCCCTGGCCAGCCAGCCCCAGTTGGCCCTGTCGGGACTGGCTTAGATGGGGCCAGACATGCCCTGGAGCCCTCCCATGCTCCCTCCCTAGGCCTGGCCTGTAGCCACTAACAATCCGGGACCCCTCAGGGGATGTCAGAGTCAGTTTCATCAGGATCCTGCAGGCCACTCCCCTTGGAAGGGCACCAGATGCAGGTAGCACAAGCCTCTCCCAATTGGGACTGATTGGGTGAGAGCCTGCAGCAAGCGCAGTGGGGCTGAGATGAGCGGAGCAGCTGAAGGCGGCATTGGACTGCAGGTTTCAGTCCGATCCCCGCAGGCCATCCTGAGGGACCCCCACCCATGCACAATTTGTGCACCGGGCCTCTAGTATGTTCATAATTGTTATAACTTCCTAATAAACTAACCTTGTTATCTCTTTATTGGACATAAAGAAAGATAAAAATCTCTCTGTGTCCAATAATAATTTTTGTCTTAAAGTTTATTTCATCTGATATTAGCCACTCCAGCTCTCCTTTGATTACTGTTTGCATGGTGTATCTTTTTCCATCTGTTTATTTGCAACCTATTTGTGTCTCTGAATCTAAAGTGTTTGTCTTATTGATAGCATATAGTTGGATCATATTCTCTTCCCTACCATTCTGTCAATTTCAACATTTAATAGGAATATTTAATGCATTTACATTTTATGTAATTATTAGTAAGGTAGGATTTAGATCTGCCTTTTAACAATTTCTTTTCTAGCCGAAATTGGTTTGGCTCAGTGGATAGAGCGTCGGCTTGCGGACTGAAAGGTCCTGGGTTCGATTCCGGTCAAGGGCATGTGCCTTGGTTGCAGGCATATCCCATAGATGTTTCTGACTCTTTGTCCCTCTCTATTCCTCTCTGTAAAAAACCAATAAAGTATATATTTTTTAAAAATTTCTTTTCTATATTCATATATTTTTGTTCCTCTGGCCCTTTACTAATGTATTCTTTTGTACTAAAAAGATAATTTCTTTTTTCTTTTTTTAAAATATATTTTATCGATTTTTTACAGAGAGGAAGAGAGAGGAATAGAGAGTTAGAAACATCAATGAGAGAGAATCATCGATCAGCTGCCTCCTGCCCACCCTCCACTGGGGATGTGCCCGCAACCAAGGTACATGCCCCTGACCGGAATCGAACCCAGGACCCTTCAATCCGCAGGCTGATGCTCTATCCACTGAGCCAAACCAGTTTCAGCTAAAAAGATAATTTCTAGTGTACCATTTTAATTTCCTTGTTTCTTTTACTACATTTTTGGTAGAGTTTTCTTAATGGTTGTCTGAGGAATTACAATTAGCATTTTAAGTTATAAATTAGTTCAGATTAATACTAAGTTGCAAATTTAAAATATATAGACTCTTACCTGAAATACATTCCTTTTCTTCCTCCCTCTTTGTGCTATTATTATAAATTACATCTTTATATAAGCCCATTAACAGTTTTATTATTATTGCCTTATAAAGTTGTATTTTAAATCAGATAGGAGAAAAGAGTTACAAACAAAAATACATTGTACTGCTTTTTATATTTATCTATGCATTTACCTTTACTGGTACTCTATAATCTTCATGTGGTTTAAAATAACATCTAGTGTATTTTCTATCTGAAGGATTCACTTTATGATTTTTATGTGATGGGTCAGGTCTACCAGTCATGAGTGAATTTCCTGTGTTTCTTTATTGAAAAGTGTCTTTGCTTCTCCATCAGTTTTAAAGAAGAGTTTTGTCATATACAGAATTCTTTGTTAAGTATTTTTTCTTTCAGCATCTTGAATAACTTCTGGCCACTATGGTTTTGAATGAGAAGTGAGCTATTCATCTTACTGAGCATCCTTTACTTGATACACCATACATAATCTATGATGCTTTCAAGATTCTCTAAATTGTCTTTTGCTTTTGACAGTTTGAGTATGATATATATGTAGACATGGATCTCTAATTTATCCTACTTGAAGTTTGTTGAACTTCCTGGATTTATTGATTAATATTTTTCATCAAATTTGGAAAGTGTTTGGCTATTAATTCTTCAAATATTCTTTTTGTCCCTTTCTCTCTTTGTCTTGGGATTCCTGTTATACATGTGCTGGTGTGCTTAATGGGGTAGTACAGGTCTCTGAACTATGTTCATTTTTCTTAATTCTTTCTGTTCCTCAGGCTAGATAATCTCAACTGATCTATCTTCAAGTTTGCTATTTCTTTGCTCTGTTAGTTCTTGAGTTAATAGTTGATTTTTCACTTGAGTTATTGTATTTTAACTCCATAATTTGTGTAGTCTCTCATCATTTTTTTATATATATATTTTATTGATTTCTTACAGAGAAGGGAGAGGGATAGTGAGCTAGAAACGTCAATGAGAGAGAAACATCGACCAGCTGCCTCCTGCACACCCCCTACCGGGGATGTGCCCGCAACCAATGTACATGCCCTTGACCGGAATCGAACCTGGGACCTTTCAGTCCATAGACGGAAGCTTCAGGGGTAGGCAAACTTTTTGACTCGAGGGCCAAAATGGGCTCTTAAACTGGACCGGAGAGTCGGAACAAAAGCATGGATGGAGTGTTTGTGTGAACTAATATAAATTCAAAGTAAACATCATTACATAAAAGGATATGATCTTTTTGGTTTTTTTAATTTAATAGTTTTACTCACTGGATCCGGCCCGAGGGCCATAGTTTGCCCAGCCCTGCTCTAGCCACTGAGCCAAACGGGTTTTGACTCTCATTATTTTTATCTCTCTTTATTGATATACTCTATTATGTGAGACCCCGTTGTCTTACTTTCCTTTCATTCTTTGCACAGGTTTTTTTTGAGTATACCTACAGTATCTGATTAAAATCTTTGTTGAATAAGTCCAACATCTGGGCCTCTTCAGGAAGTTTTATTGACTCTCCCCTCCCCCCACACCCCCCCCATGTATATGAGGCATACTTTCCTGTTTCTTCACATATCTCATACTTTTCTTTTGAATGCTGGACATTTTAGATAGCATAATAATTCTGGATATCAGACTCTCCTCCTCCAACTCACCAAAATTTGTTGTTGCTGCTTATTGTCATCATTGCGTGGCTGCTGTTTGTTTAGTAACTTTCCTGGATTAAACCTGTAGTCTGTATTCCTGGTAGTAAGCAACCACATGATGTCTGTTATCTCAGTGGTTAGCTAGATCTGACAGAGATCTGACATTTCCTTAAGTGTTTTTGAAGCAATAAGTCTCTCAACATTTACTGAGGGGTTCTGCCCCTCTTTTGGGTCATCCCTTCAATACTGAAGCACTTTAAATTTCTGCCATAGCTTTAAATAATAATAATACTTTATTGTTGAGAGTATTACAGATATCTCCCCTTTTGCTCCTATTGCCCCTTCCGCCCAGTTCCTGCCCCGCCCCAGGTCTTCCCCACCCTATTGATTGTTTCCATAGGTAATGCATATATGTATATAAATTCTTGGGTTAATCTCCCTCCTTCCCCTTAGCTTTTAATTACTGCTTGCCTAGGGCCTCAAAGTCAGAGAGAAGTGGGGATTAGGGCCCTCCAGGTCTGTCCAAGGCATGCACATAGCCCTGCATAATTCCCCAGGAATATGTGGGAGCCTTCAAAGCCCCTTGTGAGTATTTTATTGCCTTATCTTCCTTTTAAGTATTGTCCTCTCAGCAGCTGATATGTTAAACAATTGCCACTGATTTTTTTGGCAAAGGCCCTGGGTTCAGGTTCAGGGCTTTTTCTGCAGAGCAAGTGCTGAGCTGGATCCAAGGAGGGCCAGGTGGTCGCACTATCCTGTGACTGGGCCTTTCCAGTGAGCTGTGAGGCAGGTCAAACAGGGACATGATCCGGGAACGGGACTTTTTGTGAAGAGTTCCAAGCAAGGCCTGCCCCAGCCAGTGGTTGCAAGGCAGCTGGTTTTTACAAGTAATACCATGTTTTCAAAACTGCTGCTTTTCCAGGCTTCTGCAGACCTGAGTAAGTCCAAGTTATATGCCACAAGCCCTGCTTAATGAGATTCAGCAGTTTTTCTTGAATAAATATTCCTAAGATTATTGGAGGAAGCAATATCAAGAGTCTGAAAAAGTTGATTTTGGCCATCTTTGTCAATGTTTTCATTACTTTTATGAATTTAACCCTACCAGATTTTGAATGCTTAGTATAAAAAAGAACTCAGATTGCTATAATACTTCTGATACATTTCTTGGTCTATACCTGGCCTCAGACACACAAAATTACCTGTGACTATAAATTAAAGCCTCTATGAAAGAGCTTTTAATTTTCATTTAAATTTGGGAAATCCTGGGTCATCCCATCAGACTTGGAAACTCCATCTATTTTCTAACGTTTACCTGCATTAATTAGGAAAGAAAAAAAAACTGCTTTTAGAATAATGAGAGAGAGAGAATGGGAGTGTAGAGGGAAGGGGTCTCCTCTATAAATTTACTTTGAGCTGATGCCTATTTCTTTGATAATATCAGCATAGAAGTACATAAGATCTAGAGTCAGACAGATGCATAATCTAATCTCTGCTTTTCTCCTTGCTCAGCAGATATCCAACATTTCTGTGCCTCAGTCGTTTCATTTATAAAATGGATATAACAATAATTATTGTATAGGCTTCTGTTAGGCCCACTTCCAGAAATATTAATTTCAGTCATAACTATATGCCTTCTCTTCCTAAGGTGTTAGCACTGCCATATGGCCTGAGTCATTTTCCTGACTCTGAAGCTCTCAACTTTCTCAAACATGAGAAGAGGCAAACCAAGAAAGCTAGGGAAAGGCATAAACAAGAATAATAATTCCCAAGTAATTGGTTCTTCTAAGAATATCTTTTTATTCTGAAGCTTTGAAGAAAAAATAAAAACTGATCTTAACCAAGGCCATAGGAGATAAAATCTCCATTCTTCCAGGGCTGTCCCCCTATCAATAGATCAACAGCCTTGTTTCTAGGAATGCCCTGTACTGGGGTAGGGAACGTCTGAGGGCCATATAAGGCCCACAAAATCATTTGGTCTGCCCCTGCCAAGGCATTAAGGGTAAGTTAATTAGCTGTTTGACAATATACAGCAGGCTAATTTTTAAGTTGATCATTTTGTATGATCATAACCCATGAATGACGTTATAAATATCCAAATGGTCTTGGCAGAAAAAAGGTTTCCCACCCCTGCCCTATACAGTCAGAAAATGAGCTGATGAAAAACTTCAGGTTTGCAGCCAACTCAGAGCCACAAAGACCAGCAATATCACGATGTCACGAAGACCTTGAAATATCTGGGAAGCAGGAAAGTTCTGAGCAGGTAGAAAGGACGGACCTGACTGGAATGTCAATAACCGCTGAGGCTGGCTCGGGAAAGGTGTGCCCAGTCCCTGGTCCTTACACAGAGGGAGCCCCAGCCCTTCCTGATCTTCCCTCCTCTCCAACAGTGGCAACTACCACCTTCCATTCTGCAGAGTGGCCTTTGCCACATAGGAGTTCAGGGGGACACAGAAGAGCCCACAGTCTATGCCACTAATTCCTATTGATGTTGGACAGATTACTTGACTTCTGTGAGTCTTGTAGAATGGTGATAATAAAGTTTGCCTTGACTACTTCCCAAGGTCAAATACAATAACTTACACCCAAGCGCATTGTAAGAGTATAAGAGCTAGAGGATGGGCTTTCTAAAACTTACATAAGCCCTGACTAAATGAGAGTATAAATTACAACCTAAATAAAATTCTCCCTACAAATAAATCTCTTCCATAACTATATATCACCCAAAGAAACCACCAATAACTGAGAAACTCAGCATGCTGGACTGAAACCGGCCTGGTCGTTAAGTGGCTCAAGCTTTTGACCAGAGCTCAGTCACCGGTAACTAACTGAGGGCAGTGGCTGTCTGTTGTGCTGTCTACTCCCACTCTTCCAGGAAAGCACTCTCTACTCTTGAGTACATCTTCTGCTGCTCTCCCCCCTTGTGCTTGCAGTGGAGTCTGCTCCTCCCTGGATACAGGTAACAGGGGTGCAAGGTGCCGAAGGCTATTTTGAAAAGGTTAAAACTAGAATTAAAAGAAGAGGGGCAGCTTCTCCCAGCAGACACCAGGGGATCTGAAGTGTGGGTGCAGTGTGCAACCAGGTTTCCACTCAATGGAGGAAGTTCATGTTAATGCTCAGAGAGGCAAAACCCTGGACTTTCTGGTGCTGCAACACCTGAGTTCCAGATGTCTCTCCAACACCCACCCCCCAAACCCTGCCCCCAACACACAGCTGGCTCTTCTAGGAATATGTTGATCCCACTGTGGAACTCCTAATGAAGTGTTAAGTCAGGTTTTGTAACATAATCAGGACTCACTGGCCACATATTAAAGAAATACTATACAATTTGTGAATTCAAACTGGCATCCTGTTTATTCCAAGGGCTGTCTGCAGGAAGCCACGGTTGTCCTAAATAAATTTAACCTCAAATGCCTTTCAAAACACCTTAGTTTGACATGTGTCCACTATGGCTCTGTGAATTTATCTTTCCCTGTTTTGCATCTATTTGTATTTTCAGTCTCAATCCATTCTTAAAGATAACCCATTCTAAATATGTAGTCTTGAAATATGGTAGCAACCATACTTTGGTAAAAACTGCTGTTTGAATTTTAACCCTTCTAGTCTAGCTCCTGCACCTGATTAAACACAGTATAGTTACCTTAGCTTCCAGGTGGAGACCTGGAGGCTAAGGCAATTTTCCCGTGCCTGGAACCAGGACTACAGGAGATTGATTCCCACTGACTCAGTAGCTTCAGGGGTAGAAACTGTAGATAACCTTTAGAGACTAACCACTGAGCTCTGCTTCTGTATTATCAGCTATTGCAAGATAGGGCTACATTCCAATGTCCAGCAGGATGTGACTGGGAACGACCCTGCAGGCTGTTCCCAGCCTTTAGAATTTAGAATTTAGAACAAAGGAAAATTCTTGTGGTGTAGGCCTTTAAAAGGACTGCCTACACCTGCAACGGTGTGGTCATGTGGAGTCCACCTGCGTGTGGTGTTCTTGCAGCCGTCCTGGCCAGTTTTTCAATAAATCCTTGCCTGCTTTTTTTAATCAGTCATAAGCCTCCAGTGGTCTTATTTTGAACCCAGGATTCGACCCCACAACAGTCTACTCTGTGAAAGCAATGCTTATGTGGTTTATTTGCTACAATATAAGTAAATTCATAATGTGCCTTTTGAATGCAAAAAGTATGACCTACAAATCTCTTTGTCAACTTTGTTCATATTGGCTATGTGAGTTTCTATCTTTCCTAAAATTAAGAGAAAAATTATCTCAGTCCTTTACCTCTCCATTGAATCAACTTCAATGTCTTTCTCTAATTCCATGATTAGATACAGCAAATAAAATGATATAACACTCTGGTAAAACTCCAATACCCCTGAGAATTTTAGTGAGTGTTATAGTAAATAAGTAAAAAGAGTAAATAGTGAAACGAAGGCAGAAATACAAATATCAACAACAAAAAAATTAAGAACATGTAATTCATTCTGTGATGCATACAACATAAAAAGATTAGAAAAATATATTTCCAAATTGTTATTTCTAGGTGGTAAAATGATGGACAAATTATTTCATACACACACACACACACACACACACACACACTCACTCACTCACACACATATACATACACTAAAGAAATTTACTAAAATTTATTTACGGAGTATTGCTATTCTGATAAAAATACACGGGAGAAAAATGTGTAAATGAAGAGATAACTAGTCAGAATTGAGCAACTGATCATGGCAGAGCTTCACCAAATGTTGTTGGGACTTTAGGCCCCTGCAGGGAAATCAGCTCTGGCCAGAGACACCGCAGCCTGGGTCCTCCTTGTTTCAGAGGCAGATAGCAAAACAGGCATCAGATCTGACCCTTTTACCAGGCAGAATGGGCTACTTTAGCAGACAGAATACTTACCGTGTTTCCCTGAAAATAAGACATCCTCCAAAAATAAGACCTACTTCATGGAAACAATACATCCCCTGAAAATAAGACCTAGCACATCTTTGGGAGCAAAAATTAATGTAAGACACTGTCTTATTTTTGGGGAAACGGGGTAGAAAAGAAAGTCACTTTTAAAGGTATTTTAAAATCAAATATAAAGGATCTCAGACAGAAAAGGCTGAGAGTTCTAAGTAGCATGCTCTAGTTTCAGAGGCACTGAGCAATTTTGGGCTCTGAAGCTTAAGGCCAATGCTCCACCACTAAGAAGCTAAAATGGCTACTCAGGGAGAACAGACCTGGATTCTCTCCAACCACCGGGCATTCAATACGTAATTATACACAAATGGTACAGTGAAGTGAGTATCAGGAGGAAATGTGTAGGTGACTGCAGAGGTACCATTAACTTGCACACTAACAGGGAAGGCCAAGAGGGTAGGCTTCCAGAAGGAGGTGACATTTGCATTTGTTTATCAGTAAAGAAAAACAGGCATTTGGCAGGTAGGGAACATAAAAGAGAGTTGCCAAGCAAACACAAAGTCAAGGATATTAAAAGAAAAAGAAGTTGGATTGCGGCAAATGCATTACCTTCACAGAAACTAAAGATGAAGCGAGCCTTGAAGAAAGAGTAGAATTTGGACAGAAGTGAAAGAAGAAAAAGGACAGTGTAAGTAAAGAACACTGCAGGAAGAAATTAAATGTGAGGCATTTATCTTTCATTAAATGTTTATTATATGCTTACTCTGTCCCAGACCCCAGGCTAAGAACTTGGGGCACAAAAAAGAGCTTCTGTGAAACTCAAACCAACAGCTAGCAAACTCATGAGACTAGTACTGTTCTCCCCAATGTAGAGATGAGAAAACTGAGACTTGACACTGAGAACACAATTTCTCCAAGAACATAAAGCTAATCAATAGCAAAAGCTAGTTTTAGGTGTGTGTTTTTATAGTCAGGCTTTAAAGAACACTGGTGAGTTGTTTGTTTCTTAGGAAAACCCATGTAGCTCCCATTCTGCTTTTCAAATAAAAAATTATGGACGTTGCTTTCTTTGCTTTTATGATTTCTCTTCTGCCCTGGAGGATAAACATGCGGGACTCACAAGTTCTTATAAAACGTACTTGGTCACTGGAACAATTACTAGCAGGGCAAGACCAGGCTCCGGAAACAGCCGGATTACACCAGCTGGCAAATATTTAAGTCCATCCACTTCGGAATGTGCTCAGACAGCAAGGGGAGCAGACCCAGTGGCCATAGGAGGAAGGTCAGTCTGGTTCCCACCAAAAAACCTTCCATAAAGGCAAAGCCAGACTCAGTATTTGTGCGGAAAATACTACACATGCTCCATGCTAGAAAACTCAGAGACTCCCACTGCTGAAGGCCTACAGACCACTATTCAGGAAATGTCTATTTTCTCAGAAGCTGAGCTTAATTATTCAGAGGTTGTCTAAAATCAGCATTTGCATTGGCCAGATCTCCTCATGCCTCCCTCATCCCCTCTCCCCACCTCCCCCCAAGGCTAGCCAAACTGAGTGCAGGTTCCTCTCCGGTGAATAAGCTCTTCTGAAAGTAAGGAAGCTTTCAGCCCACAAGGTATATTTCTAAACACAAACAGACATACATGCAAACAGTTTGACAAAGAACAAAAAACCTGCTTAAATATTTTTTCTCAGATTAACCATGTGTACTTAAGGAGGAAAAATGAGTTTTTTGTGTTTTGTTTTAGGGTCACTGAAAAATCATTTAGGTATATAGTAATTATTCTTTCAACACATATTTTTACTTTTTATCAAACAAGAGGTATTCTTGGAGGCTTATTACAAAGCTATATGTCCTAGCTGGGTTGATGGGTGGTTAGAGCATCAGCCTGCAGACTGAAGGGTCAAGGGTTGGTTTCCCAGTTAAGGGCACGATGTAAGTTCAATCCCTGATGGGAGCACATGTGGGAGACTACCAATGCATGTGTCTCTTTCATATCTATGTGTGTTCTCTCTCTCTCTCTCTCTCTCTCTCTCTCTCTCTCTCTCTCCCTCCCTCCCTCCCTCCCTCCCTCCCTCCCTCCCTCCCTCCTTTTCCCTCCTTTCCACTCTCTCTAAAAATCAATGGAAAAATATTCTTGGGTGAGGATTTAAAAAAAAAAAAAACCACCAACTACAAGACTCTAATCAGTAATAGCACTGATATGAATTTTCTCCATCTTTAAACAGAAAAATTGTTTTTTTTCTTTTAAAGTTTATTTTTCTTTAATTTTTAAATTAAGAACATAGTTCTAAAGTTTCATTGACACAATGCTTTCACACCTATCTTTGCATTCCATCTGGAGAGGCCTGCCATTGCTTGTGATTGCCGCGGCGCCTCACATGAAAGACTCCTTACCACACTTACACTCAGAGTGTCTAAGGTAGGCAAGCAAGCCTGGAACTCTTATCTCCCAACGTCTATCTTCTACACCCCATCTCCCCACCCCCAAAAAACTGCCATTACTTATGATGGCTGTGAGGAACCAAATAACATTACTCTTCCTAGAATGCTTCCTAACATGTATATGCAGGAAATACAGTAAAGGGGAATTACTTTATTGTAAAACTTGTCTATGGTTGAAGTCCAGTTTAACCAGAGGGCTGATTAAAGGACCTTTTCAGCTTAAGTAGACCCGAATGAGTTTCTTCACTGGTCCTCACATCATTTCCGTCCTTGCTTTACCCCCTCACATTAGGGCTTCCCAGTGCTTTAACATTTCCTTGGAGATGGCTAAGGAACAGGGTTCAGCCACATTAGCATCAGCGCAGTCTTCTCTCCTACACTTACTGATCTGCTGCCAGCTGGCCTTTCACACCTCCGTCCACTCAAACGTAACAGAACTGACAAGAGTACAAAACTTGAACTCAAGAGAAATATTTAAAATATGAGTTAAACTTTTACTTTTAGGGTAGCAAAGAGGGATGGAAACTTCTGCCATATTCTAAAAAGTAGAGATGTTAACAGTGTCTCATAGTAACTGAAACAGCAAATACGTAGAGTAGTATTCCCAGGCCATGTTTGAGAAATGTTTAAGACCGTCCTAAACTACAAGAAATGCTTACTCTGCTGAAAGAAAGGCAATTCAGTCTTCACTGGCCCATGAAAATCAAGACTCCAAGTCTGATTACCTCACAAGGATCCCTTCTAAGTCCCAGCTTTTTTTTTGGCGAGGAGTGGGGGTGGAGGGAATAATCTACTTCTTCAGGAAAATGAGAGGCAAAGATACCTAAATAGTACTTCTACATTTACCCTCCAAGATGTAACACAATACTATGGTAGACAACTTGATAAATAAAGTAAATTAAATGTTGGGGGAAAAAGAGTCATCTCAAGATTTTGATGCCTGTACTACAATTTGTCTCATGGACAGATCTCTATAAAGTTCTGTTGGTCTGATGATTAATTTGCTCACTTTTCAGTATGCAGAGTAAGTGCTTCAAATTCTTTTGCCAGAAGTTTTCTAAAACTTAGTACAGACTGTTTCCATCAAATACTTTTGAAAATTTTCATACAATCTTCGTTTCCTTGATGAAAGGCCCAATTTTACTGTAGTTATGGCCCTCACTCACACAAGGGTGCAGCCTCCTCCTTTCAAATGCATAACTTACTGGAGCTGACACCAGTACATGTCATACCCTGTGCTTATGTGCACTCCCCTGACCATGCACACTTTGGCCCACTCCAAGAGAGAGAAACCTCAAGATGGCCATTCTTATCCCCCAACCCAGCTCTCAAGAGCTGGTCTCACTGCGGTGGTGCTTTGTGTGGTCTCAGACCAGCAGCATCGCGCGGGAACCTGTTAGACATTGTCAGACCCATTCCAGACCCACTGAATTAGGAACTCTGGAGGTGGGTCAGCTCACCTGGTGACAGACACCCTCAAGTTTGAGAAGCACTGTTGCACTGCAGTGTTCATACCCTCAGAGCCTGCAGGTGGCACTGAAGGCCGGCTAGAAGAATTACATGTGCAGGAAGCTGAAGCTGTTACAAAACCTGCTGGTCTGACAGTTCCTCCTATCAGTTCCCGAACAGCTGCCTCCGCCTCCTCCAGTGAGTTTAGTTTTGAACAGGAACAGGACTGAAATTCTCACCGCCCCAGCAGTAGACATATTAATTTTTCTGAAGGTCTTGTGTTTAATAAAATGAAGATACAAACAGACTTTAATCAAAAAAAATTCTTAAACAGAAAATAAGAAACTTAAATTATCCTCAGTCATAGTGTGTCTCTGAGTAAAAATAATGCATTTGATTTGAAAAAATCGAGTCCCTACCCTTAACATCTCATTGAATTGTTGTAACGAAAGTGAGAAGAGCCCTAACCAGTTTGGCTCAGTGGGTAGAGCGTCGGCCTGCAGACTCAAGGGTCTCAGGTTCAAGGGCATGTACATTGGTTGCGGGCACACCCCCAGTGGGGGGTGTAGAGGAGGCAGCTGATCGATGTTTCTCTCTCATTGATGTTTCTAACTCTCCCTCTCCCTTCCTCTCCATAAAAAAAAATCAATATTTTTTTAAAGGTGAGAAGAGGATTTTTTCCAACGTAAAGCAGTGTATAGGTAGCCCTTCCTTAGATCCTGTCAAAACTTGAATTTTACATGAACTGTTTTACTACACAAGCATCTCTAGTGAGGATGTGGAACAACAGGAACCGGCACACACTGCTGGGCGTAATGCAAATAGCACAACCACTGTGAAAAACTGTTCAGCAGCTTCCACTAAAACTGAACATACAGATACCTAGGACAAGTGATTCCACTCCCAGGAATCGAACCCTACAGAAACTAATGCCTCTCTATCCCAGAGTGTAATTCACAATGGTTACCAACTGGAAATCCAAATGTCCATCCACAGTAGAGGAGATAAATATTATATGGCTATTTATGCAATAAAATATACACAGAAAAAAAAAACACACAAGTCAACCAACACACTGCTACACCCAGTATGGATGAATCTTACGGGCACCATGCTGAGTGAAAGCAGCCAAACACAGAGGAGCGCACGCTCACCTCAACAGGTGAGATAATCTCTGGTGACAGAGGTCATCGGAGAGGTTCCTGGGGTATCTACCAGCAGACATGGGAGCTCACTGACCTAGTTCTACATCATGACCTGGAGGATGGTTACAGGGGTGTATCCGTATGCAAAGCTCATTGAGTTGCACACCTAAATATGTAGACGTTACTGTATGTTATACCTCTTTATACAGGTTTAAAAGGTTAGACGCACAAAAATCCTCACAAACTGACATGTGACATTTTCCAATATCCACCATAAAACCTACATGACTCGACAACTACATCATCATTAGCAAATACTTTAAAGCATTTGCTGGGCTAAAACTCAAACATAAACAACGTATTTTCCTATGTTATGCCATCATATCAATATAGTCTAAAAAGTGCCAAACTTTTCTGGCTTTCACTCCCTAGTGCCAAACTCCTTTTATTCTGCCATCTAACGGGGCCCATCACCTGCGGCACCTGAAGTCCTTCCCGAACCCCTGCGGGCCCTGGTGGCCGCGGTCAGGGTGGGGTGAGGGGGGGCTGGCTCCTGCCTGCACCTACCCACCTGACACCCCCCCCTCTCCCCTCTGCAAAAGCCCCGTCCCGGCCCCGCCCGCCATCGGCTTCTCTCCATCCGGGGTTTGTCCCGGGACAGGCCGCCCAGATCCCGGCTTCCGGGCGGGGGAGCCCAGTCTCGGAGCCGGCTGCCCGGGAGGGCACCAACCTACACCCCGAGGGCAGGCCGCCTCCGGCGGGCGCGCAGCGAACCGCGGCCGCGTGGCCCGCGCCGCTCCCCACAGGCCGGCGCGCCCGCCCCCGAGGCCCGCGGACCCGCGGAAGGAGGACCGGGCTGGCGGCGGGGGCGGGCAGCGGAGCAGCGGGGCGGGCGGCGGGGAGCGGGGGTCCGGTTCGGCGCTCCGGCCGTGGTCTGAAAACCGGGCGGGCTGTGCCGGGGCCGATCTGGGGCGGTGTGTCCCGGGAGACCCTCCACCGGGCCGCCGCGGGCCGCAGGCGGCCTGGTTACCTGGAAGCAGGAACACGTGCGCGCGGGCGCCGTCCCCGCGGTCCCCGCGGCGCGCCATGCAGAGGCTCCTCCCCGCGCGGCCGGGCCGGGGTGGCGGGAGAGGGCTGGTTCCGGTGCGCGGCCCGCAGGCGAGTTTGGTTTCGTTTCCGGTGCCGGCCGCCGTCACGGTAACTTTTCAAACTTAGCGCCCCGCGGCCGCTCCCCTCCGGCCCCGCCGCGGAGGTGCCCAGCTTAGCGCCCGTGGCGCCGCGGGCCTGGACGCGGGGCGGGCGGGGTCGCCTCGGGCCGGGCGCCGCGCACCCCGGGCCTCCCAGCCGCTCCCCGCGCGGCCCAAGGACCCGCCGCCCGGGAGCGGGCGGGCCGGCCCGGGACGGGACTGGGGCCCCGCACCCCGACGCCGCCGCCCCGGGGCTGGAGCTCTGGCCGGAGGGTACGCGGGAGCAAGTTCACGTCAGTGACAACAGCCACCACATCGGAGTCCTCCTGCTCTGAGTTGTCAGTGTGTCTGGATCACCTGTTGCATTCTGCGAAGGAATTAATGTTAAAAGAGGGTGTGCTTCAAGTTGGCTGAGTCCTCATCACTAAAAAGAGGTTTCACAATTTGAGGCTCACAGTATGAATTTGTCATTTGGGGCGATTTTGTAATGAGTTAAAAATTAAGACATTTTAATAGCAGTGTTTAAAAAGTCAGGGTCATGAAATTGGGGAACTTCAGCTTTTTTTTAAAAAGTTTGATTGAAAAGATGATGCTTGGTGTAACATGGTTAAAAAGGATACTAGCAATTTCTCTCATACTTTAAAGGAAAGTATGTCCCCCTCATCCCCCAGATCCCTAAACCCACTCCCCAGGGCAATTACTGTGTACAACTTCTTGTCAATTCTTGCAGCAATTTTCCATACACTCACAAATTCTTACATCTTGCTTTTTGCACAAATGGCAGGAAACTATATGTAACTCTGTGCACTTAAATTTGACAACACTGGGTCTGTCCCAGCCTTCTGAAATGACTTTTTATTTTCAATCCTGTTTCCCATGGGAAGGAGACAGCTAAGTTCAGTGCAGGACACGGGTGGTAGAGAGGAAGACTTTCTGGCTGAGGAGGAGCAAAGAAATGCCAAGTCTGGGGCAGGCAGAGATTAATCTTGCTCTGATCTCTTCTGTCCACTAAGATTATATTGGGTAAAGCTCTAGTGTGTAGTCAAATGCCAAGACACACCATAATCATGACTAACAGCTACAAGAGACATGTTACACACAGTTCCAGTGTTCCGAAATGGAGCTGTTTTTATTTCCTCTGCTCCTTTCTAGCCATTGGCTGTATAAACATGTATTTTTACTAGTTTGTGGTTGTTTTCATAGGCTAAATACAATTCTGTTTGCTTTTCTCCCTGTACATTGTCATAAAAACATCCCATAGCATCCAGAACTGTCATTCTTAATGGAGGCATATTATTTCACTCTACTAATGCACTAAGATTACTTAACTATTCCCTACTGTGCAATATTTAGGTTATTTCACAGTATTATTATAAACTAAAGGTCCAGTGTATGAATTCATGCATGGGTGGGGTCTGGCTGGCCTGCCCTGATCCGGGCCAATTGGACCTGACCCAGGGGGAAGGGGACACTGGAGGTTGGCTGGCCGTCTTGCCCCCAATCTGGGCCTCCCCCCCCCCCCCCCCCCCCGATCTGGGAGAGGGGCCGTGGGAGCCTGCTGGCCCTGCCTCCTGGTCAAACTCCCAGTGGAGAGGACAATTTGTATATTAGGTTTTTATTATATAGGACTAGAGGCCCGATGCACAAAAATTTGTGTAAGAGTAGGCCTTCCTTCTCCAAACTGCTGGCACCGGCTTCCCTCCAGCACCCAGGCTTCCCATCTGGCCACCAGCAGGCACCCAGGACCCAGGCTGGCTTCACCAGGGCCACCCTTAGGCACCCAGGACCCGGGCTGGCTTCCCCCTGGCCCTGGCTTCATCAGGAAGGACGTCTGGAATGACGTCTGGTCTAATTAGCATATCACCCTTTTATTATTCTAGATAGTGCTACAAAGTATACAATAAATGGATTATGCAGCAGTTAGAAACCATTTAACTAGATGTACACATAACAACATGGGTCCTTTATATCAAGAAAAAAGGCAGATTTATAGCAGAATACCATGAAGGTAAATTAAAAACACACATTACAAAAACATGTTTTATAAGGATACACACTCAGTGAAGACCAATTATCAAGCACAAAAGAAATGGGTGTCTTAAAATGGAGGACAATGGGATAAGGAATGAGGGGGACAAGGAAAATCAAATAAGAGAGACCAGGACACATAGTATGGACCGCTGTCAGTATGTCCTATTAATGAGATTATAGCAAACTTTCTCATGTTTAGATCCAAGAGCAAAAATGAATTTTTTAATGTGCTGCAACAAACATCTCTGAACAATTTCCTTTATCCACTTAAAAAAAAAGAAGTACCTCTGGATGGGGGCACCAGTGGTGATGGACACAGACTCTAGATCCCTATTGTCCTCGGGGTAAGTTCCAAGGTACTATGCTTTGAACAAACGGCCTTAAAATCTGGTCCTCATTTGCCCCTTCAACCACAGGTCCCACCACCTCTCTCTCCCTACTCTGCCCACAGTCTGGCCAGGAGGAACTGCCTTCTGTCATGTTAGCATTGTGTTCCCAAGCTGAGGTTGCCCTGCTCTCTACTAGTCTCATTCCTCTACCCCCTTCCCTCCTCTCCAACGCTGCCTTCAGACCTTCTTTAGACAATGCCTTCTCCACAGCATTCCTCTTGCTGCCTCCCAACACCTTCCCCAAGAATGAGTGAGATGCTTCCAACCTTCTCAGTTACCTTACTAGATAATAAAGCTTGTGATTCTCTTCAGTTCCTTGAGGAAGGACAGCATCTAGTAATGTGCCTTAAGGGGAAGCATTAGTATGATCCCCACATTTTACAGAGGAAAAATGTAAATTTAGAGAAATAAACTAATTGTCCAGCATGCAAAACCAGCAAGTGGCAGAGCAAGAGGTCCAACCCAGAGATTGGGCTCTTAATCTCCCTCCCCTTCCTCCTACCCTAATATCCCAATACCTAGGAGACATCATGTGCTCAACAAATATTTTCTGAATAAATGTATTTGTGGGTAGATATGGAATGGTAAGAGTCATAATTGTGGTATTCCTAAGTTTTATAAACAAGAACAAATTGATTATATCTAATATATCATAAAATGTCCTATAAATTAAGTTTTAATCTATTCCCACTAACATGTAAAGAGATAAGCAAGTCATTCTGAGAAAAAAAAATAATAAGGAAATAGCAACCTTCATACCTGTAAGTATAGAATCAGAAACTTTTCTAAAAGTAGAAGCAAGAGGTATTCATTTTCTAGTACAAACAAACAAAAACAACAACAACAAAAAAGGTACTGGAGGGAACAACAGTTCAATGCAAATGATCTATGAGCTTTAGCAATGCTCAGTGATGAGATCAGAGAGAGCTTGAACTAAAGGTAGTAAATTTTTTTCCTCATAAATTATTAAAAACATCATGTTTAAAATGTCCATCTAGAGACAACAGAGAAGATAAAACAGCACCCATAGTATATGCTGAGAATGAGAAAGGATTAGCTCTTGAAAGGGCCAACTATTTAGAAACAGGACCAATGGATAGCACTGAACCATCCTTTCTAGAAGGAGAGTAATCCTAATATATAAAAGCCCAGGGTTCGTAATGACCAACCGAACACCAGAAGTCAGTCCTGCAGTCAGTGCTGGGTTGCTGCAGATGAGGCCAGAGAGAGTGCTCAAAGGGTGCTGCAGATAAGGCCGGAGATAGGCCTAGAGACACTGACTGGCATAGAAACCAACCAATCAGAACCAAATCTGGGTGAAATGTGCAGAGCCAATGGCTGCCTAGAAGGCAGAGCTTTTGACCCTGATTGGCATAGAAACTGACCAATTAGAACCAAATTGGCCTGCAGGGGAGGGTTGTTGGGCGTGAGATCAGGCCTGCAGGGGAGGGCATTTGGGGGCAAGATCAGGCTAGCAGGGGAGGGCAGTTGGGAGCAAGATCAGGCCAACAGGGGAGGATTGTTAGGGGCGATCAGGCAGGCAGAGGCAGTTAGGGGTGATCAGACTGGCAGGGGAGAGCATTCAGGGGTGAGATCAGGCTGGCAGGGGAGGGTCATTGGGGGCAAGATTAGGCCAGCAGGGGTGGGCAGTTGGGGGCAAGATCAGGCCAGTAGGGAAGGCCAGTTGGGGGTGAGATCATGCCTGCAGGGGAGTACAGTTTGGGGGGAGATCAGACTGGCAGGGGAGGGCAGTTAGGGGTGATCAGATAGGCAGGCAGCGGCAGTTAGGGGCTATCAGGCAGGCAGGCAGGCAGATGAGTGGCTAGGAGCCAGCGGTCCCAGATTGCAAGAGGCATGTCCTACTGCCGGCAGTCGGACATCCCCCAAGGGGTCTCCGATTGGAGAGGGTGCAGACTGGGCTGAGGAACTCCTGCCTCTGTGCACGAATTTCATGCACCAGGCCACGAGTTTATTTTATATTCATTCTCTTACTTAAACCAGCCTAAAATTGGATTACACTTGTTGCAAAAGGGGCAGAGTGACATGTACCCACATATAAACATGTAAGATCTGCCAGTTATAGAATAAGAATGACTGAAGCTTTTGAAAAAGAAGAGCAATCCCTGACAGAAGCTGGCCCAGAGTTCATAGCCAGACCATGTCTTTCCCAAAGAACATTCTCCCACAATACCAGTCTCAGACAAGGCTGACCAGGAAGTAAATGAGACCAAAAAAGTGCATTTCATGATCTTGCAAAGTGTGTCATTTTGCCACATTCTCTTGGCCAAAATAAGTGACTGCTACTTCTTTATCAGTTACAGCTTTATCCTCATTCCAGCTTCCCCTCCTTGTAGACAAGATTTATTGAGATATCCAATCATATAATTTCCTCCATTTCTAACAGCACCCAATCTAGAGTGAATCCCTGCTTCCTTAGATCCTCCTCCAGGCCTCCAACCAAAGTCCAAACCCTCTATCAAGGAACAAATCCACCTTGTTCAATTGCAGGCATGTTCCAGGTGATGTTTGTTTACACATTTCTGTGTGTGTGTGTGTGTGTGTGTGTGTGTGTGTGTAACTATAAACATAACATATTCTTATTTAATTCCGGTAATTTAGGCTCCAAAATATATAGCTTTGTGCCTGCACTCTCTGTAGAGATACCGTAATCAAATGGATCATATAATCATATAATTGCATATGCCAAAATGTTGGCTTTTTAAATATTTATTTTCAAAATCGGGATACAAACTTATATAGATATTATGAACCAAACTATGGAGAAAAAAGAAAGATTGATGATTAAAATCTAACCATAATAGTTCTACTTACATTTTCCAAAATTGTTCAATTAACATTTTTAATTTGATAATAGGAATATTATTAATTTCTATTTTTGTTTTACTCTGTGCTTCCTCCTAGTTGTGTCTGCCCCCGCAGAGGGAAGCGACCAGTGGCAGCAATCAAGGGGTGGGATTGGCCAGCTGGCAGCGCCAGGCCACCAGCCAAGGCAGGTGCCAGTGGGGGCCACACAATTGCCCTGCCCGCTGGGCATCCCACAGATGACCCTGATTGCTGGCCAGGCCTAGGAGCCCTACTCTCTATATTAGAAGCAGCCTCTGAGATTTAAACATTAAAACCTGGCAAGGCTACTCTAACACTGAAAAAACAGGATGACGCAGCGATGACATGAATGGACTCTGGTTTGCACATTTTGTGGTCAGCCCTGATTCTGACTTATAACTGCATAACAAAGCCAATTACTTCTCTCTGCTTCATTTTTTTCCACCATAATATGGGGAAAATGGTACTACTGCCTCAGAAGGATCGTTCATGTTATGAACTACTTTTTATAATCAGGGCAAAAAAAATGTAGCCCCCATACAACAGCAAGATGCCTTTCACCTGTATGAAAAGTGTGGTCACTGGTGCATGCAGCATCCAGTTGTGAGAGGGATGTCCGACTGCTGGGTTAGGCCTGACATCCTCCAAGGGGTCCCGGATTGTGAGAGGATGCAGTCCAGGCTGAGGGAACATCCCACCCCCCTCCCTCTGCAAAACACACACATGACTTTCATGCACCGGGCCTCTAGTATTCTAATAAATATATATGATGTCGGGTGGGTATGAGGTTTATCAGTATGACCACTTATAAGTTATGTAATGTCTAATCACTGGAGTGTACACTTGAAACTAATATAATATTGTATGTCAACTGTAATTGAAAATTTAAAAATGGTTTTAAAAAGAGAAATGTACCACTAGGATATTATAAATGAATGTGTATCCTTAAGCCTCTTAATTGTGATATTATTGGTAAAAGTAATCAGGACTTACCAAAGAAAACCAGAATATTATTGTTGAGTGTCTGCTCCCTGGTGGTCAGTGAGCATCATAGTAACTGGTTGTTCCATTGGTCTTTCTGCTGTTCAGTTAATTTACATATTAGGGTTTTATTATATAGTATTATTGACCATATTCCCTGTGCTCTACTTTATATCCCATGATTATTCTGCTACTACCAATCTGTACTTCTTAATCCCTTCGCCTGTTTCACCCTTACCCCTAACCCCCCTCCCATCTGGCAACCTGAAAAAGTTTTCTGTGTGTTTGAGTCTGTTTTGTTCTGCTATTTGTTTATTTTATTTTTTAGATGCAATTGTTGATAGATACATACTTATTGCTATTTTATTGTTCATATTTTTAATCTTTTCTTCCTATTATTCTTCTTAAAGAATTTTTTTTAACATTTCATGTCATACTGGATTAGTGGTGATGAACTCCTTTAACTTTTTCTTGTCTGGGAAGTTTTTTCTTTCTTTTTTATAATATATTTTATTGACTTTTTACAGAGAGGAAGGGAGAAGGATAGAGTTAGAAACATCCATGAGAGAGAAACATTGATCAGCTGCCTCCTGAACACCCCCTACTGGGGATGTGCCCTCAACCAAGGTAAATGCCATTTGACCAGAATCGAATCTAGGACCTTTTAGTCTGCAGGCTGATGCTCTATCCACTGAGCCAAACAGATTTTGGCTGGGAAGTTCTTTATATGTCCTTCTCTTCTAAATGACAGCTTTGCTGGGTGGAGTAATCTTGGTTGTAGATCCTATCACTTTGAATATTTCTTACCAATCCCTTCTAGCCTGCAAAGTTTCTGTTGAGAAATTAGTTGACAGTCATATGGGAGCTCCCTTATAGGTAACTAACTGCTTTTCTCTTAATGATTTTAAGATTCTCTCTTTGTCTTTAACCTTCTACATGTTAATTAGGATGTGTCTTGCTGAAGGCCTCTTTGGGTTCATCTTGTTTGGGACTCTCTTTACTTCCTGGACTTGTATGTCTAGCTTCTCCAAGTTAGGGAAGTTTTTGATCATTAATTTTTCAAGTAGGTTTTCAATTTCTTGCTCTCTCTCTTCTCCTCTGGCACCCCCAGGATATAAATGGTATGCTTGAATTTTTTCCAGAGGCTCCTTTCACTGTCTTCATTTTCACCTTTTGTTGTTGTGATTAGATGTTTTTTTTTTCTTCTTTATATTTAAAATCACTATTTTGATTCTCAGTTTCATCTATTCTACTGTTGATTGTTTTGCAAATTATTCTTTATTTCAGTTAGTGTATTTTTCATTTCTTCTTAAAAAAATATTTTATTGATTTTTCACAGAGAGGAAGAGAGAGGGATAGAGAATAAGAAACATTGATGAGAGAGGAACATCAATCAGCTGCCTCTTGCACACCCCCTACTGGGGATGTGCCCACAACCAGGATGTGTCCAAAACCATACTCTTGACCGGAATCGAACCTGGGACCTTTCAGTCCACAGGCTGACACTTGATCCACTGAGCCAAACCAGTTTCAGCAAGCGTATTCTTTAAGAAGAGGAAGAAGAAGAAAAAGGTAAAGGTAAAAAATTATGAACAACAAAAAGGCATCAAATACATAACTACCAACAAGCGAATCTAAAAATCAAGAGAATAAGAAAAAAATCTGAAGAACAAAATGGACTGGTGAATATAATAGAATCAGGGACATAGAAAGGGATTGGACTAACAATTCACAGAGGGAAAGGGGTCTGAGGAGTGCGGGAAGAAATTGGACAAAAATCTTACACCTATGAATGAAGACAGTGGCAGGGGTAAGGGCATGGGGTGGGGTTGGGAATCAGGTGGAGGGGAGCAAAGGGAGGGGGGAGAGGAACACCTGTAATAATCTGAACAATAAAGATTTAAAAATAAATAAATAAATAAATAAATAAACCACACACAGCCTGCCCTCCCAGTGTGGCTTGGTTGGCTGGAGTGTCTTCCAGTGCACCAAAGGGTCACAGGTTGATTCCTGGTCAGGGATCATACACAGATTGCAGGTTCAATCCCTGGCTGGGGTATTATAGGAAGTAATCAACTGATGTTTCTCTCTCACATGGATGTTTTTCTTTCTCTCTTTTTCCCTTCCTCTCTCAAATAATAATAATAATGATAATAATAATAATAATAATAATAAACATATTCTTGGGTGAGAACAATTTTTTAAAAAGTACAGTTTCTCTTAATGTCCTGTCTTTCTCCAACCACGGAATTTCCACTGTGCCACCGAAACTAATCTCAGGCTCTTTTCTGAACATTCTCTTTCTTGCCCTAAAGCAATCCTGGATCACTCCAGGGAGAGTGCTTTTCTAGAGGCTCTCGGCTATTTTCTCTCTCACGCCACCAGGCTTAGAGGTGGGGGGAGTGTTTTTGTTCCTTACTGCTAGGAAAGAAAAAACTTTATGAACTTAAGATGAGACTTAAAAAGCAAAAACTTTTGAAAAAGATTGACTACTTTGACTATATTAAAACCTATAAAATATGACATCTAGAGCTAAAATCCAGACTAGGAGAAGATAATTATAATGCCTTTAAGTTACAAAGGATTAGAAAACTAGAATGTACATATTTTTAAAAGCATACAAATAAAAATGAATGATAAAACACACAAATGGATAAATGTCACAAATAAAAAATTAAGAGGAGGAAAACTGAATAATCAATATGTAAAAAACTATACTTAATGCATAAACAATCAGGGAAATGACAAACAAGATACCTCTCTGACTGGCAAAATTTTCAAAGTTGCCAAAAAAAAGAAACCTCTCAGAAACATCTTGTGGAAGTGTAACTCTCCATATACTATTTGGACAGCAATTTTTATCATCTGGTAAAATTCAAGATATACAAATCATGTAATAGGTCAATTACACTTCTAAGTGACTTACAAATACTTAAAAAAACATTCAAATACATGCACACAATACAAGCACACTGTATCATATATGTTCAACATATAGTTTGTAGTAGATAAAAATTAGACATTATTTAAATGTCCATCAATAAAAAATGAGTAAATAAATGGAAAACCAGTGAATGATATAGGTCCATATTGTCAACCTGGAGAAATCATAAAAACATGCTCTTACATGCAAATAAATTCCATAGTGATACATACATTGTGATATAAATACTATGAACACTCAAAAGTGCATATTGTATAGCTTAGATATATACACTGAGTGACCAGATTATTATGATCTCTGAACGCATAATAATCTGGCCACTCAGTATATATCTTCTACAATAATAAAAGAGAAAGATGCTAACTGACTCCATGGCACAGCCAATCAGGATCCAACTAAGATGGCGGGTAAATTTGCATATGAAGGCGGGGCAGGCAGGGCCTGACTTATCCCACAGGGTCCAGGCAGCCCTGGACGGGGCAGGCCTGGTGGGCAGCGCCTGATGTCGCCTGCGAGGCCCAGGCTACAATCGGTCTGGCAGTTCCAGCAGGCAGCGCCTGACTGCTCACCGGATCCAGGGGGAAATCGGGACCTGGCAAGTTGCATGGACAGCACCTGACTGCCCGCAGGGTCCAGGCGGCGATCGGTACAGGGCAGGCGGCATGGATAGTGCCTTACGTCGCCTGAGGGGTCCATAGGCAGGGGTGGCCAGGGTCTCAGGGATCACTGCGACCCCAGTCTGCCTCAGGACACTGGTGGAGCAGGCCTGGGTTGAACATTTTAATGAAAATGAGATGCTTGTGCCCTGGCCCACCACGCCTTGTCCCTGGAGAGGAGAGGGAAGTGGGCAGTTAGGAGTCACCTGGGCTCTGAAGTGGCTGGGACCAACCTGCAGGGGGGCTACCAGGAAGAGGTGCTGGACCATGAGGATGCAGAGGGCTGGCTGATGGAGATGAGCTCTTGCCAGATGAGGTGGCTCTTGCCAGCGCTGAGCTGGAAAAGTGCATCGGAAGCCTGATGGACAAAATCGCCTCTCTGAAGAAGGTGCAGGTCCAGTAAGCTCAGATCTCCGTGGGGATGGACGGGTTCTCCAAGTCCGTCCTCTCCGCTATGCTCAAGGACATCTGCGCCCAGTACGAGAAGCTGGCTGCCAAGAACATGCAGAATGCCGAAGGATGGTACAAGAGCCACTTCACCGTGCTGACAGAGCGAGCTGCCAAGAGCACCTACGCCGTGTTGGCCAGTGACCGCTCAAGGTCAAGACCCTGGAGATGGAAGCAAGCTGGGGCATGACTGAAGTGCTGGGAAAGCAGCTGCAAGAGCTGGAGGAGAAGCAGAACTCCGGCGTTAGTGCTGTGCAGGACACAATCAACAAACTAGAAAATGAGTTGAGAACCACAAAGAGTGAAATGGCAGGATATTTAAAAGAATACCAGGACCTCTTCAATGTGAAGATAGTTTTGGACATTGACATTGCAGCTTACAGGAAACTTTTAGAAGGTGAGGAGACCCGGCTCAGTTTCACCAGTGTGTGAAGCACATAGCTATTGGCTACTCCCAGAGTTCCAAGGTTTTTGGTGATCTGCCTACAGTGGTATACAAACCAGCTCCTACTTGATGTCTACTCACTCCTTCCCTACTTAATACACCAGCCTTGTCCAGGAGGAGCAGATCGAGGTGGAGGAGACCATTGAGACTGCAAAAGCCGAGGAAGCTAAGGATGAACCCCCTTCTGAAGGAGAAGCTGAAGAGGAGAACCAGAAAGAAGAGGCTAAGGAAGAGGAAGAAGGTGCCAAGGAAGAATTTGAGGATGAAAAGGAGGAGGAAGGAGATGAAGGCGAAGGAGAAGATGCCTAAGAAGCTGAGGACAAGAAGAAAGATGAAGGTGCTGGGGAGGAGCAAGCAACCAAGAAAAGATTGAACCCCCCTTTCCTTAATTATTTCAGGAATAATCCTCCTGAAACCAGGTCAACTCCATCACTAACCAAGCAGTTGAGTTCCTGATACTATATGAATTAAGAAGTCAATATATATAACATTCTGAGGTGACTCAGGTTGGACATTAAATGTTATGCTATGACTTTTCTCCTTATGCAGAATATCTGTTTGCTTACAGAGTGGCTTCCTGGCTTGCTGCCAGCCTGTGCATGGTCCACGCTTATGAGTTCAGGATCTATGACAATGTGAATAATTCAGATGTTTACAATAAAAACACATGAATTCACTAATATTAATGTTAAACTTCATGAAAAAAATAGTCCTTTGAATCTTTGGTGGTTAGAAATTAAAGACCTCAAATCATGTGCAATAAACAGTAAATGAAGTTACACTGAATGACAAAAAATAAATAAAAATACATTGGGAGCCAGGAAACATTCAAAGAACTGGGGAACCATTCCCAGATCAGGAAGGGAAGTCACAGGGTGTATATCATTGCTACAATACAGTATTTCCTATTACTTACAACATCTACAGTGTAATGTATTAGATGCCTCCCTATTGCATGAAGTATGTATTCTCATAGAGTAATACTGTAGATATGTTATAGTTATGGTAGTATGTCAGATCCTATCTATATTAATAAAAGGGTAATATGCTAATTAAACCATGAGACCTTCCAGATGTCCTTCCGGACAAAGCCATGGTGCAGAAGCGGTTAATGGGTGATCAGGCCAGGAGGGGAGGGCAGTTGGAGGTGTTCAGGCTAGTGGGGGGGGGTGTAGTTGGGGGCAAGCATGCAGAGTGGTTAGGGGAGATTAAGCAGACAGGCAGGTGAGTGGTTAGGAGCTAGTAGTCCCACATTGTAAGAGGTTTGTCCAACTGCAGGTTTAGGCCCGATCCCACAGGGGTCTCAGATTGGAGAGGCAGGGCAGGCTGAGGGACACTCCCCCTCCCCCCCCATGCACGAATTTTGTGCACCAGGCCACTAGTATATAATAAAAGGCTAATATGCAAATTGTCCCCTTGACCAGGAGTTCGACAATCAGGCAGGCTGACCAACAGCCCATGTACCCTCCCCCT
Organism: Vespertilio murinus; assembly: GCA_963924515.1. Lineage (NCBI taxonomy): Eukaryota > Metazoa > Chordata > Mammalia > Chiroptera > Vespertilionidae > Vespertilio > Vespertilio murinus. Next base: position 82,422,467 of record OZ004707.1, on the reverse strand, counting down.
GGCCAGGGTGGCCAGACCTCACCCATGCACAAATTCATGCACTGGGACTCTAAAAAAAAATTCTGTTTATCAGAATTCCAATTTAGGGGAGACTTAGGGTGATGCCCATAATTATTTCTTGACCTTCCCAAATAGGTCTGTGCATGAGAAGCCCCCCTGGTGTTTACTGGAATCCACATGTTTAATCCCTGGATACCCTTGCCTAGAGGACAATGTAAACACATGTGTCCTCTCAATATTACTCACCCTACTGATTGTCTCTAAAGATAAAAATTCCAATGAAAGCCTAACGAGGCAGACCATCAAGGATGCTTGGCTGCTATCAGCCAGGTCATTCCTTAGCCTTCTCTTTCACAGTGAAACTGTGTCAGGGTAATCTGTTCATCCATCAATCAGGGGTTGCTGGTCAGCGCTGGCATATACAATATGTATATACAATTTAAAAACTGGACAGGAGAAATATACACTTAGCTTAAGTTAGTCATAACTCTTTAGGGGAAAAAAACAGGCAATCGTACAAAGGAGGCATCAACTATATGTATAATATCTTAGTTTTTAAAATCAAATATTTAAAGCAAATGTGACAAAGTGTCTCTGTACTTTCTGAATGTTTGCAGATTTACAGAACTTGCCTAATTATAATCAGTACTGCAGATGGACTTTTACTTTAAAACTGAGACCAGATAGAAAACATGACACCACATCCTTAGCTTAGACTGATAAATACATTTTTGAAAATCAGTTACTTGGTGCTTAGCAAAGATAGCTCTAATCCCTGTTTCCATTTAGGACTGTGATAAAGAGAACAGACTTGAGTTGCAGCCAAAGAGATTTAGATTAGACATTTGAAATAACTTCATGTCTCTGCAAAACATTCTAGACGGCCTGGGAATTTTTAGAACAAGAGCTTTGTTGAAATAGCTTAAATCCTAGCCTACTTGGAACTAGAAGGTTTATCAATGTCATAGATGTCCTTTGAAGTTTGAGATTCTGTCTGCTAACTCTATAGATATAAGGATTTTACTTGGAATCTATAGCAAGGCAGAAGGGTCACCGAGGAGCAAAACAAGGAAGTTTGGTCCTCAATCCTCATAAGAACCTAGCTTACTCTGAGAAGCTAATGGTATTCCAGTAGGACCAAGGGCAACCAAGGCTCTGGGGGCCAATGATGCAGGGTAAGGCACTGCTTCGCCTGTACTCCACCTCATTTCTACCTGTCCATCAGCAAGCATTTGTAGAGGAGCATTCAAATTCCACACTGTGCAAAATGCTCAGACAAATGAATTCAAAAAGAATAGCATCATTGCTTATGCTTCAAGTTTACAATTAAATTGAAAAGACCCACACAGACTAAACAATTAGAAAAATATAGCTCAACAATTGATAATTACAGTAAAGATAGATCAGCATGGACCGGGCTCATTGAATGTGAGGAAGTCTATAATGAGCCCTGGGGGTGGATAGAACTTGAACAGTCACAGACAAGTCGAAGGAGTTCCAGATGCTGGCTAAATGTGGATCAAAACCTGAGGGAGGAATATTCATGAATATCAGAGAACATTTGTAGAAGTTTTGTAGAGGTGATGAAGTAGAATAGTTGATTAGTGGTGTACAGTCACAGAATGCTTTAAAATGCCTCCTGTATGTCCCCTACCGGGGATTAAGCCTAAAATCCAGGCATGTGCCCTGACCAGAAATCATGCCACGACCTCCTGCTTCATGGGTTGACACTTAACCACTGAGCAGCACCAGCCAGGCCGCAGCCTGTTTCTGGATCGGTGGGTTTGAACTGCAGAAATTCTACTCCAGTTTTGACCTCTGCTGGTGGCATCATTTTAATGTTAATGCCAGTTTATATAGGGCTTCTTTCTTTAGCAATAAGAATGCTAAGTATACTTGCAACTTATGAAAGGATCCTCTTTTAATGAATGTACTTTGCATGTTAACGGGGAGGTTGGGTTGTGGGTGAACTGAATTTTTAAGCACATGTGGGGTATCCTGGTACAGAAAATGAAGCCTTGTCTCCACGTCAATAGGAGATGCATGCTGATTTTCTTTTTAAACTGTGCATCCGACCCACACTGGACAATTTTATTTCTGCTCCAAAGAGGGAAAAGGTTAAATCATGTTACATGCCTGTAAGGTATTTTGAAGTTAATCAAGCCCTTTGGTTTAATTTAATTTGTGTAAGATTGCTGTTGATGATTAGAATACCTATTTAAGATTTTTTCTTAACAGTCTGTTATGAGGACTTAATGGAAACAATCTAAAAGCAGTCTGTTCACTTTCCCCTGTCAAATTCAGGTTACATAGCCTTCACAGATGTTGCAAGTAGACATTGATATGAAAATAGGATAGAATACAAATTAAAATCATAAGTGTACTCAAACTGCCAGCATTGAACTTAGGTTAAAAACATCTGTCACATAAAAGCAAACATTCAGAACTATTGCATCTTGTAATAGTGGTCTTTATTTTTCATATCTTTGGCATTTTCATTATTTTATGTTACTGCTCCCTTTAGATTTGTTTTGAACAAATGATTTCTCTCTCTCTCTCTCTCTCTCTCTCTCTCTCTCTTTCTTTCTTTCTTTCTTTCTTTCTTTCTTTCTTTCTTTCTTTCTTTCTTAACATCACTGATTTTTCTATGAGAATTACACTGGTACCACATCCCAAGCATAGCTGAAATCCTAATAGTCTCATAGAATGAAAAAGGGCAGCTGACTCCTGCAGAGTATTTGAAAGATGTGCATATGTCTAACTTGTACAGTCCAATATTAAGTCAAACTGGCTCTTTGATTCTTTCTAGAAGGTTATGTTTCATCATTAAAAAATTTACAGTTACCATCCTTTAGACACGAAGTTTCCATGACAAACACATCAGTTCACTTCTCCCTTTTGTGCAATCAAGGAGACTTCAGAATGTTCTTGAGCCAGTCTTCTGTTATTTGTTATAAATCATATTTTTTTACCTCTTATTTCTTTCATTACTTTGTTGCATAGCTTTACAATTTTTATTCCTTTGTTCTGTTATCATTTTCTTTTATCTAGGTTTTATATTTCAAAACCATGGCCCTTACTCTTCATTTTTTCTCTTCTTGATTTTCTCTTCCAGCTCCCCTTCTAACTTCCTTAACTTTTATTTCTTTTATAGAGGGGGAGGTTTACCTGAGAGAACGTTAAGTGTCCTATGAGCTGCAGTGAAGCATCTGCACCCCAACATCAAGAGCAAGAGGACACTGAGCACTTCCCCTCTCAGCATCACAGCCACTGCCCAGGAGCACTCCTTTGCTTCTTGTGTGGCAGGAAGGGCAGGGTGGGCACCCCAGCACCAACACTAAGAATTGTAGGCAAATAATTTAAAAAGAATCAAGTTATTCATTGAGTGTGAAACATTTATAAACCTTATTTATTCTTGATTTAACCTGAATAGTGATCTTGTAATATATACATTATGATTAATCAGATGATTGAGAACTTAAAACTTAAGTGGCATGAAATACATTGATAGGCATTTGGCTGCAGGCTTACCTTAAGGTGATCTTACTCAAGAATTATTTTACAAAGTGTATTTATGCATAAGAATGGAACATAAGATTTAGATTAATTTAGAAATCTCTATTTTATAGTGTTTTATTTAAGGACTAGAGGCCAGTGCATGAAATTCGTGCTTGGGGGTATGTGTCACTCAGCCCAGCTTGCACCTTCTCCAATATGGGACCCATCAAGGGATGTTTAACTGCCCATTTAGGCCAGATACTGGTGGGATCAGGCCTAAACAGGCAGTTGGACATCCCTCTCACAATCCAGGACTGCTGGCTCCCAACCGCTCACCTGCCTGCCTGACTGATTACCCAAAACTGCTTCTGCCTGCCAGCCTGATCACCCCCTAACCACTTCCCTGCCAGCCTGATTGATGCCTAATGCTCCCTTCCATTCCGATTGCCCCTAACTACCCTCTCTTGCTGACCTGGTCACCCCTAACTTTCTTCCCCTACAGGCCTGGTTGCTCCCAACTGCCCTCCCCTGCTGGCCTGGTCACCCCTAACTTCCCTGTCTTGCCAGCCTGGTCACCCTTAACTATTTTCCCCTGCAAGTCTGGTCGCCCCCAACTGCCCTTCCATGCAGACTTGAACTCCCCAGAACTGTTCTTTCCTCCTGGCCTGGTCCCCCACAACTTCCCTCCCCTACAGGCCTGGGTGCCCCCAACTGCCCTCCTCTTCAGGCCTGGTCCCTCGCAAATGCCTTCCCCTCCTGGCCTGAATGCCCACAATTTTTTTTTTTTTTTGGGGGGGAGAAACAAACTTTTATTTATTTATTTTTATTTTTATTTTTTTTTTAAATTTTACTTTATTAAGGTATTTTCTGTGTACATAGTTTACCATTGCCCCTCCCCACCTCCCATTTATGCCCTCCCTCCCCAGAGTTCTGTGTTCATTGGTTGTACTTATGTTCATGCATACCAGTCCCTCGGTTGTTCTCCTATCTCCCCCCAGGTCTCCTTCCCCTCCCCGCTGTCATTTGGCAGTCTGCTTGTTTTATGGTGACTATCTCAGGACCATATGAATAGAGTCCACTCCTCCTCTGGTTTTCACCGCCCCTTCCCCTGGGTCCCACTGCTTCCCCTGGTACACACGGCTCGCCCGGGGCACACTGCACCCTGGGACACTCGGCTCACCCGGGGCACTCGGCCCCCTGGGACACTCGGCTCACCCGGGGCACTCGGCCCCCTGGGACACTCGGCTCACCCGGGGCACTCGGCCCCGTGGGACACTCGGCTCACCCGGGGCACTCGGACCCGTGGGACACTCGGCTCACCTGGGGCACTTGGCCCCCTGGGACACACGGCTTACCCGGGACACCCTTCCCCTTTGGGGGGTACGGCTTACCTGGGGCACATGGCCCCCTGGGGACACTTGGCTCACCTGGGGCACTCGGCCCCCTGGGACTCTCGGCTCACCCGGGGCACTCGGCCCCCTGGGACACTCGGCTCACCCGGGGCACTCGGCCCCCTGGGACACTTGGCTCACCCGGGGCACTCGGCCCCATGGGACACTCTGCTCACCCGGGGCACTCGGCCCCCTGGGACTCTCGGCTCACCCGGGGTGACTGCCCACAATTGCCCTCCCCTGCTGGCCATCTTTTGGCAGCCATCTTTGACCACATGGGGTGGCCATCTTGTGTGTTAGAGTGATGATCAATTTGCACATTACTCTTTTGTTAGATAGGATAATTTATATTTTTAAAAGGAATTTTAAAAATTAATAGAAAAAGTTGTGGCTCATTCCACCTCAATCCTCTCTTCCTCTTCCTAGTCACCCAGGTTAGTCACCACACTCTCCTTGCTGTCCCATGTACCATTTATGAGATTATATCATTTCCAACTATTTTTCATTAAAAACAAAATCCCTTTTATACTAAAGCTGAAAATATACTAAATGTCATGAATGTTGACACTCAAACCAAAGGCCCTGTAATCATATTTCCTTCCCATAATGCATTATGTAATTTTAAAGTTTGATCAAGTCTTTGTAGTTTAGTCTAACCTTTCATTTCTATGCCTCTGATATTGAGTAAAACACTATTACCTCCTCCATTCTTATAACTCTATCACATGTCTAATACTCTTGATGAAAACATGAGATCAATGTGATTAAAGTAGAAAGATATGATGACCATTTCATAATTATTCATTTATTCATTTATTAAATTTAATAAATATTTATTGTTCAGATTATTACAATTCTTCTTCTCCCTCCCACATAGCTCCCCTCCACCCAGTTCCCACCCCACCTAATGCCCTTACCCCACAACTGTCCTCATTCATAGGTGTATGATTTTTGTCCAGGCTCTTCCTGCACCCCCCACACTCTTTTCCCTCTGAGAATTGCCAGACCACTCCCTTTCTATGCCCCTGATTCTATTATATTCACCAGTTTATTCTGTTCACAGATTTTTTTGTTCACTTCATTTTTAGATTCACTTGTTGGTAGGTATGTATTTGATGTCTTTTTGTTGTTCATAGTTTTTACCTTTACCTTTTTCTTCTTCTTCCTCTTCTTAAAGAGTACCCTTCAGCATTTCATATAATAATGGTTTGGTGTTGATGAGCTCCTTTGGCTTTTTCTTGTCTGTGAAGCTCTTTATCTGACCTTCAATTCTGAATGATAGCTTTGCTGGGTAGAGTAATCTTGGTTGTATGTTCTTATCCATCACTTTGAATATTTCTTGCCACTCCCATCTGACCTGCATAGTTTCTGTTGAGAAATCAGCTGACAATCGTATGGGTGCTCCCTTGTAGGTAATTAACTGTTTTTCTCTTACTGCTTTCAAGATTCTCTCTTTGTCTTTTTCCCTTGGCATTTTAATTATGATGTGTCTTGGTGTAGTCCTCTTTGGATTCCTTTTGTTAGGGGTTCTGTGCGCTTCCTGGGCTTGTAAGTCTATTTCTTTCACCAGGAGGGGGAAATTTTTGGTCATTATTTCTTCAAATAGGTTTTCAGTATCTTGCTCTCACTTTTCTTTTGGCACCTCCATAATTCGGATGTTGGTACAATTAAAGTTGTCTGAGAGACTCCTTACACTATCTTCAACTTTTTGGATTCTTTTTGCTTTTCTGGCTGAGTGTTTTTTGCTTCTTTGTATTTCAAATCTTTGACTTGATTCTTATGGTCCTCTAGTCTGCTGGTAGGTCTCTGTATATTTTTTATTTCAGTCAGTGTATGCTTAATTTCTAGTTGGTCCTTTTTCATATCCTCGAGAGTCTTGCTAAATTTATCAGTCTTTTCTATGAAATTCTTGAAAAATCTTATAACCATGGTTTTGAACTCTATCTCCAGTTGTTTGTTTCTTTCCATTTCTTTCATTTGTGATCTGTTTCGTCTCTACATTTTTGCTGCTTCCCTGAGTTGGTAGAGTAGCTTTGTGTGCTAGGTGTCCTATAGGGCCCAGTGGCTCAGCCTCCCCAGTTACCTGAAGTGGACACTCTTGGTGCACCCTTTTGTGGGTTCTGTGCACAGTCTTGTTGTAATTAAGTCTTTTTGAAAATATATATTTCATTGATTTTTTTTTTTTTTTTTTTACAGAGAAGAAGGGAGAATGATAGAGAGTTAGAAACATTGATAAGAGAGAAACATTGATCAGCTGCCTCCTGCAAACCTCCCTACTGGGGATGTGCCCGCAACCAAGGTACCTGCCCTTCACTGGAATCAAACCTAGGACCCTTGAGTCCGCAGGCTGAAGCTCTATCCACTGAGCCAAACTGGCTAGGGCTTGTGGTATTTAAGTATTTTTTTAAAATAAATCTTTATTGTTCATATTATTACAAATGTTCCTCATCCCCCCCCTCCATTGCTACCCTCCACCAGGTTCCCATCCCACTGTCTGCCATTTCCCCATCCCCCATTGTCCTCATCCATAGGTGCAGTTTATGTTCAGTCTCTTCCCGCCCCCTCCCACTCCCCATTTCCCCAACAATCATCAGTCCACACCCCTTCCATACCTCTGATTCTATTACATTCACCAGTTGATATTGTTCATCATGATTTTTACTTCCCTTGGTTTTTAGATTCACTTGTTGACAGTTACGTATTTGTTGTTCATCATTTTTATCTTTATTTTCTTTCTCTTCCTAAAGCACTCCTTTTAGCAATTCATATAATTCTGGCTTGGCGGTGATGAACTCCTTTAGCTTAAATTTATTTGTGAAGCTCTTTATCTGGCCTTCGATTCTGAGTGATGTCTTTTTGTTGTTCATAGTTTTTACCTTTACCTTTTTCTTCTTCTTCCTCTTCTTAAAGAGTACCCTTCAGCATTTCATATAATACTGGTTTGGTGTTGATGAACTCCTTTAGCTTTTTCTTGTCTGTGAAGCTCTTTATCTGACCTTCAATTCTGAATGATAGCTTTGCTGGGTAGAGTAATCTTGGTTGTAGGTTCTTATTATTCATAATTTTGAATATTTCCTACCACTCCCTTCTGGTCTGCATAGTTTCTGTTGAGAAATCAGCTGACAGTAGTATGGGTGCTCCCTTATTGGTAACTAACTGTTTTTCTCTTACTGCTTTCAAGATTCTCTCTTTGTATTTTTCCCTTGGCATTTTAATTATGATGTGTCCTGGTGTGGCCCTCTATGGATTCCTCTTGTTTGGGGTTTTGTACACTTCCTGGATTTGTAAGTCTATTTCTTTCACCAGGTAGGGAAAGTTTTCTGTCATTATTTCTTTCAATAGGCCTTCAATATCTTGCTCTCTCTATCTGACACCCCAAAAATCCAGATGTTGGTATGCTTAAAGCTGTCCCAGAGGCTCCTTACACTATCCTCACACTTTTGGATTCTTCTTTCTTTGTGCCTCTCTGGTAGGGTGATTTTTGTTTCCTCATATTCCAGATCTTTGGTTTGACTCTTGGGCTATGTTGATCTACAGTTGAGTTTCTGTATATTCTTTTTTTTTTTTAAACATACTTTATTGATATTTTACAGAGAGGAAGGGAGATAGAGAGCCAGAAACGTCGATGAGAGAGAAACATCGACCAGCCACCTCCTGCACCCCCCCCACCAGGGATGTGCCCGCAACCAGTGTACATGCCCTTGACCGGAATCGAACCCGGGACCCCTCAGTCCGCAGACCGACGCTCTACCACTGAGCCAAACCGGTTTTGGCTGTATATTCTTTATTTCAGACAGTGTCTGCTCAATTTCTGGCTGGTTCTTTTCCTATTTTTTTTTTTTTTTGTATTCTAATTAAGGTCCTTGAAGTTCTCTTCAAGTTTCTCAGCAGTTTTTAGAAGTTTCTTGAGTGTCCTTATAAATGTGATTCTGAACTCTGTGTTGTCCAGTAGTTTACTTTCCTCCATCTCTCCCATTCATGACATGCTTCTGTGTCTCTACATTTTGGTTGCCTCCCTGTGTTTATGGAGTGGCTTTGTGTGATAGGTGACCTATAGGGGCCAGTAGCTCAGCTTCCCCAATCACCCGAGGTGGTTGTTCTTGGTACACCCCTTTTTGGGCTGAGTGCGATGTCTTGGTTTAGTTAAGCCTTGATTGCTGTTGGTACACTGGGAGGAATTGACCTCCAGGCCAATTGGCTGTGAGGACCCACTGTGTCTATAATGGAAGAATTGCTGCACTGAAGACATGCTTATGGTGCAGGCCTTGTTTCAGTGGGGCTTTGGTGCTTACTGAGTCCGCCTCCCAAATGTGTCACTTATGGATGTGAGGAGTTGAAATCTGGTATCTCACACTGACCACTAGGTACACTGGCTTCTGGATCTCCAATAGGGTACAGTTCAGCTACTGTCTGAGGCCACTCTGCAGGAGCTACAGCGAGAACCACAGAAGCTTTGGAACTGTCTGCACCAGGTTGCAAGTTTGCTAGGTTAAACTGCAATAGAGAAGACCATTCATATGCAAAAGCTGCTGCTTGGAGCTTGGGTGTGTAGGTAGATTGTGGGGGCAGAGTCTCCAGGCATCACTAGGCTGGGGCGTGTCCAACAGCGATGGCTGCCTGTCAGCTGTCTCTGCCTCTCTGACCCACCCCTGCATCTTGTGCCCCTGCCCTGCAAACAATTATTCTTGCTTGTAGCTCTGCAAGCAAGCCACCCTCAGTCTAGCTTCTCCCCAGAAACTGGATTTTAGAGAGATTGAGAGGTTGTCTCTTTTGGGGTTGAAGAAAGCAACTCCCTCTGCCAGCTGGGATTTGCCACCAGCCTATATCACGCTAGCGCCCACTTACTTCAGTTTTTCAGCACTTATACCCTGAATGCTCCTTTCACTTTCAATCTAGTTGTAGAGCTTCCGTTCAGCCAGCTTTCCCGTGGTTCTGAGTGATAGATGTTTTCTTTTTTAGTTGTAGTTTTGAAATTGTTGTGTGCGGCAGCAGTTTAGATGTTTTTACCTAAGCCATCATCTTGGATCAGCTGTAGTTAAGTCTTGATTGTTGTTGGTATCACTGGGAGGAATTGATCTTAGGCCAATTGGCTGTGAGGATCAGCTGTGTCTACGTTGGGAGATATTGTGTACTGGAGACACCCTTATGAGACAAGGTTTGCAAAAGCATCTGTGCTCAGCTTGGATGGGGCAGAGTCCCAGGGCAGAGCAGACAACCTTGGTTTCCTGTCAGCCCTGCCCTATGAGGCCCCTGGTTCTCAGGGTCCCACCATAATTTCTGCAACCACCTCTGAGAGATAGCCGTCATTGGGTTTTGCCTGCTGCCAGACAGTCCAGTTTCTCCCCACATGAGTCTGGGTCCCCAGAGTCTTGCCCAGAACTGGAGTTCAATGCAGTCGGGCGCCCCCGCCTCCCTCCCACTTGAGAAAGCCAGCCTCGCACTCAGCCGCCAGTCCTCTCCAAGTGTGCATTTCTCTTTACCTTAGCCTTTTGCAGATCCTGAGTCTCGATGTGCTTTTCTCTTTCCTTCTAGTTGTAGAATTTCCACTCAGCCAGATTTCCTGTGATTCTGGATGCTGTCTGTTTTGTTTTTTAGTTGTAGTTTCGAAATTGTTGTGCGAGGCAGCAGTTTAGGTATTTACCTATGCCACCATCTTGGTTTCCTCCTGTCCTTTTCATATTTACTTAAATAGTGGCCATCTCATTTGAATATGGGCACTCTTTAAAAGGCTTGATTCACCCTCCTGCATGGAGGTTTATATGCTGTGACTCCATCCTAGCTGCTGTGTTGGCTTCTCTGTTGCAGACCTTCCTTATATCTGACTCAGTGCACGATATTCTCTTAAATGTTAACAGTATGTGTGTGTGGGGGGGGGCGGGGGTGGGAGGGTGAGGGAGTGGTGGTGAAGGGTGGCGGGGCGGGAGGTGTAGAAGGATTTGTAGCATTTGCTGGTTTCTTTTTTTAAAAAAAATATATTTTATTGATTTTCCACAGAGAGGAAGGGAGAGGGATAGAGAACCAGAAACGTTGATGAGAGAGAAACATTGACCAGCTGCCTCCTGCACACCCCGCACTGGGGATGTGCCTGCAACCAATATATATGTCCTTGACCGGAATCGAACCCGGGACCCTTCAGTCCACAAACCGATGCTCTACCACTGAGCCAAACCGGTTTTGGCAGCATTTGCTGGTTTCTGTGTTATACATACTATCAATACTACCAATTTCAAGTTACTAACTTCACATCACCGAACCCCAACATGGGAAGTAATATGCACAATGAGCTCTTGGAAATAGATACTAGTACATGCTGGCTCACAGATTATTTAAGACAAAACCACATGCCCAAAATGGAGTTACTTATGCTAATCCCATGTCAGCAAACCAAGATTTAATTGTAGTTTCTTCTCTCCCAGAAGTGGAATCTTACACGAGTTAATTAGGAATTGCTAAATCAATACTAGTTAGGCAATCTTCCCAATAGAACCCCTATCAGACCCTAAAGAATAATAACCTTGTAATAATCAACCTGCTATTTTGCTTAGTATAACTTCTGTTTTCCAATTTCCTTCTGTCTTTCATTTTGTACAGCTTCTCAGAGCTCCTTTCTATCTGCTATATTGGATGCTGCCTGATTCAAATCAATTTTTGTTGAAATAAACTCTTAAAAATTTTAATATGCATTAATTTATCTTTTAACACTATTCAACACACATTTACCTCCTGTGAGTCCACAGATTTTATTACATGCCAGGACATTAAAGAAGAGCATTTGTGAAGCATTTCTGACAAAGGAGAAAGAGACCCAAAGCAATGACAGGGGAAACGCAGTAGGCAGTAGTGATCCACACACTTCATTGAAGAAATTCAGAGAAAATTTTCAAAGAAGGGAAGCTCCGAATAGAAAGTGTGCTTGAAGAACACTAAGAACTTGTAGTGAACATGGAGCAGAGGGAAGAAGGTATTTCAGACGAGGGGAGATTTAAAGGCTGAAATTGTCATAGCATGTTCTTAGAAAAGACACAGATTTTCAGTCATTAAGATTGCCCTGATAACCCAAATGAGACGCTTTTTGTACTATTACAGAATACTTGTTTCCCACTTATGAGGCATTTTTTTTTCCACACACAGTGATTCTTATAATCCTCACTATAATCTTGGGAGAGAGGCAAAATAGAGTAGCTGCTATTATCATCATCATTATCATTATCACCATCCTGCTCATTTTATAAATAGAAAAATTTAGAAAAAGGGAAATTAGGAGCCTTCATGGACTCTGATAAGCCCAGGTTCAGAATGCTTTATCACACACATTACTGCCAGTCTGAGTGTCCTCACTGAGCAGTACAACCATATAGTGGCCTCTCAAACTGCTTGACCCATTAGGTGCAAGAACATGACCTATTTTTATTTATAAGAAAAATGAAGGACTACTTCAGTGGGTTTATGAATAAGAATAAAATCTTCTAGTGGAGTCATTTTCTATACATTGATTCAAGACTAGAGGCTCAGTGCACAAAGATTCGTGCAAGAATGGGCCTTCTTTCCCCTGGTTGCCTACACTGCCTTTCTGCTCTGGCCCTGGAGCCACTTTTCCACCTTCTCATGCTGCCCAGAGGCCTGGAGCAGCTGGGGCGGTTCGGAATGCCTGTGTCACACCTTGTATCCTGCTGCTTGGTGCCCCTGTATGCAAATTAACCCACCATCTTTGTTAGGTTAATTTGCATACTAACTCCTGATTGGCTGGTGGGCATCATGAAGGTATGGTCAATTTGCATCTTTCTCTTTTATTAGTGTACATATTGTGAACCTACTTTGAAAATAGACCAGTTATTTTTAAAAAGTGTATAAATAAATAAATAAATAATTTAAAAATAATTTTTGAATTTTAAATTTACCTTATTATTACTCCTCTATCTATTCCAACAAAATATTTCAGACAGCTTACAATGAAGTGCTCTGTATTGGACAGGTCCTTTCAGTTGCAATTGACAGAAAGTCAATCATAAACTAGCTAAAGCCAGAGGAACATTTATTGGCTTAGTTAACTGGAGGATGGGCAGCTATGTGTATAATTTTAGCATATATTAATATACATAAACAACATATAGCTTTTTGTGTGTTTATATACTACATAAATATTATACTATTCAGTTTATTCTGTGTAGTTCACACAGGTAATCTTATCCAAAACCTCAGGACTAAGCACTCATTCCCCCTTTTGGGAGTGTTGACCACAGTTGAATCATCCAGTGAAGGAATTTGTGGTACCTGTCCTGGTGCCCAGCACATTAGGTTGTGCCCCAAGAGGTCCCGAAAAAGGGAAGTTACAAATTACCCAGACACTTTAAGGGTATGTTATTATAGATGCAAAAATACAGATAGGCTTAGTTAAGGTAAAGGTTGATGTTGTCAGTAAAGATACAGGCTTAGGAGGCGACTACCCATAACTTCTTTTAGGTAAAGTTTAATTTCAGACCATCTTTTGTGGTTGGTTACTTTAGGTCTCTGAGTTTGCAAGACCACCATGCAGTCTTTTCCTGAGTTTGTCAGATCAGCATGTGGCCCCTTTTATCCACACCATGATGGTAACTAGTGAAATAAACTCAGGATTTTTTTTAAACAAAATTAGAATTTGCATATATTTTTAGCTTAGAATAGTATAAGTTGTAATTTAAACTTTAAAAAGTAAATAGACAAAAAGGCAGAAGCAATATCAAGTGTCCATCAATGGATAAATGAATAAACAAAATACAGTACACATACAGTGGAATATTATTTAGCTTTAATAAGGAAATTCTGAGTCATGCTACAAAAATATGGATGGGCCTTGAGGACAGTATGTTAAGTGAAATAGACATCAAAAGATAAATACTGTATGAATTCATTTATATGAACTATAGAGTAATCAAATTCATAGAGAAAGAATGGAAATGGTGGTTGCTGGGGCTGCAGAGAAAAGAGAATGGGGAGTTATTATTTAATGAATACAGAGTTTCACTTTTGCAAAAAATAAAAAAAAGTCCTGGAAATACAGATGATGGTTGCACAACAATGTGAATGTAATTAAGTTACTGAACTGTACGCTTAAACATGGTTAAGATGATAGCATTTGTTATGTGTATTTCAAGACAATTTTAAAAATAATTTAAAGAAATCAGTAAATACTCCTTGGATTTAGATCTTTTATAATGTGTTCAGGGATGGAAGCACTTCTGAGAGAGGATTCAATTGCTAAGACACCAAGTCTAAACTGGTGGGATCATACCTTTTCCATCTCCCACAGAGCTACTACATCAGAGTCCATTGAGAATCTATCTCCCTGACCAACCTCAGGCGCAGGGTCATTATGCATTAATATATTTACTTAAGAATCCTATCATAAAGGTCTAGAAATATTTCCAAGATAGAGTCATATTTTGTGCATAACACACAAGGAGCCACCAATTCTGCTCATAGCCAGTCGTGGGTCAATAACTTGTCATTTCTCTTAGAGAGTCTAATTACAACTCCAAAGCTCCCAACTCTTCTGTTCAGAGATTGGCACACTATGAACCACAGACCAAAAACATTTAAAAAAATAAAGTTTTATTGGAATAAGTCAGACTCATTTATTAACCTATTTTTAAGACTGCTTTTAGACTGCTTTTAAGACCATGCTTTAGTGATAAACTAAAACTGTGTGAGTAAGCATGACTTCATATCATGTTAGGTGAATAGTACAATCTTTTGGCTTAAGCTCTTAACATTATACCCAAATCATGTCTACCATGAAATACAGTTTTCCACTTTTCATAGTCTCAGTTGTTTAAATAAAAGAAATGAATGCAATAACGTAATTTATGTTGTTGCTTTTTTTAGGGTAGCTCTCTACCCACTGTTCTTCTTTGTCATGTACTAGTACATGATGCTCTTAAAATTGTAGATGAAGGTTCTTGTTAGCTTGTATTGCCAACTTCTGTTAAATTATACTGGATTGCTTATTAAGTGAGTATGATTATCCACATTAAATCTGTCACCAGTGAAAATATTACACACAGAGAAAAGCATAATCTTCTCATTAGCCTGAGGCCCCAGGGCAAGCCTGACTATGCACAGAGGCCCTAGTGCCGTGCTTTCCATGTGAAGCTCTGACTTTGCTGAAAGATGTCTAGAAACTGATGTAGTCAGGCAATTCCCTGCTGGCTACACATCTGCACAGAGCTCAAAAACATTGTTTATTTCAGCAGAGATCTGGAATAGATTATCCTTAATAATTTGCTTCTGAAATCACTGTTTCAAATTCAGATTATGGTAAGCTTGCACATAGTGGGAGTGCTCACTTTTAAATCATGATTCTTTTATTGTTGCAAAAGTCCACTGGAAGGTAAACTCACATAGTAGGTACACAAATAAATGTTTGTTGAACAAATTTATTTAAGTAAATGTTTATTGAACAAATTTATTATATGAATTGTATCACAAATATGGGAGATCCCAGACGGCATTTTTAAGTTCCTCACATTTAATAGGGATGTTAAATCTTGAGGCTTTAAAGCATTGTTTAGTCATATTTAAAAGGTGTGTCTGGCTCTGATTGGTGTGCTAAGTGGTTAGAGCCTCAGAATATGCACTGAAGGGTCTCAGATTCAATTTCCAGTCTAGGGCACATATCTGGGTTGCAGGTTTGATCCTGTACCAGTTAGGGCGCATGTGGGAGGCAGCCAATCAATGTGTCTCTCTCATATCTATATTTCTCTCTCTCTCTCCTCCCTCCCTCCCTTCCACTTTCTCTACAAAAATAAATGGAAAAAATATCCTCAGGTGAGGATTAATAACCCCAAAAAAGTGTGTCTGTATGTGTATTTAAGGTAACTTTGTGAGAGGTACACAAACTATACCCTGATGATAATGCACAACACCTAATGAGAGGACACAATTAATTTTCTTATAATATATGAAGAGTTAAAAGAGTCTGTCACTCTAACAAGAAAAGTCCAGAAATTAGTACATTTTCAACCTTTTTTTGTAATCTAAAACTATTTTTTAAAGTTTGTTTTAAAACAGGAGACAATACCAAATCATCTAATATACATATAATTAATGGCCTAGAAGGAGAGGTGAGAAAAAATTGAGCAAAAGATTTATTTGAAAAATTATGGCCAAGAATTATCAAAATTGCTGAAATACACCAAGCCACACATTTAATAATATAGTGAATATCAAGCATGATCAATACAAAAACAAAATAAAATGAAACACATCTAAGACATCATAGTCAAACTGGTGAAAATCAAAGGTTAAAAAGATCTTAAAAACATCCCACAAAAAAGCACATTACATTCAGAACGTCAATAAAAACAATGATTGCTTTTCTTTAGAAGGCAAATGAAGGCTAGAGACAATAGAATAATATCTTCATGGAGCAGTAAAAAAATTCAACATAATATTTTATATGCATCTCAGCAGTGTTTAACAATGTTGTGTGTGTGTGTGTGTATATCCACTATCTATATACTAGTATATATGCATGTGTGAATATATAGATATATGTCTATGTTTATACATATACATATCTATAATAATAAAAGCATAATATGCTAACTAGACTGAACAGCCAAATGACCTTCCAGATGTCTTTCTGGATGACCTTCCAAGATGAAGCTGTGGTGGCAGGGGCTGAGACAGAGATGGCTGCAGGGGCCAAGACAAAGGCGGTTAGGGGCGATAAGGCAGACAAGCAGTTAGGGGTGATCAGGCAGGCAGGTGAGATCAGGCCTAAACCGGCAGTTGGACATCTCCCGAGAGGTTCCAGATTCTGACAGGATGCAGGTCAGACTTCCTCCCCCCTTCTCCCCCCGTGCATGAATTTCATGCATCGGCCTTGAGTATATATCAGCAATGTTTGGTGATTTAAAAAAATATTTTATTGATTTTTTACAGAGAGGAAGAGAGAAGGATAGAGTTAGAAACATTGATGAGAGAGAGACATCCACCAGCTGCCTCCTGCACACCCCCTACTGGGGATGTACCCGCAACCAAGGTACATGCACTTAACCAGAATCGAATCAGGACCTTTGAGTCTCCAGGTTGACGCTCTATCCCTGAGCCAAACCAGTTTCGGCATGTTTGGTGATTTTAACAATGTTTAAGATAGATAGATAGCATGAGATATACAGAGGCCATGTTCATTCATAAAAGACTCAAAATAAGATGTCAATTATCTACAAGTTTATCTATAGATTTAAAAAATTCTAAGAAATTCCCCAAAGGGTCTTTTGTGGACACGACAAGCTAATTCTTAAGTACGTATAGGAATATGAATCTATAATAGCCAATCTAACTTTGGAAAACAAGAACAAAGTTGGAGAATCAACACTACCTGAGTTCAAAGCTGAGTATAAATATGTATTAATCAAGACAGTCTGGCTTTGGAATCTAGATAGACAATGAGATAATGACAATGTAGATAGTCTAGTAATAAACTCTCATATAACATGGACAACTAATTTTCAATACAGGTGGAAAGATATTTCAATAGAGAAAAGATAGTCTTTGCAACAATGGTGCTGAAACAACTTGGTATCCATATTTTTTAAAAATTGTAATGCACACCTCACATTATATACAAATTTCAATTCAGAATTAAAAGCATAATTACATAAGTGTAAAATGTAAAACTATAAACCTTTTAAAAGAAATGAAGGAGAAAATCTTTGTTACCTTCAGTTAGCAAAGATTTCTTAACTGAAATGACAAAAGCATAATCTACAAAAAATTTTAAATAAAATAAAATGCACTACATTAAAATTAAAAACTTCTGCTCCTGAAGAGACACTGTTAAGGGAATGAAACAAGAACCACAGAATGGGAGAGAATATTTCTAAAACATATCTGGTAAAGGACTTGTATCCTTACTACATAAAGAACTTTCCCAATAATAGAGAAAGAAACAACTCCATTAAAAATTGGACACTTTACCAAAGAACATATATATGGTAAATAAGCACATGAAAAGATGTTGAACATCACCAGGAAATGCAAACTAAAACCATAATGTTATAACATTCTATCTAGTAAAGAGAAAATATGCTAATTGACCAAAACATCCTCACAAAGATGGCAGTGTCCACAGCCAATAAGGAGGGGATATGTTAATTAACTGCCACACCCTCAAAGATGGCTGTGCCCACAGCCACAAGATGGCAGTGCCCAGTCCCCTCAGCCCCTCTGGGGCACCTGCTTCCGGAGTCCCCCAGACCCCTCAGCACCCCAGCCGCTCAGGGCCAGCCTGAGGGATGACCAAAAGACTGAATAAGCAGGCTGTGTGGGGTGACCAGGTCGATATGGGGGGTCATGAGGGGTGACCAGGTTGGCAGGGGAGGGCAGTTGGGGTGATCAGGCTGGCGAGGGAGCAGTTAGGGGGCTATCAGGCAGGCAAGCAGAAGCATTTAAGAGCAACCAGGCAGCCAGGCAGGTGAGTGGTTAGGAGCCAGCAGTTCCATATTGTGAGAGGGATCCCAGATTGGAGAGGGTGCAGGCTGAGTTGAGGGACAACACCCCCCCCCCAAATTCAGTGCATGAATTTTGTGTAGTGGGCCTCTAGTCTCTCTATAATAATCCTTCTACTTTTTATAAAACTTTCAAATATTTAGAATAACCACAATATAATATTAAAACGTATCACAAATACTATCAGCAAGGATGAAAGCGTTAAAAAATAGTCCATGGTAGATGCTACCAGAAGAGCATTAAGTGAAAAAGGAATATAAATCTTAATGTTTTCCTTCAGTTTAATCTCAAAGCTTGAAACCCATAAGGTTTGGATGAATTTAGAATTTAGTGTATTTACAATATGTAACTTTCTACTATTAATGTAATAAGGATGTGTTTGAGATGATGAAATCTGCTTTTAAGAAATGGAATTTAACTGGTTTGAAGCCCATCTGTGGAGATAACAGGACAGAGAATGTAAAAACAAAACTTCCGGTGTGGGGGCTGGGCACAGGGCTGGGCACGTAGAAGAAACTCAATGAGCTACATTAGCAGAGTAAAGGATGACTAAATAAATACTATTTTTATTTCTTTAGGATATCATTTTTCATTTTTAATGAGATATTTTACATATGATGTAGCATACAGGACTTAAGTGTATAATTTTGACAATTTCTCCTGTCTCATCACCGCCTAAAACAAAATATAGAGTACTTGTATTACACCAGCAACTTTCTTTCTGGCCCTTTTAATTAATTTCCTAATTCCAAAATCCAGAGATAACCACATTCTAATTTTTATCACCATAGTTAGTTTTACTATTCTTGGATTTCATGTAAATTAAACCAACAATATGCATTCTTTTGTGAGGAATGATTTTACTCAATATAATATTTAAAAGATTCATTCATAGTGCTGTGAGTATCATCCCCTTCACCACTGAGTCATAGCATGAATATACTGCAACTTGTTTTTCCATTCTCCTATTGGTACACATCGGGTTATTTTTTCCAGTTTGGAGCTATTATGAGTGGGTGGTATGAACATTGTTGCATATTGTATTTTGTGAACATAGTATTCATTTTCCTTAGATAAATTTCTATGAGTGGAATTACTGGATTATGGAGATAATGTATGTTTAACTTGATAAGAAACTGCCAAAAACTTCTCTGGATATAGTTTCACCAGCAATGCCTGCGAGTTCTAGTGGCTCTGAATCCTTATCAACCCTTACTGTCAGTCTTGCTTACTTTAGCCATTCCAGTGGGCACATAGTCGTGTCTCATTGTGTTTGTTTATGATGGAGATATAAAGTTAGACTTGTGATGATTTTATAAACCATGTAATCACCATATAAAAGCATATAGAACATTTATTTTACCCCAGAAATTTCCCTTGTTTCCCTTTTGTTCAGTTCTCTCCTAGAACAGGCAACTATTTTCTGACTTCTATCACAGATTAGTTTGCCAGGTCTAGTAATTAAAATACATGAAATCATACAGTGTATTAATTATCTATTTTGCATGAAAAATTGCCACAAACTTTGCATCTTAAAGCAAAATACATTTATTATAATTTCTAAAGGTCAGGAATTTAGTACTGCATGGTTTAATTCTCTGCTCAGGATTGTCATAGTAATATATAGAAATGTTTAAAAATGCCTAAAAATATATATCAAAAGGTTTTAAGATGTTTAAATTAACTTTCCTTGAAACTTAAAGATACATTCCCCACTGCCCCGAAGCATGTGTACACCAGAGATAAGGATTTGAACTGAGGCAGAGTGACTTGTGTCAAGATAAACACTTGCCTGAGTGACGGACTCTCCTTAGCCCCCTCGCCGTGTTAAAGATCGATATGTGTGCATTGACGTAAATTATTGATAGCCACCTGAGCTGCTATGGGTACGAACGAACAAGCTTTAAATATGGACCCCTGCCAGCCAACGATGCTGGTCTTGTGGAGACATTACAAAGGCCCGTCCCTTTGTCGGTCTGACAAGCGACTCTGCTTTCCTGCCAGATGACAGAAGAACGGCCAGTAATCCCCAATGGAGACGTGCCCGGGCTCTTGGGAGAAGAACGTCCCCCCCCCCCCCCCCCCGCACCCGCACCCGGAGCACAGAGGACAGCACCACGGGGATCCCTAGCTGAGCCAGTACCGCAGCCGCTCAGGAATTTGTGTGAGTAATAAAAAGCTGTGTGATTTGCAAATGCATATGTTTCATGTGGTGTAATTCCTCCGGCAGTTAATTGAATTAATTTGCGTATGCTTAAACTTAAAATTAAAGCCTTTGGTCTTTTTGGTCCTAAGCCTGCCACTCTGGTCCTGCGGATGCGGAGCAGTCTCTCCATCAACGACTTGAATGTCCCAATTCCTGCGGGGTTTAGCTTATCTCAAGGCACGCCTTAGATGAACGCCCCGATCCTCTCCCGGGACCTCCTTGGGACAAGGGTCTTATAAGAATTGGCTGAGGAAGTTCTCAAATGGGTCTCAAGGTCATCTTCCAAGCTACTGGCTGTAGGTAGAATCCCTCACACTTCCTACGTGGACGCATTCATGTCCAAGCTAGTCTGAATTATCCTCAAGCTTGGAATCTCTGACTTCCCCTTCAGCCTCTGCATTTAAGGACTCACATTGATACGGCTGTAATTAACCTAGTTATTAATAACAGGAAAGGAGCAAAGGGGGAGGCCAAATATCACAGGCATGTGGTTTGGGCAGCTCTGCCAAGAAGTTGTCACTTTACAACTCCCGAGGGAGCCATTCCCTGCAGATCGCGGGGGGAAGGGACTGGACAGGCGGGAGGTAGATGCATGCCCGTAAAAGTGGGGTGACTTGGGGGAAGTGCTAGCTGTCAGTCACACCGAGGAACAGGTCATGGCCAGCCTAGGCATGGCCGCTGCAAGCGCAGGGAGATGCGGGATGTTTAATCCCCTACGAGGGAATGCGCCCTCCTGGCCCTCTTGGCTCCTCTTGGCTGACGCCTGGCTTGCGGGGCTCTCACGCTCCTGCGCCCAGGGTTCTCCTATGTGGCTTATGGCCATGCGGACCCCCACACACTGTACTAATGAGAGAAATGCTCACCTGTCCGAATTCACATAACAGATTTGGAGACAGAAGTATGGTGAAAATGAGACTTTTAATATGTTCAAACAAGCACGCCGGAGCAGCCATCACAGGCTATTTCCCCCCGGGGTGCGCCAGTCCCTCCTCCAGGTCCTCCCTGGCTGAGCACTCTGGGGTTATTGGTTTGCTCATATGTCACCTAGGTCTTACTGTCTCTGAGTTATTTTTAAAAGTGGGCTGAGGCCTTTTCTAGTTGTCTCCACCTCCCCCTGTGTAGTAGAGGCCAGTGGGAGGAGTCTTGTCCTGGGCGCCCGAAGTTTTCCACCGTGATGCCGGCTCACCTACACAATTCTTTGTTCTTACATCCTCTTCCCTCTTCCCTTCATCCTGTTTGCCCTGGGGAAACTCAATAACTGTTTCCAATGAGAGTTGACTGTGCTGGAGATGGATGACGGAGGCCTGTTTCCTACACTAATGGACTGTAACGAGGCTGATGCTGAACTGGACCTGGCTGCAACATGGAACGGAAACTCTGGACTCTGGCTTTGCTTTTAGCTCTGCTGAAACACCATCTGCACCTTTCCAGGACTGGACTGAGGGAAATAAGGCTTTAGAAACACAGAGATGTAATTCCATGAAAATATTTTTTTTTTTTTAAAAAAGGTAATAATGTCTGCAACTAATGCTTGAGTAAGTTTAAGAAAATCGCTCATCCTCTCATGTTAGTCTCAGAAAATTCTTTTTCTTGAGATATTGTAAGGATTCCACCCTTAATCCACTTCCACCCAAACAATATGATTAACTAGAGGCCCAGAGCATGAAATTTGTGCACACAGGTAGGGTGCCTAGGCCTGGCCAGCAATCAGGATCCATCTGTGGGACAATGAAGGGAGGGGAGGGGAGGCACTGGCTGGCCTGGGGTCTGCTGTCTGGGTTCAGCTCCTGTGTTGAGTGTCTGCCCCCTGGTGGTCAGTGCCCGTCATAGTGACCAGTCGTTCCACCAGCTGTTCTGCAGTTCAGTTGATTTGCATATTGGACTTTTATTATATAGGATTGGGACTACCAGGATAATCCTGAATAATCTTCCTATCTTAAGGTCAACCAATAAGTAACCCTAATTACATTTCCAAAGACCCTTTTGCCATGTAATGTAGCATATTCACAGACATAACAACAAGGGCCAAAATTTTGCTACCATCAGTAAGTACTCTTTTATTGTTGTTCATTTGCTGCAATCAGATTGGTATCTTTAAGATTTGGACATATTTGCAATTATCAATAATTTTAAACGTTTCTTCCTAGAGAAATATTTTATTCTGTGAATATACCATAGTTTGTTTGTTTATCCATTCTCTTAGTTGACTGGCAAGTGTTTTTCCTTTTTTTTGTTTGTCATTGTGAATAAGAATCCTATGAATTTATAAGAATTATTTTACAAATCCTTAGCTAACATATGTTTGCATTTCTCTAGGTAAGAACCTAGAATGTAATTGCCAAGTTACAGGGGACATGTATGTTTAATTTTATAAGAAGCTTCCAAATAGTTCCCCCTGTTGTTTGCACTATTTTTACACTCCCACCAGTGATATATGAGAGGTTCAACTGATGCATAACCTTCCTATATTTGTTGTTGTCAGTCCTGTATTTTTCAAAGTAATTCTAGTGAATGTAACATTGTAGCACGAGATGGTTTTAATTTGCCTTTTCCAGATGACTAATGATGTCCAACTACTTTCATAGAGCTCTTTGGTTACTCATGTTTTCTTTTGTGAAATGTCTGTTCAAATTTTGTGTCCACTTTAAAAATAATATTTTTCAACTATTACTTTGTACATATCAAAATACAAGTCTTTTGTCAGATATTTATTGGAAATATTTTCTGCAGTCTATGACTTGCCTTTTCATTTTCTCAATAATGGCTTTTGAATAGCAGAAAATTTGATTTTGCTGAAATCTAATTTTTAAAATTTTTAATTTTTTAATTTTTAAAAATTTTTTAAAAATTTATTAAGGTATTATATGTGTACATAGCTTACCATTACCTCCCCCCACCTCACCTCCCATACATGCCCTCCCTCCCCAGAGTTTTGTGTTTGGTGGTTGTACTTATATGCATGCATACCAGTCCTTCGGTTGATCTCTTATCTCCCCCAGATCTCCCTACCCTCCCCGCTGTCATTTGATAGTCTGCTTGTTTTACGGTGACTATCTCAGGACCACACGAATAGAATCCACTCTTCCTCTAGTTCACACCGCCCCCCTCCCCGGGTCCCACCGCTTCCCTGGGGCACACAGCTCTCCCGGGGCACACTGCTTTCCTGTGACACATGGCCCTCTGGGGCACACAGCTCTCCCAGGGCACATGGCTCCCAGGGGCCCATGGCTCTCCCGTGACACACGGCCCCCCTGGGGCACATGGCTCTCCTGGAGCACAGGGCCCCCCTGGGGCACACAGCTTACCTGGGGCACACGGCTCTCCCAGGACACATGGACCTCTAGGGAACATGGCTCACCTGGGGCTCATGGCCCCCTGGGTCACACAACTTACTCGGGGCACACGGCTCTCCTGGGACACACGACCCCCTGGGGCACACGGCCCCCCTGGGACGCTGGGGTTGCAAACAGAAGGTGCTATGCCAGCTCCTTGCTAGCACGGCTGGTGGTCTTGGGGCGGCTGCGGGCTCGGAGGCCAGGCTAAGATGGCTGCGGACGGGGAGACCACACTCTAAGAAGTCTCGTTCCTGGCGGGAGCAGAACAGCTGCGGACGCAGAGGCCAAGCTCTGAAGCAGCCCACTCCCTGGGCCCGGGGAGGAGTGAGCTCTGCTCTCGGTGGGCTTCCCTCACTCGCGGTGGAGGCGGCAGCGGGTCCAGCGGGTCCGGTTCCACCGTAGTTTTAAACTCCACATGGCGGCAGCGGCGCTTTACTTTGTCTCTAGTTGTAGCTTCCCATTCCACCAGCTCTCCTGTGGGTCTGATGTGGTCCCTTTCAATTTTAGCTGTTGTTTTTTTCCAAATTGTTGATGAGGTGTCAGCTTAGGAGACTACCTAGGCTGCCATCTTTTTTGGTCTCCTGATGAAGTCTAATTTATCAATTTTTTTGCTACTATTGTTACTGTTACTTGTCTAAAAATATCTATGTGGATTTTTTGCTAGAAGTTGTATGGTTATAGAGTGTTTACATTTAAGGATATAATTATCTCTAAATTAATTTTTTCCACAGAATGGCATGAGGATTAAAGTTTTTTTTATGCAGATATCCATTTTTTCTAGCACTATTTATTAAAAAGACTTTTCCTTATCCCATTCATTAATTTTGTAAAAAAATAACCTGAATAAATATCTGTTGTATAAATTCTCTAGCTCCATTATTATTTTTCAGAATAGTTGTCACTATTTTAAATCCTTTGCAGGTATACCAGTAACATCTGTTGAAATGATTTTCTTTCCCCATTTATTTGCCTTAGTGTTACAAAACTACAGGGGTTCATTTGAGCCCAAACCCCAAAAGGAGGTTTTTTTTGTTTTTGTTTTTGTTTTTTAAAGTAAAGCTTTATTAGTTAAGGAAATGGTGCCAAACCAGAAGTCACAGGTGACTGTGTGGAGTGAGGGTCATTGATTGATTGGCACTTTCCCCTAGGGAAGCAGGCCTAAGCCATCAGTTGGACATCCTTAGCAGTGCCATGGCGGCAGGAGAGGCTCTTGCCTCACCACTGCTCTCACCAGTGCCTGGCTTCTGGCTGAGTGCTGCTCCCTGTTGTGGGAGCGCACTGACCACAAGGGGGCAGCTCCTGCATTGAGTGTCTGCCCCCTGTTGATCAGTGCACATCCTGGCGACCAGTCGTTCTGCTGTTTGGTCGATTTGTATATTAGCCTTTTATTATATAGGATATGAAGTTGAAATAGATCTAACTTTGTTTTTATCCAAATGGATAGCCAATTATTACATCATTAATTTGTTCTTCACTGATTTGACATAAAATCATATATATATATATAATTGGCACTTGGGGCAGGGAACTTGGGGCCCACCGACTATGGAACAGAGATGCAGGAGAAGCCTCTGGAACTCCTTCCTCTCTCAGCTGAAGGTCCTTTCCACAGGTGCAACCTCTAGTACATACACTCTATACCTGCCTGATTTTGACTCTATTGATCTATTTGTCCATTTTAGTTCCATTATCTTTGCTGCAGTCTTTCGCAGCAAGGGTTCAGGAATCTGGAGAAGGAGCTGCGGCATAAATGAAGAGACTAGACAAGAAGTATAAATTTGGAAGGCATGGGGGAAAGCCAGGTGGAGGCCTCACCTCTAGTGAAGTGGGCTCCCAGAATGTTCAGACCCACAGCTTTTTATTTACACATATTCCCTTTAGCAAAGCAAACATACATATCAAAGGTAAGCTTTGGTAAACAGTAAAAGACTATCAGGTTAGGGGATCAGCTTCAGCCATTTGGCCAGCAGCAGGGTAATATAATGCTGATATTCAGCTCTGCTGAATATCAAAGCCTATCAGCCTTCTGGAGACTTCTTGTATAATTATGACCTGCTGGTCTTAGCCTCTAGCATATCCCTCTTTTAAAATTGGTATAACTTGCAGTACATTTTGATATATGATATAGAAATTCCTTCCTAATTGTTACTTCAAAAAAATTTTTAAGCTAATTAGATGCTTTTTCTTCTAGATGAACTTAAGAATGATTTTGCTTAGTTTCATAAAAATCCTACTGACATGATATTGGGATTATATTGAGTTTCTAGAATAATTTAGAGAAAACTGATAAATTTACAAATTTGAACTGGTCAACAGAAAGGGATTATTTTTCTGCATTTATTTAGATCTTTTTTATAGCTCTAGTAATTTTGTTTTACATATATTTTTTTACATAAGCTTTGAAAATGTTTATGCTCAGTTTATTTCCAGATATTTTGTAGGTTTGTTGTTATTATGAATTAGGCCATTTCCCCTTGACATTTCTAATCAGTTATTGTGGTACACACAAAGGGTAATCAGTTTTTGTATATTGACAATATATATCTGAAGTAAATTTTCAAGTTTTTAGTTGATTTTCTTGGATTCTCCAGGCAGATGTTTCTATCATCCACAAGAGCCCAATACATTAGTTTCCATATGGCATTGCTTCCCCTATGAGTGTTAAGTTTGGTAATTTAAAATATTTGCATGGAAATTTAAGGGAACTAAAAATGTTTTAACTTAAAGCATAGCATTAATTTTGATAAATAAAATAAGACATTTCAAGGTATACTTTTTACTTATCAACTGTTATTTTATATTTTACCTTCTCTTTGAAATGATAATTACTTAAAATTAAAAAAATAAGTCATGGTTAAATAGAATTGTGTATTAAAATTAACATTCACCTAGGAAGTATTAGATTTTACTCTTACCTAAAATGGATAGGACATTAAGAATCCATCAATGCTTCTTTAACAAATTATTTACCATTATCTAGGAGGGATCCATCAGATGCTACTGTTAAGCTTCTGAGAAAGCTTATATATTTGAACAGAGGAGTTAAAGATCCTACTGAATGTAGTTTCAATTTTCAAATGGAAATTACAGACCAAATAAAATTTATAAATTATTTTCTTGATCATATGCTTGATATTTGATCATTTGTATGGGCCATTTAAGTTTGATGGTCAGATCAGTATCTATAAAATCCCACTTGCTAAATAGCAGTGGACTGTCAGAGAAACAGATGATAAAAATAAAAAAATACAGACATTCTTTATGCTAAAACATGTAATACCATAATTTCATGTTAACATAAGTTTTAAAATATTATATATTTTTTCTCCAAGGGAAAAATAAGTCTTTCAGTTATGTTCAACAAATTTTGGTTTTGAAATGGCTGTTACCTTATTTCAACTCTTCTGACTATTCTCAATAATATTTTGAAACAAAAATGAAGAAAATGACCAAACAAATAAAACAAGCCCATCTGTTGGTCTCTCTTGTTTTCCTAGTATAGAGAGCCAACATGGGAAGGCACTAATCCAGTTCTCAAAACTGATTTAGTTCTTTCTTGGTGCACTCAGAGTTTAAGAGTTATACTAACAACAGACTTATTGAATCTCCAAGTGTGATAGTTTCATTTCATGTAAGCATATGCACAGTGATCAATCCCTCCTCCCTCACCATCCCCTTTTTTCATTATAATTACCACAGAAAAGGGAGCTCCAGAAATATCAAGGGAGAGAAGAGTAAATGAAAGAGTAGATAAAACACCAATGTCTATTCAACTATAAAACCTAGCAGAGCCAGGAACTGAGGAACAAGAATAGAATTTAAGATAAGAAGTGCAGAAATAGAGTGTGAAGATTTCTTTTAGTTTTAAATACATCAACCCAAGTTGAGCATTTATTTTTATTATATTAAAAGGGTACCCACTGGAACTTAGAAATATATATAGGTTGATCATGGAAAGTGATGAGGGTGGTCCCATTTTTTTCACTTAGATTGCAGACCCAGGAATATAGTTGTATGAAAACACTTTCACATTTATTCCTTCCCCATTATTGCTATTACTCCCCCCTTTAAATTTTATAAGCCATTTCTATACAGATAATTGCAATAGCTTAGGAGATCAAGCAGCTATTTAATTTTCCACCCAAGAGAAAGGGTATTCTTTATAGTTACATTTTGTAATCAAGAATGGAAGGGAGAACTCAGCAAGGTTGTCTTGTTGAAATTATATGTAGGCAGTATGAAAATCCTTGGCCATTCTTTCACTTTTAAAAACCAAATTACCTACCAAAGCAAAAAGAATTAGAAAAGATTAAATATACTCCTTAAAAGTCCACTTTCTATTTTTTTTCTGCCAACATTAAGAATTCCTTTTGGAAATTCAATAATTATTGAGACAAAATTAAAGCTATTTATAGTCCAGGGGAAATAGTATTTTGTGTTGAGGAGGTGAGTTACACATCAGATTATGTTAGCATAGGCAGGTGAGATTCAACATTTTTTACTTCTCTTTTTTTCTCCCTTTATTAGACTTCCCTGGTTTTCTACACTTAGTTTTACTAAGCTTCACTTCGCTTTACCAGCTTAATAGGGTCTGGGCAGGCAGCATGTATATGATGTCCTGAAAACACACTGCCCTATGTAAACAATTGTTTTTGGCAATTCGGAGGTTTCGTGGCAGGATTGCATCTTTTTCCCGCCTCAAAATGAAATGTTTAGGCCAAAGTTAGAACTGCATGTGCAGTTTTATGAACTGGCATATTCAAATGTTACAATTGTGTGTTTAAAAGAGGAATTTGATCTTTTTTTTCTCTTTCTTCTTTGGAACTCCTTCTTTCCCTAGTTTCTTTGTTTTCTCTTTTACAGAACATTTTCATATCTTGGTATATCTATTCAGCATCTGTTTCTCCTCAATAACAATTCTCATTCAAAAATAATAACTCTATGTCGTCTTTGGACATGTTTTGTTTTGTCCCCACCTATGAAGTTCACCAGCGTGTGTTGAAGGTTAACAGCTCCATTTCTGGAATTCTCTTGGACCCGTTTTGGAGCAAAGTGCCAAAGTATATAAGGAGGGCTCAAATGTATCTGGACTCTGCCAAGTCCTTTGAGGAAGGCTCCACAGAGTTGCATCTTTGCCAGCTCCCTTCTGTTCTCTCTGGGCCTGGCTTCTTCATGATTCCACACATGATCTTTTATCATTTGCTCATATGAAAAGAGAACCTTTGGATGAATAGAAGCAACAGAATCCTTATTTGCAACAACACTCTAACTTGCCCAATAACAGGTAGAAAATTGTTTCTTACTTTACTGAGTTTTCTGCTCTTCTACTTTCCATCCCACAGCACCCAGGGTCATGAATGGCTCCATTGATCATTTTCTAATGGTCCCATCAATCATCAGCAATGACCAAAGTTGCTCAAAGAGCTTTCTCCACAATTACTGTAATAGTAGAAAGAGTAGGTGAATGACAAAGGCCCTGCTGGAAATGGTAGAAGGGACCCTTTTACAGTGTTTTGCTTGAAGGGCATTGGGTCACAGGATCACTCCCTTAACATCCTGTCTAACCTCCGAGATGTGTTAAGCTGTATGCTTCAGTTGTAACTTTCTATTGCAAGAGACAGTAACTCAACCCAAAGTGGCTTAAACAAGGAGATTTTAGTGGCTTGAATAAATGAAAAGCTCAGAGTTGCAGCCGTCTCCTTATGTAGCTAAAATGTGGGGCTTGGGTGATGTGATAAGGCCACTGATCCCTCTCGTTTTATAAATCTTTTAGTGTTGGCTCATTCACAGGCAAGCTCTCCTTTCAGACTCACAATCTGGCTGCAGAAGCTTCAGAACTTATATCTTCTCTGTTTCACATCCATAAGGAATCACTGCAGGCCGACTTTTGATAGTAGATGGGTTAGCCTCATAAAGCTGGATTTCCAGTGGCTCTGGAAAGAGGAGCACTACTGGGGATCTGACACTCCTGGAGATTAACCAACCCTGGAGCCATCCTACCTCAGGACTTGTGATCTGAAACAATAACTTATTCTTACTGATTAAACTATTTTATGTTAAGTTTTCTTGTTATAAGGGAAATTATCTTTTAAAAATATATACTTTTATTGATTTCAGAGAGGAAGGGGGAGAGAGAGAGAGAGAGAGAGAGAGAGAGAGAGAGAGAGAGAGAGATCAACGAGAGAGAATCATTGATCGGCTGCTTCCTGCTTGCCCCCACTGGGAGTCAAGTTCACAACCTGGGCATGTGCCAAACCAGCTAAGGTAGGAAATTATCTTTTTTACTCTTTTATATTTTAGCTTACATTTTCTTCTAGTTCTGCTGTTTTCTCTTATTTGGTTCATTCAGCAGAAAGCATACTAACTGATAATTGTCATACTGGCTCTAATTGGGTCATATATTCTTCCCTGACCATTCATAATGGGAATGTGATGTGTGAGTGGCCTCAGCCTCAATGCCCCAGTCCACTTCTGCAGTGGGATGAGTATATCCCATCTGACTACATGGACTGAGTGTCTAGAAAGGGGAAGAATATCTGCTGGGAAATGAGGATATGGTTTCCATTAAGTAGTGAAATAGATACTGTGAAGCTAAAACATCATGTGTCCAGTACTTTATCCTTTTGAATGTGCCTTCTATTACAGAGTGGCCTGAAATTGTCAGTACAGTAAGTTAAGGAGCTGTGATTTGTTACTTGGACTGGTAGCCCAGAATATATAACTTTGAAGGTTTTAAATCAAAGGCAGAGTTGCTATGCTATTGAATCATCTCATTAGTCTATGAATCAATATGTTTCTTCAAGTAGGGCCTCATATCTCCAGCTTTGGAACATCAGCCACTTCAAAGTAAGTGGCCCATAGCCAAGATGGACAAAGGCTGGGTTGCTTAAGAATCTAGTACCCTCAGAGGGTATTGAGAAACCCAGGCAGCTATTTAAGCAGCGTGTGCCATCCCACAGGCCCGGTGATTTTCCGGCCCCTTTCTCTCATTCCCCTGAAATTCATTTGGTCTCATGACTCTCAGACTCAGCCTGGGATGTAGAACAGTGGGGTCTCAGGTCAGGTTGTGTCTAGTGATTTCAATTGTGCTGTTGGCTGGAATTCCATCTGTCAAGCAGGTTTTACAGTCAGCCATTCGATAGCAGTAGGGTTAGCCCATGAAACTGGATTTCCTGCATATCTGGAAACAGGAGCACCCCTGGAGATCTGACATGCTCTGGGAAAATTAGGAGTCAGGTTTAGCTATTCCTGGTTAGTCTCTGCTGAACCTAATGTATTACAACACTTGAGGATATAAAACACACACACACAAAGAATAATTTATTTTTTTATTGTGAACTTAAGTAACTTCATGGCAAGAGAATCTAATCAACATTGAACTATTTACTTGTAAATAGTAATTTTCCACAGTAATTTTCTCTTTGTCAATTGACAGACACGGATTTTTATTTACTTATAATAAGTGTGAGCATACTAATTTTTGTTTAAGAAATATTTTCTTTACCGTGGCATTCTGATTTGTTTTCACAGATGGGAAAAAAACAAAACAACAAAACAAAACAAAAAAACCAACACAACACAGTGAGAAGGAGAAGGAATCATCCCTAGAGAGTTGGGAGGAATATGTGGGGTCATACTCTCCCAGAGTTAAAGAAACCTTAAAGGACCCTGAACCCTCCCCACATCTTTGATAACGGCCTTTCTAGACTAATAGTCACTGGAGCAGCTTTCCCAAGCAAGCAAGGACTTCTCCCAATCTCACTCCAGACACCCAGGGGGGACCTTCCCTTACAAAGGAAAATTGAAATGCACCCTTTAGGTGTGCTAGGGCCCACTTGTCTGCCACGGGGCTGTGCCTTTGCCCCCTGCTTTACTGTGTTGTTAGGTTATCACACTGGTTTCCCACGCAGGAAGGAAGCGGAAATGATGTCCCCCTGGGACAGTCCTCCATATCATTCCCTCTAGTGTCTTTTTTTTTTTAAAGTGCAATTACACACCGATAGTTTCTAATCTATCAAAACATTAAGTTAAGGAAGTAGCGAAGTTAGGTTTAATTAAGACCACAATTATTTGTGCAGCTGTCCCTGGGTTCATGGCTTGTAAAAGGGTTAAGCTTCAAACCCTGCTGCCTACGTCCTTCGGGAGTTTCACACAAAACCCTTTTGCTCCACCAGGGCGGTGCCTACCCGATGGATCCGCCAGTCGCTTCAGGAGCAGGCCTGGAGGGCCCGCCCTGCTGCCCCTTCCGTGGTCAGGCTCTCCAAGCGCCGGTTGCATGGGGCAGCGCAGAGCACTGCAGCACTGTGGGACACACAGCCACTTTCTTTTGTTTGGGGGCTAGTGGTCTTTAAGGACACTTCAAGAAATTCCTGAAAATTCTCCCAGGGCTGTGAGGAAGGGAGAGAGAAGAATCCAGCACAGTCTTCCTTTGTGAGCTCTTCTCTGGTTCTTGACACTTTCACTCCCAGGAGCGTCTTTTATGTCCCTCAAACCCCAGCCCCAGAGCGTTAATGGACATTGGCAAGCATCTTTCAAAGAAAATGGGGGTGGGGTAATGCTGCAGACATGCGTGCGCATAGCGGCACGTTTCCCCCGCAGGACCCCGGAGAGGAGGGTGAAGCAGAGCTCAGCATCTGGCTGATTTTCAAGTGCACGTGAGGCAGCGCTTGGAGCAGCCTGGATCAGAACCAGGCGATTTGGACTTTAAGCAAATGCACGCACGGGCCAGCGCAGATCGCTGACCGCGGGCCAGGGGCGGGGCCTGGAGGCCTGGGAGCCGCGGGTTAGGAAATGTGACCCAGGCGACCTCAAACACCCACCGCCTCCTCGCTCGCTGCTCGCTCCACCTGCCCGCGGAGCGCACAGAGCCAGCTCGGGAGACCATGGCCAACCCCGCGCCCTTCCTGGCTGCCATCAGCCACCAAATGTTGGCTTTGCAGACCCTGCAGCTCCTGCAGCAGGAGTGGGGCTGGGGGGACGGTCCCGGCGCCCGTGGAAACTCCCGCGACCCGGGCCACGTGTCCGCCGCCCCAGCGCGTCGCTCCGGCGCACGGAGGGCCCGGGCGGGGCTGGGGCGGGAGGAGGGCCGCGGAGGCCGGGGGTTGAGGAGTGGGGGGCCCCGGGGACAGGCGAGCTCCCCCGAGGTAGAAGTGGTGCCGGGCGCCGAGGGGGGCGCGGAGCTGCTGCCCCGCCCCCAGGCCCGCGGGCCCTGCACCCTGGCCCGGATGGCAATGCGCAGCGCACTGGCCCGCGTGGTGGACTCGACCTCGGAGCTGGTCAGCGTGGAGCAGACGTTGCTGAGTCCCCTGCTGCAGGAGCGATCCTTCCCCATCCACCTCAAGGTGAGTCTGGCCTGGGGAGCCGGATTCCGCTGCTGGCCGGGCTGCTGGAAGGAGATGGAGACTGGGTGGGGTCACAGGACCCAAGCTGAGCTGCTCCCTGCACCGGGGAGTGAAGGGGGTGGGGCTGAGAGGAGGGCTCTGCACTTGTGGCGGGGAACTCAGACTGGAGGGTGAGGGGTGGGTGCGGGTCATGGAGCGGAGAAGCGGGAGAGGTCTCGCCAAAGGCCTCCGGGACTCCTTCCTCGCCTACAAGGAAGTAAATCAGCTTCCTGCTCCAGCTGAAGGCCCTTTCCACAGGCATGGAGGACAGCTCCCCTACTCCCTCTTCCAACTTAATAAGTCTCTTCCAGGGCCATAAATACACGTAGTAAGTCCCCACTGCCTTCTGTATTACAAAATCACCTACACTAATTTAAAATCCTTTGAAACTTAGGAATCACAGTTATTTTTGCATATATACAATTTCCTACAGAGCTCAGGGACCTGACAGTGTCTAAATTCTCATAAGGTAAGTTAAGAGTGGGGTAGATCCCCAGTGTTCAAGTGTGAATTCTATTTTGTTTATCATATACTTTATTTTTTGTTTGTTTTTATTGATTTCAGAGAGGAAGGGAGAGGAAGAGAGAGATAGAAACATCATTGATGAGAGGGAATCATCGATTGGCTGCCTCCTGCACGTTGGACTGAGCCCGCAACCCAGACAGTACCCTTGATCAGAATCGAACCTGGGACCCTTCGGTCTGCAGGCCAACACTCTATCCACTGAGCCAAACTGTCCAGGGCAAAGCATGAATTCTAATGCTAACCTTCTGGTTTATTGGGATATATTCCTAGAAGTGGTATTACTGGGTCAAATGGAAGTTCCATTTTTAACTTTTTGAGGAAACTTCATACTGTTTTACCCAGTGGTTGCACCACTCTGTATTCCCACCAGCAGCAAACGAGGATTCCTTTTTCTCCATATTTGCCAGCACTTACCTTTTGTTGATTTGTTGATGCTAGCCATTCTGACAGGTTTGAGATGGTACCTCATTGTTGTTTTGATTTGCATCTCTCAGATGATTAGTGATTTTGAGTGTGTTTCCCATATGTCTCTTGGCCTTATGTAGGACCTCTTTCAAAAAGTTTCTATTTAGGTCCTTTGCCCATTTTTTGATTGGATTGTTTATCTCCCTTTTGTTAAATTGTATGAGTTCCCTGTGAATTTTGGATCTAGTCTGTTGGTATTTTAATGGAATTGTGTTGAATGTATAAATTGCTTTGGGTAGTATGGACATTTTAATGATGTTGATTCTACCAATCCATGAACAAGGTTTGTTTTTCCATTTATTTATGTCTTCCTTTATCTCTTGTTTCAATGTCCTATAGTTTTCTGAGTACAGGTCTTTTACCTCCTTATTAAGTTGATTCCTAGGTATCTTCATTTTTTTTTTGTGTGTGTGTGCGTGTGCAATGTTAAATGGGTTTTTGTTGTTGTTGTTGTTGTTGTTGTTGTTGTTGTGTGTTTTTTTGATTCATTGTGTGAGTTCATTATTGGTGTATAAAAAAGCCCCATAGATTTCTGGCTGTTGATTTTGTATTCTGCTACATTGTCAAATTCATTTATTAAGTCTAGTAGTTTTTTGATGGAGTCTTTGGTGTTTTCTATATACAGTATCATGTCATCTGCAAATAATAACAGTTTTACATTTTCTTTTCCAATTTGGATACCTTTTATTTTTTCTTCTTGTCTGATCACTATGGCTAGCACTCCCAGTACTATATGGAACAGGAGTAATGAAAGTGGGCATCCTTGTCTTGTTTTTGTTCTTAGGGGAAATGGATTTAGTTTTTGCTTATTGAGTATGATGTTGGCTGTGGGTTTGTCATATGAGGCTTTTATTATGTTGAGGTATGATCCCTCTATTCCCACTTTGCTGAGAGTTTATCAAGAAAGGCTGTTGGATTTGTCAAATGCTTTTCCTGCATCAATTGATATGATTATGTGTTTTTTGTCTCTCAGTTGTTTATGTGATGTATCACATTTATTGATTTGCAGATATTGTACCATCCTTGCATCCCTGGAATAAATCCCATTTGGTCATGGAGTATGATCTTTCTAACGTAATGTTGGATCCAATTTGTTAGAATTTTGTTGAGGATTTTAGCATCTGTGTTCATCAAGGATATTGGCCTGTAGTTCTATTTTTTTTTTTTTTTTGTGGTGTCTTTATCTGGTTTTTGGATTAGGGTAATGCTGGCTTCATGGAAAGAGCTTGGAAGTGTGCCTTCCTC
This sequence comes from Vespertilio murinus, assembly GCA_963924515.1. Taxonomy (NCBI): domain Eukaryota; kingdom Metazoa; phylum Chordata; class Mammalia; order Chiroptera; family Vespertilionidae; genus Vespertilio; species Vespertilio murinus. Next base: position 82,386,931 of record OZ004707.1, on the reverse strand, counting down.
TTGAATTTTTTGGAATAGTCTGAGGAGTGGAAGTTTTAGTTCTTTGAATGCTTGGTAGAACTCCCCTGTAAAGCTGTCTGGGCCAAAGCTTGTGTTTGCTGGAAGATTTTTATTACTGCTTCAATTTATTTGGTAGTTTTCAGGCTATTCAGATTTTTTAATTCTTCTTGATTGAGTTTTGGAAACTTGTATTTTTCTCCAAATATGTCCATTTCATCTAGGACTAGGTTGTTCATTTTGTTGTTCATAGTATTTTTCATAATCCTTTGTATTTCTGTGGGGTTAATTATTACTTCACCTCTTTCATTTCTGATTTTGTTTATTTGGGTCCTCCTCTTTGCTTCTTGGTGAGCCAGGCTAGAGTTTCATCAATCTTGTATATCCTTTCAGAGAACCAGCTCTTGTTTTTATTGATCTTTTGGTCTCTATGTCATTTATTTCTGCTCTGATCTTTATTATTTCCTTCCTTCTGTTTATTCTAGGCTTTTCTTGTTACTCTCTTTCTAATTATTTGATTTGTAGGGTTAGATAATTTATTACCATTTTTTCTTGTTTTTTGAGGTAGGCCTGTAGAGCTACCTCTCAAGACTGCTTTCACTGTGTCCCATAGATTTTGGATTGTTATGCTTTCATTGTTGTTTGTTACCAGGATGCTTTTTATTTGTTTTTGATCTCTTTGGTACCCAATCATTGTTTAATAGTATGTTATTTAGTCTCCAAGTGTTTGATTTTTTTCGTTGTTTTATTGTAGCTCATTTCTAATTTTATGCCATTGTGATCTGAGAAGATGCTTGATATGATTTATATCTTCTTGAATTAGAAGAGATTTTTCCTGTATCCCAATATCTGGTCTATCTTTGAAAATGTCTCTTATGTACTTGAGAAGAATGTACATTCTGTAGCTTTGGTGTGAAATGTTCTGAAGATGTCAATTAATTCCATCTGATCTAGTGTGTCACTTAGGATTGATGTTTCTTTGCTGATTTTTGGTTAGAGGATTTATCCAGTGGTGTCAGTGAGGTATTAGAGGCCCCTACTATGACTGTATTGTTGTCTATATTTGCCTTGATATGTTCCAGAATTTTTTTTTTTAGGTATTTGGGTGCTCCTATTTTGGGTGTATATATGTTTACCAGAGTTAGGTCCTCTTGTTGAATTGCTCCCTTTAGTATTATAAAGTGGCCTTCCTTATCTCTTATTATGGCCTTCACTTTGAGGTCTAACTTGTCAGATATAAGTATTGCTACCCCAGCTTTTTTTTTTTTTTAATTTCTATTCACTGGAAAAAGTTTTTTTTTTTTTTTCATTCCTTCACTATAAATTTGTGAGACCTTTGTTCTGAGGTGGTTCTCTTGTAGACAGCAGTTATATATTTTCTTATCCATTCTTACCCTATGTCTTTTGGTTGGAGCATTTAATCCATTTACATTTAAGGTTATTATTGATAGGTACTTGTTTGTCACCATTTTTATATTTTAAGCCTGTATTCCTTCTTCCCTTTCTATTTCTTCTTTTTACAGGTGTCTTGTTAGCATTTCTTACTTTCCAGGTTTGCTGGTAATAAACTTCCTTAACCATTTTTTTGTATGTGAAGCTCCTTATTTCCCCTTCAATCGTGAATGATAGCTTTGCTGGGTATAGTATTCTTATATTCAGTTCCTTGCTTTGCATCAATTTGTGTATTTTATTCTATTCCCTTCTGTCCTGATGTGTTTCTGTTGAGAAATCAGTCGACAGTCTTAAGGGAAATTACTTAGAGGTAACTTCCTGTTTCTCTTTGGCAGCCTTTAAGATTCTTACTTTGTCACAGGTGTTTGCTAATTTAATTTTGATGTATCTTGGCATTGGTCTTTTGGGGTTCATCTTTTTTTGGACCTCTGTGAACTTCTTGGACTTGTGTGAGTTTTTTCTTCCCAATATCAGGGGAGCTTTCTTTCATTATTTCTTCAAACAGGTTTTCTATTCTTTCTCTGTTTCCTATACTTCTAGTACCTCTATTATGTGGATGTTGTTTTGTTTTGTGTTGTCCCATAGCTTCGTTAGGCTCTCCTGTTTTTAAAGTTTTTTTTTTTTTTCCAATTGCTGATTTGATTGAGTGTTTTTTCCTACCTTGTCTTCTAGCTTACAGATTCAGGTCCTCAGCTTTTTCTAGTCTACTACTAATGCTTTCTATTGTGTTCTTTATTGCAGCTATGTCATTCTTCATTTCTTCTTGGTTCTTCTTCATTTCCTCTTGATTCTTACATATGTTGTTGATTTTTGTCTTCCATCCTTATGACAATTGCTCTGAATTCTTTCTCTAACAAATTGCTTGCCTTCATTTCATTTATTTCTTTTTCTAGTGTTTCCTCCTTTTCTTTATGGGGTCAATTTCTTTGTCTCCCCATTTTTGCTCCTCTCAGGGTGTCAGGTTATGTGGTTCACTCTCTACCACATTGACCAAAAGGCACAAAATACAACTTGACAAAACATCACACAGAGTGAAAAAGGATGAATGTATTCATGACACCAATAACCCTAAGTAAAGGTGACCACCAGAGAAAAGAGAAGTAGGACAAAGAAAAAAGTGCAAAAATGATATTGATAAAAGGAAATAAGGTAAGAGAGAAAACAAAAAGAAGAAAAAATAAGGGGAAAATATGCATATATGGGGGGGAAATTCCACAAAACCAACAAATAATGTTTAAGAAGAAAAGTAAAAAGCAAAATATTCAATAAAAAAATTAAAATTAAAATATATGTTAAAAAGTATATATATATAAATAATAAAAAAATCCCCTTTCTTTAATCTCTCTATCTACTCATTTATGTTTGGAAAAGGACAATAGAGTAGAGAACAGATAGGCCTGAGTTTGGTGAGTAAAACTGATTAGTGGAAGAAGAAAATAAATGAAGAGAGGATAAACAAAAGCATAAAATAAAAACAAACAAACTAACAAACAAGCAAACAAACAACAACAACAAGAAAAAAATTGATGACAAAAGAGAAGGGTATATGGATTTGGAGCAGGGGACAGGAAATTAGATATATGAGTAAGCCAACAGAGACTCTACAATAGTAATGCATCAATAAAGTAGATAAATAAGATCAATTTTTAACATGGAGTAAAAAGAAAGGAGAGAGAAAAACTAAAGCAGGAACAGGAGAAGGGAAACAGGATGAAAAAAGGGGGAAGTGAGGAAGAAAGGGTTGGCATAAAGGAATGAATGAGATGGAGTGAAATAATGATAAAAATATAGAATGTAGAACACTAATCCAAAAAATAGTGAAAGCTTAAAATAATAATAATAATTACTAAAATAAAGAGAAAAAATTAGTTTTTTAAGTAAAAGATAAAAAATAAAAAAGTGAATAGTGAAGGTTCCCATCCTACCCTCTTCCCTTTCCCCATCCCCCATTGTCCTCATTCATAGGTGCACAGTTTATGTTCAGTCTCTTCCCACACCCCTCATTCCCCTTTTGCGCGAGAATCGTCCACTCCCCTTCCATACCTCTGATTCTATTATATTCAACAGTTAATATTGTTCATTATGTTTTTTAATTTAAGGGAACCTTGGTTTTTAGATTCACTTGTTGATAGTTACATATTTGTTGTTCATAATTTTGATCTTTATTATCTTCCCCTTCCTAAAGAACCCCCTTCAGCAATTCATATAATTCTGGCTTGGTGGTGATGAACTCCTTTAGTTTAAATTTATTTGTGAAGCTCTTTATCTGGCATTCAATTCTGAGTGATAGCTTTTCTGGGTAGAGTACTTTTGGCTGTAAGGTTCTTGCTATTCATCACCTTGAATATTTCTTGCCATTCTTGTTTGGCCTGCATGGTTTCTGTTGAGAAATCAGCTGACAATCGTATGGGTGCTCCTTTATAGGTAACTACGTGCTTTTCTCTTGCAGCTTTTAATATTCTCTCTTTGTCTTTTGCTCTTGGAATTTTAATTATGATGTGTCTTGGTGTGGTCCTCTTTGGATTCCTTTTGTTTGGGGTTCTGTGCGCTTCCTGGACTTGTAAGTCTATTTCTTTCACCAGGTGGGGGAAGTTTTCTGTCACTATCTCTTTCAATAAGTTTTTGGTATCTTGCTCTCTGTCATCTTCTGGGACCCCCATAATTCTAATGTTGGTTTGCTTGAAGTTGACCAAGAGGTTTCTCACACTATCTTCAATTTTCTGGATTCTCTTGTCTTCTTGCTTCTGCTGAGAAGTGTCCTCTGGCTCTTTGTGTTCCAAATCTTTGACTTGATTCTTGCAATCTTCCATTCTGTGTTTAGGCCTCTGTATAATATTTTTTATTTCAGACAGTGTATTCTTTATTTCTAGTTGATCATTTATTATTTCTAGTTGATTCCTTTTCATATCCTCATAGGTCTTGTTTATTTTATTGGCCTTTTCTAGGAAATTCTTGAAAAACCGTTTAACTGTGGTTTTGAACTCTATATCCAGTTGCGTGTTGTCCTCCATTTCTTTCGTTTGTGATCTGTTTTCTTCTTGGCATTTTCGCTGCTTTCCTTAGTTGGTAGGGTGGCTTTGTGTGTTAAGGTGTCCTATATAGTTCAGTGGGTCAGCTTCCCAGTTATCTGAGGTGGACACTCTTGGTACATCCCTTTGTGGACTGTGTGTACAACCTTATTGTAGTTAAGTCTTGATTGTTATTGGTATCACTGGGAGGAACTGAACTCCAGGCCAATTGGCTGTGAGGATCAGCTGTGTCTATGCCAGGAGACAGCCTTATTCAACTAGACTTGGAAAACTGCAAAAGCCTCTGTGCTCAGCTTGGATGGGGCAGAGTTTCAGCATAGAGCCTACAGCCTTGGCTTCCCGTTAGTCCTGCCCTCTGAGTTTCATGAGTTTCAGTGTTCCTCAGTGTCCTTCGATACTCGTTGCAAGCACCTTGAGAGAAAGGTGCCCTAGAGTTTTGCCCGCTACCAGACAGTCTAGTCTCCTCCCCAATGAGTTTGGATCTGGGGTTCAATGTAGTTGGAAGTGGGATTAAGAGCAGTCTGGAGCTTATGTCTCCTTTCCTCCTGGGCATTGCAGCAGCTCAATCAATGGTCTGTTCTCTGCGCGCAATGTGCATGATTCTGGGGCTCTACCTTTTGCCGCTCTCCTGAGCTTCCGCCTTATAGCCCAGATTCCCTCTGTATGAGCCTGGGACCCCAGGGTCTCGCTCAGAAATGGGGTTCATCACAGTCCGGATCTTTTATCTTTTTCTGCTAGGGAATGCCAACCAGGCACTCAGCTGCCCGTCCTCTCCGGCTCCGTCCTCTCCCCACGTGTCTCCATACCTTAGGCTTTTGCAGTTCCTCTGATTCAGAGGAGCTGTAAAACAAGAATGGTTTAAGCACCTGCAACTTAGTTACTTAGTCAGTTTCCTTCTGGTTTTCTCTTTCCTTGTAGTTGTAGAATTTCCAGTCAGTCAACTTTCCTGTAGTTCTGGATAATGTCCACTTTATATTTTAGTTGTATTTTTTTGAAATTGTTGAGTGAGGCTGCAGTTAGGCGTTTACCTATGCTGCCATCTTGGTTTCTCCAATCCAAACATGTTTTTATTGATTTGAGAGAGAGAGGAAAGGAGAGGGATAGAAAGAAACATCAATGAGAGAGAAACATCAAAAGGCTGCCTCCTGCATACCCCCTATAAGGGATCAAACTCACAACCCAGGCATATGCCCTCATTGGGGATAGAACTGGAGATCTCTTGGTTATGGATTGAAAATCAACTACTGATCCACACCGGCCAGGTCAAACATGGTTTTATGTGACTCTACCAAATCACACTTCTAGCTTAAAGGGGTATTAGAAACATCACATTGAAATTAAGTATGTGAGAGTGTGTAGTTGACATGGCACATTCATGCATGCCGTGCACTGAACACCACTTGGAATGTAACAGTCACATTATAGACTTAGCTCTGGCTGGCATAACAAAATGCCACAGACTGGGTGGCTTAAACCTCAAACATTTATTTTCTCACTATTCTGGAGGCTGGGAAGTCCAAGATCAAGCAAGGTGGTAGTAAATTTGGTTTCTGGTGACGGCTCTCTTCCTGGCTTGTAGATGGCCACTTTCTCACTGTGTCCTCACATGGCCTTTCCTCTGTGCATGTGGAAAGAGAGAGAGATCTCAGATGTCTCTTCTTCTTCTTCTTCTTCTCCTTCTCCTCCTCCTTCTTCTTCTTCTTCTTCTTCTTCTTCTTCTTCTTCTTCTTCTTCTTCTTCTTCTTCTTTCTCTCTCTCTCTCTCTCTCTCTCTCTCTCTCTCTCTCTCTCTCTCTTAATCCTCACTCAAGGATATTTTTTTTCATTGATTTTTAGGTAGAGTGTAAAGGAGGGGAAAGACACAGAGAGAAACAATGATGTGAGAGAGACACATCAATTGGCTGCTTCCCTCACGTGCCCTGACCTGGGTTGGGAGTTGAGCCTGCAATGGAGGCACATTCCCTTAACCAGAATCAAGCCTGAGACCCTTCAGTCTATGTACAGATGCTCCAATTACTGAGACAAACCAGCAAGGCCCCTCTTCTTCTTAAGGACACCAGTCCTATTGGATCTGGGGCTCACTCTCTTACATAATTTAACCTTAATAACCTCTCTGAAGGCCATATCTCAAAATACAGTCACAAGGGGGTTAGGTTTTTAATATATGCAATTTTTGGGCGGGACGAGGCAGGAGGAGGTGCAAGACAAAATTCAGTCCATAACACTGGGTGATTTGTGTTCCTCCTTCCATGATGGTGACTTTACATAGTGACAAAAAGTACCAGGCAAATGTGGGAAATCATTGTCAAACCAGTAATACTAACAAGAATGGTTTAAGCACCTGCAACCTAAAGGGAGCATAGAAATGTGTGGGGCACCAGAAGGAAAGTTAGAATTTAAATACTCCCCAAAATGACCAATTCACATAGAGACTATTAAACAGCCAATTATGAAGTCACTGATTGAGTTTTGTCTGTCTTCCTTTTAGAGTTAAAAATATTTATAGTTGCCAAGAGTTCTTTCTGTTCTGAAGCAAGTTGGAAACTATGGCTGTTGCCAACTTTCAGAGGCAAAATAACTTTCCTGACGTTGCAGATTTAACTTGCCTGTGAGTTCTCCATTTGTTGTAGCTAATTTTGGTACCAATCGTTCCATCACGTTTAGCAGTCTTCACTGTTTTTTCATTCTACAAAGCAAAACCAGTGGTTAGGAAACCATTGCTTTGGTTGCACAGTCATTGTTGTAATGCTCTTTAATTAGTGGAGTCGGTTTCTGCAAATTTAAAAATTGTGTCTTCAAAAATTATGGACATAATCTTGAAGAAGAAAAAATGCTTATGTTCACATGATTAATAGCCAAAGCCAGGAGGTTGCTATTGATTTGAGACAAAATTGTGCTTATATGTTTTAGAAAAAGGCTCAGTGACTGCTATCAAAGTAGCTTAATTATAGTTTGTAATTTCTTATTATCTGAATGATATGAGAATTAGGACATATAAACTTTCTGAAGTTAAAATTTTGCAAAGGATATTGCAGAAAGGCCCTAAAACAAAGTCACTTACGTTTAACATCTTGGTGGAAATGCTGCCATGCTCTGTTTTACAGTCTGGGGTTTGCCTTGTGAGCATGCCTGAATCAAGTGCCTGCATCCATCACAAAGTGCTTTTCACAGACTTTTCTGATGGAAATGATGTACCGAAAGCACATGCGTAAGGAACCTTAGTTACTTGTGGGACATTGCCACTGGGTACAGCACAAGTAAAAATCTTTAATTTCCTGTGGATGAGAGACTTTTTTTTTTTATGGCGAATGGCAGATACGTTGGTTCTTCATTGGGTGTTTTATTAGTGTGTAGTTACATATCTATCTGAGGTTGATCTGGGCTTCAGGCACCTGGTGATGGATATGGGCCTGTGAATTTGTAGCTCAAAGCCAGATGCTGATGAAACAAGTGAAGTTGGGGCTATTTGAAGCATACTGATCCTGAAAGTATGGTTTTCACAACATCTCTCTACATAGAAGAGCATTCTCCTTTTATGTGCACATCCATTTGGAGGGCTGTAAGGGGTTTGGGGAGAGGATTTGTGTTCCTTTGTAGTGCCTAGCACTGGGTGGCTTTAGTGGAGAATGTTCTGCTGGCCATGCTGACGCTCATTACGACCAGACCCCATGACAGAAAGCAGGGGAAAAGCTCTTTCTTTCTTTACTACTCTCTGTAGAGGACATTAGGAATTCAGGAAGAATGAGAGGGGGAAAAAGTGAGAAGAAACAAATCTGTGGAAGCCATTGTAAGACAATATAGCTCAAGATGTGACTGTTTTGAAAAGAACCAATTTATTTTAAAGCAGGTGGTTAAGGGAATATGAACTGATTTATGGTTCATGTAAATCTAGAACTAATTTTGAAGGTGACATAATAGGAAAACAACAGTAACTGTCCTAATGGATTATGTAAAAGTTGTCTGCATTTTGGAACCTATAAACTCATATTGTGTTTTGATTTTATTATCCATTGGTATTGGTTTCAGGAAATAAGCTTTGAAACTGACTTCTGCAGCCAGATTCTTTTTGCCTTCAAGCCTTAAGTTTTATTTTCAGTAAGAAGCTAAAAAAAAAAAAAAAAAGCTTAACTTTTCTTCCCTGTTTGGACTTTGCAGGTGCATGAAAGTTGCTCAAGAGTTCCAGATGTGTGCATTCTAAATAAACACAATCATAATGTGGAAAAGTACAGTGTTGTGTTTTTCTAAGAGACCTCCCTTACACTGGATAGGAGAGAACAGCACAGAGGAAGGGGGAGCTCCAGCTTTACAAGGGGTGCAGAAGATTTCATGTCTTGAATATCTTCCAGATGGCCAACCGCTCTGAATTATGTTGCAGGAAAGAAGGATGGGCCAGCAGGCTAATATTCAATTTAGATGTGTCCAAGGCCAATTTGAGTGTTGTAACACTCATAACACTCCGTTAACCTTAAAAAACTGTGACTACAGCCAAAAAAGAAAAATGCAGCAATTCACTTGTAACGTTTCTGTGTTGTTGCCAAAGTTAGTTTGGTGCCTCCTCTGCTTGCTCCCACGGTGTCCCTGCTCATCCCACCGTGGCATCCATAGCTCCATCGTTCCTGTTTGTCGGTCTGTCTCCGGGCCTGGACAGTGAGCTCCGTTGTCTGAGTCATCAGGCAGCTGGCCCGGGTTCCAATTTGAGGCAGGTTTTTGCAGAACATTTAAATTTGAAATGGAGATTAATACAAGCTCTGTCACTCACTTGCTGTGTGATTTAGGCACATCATTTGACCTCGCCAAGCTGCATTTCTTTGAGTGAGACAAGGTACAGAGGTGCCCACTTGGAGCTGGGCGTCTCCTACAGTAGGTGCTCAGGCTCCTGGGGCCAGACGAGTGTTCTTCTAATGCTGGTTCGCCATGTTGCTCTCATGCTTGGAAGTCTCCAGGGAATTCACTGGGGCAATCAAAGCTTCTCACACTAGCTTGTATCCCGATTCTCTGTTATTTTTGGACTGATCTCGTCCCAGTCCTAGCCCCTAGTTGACTTTAGGTCTTTACTTATGTTATGCATTCTAATGGCAGGGGCCATCTCTTTTCCTTATGAATTAAACACTGCTTTTCTCAACACCACCTATCTTATAGTGTCTGTACAGTCCTCCCAACCTAACATTTCTCTGATGCCTCATCCAAACCTTCATGCCCTTCTGCATGTCCTTGGTAGCACTCTGATGGCCTCAACTGCATTACGTTTTTTTTATTGTGGTAAAAAATGCATAACATAAAAATTTACCATTTTTACTGTATAGTTCACTAGTGTCAAGTACATTAACATTATTGTGTAAGCAATGTCCACAACTTTTTCATCTTGCAAATCTAAAACTCTATACCTATAAACAATAACTCCTCATTTTCCTCCCCCCACCCCCAGCCCTGGCAACTTCCATTCTACTTTCTGTTTCTATGTGTTTGACTACTCTAGATACCACATGCAAGTGGAATCATACGGTATTTGTCTTTTTTTTTTCTTTTGGATGTGATTTGTTTCATTTAACATTATGTCCTCAAGGTTAATTTATGTTGTAGCATGTCAGAATTACATTACATTTTAAGGCTGAATAGTATTCCATTGTATGTATATACGACATTTTGTTTATCCATTTATGGATACTTGAGCTGCTTCCACCTCTTGGCTATTGAGAATAGTGCTGCAATGAACTGGGTTTTCAAATAGCTCTTACAGATCTTGTTTTTAATTCTTTTGGATATATACCCAGAAATGGAATTGTTGGGCCATATGTTAATTTGATTTCACTTTTACTGAGGAGCCTCCAGTTTGCTCTCTATAATGGTTGCTTGATGTTACCTTCCCACCAGCAGTGCACAAGGGTTCCACTTTTTTCACATCCTTACTAAAATTTATTTTCAGTTTCTTTTTATGATAGCCAGCCTAATGGATGTGAGGTAAGCTCAACCACTCTGAGCCTAAATTCCATTGTGTGTGACAGCTCTACTGAACAATTTAAATAGTTTCATATCACTAATTAGATTCCAACTTTCTGTGGAACATATCTTTCTTTTCTCCCCTTCCTTCCCCTTTTTTCCTTCTTACTGACTTTCCATCTAGCAGAGTACTTCACTTATAACCTTAGACTGATGGAGTGCTTTATAAATACAATGAGTTTGCAAATCCATGGGCTAATTTGATACTCACATCTTTCCATGTGGCAATTATTATTGTTTCCATTTTACAGATGAGAAAACTGAATATCCCACAGTCAAAATGTCTTGTCCGCAGATGGCCTATCGAAGGCACAGAACCAGGGCTTTGAGAGTAAGCCCAGTGCTTGTGCAGGAATGAGCTCTGCTGCCTCAGGGCCTTTGCAGCTGCCTGAGGCTGCATGTCCTACCTAACATCTGTGCAGTCCCTTTGGCCATGTAGGGTAATGTGCTCCTGGGTTCTGAGGACTAGGACATGGGCATATTTGGGAAGCCACATGGCAGATTTCAGCTAAACACTGGAAGAAATGTTCTAAAAACTAGAGCCATGGGTTGCCTCCTAAGCACATGAGTTTCTCTAGTATAACCAAGATAATTTTGGACAACCACACATCAAGTACTCTATAGAAAGAATTCATACATTAGAAGGAGTTTTGTATGAACCTAGTGCATTGCTTCGATTATGAGTCTAGAAATGTCTGTGCCTATATAGGATTGGGTTTTTGTGTTTTTTACTATAGCCCTCATCACATTTCACATATACTTTGGTATATATGCTCTGTGTCTCATTCTCCTTACCAGTTTACAAACCTTTTAGAGAACAAGTACCATATCTTACTTGCCTTTATTTTTATTTATTTTTCAGTTAGAATTGGAATTTAATATTATTTTATATTAGTTTCAGGTATACAGCATAGTTGTTAGACATTTATATACGTTATGAAATGATCCCCCTACACAGTTATTGTGATATTATTGACTATATTTCCTATGTGTACTTCATATTCCTTTGACTATTTTGTAACAACTAATTGTATTTCTTAATCCATAGACCATTTTTACTCATTCCCTCGACCCCCCGCCCCCCAAAAAAAATCTGGCAACCATCAATTTATTCTCTGTATCTATATATTTATTTGTTTTGTTTGTTCACTCATTTTATTCTTTAGAATTCCACATGTAAGTGAAATCATATGGTAGATTTTTCTCTCTGACTTATTTCACTTGGCATATTGCCATCTAGGTCTATCAATGCTGTTACAAATGAAAAGATTCCATTCCTTTTTATGGCTGAGTAATATTCCATTGTATATATGGACCACATCTTCTATTTCCAATCATCTATTGATAGACACTTAAGTTGCTTCCATATCTTGCTATTGTAAATAATGTCACCATGAACACAGTGATCCATATATCTTTTCTAGTTGGTGTTTTCACCTCATACCTGTCAGAATGGCTATCTTCAGTAAATCAACAAACAACAAGTATTGGCAAGGATGGAGGAAAGGGAACGCTCATGCATTGTTGATGTAATTGCAAATTGTTGTAGCTACTGTGGAAAACAGTCTGGAGGTTCCTCAGTTAATTAAAAATAGAACTAATTAAGACCCAGCAATTTTACTTCTGGATATTTATCCAAAGAAATACATATCTTACTGCATTTTATTCAGTGTAGTCAATCAGATAGTGGAGACTTGATATGAAATTAGCTGATTCATTAACTGAGTCAAACAAGCTGAGGCCATAATCCCAGTATGTTCAGTTACTACCTCATTTTAAAATGTAATTTCTGGCCATCACTTTGGACCACTGTAGCAATCAATACATTTCATATCCAGACTCTGAAATTACATAAGTCTGTAGAAGTTCCAAAACCGCTTTTAGATTGCTCAGCTATAGTGTTCTAATTCTGGCAATGTGCCCAAATCCCAGGGTAGGATATTACACCATTTCTGGAAGCACCTGGGCCTTGTAAATAGAGATGCTGGGAGGATATGCCTTACCACTGAGTAGAAAGCACATAAGCTAAATCATCACCAGTATTGACCACATGAATTTCTACTGAAAGCCAATGAGCTCTGAATATGCTATTGCCTCAACACTGTGACTTGTGGCCCCACCTTATCCAGCAGAATCATTAGAGGTTTGGGTGGAGGCCATTGTGACTGGATCCATAGTTGGCCTTCAGACCTTCCAGAAAGGAAGAGAAGCAACCACTTGCTTTATTTTTTCCCTTCCCTGGCTTAAGAGTCCGTGGAAAGCTATTCCTATTAATTTGTTTTCTTTGACTGTTAATATATTTGAAAAAGGATTAAAAGGAAATACTGTACTAAAATAGTAAAATAAAGAGACTTTGCATAGCTTGCCAGAGATTTGAAGTTTACCCAGAACCTCAGGGATCAGTAGAGCCAAGCAGTAGAATTTTATTTTATGTCTAATTTCTCCAAACGATGCCTTCTTTGATTCTTTACAGTAAGTGTGAAATTGGATACATATATTAGGCCCACAAATATATTTTAAGGTCATTTTCATCTTCTCTGAGTGATGAATGCCTTTGCAGACTGGCTAATAGGCACATGTCCGCACACATCTCAGTGGTTCCTCCTATTTTGAATTTCCTTTTGCAAGTTGTCTTTGATCCTCCCACTTTGTACTTAGAGTTGGATCACTTCTGTAAAGCAGTGGACAATTTTCCTTGATGTGGATCTATGGGAAGTAGTGCAGAGTCATTTTCCCCCGGACTTTCCCATTCCCAAGCAAGGTGCTCAAGCAATATAGATTGCCCTATAAACTATGGGACAGATTATCTAAGTAGCCCCTTGATACCTTCTGAGAAAAAATGAGTAACACACAATGGCAGGGAAGCAAGAATGCTTAAAGGAGAAGAAACCGAAGAGTGTGGTAGCCTGTGAAGCCTTGAATAAAGGGCCTGTAGCATGTTTAGTTGCCTATCCTACACCTAGCTCACACTGGGGTCCTACCGCCCTTGTCTGCTGAATTGAAGAAATGGATGTTTGTTTTGTTTCTTGGAAGATGTTCTCTATTAAACATTTTGTTAGAAACCCAGGTTCTTCTCATCTAAGTGACAGTGTTTTTTGTTTTATGTTTTGTTATTGTTTTTTAGGGGGGAGGGAAAGCTTTATTATTATTTTTTAAAAATCTTCACCTAAGGATATGTTTTTGATTTTAGACAGAGGAAGAGAGACAAAGAGAGAGAAAAAGAAACATTGATGTGAGAAAGAAATATCGACCAGTTGCCTCCTGCATGTGCTTCTCTCAGGAGTTGAACCTGCAACCTTTTCGGTGTGCAGGGCGATGCTCCAACCGAGCCACTGACCAGGGCATAGTGACAAAGTCATTATTAGGGAGAAGAATAACTTTGTTTTTCTATTCAGAGTTTGGAAAAAGACTCGTTAATCATCAAACATTGGTTCATTGTTTACTTCTACTTTTTATTTTCTTTTGAATTATTTATTTTCTTTTCCTGAATTCTGAGTTGAATCCTTAGCTCATGGTTTTCCAGTGATTATTCTTTAGTTATATGAGCATTTAAGTCTAGCATTTCTCACTGTAGCCATATCCCATAAATTTGTGTTATATTATTTTCATAATTGTTCAGTATGAAGTATTTTAAAATTTCAAATTTTTTTCATTGAACTATGAGTTATTTACAAGTAGACTGTTAAGTAACACATGTTTTGGGAAGATTATATTACTGATTTCTCATTTATTGTGCTGTCATCTGTATAACAGGCTTTTTAATATTCATTGAGATTTGCATTGTGGCATATTATAAAATAGCATTCATAGATACTTTATATATTTTTAAAAATATATATTTTATTGATCTTTTACAGAGAGGAAGGGAGAGGGATAGAAAGCTAGAAACATCGATGAGAGAGACACATCGACCAGCTGCCTCTGTAACCAAGGTACATACCCTTGACCAGAATTGAACCTGGGACCTTTCAGTCCACAGACCAATGCTCTATCCACTGAGCCAAACCGGTTTCGGCATACTTTATATATTTTTGAGAATCTACCTGTATCAGTGGTCATCAAACTCATTAGTCAACAGAGCCAAATATTAACAGTACAATGATTGAAATTTCTTTTGAGAGCCAAAAACTGACTTCTGTGGATGGGCCACGAAGTTTCAATCACACTGTACGTGCGCACCTGCACGTGGTATTTTGTGGAAGAGCCACACTCAAGGGGCCAAAGAACTGCATGTGACTTGTGAGCCGCAGTTTGCAGACCACTGACTTATATAATAGAGGAATATACAAATTAGCCTAGACGCTGTAACATCACGACCGAACAGCAGGGACCTGAGGCTGCATGGTGCCTGGCTGGGACGAGGGACCTCAGGCCACGTGCTCCAACCCTCGGGACTTGATGGGGACCTCAGGCTGTGCCCCATACCCTGGCACCAGGGCGGGAGACCTCAGACTGTGCCTCCCGCCCCAGTGCTGGGCCAGGGGACCTCAGGCAGAGCCCCCTGCCCTGAGGCCAGGCCGGGGGACCTGAGGTTGTTCCCCCCCACCTGGCAGGGCTTGACAGGGGACTGGAGGCTGTGTCCCCTGCCCAGAGTGGCTTGACAGGGGTGGGACTGGTTGGGTCTGGGTCTCACCCAATGTGGGTGGGGCTTGCCAGGTCTGGGTCTCCTGTGTTTTCAAAGTGTGAGGGTGGTGGGTGGGGACTTGACTCTGAATCCTGTGGCACACCCCAAACTCTGACAGGAGGAAGATTTTCATATGCATTTTACTCATTTTCTTTAATCTCTGACACTTCTATTATAGAGAAAGGGCAAATAGCAATATTAAAATATTTCCTCTAATTAATTTCCTTTTAATGTGCACAAATTTTGTGCATTGGGCCACTAGTAATATATATTTGGTTATCTCCACTGGACCAAGGTTGTGATTAATGTTTCAATCTTTTCTCTCCAGGCTGATTGTTATGTTGTTTGATCTGTCAGGTTCTGAAAAAACTGAGCTAAAATGTCTTTTTGAATGTAAACTGAAGTTATCATAGTAGGCACACACAAGTACATAATTGTTATATCTTACAGAATATATATAATATGGAATAATCTCATATTAATTGGGGTTTATTTTATACTTAATAATGACTTCTCTGGCTTTATTTTGGCTTCTCTGCTTGGCATATATGTATGTTAGTATTCATTGACTTTAATCTTTAGGTACTTTTCATTTTAAAGTTTTTTAAAAAGCATATAGATTTTTTAAATACAGTGTGTTTACCACTATATTTCAAAGGTGTCTTGTTTGGTGCTTTCTATTCACCTTGCTTTATGTTTGTGTACTTTTTCATTTTTACCTTTATAGATAGGATCAATAAAGTTTTAATGTACCTTCTCCCTGCTAATTTTGAAGTTGTTTGTATTATTTCTCTACTTTAATAATAATGCTTACATTTCTCATGTACATAATTTAAAAATCTGAAATTTATCAATTTTCCACCTTTCTCTTGAATAAATGCAATGCTTTAAAATATTTCTTCATCCTACATGTTACTACTATTTACCATTTTTGAACCATCTTGCTTTTGTAAACTCCATGTTAGTTATGATTTTTGTTTCAAACAATCAATTCTTTAGCTTTATATTATATTTTTATGTTTCTTCAGTCACTGTTGCTTCTTGTATCTCATTCTTTCCCCCTGCATTTAATTTCCTCTTCCTGAATTATATCTTAAGGAAGATCTGACAGTGAGAGTCTATTTGTGGTAACTCCTTTTGTCCTTCTAAATGAAGATATATTTATTTTTGCTCTAATAGTTTACTTAGATTAAAAAAAAATTCTAGGTTGAAAGATATTTGGCAATATTATTCTATTTTTTCTATGTTCAATTGTAGCTTAGAGGTTCATTGTCTGTCATGTCATCCCTTAAAACATGTTTGTTTATTTTCTCTGGTTACTTTTAAGAGTAGTTTTGACTCAATGAGTTTAGATTTGTGTCTCATTTACTTTACTCTGTACAAAGCTTGTTTTATTTCCTAAATCTAAGGATTCGTGTTTTGGATAAGATTTGGATAATCTTATAATGATTCTCTTTTCTCTTCTGGAAATGCATTTGTTGTACTTCGGCATTCCATCATCCATGTTGCTTAACTTCTCATTCACATTTCCCATGTCTTTAACTTTTTTTTTTTGAGTTATCTAGTTTTGTTATTTTTCCTTTTTTAAAAAAATTATCTTTATTGTTGAAAGTATTACAATATATTAGATGTTCCCCCTTTCCCCCCCATTGACCCCCACTACCCCGTACTCACTCCTCCTTGCTCATCACCACACCATTGTCTGTGTCTATAGACTATGTATATATGCATATAATTCCCTGGTTAAACTCTCCCCAGCCCTCCACCCCATCTTCCCTCTGTTTATTTTGTATTCTGGGCAATTTTATCATATTTATCATCTTGTTTACTATTTTTCACTTATCATCTTGTTTACTATTTTTTCACTTCTGATATATTTATTTAAATGTTTAAACTGTCTATTGAGTATTTAATTTGTCATGATAGTTGTTATTTCTAGAAGTTGCATTTGGCTCTTTTTCAAGCCTGATTTTTTCTTAAAACATTTTTGATTCTTTCTTTTATATCTTTAATCATTTTAAGTATATTTTATAGTTTATATTTGAAACTTTTGTAATTTAATGTTGCCCTACATTGTATCTGCTATATCATGGTGAATTTTATTTTAAATTTCAAACAGAGCTTGTCTTTGACAGAGCTTTATGGGAATGCCACAGAGGGGCGTGGGCTGTGGAATAGGTTTTTGTTTGCTTTTCCTTGTGTTCATGGACATTTCAGCCCAGTTCCAATTTTGAAGTTAATTTCTTAGCATGAGTGTCCCCTCTGTATATGGCACAGAGGTCAACTCCAAACTTAAACTTCTGTGTAATACAGGTCCATAGTTACACATTCTTGGGAAAACTTTATCCTTGTCCTAAACTCAGTTTAAGAGAGAGACTGATTTTCTTTTTCTGATGGGTATTGGCGGGCAATTAAAGCAATCTACTTTTCTTTTATTTCTGGCCCTTGGGGATTTCTATTACTTTCCTGCAAGTGCAAAAAGGATGTTTGTTCTATTTTATTTAGTAGTAATTTAGTAGCAAGAACTTTTGAAGAAAATAAACATGCCATATTGCCAGACCCAGAAGTCTGTGGGAAATCATCTCTGTTTATTTGAAAATAAAACATATAATGTGGAATAATTTCAGTGTACTATTTACATGCAATGTATTTTAGAATATGAAACATTTTGGGATTAAAAATCTATTTACTTCCTTGTTTTAAACCACCTAGGAACTATTTTATTTTATTTTTTCTAAATTTACACTGGAAATTTCTTGAGGCCCTGTTCAATCCTAAATCCTATATTGGAAACTTGAAGAAAGTGAGTACGGGATAACAAGAACAGAGGCTATTTGTGTATTTGTCAAAGCTCTGTTAGGAACAAATAACAGAAACTCAACTTCAAATGGTTTAAGTAAAAAGGGATAATTGTTGACTCAGATAAACAAAAAATCTTGGGGTTTATTTTCATATGGCTAAGTTGACATGTTCAGAAAATGTTATTAGAATCAGTCTTTTTAAATTTCTTGGGTCTACTTTTCTCTGTGTTGGCATCATTGTAATTTGGATTCTCCTCTGAGGTAGTGATATTTTCCAACAGCTTCAGTTAAAAAGAGTTCTCTTTCTTAGCCTCGAAAATATTCTGGGACTGTGGCTTATTGGCCTGTGTTGAGTCACCTGTCCATCCCTAAATAGTCCAAGTGGCTGAGGCATGATGTGCTCTGATTAGCCTGGTCCCTGGAGTTGTGGTGTGGGGTCAGCTTTGGTCAAGCCTCCCAGGCTGAGAACGGAGGAGAGTAGTTCTCTGGGAGAAAAGTCAGAGTGCTGGGGATGGAAGTTGGGTACACAAAGTATAAAACAAATGTCCTCAATAATACGTCTAATGGCTTGTTGGTTTTTGCTGTTCCTTTCAGGACAGTGTGGAGTTTAGAAACATCTGCAGTCATCTGGCTCTACAGATGGAAGGACAGCAGTTTGACAGAGATTTGAATGCTGCTCACCAGTGTTTGAAGACAATAGTAAAGAAGCTGATTCAGTCACTTGCTAACCTTCCTTCTGATGCTCATGTGGTAGCCTGTGCTTCCTTGAGACAGATCTTACAGAATCTCCCGGACATATGAGTGCTCAGGACACTGGAATCAAAACCACAGCTAAGCACTGCTAAGAAAACTTGGGATCTTACCTTCCCAACTGAATTAGTAAACAATGGGATGTTTTGATTCTCACTTAAGAGACACTTGATAAAATACATAGCAATCTGGCCAGTGGCATCTGTACCGCATGTTGGAGAAAAATTTTTAAACAGTGCTTCACATTTTTAGATATGTTGTCATGTTTGATGATTTTTTTTTGATGGAAACATATTCTACTTTGTGAAAGTAATTAGATTCTATGTGTATATAAATATTTATTAATTCATTTTACGTATTCAGTTTAATTAAATGATACATGAATCTATATTTATATTCATGTAGACCTGTGAGGTTTAATATGGTTATTCATATGATTAAAGATACATGTTTTTTAAAATTATCTTGAATAAATGGGGTTTTGGATTTGATATATTGTACTTACTGAGCACTTTATTTTTTGTTATGAGACTTATCTTGAGCTATTGTAGGACCACATGTGTTGGTAATTATGGGTCCTAATCTTGGCATTAATAACTTACTATTGGGCAGGAGAAGAGCTCCTTCTAAACCTTGTGCTTTCATATACTGCTTTGTAAATTTTGAATGATAATGAACTATGAAGTACCAGGGATATATGATATGTGAATACAAATACTACAGTATTTATTAAAGTCATATGGAAACATCTAGCCATTTTTACCGTTTCTAAATATTCCACTTGAAGTAGGAAATTCTTGTGAAAAATAGGAAGGGTTGAATATACTGACAGGTTTCTCTAAATATTTATAGTTATACAAAAAGAGGGTGACTATTTCTACAACAATAATCTGCACACGCTTAGGAGGAACTACATTTCTTGTTTAGTGACTGTGTTGAAAACCAAACTGGATTTCTAGAGGAATCCCAGATTGGAGAGGTGCAGGCCCAGTGCATGAATTCGTCCAGAGGAGGGAACATGAGTGGTTGCCCGGCCTGCCTGCTGGTCAAATCCCTGACTGAGGGGACAATTTGCATATTAGCCTTTTATTATATAGGATATACACTGAGTGGCCAGGACTAAGGTGAACACACAAAATATAGATGAAGAAATCCAAAACACTCATCAGAAAGAATATATATAACCCTATGTTCATAGCAGTGCAATTTATAATATCTAAGATTTAGAAACAGCCTAAGGGCTCATCAGCAGATGAATGAATAAAAAAAATTGTGGTATATTTACACAATGAAATATTACACATCAGTAAAAAAGAAATAACTCTTACCATTTGCAATAGCATGGATGGACCTGGAGAGTATTACATTAAGCGAAATAAACCAGCCAGAGAAAGATAAGTATCACATGATCTCACTCATATGTGGAATCTAATGAACAAAATAAACGGATGAACAAAAATAGACCCAGAGACATAGAAGCATGGAATAGACGGTAAAACCTTAGAGGGAAGTCAGGGGAGGATGGCTGGGAAGAGATCAACCAATGAACTTGTATGCATAGATGCATAACTGTAGACACAGACAATGGGGTGGTGAGGGCCTGGGGTGGGGGCGGGAGCAGGCTGGAAGAGGGCATTGGGGGGGAAGGGGGACTTAATATAATACTTTCAATAATAAAGATTACAAAACAAACAAAACAAAAACAAAACAAAGGGGAATAGAGGAGCAGAATGTAATAGTCCAGAAATAAACCCAAATAAACATATTGTATTGGATAGTAAAAAAAAAAAACAACCCCTACAGAAATAGTATTATCCTCATTTTATAGATGAGCAATGTGTGACTTAGAGAGATGGTGAAACTGATCCAAACTCCCACAGAAAGCAAGGTTGACACCAAGATACTATTTTTGTCAGCTTGGTCCCAACACTTCTGATCTTCCTGTCACATTGTTTTGCCCATTATGGCTCATTGGTGGGTTGTTGTTGATTTTTCCCTCTCATTCACAAGGGAGAATAGGAGAAACAGTATGGCTTCTTTTGTCTCCCTGGATTGAAGAGAGTGCTAAGGAATCAAAGTAGAAAGTAGAAAGCATCAGGAGCGAGGAAACCCGAGTTCCAGTTCTGACTTCAGGGGTAAGTAATTGTGTAACTCAGTGGTCTCAACAGAGCCAAATATCGACAGTACAACGATTGAAATTTCTTTTGAGAGCCAAATTTTTAAAACTTAAACTTCTAACACCACTTCTTCAAAATAGACTTGCCCAAGCCATGGTATTTTGTGAAAGAGCCACACTCAAGGGGCCAAAGAGCTGCATGTAGCTCGCGAGCCTTAGCTTGCCGACCACTGGTATAATTGCAAATATGTCTGTTGGCCTCTGGCTTTTCAATTTGCTTGTTTGCACAAGAAGATAAAAATCTCTCCATTCCAGATCTCACTGGTACTAAGTATGGATTGGCTAAGATAAGACATACAAAGGACTTTGAAAAGTTGTGATTTACTTACCGGTATACATGCTAGGTATGATTGTGCTTATAATCATTAGTTTTTGATAGAAATAACATAAACATAACTTTTAGGAATAAATAAACAACATATAAGCAAATATTTATATGGATGGATTAAAAACATAACTTATGTGTATGAATTAAAATTCAATTTAGTCACAGGAACTACGAGGCCCCAGCGAGATAAACCACCGGAGCCAATTTAATTGAGCATGCAAAAGTTTATTACAGATTCAAATCTGGGGTCAAGCCTTAGCTGACACAGCAGCAGGCAAGCGCCTCCGCAAGAGCCCCGTAGGAGGGGCAGTCCCTCCTTTTATCCCCAATCCCTCCCCTACTGCTGGTTTGTCCCCCTCTGAGGGGCTTGAAAATAATACAGTTCTATCCAATTAATAAATGCACCTGGCATGGTATTGAGATTGTGGGCATATCTAGTCTCTGGCCTACAAGGTCATACAGCTGAGTTTATCTTCATCATTCTTCAAACAGGCTAAAGCAGACTAGAAAGTAACATTTTATCTAAGAGAGACAGCAGAAAATTTCAAACAGCAGTTTGTTACAAATAGGGGTTTCCTTCTCACCCCCGCACCCCCTTGTCCCACAAGCTTTTCAGCCTTTTTTTGGAGAGACTTACTTTATTTATCACGCGATGGGCACAGAGAAAAAGAATTCAAATTCAAAGCAAGGCTACAAGCAGAACTTCCCTTTTTATTAAAGAGCCAGCCCCGTGTGCATTTAGTGGTTATCTCCATGCTGGCCCGTAATTTTCCCCCTGGCCCGTTTTCAGCGACCTTAGCTCAGGGGCTAACTGCCACAATAGCCATTGAACAGAAATGGGTCTGCTGACCAGCTTGTTATGTATTGGAAGTGGTGTGGTCACATCAGAGGAGATTATATGTTTATAAGCTGCTTCTTTGGGATTTATATGAGCAATATGCAATTTAAAAATCTCCATTCCTGGTGAGTCTTTTTGCCTTAATGCACATTGTGTCCAGGCTGACAGTTTAGTACTATGGAAAAAATACTTTGTTCCTGATAAAGCCCCATTCGCTGTGCCATGCTGTCTTTTGCTCTTCTGTAGTCTTAATAAATCTACAAAGCTGAACCACTCACAGTTTGATCCCCAGTAGTATAGATTTCCCCCATTCAGAGAAAAGTCTTCAGTTGCAGAGCAGCAGTCAAGTTCTCATTGCTATGACCCACTTTTCAATCATTGTACCTCCTGGCCCTTGCACATGCTGATCGCTTTTCTTAGAAAGTCCCCTCTGTCAGGCATTATCTCCTTTGGGAAGCCGTCATTGACTTCCTCCGGTGTGGCTAGCTAGATGGTTTACTCTCAATGATAGTAGTTCTCCTCAAATTGGAGAACAATAAGATGACGGGTAAAGTGTATGACTAAGTTATATGATACCCAAGGTGGCCATATGAGTATATTGTGAGAAGGCCCTTACTGAAACATTTTTTCCCTTATTCCCCTTTCTTTAGCCTTTCAAAGTTTCTGAAACGTCCATTTAAGAAGAGTTCTTAAGCATTTAAGGTGAGTCTGACTTCAACATTCCCCAATTAAAATATTAGCACCCTTTAAAAGAGTAATTGGTATGCCAGTAAGAAGGATAGTGACTTTGGTTTACAAATGGCTAATATCAATTGGCTGAAGAAAGCTGAAGGCTCAAAATAAGCTTTTTCATAAACAATACAAAACAAACAAAAATTCCTGTGGCTGGAACATGGCCCTTACCCTTGCCTTTTAAAAATAGCTGATTCAGGTTTTGGCTGGTGTGGCTTGGTTAAGCATTCTCCCATGCACTGAAGGGTTGGTTGCTGGTTTGATTCCTGGTTGGGATGCATTCCTATGTTGTGGGCTCAGTCCCCTGTAAGGGGTATGCAGGAGGCAGCTGATCCAAGTTTCCTCCTCATCCTGATGTTTCTCTCTCTCACTCTTCCTCTCTCTCTCTCTAAAAAAATAAAAAAATAAAAATAAAATACCTGATTCAAGAAAAACGTGCCTTATTATAATGTAACTAATCAAAAAAGAATCAACACAGGTTTTATAAAAAGAAGAAATAAAACAAAGAGGACAGAAAGAGGAAAGCCTAAATGGTGGTCAAGAAATATTTACTAGCCAAAACCGGTTTGGCTCAGTGGATAGAGCATCGGTCTGCAGACAGAAAGGTCCTGGGTTCAATTCCGGTCAAGGGCATGTACATTGGTTGCAGGCACATCCCCAGTATAGGGGGTGTGCAGGAGGCAGCTGGTTGATGTTTCTTCTCTCTCATCGATGTTTCTAGCTCTCTATCCCTCTACCTTCCTCTCTGTAAAAAAAAAAAAAATCAATAAAAAACATTTTAAAAAAAAGAAAAATATTTACTAGAAAAATGTCTAATGAACTGGATCAAAATTGTGACCAAATATATTCCTGAATTTAAAAAAATGAGTAATCACTTATATGAAATTTCACAGAAAACAATCACAAAACAATAGAAGTAGGTTAAACACATACTGGCAGAGTTAAAGGAAGATATTTTAAAAAATCACAGAAATGAAGATCAAAGTGCAACTTGGAAGCTGCAACAAAGATTGTGTTCTGCTGAAACAACGCTAGGCATGTGGGAGAACGGATTGGGAAAAAAGAGGGTATAAAGAATACACAAGCTTAAAAGGATTAAATTACAGAGAAGAAATATATACAAAATAAACAACCATAATTCATAATTGGTGTTTCTGAGTAAGAAACTCAAAATAGTAAGATATCACTCTAGGAATATTATACTAAAACAATTAATACAAAAGATTATTAAACCAAATCCCAAAGCATACTAACAAACTAACATACCATGACCAAATGTGATTTATTCTAGGAATGACAACTGATTTATTATTAGAAAATCATATATGTATTTTTATCATGCCTAATAGATTAAAAGTCATGTTCCTAGTGCTGAGACACTTAATAAAACCCAACATCCATTTTTATTTTACTTTAAAATATATTTTGTTGATTTTTATAGAGAGGAAGAGAGAGAGAGATAGAGAGTTAGAAACATGGATGAGAGAGAATCATTGATCAGCTGCCTCTTGCACCCGCCCCACTGGGGATGTGCCTGCAACCAAGGTACATGCCCTTGACCGGAATCGAACCTGGGACCTTTCAGTCCGCAGGCTGACGCTCTACCCACTGAGCCAAAGCGGTTTCGGCCCAACATCCATTTTAATTTATTTATTTAAAAAATCATATTAATAAAATGATAATAGATACCTACTTAAACATAATTAAATATATTTATCTTAATCTAAAATCTAACATCATATATATTTAATGGGGAACCTCAGAACTATTCATATTAAAGTCAGAAACATTATAAGGACATTTACTATCACCACTATTAATAAACATTAACCTGGAGATCCTGGGAAATTTAATTATACAAAAGATAAATAAAGAATTGTAAGATTTAATATTAAATAAAAACGAAAATAATCCAATTGAAAATATTATAAATAACAGTGGAGTTTAAATAGGTCTTTGGTTAAAGAATTAATTTATAAAATAATCATCTTCCTATATTAAAATAAAATAGCATTAATAGAAGAAACTACTTCAACTTTAATAGCAATATGATTAGAAAGTTTTTAGGACTAAATTTATCACATCTGAAAGATCTGTTTGAAGAAATCTTTACAATGATACTCATGGACACAAAGAACATTATACTAATCAAAGATATACTATATTCTATCATATAGAATTTTGAAACTCATATCATACAGCTTTTAATTCTTTCCAAATTAATGTAAATATTTCATATAATCCTATAAGTACATCAAAAGGATTTGGGGGTCTACATATGATTGTAAAGTTCATATTGAAAAACTCTTAGAAGAAGTGATAGGCAGCAAAATAACAGACATTTATCATAGCGATATCTTTACCAATACAGCTCCTAGGACAATTGAAACTAAGGAGAAAATAAACAAATGGGACTACTTCAAAATAAAAAGCATCTGTACAGCAAAAGAAACCATCAACAAAACAACAAGAAAGCCCACTGCATGGGAGAACATATTTGCCAATGTTATCTCTGAAAAGAATTTAATCTCCAAAATTTATAGGGAACTCATACTATTTAATCAAAGGAAAATAAACAATCCAATAAAAAAATGGGCAAAGGACCTAAATAGACACTTTTCAAAAGAGGAATTACAGAAAGCCAAGAGACATATGAAAATATGGTCAAAGTCACAAATCATCCAAGAGATGGAACTCAAAACCACAATGAGATACCATCTCACACCTGTCAGAATGACTATCATCAACAAATCAACAAAGGACAAGTGCTGGTGAGAATGTGGAAAAAAAGGAACCCTTGTGCGGTGCTGGTAGGAATACAGAATGGTGCAACCACTGCGGAGAACAGTATGAAGTTTCCTCAAAAATTAAAAATGGAACTTCCATTTGACTCAGTAATCCCACTTCTAGGAATATGTCCCAATAAACCAGAAACACCAACCAGAAAGAATATATGCACCCCTATGTTCAAAGCAGCACAATTTACAATAGCTAAGATTTGGAAACAGCCTAATTGCCTGTCAGCAGATGAGTGGATTAGAAAACTGTGGTACATCTACACAATGGAATATTATTCTGCTGTAAAAAAGAAGGAATTCTTACCATTTGCAAGAGCATGGATGGAACTGGAAAGCATTATGCTAAGAGAAATAAGCCAGTCAGAGAAAGATAAATATCATATGATCTCAATCATCTGTGGAATATAATGAACAGCATAAACTGATGATCAACAATAGAACCAGAGTCATAGAAGCAGTGAACATACTGTCTAACCTTTTAGGAAAGGCAGGGAGTGATGAGGTAAGAGATCAACCAAAGGACTTGTATGCATGCATATGAGCATAACCAATGGACACAGACAGTAGAGGGGTGAGGGCATTTGTTGGGGGTAGCCGGGGAGAGGTCAATGGGGAAAAAGGAGACTTATGTAATACTTTAAACAATAGAGAATTTTTTAAAAAAAGAAAAGAAAAAACTCAGAATAAACAAAAATTTAGAAAATGAAAAATGACTATAGTCCAACCAGATGTTAAAATATTTAGGATGTTATAAGTGCGGTGCCCCCAATTCAGTGAAAAAAAGTTGAAAATAAATAATAAAAGTTGTTTATTCTTGCCCAGTTATCCTATTGGGCTGCCTTCCAGAAGTAACATTAGATTCAAATTTTATAGCTTTCATCAAAATAATTTCCTGATGAATCAAAGATTTCTATAAAAACAATAAAAATATTAAAATACTAGGATACTCCATGGGAAAATTATAAACTATCATAGTGGAAAAGACCTTTCTAAGTATAACACAAAACTCATAAGCTATAATAAAGAAAGTCTGATGCATCTGACAATAAAAATATAACTGAGTGAAAAATGTATAACTAATGATATAAACTAGCACTGTCTAATAGAAATATAATTATATTAAAGAGTAAATAGAAGGTTCCTTTTTCTGCACATCCTAGCCAGCACTTGTAATTTGTTGATTTGTTGAGGATAGCCATTCTGACAGGTGTGAGATGCTTTCTTATCGTGGTTTTGATTTGCATCTCTCAGATATTAGTGACTTTGAGTATGTTTTCATATGTTTCGTGGCTTTCTGTATGTCCTCTTTCAAAAACTGTCTTTTTAAGCCCTTTCCCCATTTTTTTATTGGATTGTTTATTTTCCTTTTGTTAAGATGTATGAGTTCCCTATAGTAAATTTTGGAGATTAAACCCTTATCAGAGATCATATTAGCAAATGTTTTCTCCCATGAAGTGGGCTCTCTTATTGTTTTATTGATGGTTTCTTTTGCTGTGCAGAATCTTTTTATTTTGATGTAGTCCCATTTGTTTACTTTTTCCTTAGTTTTCATTGTTTTAGGAGCTATATCAGTACAGATATTACTATGATATATTCTGATGCCTATGGATTCTCCTATGATTTTTATGATTTTGCGTCTTACATTTAAGTGCATTGCTTGTGGGAATGCAGACTGGTGCAGACACTGTGGAAAATAGTATGGAGTTTCCTCAAAAAATTAAAAATGGAACTCCCATTTGACCCAGTAATCCCACTTCTAGGGATATATCCAAAGAAACCAGAAACACCAATCAGAAAAGACATATGCACCTCTCATGTTCATAGCAGCACAATTTACAATAGCCAAGATTTGGAAGTTACATAAGTTCCCATCAGCAGATGAGTAGATTAGAAAACTGTGGTACATCTACACAATGTAATACTACGCTGCTGTAAACAAGAAAGAACTTTTGCCACTTGCAACATCATGGATGGACTTGGAGAGCATTATGCTAAGTGAAATAAGCTAGTCAGAGAAAGAAAAATATCCCATGATCTCACTTATTTGTGGAATATAATGAACAACATAAACTGATGAACAAAAATAGATTTAGAGATATAGAAGCATGTATATAAGCATAACCAGTGGACACAGACACTAGGGGGTGGGGACTTGTGCTGGGGGGTGAGGGTGGCCAATGGGGAAAAAAGGAGACATATGTAATACTATATGCAATATTTTAAACAATAAAAAATAAGAAAGAGTAAATAGAATTGGGTAAAGTTAATTTTAATAACATATTTCACTTAGTTTGACATAAAAATATTATTTAAATAAGTAATCAACATAAAATGTTATAAGTAAGATATTTCTATTTTTTGAATAAGAATTCTGTTGTGTGTTTTATACATATATAGTAGAATCCCAGTGCATGAAATTCATGCACGGAGTGGGGGGTCTCTCAGCCCAGCCTGCACCCTCTTGAAATCTGGGACTGCTGGCTCTTAATCACTCTTCTTGCCTGCCTGATCACCCCTAAAACTCACTAAAAGTTAGCAAATTTAAAGTTAAACTATAAGGAAATATAATTTTTTTCTCAGATTTGCAAAGATCAATACATTTTATAACATGCTAGGTCTATGAGTCAGTCATATCATACTTTGATGATAAGAGTATAAATTGGCACAACATATGTGGAGAAAAATTTGGCAATATCTATCAAAATGATCAATATATATGCCTTTGACCTAGCAATTTCAACTCCAGGAATTTTTTTTTACAAATATACTTGCAAATGTGAGACATTATTATATATACCAATGATTTATTGAGATATTGTTTATAAATGTAAAAATCTGGAAACTGCTTAAATGTTTATCAATACAGTAAATTATAGAACATTATATAATTAAATACTATACAATAAAAACTAATAAGGAAATATTTTATGTAGTAATAAGTAATATTTAAGCTGTATTGTTTTGCGGGAGGAAAAGGCAAGGCACAGACAAGTACAAATAATCTAGTACCAACTGTGAAAAAATTTATGTAAATATATACATACTTATGTATACATATACACACAGGCAACATACATACACACAGACATATTTAATGTGTCTGAAAATATCCATAAAAAACTAATTATAGAGATTGCCTACTAGGAAGAAAGCTGGTTGACTATGAGACAGGCATAAGAGAGAGTTACATTTTATTGTATACCCTTCTATGCCATTTTTATTTTTAATTTATTAAAGTATTATATGTGTACATAGCTTACCATTGCCCCCCTTATCGTCCCCCCCGACCTCCCATACACGCCCTCCCTCCCCAGAGTTTTGTGTCCATTGGTTGTACTTATATGCATGCATACCAGTCCTTCGGTTGATCTCTTATCTCCCCCAGATCTTCCTACCCTCCCCGCTGTCATTTGACAGTCTGCTTGTTGCTTTACTGTCACTATATCTATCTTTCTGTTCATTAGTTTATAATATTCTTTATTATCCATAAATGAGTGAGGTCATGTGGTGTTCCTCTTTCATTGATTGGCTTATTTCACTTAGCATGATGTTCTCCAATTCCATCCAGGTTGCTGCAAATGATGAGAATTCCTTCTTTTTTATGGCAGCATAGTATTCCATTGTGTAGATGTACCATAGCTTTCTGATCCAATCATCTGCTGACGGGCACTTAAGCTGTTTCCAAATCCTAGCTATTGTAAATTGTGCTGCTATGAACATAGGTGTGCATATATCCTTTCTGATTGGTGTTTCTAGTTTCTTGGGATATATTTCTATAGTGGGATTACTGGGTCAAATGGGAGTTCCATTTTCAGTTTTTTGAGGAAGCTCCATACTATTTTCCACAATGGTTGCACCAACCTTCAATCCCACCAGCAGTGCACTAGGGTTCCTTTTTCTCCGCAACCTCGCCAACATTTGTTGTTTGTTGATTTGTTGATGGCCATTCTGACAGGTGTGAGATGGTACCGCATTGTTGTTTTGATTTGTATCTCTCAGATAATTAGCGATTCCTTCTATGCCTTTTAATTTAGTACCATGAATATGTATTACCTATTGAAAATGTATATAAAATATTTAAGTCTTATTAAAGGGAATTGAAGCAACAAGAATTTCAGTTGCGACCGTGTCACTCATTTTTTAAAGTATCTACTGCAAATGTATATTTTAAAATTTTGGCTTAAGATTAACCTCAGCATAGTGCTGTTAAGGCAATATCCTGTTCCAAATGCAGGCACCAAGCCAAAAAACACAGGTTTGGTCTCTGAGAGTTTGTTTTTTGGGTCCGGGTTTCTCAATAGTCAGAAACACCTGTTACCGTGTTTGCTTAGACTTTTCTGACCTCCTCTGTTCAGTGGAACCAAATGGTTATTATTTCCAAATAAGAATCTCCTCTACCAATTGCTCCCTTAATCTTATGTAAACTCCTGAGGGGAGGCCTCAGTAGGGTTCCATTTATAATCAACAGGGCTCAAATTCCTAAAGGGCTGCAGTAAATATTGCCTGATGTATTTCCTGGAAATAAATGGGCTTGCATTTTTTCAGGGTGCACTTTGCACACCATCTCACCAAAAAGCCCTGGGTGGTTCCAAATTTTGACCACTGCAATGGGGAGAATCATGGCCACCCTTGTTGGCACTGTTCTAAGTAGGCCTTTCCTGCCTACCTCCTGGCAATCAAGGAAGGCATTGGCAACGTGGTAGCTTGTGCAGATTGAGTCTGTAGGTGAGGTTATTATACTAGTTGAAAGTATGGTTATTGCCAATTTGAGTTTGAGGCATTTAAAAGATATTAAGTCAATTCACAACTGAGTAGTCATTGATATCACCATGGGAATAGGTTGACCTTGATTTCTCAAACCCCTGTGAATTCTACCTTGATCCTCCAAACCTCCCATAGGCAAAATGGTACCACATCCTGTTTTGGATTGTGGCAGTGAGGGTGGGGGTAGGTGGCTTGAGGCATGCCAGGGTGTGTGGTCCCACAGATCAATGTTGTACCAGTTTTTCAGAATATATATAGATTTCCTGGAAGGTGGATTTATTATCATTATAAATTTCAATCAATAGCAAGATGTTAACGTAGCAATGCAAAGTGCCATGTGTCCCCTGCCCAACCAGTGAAAACGTGCAAGGTTTGGAGAGAAAGAGATGAGGTATTTTGACACAAACCAGTGGAGGTCAGTGTTGAGTCACTGATTTCTTGCTCTAACTGGATGCAGAAGTTAACACATTAGATAAGTCCTTGCTCATGAAACAGAGAAAGGACACTAGAAGATGGAAACGTGGCGTTGTGACACCCTTTGAAGTGTAAGCAGCAGCTCCGTGATGCTGAAGAATGATTGCCGGAGCAGCTGAGAACATTTGGAGCAACCTCGTAAAACGCATGCTGCACAGCGAGAAGGTGGGCGGAGGGGTGACTGTGTGTCCTTGCAGCTTCCGCCTCGGAAAGCTGGACCCACGGTTTAAACTGACAGCTCCCCTGATCCCATCTGCCGAGAGGTTCTGGCATCCAAAGGGAGTGTGCGGGTGTCCTTATTATCTATGAGTTTTTAAAAGCAAGGAGGGGCTGGAATTTGCTTCCCAGGAGTAAAGGGAACTTCTTGCAGCCAATATCTTCCTCAGGGTCACAGTCCTTATTTCTACGAAGTTTTCAAAGCCTTCTCAAACATTCATGCCAAACAAAGCCAACCCCTGGCTTGCTGGTGTTCCCTCTCTGGGTGGGCCTGCTGTATTAATCCCTAGATAATGGCACTAGCGGAGAATTTCACAGTGTGAGGGAGGAGCGTGGGGCTGTGAGCTCCCAATGACACCAGGATGACATCAGGAGACAGAACATGCCAAGGGGCTAGTGACAGATCCCGTGTCCCCTCATCTCACCTTTCTTCTCTCTTCCTTAAGGGTCACACATTTTCTCTCCAGATTTTGAGAATTTGAGGGTGTACAGAATGCAGTGAAGTAGTGATCCAAATCAAATGCTTCGGCTCTCAGAGGTTCATTCAGCACTAGCATTTGGGTCTTCGTTATTAAAGTGATTGGGGTAGGGGGTGTGTGTGCAGAAATGCAGATAGCCCCCACTTTATATGGTTTTTACATCTTTATTGATAGTGGTTATATTTTCAGCTGCTTTTTTATTTTTCATCAAAGGGCATCTGTCTGTGTTTGTTAATGCCTGGGGGTGTATAAACATAAAATTCAAGTAATGTAGTGCTTTTTACTCCTCAGAGCTTGCGATTCCTGTTCAAAGTTCCAATAAGCAAAATACATTTTTCTTTAAATGGAAGAAGGAGTGTTTTCTTGGTTTATGAATTTGGTATTTTTTTTTTTAGATTTTTGTGTTTATTTTTTTAAGGTTTTCAGATTTTTTTTCACTCATTCAAACAGGGCTATGAACAATAGCCATAGATATTCCTCTGTTGTTCAACAGGTATTCCTCTGTTGAAGTACAAGTATCATGTACTTCAGTTATCAGATATTGCCTCTATTTTTTTAATACCACACTCCTTTGCTTTTGCTCATTCTACTTTCTTTTTGTCACCTCCTTTCCTTGTGATATCTGCTATCCCCAAGGTATATGTCTTTCCCCAATGGTGAAATTCTATTTATTCTTCAAACCTAGTTCAAATGTCACCTTCTACATAAAGCCCTTAAAATCTCTTGCTGATCCTTTTTCCTCAGGCAAAATTCATCATTCTTTTTTCCACCTCCAATTACTCCCCTGGACTATTGCATACATTTTTATAGTGTATACGCACATATGTGTGCACATTAAATAGTTAAATAGCTAAACTTCAGTAATGCAGGAAAGAGATGATTAAACACACACACACACACACACACACACACACACACACACACACACACACACCTGTTGTTGCCATTGGGAGAATGAAGACAACACAATTTAGTCAGTAATCACAAGGTAAGCATCTCCAAATAAGTGGAGGAAAGAGGAGATGGCTTTTCTAGATAGTTTCTAAACAGAAAAAGTTTCAATTGCTGTCCCCAGATCAAAGGGGCCTATACTATCACTGCCCCCCCCACAACAATAGTACAGAGAGGAGAAGACTTTTTATAGTCATATAATAGAGTCTATTTTAGAGGAGACCCAAGTTTTCTTAAGTTTCTGCATTTGCCCAGATGTGTGCAATGTCAACTAGAAATGAAACTAGCTGGTGTTACAGAAATATAGTTGTTAAAGAATCTAAACTTGGAAGCAGTACAAGTGTCCATCAATTGATGGGTGGATACAAAAGCTGTGGTACCTTTACAAGATAGAATATTATACAGCTGTAAAAAATAAGGAAATTTTACACTTTGGGACAAAATGAATGGACCTAGAGATCATCATGCTAAGTGAAATAAGCCAGTCAGAAAAAGACAAGTACCATATGATTTCACTCATGTGAGGAATCTAATGAACAAGCATGCAAAATAGAGACATATTCATAGATGGAGAGCAGGCTGACAGCTGTCAAGGGAAAGGTGGCTGGGGGTGTGGAGGGATTGAAAAAAAAGAGAAAAAGAGAAAGAACTCATGGACATGAACAGCAGTATGGTGATTGCAGAGGAGAAGAGTGTGAATGGGTGGGTGGAGGTGGAAGAGGGTATAGTGAGAATAAATGGTGATGGAAAGAAATAAAAGAAAGAATAAAAGAAACCTTTATAATCCAAACTGTAATGTCAGAACTTTTTACAACTGCAGAGAGAAAGAATTCTCTGTACTCAATAAAATCACTCTGATAGTAACTAACTTGACCAATCTCCTGGGTGAAGCTGGCACATAGACAGAAGTGGAGTAAAACGCAGCATCAGCAAATAACACAGAGCAGTGAAACCAGAGATTAGAATTGAGAAAGGGGCAAGGTGAAGTGCACTGGTGCACTCTGTGCATTAATGAAGAGGGGCATTGAGAGAATCCAGGCCATAGTTATATCTGAGTAATTTGGAAGCTGGAGTATGTGCACGTATGCATATGAGTGTAGCGGAATAATGTTGTGACATCTTGACCTGTTTGCTGCTCTGCCCCCAGCCAGGCAAAGCTCAATGACTGTTTGTGGTTTACTGACTCAGGGAAAGGATGTGTTAATCAAAAGCAGAGAAAGGGGAGCCCAGAAAGAAGCACGGAAAATTAAAAGCAAAGATTCCAACTTCTAGGAGAAAGATAAAACTTTCCTAGCTTGGGTGAAAGAGACTAATTGGAGAAACGAGGAGTGCTTAGACAGGGTGAGTTTTTTGTTTAGGTGGGGTGCCCTGTGAGAACTTGGACATTGCACTGGATCCCTTTGCCTGCTTCATGCTGCCCTGAAATTATATTGTATAGCAAATTTCCTGAGTTTTATTTTATGTCTAACTAGCTAAAAAGGGACTTAATTTATAAGTTAAAATGAATAACCAAAAATATAAAAAGAGAGGTATTAATATCCTCAGCACTTTCCAAAGAAAAGTGAATCTGCATCTATGTCCATTTGCCTTAGTTAAATGTCTAAAGATCTTTTTATATATTTTCCTGCTCTGAGAGTAAACTTAAGGCTTCATGAAACACAAAAAATCTTTTGAAAATAGTACAAAGAGAAACTAACACCCATCTTTTTTCATTTCCCATTCCTACTTCAATAATCTTCCTGAATATTTTATGAAAATGTAAAAACTTGCAACCCCCCACTTATCTGAGTGTTGCTCTATGATTACAGCCTTAAAAACATGATACAAGGCCTCTGTGTCTGGAATTCTTATTATATTAGCATATTTCAGAAAAATATTAGATTTCTCTCAAGATTCACTTTGGCAGAGTTTCCTCCCTCACATCCCACTCCCCCAGCTTCCTGTCCTGGGCTCCAGGCTAGGATTCTTAGCATGGAGTCCTGGTTTCCAGGAGAATGAGTCCCTTTAGCCTTTTTAATGATAATTGCTTCCCTTGGGTTGAATCCAGGTTCTAGACCTACTCTCTGGACCCATATGCCTTCCTGCTTGTTCCAGAACAACCAACTCCATCCAATGTGCTCCAAGTTCTGATCTTATATCCTCTCATACTTGATCATGTACTGGGTCTGTTTCAAAACTTGTAATGGATTCCTGTCTTTAATTGCAGAATATTCTTTCTGCTTGTTTATAACACATTTTGTTTAAAGTATTAGTCAGGAACGGGTAAGTGCCTTAAAAGCACCCCAAATTTATAGTGGCTTAATACAATATATTTTACTTGCTCACAACATATTTATTATTATTTTTAAAATATATTTTATTGATTTTTTTACAGAGAGGAAGAGAGAGGAATAGAGAGTTAGAAACATCGATGAGAGAGAATCATCGACCAGTCAGTCGCCTCTTGTACACTCCCTATTGGGGATGTGCCCCCAACCAAGGTACATGCCCTTGACCAGAATCGAACCCGGGACCCTTCAGTCCGAAGTCCAATGCCCCATCCACTGAGCCAAACCAGTTCTGGCGCTCACAACATATTTAATGTAGATTAGAAAAGGGAGTTGGAGCTTTGCTACATGTAGTCTCTCAGGGATACATTTCCCTTTCATCAGGTGGCTCTATCCTGCTCTAAGTCTTCACAGACTCATCATTCAACCAGAGGATGGTGGAAGAACAAGGACTGGACATAGGAGATTTTCAGGAGCAGGACCTGTGATGACACATTCTGGTAGTGAACTTATACTCACATTCCATTGGCCAGAACTCAGTTACTAACCACTCCCAAGTGAAACATATAATCTGGTAGTGTGCTATGGAAGAAGAGGAGAACACACCTTGGTGACCAGTAGCATCCTGAGTCACAGTTGTGTAACTTTCACTACTGAAACCTAGAACTTTTAGGCCAAAAGGGTCTATTGATGCATAAGGCAAATTATATCCTAACTAAATCATTCGACAGTGAACTAACCTAATTCTTATTTTCAGTCATCTTTTTTTTTAAACTACAATAATAGACAAATGAGTGAGCAGAGAAATAAATCACAGTAATCACACTAATTATCTTCAATTTCTAGTTTATGTGTCTGATCTCAGTTCTGTAGCTTGCTTTAAAATTATTGTAATATGAGTTAAATTTTTATATTAACCAAAAATTATATTAACTAATTTTTATATTAGCTGATAAAAGAATATATAAAGATCATTTACTTTTATTAATGAATTATGTAGAAACCCAAATATGTATAATATGCATATAGTGTTGAATGGTTCAAATGGAGAATTTTAGTATTTTAACTTCCATTTGAGAAATATTGAACAAAAACAGGATAAATGTGAGAACACAGAAATCAACCCAAGCCATTATGCTCAATTAATATTTGACAAAGGAGGCAAAAGCATACAATGAAGTAAAGACAATCTCTTCAATAAATGGTGCTGTGAAATTTGGTCAGATACATGCAAAAAAAATTAAACTAGATCACCAACTTACACCATACACAAAAACAAACTTAAAATGGCTAAAGGACTTAAATGTAAGATGGGAAACCATAAAAATCCTACAATAATCCATAGGCAGCAAAATAGCAGACATATATTCTAGCAATATATTTACTGACACAGCTCCTAGGGCAATGGAGACTAAGGAGAAAAGAAACAAGTGGGACTATCCCAGAATAAAAATCTTCTGCACAGCAAAAGAAACCATAAACAAAACAGCAAGAAAGCCCACTGCATGGGAGAACATATTTGCCAATGCTCTTTCAGATAATTTACAGAGAACTCATACAATTAAGGAAGATAAACAATCCAATCAAAAAATGGGAAAAGAACCTAAATAGACACTTTTTGTGCCAGGGTCTTGTCCAGCATCTAGAAGGGTTCAGAAATCTGGAGATGGGCTGGGTGTTAATTATTAAAAAGTCCAGAGATGAAACATAAATTTATAAGGCATTTTGGGGAGTCAGAGGAGCTTGGCTGTAGGAATCATGTTCTCTTTCTCTGGACCCTTTGCTTTTTATTGATACAAATTGTCCTAAAGTAAGGTAGATATACATATCAAAAGTAAGGTTTAGTATACAGAATCCATTGTCAGATTGGGGAACTGCCTAATGCTGTTCAAGTGTTTGGCCAGTAGGAGGCAATAACATGTAGATTGAAATGCCCTCAGCTGTCTGGCATCAAGCAATCACTTATACATCCTTTTCAGGTTTGGGGAAATGCCCTCAGCTGTTTCCAAATGATTCAGCCCTACTGACCTGTTGGAATTAGCTTCCGACATTTTTGAAAGAGGACATACAGAAGGCCAGAGACATGAAAACATGCTCAAAGTCACTAATCATCTGAGAGACGCAAATCAAAACAACAATGCAGTACCATCTCACACCTGTCAGAATGGCTATCATCAACAAATCAATAAAGGACCAGTGCTGTAAGGTGGAGAACATAATTCATGCTCCATCACCCTTGAGAGCTGATAAAAGACTCAAATGTCACAATGCTTGTAATCTCATCATTATTATCTATCACATCATGTTAAACAGGTTCTTTCCTACTCAACTTTCAAAAACACCCAAGTGGCCGGCAGTGGAGGTGGGGCAGGACCCAGGACCAGCAAGGGGAACTGGCTAGCTGGTGGGGGTGGTGGGGTGGGACCAGGGACTGCCAAGTGAGCAGAAGATGGGCCTGATCATGGGCTAGGCCTGGGGACCCTACCCACTCATGTTTTCATGTGCTGAGCCTCTAGTTGACTCATAAGTAAAGACTACATCAGCTTAGCCAGAATTTAATGTTTGAAAACTCTCCCCTCCCCCCTTTGTTCAGGTAATACCAGTCACTGATGGTTATATGTCTTTGGGAAACTTTAAAGTTAGGAAATGCTAATATTTCACATTATTAATTTCGAAATCCTGGGGAATAGAGCCTGGAGAACTTCTGAATATAGAGAAGTTCCAGGCAGGGAAGAAGTACCCTTGTAGAGGTAACAAAATATTACACATTCTAAACTGAGACTTACTCCTCAAATATGTTCATTTTACTTGTCCCAAAATAATATCCACAAAATATAAAGTTAAAATAAATTGTTATTTTCCCCACTTGAGAATCAAAAACAAACAAACAAACAAACAAACAAAAACACATCCAAACTCTTATGACAAGGGCTAGGGTGTGTGACTCATTAATTCAACACATACTTATTGGTCTCCTCTGCTGTGCTGAGTGGCTTGAGGAGCTGGGATACAGCAGTAAAGAAAGGTATGCAGAATTGTGTAAATAATAAACAAGTAAACAAATAAATAAAGCAGATTGTTTCAAACACTTATGAGTGGTTTAAAAGCTAAGCAATGTGAAGAGAATGTATAGAGAGAAGAGGGCTAGCTTAAATTGATTGTTTAAAGAGCTTTTCTAGGGAGGTGACATTTGAGCTGATAAAAAGAATATATTCTTATAGACAATAGAATGACATAAACATGAATATGTAAGCACCAGTCACAAATTTTAGTTAAGTTTTTTTCTTGGAAGAGGGTTGAGCAATAAAACGAAGAAACTGTCAAGAAAAAGAAGGCAGAAGGGCACCAACACCAAATTTTCCTTATCTAATAGTTTGTATATTTTACTATCTGCCTGTCTGTGATTGTCTAAGTCATGGTCCTTTCTTCTATCTCTGTCCATTCAAATCTCTCACTCCTTTTACTTACAATTTTTAAAATTTTATATACTTTATTAATTTTATCTATTTTATATGAACATTAGAAGAAAAAAATTTAAATCCCATAATTCCACCTTTCAATAGAGATGCTTTAACTTTCCCATATTCTCTTCTTATCTTTGACATTCCTGTGTGTCACATGATTGGGATCCAATTATGCAACTGAGGCTCTGAGGGGTACAATTATAAAGTAGTTTGTGATAAATCAGCCACTTCTCAGGAAGTAAAGAGAAACTGTTGTTAGTCTAGTTCAGCTATCTCAAAGAACCCTCATCTCTTGGTGGCATCATCTCTAAAGGAGGTGACATCTTATTCACAGTTCTAACATGGATAATGCAAAGCAAGCACTGGGTCTGACTACACCTTCTCTCCCATGCATCACTGAGAACCCCCAGTGGGGAGCTGTGGAGCAAGGTTTGTAACTAACATGCCTCTTTCTTCCTCCAATGTGAAGGCAAAGATAGATGAGATATCTTCTCTCCTGAGAGTCACAGTCTATGTTTGGAATTTCAGAAGACTATTGTTGATATTAAATTATGGGTGTTGAAAAAATAATATGCTATTGACACTTAATGGAACTTTTGTCTAAACAAAATCTACAACTTCCAATGCCCAGGAAGGAGAAAATGTGTTCACATGGTCATATGATTTCCTAAAATTTGCAAAAGACAGATATTTAAGTCTCAATTAGTTAAGACTTCTATCTTTTTAAAACATTTCCCCCTTCATCACACTTCTCCCAGTATTGAATGCTGTTGTCATGTTGTGACTAGACTCTGTCTGTTTGGCAATACAATGACACTCCAGCTGTATGTTTTCCAAAATTAAAACTATGTATTTACAGATGTACAAAGGGGAAATAAATCTCACTCTGTGGCAGATTTCTTAGTAGCCTCTATGTTTTTCAATATAACCAGCCCCATCTCTCTCTTTGTTTATGGTTGACAAGAAGGCACAGTTGGTGGAGTGGCTGCATCCAAGGTCCCAGGAGTGTTAGGGGAAGGGTGCCCCAGCATGTGAGACATTTGCTTTCTCATGTTCTTCACTGGGCTTGCACTAATGGTGAGGATCCTACAAACGGAGCAGATCACCCTTCCTCATATCACTTGCACTAGCTGTAAGTCTTTATTTAGTACTATTACAAGTATAAACCCAGTATTTCTTATCATCTCTGTATGGAGCACTTTCTCATGTATTGTTTCCCAGGCTAGCGCTCTTGACTCTAATTTCCTCTAGGAAATATTTCTTTCCTTAAAATATTTTCACTTCTTGGCCCCTTGAAAAGTGATATAGTTCTGTTCTGTTTTTCACTCAGGAAACATACAATAGGGTGTTAGTTCTGTTTTTCAAGTGATATTTTGGAGCTGAAGAAGTGGGAAGAAAATTGATGGTAGAGTCTAAATAATATTAAAATAATGTACTTGAAAGTGAAATTCTTACTATTATGTGCTAAGAACAGCTTTTCTTGCCTTTATCCTTTTTTCTTTCACTACTTTGATATTATTTTACCATGTTTTCTCACACACAGAGAGGGACTGGGGATGGGGCATATGGGGGAGAATGGCATTGGCGAACATATTTCCACCCATAGTCCAAGGGGTGGATGAGGAATGTGGTCTAGTCATGTACTGTGAGAGATGAGAAAATAAGTTTCTAAGCATTCAGCCAGGCTACATCCCAGGAAAAGTGTTGGAGCAAGGCTAGACCACTCAGTAAGTGAATATTTACTGCTGGAGACTCTGTGTGCCCTGAGTCAGAGGCAGGAAATACAAGATGAAGTGAAACTCACAGTTTACTAGTAAAGGCAGAGCCCCTATCAGTTTCTCTAAGGGCAGCATGGTAGGGAACTCCTGCTAGTGCTGTAAACAGAGCTGTGAGGGTAGAGATCCGAGAAACACTGGGCCTCTGGGCTTAGGGAAAGTTTCACAGCACAGGTTGCTTTGGAATGAGTTTTTGAAGGGTGAGCATGCCTTGTGAGGAGGTGAAAAAGGCAGTGGGTGTAAGCAGAGGGACGTGCCCGAGGGTGGCAGGTGATCACTGCAAAAGGGGGTGAGGCCACAGAGTGATATGGGGGATATGGGGTAGAAGTGGTCTGCTGAACATAGAGCATGAGGAATTACCTAGAAACAGGTTACTGCTGAAGGTTAAGAGATAGAGGAATGACATGGTTGGATCCATGTTACAGGCAGTGGGTTTTGGTGGCATGTGGAGGATGTAGGGACGATTGGAGAGTCAGCTGGAGTCAGGGAGCCCTTTGAGGAACCTGCTTCAACACCCAGGCAGGAGACATCAGAGCAGATGTTTAGAAGGAAGGGGCTTAAGATTTCTCAAAAGATTTGATGGCTGACTGGATGCAGCAGGTGAGGGACTTGCAACTTTGAGTCTCTGTTTGCCCTGCTCTAGCCTGCCCTCTCACCCCATGCTAATTTTAATATTGGAAATTGCAACAGATGATGTTATTCATTTCTATTAATTTATCTGTGGGAGGTTTCTTCTGAATAAAGAATAAGAGAATGCTGCAAATAAACACATTTCTGATGTTTGCTCTAAATCCCTTCCAAGACATTAAATGGACCTGACTTAACTGGGCAAACTAATAATCAGAATAACTTTAATAGCATTTACTAAGTAAATGTCAAGCACTGTTTTTAGGGCTTCACATATATTAACTTATTTAATCCTCACAATGACCCAGTAAGATAGGTGCTGCCAGAAAAAAATTATCCAAAAGTTAGAATGAAGGCAAAATGGTGGAAAACACATCCTTCAGTGTAAGAGGGCAAAGGCGGTCCAAGTATTTTCTTGAGGAATGTTCTTGGTTTACCTCATTGCTTAAAATCTTGATCAAAGTTTTTAGACTTACAGAAGTCATTTGTTAATTTGAAGACTTTGAATCAGATTTATAAATAATTTTTCATGAGTGAAACACATAACCTTAATGATTTATGGGATGTTAAACATTACCCAGATTACATCAAACCCAACAATCGTATCCTAATATTTCTTTACCAAACTATTTATAAATATCCTAGTTTCTTAGATGTTCTTTAAACCAATCATAACATTTTATTAGTTATTGCATTATTGAGTTTAAAGAACTGATTTTATAATTTTTAAAATTATTACCCCCAGGTTACATATGAATAAACTGAGACAAAGAAAAATGATGGGACTTGTCAAAGATCAGAGATACCAGCAATAGAGCTAAGATTTAACTCCGGTAGACTAATTCCAGAAAAGTCTCCCTGTTCACTCACCATGTATTTATTGAAGACTTTTCTCCTTTTTTTTTTTTTTTTTTTAACTTTTCTCAATTTCTCCAACTGAACCCAGGGGTTACTTATTTTCATTTAATAAATATTTACTGAACTGCTAATATGGGTCAGGTTCTGCATTAATCTAGTTCATGGTAAACAGCATTAATGTTACACAATATAAGCTTAAAAATAAGCTCTCATGTGTTAGACTATAAAAATAATCAATCAAGTAGACTTTTAGGCATTTGTATAATTTTCCCTGTCCTTGCTTTGGGGTCTTATAGTCATCTATGCCATATGGTAAAACAACTGTACTTGTCATCAGAAGAGGGAAGAATCAGGCTTCTTCATGGTGGGGTTAGGGCTTATGTAAATCCAAGAGTCAGGTTTCTTCTAGAACCTTAGGCCCATGAAATTCATATTTGTAAAGCTGGACATGCAATATGATGTTATATGAAGGTTCCATTCTGCCAAATCTCCATCACCTGGTGACTACCTTTGGTTTCCACACCTAATTCTCATCTTAATGCTAGTCCTTTATGTAGACTATTTACAAGCAATTTTAATTGGTGGTTACTATTTCAGCTG
This sequence comes from Vespertilio murinus, assembly GCA_963924515.1. Taxonomy (NCBI): domain Eukaryota; kingdom Metazoa; phylum Chordata; class Mammalia; order Chiroptera; family Vespertilionidae; genus Vespertilio; species Vespertilio murinus. The sequence goes on along the minus strand of OZ004707.1, from coordinate 82,344,935 downwards.
GTTGCATGTTCTATTTTTGTTTTAATGGTGACTCTGCCTTTAGGTGGTAAAAGTATAGGATAAAGGGACTGGGGTAGTTGTGGCCACACATATAATACCAGCTGTTTTATTATTAACTTTCACATATTCTAAGTTAAAGTAAAATACCTCAAGATGTTAAATGACTGAAATGTTATGAGTGTCTCACCTCATTTCTAATTGCTGGGGCATCTATCTTTGTATATCACTTGCTCCAACCCAAAACTCCCATCAAATTTGAGTTTTCTCTAAAAGATTTTATATCACATCTGAGTGAGTTTCTCTTCAACTTGGATTAGTGGGAAGAAATGTGGTAGATTACCCCTTGCAAACTTTGGCTGAAGTGGGCCAAATGGTGTGCTAGTGACATGAGATCATGGCACTTTCAGAATATATGATGTGAACTGAGGGGCAGTTCTTTCTCCTCTAACTACCACAAGTAGAAGCACAATTGTGTTAAACAAGGAGTACCTGACTGCCCTACATAGGAAGTGCTAATTTGCATATCTGAAGACTGACATTTTATAGGGAGGAACAGTTTGCCAGACTGTAGGACAGGTAATCATTTACTTCCATAAATCATTTAATCATTTACTTCCATAAATCCCTTGACTGTGTACACAGATCCAGAGAAGGGATTATATGGCAAGGATCCAGGGAAAGAGGTTGAACAGCTGATGATCCCATATTACAGATCATAGAAAGGCAATTCAAGTGGCTTATCTGAGGTCACCGACTAGGGAGAAGTGGTAGATCAATGATAAGGGTCCAGGATCTCAAATTCAATGGCGAGCTAATGTACAGTGTCTCTGGGACTAGCTGTCATTAGTGCCTATAGAAAAGGTACTTGAACAGTTATCCTAAGTGTGATATGCTCTGTGGAAGGAAATGTCCATTACTTAGTTGGGGGACATAAGTTTTTATTAAAGTAATGTGCTTGAAAATTCCCATTGCTCCTCTTCCTTTGAGAGGAGAACTGGCTAAGGGAGCTGAGTGAAGGTGTGAAGTGAGCACCCCAGGAGAATCAATAACCAGCCTACATTAGGGCAGATATGCAAATAGAATTTCAGTATGTTTGATTTTCCTGTGAGATGCCTAGATGCATTTTTCCATCAAGGCTTACAGGCTTCCCATCTCTAAAGACCAATATTCTAAACTAAGCATCTAGGAAAATCCTTTATAAGATGTCTTGAAATGAACTCACAATTGGACCAGAAATATATTTTTACTCAACATAAACACCTCAATAAGCCAAAAAAGAAGAAGTGTTTCCAAAGCACTGAGTAGTGTTGAATCAATATCGTAGAGCCCAGGCAGATCCAGAACACGTTTGGAAATTCTCTCCTCCCAAACTGAACAAAAACCCATGTGCTAGGGCAAAACATGGTAGTGAGTTTCTAATCTGAAACTGGAGCTTATAGCTTTGCAAGGATACTTTACAACAGGGAGTGGCAACTTTTGCAATACAGAGAGTGGTAGGTTTGTAGTCCTTATATTGGCAAGAACAGCTACAGCATGCCTCCATACATGTTCACTTGGGCACGGTATGAGCCAGCATTGGGAGGGTCCTATGGCAGGATCAGGGAAGCAGCTGCTGGAGATGGGTCTGGGGCTGCAGGCACCTACAAAGTATCTGCTTCTGGTGTAAATGTCAGATTCCTTTACCCTTATGTAATATCATTCTTTGATTTTGTTACACTCTTTGTTTTAAAGTCTACTTTATCTGATATAAGTATTGCTATCTCAGATTTTTATTATTATTTCCATTTGCATGAAACATCTTTTGTCATCCCTTTACTCTCAGTCTGTTCCCTTTATCAATCTGAGGTGGGTTTCTTATGTAGACAGCATATCTCTATATATAAAAGTCTAAGCCATTGTCCAACCATCCGACTGGTAGCTATGATGCACATTGACCACCAGGGGGCAGATGCTCAATGCAGGAGCTGCTGAGCTGTTGTGACTTGGCAGCTGCGGTTCTCAGGTAATGCACCTGGAACCAAAGAGGAGAAAGCCGAATTCTGGGGTATATCACCTGAGAACCTCTCTCTTGCAATCCAGGACTCCTTGGGGGATGTCGGATAGCTGGTTTCGGCCCAATCCCTGCAGGCCAGGCCAAGGGACCTGACAAATTCATGCACTAGGCCTCTTTTGATTGAAGCATTTAACCCAATTGCATTTATAGTATTTGTTCATAGATATGTATTTATTGCCGTTTTATTATTCATACTTTTAATCATTTTTTCCCTTTCTCCTAAACAATTTCTTTAAATCTTTCATGTAATATTGGTTTGGTCAGGATGTACTTCTTTAGCTTTTTCTTGTCTGGGAACCTCTTTATCTCTCCTTTGATTCTAAATGTTTGGTAGAGTAATCTTGGTTGTAGATCCTTGCTTGTAATCACTTTGAACACTTTATGTCAATCCCTTCTGCCCTGAAAAATTTCTGTGGAAATATTAGCAAGTCTTATGGGAGCTCCCTTTAAGGTAACTAATTGCTTTTCTCTTTCTGGTTTTAAGATTCTCTCTTTGTCTTTAACCTTTGGCATTTTAATTATGATGTGTCTTGGTGTGGGCCTCCTTGGGTTTATGTTGTTTGGGACTCTACTTCCTGGAATCATATATAAATTTCCTTTGCTAGGTTAGGAAAATTTTCAGTCATTATTTTTTCAAATAGCTTTTTAATGCTTTGCTGTCTCACATCTACTTTTGGTAGCCTTATGAAGTGAATATGACACATGATGTGGTACCAGAGTACAAGAGGAAAAGAGGAACATTACTATAGTCTTGTAATATAGTTTGATACAATTTTTAAGTTATTTTTTTCTTTTTGCTATTGCTGGTGAGTGTTTTTGATACCTTGTCTTCTAAATCACTGATTTGACAATCTGCTTCCTCTAATCTTTTGTTGATTCCATTGAATCTATATTTCATTTCGGTTATTGGATTCTTCATTTCTGACTTTTTTTTTTAATCGTTTCTATCTCTTTGTAAGCTGTCATTGAGTTCATCTATTATTCCTCTAAGTTCATTGAACACCCTTATAACTGGTTAGTTGAACTCTGCATCTGGTAGGTTGCTTGCCTTCATTTTATTTATTTATTTATTTATTTATTTATTTATTTATTTATTTATTTATTTTGGCGGGGGTGTGTGTGTCTTGTTCTGTTCTTTCATTTATGATATGTTTGTCTCCTCACTTTGGTTACCTCCCTGCATTTTGTTTCAGTGTATTAGGTACATCTGGTATGTGTCCAAGTCTTGGCAGAGTGGCCCAATATGGTAGATGTCCTATGAGGTTTAGTGGCACAGTCTTCCTGTTCACCTGATCTGGGTGCTCCAGGGGTGTCTCTTGTATTTGTGGTGTGTGCCCTTGTGTTGTAGTTGAGCCTTTATTGCTTGTGGAATGTCAGTTAGTGGGATTGACCTTCAGGGTTACTGACTATTGAGGACTGGCTGGGACTACAGAGGATAAACTTATGTGTCCGGGGGTGACTCTACAGATAGGAAATTGCTATAGCATGGTTTTGGAGACTGCTGAATTCACCCTTTGGGTATGTTGTTGTGGAGCTAATGAGGTATTGATTTCACGTGGTCTGAAGCTACCATTATTCTGAGACCACTTAGGAGGGGTCTGGTGCAGGCACAGGTCAGTTACAGTTTGTGCGGAACCCAGGACCACCTGATAGAAGCTACAAATGATCTAGTATTGATAGCTCCCTGTGCTGGGCTTGGAGCTGCCTAGAAAAGGCTGTGGGGGCAAACCAAGGCTGTCTGCCATTAGTAGCAGGCTAGGGGCCACTTAATAAGAGTTACAGGGGTTGCCACTGCCAGCCACTGCCTGTTTGGAGTTTGTGGAATTTTCAGAGATTTTAGACAAGTCCACAATGTGGGCAGAGGCCCACTACTTGTAACTAACAGCCATTGAATGAGATTATTACCAGTGCATGAGTTTGGTGGACATTATTGGCTGTCACTATGAGTTTGGTGGACACTATGTGACTTCTTAGGGAATTACCAGGATGTGGTGAGATTAATGGAGACTCATATTTGGCATCCCCTATCCCTGCATGCTAGGTGGAGGAGCACTCAACCAAGGAACAGACCCTATCCACACTTCAATCTGGAAAGAACTACCCTTATAGCCTTCCCCCCCTGAGGTCAGACAATACATTTCTACCTTTTACATCTCTGATGTTTTTTTTTGAGCTGACATGTAATGTTGGAGCTCAGAGTAAGCCATTCCATTATCCAGGGCCATTAAGAGGAACCCTGGAGAACCCAGCAGCTCTCCCTCTCACCCAGATGAAATCCCCACTGGTTTTCACAGGCAGATGTTATGGAGATTCCTCTTTCTGGCACTGGTGATCCAGGCTAGGGATCCTGGTGTGGGGCTGAAAACCTCACTACACAAGGGAGAACTCTGTAGTCGAGATATCCCTCCTGATTCCTTTTTAAAATTAATTTTAGAGAGAGAGAAAGAGAGAGACAAAGAGAAAGGAACATCAACATGAGAGAGAAACATTGATCAATCACCTCCCACATGTGCCCTGACCAGGGATTGAACCCATAACTTGGGAATGTGCCCTAACCAGGAATGGAACTTGCCACCTTTTGGTGTGGGACAATACTCCAGCCAACTTAACCACACCGACCAAGACATATCTCTCTTGATTTTAACCACTACAAGTAGGTGTGGGGCAAATCTGTTTTGTGTCTCTGCTCCTCCTACTAGTTTCAATGTGGCTTCTTCTTTATATCCTTAGTTATAGGAGTCCTGTTCAGCTAGTCTTCAGTTGGTTCTCAAGGGTGGTTGTTCTGAGGAGATGAGCATAGTGCTTACCTACCATCTTGATCAGAAGTCCAGAGATTCTTAATAAGGGCAGAAAGTTCTATCATAGGCCTCAAAGGCAGTGGGTCCTTGTAGGCTGGGAACCTAAACCCTGGGACTGAGAAGTGTTCAGGATCTAAGCCTCCTATTTCTTATCTTCAAAATATCTGCACAACTGCAGGAATCCTTTTGGGCAAGAACAAATGCTAATTCTACTTTTTGGATTGAGTTTACTTCATTTCAACAACCATGAAGCATCAAGATGGTGTGCTTCCCCTCACTGCAAGTACACAGAACATCATCTTTACAGTGGCAAAGAACATATATATTTCTTCTGCAATGTACTAAATGTCAAAGCTTGTTTTATGAGGGACTTCTTAGCTGTAATCTGATTCCCACATGATAATGTGTTGCAAATTACTATTAAATGCTCTTTTTAGTAATCTGAAAATGGATGCTTGCTCTCTACAATTGAGACATTACTAGAAAAGAAAATGACCTTTCACAGGAATGCTGTTAGATCCAGAAATTAAATTAAAAGTCCCTGATGAGATACATCTGATGGGCTCTGCTCACTAATGCACATAGAACTATGATCTGTGGTGTGCAGAAACCACGATGTAGGAATGGTGCCACAGGACACACAAACTGGTTCATAACGTCCTGGTGGCCCAGAAATTCTTAGGGTCCCCACCATGGCTCTATACCCAAGTCTACCATCTTGAAGACCCTGATCACCTAGCCTTTCTGCTAGCTACCCATAAAAATTGTTTGCAGCAAGAGGTTTGTTGCCATTAACAGACAAACTCACAGTTGACGTATTAATAGCATAAGGCAGCAATCTGCAAATTGAAGCAACTAATTGATGTTTCACTTTCACACATTAGTTGTGGAAGTTTAGGAAAATGTGTTTCATGGTAATACAATTAAAAAAATCCTCTTTGGAAAGTCAGAATAATATTAACCTTTTAAAATCTCTAAAACGACCTTCAGTTATAACTACTGTTTTAGTTTAAACTAATTTGATCAGGGGCAGATACTGTGGGTTGGCTCACTCATTTTTCACTCTAAACCCCCATATACTGTGCATGCCTTCATTTTCCAAAAAATTACATTTCCCAGGACTCCCTTGGAGGTCAGATGTAGGCACATGGCCTAGATGTGACCCATCAGAGTGTGCTCAGGGGATATCTTGTAAAGGAAGTCAGCACATTATGGGAAAATTAAAGCTCTTGACAAGCACAATGTTGCAGGGTGGGTGCTCTGAGAAGGCGAGCACTCATTTCCTGAGAAGTCTATGAATCGCCTGGTGTCCATTCTCAAGTGTCATATTTGCAAGTGGCAGGTCATTGCATTAGCAGTGGTGTTTCTGCTGGCAAAGTGCCAGTGTAGCTGGACATTGTTTTATGCTTGTTGTTGGCCATGGCTGGATTGTTTCTGGCTGAGTAATCTATAAGTCTGGTCTTCCAGAGCATACTAACAATAATTCTTTTGCTACCTAAGTTAGCTAGAGTGAATCCAGGTTGCAACTGACTTACAACCAACCCTACAGAAACTATTGAATACTTAAGGATATTCCATCAAACTAGTGCTTTAAGAAATACAAATTTTTGGAAATGGTATGCTTTGAAAAGAGGACTTGGGACTCTGGTTGATGTGGCTCAGTTGTTTAGAGCATCGTCCTATATACCAGAAGATTGTGGGTTCGTTTCCCAGTCAGGGCACATATCTAGGTTGGAGGTTCAGGTTTGATCCCCTATCAGGGCACAGCCACACAACAGATTGATGTGGCTCTCTCACATTAATGTTTCTCTCCTTCTCTCTCCCTTCCCTCTCTAAAATCAATGAGAGCATATCATTGGTAAATGTTTAAAAATTTTTTTTACAGAGGATTTAGGATTCTGGCTTAGGGCTCAGTTGGTTGGAGTGTCATCCTGTACACCAAAAGGTTGCAGGTTCAATTCCTGGTCAGGGCATATACCTAGTTAGGGGGTTTGATTCCCTTTTAGGGTGCATACAGGAGGCAACCAATTGATGTTTCACTCTCACATCTATTTTTCTCTTTCTTAATCTCTCTCTCTCCCTTAAAAATCAATAAAAACATGTCCTAAAGTGAGGATTCAAAATTAAATAAATAAATCAATAAATAGGACTTAGGGAATCCTTTCTAAACTCTAATAAAAGGGAATATAAACTTAAATGATGGAAATTTCAAATAGTGTGACAGGCAACATATGTCATGAGGATTGAGGGTCGTGGCTGTATATATGCCAGACTATTTGCCTTCTCTGGACCAGAAACTCTTGAGGTCTTCCTAAGTCTGTAATTTGATGAAAATATTGGCTGGACTAAGCATAAGTTCTTCATCTCATACATCCTGCTACATCCTCATGAGGAAATACAAATAGGTAAGTCTTGGTTTCCCATTGAGAATAACAAGAGGCTACAGATTTATGTATGAAATCATTAGGGATTTTAAAATGATATAAAATTAAGTGCTATATTCTTTAAAAATCATTTTAAAAATTTTTCAATAACAGCTGACATATAATATTAATATTAGTTCAAGTATACACTCTAATGATTATGCATTATGCAAATTATTAAGTAATCATCCTGAAAAATCTCATTTCCTTCTGATAACATACATAGCTATTAGAATATGTGATGATATTCCCTATGCTGTACTTTACATCCCCATGACTACACTATACTAATTTGTATTTATATATCCCTTCACTTTTTTCACCCATGCCCCAAACCCTCTCCCATCTGGCAACCATCAACTCTCTGTATCTATGAGTCTGCTTCTATTCTGCTTGGTCATTTATTTTTTATTTTTAGATTCAATTGTTTATGGATCTTCATTTATTGCCATTTTATTATCATTTTTATTCTTCTTCTTGTTCTTCAAGAAGGCCCTTTAACATTTCATGTAATACTGGTTTGATGGTGGTGAACTCCTTTAGCTTTTTTTTTTCTGGGAAGATTTTAATCTGACCTTCAATGATAGCTTTGCTGGGTAAAGTAATCAGAGCAAAGGGCTACAAAGGAAAAAGGCAGAATAAAGAGAGAGTAGAGGGAAGAAAGAATCTTCAGGATCAGGGATTGGAGAGAAGCTCTTGCTATGGAGAGGCAGCCTGAGAAATGTGAATGGAAATTAGGGGCAAGATAGATAAGTCAGAGAATTCCTGACTGCCCAGCACTCTGTGAATTTGATACTTTGAACTAAAAGAAGAGTTCAGAGTAAAGAAAGGAAGTAAGTCACTTTTCCCTCTTATTCCCTTCCTGATGCTGATGTTTCTTTGTGAGAAAATGGATCTAAGGGAGTGACACCTGAGACCAACTGACTGGCTGAGTAGTAAGGCTGTTTTCATTACTCTCTATTCTATCCCAACCCATTCATGAAAAAGGCTAAATAAATAATAAACACTTACATGAGTGAGGCACTTTACAACATACAAAGTGCTTTATAAAATCCCCAAAATTCATCCATTTAACCTCCACTATAGACCTCTGAAGTCTTTATTTCTGTCACACATTTTACTTCATCCCAAGTCTGTACACATGGAACCACAATCTCATATACTTATAAAGTTTTGAGAGACCTGTGAGATCATTGGGTTCAAACCATTCTTTTAGCAGATGAAGGTATTAAGACTCATAACAGTTAAGTAATTTTACCAAAGCCATAGAACTAGTTGCAATCAAGTCAATCAAGCTTTTTGTTTGTTTGGTGGATAGTTTTTTACTTCCTGATAATGCTAACCTCAGTTAAAAGATTGGCTTTTAAATGGAAGATATGTATTTGGAGGAATGCAATGAAGAAGGGGAAGGGGTATAGGGAATAAATTGACTCTTGTCTGAAAACATATGTTTGCAAGTTCCTTGATACAAAACATTTCCAAAGGAACTCAAATTTGCTTGCAGTAGCTATTAATACATGACTCTCAGTGCCCTAGTACAAGACATCCCCCATCCCAAATTACACATTACAATATTCAGAAATAAGCCTCTAAGTTGGTTTCCAGTTATCTCTGTCTTCTGTGTAATTTCTTCTGAATGTGGGCTGGACTTAATGACTCACTTCCAAAGAATAGAAGTAAAGGAGTATTGTTTCTGAGATTAAGTTATAAATAACTAGAGGCCCAGTGCACAAAATTGTGCTCAACTAGGGGGAGGGGATGCAGGATTTTGGCTGGCCAGTCCTGCCCCTGATCAGTGTGAAGGGGGTGATTGGGGGCCTGGCCAGCCTGGGGGAGAGGCCGTGGATGGTTGGCTGGCATGCCCTGCCCCAAATCATGCCAGTTGGCCAGCCACAGTGCTTGTTATGGCAACTGGTTGTTCCAGTTGTTCCAGTTGCTTGGCTTTTTATATATATAGATGTGACTTCTGTCTTGAGTATTTTCTCTCTCTCTCTCTCTCTCTCTCTCTCTCTCTCTCTCTCTCTCTTTCTCTCTCTCTCTTTCATCACTCACTCTGGCAAGAGCTAGCTGCCATATTTCTAGTTAGTCCTGTGGAGAGGTTCATGTGGCAGTGATCATCTCCACAGGGCTAACTAAAAACATGGCAGCTAGAAGGGAAGCCTTCAGCTAATATCCAATAGGAGCCCGAGGCCTTTAGTCCAACAGACCACAAATAATTGAGGCCCAACAACAACTGGCTTGGAGCTGGACCCTTCCCATTGGAGTCTTCAGATGAGACCATAGCCTCCCTGCCAGTCTCATTTCATAAAAGCAGCCTCATGCAATCCCATGAGCCAGAGGCTTCTGGCTATTGGATCCCAAAGTCCTGATGCAGAGAAACTGTGACATAATAAATGTTTGCTGTTTTAAACTGCCTGCTAAGTGTTGGGCAGTAATAGTTAACTAATACAAGAGTGAAATAAGGACAAAAGAAATCTTAGTTAACTGATTATTTTCTCATTTTGATGAGTGTGTATCACAATCTTGTTAACTTTTCTTCAGCACTCTTACCAGTAAGCTTACAAATCACACAACTGAAAAATGCGTCCATTTAGCTACTTGGATTTGTTACTCACTGCACATCATGGTTAAAAATACATCTTAGTAATGAGTAGAAACATTGGTGACCAAGTCAGTTATACAAGTTCAGCAACTTACTATATTTGGGTGCAAAATCTAGAGATATGTTCAGGACATGGTGAAATTTGTATTTTTAGGTGTGAATCGTCATCTGGGCCAGAGAGCTTCTCTTCTCTACGGGTGCTCCTCCTCAATAGCTCGTCCTAAAAGGTGCTCACGGAGCTCCTGCAGTTTTGCTAACATCAAATTGCTTTATTTGCAGAGCTGGAGATATGCTACAAAATACATAAAAATCCCCATTTTATAATCATACCTACAAAGAGGAATATTTCCATTCTCACTCAGTCTATAATCAAGTTCCACCTGAAAGACAAAGGTTTAGCAGGGGTGGGCAAACTTTTTGACTCGAGGGCCACAATGGGTTCTTAAACTGGACTGGAGGGCCGGAACAAAAGCAACCTGACCATGCTGGCATTCTCATCTTGGGCTGCTGGTGAAGGAGCGGAGGGGAGAGCAAGAGAACCCTCCCCTCTTTCGGCTCCACGGGTCGGATAGAACAGCCGAAAGGGCTGGATCTGGTCCACGGGTCGTAGTTTGCCCACAGCTGGTTTAGAGGATAATAAAAGTTGTTTTTAGTACAGTTGCAATGCACATTGCAAGCCAGAAGAAGCAGAACTGACCTAAAAGTGTGAGATCTTGAGTTTAGAGAGTAAAGTTCTGGGGAGTTTGGCAGATAGGGAAATTCCAAAATGCCATGTAGCCGCAACAAAAGGGAGTTCTAATCATTTTGGATATCTGTCCAAAAAACAGAATGAAAGATTAGGGAAGAGTTGTGATCAGTAGAGGTTTATTCAAATTAAGGTTCTTATGACTAAAGCACAGCTTGTTTATATCTGGGTGCTGAGTTGGAAGCCCAACTAGTTCCTCCACCCTCACATTTTTGTTGCTAATATCTTTTAAGAAAAACATTTAGATGACCTGCCTAAAGAAACTACAGTTTCATGAAGCATCTACAGTCAGCATATTGAGGAATTTTTCAATATCTCTTCTGTTCCTCCTTATTCTTTCTTTTCCTCTTATTTCTGCTTTTTCTTCTTTCTATTACTGAACAGCTTGGGGTGTTTCATTCAAGAACAAGATGTTATTGTCACAAGGTAGTTTTATTGCTGCAAGTAAAGGAGACAGGATTCATATCCGATGCTCTCTCTCCTGGCTCCCAGGGAGGCTTCCATACACGATTTAGTGAATTACAGGTTGATTTCTCCTTTGCAGCTAGCTACACTTATCTAGTTGGGTTCCTGTCAAACTCATCTTGTTTACAACTACAGCTGAAAAATACTGTGCTACATTCTAACATTTAGCAAGAATAACATTTGGTAAGAACTGCCCAGACTTTGATAACCTTGTTCTATATAACATTCATTTTTTTTCTCCTTTCCATTTTCCTCTTCAAAAACATTACTAGCCTATTGCACCATCTTCCCTCTGCGCTATGGTGAAGCAAACACTCCCCCTCCTCACCCACCCCCGCCAGAAGATGGGGTTTAAACCTGAGGAAGGACTGTCACAAGAGGACACTGCATATTTTGTGAATCTTTCTTGTTTTTAGTTGCACTAAAAGCCATATTTATATTATACTATTTTCTTTTTTTAATTTAGTGACTCATTATTTCTAGACGTAGACTTTTCAAACTTAATTTTCCTATTTAATGGAGTCAAACCAGTAGACTCACGTCCTTTGTCATCAAGGAAGAGAACATTTACATTTCCCCAGAGTCTAACTTACTAATGGCCCAGGGTGGCTTTTAAATAGAAGTGCTTTTGGGGTCTTGCTGTGTGAAGGGAGCAGTCAAGACCCCTGTCCTAGCCAGCTGTGAACCCAAATTGATTTTTGAAAAAAAATAAGAAAAAGTTAAAGGAGACCATGTAAAAAGTAAAAGAAATAAATTGATCACACATGTGTAATCATTATTCATATGAGCACTCTCTCTATTATTTCATAACACAGCTATATACACACACACAAAAGAAAACAGCCCCCTTTTCTTCTTCCTATTGGACTCTTATAATTTCTGTTTAATGAAACACAAATGTTCATATGCTTTATTGTGAGGAGCATAGTCTTGTTGGGTGTTCATTCAGCATTGACTAGAGTGACTGTGCCCATCTAATACAAATGTCTGTAGGCCTTTGAAAGCCCCTTGACAGGGCCTCTTTTGAGCAAGCCAGTTGCCATGGTCACCAGTGTGCTGATTTGCAAAGAAAATTGGAAGCCATGCTCATTATGTCCAAAACTACATTGGGGGATGAAGAGAGCAGGTTTGCTTGAGAGTTGGCAATTGGGTTGTTAGCTTCCCCGCCCACACACTTTTATCAAACAAAGCCTCATTCAATTGTGTAAGTCAAGTTTAAAACTGCCATCTTTCCAGCTGCAATGGGCCTGGGGAGTGTGAACAGAAAAGCATCACTCACAGAATCATCACAGCACAGGCTCTCAGGATGATCTGCTCCAGTGACTACCAAGGACTCTAGAGGTGGGGCAGATGGGTGGTGGAGTGGGGAGCAATGACACCTGAATTCTGTGGCCACATGTCACTAATTAGTAAATGTTTTAGCTGTTTTTGTGACATTTTGGATTTTCTTCGCCTACAAAATGAGGTGGGTGACAGAGAGTATCTATGGGATCCTTTCCATCCTCTAAATTCTGTGATTCAAAAACCCACTCTCAATGCTGATACAATCATATTACATGCCCAGGCACACATATGCAGCTTTATTTAGTTATTTTTAATGTTTTCTTGATTTGAGAGCATGAATGGAATGCCTCACATTTTCATATGAGGCGTTTAAATAAAATTGACCCTTTCAACCTGTCAACAGAGAACATAGCTATAGTAGTTTGAGAATTAATCTGAGGAAGCATCAGTTTAATCGCCTATGATTACCTTTCTTAGCAATAATTGTTATCTACTTTGAAATAATACCTATAATGCATTCTGGTTCTTATTTTCTACTCTGTGCTGGATGCTTTCACATCAGGAGAAGCTAGATAATTCTTCCAAAGTCTACAGCTAAGTCGCAAGGCTTTATTTTGAATATAGATTCTTCTGATGTCAAATTTATTATTTTTCTATCTACTAGAATTGCCTTTTTTCTTCTTCCTGCCAATCTTCACTTAAAGGGCCCTGGAAATTAGGGTGGGAGCAGAGGTTTACTATAAAGGGATAAATCTAGTGGAAACTTTGGTGGGCTCAAATATAAGCTTTCTAGAAAAGTAAAATTATACTAATTAAAGAGATGTGTATATCTATGGGTGTAACTGAAAAGTGACTGAGATCTAGATAGAAAGGACATATCAAAAGGTTAGTAATTTATGTCTCTATTTACTGAATAAGCTAATTCCTATGTAATAAAGAGGTAATATTCAAATTAACCATCACTCTAATACACAAGATGGTCATCCCGATGTGGTCAAAGATGGTCTCCCCTATTTGGACATAAGATGGCTGCAAGGGAGGACAATTGGGGTGGCCCCAGCTCTGCAGGAGAAGGCAGTTGTGGGGGAACAGGCATGCAAGGGAGCAGTTAGGCATTGATCAGGCTGGCATTGACTAGGCATTGATCAGGCTGGCAGGGGAGTGGTTAGGAGGGTGATCAGGCTGGCAGGCAGGTAAGCTGTTGGGAGCCAGCAGTCCTGGATTGTCAGAGGGCAGCTGGACATCCCTTGAGCGGTTCCAGATTGAAGAGGGTGCAGGCTGGGCTGAGGGACACCCCTCCCCCTTTGTGCACAAATTTTGTACACTGGGCTTCTAGTTATTTAAATAAAAGTACTGAATTTGGAAAGCTTGTATATTGCACCAGGAATGTAAATTTATTAACTGACACCCCTGATGGGGACTAAAGCCACATTATAACTGATTTGGAAGGAAAATAAAGTAAAACTCAGTGAGGCCAGCAAAGCCACAGTGCTTCAACTGAAATGAGTGGCTGTTGCTTTTAGCATTCTGAGAGCTATTTTTTATTGTAGGATTATTTAAGAATCAAATGAGTTAATAAATATGAAATTGGGATGTAAAATGAAGTGCTTAACCAGTTAATTGCTATTAAATAAACAAATATATAATGTGTATGCCAGGCACTGTTCTAAGAGCTTAATTCTATTTACTGCTATTATCTACATAATATAAATAAGGAAATGGAAGTCCTCAGATCAGTATTAACTTGATGGAGTATACTGTTCTGTGACCTTTGTATAGTGGCCTATTATTGAATAACTAGAGGCCCAGTACACAAAATTCATGCACTCAGGGGGGTTCCCTCAGCCTGGCCTGTGCTCTCTCACAGTCTGGAAGCCCTCAGAGCGGGCCTAAGCTGTCAGTTGGACATCCTTAGTGCTGCAGCAAGTGAGAGAGGCTTCTGCCACTGCTGCTGTGAGTGGTGGTCCCCCTATGAAAGCTCAATGATAACCAGGGGGCAGTTCCTGCATTGAGGGTCTGCCCCCTGGTGGTCGTGCATGTCACAACTGATCTTCCACCATTGGATTGATTTGCATATTAGCCTTTTATTATATAATATACAGATCCCTAAATATATATTGGAGTTGGCTTTATCATGGTTTTCAAAATGTTTAGTAAATTGCTCCAGTTTTATTCTCTATAACATTTGCTTAGCTGTAATTACAATTAAAATTTTTGTTTCCTTTCCCTTGTTCTAATTTTAATTCCCCTCAAATATAACTATGTATTCTATTTTCTATTAGTTAGACTGAAAGAACCAGGAAACCCACTGCTCTTCAGAGAGCACCAACCAGATGTTGATAAATATCTAGCCCTTGACAACAACCATTCTACTTTCTGTCTCTATGAATTGACTACTCTAGGTACCTCCTATAAGTGGAATCACATCATTTGTATCTTTTTGTGACTAACTTATTTCACTTAGAATAATATCCTCAAAATTCATTCTTGTTATAGTATGTATCAAACTTTCTTTCCTTTTAAGACTGAGTAATATTCCATACTCTATTTCATGTACGTATATGCCATATGTTGTTTTGCATTTATATACATTTATCTGTTGATGGACACTTGGGGGTGTTTGCACCTTTTGGCTATTATGAATAATGATGTTATGAATATGGGTGCATATATTTGAGTTCCTATTTTCAATTCTTTTGGGTATATCCGGAAGTGGAATTTCTGGAACATATGGTAATTCTATTTTTAGCTTTTGATGAGTCTCTATACTTTTTTGTATAGCAGCTACACCATTTTACACTCCCACTAGCAGTGCACAAGGGTTCCAATTTCTCTGCATCCGTGTTAACACTTTCCATTTTCTATTTTGGAAATGTAGGCAGTCTGTCTAATAGATGTGAACTGGTTTCTCACTGTGATTTTGATTTGTATTTTCCTAATGATTAGTTATATTGGGTATATTTTCTTGTGCTTATTGGCCAATTATATATCTTCTTTGGGGAAATATCTATTGAAATCCTTTGCCCACTTTTGAATTGGTTTATTTGTCTTTGTTGTTTATTGTAGAAGTTATTTAAGTACTCTGGATATTAATCCTATATTTTGCAAATATTATCTCCCATTCTATAGATTGCCTTTTCATTCTGTATTTGATTTTAAGCTGACTTTTTATTTTTACAGTGGTGTATCTAAAGAAGTGTTCTTCCTTGTCTAAAACTATTCACCCACAGAAGTATGTTTACTGACTCTAATTGGATTTCCTGGGTGTGATACAAAATTTATGAAATTGCTAATAGACCTTTGTGAGCTAGACAGGAATCAGCAAACAGAGTCAGGGTCTAGTCGGGAGATAAAAACCATTGCAATGATTGTAACAGAATAAATTTAATATAAAGAAAATTAAATAAGTGTTGGAGAACTAAAAAGGCAAAAGGGGGAAACATGACAGAGATAGTAATTGCAGGAAGTTGCTGCCATCCATCGGGCTGGGGAAATAAAAGGAAGAGGTTGGTGTTATTAAAATTTAACAAATGAGAGGAGGGGCTTATGAGGTTGGCCCAGCCCTCTGCTCTTATCTTGGAGAAGTAGTGATGCAACTGACTTTGGGACTGTGGACACACTGCAAGTGGTTGCTGCTGCCAAGGTGAAGAAGCCATGTGATGGCAATGCTGACGTGACATGAAGCAAATGGAGTAAAAAGCATCTACCCGTCGTCCTTCCTCCAGCACCCATCTCCCTGTAAGCATACCAGGGCAGAGCCTAATAGGAGCAACTGGCAGAGATAAATACTAGTTCCAGAGTGCCAGTCCCATTCTCACTAAGCAGAGTACAGAAAGGTGGATGTACAGCTCAGAGACAATAGCATAACAGGATAGCCACTAAGACCCTTTTATGGCCCTTTGCTCATTTTTATAACTCCAGAAACTAGGACAGTGTCAGGGATATATTAAGTGTTGAGAAGTATTTGGTGAATAACAAAGAAATGGACCTTGAAAACAGAATTCTAGAAAGAAAATACAAAGCTGAGTTTACTGCTTTGTACTTCACTCACCTAGGACTTAATTATATTTAATTTTTAGTTGCTCTGAATATGAACTGCCTGCTTAAAACTTCATTTATTAGAGTGGCTTCCATTTACTGAGCACTTACATTGTATTAAGGGTTCAACATATTTCTTACTCTTTTTAGTCTTCTTGCAAATGAAGGTATCCCTATTTCCACTTTACAGATGAGAAAACTGGGCTTGGAAGTTAAGCAGTATGCTCAAGATCAACCTGGTAGTAAATGATAGAACTGGGATTGAAAACTTGGGTCAGTTTGCTTCCACAGACTGTACTACTACTCTTAACCTTTAATCTCACGTACTCAGTCTTCCTCATGGTATTTAAAGAAACTCACTGGACACTCTTTGGTCTTCTTTTTTGTCTTAGCTGGACTGTCAACAAATTTGATCTGGCTTTACAGGGCCTGCCCACCAGAATGTGCACATGTCCTTCAATAATGGAGTTTTCCTTAGCCCTTTTGGTTCCTCTTCCCCTCCTCTCCTTCTCCTTTCCTGAATGGTTCAGCCACAGTAATGTTTAAAGGGAAGAAATAATTAGATACTATGAAAGACAACTGAACCTATGTAAAATGATTGAACGGGTTACTCTGTGGTCCTAGAAGTAGGACAATTTCGCCACCTTTTACAGAATGACTAATATTGAGAGTGCACCTAGACTACCCTGAACCTCCAAATACAGGTTTCGTCAATGCGGGGTATTTCCATGAGAAGGGCTTCACAGCCTTTACTGATGACTGGCAAACTTCAGCCTGTGTGTTGTCTGTTTTTGTAAGTAATGTTTTATTGGGACACATCTTTTTAAAAAAATATATTTTTTATTGATTTTTTACAGAGAGAAAGAAAGAGGGATAGAGAGATAGAAATGCTGCAAAACTCAACAAATAAAAAACCTTCAAACCTTGAGTGTGGCTTCTTGTGTTAGCTTCTAAATGGTGTTCCCCTCCCCAAGAAATGTGCACTCCTTGGACAAGTGGATGATGTTGCCTGATCTTTACAAGATCTGGGGTGATTTTTAAAGTCATTTTAGGGTTTTCTTAAACTTAAAAAAAAGAAGAAAAAAAAAAGAGCAAGAGCCAAAGTCTTCAATCTCAAAGAGGATCATTTATACTGGAGAACAATAAATAATTTTACACAAAAAGGGCAATCATTTTAAATCTTGCTCTTATTTTCAGAAGATCTAAAACACTCATATACCTGTATAATACTATAATACTATTGTATAATACTTTTCTAAAACTTCCAAAATATCATCATACTTTAATTTCTCTGCCAATCCTACAAAGGGACAAGCTTACTTAACTTATTTTACCAATGGAAAAAATAGATCCTGAGAAAATAAATAAAATTTAAGTATATTAAGTACACAACTTAGGGCAAAGTAAAAATTGCTTAAATTCACTTAACTGAATAGATGTTCTCATGAAATTATGTGGAAAGTAAACCTCTATATGTGAGATTCTGATTTTCAATTTTGGAGGAAGTTATTTTGGCTTCAATATATAATAACATCACAGTAATGCACTAAGAGACAAGCTATGTTTCACTATTTGCATGTATGTACTGTGCAAACACTAAAAGAAAAGTTCATAAAATGGACAAAGAACAATGAGTTGCTATGGTTTTCATTAAATTCTCATCATCTCTAATAAGATAATGCTATTTTTTGTGTGAATTTAATTTGGAAAGCACTTCTCAAAATATAAAATCATTAAAAATATGAGGTAAGAGATGCTCTGGGTAATCTTAAAAGTATGGTCTTTGCTTTCAGACAGTTTATAGACTTTCTGAGAAATAGCAATAGCCAAAACCAGTTTGGCTCAGTGGATAGAGCGTCGGCCTGTGGACTGAAGGGACCCAGGTTCGATTCTGGTCAAGGGCATGTACCTTGGTTGCGGGCACATCCCCAGTAGGGGGTGTGCAAGAGTAGCTGATTGATGTTTCTCTCTCATCGATGTTTCTAACTCTCTATCCCTCTCTCTTCCTCTCTGTGAAAAATCAATTAAAAAAAAAAGAAATAGCAATAAAACAGAAAAAGTGTAGCCAGATTTGCTGAGCCTTTGCTTTGAAAAAGTTATCTTCAAATTTATTTGTGTGTAAAAGTTCCCCAATGGGGAAGGGGAACTTGATGCCCAGCACATTTCAGGGACTTACCGTGAAAGATTTTTAGTTCAGAGGTGGAACTCAATAATCTGCATTTTACCAAATACCCATGGCTTTATTACTTAGGTAGTTTATAAGCCATATCTCAGGAAGATGCTCTAGGTTTTTTAAAGAACAAATGAATGTGGCCAGTGTAGCTCAATAATTGAGTATTGACTTATGAACCAGGAGGTTACAGTACGACTCCAGGTCAGGCACATAAAGACATAAAGGTAGCCTGTCAATTATTTCCTCTCACCATTGATGTTTCTACCTCTTTCTCCTCTCTACCTTTCTGAAATCAATATATATATATTGTTTCATATATATATTGTTTTCATATATATATATTTCATATATATATATATATATATGAAAACAATATATATATATATATATATGAAAATATGTGTTTTCATATATATATATATGAAAACACATAAAATGTAAATTGACCATACCTCTGCTACACCAGCCAATCAGGAATGATATGCAAATTAACCCAACAAAGATGGTGGTTAATTTACATATACAGGCACTGAGAGACTAGGGGTGGGTGGGATGCTTGTGTCATCGCCATGGTAATGACACAGGCATTCTGCCCCACTCCTGGTCTCTCAGGGCCTCTGGGCAGTGTGGGAAGGTGGAGCTGGAGCAGAAAGAGGTGGCTCCAGGGCTGAGCCAGAGTGCAAAGTCAGTGCTAGTAGCCAGGAAAAGGAAGGCCCATTCTAGCATGAATCTTTGTGCATCGTGCTTCTAATATATATATATATATATATATATATATATATATATATATATATATATAGAGAGAGAGAGAGAGAGAGAGAGAGAGAGAGAGAGAGATGGAAATAAAGCTGGCATTTGAGAAAGGATTAGCATCATCCTCGGGGGATAATTTAGAGGGACTGATAGAACCACATTTCTTGCTGCTTCTCCCAAAGAACTTTCTAACTATTATAATGGGGGGAAAATGTTATAACTGGAAATGCATTCATTTGGCTTGGCATATTTTTCCTAAAGAAATGCAAATAAGCTAAGAGGCAAAGATCATTTGGACCTTAGCCATCACCTATACCTCAGTTTGGCTGACTTTATTAGATCTTCCCTTAGAGAGGTTTTGATGGGGAGCAGATGGTGCCAGGGATATTGCTGCCCAGAGTGCAGGGAGGGGAGGCTCTTAAAGTGGACAAGGCTATTCTAACACTTCAAAAAGAATTGAGGATCTGGGGAGGGAAATGGCAAGGAAAAAATGAGTTGTATAGATGCCATTTACAAGCCAGGAAGATCCACAAAAGGTTGGGGATGTCCGCTTACTTGTAATATCGAAGTAATGTAGGTTCTTAATAGAATTATAGCATTTTTTGCTTTGGTTTGTTTGTTTGTATAGATCAAAGTTCCTAAGCTGAAAGTTTGTAAGATGATGTGCTTCTGTATTTTAGACTATTGCTTCATAGAAGCATGTTCTAGAATCGCAGCTTTCAGAGGTCACCTATAAGAATCCTAAGACATCTCCTAGTTCCAGGACAGCACATAGATTTCAACTCATGTGCAATATCCAACTGAGTGGTAGTGACTGCCTAGTATAATGTGTTGCAAATAATCATATGAATGGTTAGCAGTGCCTGTTTTGTCTGTCGTTGGAGTAGGCAAAACTCCATTAGTCTAAAATCCTAATTTTATGCACACCATAACATTGAAATTCAGACTTAGTCACAGAGAAACCTCAGAAAAGATTGAAAGAAATAAGCCTATGGTTTGTGAATCTTTGTGTGCACATGGATTTAAAATGACTTCTTGATTTCCTTTACTTAGAGAAGTTGCCCACAGGACTCCAGATGTTGAGGGAAGGGTTCACTGTTACATTATTATGATTTGGGGGTTGTTGTGTACACTATTTTAGTATGCATACTTTTCCTATTTATGCATTTTTAGAATGGAATGTGCCAAGGGGTCAATAAATGGAAGCCTAAATAGGCAGGGGAAAATGTGTGAGCAACTTTGTAGAATAAGATTCTTCATATATTTTCAAGCTCTTTTAGGAATATTTAAATTTCTAAGTGCACTAAGGGTTCATTATTCTTCACATCCTTATCAGCACATTATTTGTTGATTTATTGACAGTAGCCATTCTGGCAGGTGTGAGATTGTACTTCATTGTCGTTTTACTTTGCATCTCTCTGATGATTAGTGACATTGAGCATATTTTCATATGTCACTTGACCATCTATTTGTATGTCCACTTTGGAGAAGTGTCTATCCAGGTCCTTTGCCCATTTTTTAATTGGATTGTTTGTCTTCCTTTTGTTGAGTTGTATTAATACTCTACATAGTATGGAAATTAGCCCCTTATCAGATGTGTCATTGGCAAATATGTTCTCCCATACAGTGGGTTCCTTTTTCATTTTGATGATGGTTTCTTTTGCTGTGCAGCTTTTTATTTCGATTTAGTCCCATTTTTTTTCTTTGTTTCTCTTGCCCCAGCAATGTATCAGTGACGATTCTGCTCCCTGAGATGTCCGATATTTTGCTGCCTACATTTTCTTCTAGGATTTTTATGGCTTCATGACTTACATTTAATCCTCTTATCCTTGTGTATGGTGCAAGTTGGTAGTCTAGTTACATTTTTAAATCTTTATTGTTGAAAGTATTACATATGTCCCCCTTTTGCTCCCATTGACCCCTTTTAGCCTGCCCTCCCTTCTCTGCCCCAAGCCTTCACCAACCTGTCCATTATTCCACACCATTTATTGAAGAGACAATCTTTACCCCATTGTACGCTCTTACCTACTTTGTTAAATATTAATTGAGCATAATGGAGTAGCTCAAGTGCCCATCACATCAGTAGATGAATGGATTAAAAACCTGTGGTACATTTACACAGTGCAATACTATGAAGCTGTAAAAAAGAATGATCTCTTACCCTTTGAGATCATTGGAGGGACCTGGAGAGTATTATACTAAGTGAAGTAAGCCAGTCAGAGAAAGACAAGTATCACATGATCTCGTTTATTTATTTTTTATTTTTTAACATTTAAATTTTATTTTATTGCCTAAAGTATTACAAATAGTAGTACATGTATCTCCCTTTTATTCCTCATTGACCTTCCCCCAGCTTCCCTACCCACCAGCACATGCCCTTACCGCCTCCCGACCCCCCCCCCCACAGTGTCCTGTATCCATTGGTGATGCTTATATGCATGCATACAAGTCCTTCGGTTGATCACTTATCCTCCCTACCCCATAATTCCCTTCCTGCTGTAATTTGACAGTCTGTTTGAAGTTTCTCTGCCTCTCTATCTTTATTTTTGTTCATCAGGTTATAATGTTCTTTATTATCTATAATAAATGATCTCATTTATATATGGAATCTAATGAGAAAATAAGCTGATGAACAAAATGGATCCAGAGACACTAAAACATGTAATAGACTGACGTATTTCAGAGGGAAGGAGATGGAGAAAGAGATTAACCAAAGAATTTACTTGCATATATGCATAGCCGAGGGACAGATAATAGTGCAGAGAAGGCCTGGGGAGGGGTCAGGAGCTAAGTGGAGAGGGTCAATGGGAGTGGGGCAGGGAAGGAGACATCTGTAATGATTTCAACAATAAAGATAATTTTAAAAAATTGCCCAGTGTACTTTCACATTCCTGACAGGACTAAGGGCATGGACAAAAATCAGTGTGCTCACAATAAAGAAGGCAGAATTCACCTCTACACACCATACCATTTGCCAGTTGTTGATTTAATAAGAAATGCTGGGCATCCAGAATAATTTCTTGGGGAAGCCCCAAACTCCTTGAAGAGAGAGTCTAGTGTCCCCTCACATCAAAGCTTTTGCCCCAAAGAGTCTAGGTAGGATTGGTCTACTAATGAAAAAGTGAGTATTCCCAGGGATATGACCACTGGTTTTGGTCTGCTTAAAGTTGTTAGATATAATAGAAAAGGAGAAGTCCCCAGAAACTCTAATTAGAGACAGGGATGATGAGAAAACTTCCAGACTCTCCCAAATTCCTGTAATCTACATGAATCTTACAAAACATAATTCATATCTGGTCCTTACCCAGGACAAACACACAATCTTTTTGACAGTTGATTTTTAAAATTCCACTTAAAAAATCAATCTCAAAAGTACTCAGAAAGCATCTTTTCTCATACTTCCTCCCTCTGGACCTTGGTTCAAGGTTTTGTTTCTTTCTGGATAATATTCTCCTCCCTTTCATTCTATAACTGGGTGTTAAAGTCCTGCCCCTCCTTCATTTATGGATTCATCTATTGTCATTAAATTCCACACAACCAATATTTATTGAAACAAATTACATACGGTTTCAGATAACACCAACTGTGTCATTACAACTGTGTCTTGTGTCTCAAAAGAGGAGTGGAGGAGACTTAGCCTTTGTTGAGAAAGAAGTCTTTTATCTGAGCCTGAAAAATGAATAGGCTTGGACTAGATGAAGTAGGAGATGGGAGGAGAAGAGGAAAAAAGGGAAGAGCATTCTAGGAAGAAGGTGCTGGCCAGGTATGGCCACAGGCAGGAAGGAACATGATGAAAAAGACAAAAAGGCCAGTGTGGCCAGAGTAGTCTGTGTGTGTGTGTGTGTGTGTGTGTGTGTGTGTGTGTGTGTCCTATTTTTGGAGGGTTCCTACTGCAAAATGCCCCAGATGAGGACAGAGAATTATAAGGAGGAAAGATCCTGTAGATTCTTTGTAGGCATGTTAAGGATTTTGTACTCAAACTTATAAACTATGTGAAACCACCAAATGGGTTTAAATTGGAAGCAAAGCACACCTCAGGTACCATTTCTTCTGAGAATCTTTCCCATTTTCCTCCAACATGTTATTTGAAAATATTCAATACTCATCTTGTATTAGAAACATATAAGTATAGATCTGTCTCCACCATACTATGATCTCCTTGTGAGCAAGAATTATCTCTTTTTCATATTTATATAATTTGAAGCATAGCTGGCAGTATAATGTGGAAAGAGTTTATTGGCATGGATGGAGATTTGGAATCAGGCAGATGTAGCCTTGATTCCTGTCACAATGCTTTTCCAACTCTATGACACTAACCATGTACCCAGGGCATTGTAGTTGGAGGCTTCCCTCCAACCTCCCCCTGCCCCCTGCCCCCATGCTGCCAATGAATGCAGGCAAGAAGGCTGCACATTGCTGTTTAGAATTTAAAATCAGTAATAAACCTAACTGAAAGTCAGCCTGCTTTTTATTACCACCATGTGCAGGCAATTCTAAATAATGTCAGTGATAAAATAACTCCTCCTTAAAATAATCTTTTGTGGACCTAGGTTCTAAACAATTATAATGGTTACTATTGAGGTCTCCCCTTCCAACATTTTATTATGAAAATGTTAGACATATAGAAAAGTTGAATCAATTTTACACTGAAAAGTCACAATCTAGATTTTAAAATTAATGTTACATTGATTCATCTATATCTATTCTGTTATTATTTTATTCATTTATCAATCAATTTTTGAATACACTTCAAAGTAAGATGCATTCATGAATCCATTGCCCTATAAATATTTTAGTATGCACATAATTAACCAGAGTTATTACTCATTTATAGGAGTTTGATATTTGTTTAGGCTATTCCTTCTTCTGAAATAAAATTTGGATAGCATGAAATGCATAAATCCTAAGGGCACCATTTGATGAATTTTGACAAAAGCATACACCTGTGCAACTCAAACCACCATTAAGATAGAGAAAAATGACCATTATACCAACAATTTCTCTTACACCCCTTCTTAGGCAACTCATCCTCCCATATTTCCAGAGGAAACCTGTGTTCTGATTTTCTTCCAAGCAGATTAATCTTGCCTATTCCAGAACTTAATACAAAGGGAATCATAAAATATATACTTTAAGATATCTTTCTCTCAATACAATGTTTCACATTCAACCACATTGTTGCATTTATCTGTAGTTTTTCATTTTTAGTTGCATCCGTTTTTTATCAGTATACTAGTTTGTTTAGTCATTTTCCTACTGATGGACAACTAGATTGTTTACTGGGTTATGGCCGTTATGAATAAAGGTGCAATTAAATCTATGTACACCGTGGTGTGTGGGCTTATATTTCCATTTTCTTGGGAAAATATATAAAAATATATATCCTCATAAGTAGAATTGCTGGTTATGGTATAGGTATATGTTTTGGTTTATCAGAAATGGCAAACCTTGTAACTTTTTGTACCATTTTACCTTCTCATCAACAATGCATGTTTTTAGTTTTCTTTTTAAATATTAGTCATTCTAATGAGTCTGTAGTAATGATTTTATTTATAGTGATTTTAATTTTAATTTCCCTAATGACTAATGATGTTGAACACTTTTTCATGTGCATATTGGCTCTTTATCTATCTTTTTGGGTGTTTTTTTTTGCATGCATTATTGCATTTATATAAATTTCTAACATTATTGAGTATATTCCACCTACTATACTTTATTTCCCTGTAACTGTTTTGTAATTACCAAATTTCACTTCTTAATTCTTTTTCATTTTTTCATCAAGCCTCCCACCCCCCTTCTATCTGGTAACCATCAGTTTCTTCTCTGAATCTATAAATCTGTGTCTGTTTGTTCATTTATTTTGTTTTTCAGATTCCACATATAAGTTAAATCATATGGTATTTTTCTTTCTCTGTCTGATTATTTTACTTCACATAATATCCTGTAGGTCTATCAATGTTGTCTCAAATGTAAGATTTCATTCTTTTTTATGGCCAAATGTGTCATTACAACTGTGTCTTGTGTCTCAAAAGAGGAGTGGAGGATACTTATCCTTTGTTGAGAAAGAAGTCTTTTATCTGAGCCTGAAAAATGAATAGGATTGGACTAGATGAAGTGGGAGATGGGAGGAAAAGAGGAAATAAGGGAAGAGCATTCTAGGAAGAAGGTGCTGGCCAGGTATGGCCACAGGCAGGAAAGAACATGATGAAGAAGACAAAAAGGCCAGTGTGGCCAGAGTAGTCTGTTTGTGTGTGTCCTATTTTTGGAGGGTTCCTACTGCAAAATGCCCCAAACGAGGACAGAGAATTATAAGGAGGAAAGATCCTGTAGATTCTTGTAGGCATGTTAAGGATTTTGTACTTATAAACTATGTGAAACCACCAAATGGGTTTAAATTGGAAGCAAAACACACCTCAGGTACCATTTCTTTACCAATTCTTTGTTATATAATTATTTATTGATGGGCACTTAGTTTGCTTCTATTCTTGGTGGTTTAAATGATCCTGCAATGAACCCTTGTAAAGGTATACATATATCTTTTTGGATTAGTGTGTTTTATTTATTCTGATAGATACCCAGAGTTTCTGGGTCATATGGTAATTCTATTTTTAATTTTTTGATGAACCTCCATACTCTTCTCCAAAGTATCTGTGCCAATTTGCAAACCTACCAACAATGCATGAGCAGTCCTTCTTCTCCACATTTCTCCCAACACAGGTGTGAAGTGACATCTTATTATCATTTCAATTTGCATTTATCCTCTGATTATCAATGTTGAGCATATTTTCATATATCAATTGGACATCTGTATGTTCTCTTTGGAGAAATGTCTGTTTAGGTCCTCTGTCCATTTTGTAAACATTTTTTTGGGGGGTGGAAAGTTGTATGAATTCTTTATAAATCTTGGATATTAATCCCTTATTGGATGAATTATTGGTGAATATCTTCTTTTAATATATCGGTGGTCTTATTATTTTGTTGACGGTTCCTCTGCTGTGTAAAAACTCTTTAGTTTGACGTAGTACTATTTATTCTTTTGTTTTGTTTTCTTTGCCTGAGGAACTATATAAAAATATATTATTAAGAGCAATTTCAGAGAGTTTACTGCCTAGCTTTTCTTCTAGGAGTTTTATGTGTTAGGGGTCTTACATTTAAGTCCTTAATCCATTTAGAGTTTATTCTTTAACTAGTGGCCCAGTGCACAAAATTAGTGCACATTAAAAAGGAATTAATTAAATGAAATATTTTAATATTGTATTTGCCCTTTCTCTATAATGGAAGAGTCAAAGATGAAAGAAAATTAGTAAAATGTATATGAAATCTCCCTCCTGTGCCATGAGACCTAGAGTCAAGTCCTTGTCCACCACCTGCATGTGCTTCAAATATTCAGGAGACCCAGACCTGGCCAGCCTCAATCCCATCAAGCCCTTCAGGTCCCTCATCAAGTCCTGCCTGGTGGGGGATGCAGTCTCAGGTCCCCCAGCTCGGTGCCAGGCTGGGGGGTGTAGTCTGAGGTCCCCTATCAAGCCCCGTCAGGCAGGGGGGCACAAACTGAGGTCCCCTGGCCCAGTGCTGAGTGGGGGGAGTAGGGAGGGAAATGGCATGATGTCTCCCAGACTGGCACTGAGGTGGGAGGTATGGCCTGAGGTCCCCTGTCAAACCCTGCAGGTGAGGGGTGCAGCCTGAGGTCTCCCATAAAATCCTGTGGGGTAGGGGGATGCGGCCTGAGGTTCCTTGCCCCAGCTAGGCACTGTGCAGCCCCAGGTCCCTGCTGTTTGGTTGTGACATCATGGTATCCCAGCTAATTTGCACATTCCTCTAATATTATATAGGATATGGTGTAAGATGGGGGCCTGGTTTCTTTTTATTGCATGTACATGTCCAGGTTTCCCAGTATCCTTTATTTAATAGACTGTCTTTACCCTATTGTACATTTTTGCCTCCTTTGTGATAGATAATTGATTATGTAGGTGTGGGTTTACTCCTGGGCTTTCTATTGTGTTCCATTGATCTATGTGTCTGTTTTTATACCAGTACTATGCCATTTTGATTACTATACCCTTATAGTATATAAGGTAGCATGATAACTTCAAGTTAGTTCTTTTTTTTCCTCAAGATTGATGTGGCTATTCCAGTCTTTTGTAGTTCCATATAAATTTTAGAATAATTTGTTCTAGTTCTGTGAAAAATGCCATTGATATTTGGATAAGGATTTAATTAAATCTATAGATTGTTTTGAGTAATCTTGACATTTAATTATGTTAATTCTTTCAACAATTAGCATGGTATATGCTTTTACTTATTTGTATCTTCTTCATTTTCTTTCTTCAACTTATGATTTTCCAAATACAAGTTTTACCTGCATGGTTAAATTTATTCTTAGTTATTTTTGATGCAATTGTAATTTGGATTGATTTCTAAATTTCTTTTTGATAGTTTATTATTTGTGTATAAGAATACAACTGGTATATTAATTTTGTAGTCTGATAGGTTACTGAATTCACTTATTAGTTACAATAGATTTTTAGTGGAAATTTTGGATTTCTCTACATACAGTGTCATGTAGTTTCCAATTTGTATGTCTTTTGTCTCTTTTTCTAGTCTGATTTCTATGGAAAATACTTCCAATCCTATATAATAGAGAGGCAATATGTAAATTGATTCTCATGCCCTCATGTCACAAGATGGCCACCCCCATATTGTCACAAGATGGCCACCCCCATGTCATTATAATATGGCCCCTCTCATGTCATTACAAGATGGCTGCTCCCCCATCATCTCAAGATAGATGCCCCACATCATCACAAGATGGCCACCACAAGATGGCCACCCCCACATTGTCACAAGATGGCAGCCCCTACCTCATCACAAGATGGTTGGCATGTGATGGCAGTTAGGGGCAACCAGGCCTGCAGAGGAGGGCAGCTGGGGGTGATCGGGCTGGCAGGGGAACAGTTAGGTGTCAATCAGACCAGCAGGGGACTTGTTAGGGGGATATCAGGCTGGCAGGCAGAATGGTTAGGGGCAACCAGGTAGCCAGGCAGGTGAGTAGTTAGGAACCAACAGTCCCATATTGTGAGAGGGATGTCCAACTGCTGGTTTGTGGGATCAGGCCTAAACTGGCAGTTGGACACCCCTCAAGGGTTCCATAATGGAGAGGGTGCAGGCTCAGCTGAGGGACACGCCCTAGAGCATGAATTTTGTGCATTGGGCCTCTATTACTATCTATTATAACAAAAGAGTAATATGCTAATTAGACCAGACATCCTTCCAGAAGTCCTTCCAGACAACCCTCTGAATAAAGCTGGGGCTGCATGGTAAGCCCAGGGTCCTATCAGGGCTGGAGGGAAGCCCGGGTCTCAGATGCTAGAAGGAAGCTAGTGCAGGCAGCCTGGGGAAGGAAGGCCAACTCTTGTATGAATTTTGTGCATCAGGCCTCTAGTATTGAATAAAAGTGGTGAAAGTGGACAACCTTGTCTTGTTCTTGATTTTAAAGATAACACTTCAGCTATTCCTTGTTGAGTATGATGTTTGCTGTGTGTTTGGCAGGGTGCTTTATGTGGTAGGAATCCTATAGGGCCCAAAGGCACAGTCTCTCTGATCAACTGATTTGCATGCTCCAGGATTGTCTCTTGTGTGGGCTGTGTGTGCCCTCCTGCTGTTGCTGAGTCTTGATTGCTATTGGCATGTCAGTGAATGGGTTGTCCCTCAGGCCAACTGGATGTCAAGACTAGCCATGATAACAGTGTATGAGTTGCTGTGCAGGGTGTTGTATTCTTTGTATTTATCCTGCTTGGAGTTTATTGAACTTATTTAATTTTAAATGTTCACCTTTCACCAAAATTTAGACATTTTTGCACATGGTTATTCAAATAATATTTCTATCCCATTTTCTTTTTCCTTTTGGAATTCCAGTGACATGTATGATGAACCTTTTTATTTGAACCCCTCTGTTGTTCAGATTGGGTGATTTTAACCTATCTTCAAGTTCACAGATTTGTTTTAAATGCTCTTTTTTCCTAAATGAGAATGAGTTCAATATGTTTCAATTACCAAAAGAAATGGAGTGACTGGACATTTTTAATTTTTGACAGAAATAGGGAGATCAAGACTGGCTTCTCAATTTGTGGGACCCAGTGCAAAATGAAAATGTGAGGCTCCTGTTCAAAAATTATTAAGAATTTCATGACAGTGAGCACTGTGGCAGAGACCTCTCTCAGAGCTATGGGCTAAGAGGGAAAACTACTCCATATTGCAAAGAAAAGAGGATCTTATATGAGGCCTGAAAAACTCACAACAGTGGAGACCACAAACAGCTGTGATGTCCCAATTGGCGCAAACAGGTGGATTTAAGGGAGTTCTTCAATCACCCATGGAAAGGTCAGAGTTTGCCGGGGATAACGTGAGGGATCTGGGTCCCAGCTACGCAGCCAAGGCAGCTCCGAAAGTGGCAGCAGCTGCAGAGAGAATTGTGCCCGCTGCAAGACTCACCGTTGGGTCTGGCGTGACCTCTCCCAAAATCAGGACTTTTTAAAAATGTCGATGGATGCAGGACAAATTGTTAAAAATTGGGACTGTCCCGCCAAAAGCAGAACATCTGGTCATCTTAGCACAAACCCATCCTGTGCCTGTTCCCCTTCATCCCTTTGCTTCTGAGTACTAAGCAAAGACTACCCAGTTTGGCACATCCTGGGAGACTGCAGGGGAAAATTGCCTTCCTGGAAACAGGGGATCAGAGTGGGAAGAGACTATCTGGGAGCCAGCACCAAGGCAGCCCACCTCCACAAACCATAGAGAGTGCCATGGAGAAAGAAGGCTAGAGCAGCCAAGAAGATGGGGAAGTCAATCCAAACACACTGCCACCTAGGGGCTGAATTACAAAATGACTTTTTTATTATTACTTTTAATTAATCAAAAATAAAGGGACACAAATAACTAAGAAATAACCTACTTAAAATTAAGGACTATCTTACAAAACTGAGGTGCAGTGGAATGCAGGGAACTGCAATACTGTCTGGACTGAGAAACAGGCGTGCCAAATAGAATAACAGAGGAAGTGAATGACCTTCACTACTGCACATTTTTAATGCTAATTTTTCTATTTTGTATTTTATTTTCATTTTATACATCTTTTATTTTATTTTCATTTTTTACATCTTTTACTTAAAAAACAAAATTTTTTACTCATTTGATTTTACCTTTTCAATTATTACATTTTTTAGTTTCAATCATCATTATTACTACTGCTATTTTGCATTTTTTGTTTCCTTTTTCTTTTTTTCTCTTTTTTTAAGTATCATTTTATTTTCTCTTTATTTTACATTGGGATTAGTGTTGTTCATTCTATTTTCATCCCTACTATAGCATCGTTCAACCCTATCTCAACTCGACCTTTACACCATCACTCTCTTCCTAACCTTTCTGCTTTTGGTGTCCTGTTTATCTTAACCCTTTCCTGCTTTAGATTTTCCCTATTCTTTCTGTATACCCCCTGTTAAAATTTTCACCCTACTTATATACCTAATTTCCAACCCCCTGCACCAAGTGCATACATACCACTCTCTTCACTATCTTAACTATTAAAACAAAACAAAACAAAACTGTTTTCCTCTCTGTCCTTTTGTTGTTGTTTGCATGAATGTTGATTAATTGAATTTTTATGCTTTTTAGTGAGATTGATTTGCTTTTGTTATTTTTGCTTGATATTTTTTATTTGCTTTGTTTTTGTTTGTTTTTTTACTTCTGTTTCTCCTTGCCTTACTTGATATTAGTGGGTGTTGTAGTTTGTGTTAATCTCCAAGTACTGTGGCTGGCATTTGCTGGGATTAGTGGTTGTTCTATTGGAATTTTCTCCACATATATATATATAGTTTGTTCCCCTTTTCTCTCTTAGTCTGTTTCTTCTCTCTCTCTTTTCCTGTTTCCCAATTTCATTTTGACTCTACTAAAGAAATAATGGCAGAAAACTTTACTGAGATAGAGAAGAAAAAAAATCACACAAATCCAAGATGCTCCCAGAGTCCCAAGCAAAATGAATCCCCAAACGGAGGTCCCGGGCTGGACGGTGACTCAGCAGCAGGCGGCCTCTCCATGCATGTCACCCCCGGGGGGCTGCAAGGGGAGTGGGGCCTCACCACGGGCTGTTGCACTCGGCTGCTGCTAGGTGGGAGCCCAGTGGCTTGGGGCCAGAGTGGACATGCACAGTCTGCGGGCCCCTCGCCCCACCCTGCCCCAGCCCCACACCTGCCTCCGCAGCTGGCGATGGAGTCCACCCCATGCTGTGCTTCAGGCACAGGGAGGAGGCTCAAGGCCGCTGGTGCCCTAGGCCACACTGTCCCTGCTGCCACCTGCCTGGCTGGCAGGGACCAGAGCATCTTGGGAGTGTGTGTGTGTGTATGTGTGTGTGTGTGGGGGGGGGGGGGGGCTGCTCCCACCCCTGGTGGTGGAACGGGGAGGAGGGCGCTGGGTGCAGGGAGGGAACCTCAGCTGGGGTCTTCCCAGTGCGGCAAAGGGGCCTGGCGGGGGGTTTAGGAAGTCTGGCTGAGCAGGTGCCGGTTCATACCAACTGTTACTCTGCCATCTTCCTCCAGCTCTCCAGGCCAACCCCCGGCCCCACCTGCCTGGGGGAATGGGTTCCTGCGACCTTCCCGAGAGAGAGCGCAAACTGTGGGCCTGGAGACTCCAGGAAGAGTGCCCGGCGGGCCCGGTCGGAAGGCGAGGTGGCTGTACTTTCATCTGAGAAGTGGAGGGCTGAACCCCTCCCTCTCTGGGCTCTGGTCGGTCCGAGGCCCAAGTGTCCACCAAAAGGAAAAAACGGAGGCGGGGCCTGGAGGAAGGGAGGACAATTGAAGAAAACATGTCTAGACTTCCCCAGCCCCTCTCTCTTTCCGCTGCCTACAAAGCCCCAGGCCGGACACTGTGTCCACCTTTTAGCCCCCTGTTCTCCAACCACAGAGGGAAGAAGGAAGGATTCCTGCTGCCTCCAGAAAGTATCTATACACCTGATGTGCTGTTCGTGTTCTGCAGAGGGAGGCTGGACTGCAGCTTAGGCCTGCTCTCCATGGGAAGAGGCCCTAAGCCGTCAGTAGGACATCCTGTGAGGGCTCCTGGACTGAGGGGGGGGGGGTGCAGATCAGGCTGAGAGACCCCGCTCCAACATACACAAGTTTTCGTGCACTGGTCCTCTAGTATATAACATGGTAGAAAAGGAAATTATTATTTTAGGTGGGTTTTATTAGAAGAAAAATGTGGAAGGAAATAGGCAGGCAGGGGCACAGTTGAAAAAATTCGGGGTGCTCGCCCTTCCAGTGAGTGGGAGGAAGCTGGTGGGGAGATACATTTCCTAACCAGTCTCTGGGTGGCGCTATTAATCCAGGAGAACTTGGTTATGTTCTAAGTGTACAGGTGAGGAGGGTGCTTTAAAGGATGGGGCAAGGGAAGGGTAGAAACACAGAAAGAAAAACTAATTTGTCAACCAGGCATTCCTATAAATCAGAAATTTTGAAAATCTGAAGAATGCTGAAAGAGTATAGTGAGTACTTCTCAACTACCTAGGTAGAGATAGCAGGACATTTGGTTTATTGAAGTAGAAATATGAGGATTTGAGTTTATATCTAATAATCTAAAACTTTGGGTCTCGATCTGGCTTTAAATTAGAATTGCATGTGGAGCTCTACATATTTGTGATGCTCAGACTCCACCCCAGAGATTCTGCTTTATTTGTTCTGAGGTGAGGCCTGGGTGTAATCAGTGTCTTTTGAAAGCTTGTCAGATGATCCTAATGTGCAGACAAGGTTGAGAACCACTAATCTAAAACAATGAAATGCTATTATAATTTTGTCTCTGTATTTCCCTCTGGGGGAAGGATAGGATGGCCAAGTGTGTGTGTGTATATGTATATGTATATGTATATGTATATGTATATGTATATGTATATGTATATGTATATGCGTGCGGGGTGTGCGTGTGTGTGTGTGTGTGTGTGTGTGTGTGTGTGTGTTTGGTAACCAGGTGATTAAGCAGCAGTAATGCACACGCAAGTGGAAACCATTCAATACTCTCAGCACACCACAGAGTGATGCTTTCACCTGGTCCACAGCTGTATCTGCTCAGAAAACCTCATCTGCTACCCTCTGTGACCCCTACACATAAGTTACTAAGTATAATGTGTATTTAAACTGCCCCTGGCATATGGCAGGGCTAAGGAAGTATTAGCTATTGTTACTGTTGTTACTTAAATTATTTTTGTTGTTAGTAAAATTATTTTGTTAGGTCATCTAATAGAATTAAGTTTAAATTAATAAAAGAAGGTAAAAGAAATTTAACAGAGTATTATATATAATATAATTTTTAAAAGTATATAATTTTTCCTTTGGGTGGTTCAACTTCATCCTTTCAATTCTTGCATATCATTGTAAACAAGGTTTTTAAAGAGGCAATGGAGTAAGTCATCACATCATAAAGATCACTAAATCATAAATGATAAATTACAAAATTAAAACCTGTCCTAATACTGTGAAAATGGGTACTTGTTGTCTGGGATAAAATTTCCTGGGATAGTATCACATTTGGATTTAAAAATGACTATGTTGTTAAAACTTGGGTGGCAGAGAAAATAGAACATATTAGAATATTGTTTAAAAAAATCAGATGACAAAGTCTCTGAGAGCTAACATGCACATGATGCATTTGATCAGATTGCTTCATGAAATGTCAGAGTATAGTATTCCCAAATTAATAAAGGCAGTATTTCAAAATTAATAAAATGAATGTATTTAATTTTCTTTTTAGTTTTATGCAAGTAATATAATTATATTAATAAAGTAAATGTCGCAAGTGGATTTTTAACGACTTCACCTAGATGCTTAAATGTTCATATATTCAAGGTGGCAAGCCAAATTTTTTTCTAAATTTACATTTTAGAAAATGGACTTTGGCTTTGAAATTAGGAGTGCCTTGTGTTCAGGTATGTAGCTATTAGGAAAGGGGCATTATTGAAGATAGGTGCTAAGTAGGAAGAAAAGGAAGGCTCAAATAGCCTTCCTTTTTTCTATTTATGATTCTTAGTTATTATTGCAATATTTGAGAATGAGAAAGTGCATTGTGGGCTTGTTCATAGGCCAGTGATGTTTTTAGAGAAAAGTCAACTTTTCTTGCAGCTGTCATAGCAACCTTAACAAAATAGGTGCTTTTCTGCCAGCTCTGATATGTCCAACACATTTTTTTTTTGGGGGGGGGGGAGGGTTGAGGGGATGATGTGCTATCACAGTGGAGGGTTGATTTTCCACTTTTAGTATTTTTAAGGACAATAATTATTGTTTTATTCAGTTCATAAATTCATCCATCTCCAATCCCAGGTACCTACCATGTCAGGTGCATGTACATATGTGCCACTTCATTCGCTTCGTCTCTTTTTACCTAATTGTCCTCAGAGGTTACAACAATATATTGGTTGAGGATGTAGCCACTGAATAAATTGGATGCCTCTTCTGCATACTGGTTTGCTGCTGTGACCATGTGAAGCATGTGCCCCTGCCTGCTTGCAACAGGAAGTTGCCTCACTCTGAAAAAAGAAGCAGCTCCCATGCAATCTCTTGACCTTTACTCACTGATACAGACCTCTCTGAGAAATGTGGAGGCGGCATTGCTCTCTGGGTCTACTTATCCTATATTTTTCTTCTATCTGCCCAGATGAACTCTTGAATCTCAAAGAGAAATTTAAAATCTTACTCAAACATGTTTAACTAAGTCAAGTCTTCTATGCTTTCTTAATTACAGGCTATATGCAATGAAAGAAATGTGTTTCTTTAATCATTTTAAATAATCTTCCTCTTACCATTCTTCTCCTCCCACGCTAAACCCTTCTACTTATATAATAAGGAGGCAGAACAGTAGAGAAGGAATATTTTTATATTGATGTAAAGTGGAGAGGAACAGAGGTCATGATTTTAAAATTCTGGCCTTAGCACTTGAAAGAAATGTGTAACATTTGTTAAAATAACTGAATAACAAGGGCCAAATGTTTATGCACCCATGAACATCCTAAAAGGTGACCAACTTATCAGTAAATGAGAAAGATGAGAAAACAAACACACTTTTCTATTGCAGGAAGGAAAAAAATAAACACTTTCCCGCTCCTAAGCTCTTCTGGCTGATCTAATAATCAAATTAATATGAGACAAATTAACAGGAGAAAATGACCAAATTTATTACATATGTACATATGAGGACTCCGTAAGAATATGAGACTTAAGGACAGATGGGGCAGTTGAGGTTTATATGCCATCTGGAGCTAAGGAGGAGAGGGACTTGAGGGGGAGAGTTGTGGTTTGTGACTTCAAAGGGGAGGAAAGCAATTCACATGGAGATGGAAAAGCAAATGTTTGGTAAACACATGTTTGCTGGAACATCTTTAACAAGGGGACACAGAAAACGTTGGTCAAATGGGACTTGCTAGATTTCTTCCTATCCATCACACACTAGTTCATATTTAACTATAGTTACCCATGATGATCGCTCCCTTCCTGGGGAAGGTCCTCTGCCTAAATTATTTTAGTCTTTTCTTTAGTCTTTTGCTTCTTAAAAATAACCAGCTTAAAATATTCAATATTCCAAAATGCATGTTTTGAGTGGGTAAACTCTGCTCTTCCTCACCATTTTATAAGCCCTAGGGCAGGAGAAGGTCAATGAAGTTGACTCTGGTGTGAGCTTCCCAAAGAGCAGTCTACGGAGTTTCAATCCCATCAGCCTCTCTGGGGGAATAAATAGCTCAGTCCCTCCTCCTCTCCAGGGGAGGATTTATTTGAAAAATACTTTTGGGGAATGTTGCATGTTTCATGTCCTTTTTGGAGATAATACAATGCACATTAACTTATAAAAGCCTTTCTGAGAAGTTCTGCAGTAAAGAACCCTATTAAACATTGTTTAACCATGTTTAGATTCTAGATTCTAGAACTCATTTGAGCATAGAAACATCTTTTGCACACAACTGTTAACATCTCACAGGACCAATATTTCCTAGATAGAATGTAACTAGGGAATTGCAATTTTAGTACTTGACATTTCTTACTTCCCTTTAACTAGTTTCTTACCTTTATTGGAAAAAGCTACATTTTCCTTTTTTTCCCCCTCTCTCAAAGCCCATCCTAATGTGCAATGTGCTGGTGGTCCCTGCCAGGTACTTCCAAGGCTTGCCTTGAAGTTGTGGTCCCAGACCAGACTGCATCTATCTTGCCTGGGAACTTCTTAGAAATACCAAATCTCAGGCCACACAACAAACATATAAAAAGAGAATCTTCATTTTAACAAGACTCCCAGGTGCTTAACATGCACGTTAAAGTTTAAGGATATTGGTGGAAAGCACATTGCAGTGAACCAGAGCCTAAAAGTCTGAAAATAGGGAGAAGACCCCTGGTCACAGAAGAATGTGGAATGTGGGAAAGTCATCCAGCTAGTGGCATGGTCAGCTTGCTTGGCTTTGACATTGAGATTTCACTGACTGAAGCCCAGGGTAGAATATGGCATTGCACATTTTGAAGATAGGGTGAAGGTAGGGTTGGGACTGGAAAAAAGCCAGGGCAGTATAACTTCAAATCTCTTCAGGTAAGTGAAGGTACAGGGAATGAGACCAACAGACACAGGAGCCCTGGGGGAATGGAGAATCCAACAAGAACATCTAAGCAGCTCTTCACAGGTGTGGAACCCTGGAACAGCTGGATGTTATGTCTCCATTTTCCAGACCTAACACTTAGTGGAAAAACAAAAACAAAAACTGACTCCATGCAGAGGTAACATCAGGCTTCAGTTGGAACTACCTTCAAATTAACTTAGTACTTAGTTGACTATTTTATTTATTCTTAAACTCGCATACACATACACATACACTCACTTACAGAGACAAGGAGAGGGAAAAATACCTAGGCATCATGTTTGTGAATATCACAAAAATTATGCCTTAATTTCTACATCTTCATACATTAACAACCCTGGTGCTCACACACACACACACATATGTAGTCACACACATGTACACAAAACTTATTCTCCTTCATCTGATGCTTAGAATATATTCACATATTATAAACCCCCAAAAAGAAATAATGATGCTCACAGGGATATGGTCTTCAGCACTGCAATAGTTGCAATCCTCTACCCTCACAGGACACAGCCCTTTGCTTTACAATTAAGATGAGGAGAATCTCTCTCTATTCCACTGTCTGCTGAGAATTTTGCCCACATTCCTGGGAGT
Source organism: Vespertilio murinus (assembly GCA_963924515.1). Taxonomy (NCBI): domain Eukaryota; kingdom Metazoa; phylum Chordata; class Mammalia; order Chiroptera; family Vespertilionidae; genus Vespertilio; species Vespertilio murinus. The sequence continues at coordinate 82,307,354 of OZ004707.1, read as the reverse complement.
CAAAAGCAGAAGTCGAGTCGATGGTCCTGAAAACATTGCTGTACAAAATGTAGCTCAGTGTTTGAATTGCCTATAAGGTTAAGGATATAGATAATTCTATCTTCTACACCTCCTCCCATTTACTGATAAAAAAATGATTGAGATGTCTGCATATTATCCAAGAATCTTTGTGTGCCTCAAGGCATGAAGTCTCCCCATTCAGTTATAGGCTATGCTGGTTGCCATCCTCCTTCACTAAAACCTGAGGAGTTAGGGAACACATCCAAGGTCAAGCACTAAGTAGGACCTGCTGCCTAGACTCGCACTATTTCTGCCTGAAGAAAGAAAAGGCATAGCCAATAGATATATATGATTGATTTTTTACAGAGAGGAAGAGAGAGGGATAGAGAGCCAGAAACATCGATGAGAGAGAAACATCGACCAGCTGCCTCCTGCACACCCTACTGGGGATGTGCCCGGAACCAATGTACATGAGCTTGACAGGAATAGAACCTGGGACCTTTCAGTCCGCAGGCCTATGCTCTATCCACTGAGCCAAATCAGGTTTGGTATAGCCAATAGTTCTTAAATGATAATACCCACACACTAAAGGGCCTAAATCAAACCATAGGTGGGAAAGAAGGTGCTTTAAGAAGGCCTCTTGACCTATGTTTTCAAATATTTTGGACTTTGGCAAAAGAGAGGGAAAGTACTGAGACTACTGCTGGCTGATTCCCAGATGGATTTGGGCTGGGCTCCCACAGACAGCAGCTGAAGTTCCTGAATAATATCTCACCTATGGGGGTTCCCACTGAGTACTCTGTGGTCTAAACCTCAATCTGAGCTCCTGAGCCCAGATCACCAGAACTTAGAAAGGTGCCCACAGAACATCTGGCTGTGAAAAGCATCAGGGTTGTTGTCTGCCAGGGGGAGACGGCTGGAAATACAGGCACATTCTTAAAGGGCCAACACACAAAATTTCATGTGCAGCCACTCACTTTAGGCTGTGACAGAGGGGTGGCAAAGTGGACTGGATCTGTGTGAGGAGAGTCCAGGGTTAGGGGCCCTGGAGTTGTAGCTTGGAGGGCTGACACCAGTTAACTGTGCTTAGTCATTCCCTTATGCAGCTCAAGTTTATTTTTGCCTGGGGGGAAGGAAGTTCCCCCACCCTGTAGAAGAGTTCTTGCTCCACCCTGTGGTTGATAGTGTGAGGCTACTCAAGGCTGATAATAATCACACTGCAGGCAGAAGAGGCTCTCTGATGGCTTTGAGTCTTTGCCTGTTCCCCTTATGGGCCAAGGGCTAGGAAAAGTAGACCCTAGTACACATCTTTGTCCTTTCAAAGGCACCAGGCCCAGCAGAAGGAGGCACAGCTCTGGATTCCTGATACCTTCACATAGGGTTCTCAGGACCAGTAAAAAAAAGCATCTGATATTTCTGGAAATAAATAAAAATGAACATACAAATACCCCAAATCTATGTGATACAGCAAAAGCAGTCCTGAGAGGGAAGTTCATAGCATAACAGGCCTACCTCAAAAAAACAAGAAAAATTAACAATAAACTATTTCATCCTACAACTTACAGAATTAGAAATAGAACAACAAAACAAGCCCACAGTAAGTAGAAGGAAGGAAATAATAAAGATTAGAGCAGAAATAAATGACATACAGGCAAAATAAAATAAAATAAAATAAAAATGAAACCAAGAGCTGGTTCTTTGAAAAGATAAACAAGATTGGTGAACTGTTAGCCAGACTCATCAAGAAACAAAAAGAGAGGATCCAAATAAAATCAGAAATGAAAGTAGTGAAGTAACTGACACCACAGAAATACAAATGATTGTAAGAAAATACTTTGAACAACTATATGCCAACAAGCTAGACAATGTGGGTAAAATTGATAAATACATTGTCCTCCTCAAACTATTTTAAAAAATCCCAGAGAAAGGAACATTTCCAAGCTATTTTTATGAGGCCAGCATTATCCTAATTCCAAAACAAGATAATGGCAATACAAAGAAAGAGGATTATAAGCCAATATCCCTGATGAATATTGATGCTAAAATTCTCAATAAAATATTAGCAAATTAGATCCAGCATTATATTAGAAAGATCATACACTATGACCAAGTGGGATTTATTCAGGGATGCAAGGCTAGGAGAATACTCACAAATCAATAAATGTGATACATCACATAACCAAATTGAAAGACAAAAATCACATGATAATATCAATTGCTGCAGAAAAAGCATTTGACAAAATCCAACACCCATTTTTTAATAAAAACTCATCAAAGTGGGAACAGATGGATCATATCTCAACATGATAAAGGCAAAATACCATAAACCTATAGCCAACATCATACTCAAAAATTTAAACCTTTCCCCTAAGATGAGGAATAAGACAGTGATGTTTGCTTTTACCATTCTAATTTAACATAGTACTGGAAGCCCTAGCCACAGCATTCAGACAAGAAGAAGAAATGAAAGGCATCCAAATTGGAAAGGAGGAAGTAACACTGTCATTATTCACAGATGACATGATACTATACATAGAAAATTCTAAAGATTCCATAAAAAATCTACTGGATTTAATGAAGGAATTCTTCAATGTAGCAGGATAAGAAATTAACACCCAGAAATCAGCATTTTTATACATCAATAATGAACTTTCGGAAAGAGAAACTAAAAACAAAACAAAACAAACAAACAAAAAATCCATTTTTCCATGCAAAAAAAAAAAAGTAAAATATTTAGGAATAAACTTAACCAAGGAGATAAAAGACTTGTACTCAGAGAAAATTATAGGGCATTGAAAAAAGGGACAGAGGAAGATATAAACAAGTGGAAGAATATACCCACTTCATGGATTGGTAGAATCAACATGAGTAAAATGTCCATAGTAGCCGAAACCGGTTTGGCTCAGTGGATAGAGCATTGGCCTGTGGACTGAAAGGTCCCGAGTTCGATTCCGGTCAAGGGCACATACCTTGGTTGCAGGCACATTCCCAGTAGGGGGTGTGCAAGAGGCAGCTGATCGATGATTCTCTCTCATCGATGTTTCTGACTCTCTATCCCTCTTCTTTCCTCTCTGTAAAAAATCAATAAAATATATTAAAAAAATAAATAAAAATAAAATGTCCATAGTACCCAAAACAATCTACAGATTCAAAGTAATTTCCATTAAAATACCAATGGAATATTTCACAGGTCTAGAACAAATGTTCCAAAAATATACATGGAACCAAAAATACCCCAAATAGCTGCAGCAATCTTGAGAAAGAAGAAAAAGATTTGAGGAATCACAATATCAGATGTCAAGTTATACTATAAAGCCACTGTAAACAAAACAACCTGGTATTGGCACAAGAACAGGTATATAGATCAATAGAATAGATATTTCAGAAATGGACCTAAGTCATTACATTCAATTAATATTTGACAAAGGAAATAAAAACATACAGTGTAGTCAAGACAATCTCTTTAATAAGTGGTGTTAGGAAAATTGGATAGATACTTGCAAAAAAATAAAACTAGACCACCAACTTATACCATACACAAAAATAAACTCAAAATGGACAAAAGCCTTAAATGTAAATAATGAAACCATAAAAAGCCTAGGAGAAACCATCAGTGGCAAAATCTCTGACATCTCTTATATCAATATGTTTATGGAAACATCTTATAGGGCAAAGAAAACTAAGGAGAAAATGAATAAATGGACTACATTGAAATAAAAAGATTCTGCACAGCAAAAGAAACCATCAACAAAATGAAAGATCCCGAGCAAGCCAATATGGAGGAAGCTTTCTCTTTATACCCGTTGGTTTCTTTGTCCCCCCCAAAAAAGGATCAGACTTCCAGACCTTTCATGGGCTTTGCTAAAAGTCCCGGGGCAACGGGGGAGACCACACCTAAAAGCTTTGCCTGGCTCCAGTGCTGATGACCCCCTCTGGGGGTTGTGTATTGTTCATGATTTATGGCCTCCATAAAATGTGAGCATTTAGCTAAATAGGTCTTGCAAGACCAGATAATTAAGGAAATGGCAGTGTATAGGCAACAGGAATGTTCAGTAGGGATACTGATTAACTAGGTACAGAGTCAGGCTGCTGGTCTTTCCCCCCAAAATATCCTATTTTCCTCATCATTATGTTATACAATGGTAGCTAATAGATAAATCAAGTGTGTTTGTTGTTGGTAGGGTTTTTAAACTGGGGATGTATGTTTGGAAGTGTTATTAAAGTCCAATTATTAAATAATTTTTTTCTGTCAAGTTTTGGTTACTTAACATACCGTAAATTAAAAAGAATGATCAGAAATCAGGTAAATTCCTGGACCTAATATTTCCATATATACAAACAGGGGTACACCATAATATTTAGATTAAAATGTTTATAGAAAATTTATTATAATGAAAATTAGAAACATACTAATATCCAGTAGAGGATTATTTAAGAAAATTTGACCCATTCATTGCTATGATGGAATAATATAGCCTTAAAATTATATTGCAAATGAATATAGGAAAACCTGAGGAGATCAGTGCAATTTATATACAGCAAATTTATGATTCTTTATTTTAGAGTTTCTGACATTTTGTTACTCAGAAAGGGGTTCCCTATCCTGGTTTATGTAATTGTTCTCTTACTTTTTCTAGTTATTTTCTTTATTAGAGAGTTAATTTTCTTTATCTCAATAAATTTATTGTAACTAAGTAAGTTTTGCTTTATAAAGCGGTCTGTGAGACCAGCTCTTATTTCTTTTGAGTAAGAAATAAGAGGGAATAGTCCAATATGTTTAGAGGATGAATTTAGGGTGGATTTGAGAATAGAATTTATTTTAAGACTTTAAAAGCTAAATTAGTAAATAATTTATTATGAGATTAAAAAAATAAACAGCAACACTTTCTACTAACCTTGTGTGGTCTACTGCCATACTCATAAAAGTAACTGTCTGTATCCTTCCACAGGCTCACCTGCTGCTCTGTAGTGGTGCTCTCACACATACCACATTTGATTTTCACAAGTCCTGGGCCTCAGACAGCAGGAGACAAAGCACTAGATCTGACTCATTCAAAGGATCTTTCCAGTCCAATTTTTCCTTGATTTAGTCATTAGATTTGCAAAAGTCCCATTTTTAATGATTTTACCAAGTTTGGCTGACTTAATAAAAATGGAAAGGAAGAAAAGAAAACACAGAATGATATTTGAGGCTAATCCTTTGAATTGTGCCTACTGCACAAAGTGAGAACAAGAATCTAATTTTCTGGTCTGCTTGTTCTAGCATGCTTCTCTAGGTCTGTCATCAGTTGTGAGGGAACACAGAGATTATAAAAGATATTTTAGTTCAAGTGACTATATTCGATTCATTCCATTCTCCTTATAAAACTGCCTGCTGTAAAGTTGTGTCTAATATGAAACAGTTCTAACTTGGTAAGTAAACCACATATTAATTTCTATTAACATCGAACCTTTCACATATTCACCCAGTTGCTGTAACACATGGAAACCAAGCCTGACTGAACTCTAGGGTGACTGCACCCAGGAAAACACATGTAACAGAGATTTAAAAAGAATTGTTCTCTCTCAATTCAAGGATTTCATAACGCTGAGTATCCCTCATAAAAAAAGGATGTATTTTAATAACAATCAAAATATATTTATTTTTTCTTTTTTTGGTACATACACAAAATAATAATAAACAAAAAATAAAATTATTCATAATAAAATAAAAATAAAAGTTTTATTATAAATAACATTTATTTGGATCAATGAGAAGGATATAATTGACTTGACTCATGAGAACATAGAATTAGGCGCAGCTAAGCACGGTGCAGTGCATATCCCCACCAAACTCCGGTGCAATGCATATCCTCACCAAACTCTTCCTGTACCCCTGGGGGTATGCGTACCACACTTTGGGAAACACTGCTATAAAGTTACCCCTTTAAGAGTTTCTTAATTTTTATAATTGAAAATCTTAATAGAAATCTCTGTAATCTGAGGAAAACTTTTTGCCTCTGCTAACTGGTTAAGACTCTGGTTCTGTGTAAGTATTAATAAATTTCAGTTATCAAAATGGCATTTGTTGTAGCAAATCCTTTAAATTACTAAAAATGTAACGTAAACCTGGCTAGTGTTCTGATAGTCTGGTTTATCACACAGAGACTTTCTAAAAGAAAGTATTTTCAGGTAGATATGCAGGAAAGGGATTGCTGATAAACTTTATTCTTTTTTAAAATAATATATTTTATTGATTTTTTTACAGATAGGAAAAGAGAGGGATAGAGAGTTAGAAACATTGATGAGAGAGAAACATTGATCAGCTGCCTTTTGCACATCCCCCACTGGGGATGTGCCTGCAACCAAGGTACATGCCCTTGACCGGAATCGAACTTGGGACCTTTTAGTCCACAGGCCGACACTCTATCCACTGAGTCAAACCGGTTTTGGCGGTAAACTTTATTCTTAATATTTTGAGGAATCACCAAACTGTTATCCATAGTGGCTGTACCAGTCTACACTGCCAGCAGCAGGAGACAACCAAAGTGTCCTGGGATAGGGGGTGGGATAAAGAAGATAAATGGAATACTATTTAGCCATAAGAAAAGATGAAACACTGCCATTTGTGAAAACATGGATAGACCTTGAGAACATTATGCTAAGTGAAAATAAGTGAGTCAGAAACAGCTAAGAACTGTATGATTTCACTCATATGTGGGATATAAACCTAAAACTCATGGACACAGACAGCAGTGTGATGGTTGCCAGAGGGAAGGGATGGGAGAGAAGGGGATCCTAATATGAGCTGACAGGAGAAGATGTGACTTTGGGTGATGGGCACATGGTGCAACATACAGATCTTGTAACATAGAAACCCAAACCTGAAACTGATATGATCCTATTAACCAATGTCACCCCAATGAATTTAATTTAAACATAAAATAAAAATAAAATCAATTACTTATCATAATGGAGTATAACTTGGTTCCCTGAAGTTAAAATGACAGTGTCTTCCATATTAGAAGTGATATTGCAGAACCAATCAATTAATTAATTAATTACCAATATTGTAAAAAAATAAACCTCACCAGCTGCCTGCCGATGTCTACTGTTTTTGCAGTTTGTTTCCAAGTGGTCTGTATATGTGCTAATTCCTATTTCTTTCACTGTGTTCTTAAAGTGGGAAGTGCTCATGCAGAAACAGTGAAACTTAGTTTTGCTCCCATTGCTGTTCCCAGTTCTTCTTCCCCTGCAGCCCTGGGGATTCTCACTCGGGTTAGCCGTGTATTCCTCTTCATGTTCACACTTAGGGAAAATCCCTGAGTTATTTTCTAATCAAAACCATACAAGGGAAACTTATCAAGTTTGTTTACTTTTATCTGGAATTATAGCAAACTTAGTGGTAATACATATTATCTCACACTGGTCAACAGCACTTTGATGAATAAAAATGGGGAAAATGTTCTTGCTTAACAAATGGAAGTCTTTTATTTTTATACTTATTTTTTAAATTTATCTTCATTGTGTAAGTATTGCATTTGTTCTCCTCTCCTCTCTGCTCACCACCCTCCCCCTGGCCTCCTCCATTCTACCCCCAGACCATCCCTCCACAGTCCTATGCCGCTATTGTCTGTGCCCAGGGGTTAAGCATATATGCATATAGATGCTTTGGCCAATTTTTTCCTGCCCCCTCTTTCCCTTCCTTCCCTCTGAGATTCCTTAGTCTGTTGCATGCTTCCATGTTGCTGCATCTATTTTCTTTATTAGTTTATTTTGTTCATTAGATTCCACATATAAGTGAGATAATGCAATACTTGTCTTTCTCTGACTGGCTTATTTCTCTTAGCATAATACCCTGCGGTCCCTCTATGCTATGTCAAAGGCTAGGAGATTCTTCTTCTTCTTCTTCTTCTTCTTCTTCTTCTTCTTCTTCTTCTTCTTCTTCTTCTTCTTCTTCTTCTTCTTCTTCTTCTCCTTCTTCTCCTTCTTCTCCTTCTTCTCCTTCTTCTCCTTCTCCTTCTTCTCCTTCTTCTCCTTCTTCTCCTTCTTCTCCTTCTTCTCCTTCTTCTCCTTCTTCTCCTTCTTCTCCTCCTTCTCCTCCTTCTCCTCCTTCTCCTCCTTCTCCTCCTTCTCCTCCTTCTCCTTCTCCTTCTCCTTCTCCTTCTCCTTCTCCTTCTCCTTCTCCTTCTTCTTCTTCTTCTTCTCCATGTTTCTTTTTTGCCCCCTTTATGATTAAGGTATTACATAGTTGTCCTTATTCCCCCCGAGTTCCCCCCCCCCCAAATCCTCTAAGCCTGCCCTCACCCTCACCCCCTGTTGTCTGCATCAATTGTTTATGCTTATATGCATGCATACAAATCCTTTGGTTGATCTCTCCCCCTTATCCCCTGCTCCCCTACCTTCCCTCTGAGGTTTGAGCATCTGAATGATGCTTCTCTGTGTCTGGATCTATTTTTGTTCATAGGCTTATATTGTTTATTATAATCCACAAATGAGTGAGATCATGTGATATTTATATTTCTCTGACTGACTTATTTCACTTAGCATAATGCTCTCCAGCTTCATCCATACTGTTGCAAATGGTAGGAGTTCCTTCTTTTTTATGGCAGCATAGTATTCCATAGTATTCCAGAGGTTTTTTTTTCCTCCCTGTTTTCTTATGTCTTTTATTTATTTATTTTTAATTTTATTTTTTATTAAGGTATTATCTGTGTACATAGCTTACCATTGTCCCCCCCCCCCTCACATTCATGTCCTCCCTCCCCAGGGTTCTGTGTTCGCCGGCCGTACTTATATTCATGCATACCAGTCCTTCAGTTGTTCTCTTATCTCCCCCCAGGTCTCCTTCCCCTCCCCGCTGACCTTTGACAATCTGCTTGTTTTATGGTGACTATCTCAGAATCACATGCATAGAATCCGCTCCTCATTTGGCAGTCTGCTTGTTTTATGGTGACTATCTCAGGACCACATGAATAGAGTCCGCTACTCCTCTGGTTCACACTGCCCCTACCCCAGGTACCATTGCTTCCCCTGGGACACACGGCTCGCCCGGGGCACACGGCCCCCTGGGACACATGGCTCACCCTGGGAACACGTCCCCCTGGGACACACAGCTCACCTGGGGAACCCAGCCCCCTGGGACACACGGGTCACCTGGGACACCAAGCCCCCTTGGGGGACTTGGCTCACCCAGGGCACATGGCCCCCTGGGACACAAGGCTCACCCGGGGCACACAGCCCCTCTGGGGTGCTGGGGTCACGAATTAGAGGTGTCACGCTAGCTCCTCGCTAGCTCGGCGGACAGGCTTGGACGGTTGCAGGTGGGCTGAGATGGCTGCAGGCGGGGAGACCGCCCTCAAAGGTGTCTCATTTGGTGCAGAAGCGGAGCATCTACGGAGGCGGAGGCTAAGTTCTGAGGCTGCCCACTCCCTGAGCCCGGAGCATAGTGAGCTCTGTTCTCGGTGGATTTCCTTTATTTGCAGTGGTGGTGGTGGCGGGTGCGGCAGGGACGGTCACTCCTGTGGTTCAATTTCCACTGTAGTTTTAAAGTTCACCTGGCGGCAGTGATGGAAGCTTCGGCCAGGCCATGCGGCGGCGGAGGAAGGACTCGCCGGGGCTGGGAACGGAAGGCGCCACGCCTTCTCCACACCAGCACGTGACATCTCCATGCCAGCACGGAGGGTGTGCTGGGAAGGTTGTGGGTGGGCTGAGATGGCTGTGGGTGGAGAGACGGCCCTCAATGGTGTCTCCTTTGGTGCGGAAGTGGAGCTGCTGTGGACACCGAGGCTAAGTTCTGAAACCACACTCTCCCTGAGCCCGGGGTGGAGTGAGCTCTGTTTTCGGTGGATTCCTATTATTCGCAGCGGCAGTGACGGCAGCTCCTGTGGCTCAATTTCCCCTGTAGTTTTAAAATCCACATGGCAGTAGTGGCGGAAGCTTTGGCCGGTCATGTTGCGGCGGTGGAGGAAGGACCCGCCGGGGCCGCAAACGGAAGGCACCGCGCCAGCTCCTCCCCAGCCCGGCGTGTGAGGAGGCCGGGCCGAGCTGGCTGCAGGCTGGGAGATGCCATGCCAGCTCCTCACCAGCACGGCGGGTGGGCTGAGACAGCTGCGGGCTGGGATGGTTGCGGGCAGGGAGGCCGAGCTCACAGTCTTCTCGTCCGGGCAGGAGCCGATGGTGCTGCGGAGGCCCCACATCAGTTCCCTGGCTCCCATGGCGGCCGGCAGGACTGGCCCCCTTTCTGGGCCCTGGGGCAGAGCAAGGTCTGGCTTCCCTCATTCCCTGTGGCAGTGGCTCCGGCAGGTCCGTTTTCGCTGTAGTGTTAAACTCCACATGGCAGCAGCGGCTCCCTGCTTTGTGTCTAGTTGTAGCCTTCCCATTTCGCCAGCTTTCCTGTGGGTCTGGTGAGATCCCTTTCGATTTTAGCTGTTGTTTTTTTCCAAGTTGTTGAAGAGGTGGCTGCTTAGGAGACTACCTAGGCCGCCATCTTGTTTCAGTCATACCAGAGGTTTTTTTTAATCCACTCATCTTAGCTATTGTAAATTGTGCTGCTGTGAATATAGGGGTACATATATTCTGTCTGATTGGTGTTTCTCCTTTATTGGGAAATATTCCTATAAGTGGAATCACTGGGTCAAATGGGAGTTCCATTTTGATTCTTTGAAGAAAATCAATACTGTTCTCCATAGTGGCTGCACCAGTCTTCATTCCCACTAACAGTGCATGAGGGTTCCTTTTTCTCCACAACCTCGCCAACACTTGTTGTTTGTTGATGGTAGCCATTCTGACAGGTGTGAGATGGTACCTTATTGTCATTTTGATTTGCATCTCTCAGATGACTAGTGACTTGGAGCATGTTTTCATATGTCTCTTGGCCTTCTTTTATGTTTTCTTTTGAAAAGTATCTATTTATGTCCATTGCCAATTTTTTGATTGGGTTATTTATCTTCCTTTTGTTAAGTTGTATGTGTTCCCTGTAAATGTTGGAGATTAAACCCTTATTAGAGATAACATTGGCAAATATGTTCTCCCATGCAGTGGGCTTTCTTGTTGTTTTGTTGATGGTTTCTTCTGCTGTGCAGAAGCTTTTTATTTTGATGTATTTCTATTTGTTTATTTTCTCTTTAGTTTCCATTGCTCTAGAAGCTGTATCAGTGAAGATATTGCTTCAGCATATATCTGAGATTTTGCTGCCTGTGGATTCCTCTAATATTTTTATGGGTTTCCATCTTAGGTTTAAGTTCTTGGTCCATTTTGAGTTTATTTTTGTGTATGGTATAAGTTGGAGGTCTAGTTTCATTTTTTTTGTACCTGTCTGACCAAATTTTCCAGCATCATTACTTGATGAGACTGTCTTGATTCCATTGTATGTTCATGCCTCCTTTGTCAAATATTAATTGAGCATAGTGGTTTGGGTTGATTTCTAGGTTCTCTGTTCTATTCAGTTGATTTATATGTCTGTTTTTGTGCCAGTACCAGGCAGTTTTGAGAACAGTGGCTTTGTAATATATCTTGATATCAAAGAAGATACTTTGCTCTTTTTTCTCAGGATTGCTGCAGCTATTCAGGGTCTTTTTTTATTCCAGATGAATTTTTGAAGAATTATTTTTGGGTCTGTGAAATATACTATTGGCATTTTAATGGGGAGTGTATTGCTACATATTGCTTTGGGTGTATGGATATTTTAATGATGATGATTCTATTATCCCATGAACACGGTATCTTCTTCTATCTGTTTATGACTTCTTCTATCTCTTTTTTCAATGTCCTATAGTTTCCTGAGTAGAAGTTTTTTTTACCTCCTTAGTTAATTTATTCCTAGGTATCTTAATTTTTTTGTGTGCAACAGTAAATGAGATTGTTTTTTAAATCTCTCTTTCTGTAAGTTCACTATTGGTGTATAAAAATCCCATAAATTTATTGGCATTAATTTTGTGTTCTGCTACATTGCTGAATTCTTTTATTAAGTCTAATAATTTTTATGTATTCTTTAGGGATTCCTATGTACAGCATCATGTCATCTGTGAATAATGACAATTTTACTTCTTCTTTGCCGATTTGGGGTGCTTTTTATTTCTTCTTCTTGTCTGGAAATTTTTCTTTTTTATAGCTGCATAGTATTCCATTATATAAATATACCTAAACCTCTTACCCATTCATGTACTGATGGGACTTGGGCTGTTTCCATATTTTAGCTATTGTAAATAATGCTGCTATGAACACAGGGGTGTACATAGCATTTCTAATTGGTGTTTATGACTTATAATGATATATTCCTACAAGTAGGATCACTGGGTCAAATGGAAGTTCCATTTTTAATTTTTTTAGGAAATTTCACACTGTTTTCTGTAATAGCTACACCAGTGTCCATTCCCGCCAACAGCGTACTAGGGTTCCTTTATCTCCACATCCTTGCCAGCACTTGTTGATTGTTGATCTATTGGTGGTAACCTTTCTGACAGGTGGGAGGTGGTACCTGATTGTCCTTTTAATTTATATCTCTCTGATGATTAGTGATGCTGAGCATGTTTTCATATGTCTCTTGACCATTTGTATTTTATAGATTAATAGAATTAACATCTTTAAAATGTCTATGCTACTCAAAGCAATTTATAGATTTATGCAATCCCTCTTAAAATACCAACAGCATATTTCACAGATCTAGAATAAATACTTCAAAAACTTATATGGAACCATAAAAGACTCCTAATAACCACAGAAATATTGAAAAAGAACAAAGTTGGAAGGATCACAATACCGGATATCAAGTTATACTATAAAGCCATTGTAATAAAAATGGCCCTGGTACTGGCACAAGAACAGGCATATAGATCAATGGTACAGAACAGAGAATCCAGAAATCAATTTGAGCCATTATGATCAATTAATATTTGACAACAGAGGCAAGCGCATACAATGGAGTAAAAACAGTCTCTTCAATAAATGTTGTTGGGAAAATTGGACATATACATGCAAAAAATGAAGCTAGACTACCAATTTACACCATATACAGAATAAACCCAAAATGGATAAAACACTTAAATGTTAGTCATGAAACCAGAAAAATCCTAGAAGAAACCATAGGCAGCAAAATATCAGACATCTCAGATCTCTGGTAGCAGAATGTTTATCAATACATCGCTGAGGCCCTACGCCTTGGGGCAAGAGAAACAAAAAAAAAAATAAACAAATGGGACTACATGAAACCAAAAAGCTTCTGCACAGCATAAGAAACCAGCATCTAAATGAAAAGGTTAACTACTATAAGGGATAGCATATTTGCCAGAAATACAGATAATGAATTAATTTCCCAAATATATAGAGTTCTCATATAATTCAACAAAAGGAAGACAAACAATCCAATTAAAAATGGGCAGAGGACCTAAATAGACACTTCTCCAGAGAGAAGTCATTAAATCAAGAGTTCATGTTGGGGAAAAGCAACTGATTTAAAGAACAGACAATCCCATAAAAAAGATCCTAATGCTCTGGCTGTTGTTGCTCAGTTGGCTGGGTGTCATCCTGTGTACTGAAAGGTTGCCAACTGTGGTTGTGGGCCCGATTCCCAGTAGGGGGCATGCAGAAGGCAGCAGATTGATGTTCACTTTCAAATCAATGATTTTCTCTCTCTCTCCTTTTCTGAAAAAAAAAAAAAAAAGGTCCTAGGTTTTAATATTCTGGACTGTAAATGGCAGCTTCATTTCATTAGCATCTCACTAGTAGATTTCCTTCTTAACTAACAGCTCCCTTATTCTTCTCATCACCAGAATAGGGAGCCTTCAGTCTTCACTGGACTCTTCATTCAATCAGTTGCCAAGATTTAGAGCCTCCATCTTTGAGCTTATCCTTTTACTATCTATTTTCTTTTATTCAATTCCCACGACACCCAAATGATCCCACTGTCCCAAAGCTTTTCCTCGAGAAAAGTGTCTCTATGTTATATTTCTGATTGAACTTATTTACTAATTAATTATTCTCAAGGAACAATCTAAAGATGACCGTTTCTTCTTTCTGATAGTATCTTTTTTTACCTAAAGGACATTAATACATTTAAATCAGTGCTTCTCAGATTTTGATGTTCCTAGAAATTATCTGAGGATGCTGTGAAAACATGAGGTTCTGATTCAGTAGGTCTTGGGGGAGGCCCAAGATTCTGCATTGGGAACAAGTTGTCACCTGCTGCTGCTGTTTGAGAGCCACACTTTGAGCAGTAAGATTCTAAATTGTCTCATAGCCATCTCAGCAATAGTAATAATCCTTTAACACTGCTGGAAATTTCTGGATGATCTAGTTCTTCCCAGTTTCGTTTTGTTTTCACTCTGCCTGCTAAGTCTCATTCTGGGTGCTTGCTTTTTAACAGAGCAGCAGAATTGATACAATTACCTTAAAACAAAAGGGAGACACAGTTCTTGGTTGCTTTGGGCATTCCTGCTAATAGGAATTGTAATCTTTCAGGGATCTTTTAATAACTATGCTATCAGATACCCAATCTTGGCATTAGGGCTACTTGTCACAGCTTCCCATAAAGTGTTCTGATCTATAGACTCGCTATTCCTCACCACAAAATGAAGAGAAATCATATATTTGAAATTCCATATCTATCTAATGATATTTTATGCTATTTTCTGTTCAATGGGCATTTAATTCCATGCATATGAAAATAATTACAATTTGCAAAACACACAATGTTCTGGAAACATCAGCAACTGCAGAGCAGGTTACATGATACAATAAGGGCAGTTTCCTTTCTCTAGGTCTGTTTCCCTGCCCCCTTTAGCCTGCTTCTGGCTTCACTTACCTTTTCCACTACTTTACAGATGATTCATCAACTTTCTGGCATTCCCCCTTACCATATGTGTCCAACATCCCAGTAAAATCTAATAAACTTTTAATATCTAGCATCCCATTAGCTATATCCATATGTATATAGCTAATTCCCAGGGAGTTGATGACCTCAAGAGAAAGGGCACTACAACTTTCTGAACAACCACTCTGTCAAGTTCTGTGCCTTCTACTAGATCTACTAAATCATCTTATTTAATCCTGAAGCATTAAATATCTTAAAAAGTTATTTTTTTAGATTAGATTATGTTCAGTTTTTTAAGAATAAATATATATTATTTCTCCAATTTCCAAAATTATTTTTAAATTTTATTTGCTTGAGTGCATAATGTATGCATATGATATTAATTTAAAATATACAAAAGGAATAGAGCAAAAACAGAATATCTCTCCTTCCCATAATTCTCATCAAATCTCTGTCTAACCTATTATGGAATATACATAAATAATCATTTACTGATAATACCTTATCACATAGATAGATTATAATTAATAAATATGTTTTCATGACCATTATGACATTTAATTCTTCCTATAATACTATGACATGGGCAGGACAGATATTCCTCTCAACCATTTTACATATGGAAAACAGGTTCAAAGAGGTGAAATGATCCGCCCATGTGTATATATTTAGCAGGAAACCCCATTCAAGACAATTAATCTAATGCTCTTTCTGTGACATCAAGGAAAAGTTAGTTCAGGGATTATAGATGAAAAATATTAGCCCTTCTTAACTAAGCAAATCTGTACTAATAAAGATTAATATGCTAATTAGACTGGTCAATTGGCCATCTTTCTGATGTCTTACTTCCTTCCAGACAAAGCCATGGTGGTGGGCTGAGGCAGAGGCAGGTAGGGGTGATCAGGCTGACAGGAGAGGGCAGTTGGGGGCAACCAGGCTGGCAGAGGAGGGCAGGAGGGGGTGAGATCAGGCTGGCAGGGAAGGGCATTTAGGGGCAATCAGGCAGACAGGCAGGTGAGCAGTTAGGAGCCAGAGGTCCCAGATTGTGAGAGGGATGCCTGACTGCTGGTTTATGCCCTATCCCTAAACCTGCAGTTGGACATTCCCAAAGGGGAACCCGTTTGGAGAGGGTGCAGGCTGGGCTGAGGGATCCCTTCCACTCCTGCCCATGTACGAATTTCATGCATTGGGCCACTAGTATTTCATGCACTGGGCCACTAGTGTTCTTTATAATGTTAATTCTTTGAGAACTTCCTTTGCTTAATATGGTAGCAACAAGTATTATTTGCATAAATCATATACCACATAAAGCTCAATATTCTAGCTTTGCAATTGCAATCATTAAGCTGTAACCAAACACCTCATTCAACAAGGGTCGGAGTTCCTATGAATGGAGTTTCATGGCTCTTCTTCTGAGATTGCTGTTGGTAATCAGAAGTGAGAGGCTGCTAAAGAAGAGCTGGTTCATTTATGTACCTGGTCCATTAAACAAAAGAAAACAAGCAGAAAGCAACATGATTCTAATTACAACTGAATGACTGAAATTTTTCTATTTCGGGATCCTAGGCAGATCCATAACTTCTGTACTACTCTTGGTATTAACAGATCTTTTGTGTTTTGAGATTTTGAAATTCCAGTTCAGTCTAATACGAGAGCTTCAACTGCTCACTAGATTCAAAGTTTTCTCCCTCCCCAGCTCATACCTGCCTCAGGCTGAGACCTATCGGGAAGAAGCAGGCATGGAGAGGCTTACCACTCTCCATTTTGCTTTCCTACTACTCTTTGATTCTTTTTGGTGCCTTTGGATACTCCAATATTGAAACAATAGTAGGAAAGAAAGGTAAGGTTGTAATTTGAGAGTTTTCTGAGTGTGGAGTTATTTGTAGGCTGGTGTTTTCTCATGGGGTATATTTAAAATATATATTTTTATTGATTTCAGAGAGGAAGCAAGAGGGAGAGAGAGATAGAGGAATGAGAGAGAAACATTGATTGGCTGCCTCCTGCATGCCCTCTACTGGGGATTGGGCCCACAACCCTGATATATGCCCTTGACTGCAGTAGAACCTGGGACCCTCCAGTCTACAGGCTGTCATTCTATCCATTGAGCAAAACCAGCTAGGGCTCTCATGGGGCACCTTTAAAGTTCCTCAGAAATATCTCCTCTGGCCACTGGGGACTCCCACTGCAGATTTCCAAAGCAGATGTCTCCTCAGCTGGCGGCTATTACTTTCCCTTAGCCCCTGGCTTTTGGTAGTCCACCTATGACTTTGTTCTGCTGGTGTTGCCTATTGCTTCTGATGGTCCTCTTAAGTGGAGCACCATTCAAGGCTAACCAAGTCCAAATCTCTTCCCTGGAGTCCTCACAGGAAACAAGCTGTATCATCAGTGGACGTCTATGCTCCAGCTATTGCCTCCTTACTCACTCTGCTGCCACGAGATACTCTGACTTTTTCAGGTATTATTGCTATGAGGTAGGCTGAATAATGTCCCCTCCAAAAATGTCCATGCCTTAATCCCTGGAACCTGTGACTAGTTTACAATATGTGACAAAGGGATTTTGTAGATATGATTAAGGTTATAGATTGTGAGATGAATAGTTATCAGAATGGGCTCAAAATTATTACATGAGCCTTTAAAAGCAAGAGCATTTCCTGGATAAAGCCAGAGTGGTAACTTTGCCTGAGAAGGATTCCATATGCTCTCACTAGCTCTGAGCAAGAGGGACCACTGTACAAGAACCAGAGAGAGGCAGTTAGGAGCCAAAAGTGGTTCCCAGTTGATAACCAGCAAGGAAGTGAGGACCTCAGTCTAACAGTTGAATGGAACTGAATTCTGCCAACTTGAATGAGCTGGAAACAAATCCTCCCCACCCCCCCGAACTTCCTGAGGGAACACAGCCCAGCCATCAACTTCATTTCAGCCCTGAGAGGCCTGAAGCAAAGAAACTAGTTGAGTCCACAGGACTTCTAACCTATAGTAACTGTGAGGTAATGAATTTTTTACTGTTAAGTTTGTGGTCATTTGTTACAGCCAGGATAGGAAACCAATACATCCATACGGGTCAGCTCTTCAAGTGCCTCTCTGAAGCTCCCTCTCACTTGCTGAAGATGAGGGCAAAACATGGGCAAGGACAGAGGGCACACTTCAGCAGCCTAAAAACCATCCCTGATAAAATTCTTGATCTCATCATTTCACAGATCTCTTGTTATATACCTGAGATTAAAGAAGGACTAAGAGTTCCTGGTCCATATTTTGGTTGCCCCTTAATAAGTTATATCTTTTTTAGAATAGATGGACATTAACAACATTTGTTCTCAGCTCCAGGGCCTCATCTAACATAAAACAAGAGGAAATGTCTAATTTTAATATCCTTTTATATGTATGGTACATACCAGCAGAATTGCATTCCCTTTCAAGTTTGATATTCTTAATACATGTTGAATAGATTGGGGTTGCTCTTATTAGAAAGGGTGACAGAAGAGAGAGTTGAGATCCCAAAGATGAAATTTACCACTAGGATGTGAATAGAAACAAGTCAGAAAAAAACAAAATTGCCCAAGACATGAGTTCATGTGGATAAAATATCCCTAGACTTTAGAGATAGCAGTGTGAGGAGAGTTAGTGTTTGGTGGTTCTGGATGAAGAATGGCTCACAAGTAAACACATTTATATCTTTCTGCAAGAATCGACAAGATTTGAATGAACCAGGACTATGTAGTTGGAGTGTGTACAATAGTTGACCCTTTTCTCTCTGGGCTTCATTATTTCATAGCTTGAATTTCCAACAGAGAATGGGGATGATGGAAGCAGAGGATGGAGTGGCAGCTCTGTTGCAGAACCCATGGTCTGTGTGTGAGTGGGGGCAGGACCGACCACCAGGACTCTACTGCCTACTATTAAAGGCCACATGCTGGGAAGACTCTGAAGATTGGTGTATATCTGAAGAGGGAGGCAACTTTGTCACAGTTTCTGTCTCATATTATCACCCTTAAAGATCATTTGGAGCCATGATTTCACAGCCTCTAATAATCTAATAATAGTCCAGCTTCCTCTGTTTGGCCTATTCATTGGATGCCTACCATGTACAGGCCTCCATTCTGAAAGCTGATGTGTCTGTAAGGCTGTTGCTGTTTAGAAATTGTGCTATCATGGATAGAATCCTCTTCCTGACAAAAGCTGACTTATTCCGGAGTAAGGGTAACCATAGAATAATTTCTAGAATTCTGTTTCCTATCCATAGTCATTTCAGGAAGAAAAAGAGAAATATGAAGAAAAATTTAATATATAGAAAAGTCTTCTCTATGGGTAGTTTGAGCTGCAATATCTCAAAGTTAGGACCATTTTATGTATATTTTGTATTCCTCATTTAATTACCTATATTAAACAGCCAAGAAATAGTCATTACCCATATCCTCAGCACCTAATGCCATTTCTGACATACAATGTAGTACCTAATAAATATTTGTTGAATCAATGCATATGAAAAATGCAAACCAAGCATTTATAATATTATGATATTATTTTTTTTGACTTTAACTCCGCAAGAATGAGTGCAGAAGGTCACTGGGAGAGTGTGAAGGCATCGTGAGTTTTATATTTCAACAACCAATGCCAAATTCCTAATGCTAGAAGGGAGGAGATGGGATGTGAAACCACCTCTCATTACCACTTTTGTTGACTTCAACTGCCTCAGTATTATTCTCCAATTGCTTTGTTTCTATGGAGCTCTAACTCCTCATTACCTCTCATTGGAACACCCTGCAAATCATCCTGCCTTCTTTATCCTCTGTCACCTCAAAATAATCCTGTCATCTCGCTCGAGTTGGAGCTGTTTCCATTTAGAAGACCATGGCAAATTCTCTCTCTACCCCCACTGCTCTTCAGGAAAATTAGACTCGGGATAAGTGGATATTACAGACACTTTTCAGAATGTATTTAGCCTGAATTTCTCTGGTCTTCCAAGATTCTCCTAAGCCCTTACCTTTGCATTGGAGTGCAATTAAATTTAAGGAGATAGAGGTTCTGAATGTCTTCCTTTGACCAGATGGAAATTGTTACATTAGAATGCTGATGACTGCAAAATCTTGGACATATTGTTTTCACAATTAGGACATGGCAAACGCAAAGTTCTTCAGTCAAAGCCAGCATTCAAATTCAGCTTCCATTTGCTGCTATAAATTTTGTTCTTGTTGCTGCCAGTAAACACCAACTGTTCAAGTGGAATAGTAAATCCAAATGTGCCTGTTGGATGAGAGTAAAAATATTATTTGCTTTATAAATGCTGATGCAAAAGGATTATTCAATACACTAAACTAGGGAAGAGAAAGGAACAGAGAAAGTTGAACCAAGCACAGTTCTCACTAAGAAATTTTTAGTTGAAAGCACTAAAAATTTTCTTGAGGAAATGTTGATACAATATATTATTTAAACATCAAGGAGAAAAATAGATACAGAATTAGGATATTTATCTTAAGGTGGGCATACTTTGAATACTTTAAAGGGATTATCAGAGAAGGCATTTCCAGGTTGTAAAAGTCAGAGGGAAAAACTCTGAAGTCCCGGTGCATGAAATTTGTGCAGGGGGGGGAGTGGTATGTGTCCCTGAGTCCAGCCTGAGCCCTCTCCAATATGGGACCCCTTGAGGGATGTCCAACTGCCCATTCAGGCCCGATCCCAGTAGGATCAGACTTAAATGGGAAGTCAGACATCCCTCTCACAATCCAGGACTGCTGGCTTCCAACTGCTTGTCTGCCTGCCTTCCTGATTGCCCCTAACCACTTCTGCCTGCTAGCCTGATTGATGCCTAACTGCTCCCCTGCCAGCCTGTTTGCCCCAGACTTCCCTTCTCTGCCGGTCTGATCACCCCTAATTGCCCTCCCCTGAAGACTTGATTGCCCCACTGCCCTCCCTTGCAGGCCTGGTCCCTCCTAAATGCCCTCATGCCCTCCTGTGGTGGTTATCTTGTAGTGGCCATCTTATGTCCACATGGGAGCAAGATCTTTGACCACATAGGGGAAGCATCTTGTGTGTTGGAGTGATGGTCAATTTGCATATTACTCTTTTATTAGATAGGATAGAGACCTGGTACATGGGTGGGGGCCGGCTGGTTTTCCCTAAAGGGCGTGACATATCAGGGTTGGTGTTCCCTTGGGGCATGGGGTGGCCTGGGCAAGGGTCTTGTGGTGGTTTGCAAGCTGGCCACACATTTTGGTGACCCAAGCGGAGGCCCTGGGATCTGGAATTTATTTTATCCTCTATAATTGAAACATTGTAGCCTGGAGCAGAGGCCAAGGCAGGCCAGGGCTGGGGAAGCTTGGTTTCCTCCATCACCTGGGGCAACTCAAGCCTTCTGCTCTCTCCAGCTCAGTGGCTCCAGTCATTTTTTTGGAATTTATTTATCTTCTACTAGAAGAGTGTCCTGAAGGGTGGGGTTTGCCCTGAAGGGTGTCCTGGATCAGGGTAGGGTTCCTTTTAGGTGTGGTGTGGCCTGGGAGAGGGGCCTGTGGCTGTTTGCAGGCCAGCCACGCCCCCTGGCGACCCAAGGGGAGACCCTGGTATCTGCAATTTATTTACCTTCTACAATTGAAACTTTGTAGCTTGAGTGGAGGCCTGGGCCTGCCAGGGTATGCAAAAAGCTTGGCTTCCTTCATTGCTGGAGAAACCCAAGCCTCTTGCTTGCTCCATTGCTACAGCCAACTTGGCTGGGTTAATTTTCATACTCGCTCCTGATTGGCTGGTGGGCATGGCTTGTGGGTAGAGCAGAGTGATGTTCATTTGCATATCACTCTTTTATTAGATAGGATGACCAATCTAACAGCTGAAATTCGAAGTCAGTAGCTAGTGCAATCCACGATATAAGAATTTAATGATTTTCTCACAGATTTACTTTGAGGCTTACCATCAGAAGTCTGTTCTCATGTCTACCTACAATTTAATTAATTAATTGATTGATTTTTTTAAACATAAATTTTATTGATTTTCACAGAGAGGAAGAGAGAGAGATAGAGAGCTAGAAACATCGATGAGAGACAATCATCCATCAGCTGCCTCCTGCATGCCCCCTACTGGGGATGTGCCCACAACCAAGGTATGTGCCCTTGATCAGAATTGAACTTGGGACCCTTCAGTCCACAGGCTGACATCTATCCACTGAGCCAAACTGGTTTTGGCACCCTATAATTTAATTTAATCTATAACTGGAATTATAACCCAAAAAAGTAGTTTCATAAATGATTTCCTTGAGTTTAATTTTGGGTTACCTGAATTTATAAGGGGCTTCTCCTTTCCTTTTCCTCATTGCTTTTCTGTGATGCTGAAGAACTTACTATGTACTTTGAACTTAGCTGACCTGAGCCCTGGGTCCAGTCTAATTCTTATACCACTGAGCCTACTTTCTCATGGGAATAATAGTGCTCACCTCATTGGGTTGCTGTTAGAATTAACTAAGATAATATATGTTAAATGCTTTGCAAAAGTCTCACACATAAAAGGACCTTAATAGTAACATTAGTTCTATATCCAGATTAGACTTTGCAAACAAATAATTTGAAAAACAGAATATTTTGAATCACTTCTTTAGTGTGACGAGGTTCCAGGCCAAGAACCAAGCAATAAAGATGTTCCAAATCAGAACATTTCAACATCTGTGAAAGGCTAAGGTTTATGTTTGTGGCTAAAATAAGCAGTTTAATATAAAGCAGTTTTTCTTTTTAAAAATTCGTCTTCATTTTCTCATGGAAGGAGAAGCATTTTCAGAATAATGTTTAAAATCTTTCCTTTGTAGATCTAAAGATGTGGGCAAGTTTCATACTGAAGTCAAGATTTGCTGAAAGTGTTAGATGGATATATGAGGACCAGACACTGCTGTCAAAAATAAAACAGATGTTGGTGTCTTGAATGCCTTTATGTAAGGCCAAAGTTAAGTGTCTGGCTTATTTTTTTATTGAGTTAATTGGTGTATCTAGTGTAACTGGCCAAATTATTTTTGCTTAAATGTTCACTTGCTTCAGTATTGTACTGATATATTCAATGCTTTCAAAAGTACAGAAAAATACCAATAATGGCAAATACAGGGTTGGGCAAAAGTAGGTTTATAGTTGTTCATATGGAAAATAATACAATAAATAATAATACAAGAATAAACTCTGTGTTTTTCATATTCAAAACTATAAACCTACTTTTACCTCACCCTGTATATGTATTCAGAGCAAGAGAAACTATTCATTTCCAGACCCCAGATTAATTGCAGTTTTATATAAGTATTAGTTTCTCCATATGGTTACTTCTGAACTTGTGTAAATTATCAGAATCTGTGTGCATTTATTTACACACACACACACACACACACACACACACACACACACACAATACCAGCAGAGACACAGCTAAGCCAAGTTGACACTTGTTGGGTGGGTTTGGGGAAACATAGGCCAACTCAGGGTAAGGCAAGCCTATGAGATAAGAAGTATAAAATAGTAGTAAACAACCTTAGAAACATTGTCTTTTGAAAAGACATCCCAATAACATCCTACATATAGACTAGAAGAGACACATATGTGCTCTATGTGTGATACATTGAGCAAAACCAAAGACACACTCTGAAGGTCTAATCCAGCTTGAATTGCAATATTAAGGAAGGAAACAATGGTATTGATTCAAAGAAGCTCAGGATTGGCAGGGAGAGAGATATAAAGTCTAAAATCACATCCATCTGTTGCGTGGATCTCCTTTTCACTATTCTGGCAGAGACATCATCCAATTGAAAGTTGAAGTGAACAACTCACCCTTTTACAGCAGGCTTCTCCCTTTGAATTATATTATTAGATTTTAATTTTTATTTTTGTATCAATGTCTAGTTCTCTGTAATTTCCACTTATTTGTCCTACTTCTGTCCCTCCTGGTCAATCCTAGGCAGAACCCCACTTCCAGTGGCAATTAGTCTCACAAATATTAAGGCAATGAAAACAGATTAGCCTGCACAATAATTTTAAATAATTACAAATGAGTTATTGAAATTTAAAAATTAGAAAATTACCTATGAAATTCATATTTTTCAATTTTCTTGAAACTTTGGAAGTTCTGGAAGCAACGGACCTACATTCCAAAATGGTAATAATTGGATGAATTGAGTAGCAGGTGCTGCTTTCAGATAGGAAATGTGCTCGCCTATTCACCGCAATCCTCACTTCTCCATATTGTCTCACACTGCTGTCCTCACTTTATGATACTTGATTGGCCTCTGAGACATTTGTATTTGAAATTCCTTTTGTGTCCTGTATAAGACTCTTTGGCTTCAGAAGATTTATCCTCAGTTCCACTCTCCCACCCCACCCCCTCCTTTTGCAGGATGAACGTCAGGCATGCTTGAAACATAAACCTGTTGAGTGATACTACACAAGGGAAACTGACATTTGATTAATCTAATTTCACAATTAATTCTGGAGTAATCATGTGGCTAGACATTTTTAATTCCTTAAGATAAGGGTGAGGTGTGGAGGGAAGAGGTTATAAAAAGTCTAAGAGTATAGTCTGTAATCCATGCTGGAGGCTTAATTCCCAGTAGTTGTTCTTATTTATTATTGAGAGTATTACAGATATCCCCAACTTCCCTCCCCCCATTCCCCCTCTCCCTAACCTCCCCCCAGGCCTTTAGCACACTATTGTCTGTGTCCATGGATTATGCATATATGCATATAAATTCTTTGGTTATTCTCTGCCTGCTCCTCCCTCCCCCACTTCCCTCTGATATTGGTCACTCTGTGCCAGACTTTAATTGGTTTATTTTGTTCATTAGATTTCACATATAAGTGAGATATATAAATGTGATATAAAAACAGCTATAAAAGGAAGGATTTCTTACCCCTTGAGATAGGATGGAGGGAGCTGGAGATTACTATGCTATGTGAAATAAACCAGTCAGAGAAAGGAGAGTACTGGTAGTTGTTCTTGTTTGCAGCTGTGAATCCTCATGAGAACTCAGAGATGTGGAAAACCAGTATCTACAATGAAGAACATGCTGTGGAGGTTTTTGCTTTATTTTGTTGCCTCCATGATGTCCAAATTTAATGCAAATTTATTTACTTCTTATTTTTTAAAATCCTTACTGGAATATGTGTTTTGAAAAAACCTTTATTTAAAAGAGAGATGAAGAGAGAGAAAAATATATGTGTCTCTTGTTCATACCTCTACAGAGACTCAAAGCATCAACCCTTCAGTGCATGGGATGACACTCCAACCAACTGAACCACATAAGCCAGGGCTATTTTTGCAAATTTATATCCTCTGACACTGTCCGTTGGAGTCTTACTGTCAATTGTATTATAATCCTCCATATTCTGGAAAGGGGCAGAGTGCTTTATTTTGAATCCCAGCATCTATAATAATCTATAATAATAAAAGCATAATTTGCTAATTAGACCAGACAGCTGAACCACCTTCCAGATGACCTTCTGGAAGAAGCTGTGAGAGCTGGGATCTGAGACAGAGGTGGCCACCATGGCGGGCGGGCAGGTGCTGAGGTAGAGGTGGTTAGGGGCGATCAGGCAGGAAGGTGAGCAGTTAGGAGCAATCAGACAGGCAGGAAGAGTGGTTAGGGGCAATCAGGAAGGCAGGTGAATGGTTAGGGGTGATCAGGGAGGCAGGCAGAGGGGTTAGGGACAATCAGGCAGTCAGGCAGGGGCAGTTAGGGGTGATCAGGCAGGCAGGTAGGTGAGCGGTTAGAAGTCAGCGGTTCTGGATTTCAAGAGGGATGCCCCATTGCTGGATCAGACCTAAACTGGCAGTCAGACATCCCCTGAGGGGTCTTGGGTTGTGAGAGGACACAGGCCTGGTTGAGGGACCCCCCCCCCCCTCCGTGCACAAATTTTGTACACTGGCCCTCTAGTTTCTAATAAATAGTTGAATGTACTGGGATGTCTCTAGGTATTTCCATAACTGGTAATAACTGAATGGACAACTGCAAAAGCCATGTGATGATTATTCTGGAATGAGATTCAGCTCTTTTGCTTGGGTCTTTGAGGCAAAGAAACTCAGGGGTCTCAGATCCCTCATATATGAAGGTCTAAGATTATTAGCATTATTATTATTATGACCTAGGGATCCTCTTCTGTGTAGGGACTATAGCTTAGTCCATCAACCCTTCTGTTGTAATTGTCTTCCTTTTTATAATTGTCAACAGCCACCCCATTAAGAACCCATGACAAGACAGACTGAATTTATAAGGGATGTGGGTCGATTTGCATGGAGTCCAGATAAACTGTAGCAGATGCTGTCAGTGCTTTATCCATGTCCCTTCAGCTCTTGCCAGTTCAACTTCCAGCGTCTTCCAGAACTTACCACCCTCTAGTCCTAAGAAACTGACAGAAAGAAATCATAAACAGATCACAGTTTTCTCTGTTGCTCAATCTGAGTTCTGGTTGCTGTAGTTTTTTATCTATCTAGAGGTCACTAATGTAAACCAGGCCGACAACTTGAGTGAAACCTTGGGGCCACCAAGAGAATGCTAAGCTTTGGCTTCTTTTCAGCTTCCAGCCCATCAGTCACTCAGTTACTACATCTGTAGAAATGATCTGATATTCTTATTTTCCCATGACAACCTGAAATGAGCACTTGGCACCCTCGGGAAGGGCAGCAGGAAGTTGAATTTCATTGTTTAATGGTAAATCCTTTAATCAATTGATTAACAGCTTAATGGAATTTTCAGACAGAAAACTTTGAAAAATGATAGTACTAATCTTATACAGAATAGAAGAGAAGCTATTTAAGGTAAAAGGCAAGTTTCCTCCAACGTTTCTGCTATTGCATGATTTGATACTACTTTGCCCTAAAGGGACAGAGCCACAAAGAAAGTATCTGCAGGAATGAGGGGGAGTGGGGTTATGCTGCCAACTCAGGACAATGCAGGGAGTGCCACCGTGATTTTTTATTAATTACTTATATGTGCCAGGAGTTATTCTAAATGTTTTACATTTAGTAACAATTAATTACTTAAAATAATCTCATAATATAGGTATCATAATATAGGTATAGGTGTAGGTATACAATAATCTCATAATACAGGTATCATTTCAATAATCTCATAATATAGGTATCATTATAGGTATCACATTTATACCTATTGTTCAAATGAGGAGTTCAAATGAGGAAACTGAGGCACAAATAGCTTTAGATTACTTTGCATCCCAATAGTCTCCAGATCCTGTACTGTTAAGAATTCTTTCTTTTGTACTCTTTACTCTCGATAGAAGGATTGATGTGGATAGCATAATATTGGGATGCATTGCATTTTTTCCCTGTGTGTGTTGTGTGTATATGTGCGCACATGTGGGTGTATATTACTAGTGGCTGTGTGTTTCTTAGGCAAGTTCTTATGCAAAATATCCAGTTTGATCTGGAGCTAGTTGGGGTAATGGAGAGAATAACTGAGTATCTGGAAGTTTAATTAGTGGCACTACTTGAACTGAGTGGTTTTATAGACCTGAGAGAAGCCAGGTCCCTGGGCTTATTTATTCATCTAGGAAAGAAGGCAGCTGGACCAATCACCTTTTCATTTTCTTTCTTCCCCAGACAGTTTATGGTTCTGTGATTTCCCAAACCTCTAAGGTGTCCTCAGAGTACAAAACTTACAAAACTGGTGTTCCTTTAGAATTAGGAGACACTTGTGATGGGTAGGACCACAGTTGATTCACCTTCCAATGGAACTGAAAGCTTAGGAAGTGAAGCCATTGCACCCCCACTCTCCACACCTATTAGCAGTATTATCACCAATTATCTGTCATAACGTTTCCGTGAAAGGTAAATTGTTGGTGGTTAAGGTGGACAAGGGAGTCAGAAAGACTAGACACCCTGACCTCTCTCTATGGGGATCTGGGAAGGATCACTGCTCTTTCCAGGATGTTCTTGTATGGTGGTTAGCAACCATACTCGAGGCTTTCATTACTGAATTTGTTTCAGTAATTTCTAAGAGTTAACTACTCTCCTTTATTTAGTATGTGGCTTGATTTTTTCCAAAAGTTCCAAAACAGCAGCCCTGTAAGCTGTCATTAGCCTCCATAGACACAATCTGAGATATGGACTGTGGGTACAGATCAAGGCAGTGTATCCAAGCATCTTATAATCATCTCCTAAGGCAGTGTTTCCTAAACTTCTCCCATGATGAGAATCACCTGGTGGAGTTGTTAAAATACAGATTCCCGAATCCCAACTAAGAAGTGCTAAACTAGAATTTTTGGGAACATATAGGTAAAATTGTATACTTCACTAGTGCTCTAAGCTTAGTTAAGTATACAATTTAAGTTTCTCACTTGATTTTACCTTTATAATTATTACATTTTTATTTTTAATCGGTATTATTACTAATACTATTTAACCTTTTTTTAAAAGTGTCATTTTATTTTCTCTTTATTTTATTTTGGGATTAGTGTTCTACATTCTATTTTCATCTATCCTTTAGTATCATTTTACTCTATCTCAACTTTACCTTTATGCCAACATTCTCTTTCTCACTTCCCCCTTTTGTTGTCCTAGTTCTCTTACCCTATTCCTGCTTTAGATTTTCCATATTCCTTCTTTTTACTCCCTGTTAAAATTTCATCCTACTTATATATCTAATTTCCAATCCCTCTGCATTAAGTCCATACACACCTCTCTCTTCTCTTTATTCACTATCCAACTATTTTTTTCTCTTTGTCCTTTTTTTTTGTTTGCTTGAGTGTTGATAATATTGGTTTTTTGTTTGTTTGTGAGATTGTTTGCTCTTTCTTTTTTCGTTGGTTTGTTTCTTGCATCTGTTTTCCCTCATCTCGCTTGATATTAGTTGCTGTTTGTAGTTTGCATTCATCCTAGGTATTTGTTGCTGGCATTTTGGGAATAGTGGCTATTCTATTGGTGTTTTCTCTCTATATAAATAGTTCTTTCCCATATTCTTTTTTATTCTCTTTCTTTTCTCTCTTACTTTTTTTTTCTTTTTCCCAATTTCATTTTTGCATCTTTTCACCCCATTTCCCCCCTCTTCTTTATTTATTATCCTCTAATACTCTTTTCTCTGGTGGTCACCTTTATTTGGCATTATTAGTATCATGAATACACTTATGTTCAGTGCCTTGTGTGTTGTGCCTTGTTGTGTTGTATTTTGTGCCTTTAAATCAATGCAGGAGAGAGAGAACTACATAACCAGACATCCTGAGAAGAGAGACCATGGGGAGATAAAGAAATAGCCCACATATAAAAGAAAAGCAGGCATCACCAGAAAAGGAAAAAAAAATGGAGGCAAGAAACCTGTCAGAGAAAGAATTCAGAGAAATGGTCATAAGGTGGATGAAAAGAATGGAAGACAAATGCAACAATATGTGTAAAAACCAAGAGGAAATGAAGAAGAACCAAGAAGAAATGAAAAATGATATTGCTGCTATAAAAAAAAACTGAAGAGAAAACATCAACAGTAGACTAGAAGAAGCAGAGTACTGCATTGGTGAGCTATAATACAAGGTAGGAAAAATACTCAAGCAAAGCAGCTTCTAGAAAAAAAAAAAATTAAAAGCAGGAGTGGAGCCTAAGAGAACTTTGGGACAACACTAAACAAAACAACATCTGCATAATAAGGGTGCCAGAAGGAGAGGAAACTGAGCAAGGATTAGAAAACCTGTTTGAAGAAATAATGACAGAAAACTTCCCTGATATAGGGAAGAAAAAAGTCACACAAATCCAAGAAGCTCACAGAGTCCCAAACAATATGAACTTCAAAAACTGATGCCAAGGCACATTACAATTAAATTGGCAAACACCAATGACAAAGTAAGAATCTTAAAAGTGTCCAGAGAGAGACAGAAAGTCACCTACAAAGGATACCCCATCAGACTAGCAACATATTTCTCAACAGAAACACATCAGGCAAGAAAGGAATGAAATGAAATATACAAAGTCATTCAAAGGAAGAGTTTGAATTCAAGAATACTGCACACAGCAAGGCTGTCAATCAAAATGGAGGTGCAATCAGACAAAAAAGGACTAAGGGAGTTTATTACAACCAAATCTGCAATGCAATAAATGCTAAAGTGTCTGCTGTAAAAAGACAAAAAAGAAGGAACACAAAGGTAAAGAATAAAAATGGAGATAAACAAGTACCTATCAATAATAACTTTAAATGTAGATGGATTAAATGCCCCTATCAAAAGATATAGGGTAACTGAATGGATAAAAAAAACATGACCCATATATCTGCTATCTACAGGAAACCCACCTCAGAAAAAAAGATGCACACAGACTGAGGGTGAAAGGATGAAAAAAGCTTAGGCAAATGGAAATGAAAAAAAAAAAAAAAAAGCTGGGGTAGAATACTCATATCTGAAAAATTAGATCTCAAAGTGAAGGACATAAAAAGAGATGAGGAAGGCCACTTAATAATACTAAAGGGAGCAATCCAACAAGAAGAAATAACTCTGGTAAATATATATGCACCCAATACAGGAGCACCCAAATACATAAAAAAAAACCCAAAAACTTCTGGAGGATATCAAAGGAGATATTGACAGTCATACAATCATAGAAGGGGACTTTAATACCCCACTATTACCATTGGACAAATCCTTTAAACAAAAAATTAACAAAGAAACATAAATCCTAAATGACTCACTAGATCAGATGGAATTAATTGACATCTTCAGAACATTCCACCCCAAAGCCACAGAATATACATTCTTCTTAAGTGCACACGGGTCATTCTCAAAGATAGACCACATGATGGGACACTTGCAAAGTCTTTTCAAATTCAAGAAGATAGAAATCATATCAAGCATCTTCTCAGGTCATAGTGGCATAGTGGCATAGAACTGGAAATTAACTACAACAAAAATAATCCAAAGAAATAAAACACATGGAGACTAAACAGCATGCTATTAAACAAGGACTGGGTTACCAGGGAGATCAAGGGAGAAATAAAAAACATCATGGCAACAAATGTCAATGAAAAAACAACAGTCCAACATCTATGGGACACAGTGAAAGCAGTTTTGAGAGGGAAGTTCACAGCTCTACAAGCCTACTGCAAAAAAATAAGAAACAATGGTAATAAATTACCTAACCCTAAAACTCAAAGAGTTAGAAATAGAGCAACAACAAAAGCCCAGTATAAGCAGAAGGAAGGAGACAATAAAGATCAGAGTGCAGATAAAGGATATAGAGACATAAAAACCACAAAAACAACAAAAAACAAACAAACAAACAAACAAAAATAAACAGTACAAAAGATCAACAAAACCAAGAGCTGGTTCTTTGAAAGGATAAACAAGATTGATGAACTTCTAGCAAGACTCACTAAGAATCAAAGAGAGAGGACCCAAATAATCAAAATCAGAAATGAAAGAAGAGATATAACAACAGAACCCACAGGAAAAAAAAAAGGATTGTTAAAAAATACTATAAACAACTCTATTCCAACAAACTGGACAACCTGGAGGAAATGAACGTTATTCCTAGAAAAATACAACCTTCCAAAACTCAATCAGGAAGAATCTAAAAATCTCAATAGGCTAATAACTATGGGGGAAATTGAAGCAGGAATCAAAAAGCTTCCAGCAAACAAAATCCAAGGGACAGATGGCTTCACAGGGGAGTTTTACGAAACATTCAAGGAAGAACTTAAACTTATCCTCCTCAGACTATTCAAAAATTCAAGAGGAAAGAAAACTTCCAAGCTCATTCTATGAAGCCAGCATCACCCTAACAACAAAACCAGATAAAGACAACACAATTAAAGAGAATTAGAGGTCAATATTCCATAGATGCCAAAATCCTCAACAAAATTCTAGCAAATCAGATCCAGCAGTACATCAGAAAGACCATACACCATGACCAAGTAGGATTTATCCCAGGGATGCAAGAATGGTACAATACCTGCAAATCAATAAAACATTATACATCACATGGACAAATTGAGAGATAAAAATCATAGTCATATTATTGACGCAGAAAAAGTATTTGACAAAAATCCAACACCCAGTTTTGATAAAAACTCTCAGCAAGGTGGGAATAGAAGGATCATACCTCAACATAATAAAAGCCATATATGAAAAACCCACAGCCAATATCATACTTGATGGGAAAATACTAAAATCATTTCCCCTAAGAACAGGAACAAGACAGGGATGCCCACTCTCATCACTCCTGTTTGACATAGTACCAGAAGTATTAGCCATTGCAATTAGAGAAGAAGAAATAAAAGGCATCCAAACTGGGAAAGAAGTAAAACTGTTCTTATTCTCAGATGGCATAGTATTGTACATAAAAAACCCTAAAGATTCCATTATGAAACTATTAGACTTAATAAATGAATTTGACAATGTAGCAAGATACAAAATTAACGCCAAGAAATCTATGGCATTCCAATACACCAATAGTGAACTTACAGAAAGAGAGACTGAAATAGCAATCCTATTTACCATTTTACCAAAAAATTAAGATACCTAGAAATAAAACTAAGTGAGGAAGTAAATGATCTATACTTGGAAAACTACAGGACACTGAAAAAAGATATAAAGGAAGATGTAAACAGATGGAAAAGCATACTATGTTTATGGATTGGTATAATGATCATCATTAAAATGTCCATACTACTCAAAGCAATGTATAAGTTCAATGCACTCCCCATTAAAAACCAATGGCATATTTCACATAGAAAGAACTCTCCAAAAATTCATCTGGAATAAAAAACGATCCTAAATGGCTACAGCAATCCCGAGAAAGAAGAACAAAGTAGGTGGGATCTCAATATTAGATTTCAAGCTGTATTACAAAGCCACTGTTCTCAAAACAGCCTGGTACTGGGACAAGAATAGACATATAGACAATGCAATAGAATAGAGAACCCAGATATTATCCCAAACCACTATGCTTAATTACTATTTGACAAAGGAGATATGAACATACAGTGGAGTCAAGACAGTCTCTTCAATAAATGGTATTGGGAAATTAGACAGATACATGCAAAAAAAAATGAAACTAGATCACCAACTTACACCATACACAAAAATAAACTCAAAAGGAATAAAGGACTTAAACATAAGACAGTAAATCATAAAAATACTAGAGGAATCCATAGACAGAGAAATCTCAGACATATGCCTAATCAATTTCTTCACTGATACCACTCCTAGGTCGATGAAAACTAAGGAGAAAATAAACAAATGGGACTTCTTCAAAAGAAAAAGCTTTTGCACAACAAAAAGTACCATCAACAAAACAAGAAAGCCCACTGCATGGGATAACATATTTGCAAAAGTTATCACTGATAAAGGTTTAATCTCCAACATTTACAGGGAACTCATACAACTTAATGAAAGGAAGATAAATAATCCAATAAAAAAAGTGGGCAACAGACCTAAATATAAACTTGTTGAAAGAAGCCAGCAGGAAGGCCAAGAGGCATATGAAAACATGCTCAAAGTCACTAATTATCTGGGATTTTCAAATCAAAACTACAATGCGGTACCATCTCACACCTATCAGAATAGCATTAATCAACAAACCAACAATGACAAGTGCTGATGAGGATGCAGAGAAAAAGGAACCCTCATGCACTGCTGGTGGGAATGCAGACTGGTTCATAGGTCAACACTCAACCTCTGAGCCACACTGACTGGGAAAATTATTATTTTCTCCTATCTTGGATTCTGAGATGAGCTACCCAGATGACTGCTCCTCTCCCTCTGTCCCCCGAATTTGGCCTCATTATTGAATCTGCAGTGGACAGTAGCTATTGGCAGATAATTCATACTGACTTTAACCCAATAGGACATAGAATATCCGCTTTGATATATTGAAATTATATGCCTAATTTTTTACTCCTCCCTTTAACTCTGTTTTGCTATGTAACATTGAAATGCCACTTGACTGTGGTTAGGGTAACCTGCTCTATCCCTTGAAAATGGGCTCAACCATTTGACTAGCTTTGTCCCATCAAACTTAGCAGATGTAACACAAAGACTTATTGTACATTGGGACTTGCTTTTTCACGCTTTTGCCTTGCAAATATGCCTGCTAGAGAATGAGAGGTATGTGAAACAAAACCAAGTTGCCCAGGCATTTCAGTCAGGGGCAGAGGAATAGCTCCCCAGACATGGAAACATGCATAACCAAGATCAGCATTAACAACTATCTATCCAATCACTCCAAAAGCAGGATCTATACATTTTTATTATTATATAAAATTTTGTGTTTATTTGATATGTACATTATTGTGGCAGAAGATAACTGATGCTATTGGGTAATAGATAGGCCCTTTAGACTCTTTAGAAACAGTATTGGGAAATAACTTACCAAGGATGTGTCATTCTTTAACAAATGTAGTTAACTTCATGGGTTAATCATCTCTTTTGATATTTTCTTTAATTCTTAATACCAAGTATTAAAGAAAGAAATTTATCATAAGAGAATCCAGGTAAGTCCTGGTCACTACTTCCAAACTTACAATCAAATAAAACTGTAAAACTATGTGGAACTCTATTTTACTTCATTTTAATTAAAAATTATTTTTATTGATTTCAGAGAGGGAGAGAGATAGAAACATCAATGACAAAAGAGAATCATTGATCAACTGACCCTGCATGCCTCACACTGGAGATCGAGCTTACAACTCATGCATGTGCCCTAACTGGGAACTGAACCATGACTTTTTGGTTCATAAATTGATGCTCAGCCACTGAGCCATGCCAGCTGGGCACTTCATTTTAATTTTTAATCACAAGGAGGTTATATTATCATAACCATTTTGGTAAAATACTGACCATCCTGTCTGTGTTATGGGGATAGATCTAGAGGGAAAGGTCAAAGGAAAGACAAGCAACTAAATATAATTAATTATCTTTAAAAAAATCAAACTTCTTAGAACTGTTTGCTGAATTATGTGTGTGTGTTTTTTAATATAGCTATTCTTTGAGATAGGAATGCTATGACATTAAGATAAGAGTCATAACATTTAATACATGTTTATGGAGTTTAAACCACTAACTTGGCTGCAGTTAAGATGCATTCAGCTTTCTTGCTGTGCTCAGAGCCCTCCCAAATGCTGGGGCTGGCAAAAGCTGCTGTTACTGCTGCTTCTTCCCAGGCTGGCACCACAGGCTATGAGACAAATGTAGACGTTTAACCCACATTAAAGTGCAGTTAGAAATATTACAATTTGTGTTTCTCAGGTCTTTGACATAGGACACATTTCTAAAAAGTGGGGTATATATAGCTCAGGAGCCTTTTACAACAGAATGATTTTGAATAGCTTGAATTTCAGAATCTTCTATATCTATATCTATATCTATATCTATATCTATATCTATATCTATATCTATATCTATATCTATATCTATATCTATCTACAAAATCTGTATCTATATATGCCTAAGCGGCCTAGCTACCAAATGACCAAACAACCAGCCGACCATTTGCTATGATGTTCATGGACCACCAAGGGCAGACACTCAACACAAGAGCTGCCCCTGGTGATCAATGTGCTCCCATAGCAGGAGCACTGCTCAGTGAGCTTACCAAGAAGCAGCAGTGGCCGGTGCAATGGAGCCGGGATGAGGGGGAACAGCACAGTGCCCAGCCTGAGCTCAGGCTCCTCCCCAGCTGCCTGCTGCTTTGTGGACTACTACATCCCTCAGGGGATGTCGGACTGCCAGTTTTGGCCCATGACCTGTAGGGATCAGGTCAAAACCAGTAGTCCAACATCCCCCGAGGGGTCCTGGATTGAGAGAGGTCACAGGCCAGGCTGCAGCACCCCACCAGTGCACGAATTCATGAATCAGGTCTCTAGTGAGGATAATAAAAGAACCTTCTTCAAGGGGCTGTCATACACTTGAAAAGAAATAGTAAATAGAGAGTGCTTGATGCTGACTGCAAATGGATGCTCACAGTATCATTGAAAATACATGTAATGTGATGTTATGCCAAAAATAACCTATGCTAAGTGGAATAAGCCAGTCAGAGAAAGTTAAGCACCACATGGTCTCACTCATCTGTGGAATCTAATAAACAAAAATAGATTCAGTCATAGAAGCATCAAACACGCTGTCAAACCTCAGAGGGAAGACAAGGTGGGTAGGTGGGAAGAGATCAACCAATGACCTTATATGCATATACGCATAACCCAGGAACACAGACAATAAGGTGGTGAAGGCCTGGGGTGGGGGCAAACTGGGAGAAGTCAATGGGGTTGAAGGGGATAGACATATGGAATACTTTCAACAATAAAGATGAAAAAAACAACACAAAGTTAGGTTGCAGTATACAATGAGTGGCCAGATTATTATGATCTCTGAATACATAATAATCGGGCCACTCAATATATATATATATATATATATATATATATATATATATATATATATATATATTTTAGAGGCCTGGTGCATGAATTCATGTACCAGGGGTCCAGCTCTAGCTAGCCTGGCCAGAGGGAGGGCACATAGGCAGTTGGCCGGCCTGCCTGTTGGTTGAACTCCTGATTGAGAGGACAATTTGCATATTAGCCTTTTATTATATAGAATATACATTGAGTGGCCACATTATTATGTTTTCAGAGATCATAATAATCTGGCCACTTAGTGTAATTAAAACTGTTAAAAATAATAATAGGAAAGGTATTGAAAATACATAAAAATTTTATTGTGTGTTAAGAAAATGAGATGGCCCTCTTTTTTATTTTACAATTCTACTGCTATAGCATTAGATTATATTTATGATGAAAATACTTAAAATAAATAAAATTTATTTCACTTATGGACAAATCACTTATTAACTTATATAGTATTCTTATATAATATTTTACCAAATAGTTTAACCCAAATCCAATCATAAAGAAACAAGCATATAAAACAATCCAGTGAGACATTCTGGAAAAGAATTTCCCTGAACTCTTCAGAAAGGTAACTGTCAATAAAGAAATAATAATAAAGCAAAGGAAAGAGAACTGAGAAATGTATTATAGTAAAAAGACCAACAAAATATAGCAACCAAATAGAATGTATGAATATTTACTGGTTGCTGGATCAGAGAAAGAAAAAAAGTCAATTTTGAAAAAATTGGGAAATTTAAATAGGGCCTACATATTATATAATATATGTTAATACTTCTTAGCTGTTATAAAGGAAATTTCATTATGTTATAGAATGCCCTCATTCCTAGGAAATGTGCTGTAGCAATCTTGAGAAAGAAGGCCAGAGTTGAAGGGATCACAATACCAGATATCAAGCTATACTACAAAGCCATTGTTCTCAAAATTGCTTGATTCTGGCACAAGAACAGGCATATAGACCAGTGGAACAGAACAAAAAAACCCAGAAATCAATACAAGCCATTATGCTCAATTAATATTTGTCAAAGGATGCAAGACCATACAATGGAGTCAAGACAGTCTCTCCAATAAATGGTGTTGGGAAAACTGGACAGATATTTGAAAAGAAAGAAAGGAAGAAAGGAAGAAAGGAAGAAAGAAAGAAAGAAAGGAAGGAAGGAAGGAAGGAAGGAAGGAAGGAAGGAAGGAAGGAAGGAAGAAAGAAAGAAAGAAAGAAAGAAAGAAAGAAAGAAAAGAAAAGAAAAGAAAGAGAGGAAGAAAAGAAAGAAAGAAAGAAAGAAAGAAAGAAAGAAAGAAAGAAAGAAAGAAAGAAAGAAAGGGAGGAAGGGAGGAAGGGAGGAAGGGAGGAAGGGAGGGGAAGGGAGGAAGAAACTAGACCTCGAACTTACACCATACACAAAAATAAACTCAAAATGGATAGAGGACTTAAACATAAGATGGAAAATGATAAAAATCTTAGAAGAAGCCATAGGCAGCCAAATAGCAGATATTTGTCATAGCAATATATTT
This sequence comes from Vespertilio murinus, assembly GCA_963924515.1. Taxonomy (NCBI): domain Eukaryota; kingdom Metazoa; phylum Chordata; class Mammalia; order Chiroptera; family Vespertilionidae; genus Vespertilio; species Vespertilio murinus. The sequence continues at coordinate 82,269,717 of OZ004707.1, read as the reverse complement.
AGTGATACAGTTCCTAGTTCAATGGAAACTAAGAATATAAACAAATGGGACTACTTCAAAATAAAAAGCTTTTACATAGCAAAAGGAACCATCAGCAAAACAATAAGAAACTCCACTACATGGGAGAACATATTTGCCAAAGTTATCTCCGATAGGGGTTTAATCTCCAATATTTACAGAGAACTCATACAACTTAATGAAAGGAAGATAAAAAAAAACCCCAATCAAAAAATGGGCAAAGGACCTAAATAGACACTTTTCAAAAAGGACATTCAGAAAGCCAAGAGACATATGAAAACATGTTCAAAGTCACTAATAATCTGAGAGATGCAAATGAAAACAACATTTCATTCGAAGTACCACCTCATGCCTGTCAGAATGGCTATCATCAACAAATCAACAAATGACAAGTGCTGGAGAGGATGCAGAGAAAAAGGAACCCTCGTGCACTACTGGTGGGAATGCAGACTGTTGCAGCCACTGTGGAGAACAGCATGACATTTCCTCAAAAAATTTAAAATGGAACTGCCATTTGACCCAGTAATACTATTTCTAGGAATATATCCCAAGGAATTAAAAACACCAATCAGAAAGGATATGTGCACCCTAATGTTCATAGCAGCACAATTTATAATAGCTAATATTTGGAAACAGCCTAAATACCCATCAGCTGATGAGTGGCTTAGAAAACAATGGTACATCTACACAATGGAACACTATGATGCTATAAAATAGAAGGAATTTTTACCATTTGTAATAGCATGGATGGAACTGGAAGGCATTATGCTAAGTGAAATAAGCCAGCAGTGAAAGAAAATTACCACATGATCTCACTCATTTATGGATAATAAAAAAAAACATTATAAACTGATGAACAAAATTAGATACAGAGGCAGTGAAGCATCAAACAGACTGTCCAACTACAGTGGGAAGGCTGGGGACGGTTGGGATGAGGGAGGTAAGAGATCAACCAAAGGACTTGTGTGCATGTACATAAGCATAATCAATGGATGCAAGACACTGGGACAAGAGTGAGGGCATGTGCCGGGGGGGAGGGAGAAGTAAGGGGAGCTGGGGGAAAGACAATTGGAAAAAAAAGGAGACATATGTACTACTATTTGTACTATTTTGAACAATAAAAAAATAATAAATAATAAATAATCATACTTAAATGCTGAAAGGGAATTTAGAGCTTTACTCCAAATTATATACCGAGAAATTGTGCCCCACCAGCACGGACAAGGGTGAACCTGAGTGGGGGTGGTGAAGGATTGAGAAAAGATAGATAAGAGAATGAAAGCTGGGTCTCGGTGGGACGCTGTCTTCTCTTATGGAGAGCCTCTCTGATGGAGAGCTAGTGACAGTGTTATGGACTACAAGCTGTGTCTTTATTTTATAGCCAGATGCCAGAAGGCAAAGTAAGGGTATGCTCAAGATATTTACAACATTCTCATGAGTTTTGATCCTACTCAATTACATGCACCTGAAGGCTATCAAGCTCACATCACTCAGACATGTGGGGCCTCGTGTTCGGACCATAGGTTCAAGCTTACAACTATAGCTGTTGGCTATAATTGTTTTGCGAGGGCTCTGCCCTTTAAGCTGGGACTTGCACATGGCCGTAAGAGGACTGTGCCCTCTCATTAGTCCGAGGCTTGAACCTGTCCAAATACTGTTGATGCTCTTCACAGGAAATCAACTGAGTAAAAAGTCGAAGTGAATACCGTCAAGCCCACAGATAGACAAAATCTCCTTAATAATGTTAGTCATTACATTTTCAAGATACTAGGTTTTCTGAAGCAATAAGAAGTTCTACTAAAGTTCACAGGCTCTCAGGTATTTGAAATCTCCTCTATCTGAGGAAATAGCATATGATTTTTAAGTCACATTGTATTATATTATAATGTATTACATATGGCTTTAAAGTGTCGTGTGTTTTTGTTGTTTTTAACCATCATCCCAGAATCTTTTTTCCACCCTCCCTTCCAACCTCTCTTTCCAGAGAGATTGGAAGGGAGGGTGGGAGGAGAGAGAGGAGAGAAATGTCAATGTGAGAGAGAGACAGATTAACTTGTTGCCTTTGCATATGCCCATCCGACCTGGGCTGGGATGGAACTTGCAACCCAGGTACATGTCCTTGACTGGGAATCAAACCCACAACCCTTAGGTATGTGGGCCAATACTCCAAACACTGAGCAACATTGGCCAGGGTTAATAGTGTTAAGTTTTATAAGTGATTTTTACATCTTGTGCTTTCAGTCTTACAAGGAGCCAATTGGGAAAAAAACAAAACAAAACAAATAAAGGATCTTCCTGGCCAGTATGGCTCAGCAGTTGAGAGCTGACCCAAGAACCAAGAGGTCAAGGTTCCCTTACTGGCCAGGGCACATGCCTGTGTTGCAGGCTCCATCCCCAGTAGGGGCATGCACGTATGTTTCTATGTCTCTGTCCCTCTCCCTTCCTTTTTTTCTAAATATCAATTATATATATATATATATATATATATATATATATATATATATATATATATATGTCTTACCCTTTGAGACAGCATGGAGGGACCTGGAAAGTATTATGCTAAGCAAAATAAGCCAGTCAGAGAAAGACAAGTATCAGATGATTTCACTTATGTGTGGAATTTAATGAATAAAATAAATGTGTGAAATAGGTACCGAGGCATGGAACCATAGAACAGATTGAGGATCTCAGAGGAAATGGGGGAGGGGTGATGGACATAGAATAAGCAAAGAACTTTTATGTATAACTGATGGACACAGACAATAATATGGTGAAGGAACTGGGTAGAGGGGAACTTGGGAAGGGAATGGGGAACTTCGGTAATACTCTTAAAAATAAAGTTAACTATGCCCTGGCCAGTTTGGCTCAATGGATAGAGCACTAGCCTGCAGACTGAAAGGTCCCAGGTTTAAATCTGGTCAAGGACACATGCCTAGTCGTGGGTTTGATCCTCAGTAGGGGGCATGCAGGAGGCAGCCAATCAATGATTCTCTCTCATCGTTGATGTTTCTATTTCTCTCTCCCTCTCCCTTCCTCTCTGTAATCAATAAAAATATATTTAAAAAATAAATTTAACTAAAAAGATTCATCCATGTGATAGCAAAAAAATTTTATCAGTCAATTGAAGTATGCATTATATTTTTTATTACAAGAATAAAATGTAAGAATAATTAGTAATTATAAGAATTGCAAATTTTCTGTACAAATTTAAGAGTTTTACAGATTTAAATAGAAAAGTCAATATTTAATGTAAATATTAAGGGATTATGTGTTTATCATTAGATAGCTTTAGAAATAACATTATACCCTTGTAAAGCTAATGAATATTTATAAAATTTAAATATAAGGAGCAGAAAAATATAAATTACCTATCAGAATTTTAATTTTTGTAAAATTTTCTGGTGTTTATAATATCAAATAAAAACAATCTTTAAAACCAATAAAGAAAAAAAAAGATTGTGTAGTCTTATGACATACTTTCACTGTGCTTTATTTCACACAAATTTATTTCTTCTACCAATAATTCCCAGAGGATCTAAATCATGTCATTTAAATATATCTATATATGTATATATGCGATTCTACATATATGTACTTACATATTTTATTCCTGATTCCCTGAAATTCTCAGCACCAACTTTGGCTTTGGACACTCCTCATTAATGCTAAGTTGGTTCAGCAGGTAATACAGAATACTAAGATGCAGTCCCCACCATAAGGAATGGATAACCAATGCATACACCAGCAACTAGAGTGATGTATTACAATGGAGATCACCATGGATTGCTACAGGAGAAGAGAGGACTGTGTCTACTTCCAGGTTAGGGGACAATAAGGGCCAAAGGGCAGCAGACTGAGGGGATGTCCTCTCCCCCAGAGCTGCCTGGGCTCATGAATAATGGCTGCCATTTCTGAGTCAGGTACATTCAGAAGCATCCTTTTCTCTTCTCCCAGTGAGGAGATAATGTTCAGAGAGACAACCACCAGACTCAGAGTCCTCTTGATTTTTTCCTGCCAGTCTCTCAAGGTCATTTGAACAGACAGGAAAGGAGTGACAATGAACATGTCCCTGAAGAGTAATTGATGTTTAAGGACTAAGAAAGATAGGAAATTTCTTGAGCAGCAAGAAGGAGAAGAGGAGGATTGGGGAGATTCTCACTCACTCATCCTTAATGGCTGGTATAGAGTGAAAAATTAGAGTAAAACTATTCAAATGTCTCTCTAGTCATCCCCAACCACATAGCATTCCACTTAGAGAATTTCTGAAGAATTTCAAGGATCTGTGTGGGTATTCCAAACAAGTCAATGATTTTATCATTTCAAAGCAAAGTGCCCATTTTGAATATGTTTATGATAAATTGTTTATAGACTGTTTCCAGCAATTGTCCTTCAGTGGGCTTTCAGCTCTGCAGCTTGAGTACATCATAAACACTCCAGCATGTCCCTAACATTTGTGTCTGTGCACGCCAGATTTACAACAAAGGGAACATTGCTGACCCAGAGCTGCTTTTTCAGTCCCTTTACGAGAGCTAGAGTCATTATAAGCTCACCCAGACTGAAAGAGCCACTTGGCAGAATTCTGATATTTGAACCTTGTGAACAAAAACACTGATGTACAGGGACAAGTATCATTTTATCATAAAAATTTACAATGAAAATGAAAGCCAAAACGATTGCTTGCAATTGCTCACATGTTTTATAATTTTCCAAAATGATCTCTGCCACAGATACTGATGAGAGCGAACATGAAGGCGCCTGTTCCATGAGCTAGCCGAGGGAGTGAGAACTCACAACTGTTTTGCCAGTGAGGCAGGGCCCACCCTCTGCACTCTGGTATGCACACTGGTGATGCCTCTCATCTGTGGAAGAACAAGGGGGAGAATGTACATTAAGTATTTTCCCTTGTCCTCCTGAATGGCAAAATGCAAAGATGGGAAGAGCCTAACAAATCTCAAAATGGATGGCAAAACATTTAGTCACTTTTTGAAATATAATTTTGGTAAATAACAAACTCTTGTGGAGGTGTGGGCTGATTAGAAAAATAATTAAAAATCATTTTGGAGACAGGGATGGTGGATAATACCATTAAGGAGTATTCTTGGCCAGAAATGAAGTGTACTGGTGTGTGTGTGTGTGAGAGAGAGAGAAAGAGAGAGAGAGAATGAAACTGTCAAAGTATGGTGAGATGGAGAGAGAGTGAGTCCACTATCTAATGCTATGGCCCTATCTTGGCTATAAATTCAATGCTTACAAAAAAAGGAATGCCAAAATATATTGAGTAATTACAGTACAGTATCATTGAACTATATCTTAATTCTCCAAAGAGAATACTTGAAGAGGGCCGCATTATTCAGATGTATAGGTTCTGGGATGCTTTTGTAAATAACTAGTCTTCATATGTCTATTATACATCTGTGGAAATAAACAGACTATCCAAAGGGGGACACCCAGGCTGTTTGTTCAGCTTGTTGTGTAGCAGGGGAATCAGCTCTCACCACTTGCATTTGGCAGAGACTCATAGACAGGCAGAGGAGTGGAAAAGTCTTGGAGTGAAAAATGATAAGCTTCTGTGCTCTCACTGGATGCTGTTGAGGAACCTGGAGGTGGGCCAACTAGAAGCATTGCATCTTATGTGAATGGTTGGAGGACCGTATTCATATTTAACTTTCTCTGATTGGTGCTGAGTGGGAAAAGGAAGACAAAACATAGGGAAGATGGAAATTATTGACCAGGTCCTGCCTACTCTGCAGAGCCGATGGGTCAGAGCTCTATGAACATATGTGGACTGGCCATTGTTCATTTGCATATTCTCCCAGGGTTTTCCAGGTTTCCAAAACTAGTTGGGTACTTGAAAATGTCCCCTTCCCTTAGCCTTTTTCATCTGTCACTCATTTAGGTTCAAGACAATCATCACCACGTTAAATACCTCTGAAAGACAAACTATGAACACAGAATTTCTCCAGGCCTCAGCGTGGCTCTGACTGCACTGATGATTTGACCTCCTGGCTCCCCATTCTGGGCTGATTTTGTTGGACTGTTTTAATGAGATTGGATACTGCACCTCCCAATTCTGGGCCTTGATTCTGATAGTGGAACCTCAGAGGACCCATCTGGTAGATCCTTTCACCTCACCTCTAACTATGCTCAGACCTCACTAGCCGGACTTCCCAATCTGTCCATCCATGAGGACTATCAGACAGGGCTATTTTGTGAAGCTCAAAGAAAACCCTCAGGTCATCTGGACTATTACAATATGGTACATGCTTAACAATCAATATTTAAAGTATGGGAATTATGAAGATAAAAAGTAGGAGCCTCACACTCAAAGAACAAGAGAAAAAAAGAGTCAGGGGCTGGGGAAACTGTCAAAACCACTATAGATTGCCTTCTGGGTGTGACATAAACAGAAATACCAAAACCACACTTAGTCCATTTTCTCTAAATCCATAAAGCAATTGTGTTACCAAAAAAGGGAGTTCCAAAAATATTTTATTTTAATTTCTATGTAAACTTTCTAATAAAAAACCAGGCTGCCAGTCTGGGAGGTGTATTCCCAAGGCTGGCCTGAGAAGAAAGGAATGTGGTTCCCGAGGTCCCTCTGCTGTGTTTTTGGATGTTATATTGCTTTGCTGTGAAGTTTCATTAATTTTTAAAGTGGTATCACCTATAAGCAAGTCCCCATGCAATCTAGACCAGCTACGCTGAAAACTTGTTGACATCCTATTACCCACCATAAACTCTATGCTTAGGAAGGAAATGAATTTTTGCTTCTTCTTTTAAAAGAGTAAACAGAAAAAAAAGAAGAGGAGAAAAAGGAAAGACTGAGTTTAGACAGTGCTCCTTGCAGAGGGTTTAATCATCAGGATGCCTAGGACTGGATGATTCATTTGCAGGCAATGAATTCTCAGTTTCCTCTGAGTTGTTTTCCAATTGAATTCTGTATTCCTCCTTTTTGTAGAAACCTAGGTACCAGGTGGTTTTATACCTGAAAGTGATATTAATCCATGCTCCAGGTTCGCCCCATGACAGTTTACAGAGAGAATGGGTGGCCGGATTGTGCTGGAGAAGAAGCTCTTTCCTCACCAATGGCTTCTGCAGAGCCCGGCCTATTGATCCATCATATGATGGAAGTGACAAGATCAGTGAGGACTAGAAGAAATTATTGAAATTAGTTGCTTAGAAAAACATACCATTCAAGTTGAATAATCTAGGAGTGAAGGGAGAACTGAATGAAAGTAAAAATAGAGTCACTGAGGGAAACAAAGCTCTGTATGAAGCTATTTTCATTAGGTAACATAACTTACTTATAAGCTCAATTGGTAAGGTTAAAGACTACACCAGCAGGAGAATACTCGATGGCATGTGGAGCAACACAGGCCCTGCTCTAAAGCAGCCCACGCTGGGTTTGGGGCTCTGGGGTGGGTAGAAGTGTTTATGTAGGAGCATACACCTCCTCTTTGAATTCCTCTTATCTCCTGAAGCTCTGGACATGGCAAATAAAGGCAGTAAGATAACTGTGTTTTAAAAAATACTCCTAGTTATATGACTAGCATATAACTAGGGTTTACAGTTTAGTCCCACTCAGCCATCAACTTCCTCCTACTTCTCATCTCAGAGTTTTAATATCCATTGATGAGCCGTGCCAGATCAGCTATTTCACTGGACTGTAAAATGGGGATTTTTTATTCCTACCACTCCTTCAACATTTACTAGATGATATTCTTCTGTAAAAAAAATTCCTTTTATAAAATTTATTTTTAACATGTGTTCCCTTTGTGACTAGCAAGTGATGTGTGGGTTGATTTTTTGACAGTTGCCACAAATCATTGGACTAACATTTTAAACATGCTACCCATTCAAGACAGTGTCTCTCTTCCCTCTTCCTACTCTTTTTTTAAACCAAAGACACAATGTTAGATGCTTTAATTGTTTATAATTTAATATCCAACCATCTAACAAATATTTATTTATTTAGTGCCTACTATGTGCCAGCCACTCTCCCAGGGCCTTGGACAACACCAGTGAACATGAAAAAAAGATCCCTATTATTATCATAAGCTTCATTTAGGAAGAGAAAGACAGATAACAAACATAATAAATGAGCAAAATATATATATGTTAAGTGGTGGTAAGTATTATGGGGGGAAATAGTATGGAAGAGCAAAGGGGTTGGGGCAAGGAAGAAAGTTTGCAATTTTAAATAAGATTGATAGGATCCCTGAGAAGGTGATATTTGAGTTAAAGATACAAGGCATGCTAATATCTGGAATAAGGCACTCTACTCAAATGGAACAGCATGTGCCAAGGCCCTGAGGCAGGCAAGAACCCGGCTTGTTTAAGCAACATCAAGGAGGCCAGCTAGGTTAGAGGGAAGCTTCATAAGGTCACCGAAGAGGAAGAGGAAGCAGACCCGGTGGTATATTTCTTATAGGCCACTGTCAGGATCTTAGCTTTACTTCAAGTGACACTGATAGCTATTGGAAGATTTTGAGAGTGATATTATGTGACATATTTCACCAGGGTCTTTTAGCTGCTGATTATTTCAACAGTCAAAGAGAAGCCTGCTACTCCTTTCTTTTGCACACAAGAAAAAAAATCAAAACTCACTGAGATTAATAATTGATATGCTCCAGGTCACCACCTATCAAGGAGCAAAGCCATAATTCAATTCAGGCCATTAATTATCTGTTTATAAAATAGAGCAGACTCACAGATCTTGTTATTAAAGAACGAGGGGGTTACCTGTCTAAGGGATGGCACAGCTCCCAGCCCATGGGCCTCTGTTCTCCACTCTGTCTGCCAACAAAAGTGTAGCACTGAGAAAAACTATGCTATTAATCTCTCTCTTCTCTTTTTCATTGAAGCATCTCATCTTTCCAAAGGATGACACTTCTAAAATCGTGAGTGCCTCGAACTTTAGGCCATAGAGCATGTCTCTTTAAAAGACAGTTTCATGAGCTGTAAAAAGTAATCTTGCTTTGTCAAGTCAGCAAATGCCTCCCCTTCAGCCTTCTAACCATCACTAATGCCTTTTTTGGAGAGATCATGCTTTTGTTATTTCACTTCTCAAAGCTGTTGATGGAGGAGAATGATTTCTTTACTAGAGGACCCTGCATGTCAGCCCTGACCACTGGGAATTACTAAGAGAATCTTACCAACAGTTTCTTTTCAGCCTCTCTGCTGGGGGGACAGGCTGCTGACCAAGAATTGAAATAACATTTGGAATATGGTAAGTTCCACAAAATAATCTAAGGGAAGTCCAGGTTCAAAAAAATCAAGTGATAATTTTGGTAAAAAATATTTTTGTAGTCTTTTTGGCATTATAGCAGTCTATTAGAGAAAAATCAGCTTGCTAGCCTAATTAATACAAAAATAAGCATGTTCCCTTTTTAAAAACAACAACACATAAGCAATGTCATATTTGAAAGTATATTGGAAATGTAAGTATAAATTTTGTACTCAAACTATATAAATTTGAAGATAGATTTGTACTTGTTATTGAGTCTCTAATGCTGAGTGCTCTGCTTGGAGGAAGAATTCTTTAGAAGTAAGGGAAGGGGCATGTTCTGTCATTAGCTGGAATAAGAGAGTATGGAACCCAGATTCCTGCATTGCCAAAATACCCATTTGGATGAGGGGCATAATGTGACTCATGCCAGTGCATCCAGCTCTGTAGTCTGAGCTAAGATTACAAAGCACACTCACCAAAAGATCTTTGGGGTTCTTAATGAGCCATGAAACTATCATCTCCTCTTTCTTACAGCAAAACAATAGTCTCAGAGGAGTGAGCAACTCATCTGAGGATACTCAGCAAATAAGACGTAGAGTTTGGATTTTAACTCAGGCCTCTGAGTCTATAGCCCATGAACATTAGGCATCTGCACTGTAGGTGTGGCATTGCTATAGTTCTGATTTAACAAAGAAAATTGCATATCACCCCCTATGATCCTTCTCAGTTGTCTTTTGGTTGTTGAAGATGCATTCGGTGGCCTGTGTTATATGTCTGAAATGATGCCCATGCGTAAAGCCCTGGAGAGTCTAATGAATTGGAAGTCACAGTTGGTCCCTATCAGGGAAATGGTCTCAGTCCTAACGACTTAGCTCATCATCCAACTATAAAAGTTTTCTATCAAGCTGCTGCTTTCCAACAGAGCCTTAATAATTTTTCTGAATCATTCTGGGGGGGGGGGGGACTTGTTCGGTGATCAAAATAGTTTATTTTATATTGCCTACTATATTCTTACCTTGGAAATTCACAATGCACTTGGCAAAGAAAAACCCCTGGATATCCCACAACAATAAGCAAACACAATTTCATTTTGTTTAGTACACAATTTCCTAACCTCACTTGAACACAGTCTTTGTGTGATCTCTATTAACATTTTGGAAATTCTAATTCCTTGCTTTGGCAAATCTACCAAATTTACCAAAGACTTCTCTCTAGAATACAAACTTTGTTGGAAGAGAGATTTTTGTTTCCCTTGCTTATTACTGAGTATTCACTTTCTAGAATAGTGCCTGCCAATAGAACAGGTCATTAAATAATTTGAATGAATATATAGAGCCTTGTCCTTAAATTTAGCCTTGGTTTTCCAATGTTCTGGATAAACTACCCAAATGGAAATAATCTATAACTAATCATTTAATGTAAATTGAACAAAAAAGTTTGGTGGATACATTTATGCCAAAATCTTCAAATCAAATAACTAAAAATGATCTTTTCTATACTGTTTATAATATTAAAAGGTAAAGGATGTAGTTAACTAGCTACAGATCAAATTCAAATACCAAACTATTTTTCACATGGTAACTGTAAGACACCCAGATCTTTGGAAGAAAAGTGCAAACTTTGATCATTCTGATACTCTGCACACAGATGCCAAGAATCTTTATATTGAAAACAGCTGCTTGACTGGCAATTTTTCATACATCTTCCAAATTCTGGGTGTAGGGAGAACTTCATTGCTATAAATCTTTCATGGAAAGGAAAATGGTAATAAGTTTTCTCTTCTTTGAATGGGTGTTGTGAGAATTCGGAATGTTTTCAAAGAAAACAGTGTAGACTACACAGAACCAAAATCTGGTTGATTCAACCTCATTAGTGGGGGATATATAGTTTTTAAAGTTTAGAGCAAAACAGGCCTTGGAGATCATTCAGCTCAGGGCCTTCATTTACTGAATGAGTGAAGAGACTCAAAGTAGTTTGGTGACTTTTCCCAGGTTCTGTAACCTGTGCTCATGGTGGTGGCATTAAATAGAATTCTGTAGGTTTCAAGACACCCTTCTCCTCAGTTTTGCTGTCTTTCTCATCATATGGCTTTTCTGAGAGTTTTCTTGTGTATGTGGCCCTCAGCTAATCAGGAAAGTACTTGGGAAAGTGCTCAGAAGTAGGAAGCCCCTAGAACTATGTGCTCTTAACTCTACCACCTTACTTCCCAGGTGAGAAAATGCAGAGATCAAGTGTGAGCAGCAGGGATAATTATCCAGTGAATTCAGGATTCTTTAGAACAGCACTTTCTAAAAAACTTCCTGCACTGTTGGAAATGTTTAATATAGTAGCTATTAAGCACTTGAAATGTGGCCAGTGCAACTGAAGAACTGAGCTTCAATTTCAATTTAAATAGGGACAGGTGGCTAGTGGCTACCATATCGGACAGCAGGACTGTAGAGAGCTGGTCTAGATATATTCCACTCACTGGGCTTGTTATATCTCCACCAGGATTTGGTTATGCCAAAACTACCAAAATGTACCATTTGTTATAGCATTGCATTATATATGTTTTAGAAACACCAGTCGTTCAATATGAGGAAAAAGGGACAACACAGCTACATTTGTAATTTTACAAATAATACTAGATCCAACATAAAAGTCATCACAAATAGTCATTTTGCTTCCAATGAACCTACCTTTTCCGTAATCTGGTAAGGAAGTAAAGCCTGCCTTTTATATTTTAATTGTTCAAATGATATCTAAAGTGAATACTTTACAGATTATTTCTAAGTATAACCTCTAAATAATTTATAAAGGCCAATTTCTTAGCCCCTTTTCCCTCGACACCTTGCAGAGACATGCTGATCACATCATTAAGAAAATAGCCAGGGGGTTTTACTCTCTTCTGCAATGTATGGTTTCAGAAACTAACTTAGACATCTCAACTTGCTCACCACTTTGCTGTGTCCTGTATCCAATTAGTTTCAGTAAATTATTAGAATAAAGGAGCATTGTTGAATCAAGAGTTGCATGCAATATTTAGATTTACAAACTCATACAGTATAAAGGCTTCCTAAGAAGCTTTTATGTTTCCATCGGGAAGACTGGCTCCTTCAAATGACATAATTGATCTTGACATAGACAGTCAGCTACAGAGAAGTCAGGCAATGGGCACTCAGAGAACTAATTCAAAGGCGGTGGCAGGATGCTAGCTCAATGTTAGGGCCTAATGGACTCAAAAGGTCAACGTTTTTTTTAATCTTCACATGCTTTACCAGACAGTTTGGCTCCCATCTCCCAAGAAAAAAGAAAAAGTTTTAACTAGATAAAATTCGCCTATGTAAACATTTCTCCCCTCTTTGGGTGGCTGAATCTCTTCTTAAAATATCTTTGATCTCGTTGTAGAAGCCAAGAATGATCTACTGATAAAACACTCTCTTTGCCACATTTGTAGTAGGAGAAAGTTAATGCATATCAAAATTGGAATTTCAAGATTTGTTGTATTTTGTCTAAGCATCTCTGTTTGATAATGGTGAAGGTCACAGCTGGAAATCTGAAGGGAAGCTGCAGACGTTGTCTCTAGAGAATTTGTGGTAAAAACTGTCTCAGAAGCAATCTGACCACAGAGATGAGGAGACCGGGTCCTGTGGACCTTTCTTTGGACAGAGATGAAAGAAAATAAAGCAAATTGTAACTAAGTTCTAAAAGTTGGGACATTCTTTGATGTGATTCGTTAATTTAAGGAAAGGGGAGACTCATACATAAATTACTTTAAAAATTCTTTGTTACATTATAAACTTTAAAAAAATCTGAACCAAGATTCCTAATATGAAAAGAACTCTCTCTCTTTATATATAAATATCAGTAGATGAATACAGGTATTTGACAACTCGAATATTAAATCATTGAGTCCATTCTCCACATATTCCTGCAGGGAGTATTATTTTCCCCAATCAAGCAACAAAGATACATATTTGAATATTTTACTGGTTTGTGAATACAGATCACTACTTCTAACAATCAGGCAGAAAATAGCATCTTGGTTCAATGTGATGCTGCATGGTATATAATAACAAGCTGCTTTGAAATATAATTACTTTTATAGAAATATACCCTTTCACATTTTGTTTTGTTGACAAGTAGACCAAGAAGCTGCCAGAGAAGTGTGGATGGAACACTTTTCTCAGAAGCATATGCCTCATTTTATCCAAGAAAGAAGAAAAAGTGATTAATGTGTAAGTGTGTATCACGAAGCCCTTAATCAGAAAGATATACAAATATTTCTTTTCCAAAATCATGAGACCTGAGATTTTTCTCAAGGGAAATGTTCCAACATGAGAAAGAAAATACATAGTTCACAAAGTCCATGCTTTAAATTTACTGCCACATGGTTTAAATTATCTATGTATTTATTAAGGGCACTAAATAGGCAGCTTAATTTAGGCAGAAGGGTCATTCAAGTTGAGAAAAATCATGTTTAATCCCTTAGCTCACTACAGGTTGATTGTGCTTTTTAAATGCATACAGTCTCCGCTAACAAATTCCCCATGCTAAGAAGGTCCCCTGTCTGCTTCTAAATTTGTGGGCTGCCAATAACAATGGAAACTTGTTAAGCTACTGGCTCCGGGCCCAGCCAATCTGGGCATCTTCCAGAATTAGGGATTTGCCAGTTACTTTCTCTTTATGTTGCCAATGTGCTTGTCTCCAATTTGGAGGTCGCCTCTCTGTTCCTGGCATACCACATACTCGTTACATTGCTATAGGTTAGAAACAAAAGGGCCAAGGCAGCAGAACTTCTTTCCTTGCATGATAAGTCTGCCTTGGTTTTTCTCTCAGAATGGGGAATACAGTAGGTCTGAGGGGAACCATGAAGAGGACATGGTTGGATGTAAGGGACTACAAATTGGAACACTTCTGGATATTTGATGGTATTACAGAATTATAATTTTTATGGCACCATAATGAAATAGTTATTTTTTAAATAAAGAGTCCTCATTTATCTCAGAAATACAGCATGACATATTTTATATCAAATCATATGTCACGATTTGTTTCCAAATAATATAAAGTGATGAAATAGATGGGGAGTATGGATGAGAGAAGGTTGGCCATGAATTGATAATTGTTGAAGGTAGTTGATGGATACATTTGGGCTCATTAAATTATTATGTTTATTTTGATATACATAGTTGACATACATAATACAAAACAAAACAAAAAACACTAAAAGGATAAAAAGTGCTTGAGAGGAATACAACATCCTTATATACCATTCTCTGGACTATTGGACTGTCAACAAATCATGGGCAAGTAGGGTGAGAGTCTAAGAATCCTTTAGAACCTGGCTTTCAACCTTTGTTCAGCATTTATAAAACAGTACTTTGAGTGATCCATGCTGTGCCCTAAGTGTTATATCAGACTCTAGTGTTTATTTATTGCATCAAAATCTCAGTTCTGTCAAACATGCTGACTGAAATCCATAGGCTGAGAAACTCCCTCTAGATGGTTTAGTTCATAGTTGGAGTTTATCAGCCTCTCTCTCTCTTTGGGTTTCTGACCTCCATGTCATCCGATGCTCACAGGATTAACATGTCCTGAATCATTTCTTAATGGCCCTTACACACAGAAAAAAATGGGTTATTTGCATGGATATGGCACCAAATGCAAACAAGCAGTCTTTAAATTCCATATATTTTATTTTCAACCCACCCCGTGTAACTGGACAATGACAGGAAGCCTTTCTCCCAGTGACCCACGGCAGCCTTCCTTCCTCCTACGCCTGTTACTATGGCTTCGGTTCTCATTGCCCTCCATGTGCTTTTATGCAGCCCCTTCCAGGACCTCCCTAGACTCTGGCCTGTGTCCTTCCCTGCCTTAGTGGTTATTTTAACTACCACAGCATACTTAAGCAATCCAAACACTGTCAGGCAAAAACTTGAGCCACAACTCCAGACATAGGCCTCTTGGTCTCTTGTACCCAATTCTGGGGGTATAAGGAATTCTGCTTCCTTAGGGAAGGCAGTTGCTTCAAGCCTTTTCATAGAAATTAAATGTTGGCTTCATCTTAAATAGTAGATATTCCGAGCTTCAGATTTTGACATCAGAAGCTCTTAGGAGAAACACAACAGACACCAAATGAACCAAATAATCGAAGTTAATATCATAAATAATAAAATATAGCAACATCATTTACCCCCAGACATAATACACTGAGTAGGACATATCACTTTTGGAACATTCTTTAAAAATGCATAACCTCAATCCTACCTAATAAAAGAGAAACATCCAAATTGACCACACCGTCACTATGCACACAAGCCAATCAGGGTGAACATGTAAAGCTAACCAAGATGATGGTTAATTTGCATATCCAGGCCTGAGCAAAAACTGAAGATGGTAGAAAGAAGCCAAGTACTGCAAGCAGGGCAGGGAAGAAGGAAGGGAAACAGGCAGGGCAGGGAGAAGGGAGAAAAGCAGATGGGTATTGACCACAGCAGGAAGCCCTATTGCAGGAATCTTCCTGCTAGGGGCATCTAGTCTAATTATAAGAGACATTAGATAAACCCAAATTGAAGGACATTCTATAATATAATTGATCAGTATTATTAAGGTGTCAATATTCTTAGACACCCCCCCCCATGAGGCATAGGACACCGAGGCAAGTTGACTGAAGAGCACATAACAATTTTCTATAGTATATATGTAATTGTTCTGTAAGTCTAAAATTATTTCAAAATAAAAGTTTAAATAAACACAAAATACAGACAAATAAAAAAGCTCCTATGACGTACTCTGGGCCATCCTGTAATAGTTTCCTTCCTGGTTTGGCTTGAGGCATCTCTACCTGAATAATAACCCAAGCAGAGGTTCTTGAGATATAAGGAAAAGAGACGTATGTTATAAGAATAAATTGTCATTAGACACCAAGAGACTGAAATAGCAGAACAAGTCTGAGCAGATGAAATCATACATCTCCAGCACCAGCTTTGTGATTCCTGGCTCAGTGCTCCTATCAGGCCCTAACTCAGTCTCAGTGCTAAGTGTAGCCTTGCAACACTAATTAATTCAAATATGTCTGCATATTTCATCCAAAACAAGACTTGAAAAATCACCAGTGGTTCTCAGCTTGAACCTAATTTTGAATGAAGGGAAGGAACTGTTCTGCAAACTCTCCATTTTCCTCACAGCACATGATGAGCACTGGGGCTCGTTGCAGAAGTCCCTGATGGTAAAAACAAAACAAAGCGTAGTGCTGATTCCAATAAACTTGCAGTCAACCCTAGCCCAGAAGCAAAATCCCATGCAGAGAATATAACCCCTTGTTCCTCACAAATCTAAAAGAGAAAAAGATTTGTGAGTAGAGCTTTCAGCTGTGCGAATAGACCATTGTTTATCAGGCATCTTGTTAAAAATTCTCTTTAAAATTGTTTTTCCACTGAAAACTCTGATTTCTTTCTTATTTGCCTATCAATAGCAAAAATTAGAGTTCCAAAACCAGAAATGCAATGTAAAGAACTAGGGAGAGAGAGAGAGAGAGAGAGAGAGAGAGAGAGAGAGAGAGAGAGAGAGAGAGAGAGAGACTCACTATGAATTCAAACAAACCTGCAGCCAATGACATCAGCACTTAGCCAACTCCAGTTTCTCCATACTCCATTAAAATGTCACATTTAGGAGTTTACTAAATCTTTTTTTAGATTTCTTTATTGTTGAAAGTATTACGTATGTCTCATTCTGCCCCCCTCCATCCCCCCTCCCGTTGTTCTCTCTCAGCCTGCGCCCCGGCCCCCATTGCTTGTGTCCATTGGTTATACTTATATGCATACAAGCTATTTGGTTGATCTCTTATCCCCCAGAAGTTTACTAAATCTTGATTTTTTGGTCAGGTTAGCCAAGGTTTCAATATCTGAAGCTAACATTTCTAATGCTTACATATCCAAGGCTGAGCAAAACAGGGATCCTAGAAGAAAGAAGCAATTACACAATGCTCTCTGGATTGCTCATCTTTTGGTTTCTAAGACCTCGGTTGCAAGCTATGGCAGATTGCTAATTGTATCCCCAAATCTCTTCTCCCAGTTTTAGCTGAGCGCTTGGCTATCCAAAAAAATGTCATTTTCTCTCCTCTCTTGCAGCTAGAAGAAACCAATAGCATGTGATCTAGAATGGTGTGTCCCACTTTTGGATCTTGCGTTTGAAACAATTGGTATAGGTACTACCAGATTATTTCCTCCTTCCCATTATCTGTAAAATAATGAGAATGGGCTAGTAACTTTGAACCCAGAAATTGAACTATGTGTTGGGAATGTTGGATCCACCCCACCAGCCCTGACAATTCTTATCTCAGCAATAAAGTGAGAGACAAATTTCCATCCGATTTAAACTACAGTATTGTTATAGAAGCTTGCTTCAATCCTAACTAACAATCCCATGGTTTGTGGTCAGAGTCTGGCCTAAAGATCCATACATGATTTCTTAGTAACATGGATTCACTCTTTATCTTTAGCATTGAGAATGGGCAAAATGTAACTAAGTTGGCTTTCAGAGAAATTACCACATGAAGTATTCATTTCTAGATGTTCGTTCTAAAGAAATACTGAAACAAAAAACATCAACATGGTATTCTTTATGAACCTAAGAATTGAACTCTATCAATTTGAACAATAATAATGGAATAATTAATTAAAATATGGGCTAGTACATACATTTTATCTTATTTCAGAAAGAATTTAAGTGTAACCCCTGAATAAAATAAATGTTTCTGTATGTGTGTATATACACACACACATGTGCTCACCATGTGCCCCAATGGCATTATTAAATTTGCAGCCAGATGTTTTTTTAAAACTTAAAAATAGTTTGATGCTCCTATTTGACTGCAGTCCTAGGCACTATCCTATCTAATAAAGAGGGAATATGCTAATTGAGCATCACACCCTCACAAAGATGGTGGTGCCCACAGCCACAAGATGGCAGCACCCAATCCCCTCAGCCCTGCTGGGGCAGCAGACATAGGCCATGCCTGGGCCCATCCCCAGGTGGGTCTGGACACTCTGTGCATCTTCCTATGGAGTCCCCCAGTCCCCTCAGCCACCCAGCTGCCCAGGGCCAGCCCAAGGTGCAGGCAAGTGTTGGATGGCAGCTCCCAGCCACCCAGGGCCACCTGAGGCTTGCACTGCAGGCAGTGGCAGCAGCAGAGGTGATATGGGGGCATCGCCTTCCCCTGATTTCTGGGTCACCTCTCACCCAAAGGCTCCTGGACTGTGAGAGTGGGCAAGCCAAGCTGAGGGACCCCCCCTTCAGTGCATGAATTTTCATGCACTGGTCCTCTAATTATTTAATGATATAGATTTGAAATCATGACTCTCTTTGATTATTGTAAATGTCAATAGGGTGGTAGACACAAATAAGATTCTCCAAGGCTCTTAAATTTTTTTAAAAAATTATTAAAAAATTTAGAATCATAATTCCTAGTTATTTTTTCCACCAAAGAATAACAGAGTATAACTTTTTTATCTTTATTGATTAAAGTATTACATGTGTGTCCTTATCTCCTCATTGCCCCTCCCATCCCACTGCTGTTCATGCCCTCATCCCACTGTTGTCTGTGTCCATTAGTTATGCTTATATGCATGCATACAAGTCCTTTGGTTGATCTTTCCCCCTTATAGTATAATTTTTTAATTAGATAGTTAACTAAGTATTTTTAATGTATCTTTAGTTCTAGGCTTTAACCACCTGATGTTTAGAATAACTCATCTTTTTATCTCCCTATGTCTTCTAGTGAAATTTCCTCCCAACGTTTTATTTTGAAAAAAATTTAAAACTACCAAGTTGAAAGAATAGTGTAATGAACACCAGCATACTTTTCACCTAATATATATATATATATATATATATATATATATATATATATATATATATCTGCTGGGCCATTTAAAAGTAATTTTTCAAGCATAATTTTTAATGAAACAAAAAATGATTATAACATCGATATAAATTGGATAGCATTAATGACAAAAATAATTCTTAACTATTAAAATACCAATTATGGTCATTTCTGAATGGTAAGACTATAATTTTTTCCTTGTGTTTTACAAAGTTTTCAGAAAGAAATAGCTTGAAAACTCTATTGAACCAACAATTCATTTAGAAGTTTGATTAAAATTTATTACTACTATATGTTACAATTATTTTTATTTTGTGAATGTAAACAATATGAAGTGTAGTCCCAGAGGCATGATAAATATTCAATTACATTCTCAAAATGGCAGTATTTTTATACTAATCAAAATGTGATCATCTATATCTTTTTCATTCAACTGAATAGATATCCTTCTTAGCTTTCACACATACCTTAATCAGTGCTTTGGGGAGCTGTGACTTATGGTGACACCTCCTGAAATGACTCACACATAATCCTTACTTGGTTTTCTCTAAGACCAATACTATCAAGGACTCTTTGGAAGGTTTTGCTCAGGATGAAGCTATTGCCATAAGTTTTTGCCACAATTATTAAAAGTCTTTTTGTATGAAAATCTGTCTATTTAGTGTTTCAGTTCACAGAATTTCTTGAATAAAGTAGTTCTTCAATGCTGGCTGTATATCAGAATCACCATTTCTAATATTTAGGGCCTCAATGTTCATCCCAGAGCTGTTAAGGCTTAACATGTTTGTTTGTTTGTTTGTTTGTTTGTGTGTGTGTGAGTGTGTGTGTCTATGTGCTTGCATGTGTGTACTTATGTGTGTAGGTATATGTGTATACATGTGTATATGCATTTGTGCATATGTCTATATGTATATCAATATACATATGTGTGCATGGGGGGAAGAAACTATCCATTCCAGCTCCAATTGATGTTGATGTACACTCAGGTTTGAGGACCACTACCCTATACACATGTTTTCATTCCAAAGATAAAGGAAAGGAGGCCTCTATAGAATCCACATTGTTTTCTCAGGCCAAGACTGAATATCAGACATATCCAATAAAAGTTCACTGAATGAGTGATAGAGTGAATGGATGAATGCCAATTCTCAGGACTTCGGAACTTTCCCTAATCATTAATGTTGACCAAGTAGAACTATAAAGTGTTGCTCAAGTTACCTGATTGTTATTGTACACCCATGTTCACCAAATAATTAGGTTCAGTCTTGAAAACGGTAGAGATCATTATAAAGAAGGGAAATCTTTTATAAGTAAAGAGGAAGAATGCTTGTAATCTATATTTTGAACAAATATCATACAATAGATTTTGAATGCTTAATATAGACTATTTGTAAGTTTAATACATCTTAATTAATAAAACTAATAGGTTTTTAAAAACAATCCCAAAACCCCCGTCGTTTTAATTCAAGTATGCCCAAGAATCACCTCCAGGGCTTACTTTGAGCTACTGAGTCTGATTTCAGGTCTTTTCTGACATTAGTACCACAAACGACACACACAAGGACTGGTGGTGTGAGGACTGCTCAGATAGCCTTCCATCATACTCTGAAGTGTAATTCACAAGTGACGAGAAGCTTGACAGCTATCTGAACACTACAGTGGGACCATAGACCCAAAGAAGAGCACAGACTAAGGCCAAGTGTGCTCATTGTGTGTATTCAGTTTGCCTTTTAAAGTGTTAGGAGAGTTCTCAACAAGGGTCAACACCCTGTTGTAGGCAGTCTGAACGCTGCCACTTCCTGTACTTTCCTCATAACACTAAGATACATCTCCCTAAAACACTACAAAACCAAAGGAATGTAAAGAACATAGATGACACACTAGGCCATTTGTGACCAAATCAGTTTCTGTAGTCACACAGTCCTGGATTCCAATTCCCATTGGTCACTTACCATTACATCACCTTGAGCAACTTATTTTAACTCCCTAATCCTCATTTTCCTCATGGCTGGTTTCTCAGTGGTTAGAACATTGGCCTTCAGACAGAAGGGTCTCGGGTTTGATTCCCCGTCAAGGGCACACACCTCAGTTGTGGGCTCCATCCCTGGCCCCGGTCAGAGGCAACAAATCAATGTGTCTCTCTCACATCGATGTTTCTCTCTCTCCCCACAGCTCTTCCTTTACACACTATATCCTTGGGTGAGGATTTAGAAAAAAAATCAATTTTGAGATTTAAACAATGCAATAAAGTCAAAGCATGCAGTGAGGTTCTAGTGATCTCTCAACACCAAGCTCTCAGTAAAATGGAGATAATAGTAATGATCCTAGGACTGGTAGTAAAGATAGATGCCCATGCACTGTTTCATCATGTAGTTTATCAAGCTTTCCACAAGAAAAGAACACAGAAAATTCTTATTACCTAAAAATGAACTTCAAACCAATACTTGGAAAGCGGGCTTCTAAATACTTGTACACTTGATGGGCTTCCTAAACAAATTCCGGACTTATTTGTAGCACCTTGTTCTCTTTCAAAGTCTTCCATTCCATCAATGTTACTCTGAAGAATGAGGCATCCTTTTCTTTTCAACCTAGTCAATGCAGCCACTCTGAAAGGGGACAAATGCTGCCTATAATCCTGGACACTCTTGCAAGGCCCCATAAGTCTCATGTGTCCTCTGGCTGCTTAAGGAGTCACTAATGACGTCAGCCAGATCGCTGCCACCACTCACAACCCCCAGGCTGCTAAAACTGAAAGGGTCTCCACTTTCTCTTCTTTAGCTGCTGATGGAAAATTTGGAGTCCCTTGTGTTGAGGAGTGTGGGGGAAGGACCCAGCTAAGAAAGGGAGGCAGCAGAGAGAGGAGGCAGCAGTGCCAGCTATTCATGTGTCTGCGACTCAACAAGGACAAAGTGGGCATTGTTTAAAATCACATAGAAATTGTCCTACACAGCCCTCAATCTTATTAGCTGCATAGTCACTTTTCCACATTCATCATTCAAACTGACATGAGTAAATAATACCACATGTGGTAGTGATGACAGTTGTCTCCATAATATATTCGTCTCAAGGTATTCATGGTTTCTGCTGAAAAAGAAGTGTCAGCGAATGACTTAAAAATTCTGTGGTCGGGATAGCTGACTGTCTTTAAGAGGAGCAGTGTAAAAACTCAAAAATGCATGTTGGGAGAGGCTGAGGGCAGGCAAGAGTGGTGAGTTGTGCTCTCAGCTTGAAGCCTTATGACTTTGATGAGACAGAAGAAATTAATAACACTCACTCCCTGCACATTTCACACACAAACACACACACACACACACACACACACACACACACACACCTCACTTCCACCTGTCTGTCACTTGCATTTTTGCATAAACTCAAACAATATTTATTGAAATTAGACATAATCCTTAAGGCAAGCATACCCTTTCTTAGCACCCTCCCTCCAGGCACATAGTTTGTGCCTCTTTTTTTTTTTTTTTTTTCTAGATGCAGGAAATCCTAGGATAAAGATATAGCCGGGTCCTAACTAGAGTATAGTAGGGTCTGGGGAGAACATTCACAAATAAACCAGGACCACAAATTGAAACAAGTATGTCAGGTCCAAATCCCAGGTAAATATTATGTATATATAGTTGAAAAATGTATTCATCCTTTTAAAGCAGTCATAACACCTTTTGAAATGAGTAATCTAAAAAGATACATCCTGGTTGGGGAAGTTGGGGGAGAAATGTGGTTGCCATGGAAGACCATGGCAATGCTAAGGTGCCAATTGTCAATGAGTCTAGGTAGAACTTACCAAAGCAGAAACAGGGGCACCTTTTACGGGGGTGGGGACAAACACATGGATCAGAACAAGATCATCTGACATAAATTTACAAACTTGATAGATAAAACACAAAATAATCCTTTCCAGTCCTGGCCAGTTTTGATCAGTGGTTAGAGCTTCAGCCAGCAGAGTGAAGGACTTAGGTTTAATTCCTGGTCAAGAGCACATACCTCGTTGCAAGTTTGATTCCTGGCCCCGGTTGGGGTGCATGTGGGAGGCAACTGATCAATGTGCCTCTCTCATGTGGATGTTTCTCTCTCTCCCCCACTCCATAACACTTTCTAAAAATCAATGGAAAAAATCTCCTCTGGTGAGGATGGGGAAAAAATTCTTTCCACAGTTGATTTTTAAGGATTTGGTTGCAGCAAAGCTTAGGAAAGTGTTCTTAAAATTGACTAACCATATGTATCACCTGGAAGTGTTTTTATAACCCTTGGCCTGACCTGCTCAATCAATATTGCATCAGAGGTCTTGGGAATCTATTTTTAAAAGCCAGCAAATTTGTCTAGAAGCTGGTTTACAGAATAATTATACTGGCTCTACTGGGACTACTAGCTAATCTATAAGAATTGACTGAGTAAGGAGTGAGCTAAAGCCCAACCAAGCTCCCAATAGTCATGGTTACTACCAGACGTGAAACTTTTGAGGCACGAACAGTCTATTGAGAATTGTTAGTGTTTGCTCTCTCAACGGTAATGTGTGTGTGTGTGTGTGTGTGTGTGTGTGTGTGTGTGTGAGAGAGAGAGAGAGAGAGAGAGAGAGAGAGAGAGAGAGAGAGATGTGATCTGCAGTGTGGACGTTCATAAGCAGAGTCATACAAGTAAAGGGGACATCATGGGTTTAAAGACTCTCAAAGTTGGATGAGCTATCTAGTCTGTGCCTCCACCCAATGAGAAATTCCCTCAACAACATGCCTGTAGATCTCAACTCAGTCTTTGAATATATCTAGGGACAGGAAGCTCACTTCCTCTAATAGAAGCCTGTTCTGCTGCAACAGCTCTGTTATTAAACAAACAAACAAACAAAAAACCCAAAAACAACAATAGGAAAAACTCATGCAACTTTTTGCAACTTCTCCCTTGCTCCTTCTGCTGATACTTTAAAGAACATGCCTAATTTTTTATTCAAATAATTGAAATCTCTATCAGATGTCCCACATCTTTTATCTCAAGTCAAGCTTCCAGATCTTTCTACCATTCCTTTTGTCACAGGTTTGGCATATCTTCTTAAAGTTTATAGTGTTTTTTTTAAAATCTCTAACTTATGATTGAGGAAACTGAGGCTCAGAGAACTCAGGCCACTCAAAGAAGGCCATAAAGTTAGAAATCAGCAAAGGCAGGATTTTAATTCTATTATTCAAACTCCACATTTAATTTCTCATTTTCTTTGATAGGCACTACTTTTTATCTCCACCTTCCCACCTCCCACCAAACCAACAGATAGAGCTTCTCTTGGCCATTACCGGCTCATAGTTGCAAAGACAGGGCAGGGCAGACCGGGCAGTGGCCTCTGAGGTGGCAGAGAAATTGAAGTTCTATCCTCCATCTTCAGCATTGTTGGAAAACTGCTGAGAAAGACCCTGAGGTTCTACACTTCCTGTTATCATGATTACAGCAGATACACAACCTAGATCTCTCTTTCTTACCAGTGTGCTGAAGAGTGTAGACCTTGCTGCTCAGTACTAGATTCTGGGAGTTCAATTAAAAAAAAAAAGCAGCTGGGTAAGTGAAGTCTAATAACTGCTTCTCTACCCTAGACTCTGAAGTGAGCATTAGAGTTTGGTGCTTCCCAGTAGCAATGTTGCTTGTAAGTGCCAAGTTCATTGTCCTGGCTTCAAGCTTGCAAGCAGCACAAGGTCATAGGAGAAGGGCTTTGCTTCAGCTCTGAGTGACTGACGGTGACTTGGGGGGAATAGTCATATGATAAGTGAGCCACAGCCCAGATTCCTGACATTGGTTTTCAGAGAAACTGAGTGCACAGTCCTGGCTTTCGTCACCCCTCCCACTGCACAGTATATTTGAATGTGAGGATGTGAGAAAGTTCACACAGAGCAGTCCTGTTTTCTGCATAGCTCCTTATATGGGTAACCTGTGCCACTCTCCGGGCAGTGACTCCATTTTCCTATTGCACAGATTACCTTATTCCTTTGTCCCAAATCTGCTTTGGGTTTAGAACAGAGGGACCCCATCATTCAAGGAGAATTGGATATCAGAATCACCTGGGCAGATGTTTAAAAACATCCACAGCTGGGGGAGAGGAGGGAGGGGTCTGCTCTGGAGATGATTCCCTGTGCCCTCTCTGTGTCACTGTAGTGTGGAGAGACACACACAGTGTTAGTTGCCAACCTTCCCAGCTGACTCGTCCTTGCTGAGAACTGCTGGTTTAGGCAGGACTGTGAACTAAGTAAAAACTCACATCTCTGTCATTTATGTCAAGGTATGCCATAAAACTACCACTACTCCTAGAAAATCTTGCAGTGAGGCCCCATCATACCCAGAAGCAAAGACTTGAAACCTCCTAGCTACCTGATTGCATGTATCCTTCTTTTTCTGCACATTTCCATTATCCGCTCTGGCCAGCTTCATACCCACGCTGGGATACTCAGATAACATGACAGACAGCAAAGCCCTCAGGATTTGCTGATGGAGTGACTGAAGGGTGTGAGAGGGGAGTCAAAAAGGACTTGGAGCTAAGTAAATGGAAGAATGAGTTGTTCTCAACCTAGTATGAGAGGACTGTGAGAGAAGCAGTTTCAGAGTTCAGAAGATCAGCACTCACACCGTCCTCGCTGTTGCAGGCTCCATTATGGACAGAATGATGGCCTGGGGGTGGGCCCTGACCTCCCTGGGCCCCAGTTTCTTCTCTGCTTTCTTCCCAGTGGAGTCTCCTCTTCCACCTTTACATCTCTAGTACCAGTTGGCGACCTCAGAAAGTGCCCAAAACAAGACTCAGTTCTTCTTTTAAGTGCTACTTAATAAGGCAAGAAAATGGGCCACACAAACATTTTTAGCAATGTTTTCAATTAAAAGAATGAAAAGCTTCAGTTTGTTCAAGATTTCACAATGAGGTCATAATCATAAAATTTTCAAAATCAATGCAAGGACTCCCTGTTTTATTCTGGGAGAGAACTGACTTCTGAAGAGGGGTCAGCAACTAGCTGAGCATTGATGATGACCCTTTTGATTTGAATAATCTTTTATAACTTTTATAGTTATCAGGCATCCTCATGGTGCTTTCATCTAACAATATTTGATTCCCAACTAAATCCCACAAATACTAACTCAGAGAACTCAGGCCACTCAAAGAAGGCCATAAAGTTAGAAATCAACAAAGGCAGGGTTTTAATTCTACTATTCAAACTCCAGATTTGATTTCTCATTTTCTATGATAGGCACTACTCTTTATCCTCATGTGTCCTGAATTAGGTTGGATTTGTGAAACAGCAATGGATTTTTAAAAAAGTGATTTTTAGAGAGAAAGGAAGGGAGAGGGAGAGAGAGAAAACATTAATGTGAGAGTAGAACAGCTATTGGTTTCCTCTTGAACACTCTCTCCTGGGGATCCAGCCCACAACCAAGGTGCAAGGCGTGTGCCCTGACCAGGAAGTAATGGGAAACCTTTCAGTGCATAGGGTGACAATCAACTGAGCCACACCAGCCAGGGCAGCAACAATAGACCTTTAAGAAGGAAATTTATACAACTTATATGTGTGTGGTGGGGGAATGAGGTACCTTAACTTATGTCAGCTGTACCCAAACCCCAGTTCCCCTGTAACTCCAGCCAGAAATGGTGACTCCCTTGTTACAAAGGCATGTGAATTGATTCAACTGACTGATAGATTTAAAATGTGACCTAAACAAACTCCTTTGTGATGGGACCACTGTGCTATCTCTTAGATTCATTGGATTCTTGAAGCTCTCCTCCCCACCTTCTAAGTCCCTATTCTATTTCATGTGACCAGAGCAGAACAAATCCTCCCTTTCCTCCTTCAAAGCATCCCCTTCTTGCCTCCTTGCAGTGGTTGGATGTAGGAGAATTTGTTTCAGATCACCTTTGAAGGACTTAAGTTTTACTTTTCCACTTCTGCTCAACCCCAAAACATATCATACTTGCTTTTCTTTTGTCTCTTCTTACAGTCCCATATGATAAAAGAGGGAGAGAATAACAAATTTGGCCCTGAGTGAAAATGAAAGAGGAAAAGGTTCTTGCCTTTGTTTCCACCTAATCTTGTAAAATCCCCTCACTACAAATTGCCTGTATGAACATTTCTTTTTCTTCATTCCCAGATAATGTGAAGTCCCACCTTTTGGGGGCAAAACCCATACGGAGATTCAGGAAACCCCAGCCCCTTCAGTGTGTTATAAACGGTGGGTATGTAGGTGACAAGGGGAAGAGGAGGACGTGAGCCTTCTGTCAATGTTATCACTGTGCCCAGGTCCTGCCGGCAGTTGTTGTAAAGACAGTTTTACTCAAAATATAGGAGAGTGCTTTAAAAAAAAGTAGGCTTAGAAATAACAAAAGGCAGATGTTGGCTTGTTTCATGAGAAATGGAATTAGAAAATGCGATGTTCATCGACCCTGCCAGTGTAATTTGAGACAGAAATATTAAATGTTGGCTTCCAGCCCTCTTGATGCCCACAACACTCCATGGAATTAGGTTAGGAACCATGTAATGAATATAATGCAGTATCTGACCCACTTTGGGGAACTGGAGGGAGTAAATTAATATTTCCACAAATTTATTCCAAATAGTAACAACTACATGAATCCTGGGATACAGGGATCATTTTGAAGATGGTGTCAACTGAACAATTACTTTTAATGTTGTCTTATGGATAGATTACTCCTCTGGGGAAAGTTCCAGGCTTCCCTTTCACCCTTCTTAGCAATTCTCTCTCTGGGGATGGTAATGTAGTATGACACACACTGAACATGGGGTCAGGACCCTGCTCTGCTCCTCCCTTGCCAGCTGTTTATCCTGTATAGCCATCTTGAGCAAATTCCTGGGCTTCTGGTATCTTTATTTATAAAATCAGAGAATGGTAAAAAAATGAAACAAAACAAAAAAGAAACAACCACTTCGTTTCCAACAACAGCCTGGTTCTCTCTCCTTTATTTGCCACTTTTATCTGCTTTCATTTATTTTGCTAAGATTTTATTTCTTCTCTATAAGAATGGAGAAAAAATGGAAGTAATGCCCTAATGCTGTTAAATTTTGGGTTAAGTATTTCACATTAATCACTTGGATTTTTCAGAACATTTTGTTGAAGAACAACTAGAAATGCTCTTGCAGTATTCACTCTGGTGTTTTCTACTTAGTGGGATAATTTGAAACGAAATATTTTATTAATTTACCAACTTTTATACTTACAGATACATATAGCTTAGCTAACATTACAATTGGAAAACTATATGAATTGGTACAAGATTTTTATCTTCTCTTAATTACTTGGGACTTGGAGTTAATCTCAGCAAAGGAACAACCTGATTTCCCTTAATATTCTGAAACCTGCTGCATCATATTCAGTTCCTCTGTCTGCGGACGTTTCCAGGCTTGCCTCCCTCTATTATGGACTTACTTGGTCTTAGGAAACAAAGTGCAATCGGCAGTAACACGGGGCAGGTGGGCACTGGTAGCCTTTACTTCATCTTCACCCCAGGGAAACCTCATGAGACAAGTTATGCTATTTATTTGCTTAAGAACTTCCGTTCTGCCATTCCCTCCATATGGTTTATGTTTTCCTTCTGAATTGGTGCTCTCACAGTACAAAACCGCCTTTGTCGAGAGGCAGTAACAGGTGTGTTGTGAGAGAAGGAGCACGTGTGAGAGAATGAGAGAAGGTGTGCATCTGTGTGTGAGAATGCAGAGGGCAAAGTGTGAGTTCTGTGTGTGCAGGTGTCCATGTAGCCTAAGACATGAAGACCCAGCACGCTCGATGAATTCCTCAGGAGAATATATTTATGTAATATTTAAGAACTCTTGGCTGAGAAATCTCTGAACCATCTGTGAATACATCCCTTCCAGAGAAATGTTGAAAAAGCACATTTGATTCCTAAGATAGATGAATCACATGCATTTTAGCAAAGGAGTTCATGGATGAAACTAGCTCCGCAATACTCACTTTGTCTTGTGTTTCTGCCTAAATAGTGTATTAGGCAAAGTGTGAACTCCAAGCCAGACAAACTAGACTAGAATTTCAGCCTTGTATTCCTCAATGTGGGGATGCTGATTGATTTATTAAATTTCTCCAACTCCCATTGTCCTTACCCATAAATGCTGGATAACAATGCCTAACTCCCACTGTGACAGAGAGAACCATTTGTAGAGTTGCTTTGCTCAGTGCCTGGTGCACAGTAGGTACTCAGCAAATGTTGGTTCCTGCCCCCAAAATGCAATTTTCAGACGTGGTTAAGCAAAAATGGGGAAAATTATTTCCATATATTCAGGTAAAAAATTGACAAGGTTCAAATTGCCTTCTATTTTGCCAACAGAAATTTGCCATTTGGCTTCATGAAGTTGCTGGGATGTTGCAGCTGCAAGTGTTGGCTTCAAGCTCATCTTCACCATGGAACACTGGCATGACTGTGCCCTGCTTTTAATATACACAAGCACACCTGCCCTGCTCTCAGCAGGTCCTGACCTCCGAGCTAGCTTCATGGGAATGGTCATGAAGCTGCATCTAGCCTCCAAGTTTATCTGGATTAAACTCTGAGTTTCATCATCCCTACAGAGTCAGCAGCTCCACCTGACTGGTGAAAAGGAAGGCTTGCACTCAGCTTTTTATAGCCATCACAGTATTGTGGTGAGAGAATGGGCTTAGGACTCAGAGGGAAGTTCAAATCCCACAACTGCCACTATGATACAAAAACTAACAAAGCAAATACGGTTTAACTTCTGAGTCTGTGTTTCTAGTTTTCTAGGTAGACATACCAAAACAGAGTTTCTATAAGCATTTGTTAGGAAATCATCTCATACCATGCCCAACTCAAAGTAAATCATCAATGAATATCAGTAACCTTCACAAAGCTCTTAAATGTATATGATAGACAACCATCCTAAACACATATTTAAAAAATTTCCTATTTGGCCGGTTGGCAGTGATTGGCCAACTCCAAAGGAGAAACCATTCTGTGCTGATAAGTAGGGCAATGAAGACATTAAAGTCTAGTCAGGCATTCTCTATGAGCCACAGTATAGTAATTATCAGCCATCATTTCCTAATTTAGAAGGCAGATCAGCATACCAGACTGGTACCTACTTTTATGGGTTCTCATGGTAGATACTATGGATAGATTTCCCTGTTCACAGTCTAGTCCAACTTAGGCATGCTTTCTAGTAATTCAATTTGCAAGGCTTACTAGTACATTTTCCTTACAGTAAGAATTTCATATGTGATAGAGATTATAGTAATCAAAAGCACCACATGTTACTTGAGTTTGAAATTAAGTTACATAGTATCTTAGATTGGATTATCTGGATACAGAGTCTGAGGCAAAGTTTGGCATATATCAGTTGTGTGTGTGTGTGTGTGTGTGTGTGTGTGTGTGTGTGTGTGTTAGGTACAACACTCAGAAGGAAAAGAGGAAAACAGGACTGGACAGAGTTTGGAAAAGTTGAACTTCAATATAGCTTACAAATGAGACCTCAACCAATCCCCACAGGGTGCTGTGCACTGGAAAGACCATTCAGAGGTGTCTAATTGAGGCAGCAGGAGCCAGTATATTGTACTTGAATCTATTAGTCATTGGGTGTTAGGTGCCCCTAGGAACAGGGTTTATCTTGGGCAAGGCTAATTTGTGCAGCTAATTTGTGACAACCCCAGATACACCGCTTCCCTCATACAATAGAGTGCTGCTGGGTCACCATATGACTTGGTGGATCTTACAGATAGGCAACTCCTCAAGATTGCATACTAGGATCGATTCTTCAAATGGAATATGGTTTTCTGCTGTAGGTATCAGTTGCCTGACTAGGTGTGTGTGTTTTGATTCCCCCAGTGGAATAAACTTGGTATAAACATCACAAGGCATCTGTTTCTGTCAGATAGGTCAATCCTAGTACACTAGTATTGCTTAAGTGACAAGGCTGTTTGTATAGAAGCCAGGTCATGCTATACAGCCCATATTGCTCTCCCCTCCCCATTTTACCTCTACCCATCCTGGGTTCCTTGTTTCCTAATAAATGGACTGAAGAGGTTCCAAGTGTGGAATTTGCTGCACTCCAAACCAAAGAAATCTATAAAACATTGTGCTTCCTTCTTAGTGGTGAGACTTGTGAGATGCCATAGTTGTCTTTTATTTTGGAAAAGATGCCCTAGGCGTGCCCCAGAGCCTGAGCACTGCACTGGTGCAGGGACCTCTGAACTTCATAAGATATCTCCTATCCTCCGGACTCATTGACTTACCAAAGCCTGTGAAGTATTTATGTTGGCATTTATCTCTGTCACTATCCCTCAGGTGTGATTTATATAATTTATTATTTATATGATCTTGGCAGGAAGAGGGAGGTGGTCTCAGAGGCTCCCATTTGCCCTTCCCTGTTGTGATAGCTCTAACCCCAGAAGCTAAGAAACCAGTGTGGAAGGTTTGCCAACTACTAAGCATGTTCATTCAAAATATCCATACATGGCCCATTGAAAAGACCAGTGGTAGGTATGTGGTCCCAGTGATTCACTGTGAGCCAGATCTGGGCCAGAATTGCATTTATCAACTCACTCTCCCATCTCACAGAAGGGCCATGTCACTTCAGGTCCTAGCTATCAAAGTCATCGTGGAGTCCATGACAGCTAGTCCTTAAAATGTCTGAGTATTTTCATTTTCCCAGCTTATAGATCCCCAAGTAAGTTACTGTAGAACCTTTTTAGGTGAGCAGGGGGAATAATTACTTATACATTTTCCATGATGCTATGGGATACTTCTTCCTGGTGGCTTTGCTCCTCCTTCAGACAGTGGATTCCAGAGTTGAGTATAGATCAAGTCTAGGAATTGAACAAGGGGTCATGTCTTTTTCTTGAGGCTGCTACCCTTAGTCTCCTAACCATCAATTCTTGATTTATTTTGATTGTACAGATTGAGCAATAACCTATTGGCTGCCCATCTTGCATGCTTCCAGGCATGCCATACTTTATTAATAATCTCCATAACTCTCTGTGAGTCAGGCCTCCAGGCTGTCACTCTGACTTTGTTTCTTGTTACAATAATTGCACCCACTTGCTTCTAATGGGAAGAAGCCCAAATAGTAACAGAGGCCTCAGCTATGAGATGCTCTATAGCTAGGAAGGATCTTGAGAGGTGCCCCTAACTGAAAACAGGAAGCTGGATCTTTGGTGTGGAATGCATATTTTGGGATGGGTAGTTTTCTATAGACAAGGGAAATTTCTAGTGGTGATCTGCAGCCAACACTTCTGGCATTTGGGGGACCATGCTTCAGGACTCTGCCTCAGACCTAAATGAAGTTTCTGAGTGACACCACAGCATTCACTACATGTGGGAAAGAGGCAGATCACAAAACATCTCTTTGCCTATGTGGTTCTTGGTGAGGGCAGTATGGTTCTGGAGCCAGGAGATATAGCAGCCATTTTCTTACTCTTCAGATTTGACCATGTTAGAGATGGCAGCTCCTTTGACTTTCTACTTCTGAAATGTTGTTTTGAGATGTATCCTAAAATCAGAGTCTATTTCTTCAGCCCTCACAATGATTATGTGAACTTTAAGCTCCTCTAAATAAATCCCTTCCTGCTTAAAAGAGAGTAGATTCTGTCATCACAACTAAGAACCTTGAGAAAAGTTGGTATTTGATAGTGGCATCCGTTCTGGTTAGATGGTGCTGTGTTGTATTTGTCATAGTCAGTTTATAAACTAAAGGCAAAGTAGCTCATTGATGCTCTATGCCAATCTTCCCAGGACCCACATCTCTTTCATGGTTGTTGATTGACATTGAGTCAGTGCCCACTTTAAGAATATGCTCATATTAGTTGGCTATTTAGGCTTACAAGAAAGGAATATGGAAAGATTACTTTGGGGGGAAAGCTTTTTTTTAAAGATTTTATGGAGTTGTGGTATAATAAATGATACATCCCAGAAGCTATAGTCATTCAGGATCTTGGTGCTTTAAGAACCAAGAACAATTGGCCATATGCAGTCTAAACTTGAGAAACTTGCCTTCTATTTGTACCTGAGTATTTGTTTTTTTCCAAAAGGGGGTTTCATTTGATTAGTATACCTTCATCCAATGGGAACCGTTATTATTGGGTAACATTTCTTTCCAAGCCTTTGCAAAATCAGGTGATTTCTTATGTGTCTAGCACATGTATGGTTGCTCTTGATTTCCCAATAGAATCCAGGTTCAGCCAGTTGGAGGCAGAATAGTGAGAGTTATCTAGCACTCATAAAGACAACATGATGCTACTTTGCTTTAAAAGTAGAAACTATCTAGGGGTAAGTAAGTGGTTTTTTGTACAGAGTTACTGCAGTCAACCCAGTTCTGAATCCTCCCAGAAAGTGACTTGTCAGAGTCTGGACCCCAAGTTTCATATTAAGGTGAACTGCTGCTTCTCCTCCTGTCTCCAGAGCCCTTTGTATAAATTCATTTGTTTTTTTCAATGGACTCAGATAAACTTAGTATAATTTGTTTTGTAGAGAAGCTGATTTATGCAGAGGCACACATTTTAGGGTAGAGCCTGCAGAGTCTTATGTACTTAATGGAGCACAAGAGAATAAATTGCTTCAATTTTCTCAAATGAAAAGGTATTGTTTTAAAATATCATATAACTTTTATAACAGTGCTTTTCAAATGTATCTAAGAATATTTGAAAAGTTATCTTGGATTCTTGTTAGATCAGGCCCAGAGAACCAGAATCTGTAGCAGCAAAGCCTTGAAAGCTTTGTGTTTAACAAGTGCCAAGATGATTCAGAAAAAGTTTAGGAACTCAAGCTATTTGTTATGTTCCTCTCTCTGGACAGTAGTATTAAGATAATAAATCTTATAAATGACCTACCCCATGATTTCTTCACCCATTTCAGTGTCACAGATGGATCCCGGCATGTTTGTACCAATTGGATGTGCAAGAAGTAGTTGTCAAACAGACCTGGATATTCAAACTAACAAAGGGAGCTAACATCAGTGTGGTCTTTTTAAAAAAATCAATGTGATAAGATAAAGTTAGGTGGACACAATTAAACTATGTGTCCACCTAAACTATAGTGCTAAACTATGGCTACTTTATAACCAGCTTATGAATAATATAT
The DNA here is from genome assembly GCA_963924515.1 of Vespertilio murinus. Taxonomy (NCBI): domain Eukaryota; kingdom Metazoa; phylum Chordata; class Mammalia; order Chiroptera; family Vespertilionidae; genus Vespertilio; species Vespertilio murinus. The sequence continues at coordinate 82,235,532 of OZ004707.1, read as the reverse complement.
TCAGCAGTGCTAATCTATTCCTTTTTTCTTTCATCCTATATTATTAGAAATCTCTCTGGCTTCTTTTCCCCAATGGGAAATAATTCTGTGGAACATGAACTAAATGCTAGGCTGTTTTCTTTGTTGAAAAGATAGAAGTATCACTTGACACTAATAAATGACTACATTACACAATTACTTGAATATGAGTCTTCAGCAAAAATGAAATGACTCGAGTCTTTCCAACAAATACCAGCTTTAAGCTCAGTAAATAACAGCTTGTGTCAAATTTGTTTATTAGCATGGATAATTTGTTCTTAACTAGACATATTTTACACTTGAAGTAATGTTTTACTAGAACTACATAAAGCAATTGTGCATTTGATAATAAATATGTCACTACTGGCACATAATTAATTCAGATGAAGTTAGTTGAAACCATGGTAGCACCGCCTAGAGAATAGCAAAAGGATGCATAAGTAAGTATATGTAGCAAATAACAGATGGCATACAAAAGACAACAATAAGAGATGAACAAGATTGTATGTGTGTTAACATATTTTTTCAAGCACCTATGACACACCTGACATCATGTGAGATCCTTCCTTTGAAATTGTTCAGGGAGGCATTGAATTCAATTCCTCCTGAGTCTGAAAGGTTAAACAGTTTGTCCTATGATACACTGTTAAATATTGAAGAAACTGAAGTCTAAGTCCAGGTATAGTTTACCTTGGAGCAATGCTTTTGCTACCAATGTTTAATATAGTTTTAAAAAGCATGGGTTTTAGGGTCATATATACCTTGGTTTATGCCCTGGCTCAGCTACTCACCAGATAAGTGATCTTGGTAAAATTACTTAACATCTCTTAGCCTTAATAATAACAGCATGTAGTACATAAGATTACTGTGAGGTTTAAATGGGAAAACATATAGGAAAAACAGCCTAATGCATGGCACATATGAAGCACTAGTAAAGTTAGTTAATATTATATCTCCAGGGAAGTCAGCACAGAGTAAATAATTAATCAATAGACTAGGAATTGAGCACCATTTCAAATGATATTTTTCTCTATACGAGTTCAGGTAGATATAGACTGAGTTTAACCAAGACTGTGGTTAAATACAGACTTCCTATTTCTGAGACAGTTTTACTTTCATGAAATTTTATTATTTTTGAAAAATATGTTTTATTTAACAATCATTATTTAAGTATCTGTGTCAGATACTTCCTTCCAGGAGCTCACAGACTTATGATTGGGTATGGGATTGTGGCAGGAGCACCGAAGAGGAGGAAATGGGAAGCAGATTGAAGAAAAGTAGATAGGACTTTATACTAACAGGACATCCTGAGGACGTAGTCTTATCTTTAAAGCAGTGAACAGCTTCTGGTAAGCTAGGAACCCTGCTTCACCAACTGATGGAAAAAACATAACAGTTCATTGAAGTAAATGAAGAAGTAACATTAAAAAACATATAAAGCAAGAGTAGGAGTGGGCTAGGTAAGAGAAGTGTGGGAGATACAAAGGGTTGAGTATAGAGAGAACACTGTGGCCTGGCATGTTAGATATTGTAAGGCTGGAATGCATGTGGGCTTGGGTGCAAGCAGGTGGAGAAAGGGCTGTGGTCCGTCATTGGAAGACATAAGTTTGAAGGAGTCAATTCAGGAAGAATCTTGCATTTGCTTTATGCTCTATGTCTGTGGTTTGTCACTGCAGTTGCCCATTAGAATCACCTGTTTATTTGGAACTACAGTTGCATCCAAAAGCAACTCTCTACACTGTTTAAGGCACACTCTCTTACTAAAAAATTAAATAAAAAATTAGACAAAATGCCTTTAAAAGCCTGTTTGAACACCTGAAAACTACCAAGAGAGTGAGAATTTGGAAAGCCGAGATCCAGAAAAGGGGGAACTCCAAGAGTGGTGACTTGCCATTTGGGACAACTTTTTTCCTCAAAAGGATTGAAAACCCATTTCAAAATCAGTACCTGAGAGCTTGAGAAGTGGAAGAGTTATATATATATATATATATATATATATATATATATATATATATATATATATGTATCTGGGCTTCATTTTGGACCCCCAAATTTTATACAGTAGGAGTGAGGATTTTCTAGAAATAAACCAGGCCTCATAAGAACAGAAGCCAATATTTGATCATCTTGTTCTGATGGGAATTAAGGTGAAAATGTAGGCTAACTCTCTTTCAGAAGTAAAATTAATTTCTCTCTGGTGAAAATTAAGATTATAATTGTTATGCTCAGATTTCAAAATCCCCAAACACCACCAGGGAGATAAGTACGACACAAAAGCAAAAGAGCCTTTGATTCATGCTAGCATGAGCTCCTGTCTCCAGCAATCACCAGCGCAATGGAGAGAGAGAGAGAGAGAGAGAGAGAGAGAGAGAGAGAGAGAGAGAGAGAGAAACACTCTTAAGAATCCATGCATTATCTGTGAAGTGGTATACTCTTATCTGTGAAGGATATATTTCAAGACCCCAATAAATGCCTAAAACCACAGATAGTACTGAACCCTATGTGTATTATGTTTCTCCAATACATAGGTACTGGTATTTATGATAAAGTTTAATTTTAAATTAGGCACGGTAAATGATTTACAACAGTAATAAAATAGCACAGTTATAATATACTGTACTTAAAAAATGAAACAGATAATACACTCTGTGGAAGTAACCTGAAACAACGAAATCAGGAACAGCTGGGCCTAACACAGTGTAGTCATATATGTCCTTTTTGAAAGACAAATCAGCTTACAGACAAGGCAGCAGCAATGCACAAACTTCTAAAACTCTGAACTTGCCATCTGGAGAAAGAGATTGTGCTGGGAGAACTTAAGAGTCACTGGAGTGTATTTAATTCTTCAAGTGAGTAGCAAAACTGTGCTAATGAGGTCTTTAACACCTGTACTCCAACCAGCAGCTGAGTCTAACCAGAACCAGGTGGGGCAGCCAACAGCTTGGAGGTGGCGAAGGGAGCTCAGAAACAGAAGGATAAATCACTATTCCTGGTTGGTAGGATGCAGATATTGTCTTCCTTTTTATGCTTTTCTCTATTTCCCAAATATAAATGTGCATTTACACATCAAATCAGAAAACATATTATGTTGAAAATGAAATGTTCTTTTCAATTTATGTTTTCTAGTTATTCATTCCCTGGTCACTTGCTTTTGTCTCTGATTTTACAATGGTTCAGGCACTAAAACAGCTCTACTTTTGTCAGTTGTCACCTCCAGAAGGTCTTCCCAAAGACAGCAGCAGGCGGCTGTGGCGGGAGAGCGGGGAGGAGGGAAGAGGAAGTATCCTTCCAGGATATCCCTCCCTGGCATGCTTTATCTTGTTTTTCTTTTCTTTTCTTTCTTCTGAGAACTAAATAAAACTCCTAAGCCTCTATGTTCCTGCTCCCCTCAAATACTCCTTATTATTTATCTCTTCCCCACTCTAGTTCTGACAGAGCAAATAATAACTAGGCAAATGAAACATATCATCTTCTTAATAAAAAGCTAAAAACTAGAAAATGCAAGACTTCAGGTACAAAAAAAAAGTGACCAAAGCAAATGTGAATCTTCTCACCTTGGACCTAAATCTTAGATTCTGTAGGTGAGATGCCCTAGAGAGAGAGGTGGAGAGGAACTGCACGTGCTCCTCTGGGCAGACCTGGTGGCTAATGACCCACCTGGGAACAGGGAGGGCAGCAGTAGGGTGGCCCTTTTCAGATCCTGCTCCCTGAAAATGTGCTCTGATAAATTTCAAACTCTGGCCAATCAGATTAATGACTCCTTGTGTAATGGAAAACATTCAGGGAGCCCCAATGGGCAGAGAGTGTGAGAGCCCCTTTGTGGGCTGGGGCAGGAAGGAGCTGGGAGTGAAGGACATGGGGAAGTGATTTTCCTTCCTCCTTATCTCCTCTTCCCAACACAGACTGGAACTCACTACAGCCCAATTGCTTATTTTTTTTTCTCCTGAACCAAATCCTAATTTTAACAAAAATATAAATGTCTCAAGTTGTAATTTCCCACAATTGTTTCAGCTCTAAATCCAGCTTCTATACAAACCTGTTATAAATTATATTCATCTACCTTTTTTTCCAAAACTAGAAAAGTTATCGCATGAAATTATAGCATTTGGTAAGAGCTATGCATTATGAGCAAGACTAAAGCTTACAATGAAAGTGGTCACCATTTGCTTTTTCTAAATTGAGTGGAATATGTTACAATTCTTTGAAAATTTAAGCATGGCTCCCAGATGTCATAGTAAACTAATACCCCAAGATTAAGTTTCCATTGGCAAATAATGTTAGCTTTTAAATCCATATTTGTTATTTACATTTCATATTACATTTACATTTATTAAGTAAACAAATATTTATGTTTATTACACAATGCTTTTTGAATTCTCACAAGCATGCTGATGAATTATAAAGCACTGTTCAGGCAAATATTTCTTATGGTGAGAATATTTAGATACATGTTTTCACAGTATGAGTTTGCATATTGTGTTTGCTAAAAAGCTGTGTCCCACACACTCTAACTTAGAGGTGGTTTTCACCTTCAGTTTAATTGGATTGATGAACTTACAAGAAATACTGATTAGTTAGACTGGGAGGTAATTTTTTTTTCCTGATTATTCTTGGGAATGGTCCATGAAAATATTTTTAGAATTGATTGTAAACAAATTTATTACAAAAATTATTTTAAACTGAAAGAACAAGAAAACTTCTTTATTAACTATATATTTTTAAATTTATTTCAGAGAGAAAGGGAGAGGGAGAGAGAGCTAGAAACATTAATGATGAGCGAAAATCATTGATATGCTGCCTCCTGCATACCCCACACTGGGAGCAGCCCACAACCCGGGCACATGCCCTGATTATGACCTCCTGGTTCATAGGTCACCGCTCATCCACTGAGCCTTAACAGCTGTGCAGGGAATCGTCTTAATACTTAATGTTCAAAAAGCCTAAACAAACACAGCAATGTCCACTGAATGAATTCATTTCACTTTTGAGATGGGCATCAAGACAATTATGATATTAAAATAATTTAAACAGCAACAAACCTATTGGGGACAAAGTGAACTTGGGGTGTTCAGATGATCTCTGTGATGTATATACTGCTTTAGAATTTAAAAAATGTATTGTGCCCCAAATACATTTCCTTGTTCCAAGTAAAGAAAGTGACATCCAGCTGTAGAGCATCCTGTAGAAAATGAGTGACAGAACTCAATGTAATACAAAGTTCACTAGGACAGTTTACAAATTCTTTGGGGCCATGGAAATCATTTTCAATGACATTTCATCAGGAAACATAATATTTAAAACAGAGTGAAGTTACTTGATAATTCTAAGCCAATTTTAATGCTCCCATCAATTTTTAAAAAACTTGCAAGATTAGAAGAATTTCCAAGAAAATGGATTTTCCCCTTCTTCATCTCAAAACAACAACAACAACAACAACAACAACAACAACACCTAAAAGGTTTTTTCAACTAAAGGTTTTATCACTGCAATTGCCAAGCAGGTAAACACCCAGGCACCACTTACACATCAGCAAATTGTTGGGAAACACAAATTGTTGTTAGTAAATGGGAGCTACTAGTATTTGGAGCAACTGCCACGCAGTCCCTACTATTAATTTCCTACTTGGACATGCCTGACTATTTCTTCAAGTGTCCGCCTTGCATTCCGGACCATGTAGAAAATAGCAAAGGGAAACCTTGCTGAATCCCTCAAGATTCCTTTCTTTAACCTCTGAGAAGTTAACACATCCTCTCTTGGACTGACTGCACAAAAAGATGGAAAGAATAAATCCAATATATCTGAGTGTCTGCTATGGGAAAGGCATTTTTACGCTGGATAATTACCATATCTCATATGACCTTTTGAGATGGGTAGTTTTGTTCTTATTTTACAAAGGAGGAAAACAAGACTCAGAGTAGCTGCATAACTTGTCCAGATGACTGACTCTGTTAAGAGTTGGGATTTGAATCTGGGCAAGTCAAAATCCAAAGCACATGTCTTACCATCCTCCCCCTGCATCTTTGAGCCTCTTACTCCTGGTACCAAGATGACAGAAACAAAAGGTTATGGGACACAGGTTTTGAATTACAAGGTGCCATTTTTATTATAAAAGCCACATCTCCTAAGATAATAGAATAGATGAATTTTGAGGGACTCACACCATAATAGATTTTGCTCTAAACAATGTCTAGCATAAGAAAAATAAAATTCCTTTTTTCCCCCAAAATGATAATACTACATGCAATAGTAATCCAAATTTATGATTATATGCTATACTGTTTATCTAATAGGTATCATTAACAATCAAGTTTTCGAACACATCTTTATTTCTATTACAGGTCTATGTTAATAAAGTGAACAGGTCTGTTAGCTAGAATTTTGTTTGATTAGGAGAAGCAGTTACTCAAATCAAGGACACAGCTGTCATTGGCAGGAGAGGAATACATGTTTCTAAATACATTCATTGACTTATATGTTCTCGAGTTTATGTGACTATGGATATCCTTTGCATCTGGTCATCTAAACAAACAAACATGCAACAAAGCAGTAATTTCTTACAAGTACCTTGCACAAACCAATTGTGCCACTGGAGCTCCTAAAGCAGTAACTTCTAAATGCACTAATGATGAATTTCCCTTTTCGAAGTAGCTCTTTCTAGAAGAGTTCCTGGAGGTATATATCACTTGATTTCACAATAGCAAGTGCAGTTGTCCATACCAAAAAAAGAGAGAGATTATCTAATAAAGAGGGAATGTGCAAATTGACTGTCATGTTGTCACAAAGATGATGACACCCATAGCCACAAGATGGTGGCACCCAGTCCCCTTACTTCCCCAGGGTCCCCCAGTCCCAGGCCACACTGTGTTCCTGCAGCCAGAGTCCCCCAGTCCTTTCAGCCCAGCCAGGAGGGCAGCAGGTGCCAGAGTCCCTCAGTCCTTTCACAGAAAATGGTGGCCTCAAAAGTTGTGTAAGCTTCTTAGGATGAAAAGCATTCAACATCTTTCAAAAGGGAATTCCAAAATTTATAAAAGTTTGGGCTAGACAATTTAAGGTTATTTCCACTACAAACTTCTATGATTTTGTGATATTAACATTCTGCATTCACATAGTACCAGCTGTATTGTATGTAAGCAGGTATTATTTAAAGGAATAACCATTATTATTAAAACAACTCATAAAACCACACTGTTTTTATGTCAAGGACATCTGTGTGATTTTCCTAATGGCTGGAGTTAATGCCCCTAAACCAGCAGTTGGGAATTCTCTGAGGGGCCCCAGATTGGAGAGGGACAGGCTGGGCTGAGGGACAACTGCCCCCCCATGCATGAATTTCATACACCGGCCCTCTAGTAGGATTATATTTTTCATTACTTATATATTTTAAAATCCAGTTATGTTTCTCTGTTCCCTCCTCTGCTGTAACAGCAACATTAGGAGATAGGAAAAGTTTGGCAATATGTTAGAATGTAATAATTTCCCCCAACTTTTAAATTGAACTTGACATTAAATGATATTAAGAGCATTGATAAAAATCATAAGCCTGGAGAATGTCTATGCACATGCGCATACACACACACACACACACACACACACACACACACACACACCAGTTGTTTTAATAAAATGAGATAATTTCTCTTTTTCTGAAAGTGGGACTTCTTTAGTTGGAGGGAAAACACTTGGATCAGTTTTTCTACCCCTGTCTCAGTCAGCCCAGGCTGCTGGAACGAATGGCCATAGATTGGTGGTTTAAATAACAGACATTTATTTCTCAGAGTTCTGGAGTGTGGGAAGCCCAAGATCAAGGTCCAGCAGAATCAACGCCTGGTGAAAGCCCTCTTCTTGGCTTGCACAAGATTGGCTTCATACTGTATCTGGTGGAGAGAAAAGGCTCTGATCTCTCTGTCTTCTCATAAGAACATCTGTCTTCTCATAAGAACACTCACCCATCATGGGGCTCTATTCTCATGACCTAATCTATCCCTAATTACCTCCAAATACATTGGGTGTTAAAACTTCAATAAATGGATTTGGGGGGGGGTGAGGACACAGACATTCAATCTAAAGCATCTCTCTCTCTCTCTCTCTCTCTCTCTCTCTCTCTCTCTCTCTCTCTCTTTCTCTCTCCATGTTTTATTCCACACTCACCAGGGGACTCTGCAAAGCCAGATTTGGGAACCCTTGTGACCCCATCCTCTCTTCTTTCTTGAGGACACTCCCTGAATGAGGAGGTCATTCTTCTTTTCCCTTTATTCTAACATCACATAGGTTTGATGAATTAATGCAGCCACCCCCATACTTGACACCAGTTCCAGAATAGTTCCCCACCCCTACTCCCTTTTTTTTAAGGAAGCTGAATTCTGTAGGTGGCCCCAGGGAGGTGGGAAAGGGAAAAATTAAAATAACATCAGATACTTTAAGTTTTAAGGCTTCTTTTTGTTACTATCATATTTTCTTTTTTCTCAGAAGGAAAACAAGTAGTTCAGTGAATATTTTTGGTAAATTTTAAAATAGCTGCCCTTCTTTATGGCACAAAATTAAACCACTGCTTCTTTGTGTGTAAAATTAAAGAGAGGTTTCTGGCTTGTGAGGACACCAAAGGAAGAGACCATCACTACTTCCTCCTGAGAGAGATGTAGAAAATGTAACAAAGACCTGGTCTATACAAAAAGAAATTGACAGCCAGTTTAAAATGGAATTTCTATGGCCTAGAGCAATGAATATCCTTACATGATATTATTCTACAAGGTCATTATAATTTTTCCCAGACTTGGGTTAGCCCCATTACCTATAATAGTACCTCAGACCATGGGGTATCAATAAAAAATCATTTATTTTATTATATATATATATATATATATATATATATATATATATATATGCTTTTTTGTTGTTGTTGGTGCTTGGAGACAAGGATAACACATCTCTAGATATTTTAGAACTACAACAGCATATTGTACAATTATCCCAAACAAACTTACAAACCAATCCTTTGAATGCCTGACAGCAATTTAAAAACTACATGAAAGGACTTCATCCCTTCCATTGTGCAGAGGGCCTCCTGGGAAGGCACCTGAGCATTCTATATTGGCCAGTCTTGCGCTTTTGGCCAAAAATGACCCTCTTCTCATGGTCTAAGAGCCCACAACTGATGCCTGACCTTTCAGTTCATGCCAAGGCTGAAGCACCATTGTGGCTGGTACCATGAATCTCTCTCCTGCCCAGTGGGGTGAGCTGGGCCCTCTCTGGAGAAGAAACATGGGTTCCCAAAAATATGAGATCAGTGCCCAGGCCTCTCAAGCAGGTGAGGGGTTCCCAAGGTAAGTGCTGGGCGAGGAGCCCATGGGGGCATAGGCTACCAAACAGACAGAACTAAACCTCACATCACCCTGCTTGGCCCCAGAAGATGGCTGGTTAGCCAGAGATTGGTAAGATTCTTCAGGGAAGGAACAACCTAAGACAGGCACAGTCACAGAGGGGCCATCAGGAGAGAACTTGGGGATCAACAGAGGTGGGGCACAGATCCTTACCACCTCTCCTGCAATGTGGCAGGCGCCTGAATCTTCTCCCATTTTGAGGGAGGTCTCCTGCCCCCATGGCTGCTTTGCTTCTCATGCACAGCTCAAATTGGGACCCAGGTAACAGACAGAGACTTGGCTGACAGCAGTTGCCCTCTCACTGCAACAAGACTTGTTTAAGAGGTCTTGTACCCATGGTGTGGGCAAGAGGGTTTTTAATATCTAAATCCAGCCTAGTAGCAGGAATGCTTGGACCCTTCTCAAGAAGGCAAATAATCAATTCCACTAATACACACATGGTAAATAAGATTGTTGCTAGAGTGTTGAGTTAGACAGTTGAATAGTAGCCAATTTCTCAGAGGAAATTAATGTGGCTAATGGAAATAAATGAATATTCTAGAAAAACTGATTGTATGGTACAAAAAGCTGTTCCTAAAGTGTTAACAAAAATTCTTATTGGCAGAGCATCTCATGGTAAAATTGCATAACATGTTATGAACCTAAAACAGGCATAGTTTAGCGTAAATAATTAAAATGTAAAAGCTACCAAGATTACATTATAAAATTTCCAAAAGTCTCCTATTATTTAAATAAAAAAGGGGGTGACAATGGAAGAATATCATGTAAGAAAAAATATCCTGCAAATAATTTACATCTAAAAAATTTGTATTTTAGAAAATTATCCTTCATTCGAAATGCTAACAGCAAGATACCCATGAAAATACACACATGGTGTCAAAACAAGCCAGAGAAAAATCATTTGGGGAAGGGGAGAATGAAAAAGGATCCCAAGTCAAATTTATAGAAAATATCGCTTTATTAACTTTTGGTCGAGAATATGTTTGTATATTTTCAGAAAACAACTCTGAGACCATCTGGAATCCTGTAACAGAGAGGAATAGACAGAAGTGCTCCAACCATGAAGACAAAAGAGAAGCAATTCAGAGATGGAAGATGCTGATGACGCCTCACCATACCAGCAGACAGCAGCTGTGTGTTGCTGAAGGATGCCCAGGACCAAACCAGAGATGGTTGGACCTGCATCACCACCATTTGTCCACCAACCAGATCCGAAATAGCATGGCTGACATATACACATAAGGAACTATTTGACATTGAAATTGGGACTCAAAAGAACTGTTGGCCCAGAAAGGAACTCACTACAGATTGATTCATTTCCCTCTCAGCATAATCATTATTGTCTGTCTCAGTTTAGGTTCTTATAAGGGTATTTCTTAGATCACATGATCTCACACATCTAGAGGAAATAATGAACAAGATAAACTGATCAATAGAAACAGACCCAGAGAAAGAGAAGCAGCGATCAGACTCTCAAACCTTAGAGGGAAAGTAGGGTAGGGTGGGGGTAAGGGGAAAAGATCAACCAGAGGACTTGGGTGCATGCACATGGGCCTAGCCAGTGGCCATGGACAACAGGGGGTGAGGGCATATGTAGGGAGGGGCTTGAGATGGGAATGGGGGGATGAGGATAATTATGTGATACTATAATCAATAAAAAATAAATTAAAAAGATAATAATTTTTAATACTATAAAAAATTTGTGCTTAACTTTGTACCAATAATTAAGGAAATGTCTTCAAATGAAACTTTGGTTTTAAAAATATTTGTAAGCCGAAACCAGTTTGGCTCAGTGGATAGAGAGTCTGCCTGCAGACTGAAGGGTCCCAGGTTTGATTCTGGTCAAGGGCATGTACATTGGTTGCAGGCGTATCCCCGGTTGGGCGTGTGCAGAAGGCAGCTGGTCAATGTTTCTCTCTCATCAATGTTTCTAGCTCTCTATCCCTCTCCCTTCCTCTCTGTAAAAATATCAATAAAATATATTTTAAAAAATAAAAATATTTTCAAAAACAACAACAACAAAAAACTGGTTATTTTGAGACATATAGAACCAACTGCATCTTCTCATTGCCAAAGGTTGCTAATTCAAAGGTTCTGTGATATTTCAGAAATATGGAAAACCCTATTTGAAGACTACCACTAACAGAAAAAGAAAAACACACACAAAATGAAGCAAAAACAGCTAGCAGGGTTAGAGTGATGGGCATCTACTTGCAATGGGCAGCCTGAAACAAAGAATCCATCTCAAAAGCATGAGAGGGGTACTTCAAGGTCCTGTAAGAGTCTTTCCCTTCTACACCCTTCTGAAGCTGCATCCACTAGGAAGTCTGCCAGGACCTGGGCGGGACCAGAGGAAAGACTGCCCCTGCCTTTTGGACTCTGACTGGCCAGAGGACAGGGAAACTATTCCCACCTCTTTACCCACCCTCCTACCCCCCCACCCCTGCCCCTGCCACTCTTTAGCCTCACAATAGCACATTGCACCAGCTGATCTCAGGGGGAAGGTTTATAACAAACAAACTGTTACTTAAAAGAGTTAGAGGATGCCGAAGTTTATAGATAATAAACTTAAAATAATAAAAGGGCATTCCAAGTTATCTCTTTTTGTTTGTTCCTTTGCATTCTAATGCACTTTCCTGAACGGGAAGACAGTGGTGATTTTTCAGCATCACCTGCAAAATCACACCCCACTTGTAGTCCATTTTATCTGAATTATTGATGCAGCAACCTGCAGTTTATGTCCCTGGAAATAAGTCACCTAGAGGTGTTACCCACCAAATTTGGTGGCAGAAAAATAAAAAATAAAAAGAATTGAGACCTGCCAAGTGATGAGATGCCCAGATGGCTGCCTCTCTCTCCACATAGTGAATCTTCAGGCTAAAGGTTTCTGCTCCAGAGGCTACAAGCACCTATGTGTGGTGAGAAGCAGCTAAGACCTGAGGCAACTTTACCCTCCACCTCACTATTTAATTCTCCTAGGGAATTTTAGTGGAAATTTATTAAGATTAAGCTGAGGTTCCAAAGGAAATTCTCACATGGGAATTTATATACCCGTTTTGGGCAGCCTTTTGGCTCTGTCCCTGACCTATTTTTCTACCAACTACTCTTGTTATAGGAACTGCTGACCTTATTTGAATAAACACATTATAGTATATTATTGCCCTAATACAGTAAAGCTATTTAAAGGTTCTTATGGCCACTCTTTAATTTTTTTTTTGTAAAGCAAGTAACTGTTTACTGATTTAACTTTTCTGTTTATAAATTTGGAATCTTATGCGTAAAGCTGGGAGTCTCCATATTGTAAACCATCCCATAAACTCTATGGTCTATTGAATAAGAAATGAAAATGTTCATATCCTCCATCCAATGAGATGAATGTGTTCATTTCTTAAATAAACACAAATTCTAAGAGAAGGATGAATTAAGATTTGGGACCTGGACTCCTGCCGTGGCACTTGGCTTTTTTTGTTTGTTTGTTTGTTTGTTTGTTTTTTGTGGCACAGCAATGACTGGGGGCAGAGCTCTGACAAGGTCCGCAGCATGGCTGCAGCTATGTGGGGCTCTATTTGCAGAACAGTACCCTGATTTCATTTCACAAGGGCGGCTTCTCTCTGTATCAGAACATCTGTTTCCAGGGTGGTCGTGGAGGCCTTCACAAACACACGTGGAAGTCACTGACCAGAGTTTTGGCCTGCAGGGTGAACCTAAGCTCTCTCACGTGCCCAGACCTGGGACCTATGTCGATCACCAGGTGATTTATTTAGTTAGAGGATCATGGGTGAGACAGAGGATGAGAAAACTCAGAAACCAAAGTCAAAGTCATTGTGTATAGAAGAGGAAAGCAGCTGCACCTGACAGTCTGCTACCAAATCTGAACAGGCTGTAATGGAAAACGTTTATAGAAAGTCCACCTCTCGTCCCCTGGCCAAATCTGCTGCCCTCATTAGAGGAAGTCAGTGTATTAAGTTTGGCAGCTCTAGTGGAGCCTGCCATGCCAGGGAGGTTATTAAAACTGAACTGAAATGGTTTCATAACTCAAACTAGAAACAAGAGTGAGGAAAATGCTAACACCAAAGTGACAGACCAGAGTGAAATGGAGCTAGATTTGTAGTCTCTCTGGCTCATGTTTCAGGAGGTTCCACATGTTAAAACAGGCTGAAAAGTTAGCTAAATAAAACTAAGTGCCAGGCGAGACATTTAACACCCTTGAAAGGGGGCTTACCAACGAAAGTGTTCCATGATCTACACTGTTGACTGAACTTCACTTTTAGGAGTCTGAAGACAATACTAATTACAACTATAGCACCTAGAATGGCTGTCACATGAGCGGCATTCCTCCCGCCTCACAATGCCTTTTATTGATTCAAAGGATCTCAAAGATATTTTCTGGTCTTCCAGGGTAAACTCCTCCCTCCCGGGGTAGAGAGTACCAGAGAGTGATGAGTGATGAAAGTATGCAGATGAGTAATGCTTTTTGTTGTCACTCTTTTAGAGAGTAAGCCAAATCCTTTTTAGGAAGAAATACTAATTTCAGAATAATACAATTGAAAACACTTGCTAAAATTTTAGAAAGTCTGATGCTAGCAGAGCAGTTCAGGAGAGCTGCCATAGACTGTACTTATTCTTTCAGGTGGTGTGTGTATGTCCAAATAAAGCTATTTGTGCAAAAGCATCAGCTATTATTTTTGAGTCATCCTCAGTTGAGAAGTAACAAATGGCTTTCCTCTTTGTAGTAAAAATGGAAGTTATCAGGTCCATTGAAAAAAATAATAAAAAGCTTCATTGATGAGAAAATGTGGTACAAACAAATCATGACAATGCAGATCAAAGAATAGGTCAGAGTCTATAATACCAATGGCCTTGCCAAAAATAATAGTTCAAATCTTATAATAAAAAAGACAGGTAATATCAGAGCTAATAGGCATTTTCTACATTTATTTCCTCCCCATATGTGTCTTTAATTCAATGACAAGTTCTTGCAGCTCTACTTTCAAAATATATTCAGACAACTCAATAGTGGTCAAACATGATTAAAACTCACCTGTATAATTGTAGTAGCTAACTATAAGGTTCCCTTGTACTCACCCTAGTGTTTCTGGGGCATCCAGAGTAAGTTATAGACATAGAAGAACTCTGTTCAAAAACTCACCAACGACAGAGGATTTGGGGAAGATGGCAGAGTAGGAAGCACCAGGAATCTATCTCCTTGTCTAGACAACAATTGCACTGGAATGATCTTTCTGATGAAACTGTTTTTGGAACTTTGGAGTCTATTGAAGTATGTCAACTTCTAAGAGGAAGGCTTGTACAGTAAACTGAGTTTAATTTTGGTCAATTTCAGCTCATACTACAGTAGCAGCTATCCATCCCCTACCTCCACCCTATGGCAGGCAGCTGTATACCTGTTCCTGAAGTAGCTTACACACAGCTTACAGGATCCAAAATGGACAATGTTGGAAGCTACCCATTGTCTTCACTATTAGAAAAGTGTAAACAAGGAGCCCAGAATGCTGGTGAAACTTGAGCTCAGGCAAGGGCCAAAGCTATGCACTGATTGTTTAGTTGATACAATGTTGGCTCAAACAATTTCCTGGCCAAATAGTCTCAAAGTAAATCTTCATTAATATTTACTGACCTTTAAGATAGACTGTCTGTTACTGGAATTGCCTGCCTGACTAAGGACAATATGTATATCCAAAAACAGTTACTCAACAATAATACTAGACAAAATGTAAGGACATGAGTCACAGAAATGCAGTATTATGGGTTTCATCTCTCTGTGAGGAACACATTCAATCCTATTTTAAATGCAGGAAAATTAACTCAACAGTTTATTGTGGATTCATATTCAAAAATGGAGGCAAATTGGATAAATTTCATTAAAGCAAACCAAATCTAAGTTGAGAGTTGAAAAATATAGTGGTTTGATGGATTATCTCAAATCTAGATCTAAAAATGACAATGTACCAATTGGTAAAATGATAATACTTCCATCATCATTTGAGGGTAGTCCCAAAAATGTGCAGCAGCAATATCAGGATGCTATGGTAATTGTCACGAAGTATGGCAAGCCCGATTTATTCATAACCATGATGTGCAACCTCAAATGGATAGATATTACAAACAATTTACAACGCTGGCAAAAAGTTGTAAACAGACCTGACTTGGTAGCCAGAGTTTTTAATATTAAGCTGAATGCTCTTTTAAATGATGTATACAAATTCCATTTATTTGCCAAAGTAATAGCTAAGATTCATGTCATTGAATTTCAGAAATGAGGACTGCCTCACGCTCACATATTATTGATATTAGATAATGATATTAGATAATGATATTAGATAATGAGTCCAAATTACGTTCAGAAGATGATGTTGACTGTATAGTTAAGGCAGAAATTCCAGATGAGGACCTCAACTTTTTCAAATTGTAAAAATCAAATATGGTACATGGACCATGTGCAATACAAAATCTAAATAGTCCATGTATGGAAAATTTCAAAGGGATATCCGAATTTCAAAATGTGGAAATATTGATGGATATCCCAAATACAAATGGAGATCTGGTAGTACAATTTCTATTGGAAATAAAATTGTCCATAATACTTGGATTGTCCCTTATAACCCGTATTTGTGCCTCAAATATAACTGTCATATGAATGTTGAAGTCTGTGCATCAATTAGAAGTGTCAAATATCTATTTAAATATGTCTGAAAAGGTCATGATTGTGCAAATATTCAAATTTCTGAAAAAATATTATCAATAATGACGAAGTACAGAACTTCATTGACTCTAGGCATGTGAGCGCTCCTGAGGCTGTTTGGAGACTTTTGGAATGCGAATGCATGACCAATCTCATGCAATCACAAGATTAGCTATTCATTTGCTAAATGATCAAAATTTGTATTTTCATGCTGGTGATTTTGCTGAAGTTTTAGATAGGGCTAAAAGACATAACTCAACTTTGATGGATTGGTTCTTATTGAATAGAGAAGACTCCAAGGCACGTAATTATTATTGGGAGATTCCACAGCATTATGTGTTTAATAATTCTTTGTGGACAAAATGCCACAAAGGTGGGAATAAAGTATTAGGGAGAATGTTCACTGTGAGCTTTAGAGAACCAGAATGGTATTACCTTAGACTTCTGCTTCTGCATGTAAAAGGTGCGATAAGTTTTGAGGATCTGTGAACTGTAGGAGGTGTAACTTATGATACATTTCATGAAGCTACTAAACACCAAGGATTATTAGTTGATGACACTATCTGTAAAGATACGATTGAGGATGCAATCATAATTAATATGTCCAAACAACTACTGCAACTTTTTGCATACATATGTGTGTTTGGATGTCCTTCTGCTGTAGACAAATTATGGGATGACAATAAATTTAATTTTATTGAAGATTTCTGTTGGAAATTGCACTGAAGAGAAGGTGCCTGTGTGAACTGTGAAATGCGTGTCCTTAATGAGATTCAGGAGGTATTCACATAGCATGGAATGAAATGTTCAGATTTCAATCTTCTGGACTATCCTTTGTTAATGAATGCAAATACATGTGATGAATAGTACGGGCGACAACAGACAGAAGTTTTGATAAACTCTCTGAATGATGAACAGTTGGCAGCCTTTCAGACTATAACTTCAGCCATCGAAGATCAAACTGTACACCCCAAGTTCTTTTTCTTGGATGGTCCAGGTGGTAGTGGAAAAACATATCTGTATAAAGTTTTAATACATTATATTAGAGGTCATGGTGATACTGTTTCACCACAGCATCTATAGGAATTGCTACAAATTTACTTCTTGGTGGAAGAACCTTTCATTCCCAATATAAATGACCAATTCCATTAAATGAAACTTCAATTTCTAAAGAGCAAAATTGCTAACACCATTAAAAAGGGCCAACTTCTCATTATTGATGAATATACGATGGCATCCAGTCATGCTATAAATGCCACAGACAGATTACTATGAGAAATTATGAATTTGAATGCTGCATTTGTTGGGAAAGTTCTCCTCGGAGATTTTCGACAATGTCTCAGTATTGTGCTGCATGCTATGCGATCAGCAATAGTACAAATGAGTTTAAAGTACTGTGATGTTTGGGGATGTTTCAGAAAGTTGTCTCTTACAAAAAATATGAGATCAAAGGATACTGCTTATAGTGAATGGTTAATAAAACTTGGAGATGGCAAACTTGATAGCAGTTTTCATTTAGGAATGGATATTATTGAAATTCCCCATGAAATGATTGTAATGGATTTATTATTAAAGCCATCTTTAGAAATAGCGTATCTATAAATGATATTAAAAATATACCTAAATGTGCAATTCTTTGTCCAAAAATGAGCACGTTCAAAAATTAAATGAAGAAATTTTGGATATACTTGATGGAGATTTTCACACATATTTGAGTGATGATTCCATTGACTCAACAGATGATGCTAAAAAAGAAAATTTTCCTATTGAATTTCTTAATAGTATTACTCCTTCAGGAATGCTGTGTCATAAATTAAAATTGAAAGTGGGTGTAATCATCATGCTATTGAGAAATCTTACTAGTAAATGGGGTCTTTGTAATGGTACCATATTTATTATCAAAATATTATGACCTAACATTATCAAAGCTGAAGTATTAACAGGATCTGCAGAGGGAGAGGCTGTTCCGATTCCAAGAACTGATTTGTTCCCATCTGACACTAGCCTCCCATTTAAATTAATTCGACGAGTTTCCCATGATGCCAGTATTTGCAATGACTATTAATAAATCACAAGGACAAACTCTAGACAAAGTAGGAATATGCCTACCTGAACCTGTTTTCGCACATGGTCAGTCATATGTTGCTTTCTATTGAGTTCAAAGAGTGTGTGACGTTCAAGTTAAAGTTGCAAATACTTTATCTCAAGGGAAATTAGTCAAACACTCTGAAAGTGTTTTCACTCTTAATGTGGTATACAGGGAGATATTAGAATAAGTTTAATTATCTTATCAGTCATTATTTGCATCAATGTTGTTTTTATATTATGAGTTTGTTGCTGTTGTTATATCATTCTGTTTTTGTTTATTTATTAATAAAATTATGTATTATTTTCATATATATTGTACTCATTTCATTTTATCTCTCACACTATTATTTTAGAGAAAGAACAAATATCAATATTAAAATATTTCCTCTAATTAGTTCCCTTTTAATATGCACGAATTTCATGCACCAGGCCACTCACTAGTCTATATAAATAAAAATGTAAATGTTTGTTTGTTCAAAATCTTAAATCTCTGAAAGTTCTTCACCAATTGCTTGGATATTTTGACACAACATTGCATTAGAATACGCGCATGTTTTTATATACCTTATACCTACTATTATATAGATGTCACTGGTAAAAACATGCTTTTTAAAAAAACAGCACTATCTATTGGACATAAAAGCAACACACCCTATACTAAATATTTTATGATTTCATTTAAATGTTTCCGATTTCCATTCCATTTAAGATGTCCAAATTTCCAATTTACAATTCCATTTCAATGTTGACAGTGATTGAAGATTTGTGTTTAGAAATCGCGAACAAAGCTCTCAATCAATTGGGAATGGCATCATTGAATCAATCTGCTACCACTTCTTTCGATGTAGAATTGTGTCATGAACAAAATTACAACACAGGTGATCTTTTGTCGTATGCGCAATCAAATATTCCTAAGCTAACACTTGAGCAAAAAGGCATTTACGATTAAATAATCAAAACTGTCAATAACGGGGTTGGAGAAATCTTCTTAGATGCGTCAGGGGGAACTGGTAAAATGTTCCTAATTAGATTGATTCTGGCAGCAATTCGATCCCAAAATGATATAGCCTTAACTCTTACGTCGTCCGGAATAGCTGCTACATTGCTACCAAGTGGAAGAACTGCTCATTCAGCTTTGAAATTGGCATTGAATATGCAATTAATCGACACTCCCATGTGCTACATTTCCAAAGCATCCGTCATGGCAAAAGTATTGCAGAAATGCAAACTCATTGTTTGGGATGAATGCTCAGTGGTCCACAAAAATGTCGCTTGAGGCTCTTGATGGATCATTGCAAGATTTGCATGGAAACATCAGACCATTTGGGAATGCATTAATATTGCTTGCAGGAGATTTCAGGAAAACATTAACTGTTATTCCTTGATTGACACCAGCGGACGAAATAAATGCTTGCCTGAAATACTCTACTTTGTGGCGACACTTAAAGACGTTAAAATTAACTGCAAATATGCATGTCTATCTGCAAAATGATCAATCAGCTGAGATATCCTCACATCAATTGCTGGAAATTGGGAATGGAAAGGTGCCGGTTGATCTGACCTCAGGACGAATTTCATTGCCTCATAACTTCTGCAATTTAGTGACTTCAGAAAAAGAATTGGTTGAAAAAGTAGTTCTCAATATTCAAACCAATTACAAGGCTCATGATTGGTTGAGTGAATGAGCTATTCTTGCTGCCAAGAATAAAGACATCTATGAACTTAACAATATTATTCTGTCTAACATTCAAAGCTAGGCAGTCACATACAAGTCCGTCAACACTGTTGTGGAAGCTGATGAAGCAGTTAATTATCCAACAGAATTTTTTAATTCACTCCATCTGCCAGGGATGCCACCGCATGTACTGCAATTGAAAATCAGCATGCCAATTATCATGTTTCAAAATATCAACCAGCCAAAGCTTTGCAATGGCACATAGCTTGCAGTAAAAAACTTAATGATCAACATCATAGAAGCAACAATCTTGACAGGACCTTTCAAATGTGAAGATGTCCTAATTCCTTGCATTCCTATGATTCCAAGGGATATGCCATTTCAATTTAAGAGATTGCAATTCTCAATTCGATTGGCATTTGCTCAGGGCCAATCTTTAGAATTGTGCAGTTTAGATCTAGACAGGGGTTGCTTCTCACATGGACAATTATATGTTGCATGTTCTAGAGTTGGCAAACCAATCTCTATATCTGCACAGACAATGGGACAACATAAAATATTGTATACCCACAAGCATTGTGAAATTAAACATATTAGAAACATGTGCTTTCTTTTTTCCTTCTTTTCCATTTAACCAGACTGAGCCACAGCAACGCGTGGCCAAGTACAGCTAGTGTATATAATAAGAAGAGAAAAAAAAGTTTTTATTTATTTTATTTTTTATTGATTTTCCACAGAGAGGGATAGAGAGCTAGAAACGTCGATGAGAGAGAAACATTGACCAGCTGCCTTCTGCACACCCACAACTGGGGGTGTGCCCACAACCAATGTATATGCCCTTGACCGGAATCAAACCTGGGATCTTTCAGTCCCCAGACCGATGCTCTATCCACTGAGCCAAACTGATTCCAGCGAGAAAAAAAAGGTTTTAAAAGAAGCTCCCGAAATATAGCTTAAAGATCACACAGGGAGGAAATAAAGGGAAATGCCCTTCAGATATTTAGAAACTGTAATTAAAAGTCAATATATTAGTAGAATTAAAAAGTAGAAATATGAGAAGATTGCCTTAAACTTTAAATGACTTTAAAACATTATTAAAGGACATTAATTAGTTAAGACCTTATCTAAAAATCCCTATGGAAGAAATGACAAACTTGTTACTCAATTAAAATGACTCAGTGACACAAGCTATTATTTCCAGCAATTGTGTAAAAAGTGGAAAATTCAACACACTGAAGGATTTCCAAAAGCCTCTTAGTAATAAAAAAAAAAAAAAAGGGGGGAGGAAATGGAGAAATTGCCTGTAAGTAGACTACACTAAGCCTTAATTACTTTAAATTTTTTCACTTGCGATGCCCATGGCAAGACACCATGGAAATACACTGGTTTCAGAATAAGCCAAAGGAAAATGGTTTTGTTAAATAGGAAGATCCTGAGTCTGGTTTATGGAAGGGTCCCAATACCCTGTTAACATTTGTTCAAGGATAGACTTGTATATTTCAAGAAAATTTCTCAAAGCCAGCGTGGATTACTGCAAGAAATACTAAACTTCAACATGATCCAAGGGAGGAACTGGCCAGATTAATGAGGATCTTGCACCTGGAGCTATTCCTTACAGCTACAGACAATCGACTACTCCAGCTGCAAACAGCAGCAGGCCCAAGCAACCCACTAAAGATAAGGAATGGGAGGAGATGAAGGGGACTACAAACAGCCCAGAGGTCACCTGGGGGATGGTGAAGAAGACGTCCAGAAAGCTGAGTGAATTTGTGAGGAGACCAGAATCCCAAGAATGCCTGACAATGTCCTTCTTGCCATACTAGCAGCAATCAGCTAGGCAGTAATACTACCAGGGCAAATGGGGAAGTATTTTGGACTTACGTTTCTGACTCACCATGGGAAACCCCCTTAGGTGGGCTGATCCCCCACCTAATGTAGTCACCAATAATACCAAACACCTTGGTAATCCTGGAGGACCACAGGTGGAACAAGGAAGTATATGGGCAAAGTATAATTACATAGGTTCCCTTTTGTACGACACAGAATCAAACCACTAGCTCCTTTGGTGCAAAATTAAAGAGAGGCTTCTGGCTAGCACGGACATGAAAGGAGGGGGAAGCAAAAGCCCAAATACATCTATTATCATACTTGCTCCTGGCATAGGTACAGAAAATGTAACCTTACTAAGACACCCTCCCCCCCACTAAGCCATTTCATAAAAAGTCTTATGAATGGCACCCCACTGAGGAAGAAATTAATTGACAAGATTGTTATAGTGACTACCACACCAGCAGCAAATTTAATAACAGTTTTTCATTTGTGGATTGGAACCCCTGTGGGTCTGCTTATAGTAACAATCATGTGTAAAGTGGAAGGGAAAGGCATCCTATCTATTTGTTGAAGCTAATCACTCCATTTCATGACATAGAGGAGGATTTGTTGGATCTCAATTACAACATGACAACTGGCCTCTTCAAAATATATAACGGAAATTAGCTGCTGCACTTGCACCTATTAAATGGTATAGTTTTAATTATATCTCAGATAATTCGATTTGTACCTTATGGGGAATTCCCAATAAGACAGTATTTGCCATTGCCTGTGTATTTGATCCATTTGTACTTCTCTCAGACCCCATCCAGATGCACCTTAATGTTACAAGCCATCTGTATGAGGTGTCATGCACAGGTTGCACACTATCCCATTGTATTAGTTCTACATTCCAAAAGTATTCCCTTATGATTGTAAAACAACCTGCTTTCACTTGGGTTCCTACTAACCTAACTGAGCCTAGAGAATCTTGTCAAACTTACCAATTGTTACATGATCTGGTAAAAATTTTAAAAAGACAAAACAGATTTCTTGGAATGTTGATTGCAGGAATCTTTGCCCTCATAATGTTACTTCCTTCTGTGGGCATTGCTGCTTCATCCAAGGTATAAACTGTTCAAACTTCTCAGTTTGTACAACAAGTTAAGAAAAATGTAACTAAGACCTTGTCTATACAAAAAAGAATTGACAGCGGGGTTGAGATAGGATTATCAGCATTAAAGTCTATGGTCTTATGGATGGGTGATAAAATCCACAGCTTAGAGCAAAGAATATCTTTGCAGTGTCATTACAATTTTTCCAGATTTGTTTTACCTACATTCCCTATAATATTGATTCCTTGGGAATCAATATAAAAACCACCTTCTTGGTACTTGGGGTAAAGGTAGCACAACCCTTGATATTTTGGGATTACAACAGCATATTTCACAATCATCCCAGGCAAACTTACCAAGTATTCCTTGGATGCCTGGCAGTAATATAAAAAAGGACATGAAGTAATTTAATCCCTTCCACTGGATCTCCTTACATTTGCCTCTCAGCATAACCAGTATTGCTTGTCTCATTCTTGTTCTTATATGTTTATTTCTAGTCTGCAGATGTGGAATGAAGAGTCTTAAAAGGACTTGAACCCTTCCGGTGGCACTCACTTTTTAAGATTTATTAAGAAAATGAGAAGGGGGAGATGTTGGGAGCTACCCATGGTCTTAACTATCAGAAAATTGTAAATGAGGAGCCTGGAATGCTGGTGAACCTTGAGCTCTGGCAAGGGCCAAAGCTATGCACCAATTGTTTAGTTGAGACAATAGTGGCTCAAGCAATTTCCTGACCAAGTAGTTTCAAAGTCAATCATTACTAATATTTACTGTCCTTTAAGATTGTCTGTTACCAGAATTGTCTGCCTGACTAAGGGCAATATGTGTATTCAAAATTGAATAAAAGCTTAGCAAGGCCTGGGCACCAGCAAAGTCCTTTCCCCCTTGAGTTGGATTCTCCATCTGGCCCCCCATTAATCCCAAATTATTATTTCTTGTCTCATCTCATCATTTGCCCATGGCCCCTCTCTACATCCTGAACCCTAACCCACAAGGAACATGGCATCTCACATGGCAAAAAAGAACCCAGTCCTGTAAATATCAGGGACCTGTGTTCTCATAACTGAGTGCTGCTTCTGATCACAAAGGTATAGGAAAAAAGGTGAGCAGCCACTTTTTCTGCCCTTCCCTCCAATGTTGCAAGCCTCTTCCTGTCAGAAGTGACTTTCAGGAAGTTTAGACAGAAATCCTTTCCCCCTCCTTCATTTTTCCCACTTTGAGAGCCAGATATTAAAGATTAAGATATTAAAAAAACAACTGCATATAGGAGAAAATTCAAAAGCAACAACACATGTCCAGGAAAAGGAGACTAATGAAGAGTGTCAGTTTACACATCAGACTGATTCTTGGCACAGAGATAGCTACAGCAATCCTATCTAATAAAAGAGTAATATGCAAATTAACCAACACTCCACCACACCCACCAGCCATGCCCAACATCCAATCAGAGCAAGAATGCAAATTAACTCCAAACAAGGTGGCTGCAGCCACAGAGAACAAAAGAGAGGCTTGGGTTTCCTCGGCAATAGAGGAAGCCAAGCTTTTGCAGCCCTGGCCAGCCTAGGCCTGCACTCCAGGCTACAAAGTTTCAATTATAGAAGGTAAACAAATCCAAACAGAAATGGCAGCAGCAACAGAGCAAGCAGGGGGCTTGGATCCACTCCAGGCTATGAAGTTTCAATTGTAGAAGGTAAATAAATTCCAGATACTAGGGCCTCCACTTAGGTTGCCAGGGGGCGTGGCTGGCCTGCAAACCACCACAGGCCCCTGGCCCAGGAAGCCACATGCCCCAAGGGAACCTCCACCCTGATCTGGAACACACTTCAGTGTAAACCAGCTCGCTCCCACCCATGCATCAGGCCTCTATCCTAAATAATAAAAGAGTTATACGCAGATTGACCATCACTCCAACACATAATATGGCTGCCCCCATGTGGACACAGGATAGCCACCACAAGATGGCGAGCAATGGAGGGCAGTTGGGGGAGATCAACCCTGCAGGAGAGGGCAGTTAGGGGTGACCAGGCCGGTAGAGGAGGGAAGTTGGGGGCAAACATAGCCAGTCACTATTCCCATGTGGCTGGGCTTGGTCTTAAGCAGATGAAGCCTGGCATAGCCACCTCTGGCTGACTGGGCCATGCTCAGAGTAACCATATTTTAGAGATGGGTTCCTTGAGTTCATGTTTGTACTTCAATACCTGACACCAGGCCACTCAGTCAAAATTGAATGAATTGCCTTCTGTACTCTGATAAGAGTGGAAGCTGATATAAAATGACATATTATTATAGTTGTATAATTGCTTCAGCAAGTTGTTTTCTGCGATGAAATTTCTGTGAGAACTGAAAATGATTTCTTCAACGAAATATTCACCACCTTCTCTTCCCTCCCACTTGGCACTTCTTTTTCCCTTCCATGAATCAGGCATCTGGAAAGAATTTTTAGGGGCACCAGAGCCAGTGGGAATATGCTCTTTGCCTTCTGGGTTAGGTCACTCCTGTTTCTTATAATTTCTCAAACCAAAGGATCAGAGTTTGACAATTACTGCTCCCATCTTCCAGAAACAACAGATCCATTCTTCTACCTCTCCCTCTTTTTTCTTTTCTTTCTTTTTTAAAATTTTATTTTCTTTTAAAGGGCACTGGTTCTGAGTTCCCATCAATTTCAGGCCTGATTGGACCCTCTGGGGTGATGGCCAAAAGCAGTCCCCATACAGTTAACTTTGCCAACATGCTCACATTTTTTCCATTTCAATGTCATTAAGGCATTCTAACGGCCTAAGACTCATCTATTCTTCCAAGTAGCTTTATACCTTAGATATGACCTCAAAGTTATTTATCATTAGCTCTTTGATTACATCATGGCTTGGCAATTTGACCTTTCCTCCCTCTAGCTGGAAACAGGGATTTTGTTTTGTTCAATAAATAAATATGTAGCTTCACTTATAGGCAGGCAATAGGGAGACCGGGTAAGAAGGGGTTATGCTATGATTAATGAACTGTTAACTTCTGAGTTCAGATAAATGAATGTACTATGAATCTGATTCATAGTACATTCCATTCTTCCACCTCTCCCTCTGATTCTGGGGATCCCTTGTGCATTGTTGATGATAATACAAAATGATGCAGCTACTATGTAAAACAGTATGGAGGTTCATCAAAACATTCAATGTGATGCTCCAATTACACTTATGAGTATTTATCCAAAAGAACTAAAATCAGAACATCAAAGAGACACTAGCACTTCTTTATATTTGCTGCAGCAGTATTTATAATATCCAAGATGTAAAAACAACTTAAATGTCCATTGACAGATGAATGGATAAAGAAAATATGCCACAAACTTACAATAGCTATTTTTTATCCTCACATGAGGATATATTTATTAATTCTAGGAAGAGAGAGAGAGAGAGAGAGAGAGAGAGAGAGAGAGAGAGAGAGAGAATGAGACATCAATGGTTTGTCTCCTGTATGTGCCCTGGCAGGAGATCAAACCTGCAACCTCAGTATGTGCCCTTCATGGGAAAGCAAACCTGCAACATTTTGGAATACAGTATGATGCTCTAAGCAACTGAGCCACCTGGCCAGGGCCATACTATGAATTAGTATTCAGACTTAAGAAAATCCTGTTATGTGTGACCCTATGGATGAACTTTGAGGACATTATGCTAAGTGAAAAAGTTATAGAAAGATAAATACTATATGATTCCACTTATATGAGGTAGCTCTTAGCAGTCAAATTCCTGGAATCAAAGAAGTAGAATGGTGATTGTCAGAGGCTCCAAAGAGGGGTCTTATTGCCCTCTCTTTGGAGCCTCTGGTAATCACCTTTTAGGTCCATGGTACATGGATCTAATTTTAGATCCATGGTACATTTTCTCTTTGAAATCTGATAACCTCACACTAGAATGCTTCTTGTAGCCAGAAAAGTTACCCAAGCAACCCAGCCATGGAATGTTTTCCTCCTGGGACACTGTCAGAGGTATGCTTGTGTGGTAGGATGTCTCCAAATGACCCCCACTTCCTTGTATTAATGCCCTTGTGCAATTTTCTTTGACTAGGTCTGGATTTTGTACTTACTTCTGACAGAATATGACAGAAGTGATGTGATGGAACTTCCAATGTTAGGTTCTAAATGACCACAGTTCTGTTTTGGGCCACTCTTTCTCATGCTCTTTTTTGGATCAATCATTTTGTGGAAAACAAGCTTCTATGTTGGGAATCACCCTTTGGAGAGGCATTGTGTTGAGGAAATGAGAGAGGCTTCTGGCCAATATCCAGTGTGCAACTGAGGCCCTAAATACAATAATCCATGAGGACCTGAGTAGTGTGGAAGGCAGATCATTTGGCTTCCGTTGAGCCTTGATGTATCTTTAGCCCTGACCAACATATTGGCTGCAACTTCCTGAGAGAGTCTGACCTACAGATACCCTGCTAAACTGCTCCTGGACTCCTGGATCTCAAATATTGTTTCACACTGAAAAGTGTGAGGGTGATTTGCTCTGCAGTAATAGACCACTAATGTCCCACCTTTTGGAGAGAGCATCACATACATGGTCAGGAGATCTAGGTAATCACCAGCTCTGTGACAATTTTTAACAAAGCATGTAGCTTCTTTTTCTCCCCCTCTCAATTCAAGAAGCAACATTAATTACTTGTTTCAGGGGACTAGGAAATCTTAAGAGGAGAAGAGGCTCTTTCTTATTCTCTTTATCCTAAGAGAACTCATAATTTTAAGAAAGAACGAATGCAAAACCTTTAGCCACTATGCTTCCTAGTATTGTAGCAAACAAACAGAGACTCTTAATAAATGTTTAATTATTATAATTAAATAATGATTCATAAGCCTCTTGAGGATTTCAGAATATAGTGAAAATATTTTAGTGCCAATGATTCAACTAAAAACCCCCAGTCGAAAGAGATGAATGAGTCAATCCAAAAATTTTTAAATGTATTAGGCTGCTAGTTAGTATACCCAGGCACTATGGTAGGAAGTTTATATTCTTTATTTCATTAAGTCCTCCAAATCCCACAAGCTAGGTATTTTGGACTGCATGTTTGTGTCATCTCATAATTCATATGTTAAAACTCTAATCACCAATAGGATGATATTAAGAGGTGGGGACTTTGGGAGGAAATCGGGTCCTGAGGTTGGAGCCCTCATGATGGAATTAGTGTTCTTCTAAAAGTCAAAAGAGAGCTTAAAGAAACCAGGAAGGGGGCTCTCACCAGAACCTGACCAACCATGCCGGCACCCTGATCTCTGGATCTCAGCCTCCAGAACAGTAAGAAATGAAAAATTCTGTTGTTTAGGAATACCAGTCTACAGTATTCTTCTTATAGCAGCCTGAACTAAGATACTACGTATTATGGTAAGTCATCAGTTTATTTATAGACCCTAGGAAGATCCATGCTAGGTTACCTAATTGATAGAGATTTAATGCAAATATATATGAGAAGTGTGAAAATTAACCTCATCAACCACACAATCATCTCTTTATCTCTAAGTTTCCCAATGCTGCAGTACATGGTTATCTTTACAGTTACCAAAAAACTTCTCTGAATTCATTGGGGTGGCTACCTTAGCTCAGAGGAACTCTCTTCTCTTTGTTTTTTTTAGCAACTGTTAATCATAAAAAGAAGGATTTGACCTTATTCGTCAAACATCTTGTCCAGCCACTGCAGAGAGAGTCAGCTTCCCGAATGCTGACTTATAAGTGGTAGCCTGTGTCTAATAAATTGCTCTTGGGTCTAATCAGCTATAACTAGACCAGAAGGCCTACTCTTACCTAAATGGAAAATAGCATAAGTCATAGCAGCTTATGCTGGAAAGAACTAATTGAAACCACTTTCCTTTAAAAATAACTATGTAAGAGAAAACACACCAGATTTTATGGACTTCTGCTGCAGCCCATTCAGTACAATTACTATACCCATGTGGCAAGACAGTGTTTTAATTCATCAATAGCTACAGTCTTTTTTGTGTATTCCCTGTTATGCCATTATACTCCCCCATTTAGCCATCTAGATATGGAGAACCTATTGCTTTATTGGGGGTGGGGGTCACAGGTGACTTTAGAGGACAAAAATAAAATGCTGATTTTTATCTTCTGAGCTTCAAAATCTGAGGTCCAGATGTGAGACAAATGAGTTGGAAGGTTGCATAGACAAAGTGACTTTTCTGTCCACTGGATAGTATATAAAAATCCCTTGGGCTTAGGGAGGAAGAAAGAGTAAATGGAAAGGAGTACTAAGGGAGTCTGATCAGGGATATGACACTCTTCTCCTGACATCCAAACCCTCAAACTTATATTCTTGGTAAATTTGAGGATTTAAGAGTGGAGGAGACTTGCTCTTGTTTTCTGGGAGGAACTCAGAAGAGCAATGAGGGTACAAATATCTTCCCTACCCTTAAGTAGACAAAAATAGCACTAGACTAAACTGGGAAGTTCAGTGGGTCTGGATAATGGGTCCTGAGACAGTTTCAGCAGTGAAGGAAAGCATCCAAGAGGGCTGTGCTCTCTCAGAAGTCAGTGGACCTGAAGGACCATTACTATGGGGCCCAGGGGATCTCATTTGGACTTTGGACAAAGACTAGATGGAGGAACATAGCTCTTACATGAGTGTATCTGCCAATGTCTGGGAACCAATTTGACTAAGGATTCGGTAGCAGATGTAACGACCCCATGGTTAGATGCTAAACAAAAACTAGACATCTTTCCTGCCCCATCTTCATGCCCTGAGGCTTGAGGATCCCCAAATTTTAATATAATTTCACTGAATAGCAGGAAGTCAACAGTCACCCTTTAATTGACTTAGAAAATCGTTAAGTGAAATACACACAATAAATTACTGAAATTAAGTTTCATTTTTTAGGAAATGTAAACATATGGAACAGACTTTCCTTTGAAAATACTGAATAATTAAGTCTTGTGAGATATTCTTTTTTTAATTTTTAAGTATATTTTATTGATTTTTTTATAGAGGAAGGGAGAGGGATAGAGAGAGAAACGTCGATCAGCTGCCTTCTGCACACCCCCTATTGGAGATGTGCTCACACTCAAAGTACATGACCTTAACCAGAATCAAACCTGGGACACTCAGTTCCTAGGCAGATGCTCTATCCACTGAGCCAATCAGGTTAGGACTTATGAGAGATTCTTTACAAGGAAGGTATGCAGCCTCTAGGGCAGTGTTTCCCAAAGTGTGGTACTTGTACCCCCGGGGTATGGGAAGAGTTTGGTGGGGATATGCACTGCACCATGCTTAGCTGCGCCTAATTCTATGTTCTCATGAGTCAAATCAAGACAGTCTTGTGAGGCGTGAGATGGTCCGGTGTGCAAATAAATGTTATTTATAATATAACTTAATAC
Organism: Vespertilio murinus; assembly: GCA_963924515.1. Lineage (NCBI taxonomy): Eukaryota > Metazoa > Chordata > Mammalia > Chiroptera > Vespertilionidae > Vespertilio > Vespertilio murinus. Next base: position 82,205,380 of record OZ004707.1, on the reverse strand, counting down.
CTGCTTTTTAAGATATGGTTTTGAGGTAGATTGTATTTTTTTATTGATTAAGGTTTTACATATGTGTTCTTATTCCCCCATAGGCCCCCCCCCATCCCACTCACACCCTCACCCCCCTAGTGTCTGTGTCCGTTGGTTATGCTTATATGCATGCATAGAGGTCCTTTGGTTGATCTCTTCCTCTTCCCCCCACCCTCTTAGATAAAACTGCATTTGTTCAAATCCTAGATTATCTACTTTCTAGCTACATGACATTAAAAACTTAATCTAATATATATTTCTTTCTCATTTTTATTATTAAGAATTTTTAAATGTATTAGTATAAGATCCCCACTTATATTCCAATTTTCAACAATTATTAACTAAGCCAATCTTGTTTCATTTATGCTTACACCCTCATCTTATATTATTTTTTAAATATTTTATTTTATTGATTTGAGAGAGAGAGGAAGGGAGAAGGATAGAGAGATATAAACATAAATAGGAAGATTTGATTTTTCTCTAGTGAGGATTAAGCCTGCAATCCCAGGCATGTTTCCTGACCAGGAATTGAACTGGTGATTTCTTGGTACAGGGGTCAATGCTCAACCACCGAGCCACACTGGCTAGACACCACCTTATATTATTTTGAAGGACATCCCAGGTAATATATTATATCATTTTATTAATATAATTTCAGTATGTATCTTTAAAATCTAAGGATTTCTCTAAACAAATAAAGTCAGGCTATCACTGTCACACTTAAAATCTTTTAAATAATTCTTTAACATTGACAACTATTTTTAAGATTTACAATTATCTCAAAATATAGTTTATTATTTTGAATTATTTTCCAAACAATGTCCACACATTGCAATTGGATAGTATAGCTCTTAAGAGGTTTTTAATCTATACATTCTGATTTTACCGTGTTCCCCCCCCCCCCCCCCCCGCTCCCACCATGCAATCATTGGCTGAAAAAAAACGAATCAATTGTCCTGTGGAATTTCCCACAGTCTGTATTTTGCTGATTATGTTTTTGGGTATTGCTTTTGTGGCCCTGTGTCCTCTGGGTTAGCTAGTTCTTCCAACAGGTAGTACATACTATTTGATTGTCTCTGTGTTGTTGAAATTAGCAGCTGTTTATGCTCAATGCAAGGGCTTGCAAAATGATAATATTCTAGTTTTTATCTTCCTTCTTTATGTATTAGTTGGAACACTCTATAGAAAGAGACTTCTCATGTATAATCTGGATACTCAAGAGTATTGCTTATTTAAGAAAGTCCAAATAAATGCTTGTTTTAAAAAATAATGAGTTCTTGCCACACATTGCCAATTGGTTATGGTTTTTTATGTTTTTAATATCATTATGTACTCATAGATTTACATATATTTAATACAGTGTAGTTATTATCTTGGTTTATGCTCAAATTACCTTTCTTTGTCTCTTGGGAGCCTATTGAAGTTGAGTCCTGTGTTCTCTTTGACATGATCTTATTGTTATTTGACATGACCACTGTCACATTTGCCTGAGAATGGGAGTTCCTGTGACACAGGATTTTCAGTTTTCAAATAGAGAAAATGCTGGGAAAATTAGGATGAAAATTAGGACTCTAACCTTACCAGTTTTTCTTTTTAGTATCTCCATTGCTATCACAAGGCATTCTAGGCTGATCATGTACATTTCTTGCTCCAAACCTGAAATTATACCCAATAATGCTTGCAAAGCACCTAGCACAGGGCATGGAACATAGAGATTGCGTGTTAAAGATCATCTGCCATCAGAACACCCCCAGGTAATATGGGCAGTGCCAGGTTTTTTTCACTCAGTAAAACTCCATATCATCTCAGGAAAATATCCATATATTTATAAGTGAGTCATGTTAAATAAACACAAATGGGACCAGGAATATATTCTTTAGAGGTTCACTGCACAGTGCAATATGTTTTGTGCAATTTATATTTTTTAAATTCAAACCATGAGAGCTGTCTAAACTTTCAACAAAATAAGCCATGTAGCTGTACCTGACAGTGTTTCTAGAAATGTCTTGTTATATTTGGGTTTGACACCTGAGAAGCCCTTGTTTATTGTAAGTTTTCTGTCCTATTGCATATTTGTGTGACAGGGAAAATAAATATCATACAAAAGTTGAAAAATTAGTGAAATCTTATGCACTGAAAGAAACTCTCCAGAGATAATATTGGCAGCAGATGCACAAAAGAACCCTCAGTAGGTCCCTGAGAAAATGATGTAATCTAGCTCTCTTCTAGAATTAATTAAAAAGCAAGTTACAGAAGATAGATACATTAGTCCTCTCAGCGTGGGTATTCCATAAAACATCTGAGGTTGGCAGCCATAATAGTTACCCATATTTGTGATGTACATAAAAGAGAAACGGATAAAAGAAAGGTTGTTCTGTGAACCATTGCAAACAACTACAAAGGAATTGATGAGTTCAGTCTTGTCTGCTCTATGAAAGCATAATTCAATACTTCATATATATGAATCAATTTGCACTGATGATGTCCTTCGTATGCTAAGAAAAATTAAAGACCTGTTTCCTTTTTTAAAAAAAAAGTAGCCCTCTTATCATTATCACATGTAATACTGCACCAGGATAATTTTGCTACAAAGAACTTGCTCCAAAATACTGAAGCTTTGTTTTAATAGTGTGCTGATCACAGTAAACTTTATCAGAGAATGTACTCCAATCCCTCCCCTACTCCAGGTTTTTTGTTGTTGTTGTTGTTTGTTTATTTGTTTTTATAAAAAATATTTATTGTTCAGATTATTACAGGTGTTCCTCTTTCCACCCTCATCCCCCATAGCTCCCCTTCACCTGATTCCCAACTCCACCCCATGCCTTTACCCTGCCCCTGTCTTTATCCATAGGTGTAAGATTTTTGTCCAATCTCTTCCTGCACCCCTCAGACCCCCTTCCCCCTGAGAATTGTTAGTCCAATCCCTTTCTATGTCCCTGATTCTATTATATTCACCAGTCCATTTTGTTCTTCAGATTTTTTATTCACTTGATTTTTAGATTCACTTGTTGGTAGGTATGTATTCATGTCTTTTTGTTGTTCATAATTTTTACTTTTACCTTTTTCTTCTTCCTCTTCTTAAAGAATACCTTTCAGCATTTCATGTAATCCTGGTTTGGAGGTGATGAATTCCTTTAGCTTTTTCTTGTCTGTGAAGCTCTTTGTCTGACCTTAAATTCTGAATGATAGCTTTGCTGGATAGAGTAATCTTGGTTGTAGGTTCTTGTTGTTCATCATTTTGAATATTTCTTGCTACTCCCGTCTGGCCTACATAGTTTCTGTTGAGAAATCAGCTGACAGTCGGATGGGTACTCCCTTGTAGGTAACTAGCTGTTTTTCTCTTGCTGCTTGTAAGATTCTCTCTTTGTCCTTTGCCCTTGGCATTTTTATTATGATGTTTCTTGGTGTGTTCCTTTTTGGATTCCTCTTGTTTGGGGTTCTGTGCACTTTCTGAACTTGTAAGTCTATTTCTTTTACCAGGTAGAAAAAGTTTTCTTTCATTATTTCTTTCAGTAGGCCTTCAATATCCTGGTCTCTTTCTTCTGGCACCCCAAAAATCCAGATGTTGGTGTGCTTTAAGCCATCCTGGAGGCTTCTTAGACTATCCTCACACTTTTGGATTCTTCTTTCTTTCTGTCTCTCTGGTTGGGTGATTTTTTCTTCCTTATATTCCAGATCTTAGGTTTGATTCTTGGGGTACATTGGTCTATAGTTGAGTTTCTGTATATTCTTTATTCCAGATATTGTATGCTTAATTTCTGACTGGTCCTTTTCCATTTTTTTGGTATTCTCTTTAAGGTCCTTGAAGGTCTCACCAAGCTTCTTGGAGGTCTCATCAAGTTTCTCAAAGGTTTTTAGAAGATTCTTGAGTAATCTTATAAATGTGATTCTGAACTCTGTGTTGTCCATTAGTTTACTCTCCTCCCTCTCTCCCATTTGTGACATGTTTCTGTGTCTCCTCATTTTAGAGGAAGAACTGCTGCACAGGAGACACGCTTTGTTTCAGTGGGGCTTTAGTGCTCTCTAAGTTTGTCTCCCGAATGTGGCACTTATGGGTGTGGGGTTGAAACTGACCACTAGGAACACTGGCTTCTGGATCACCAATGGGGTACAGTTCATTTGCTTGGGACTTGGCGGTTTTGTTGCTGGAGCTGCAGTTTATTTGGTTAAGCTGCCACAATACTGGCCATTTATATGCAAAAGCAGCTGTGTGGTGCCTGGGCGGGTCTCTAGAATGTGCTGGTGGGGCCTCAGGGTGGGGCGGGGCCCTCACTAGGCTGGGGCTTGGCTAACAGCAATGGCTGTCTTCAGCTGTCCCTTCCCAAGTCCTGCATGTCCCTGGGATCCAGCGCAGTAAACAGTGATTGCTGCGCACACCTCTGTAAGAGAGTCCCTCACTTTCGGATCTGATGGCCGTCAGACCAGCTTCTCCCCATAGGCGTTTGGGTCCCCCATGTGACCCCAGAAACTGGATTTCAAAGTGAAAGTGATCCACAGCTTGTTTCCGTTCTGGTTGGAAAAAAAAGCCACGTGCCCAGTCGCTGCCACCAGCCTGATTCGCAATTCAAGTGCCTCAGTACCTCGGCTCCTCAGCTTTTCAGCGGTTGCGCTCCTTTCTCTTTCAGCCAGCCTTCCCGTGGTCTTGGGTGATAGATGTCCTTTTTATTTATTTTTTTAAAATATATTTTTTATTGATTTTTTACAGAGAGAAGGGAGAGGGAGAAAGAGTTAGAAATGTTGATGAGAGAGAAACATCGACCAGCTGACTCTTGCACACCCCCTACCAGGGATATGCCCGCAACCAATGTACATGCCCTTGACCGGAATCGAACCTGGGACCTTTCAGTCCACAGACCAACGCTCTACCACTGAGCCAAATCGGTTTCGGCGATAGATGTCCTTTATATTAGTTTTAATTCCTCTGAATTATTGTGTGAGGCACCAGACCAGCCATTCATCTACACCGCCATCTTGGTCCCACCAGGTATTCTCCTACTCCAGGTTTTGACAAAGGAATGGAAGCAAGCACATTACTAGTATACAGAAATGAAGTGAGTTTTCAACAGCCATGTGCTTACTTGTTTTTTCTCAGTCAAATTGGTATTCTCTTACCAATTGTTTATATATAAACAAAGGTAAAAGGTAATGAATATAAAAACTGACCAGTGTGTGCACAAACCAGGCTGCAAAAGTAGAGGATAATTAATAAATATTAGATGCAGGCCCATGGAGAAGAAAATCTGAACAATGTCTCTGAGTCAGAGTCAACCTTTAGCTCCAATAACACACAAGAGCCCCTTCCAGGGAAGTGAGTGGGCAAGGCCCCGAGTGAGTCAGGAAGGCTCAGGCTTATGACAGCGAGGTCAGCCAGAAGACTGTTGGGTGGGCCAGGTGCTAGATTTCCAGCAGGAAATTGGGAGTGGGCCATGTAGTTTCTAAGCAACTACCACTTCTAGATCTTAGGAGAGGGCAAAACAGAATAAATCCAATGGTGAAAAGAATGCCCTTCTAGCTGCAGGATATGGAGGGCAGAGCAGGAACTTCATCAGACACCACCAGGGCAGGAGGTGGGGACAAGAAAGTGTGCATTCTCACCCAGGAGCTCTGTCCTCTGATTCCAAAGCTGTACAGTGGCCGTGCTCCTTGGAGACAACAGCCTCACCTTGTCTGCTTCTTGTCAGGCTGCCCTACTTAGCTACTTGTGGTGTGGCAATACATAAAGAAATAAGCCTGTTTATTTGAAACCAAAGCAGGCATTCAAATAAAGAATTTAAAGTAGTCTATTCTCTTGCTATAATTGTGTAGCAAGTGCAATTAAATTCTGAATAAAATTAACACATTTAATGATTCAGGATGAACACTGTAAAGCAGATTGAACGTGTTTATTAGGAAATTTCCAGTTTAGAAAAAGCATGGTAATTTTATTCTTCCCCCATTTTGAGGAAAAAAACAACAAGCTTAGTAAGTGAAGTAGTGAGGGCAGCAAGCGATATGTCAACTCCCTGGCATGAAATGAGTAGTGACTTTTACACATGCTTTTTCTATGAAAGTTCTGCTCTTTTTGTTTGGCTTCTTAATTTCTGGATAATAGAGCTTTTGTTGTTTTTTTTCTTTTCATTAATTTAAAGGGATTTCTACTACTAAGCTAGGAAATGTGTTGTCTGACACCCTTTTAACCTGTGGGGTTTATTGAGGAGTCCTTTGTTGCAGTTTTAAATAATGTTGCATAGTTAGAAAGAAGATATATATTTCATTTTAGTGACATAATTAGAAAAATAGACCTGTGTGAGTGTGTGTCTGCACACAAGCCTCTTAGGTCTGTCTTATTAATTATATTCTTTAGGCCCAGTTTATTCTTAATTTTTTTTCTTAGAGTCATGGGATCAACAAAATGAATATCTTAACAGCAAATTCCTACTCAATTCTCTTTATATTTCCAGGAGCTTTTTCTTTGTGAATTTTGATGCTTTGATATTTGGTACATGAAGAGTCATGAAAATTATAGCTTTATTATGGATTATATGCCTTTTCATTTTAACATGTCCTTTTTATCTTTAATGTTTTTGTCCTTAATTCACTGAAAACTAATATTAATTTCAGAGCCCCACTTTTTGCTGGATTTGCCTGGCATGCTTTTCATTTTCTGTGTCTGACTAGAGCACTTATTAGAATTGTGCTCTGTGATCCAAGCTTAGAGTCTTATTCTTTTTTTTTCTTTTTTCTTTTTTAGCTATTTGCCTAATATGTTTATTGTCTCTGAAAAATCATAGAAAATTGTGATTTGGTTTATTAGCTCTCAGAAGTCCATTCCTGAGCTCTGAGGAAGCTTGCTTTCTTCTGAGCTACACTATCTTTCTTCTGGGCAAGAGACATTTTGGGACAGTTCCACCTCTTCTTTTTAACTTCTTTCTTAGACTTCTTTTCATAGACTGGATTCTCTCATATAGCAGAATTTCTCCACAATTTTTACTCACATTATGGCATAATTTTCTGGAATGTTAATTTGCCTATTTTCTATTTCTCACATGTATTTTTCTTGTGGCATATTATATTATGTTCCATACAAACTCATTTTGAATTATTATTCATCTTCTTATAAGTTTACTCATTGATCTTATAATATGGCAGAAAGAACATAGGATGATATGGCAAACAGAACAGAGAAGTGTGCTGGGCCAACCATTAGGGTCTCTGCCCAGGGCTTTGTCTTCCACTCAGCAGGAAGTAGTTTTAGACAGCTGATCTACAGGAAGGCACTCAGCATTCACCTCCCTTCACCTGCAAGACCACTGCCCATCTTTTAGCAAAGATGGCATGTTTCTTCCTTTCCTTCTTAAGCACCATGTCCTCTCATAAGGATCAAAAATGCCCCCAAGTTTACCTTCTTACCCACATTTCACTGTTCACCAAGGCTGGTGATTTCCCTCCTTAGAATTCCTGCCCTCTTATGGAAGACTCTGTGTTCCCTGAGCTCGAAGAGCCATGCCTTGGCTGTCAGCTTCCTCTCTTAACCTTAACCAAGTTCCACCTGACTGCATTGATCCAACACTGGACAGTTTTTAAGCTTTCTGCATATTTTCTTTTCTAATTTTCAAAAACTATTTTAGTTTTTTTCAGTGGATTTAAAAGGAAGAGTGGGGCCAGATGCCTCGAGTTTGCCATCCTAATGAAGACCTTTATATGGCTGAGAAATAATATTGGATCCACTTCTTCTAAAATTGGATTTCATAAATAATATGACCTGATGAAAGATGATCTCATGGAAACATGGGTCATAGCTGAATGCAAATGGAGTTTTAGACAATAAAGTTTGAGAATCTCCAGTGTGTTTTCACACCTGACAATAGTACCAGAGGGTCCATCTGCTGGTATGACCTGGGTTTTATCACACTTTTACTGCACCTCAAAAGAGAGCAAGAGACTGCTTCATAAACTTCAAAAAGTTCCTCATTGTTGAATATCACAACAAATGCTACTTTAGAAGAGTCAATAAGCCAGTAAACTTTTTTTTTAAATATTTTATTGATATTTTACAGAGAGGAAGGGAGAGAGATAGAGAGCCAGAAACGTCGATGAGAGAGAAACATCGACCAGCTGCCTCCTGCACACCCCACACCAGGGATGTGCCCGCAACCAATGTACATGCCCTTGACCGGAATCGAACCCGGGACCTTTCAGTCCGCAGACCGACGCTCTACCACTGAGCCAAACCAGTTTCGGCAAGCCAGTAAACTTTTTAAAGTTTATAATCATGCATTTTTATTTATTTTAGACTTTTTATTAAGTTAAATTATAATTCTCTTAGCCTATATTTTCTACAGTTTTTATTCTGTTTTATATTACATATACCATAAAATATAGAATATATTCACCATTTTAACTTCTTTTGAGTGTACAATTCAATTACATTAAATACATTCATACATTTGTTCAGCCATGACCATTATCCATCTCCAAAACTTTTCCATCATCCCACAATGAAACTCTATGCCCTAACTATTATTAAATAATAATAATGTAATTATTATCTATACTAATAAAAGGATAATATGCAAATTGGTCAGGATGCCTTCACAGTAACGATGGGACAACCAGGCCAGCAGTGGGGAGGCAGTGAGGAGCGATCAAATGACCAAACAGCAGGCTGCATGGGGTGACCAGCCCTGTAGAAGGGGCAGTGAAGGGCAACCAAATGACCAAACAGCAGGCTGCATGGGGCAACCAGGCTGGCAGGGGAAGGAGGGAGGCACTGAGGGGTGACCAGACCAGTAGAGGAGGGCAGTGAAGGGTGACCAGTCCAGCAGAAGAGGCAGTGGGGGGGCAGTTTGAGGTGACCAGGCCAGCAGGGGGGCAGTTTGAGGTGATCAGGCTGTCAGGCAGAGGTAGTTAAGGTTGATTAGTCTGGCTTGGGGGAAGTTATGGGTGATTAGGCAGGCAGGCAGGTGAGCAGTTAGGTGCCAGTGGTCCTGGATGGTGAGAGCAGGGATCAGGCCTAAACTGGCAGTCGGACATCCCCTTAGGAGTCCCAAATTGGAGAGGGTGCAGGCTAGGCTGAGGGGACCCCCTCCCACCCTGTACATGAATTTCACACACCGAGCCTCTAATTGTATAATAATTTCCTATTTCCCCTCCCGAAATTCCTGCTAACTATTAACTATTATTTTTAAGTTGAAGGAACTAAACTTAGCAATTGTTTCTCTTGCTATACTCCTTAAAAATGTTCTTTATAGAGATTTATTGATAAGAGATGGGACAAAATTTAGGGGGGGAGAAAGAATGTAGGTTGTAGTAACCACTAAGAATTCCTTGTGCTAGGTGCAAAGAAGCAAGGCCCTCAACCTGGGGGGATGACAGCTAACTCTTACATAGTGCTTCCTCTGTGGCTCACTCAGTCTCCCCACCTGCACCTGCTGTGGAGGTATTATTACATTGTCCCATTTTACAGATAAGGAAACTGAGACACAAACAGCTTAGGTAGTTTGTATAAAATAGCAAGTGGCATGGGTAAGACTTGAACCCAGGCTTTGGGATCACAAAGTTAAAGTCCACCTAAATCAAGCAAAGGGCATTTGAAGTACTAAATATCATGATCCTAAATGTAAGTCTAGTTTCACTTCTAGCTATTTTTCAGAAAGTGTTCTCTTGAAGATCACTTCATGACCTCCTCCTAGTCACTAACTCCATGGGCCCCTTTAAGCTCTCATGTTTCTCTGCCTCTCTGAAGGTTTTAAAACTCTTATGCAACTTCAAATTCTCTCCTCACTCAGTATCTGGTACACTGGCAGAGTAACGTGAGAGGCATTAGTACAGTAGAGAAAAGTGTGCACTTTTCTCTACTGTACTAATGCCTCTCACGTTACATGTAGTGAACAATAGGGAACTACAGGTGAGCCTTGAGCAAGAAAGCAACAGGCTTAAAGCAGTCCCTGTGGGAGACCAGCCTAGCAGGGCTCTTCAGGACAACAGGGCTAGGAAAGGTAGGGAGCTGCTGTAGGAAAAATCAGCCAGACAGCTGTTACCTGGACCTAGGCATGGTCATAATTGAATCCCAAGAAATGCTTATGCTATAAGGAAATAGATTAACAAAAGTAGCATGGGAATACTTAGGTTGCAATTTTTAAAAATTCTTATGAAACTCATTGCTCTTGTATTTCAAGAGGACATGGAAAACGGGTTTCTCAGATTACCTAAGGTTCTCTGTCAGGATCCACAAAAAAATATATCTCAGGTCATGCATTTAGGTATCCATTTTATTGTTATCAATTCTGAGTTACACATGTGCCCCCTTTTGAAATGCCTGCTAGAAAGCACAGAAGGAAATGCATGCCTCCTGAAGAAAAGGATCATGCAACTCCCCCAATCTTGGCTCCATTTGTCTTTTCTACTTGTATTTACCTTTTGCCATATTTTCTCACTTTCTTTGATATTAATGTGTTTCGCTATCCCATATGAATCTTTGAGAGATTTTTTAAATGTTTTCTAGAACAGGGAAGGAAAGAGAGAGAATGAAACATGTGATTTAAAAGAAAAGAACGCAATTCATGCGAACCAATTCTAAGAAGACATTTTTGAGATAATTGAGGAAACTAGAAAATGCATATTAGTAAGAAATTATTATTAACTAGAGGTCCAGTACACAAAATTCGTTCATGGGGAGGTGTGTGTCCCTCAGCCCAGTCTGCAAATTCTCCAATATGGGACCCCTCAAGGAATGTCTGACTGCCTGTTTAGGCCCTATCTCTAAATAAGAAGTCTGATATCCCTCTCATAATCCAGGACTGCTGGTGCCCAACTGCTTGCCTGCCTGCCTTCCTGATTGCCCCTAACTGCTTCCAGGCTGATCACCCCCTAACCACTCCCCTGACAGCCTAATTGATGCCTGACTGTTCCCCTGACAGCCTGATTGCACCTAAATGCTCTCCCCTGCAGGCCTGGGTCCCTCTCCCCACAACTTCCCTTCCCTGCAGGCCCATTTGCCCCCAACTTCCCTCCTCTGCCAGCCTGGTCACCCCTAACTGCCCTCCCCTGCAGGTTGGATCACCGACAACTGCCCTCCCTTGCAGGCCAGGTCCCACCCAGCTGCCCTCCCCTACTGGCCATCTTGTGGTGGCCATCTTGTGTCCACATGGGGGCAGGATCTTTGACCACACGGGGACAGCCATCTTGTATGTTGGAGTGATGGCCAATTTGGATATTATTATTTTATTTGATAAAATAGAGTCTTGGTGCATGGGTAGAGGCCAGCTGGTTTGCCCTGAAGGGTGTCCCAGATCAGAGTGAGGGTTCCCTTGGGGCATGAGGTGGCCTGGGAGAGGGGCCTGTGGTGGTTTGCATGCCAGCCACACCCCCAGGAAACCCAAGCAGAGGCCCTGGGATCTGGGATTTATTTATCTTCTATAATTGAAACTTTGTAGCCTAAAGATGAGCTAAGCCTTCTGCTTGCTCCATGATGGCAGCCATTTTTGGGAGGATTTATTTATCTTCTATAATTGAAACTTTGTAGCCTTGAGTGGAGGACTGAGTCTGCCAGGCTCTGTGGAAAGCTTGGCTTCCTCCATCGCTGGGGAAACCCAAGCCTTCCTTCTGCTCTCTCTCTGGCTGCAGCCATCTTGGTTGCATTAATTTGCATAGTTGCTCCTGATTGGCTTGCGGGAGTGGCTTGTGAGTGTAGCGGAATGGTGGTTAATTTGCATATTACTCTTTTATTCAATAGGATGAGGGGACAATTTGCATATTAGCTTTTTATTATATATGATAGATGTATTTGCACACTGGTCAAGCATAGGTGGCACTGGAAGAGGCAGAGTTATATACACCCCTCTATGACCCCTCCTATCCCCTCAAGGTCCATTTCATGGGTCAGGTCTTGAATGAGGCTTTCCTTGCAGCTGTGGCCACTCCCCCATTGATGTTAATAGTAGCACAGCCTTGACCATCCCTCATGTTGTTCCCTAAGACAGGGAGCTCACTCACATTGTTATGCCCCAGGTACCTGGCAGTTTCTTGCACAAGGAGAATGCTCAGTAAATGTTTTTGAATCAACTTCAGATTCAAAACTATTGAACACTGAATTTATAGAAATAGTCAATATGTACTCCTAATATATTCGTGTTTGTAGTTAAATCATCCTTGTAACATAAAGTGAAGTTTGATGACTGCTGAATTGAGCATCTTAACCTAGAACTCTAGTTCCCAACTGTGACTTATTTTGTCAGCTGGGTCAATTTTTAACCTACTATATGACTTAAAAGTATTTACCAAAGAATGCAACATTTGTAAATATTATTGCATTTATGTTTGTTTTTTTGTTGGGTGGGCATACTGTCACCAGGTTGGCATGCTGCATGAGCTTGTTCTGACCATAAAGGAAGACACTAGTTTGGAAGTCTTTGCAAAAGACAATGTGCTGTATGAAGTCAGGATGCCGTTGGTGCTGGCATCCTAGATCCAGGGCACTTAGTGACTTCTGGACTTCCACTTGATGTGGTTTTTCTTAGAAACTTATTTTTAGTGATTGTCTGAGGTACCACCAGTTCCCTTTAGCACACCTTTCTACAGACCAAGGTTTGGAATACTGTTCAATGAATTGGCATAAAAAATTATGTTTTCCTTCATATCCAAGAGGAATAAAACACGGCATCTTTTGGGCACAAAGAACAAGCCTACTGTGTGCCTGACACTGATATAAGTGCATTCCATTTATTATCTCTAATCCTCACAATAGTTGTATAGAAAGATATTAATATTCTTCCTTTACATATAAAGGACACATGACTTGCCCAAGGCACCACAACCAGTTAGTGGTTGAGCTCAAGTATTAATAAAGGTCTAGATTACTACAAAGTTTCTTTGTTTTTCTGATGCATAAGCCTCTGGAATATTCATGTTCATCATCTATAAAATGGGTTGAGTAATACCTTTCTTGTCCTCATAGTAGTAGTACTATACTGAGTCAAGATAAATTAGCTTTTCTCAGCATTAAAAGGGTATGAATAGTAGTACCCACAGCAATAATATTTATCTAAAGTTCACCCTTTGCATAGCATATCTCGTATGTCCTCTATAAGGAAAGATGATGCTCTGTGGTCCAGAAAGGCATCATAATGGAATCCCTAACTATATACTTTTATATGGGGCAAGAAAAATTCTATCCTGAATCTTCCATGAACACGATATAACATGAAGGTTGGGTAACCTCAAGGACCAATTATTTAACCTCTCTATGGTAGACAAATTTAGAGCCTCCCTTATGAGTTCAATTAAGATTAAATGAGACATTGCATGTAGAACCCATAGGAAGTGTTCAATAGATGTTAGTAATAACTAGTGGGATGCTAAACAGCATTGCTGGGTTTTTTCTGTGGGTGAAATGTCTCCAGTCATATGTATAGGTTTCTTCTTCCTCTTCCCAATCTTCAACTTCAGTTCACAGAGCTTGTCTTCATTCCTTTTCAATTTGGTAGTAACAGCAGATCAATAGATCATTTTAAAAGAAGTAACTTTGGGATTACATGTAAAATTTTACTGCTTTTATATAGCCTGGCTGAATTGTTTGACTCCCATACATCTAACAATAAAGATTTTTTTTAAAGAAGTAAAGTAATTTTTAATATATATATTATTTTGTTGGACAGCAAAAATGCAGGTTTTCCTGTCCAAATCCATCAATCACATTGTCATTGAACTGACGAGATGTTGCTGGGGAGTAGAGCAAGGATTCATTCTGTACCAATGCATGCAGCTCAGTGCATCCAATGTATCTACTGAGGATACTCGGGTCTATTAATCAGAAAGGGATTTTGGTTCAATGTTTAAAGAATTATTATTTATGAGGTACTGGATTAACTGAAGAACAATTGTGGGAGGAGAAGACAAGAAACTATAAAAAGCAAAGCAAAATTCATGAAATAATTATTTAATAGATCTGTAGTGTTGACTCTCATGAAATCTGCCTCCTGACTGAGAATAGAGCTCTGTCCTGGTAATCAACACTCATTCCTTTCTCCAGAGAGGGCATGGGGACAAGGAGGAACATTACCTAGAAAGTAATTTACTAGAAATGCCAAACCTTCAGTTAAATCCTTGATGGGCTGAGAGATCCATCTGGCCCAGCCCTCTCTGGGAAAGAATTGGAGGAAAGCCAATAGCCCTGCATAAGAAAATGGGAGGTGCCAGGGGAGTTTTAGCACCAGGAATACCAGTCAGTCACTGTTGCAATAAAAAACTCTTCCAGTTCCCCAAATCTTCAGGTAAGTCTTACATAAATAAGTTCTTTGTGGGTTTTTGTTTTGGGAATAAATCACGGAAAAGAAAACATTGTATGTTGGGACCAATGGAGCCCAAGGCAAAGACTAAGTAACAGCCCTGAGAGAGAACAGAGAATAAGATGCAGTGAAGATTGAAAGTTGGAGTCCAATGTGATCATATGATGTACAAACTTTGGACATTTGAGAAATCTTGGTGTGGGTGTTGGATTTTTCACAAGTCTTGGAATGGGAATGCTCAACCTTTAAGGACATCTACATGGCAATACCTTAGTTGGAAATGACCTATCCAATAAAGACTGAAAATTTCACTGAAGTTTTGTCACAATTTCTAGATAATGCTCATCTTTGTCCCTCTTCCCTAGTGGTCACCTAAATCAACTGGTGCTTTTCCAAGTAGGAAAGAAAGTGGGTACCCATCCAGTGGAATGGGCATTCCAAAAATGGTCAGTGAACATGTTTACACAAGCTATCAAATGGTTCCAGCCCTCTGATTTTGCCATCAGCCTTCTTAACCATAAATAAGAAAGCCAAGAATCAAAGAATAAAAAGTATTGTCAAATTTACTCTGAAGAAAAACAAAGACATTTAAATGAAGGGAACAATGAAGTATCTAAAGTAACTTCAGATTCTCAGAGCTGCCATCAAGAGTCCTTGATGAATTATTAGAGTTGGATGTGAGTTCTGTATGGGAAAGGTTTAAAGAATAATTTTGTTCAAGCCTGCCCCAGACGGACTTTGACAGCTGTTGGCAAAGTTCTGCTGTCAACTGGGAGTTAACTCACCAGAACCCACTTGCTGCTGTGGTCCAGTTAGTAATTGGGGATAAGGCAGTCTGGAGCCTCAGTGTCAAAGATGTGAAAAGACTCAGACACTCTGGGGATAAGCATGTGATGCGAAGATAACATATAATATAATGTTGTGATGCCACAAGTAATAAATATGAAATTTAAGCCCTTGAAAATGGAAAAATATCTATACAATTTCCAAGTATTCTTTTAATTAAATTATTATAACTTGTTGAAGTTATTTTCCATATGGTAATCTTATTAGTAAAAAACTATGGAAAAGTTGTTTTGTGTTTCCTTACACATTACATGGCTTATGTTTTATGGCTGTGAGGTCATAGTTGTGAAATAGTCCCCTTTGACAACTTGACTATGATGTATGCTGTTACATTTCAGTAGTTCAAGGTGATTTTTTCAGCTGGATGAAAAGTTCATTCCATTCCATCATTGCTGATACCATTTTCATCCATGAAACACAAAATGCCAGAGATTTGCAGACACCATTTGGAACCAGTGCAAAATGGCAGAGAATGATAAGATAGTAAGAGAAATAGATAGACATTTTATATATCTCAATACTTATAATTAAAACTAGTAGCCCTGCGCATTAATCCGTGCATCAGTAGCTCTCTTCAGGGGCTGGCCACTCTGCGCCTGCTGCCCAGAGGCTCTCTGTGGCCTAGATGCCCATCCAGGGCCAGGCCCTGAACACTTTCCTCATTGCCACAGCAATGAAGCAAGCATTCTGCCAGGCTGCTCATGCTGCCCACTCTCAGTGGCCACCCCCTCAGGACTTGGGGACTCTGGCAGGGCTGAGAGGACTGGGCACTGCCATCTTGTAGTTATGGGTGCCACTATCTTTGTGACAGAGTGATGGTTAATTTGCATATTACCCTTTTATCATATAGGATTAAACATTGGTGGCTCAACTCTCTGATAAAGTAAGAAAGGATCTCAGTTATAGGAATAACTTAAAACCTGCTGCT
This sequence comes from Vespertilio murinus, assembly GCA_963924515.1. Taxonomy (NCBI): domain Eukaryota; kingdom Metazoa; phylum Chordata; class Mammalia; order Chiroptera; family Vespertilionidae; genus Vespertilio; species Vespertilio murinus. The sequence goes on along the minus strand of OZ004707.1, from coordinate 82,189,321 downwards.
GGTGTTTGAAATACTAATATTGGCTCTCACAACCCTCCTTCTTTTCCATTTGTTGTAGCATCCTCAGAACCATAGCGGTTGGCCATTGATCTTAACTTACTGAGATATCTAGAGAGAACAATGGTGGAACAAGCATCTGGCAGTGGTGGACATCTTAGGAATATATAAGATGACAGCTGGTAGATGCCACTAACTGATAATCATGTATCTCTTGTGAGGTTCTAATTTCTGGGTGCAAACTTACTTAACTTCAGAATATGAAAGTAATGTTCACTGACCATTTTTTGAATTACCCCAGTGGGCAGTGGCCCACGCTCCAGAGCTCTCCTTTCCATCTTTCCATATTGAAACCTCCAAAGTCACTTCCTTGTGTAGCAGTCATGCTCGAGGCTGATGACAAGCAGATGGCGAAAGAGTTTGAACTACTAGAAAAATGGTTCATAATGGTTCAGATTGTCCAGTAATTCTGCTATGTGTCCTTAATACAAGTCTCCCTCCATGAAACTTAAAGTTTTAGTTCAAATGAATGAGTTGTTTCTTAAAGTAAATTTTCAGACATTTAGGTTTACACATAAAAAATAGATTTTTGGATCAATGGATCACCCACCTAATCATATCCTATCTACACTTAAGACTATACTTGCCATATAAGAATTTAGAACTTGCTTTTAGGCACAACATTTGCATGTAGTAAATCGGATGACTTAAAACACGGGAAGCATGCAGAAATAGAAAAGAGTGAGACTGAGAGTTAGGAGGCTTCTTACAATTCCCAACTCTATTATCTACCAACTGTGTGGGTTTGGATAAGAAGCCAGGTAGAATTGCTTTGATATGGAAGAAGGAAAGCTAATGTAAATTACAACTAGCACTGAACAAGGATTTTATCCAGTTGTGAGCACCAACTGAGGCACTTCTGGGGCCAGCTCCATACCTGAGGAGACAGAGGGAAGTCATGCAGTCTTAGCACTTTTGTTTTCACATGGAGTCATCTTACAATACCATCCTTATGCTCAGTGTTTTGTCCTCCCTGGCCTTTCATACTTCAAGTCTTGAAGTCTCTATCTTTATGATTTATGCAAGTAGCTCATACTCCTGCTTGAAACTCTCTGCTCATAGGCCTGAACACCTTTAGATAGATACCTTAAAATAGTCTGTGTTTTTCCTGGGACACCTTGGCTTTTAATAATTCATTGGCTTCCTTTGGTTGTCTTCCACCATTTTGAGTTGATAATATTCATATATAATTTTATTCCTTTAAGAAATACATTTTTTCAATTTTTTATTACTTTTTTGGTTAAAAAAGTAATAAACATTCACTGTAGAAAAGTTGTAAAACAGAGAAGAGAATAAAGAAAAATAATAATTTTAATATCCTCATCTTCCATAGAATATCATTGTTAACCTTTTTGGTGTATTTCCTTTCAGTCGTCTTTTTTTTTTTTCTTCATTCCATATAATGTACATTTAATTTAGTTGGAATACACTGTTATATACAGCTTTCTCCCCTCCTCCCACTCAACATGTTACCACGCAGGTTTAGGAACATTCATTAACACAATATTTTTGTTTGCTCTAGACAAATATTTAAACATACCGCAATAATTTTATTAATTTATGCAAAAAGGTGTACAAATAAGACCTCAAAAACATCATATTCTCCCTGGATCTAAGATTCTTCATCGATAGAATATGATTTTATCAGAAGGTAAATAATACTAATCTGCAAGGTCTGCAATAGATTCTTTAGACATAGAATACAATCTTGGAGGGACATTTTCCCTCCTAGATTCTGCCACAAGGACCTTAATCATAATCACCGAGATCTTGCCTAACAATTCCAAGAAAAAGGATTTGTGGACTATTTCAGATATGACCCAGGTGATATATCTGCAATAGTACAATTGTGCTCTTAGGGAGTAAACAATGAGTAAACAAATGAATTATTCATAACAAGGAAACTAACTCTTGCCATTTCTGATGCCATGTACTCCAATTTCACTTTTTCATCTAAGAACAATAATTAGTACCATAGCTTGGGTTTTTGATTATCCTTGTTCCAATTTGATCCTTGGCTTTCTGCTTTACTTACTTAGCATTATATTTTCTTTACTTAAACTATGTCTCACCCCAATCTTGTTTTGTCTGCAAAGGCTTCAGAATTCTGTCAATGAAAACATTTGCCCTTTCTAGGCCTTTTTGCTCTATATAAACCTTGAGCAACCATTTCTTCCTGATCAGTATCAATAACATACTTATTCTAATTTTGTGAAAGACTTTGGATAAATGCTTTGGATAAACTCAGAAAAGCTTCAACATGAATGAAGAAAGTGAGTTCAGGCCTTAATTCTTTAAATCTAAGGTTTAAAATCTTCAAATTGTGCTTCCAAACCAGTAGGAAGTAATTTTTCCTGAAAGCAGATTATTTCTTCAGCATGATACACAGGGTGGGGCAAAAGTAGGTTTACCATTGTTTTCATGGAAAATAATATAATAATCTATAATAATAGAAGTGTAATATGCTAATTGGACAAAACATCCTTCTAGACATACTTCCAAAGGACCTTCTGGATGAGCCGGGGCTATGAGGGCCAAGGCAAGAAGCTGTGGCTGGGAGGGCAGAGCCCCTTGCATGAATTTCATGCATTAGGCCTCTAGTTAAAAAATAATAATACAAGAAAAAATCTGTTTCTTGTACTCATAGTTATAAATCTTTTTTTTTGCCCCACCCTGTTTAGGTAAGTGTGGTGTCACATTTATGAAAATAACCCAGATTAATTTTTAGGTAAGATTGCTCAGTTTAGTTTTTGTGTTTAACTCTTTCCTGGAAGACTATGGAAAGATTACTTTAAAGAAAATGATGGATATGTAAAAGCATCTCTGGTTTCCAGAGCAAACACTTCATATATATAGATCAGATGGAGCCCAAATCTTTCCACCATGAGAAGCTCTCTTTGGAATTACAAAACCTTATCACCAGGAGGCTTTATTAAAAAGCACAAAGGTTTCACACCAGGTAACCAGTGGCACCTTGAGTTAGATGAGGGTGAAAGTGAGGAGAGATTAGTGAAAAGGGTTATATATAACCCAGATCCCGAAGGATGGGCCCAGAGCAGTCACCCTGGGCATGCATGGCCTAGGCAAGAAAACAAGAAGTTCTGAAGACATGATGGCAAATGAGAAGGTGAGGAGGAGGTGGGGAAATTTTATTTCAGAAAGGAAACCTCCATCAGAGTCTTTTATTATTTTTAAAAAATATATTTTATTGATTTTTTACAAAGAGGTAGAAAGAGGGATAGGAGTTAGAAACATCGATCAGCCACTTACTGCACAGCTCGCACTGGGGATGTGCCCACAACCAAGGTACATGCCCTTGAATGGAATCAAACCTGGGACCCTTCAGTCTGCAGGTTGATACTCTATCCATTGAGCCAAATCAGTCAGGGCTCCCTCAGAGTCTTTTTGATGGACCTTAATCTCTGCAATAATCTCTCCCCCTTAGACCCAATCTCTGTTATCAAAAGACTAAAAACATTGAGCTCTTTCAAGAAAATGACATTCACATTTTCATGGAAAAGTGTGTTTAGATTCTTTCCTTTCAGAGCCAGAATATTGTTTAAATGACAGAATTGGATGTACTTTCTCTATTCTACACATTTCTACGTCTTGGGAGCCAGATGCTAAATTGTTTCCAGCCAAGTTAATAATGGCTCTGGTAGTAAATCTCTCAGGGGATCCAAAGAAGGAAACTGGCCTGCACTTCCAGGGCTCCGTTACACGTGTTGGCTGCTGGGTGGATTCAAATTAATCAAATAAAGGG